>CM054058.1:165458905-166785707 GCA_028641055.1 Alopecurus myosuroides
CATAGTGCTCGTCTCTCGGAGAGCTCGCGAAGGAACGAGATCTTCTCCTCCGTGCTCTGCGGCCCGTAGACACCGGTGATCCACCAAGCCTCACCATCCACTGTGTGTACCTCCCCTGTGATTGCGTAAGTGTCGAGCACAATATTATCGATTCTCAGAACGGTGGAATCCCACGCGAGTAAGATGCCTCCTCTCGTCTCAACCGAGGGCAGGTACGCAAACTCGTCAAACGATGGGCCCAAGCATTGCGCCACGGTGTAACGATCAATAGTCTCCATTTTTGTCTCCTGCAGACAAACAAGATTGACGTGTACCGTCTCCCAAAACTCTCTGACAGAATCCCGTTTGGCAATATCGTTTAGCCCACGGGTATTCCAACTCCCTATCTCTACGCTACCATCCATAGATCAACGAAGAAACTCCACTCAACTGGCGCGCGAAACTACGCCGACGCCTACACCACTAAGCCCGTAGGCTCAAGGTGAATGTGCTCTGGTACCGCTTCGGAGATAGGCAACCGCTTCCCAAACACCGCAGCAAGGACACGAAGTTGTTGCTCCCTGAGAGGGGAATCAAAAAGCTCTCGGAATTCACTAAGCTGCTCTTCACACACCACAAGACTTGGAGAGGTGATGCCCAGCGCCTTTAGCAGCGTTGCATCTGCCGCGGAAACCTTCCGTGCCTTCTTGGTGGTGGTGGCCGTCGAGGTTCCCTTACGCCTGGTGACCCTAGGTGTGCATGGCTCAGAACCCTTGCACGCTGCTTCCACCTCCTTGAGTAACGGTGGCGCCAACATCTTCAAGATTGAAGCACAGAAGGCCTTCAGTTTGGCCGCGGAGGCACCATCCTGCTCGCCAGGCGTACCCTCCTCAACTGGTCCGTCGATCAGCTGCATGGCACTGTTTGGTCCGGCATAGGGCTGGTCCACCTCACCCACCGGGCCCAGCGGCTCGCACTGCAAGCTTGAATTAGCTGGTTGGACGCGTTGTACAGATCCCTCCCCAGGCCTTGGTGGTGATTGGCCATCCGACAAGGAGACCAGAAAAAAATCCCCCACTCGAATCCCGAGAGCTCGCACTAGGATCCAAAAGTGGACAGGAGGGTACCATGGGATCCTTCCTCGCCTGTTTCCAGGCTTGTCTCTGCAGCCAGATCGGGCGCGTCAGGAACCTCCCCCGCCACACGGTCTGAAACAGCGACCATCTCCACACCCACCTCACTAGGTGTTGCAAGCTCATTGGCCGGTCGGGTCTCAGCAACCAGCGTTTCCTGGCCAGTCAACACCGTCTGAACCTCTGTCTGGTCCTCTGTCTGTTCCACCTCCTTCGCCACAGTCTTTGGCACAGCGACCACTTCTTTAGCAGCGACAGGTTGTTTGGTAGCGGCAGACGGGCCAGGACGCGTCAGAAGGCGAGGACCATGGTCCACACCGCGCCGCTGCCGTTCCGGCCGTACTGGCCCACTCTGGCGACCCAACTGCACATCCTCCACCGGCGGCAGCATCCAACTCGACGCCGGCACCGCCACCTCATGAGACGCCGCCGCCGCCAAACCGCCAGACAAACCTCCTCCACGACCTCGGCGAAGATCCGGCACACCCTTCTTCCAGGGAAGCCTCCTCGTCATCCTCATGTAGCCCGGCGAGCTCGGCGGGCTCGGCAGGCCGCTCGTGTCGCTTCCCGGCGAGCCAGACGTCAGCCACGCCTCCCCAGGGCTTAGTTCCTCCTCCACACTCTCGACATGAATCAGCACACGGTAGCGTAGAGCATCTAGCTTGCTTCGACCATCAGGCACCGGTGCTGGTCCCAAGCCCTCGCCGGCGTCCGGCTCCGGCACCACCAAGGTTCTTGCAACTGGAATTCCCTCCAGGTCCTCTGACCAGGCGGAAAGACGCAGCAGAGCAAGATCATCCCTGGAGCGGGTCTCCACGGCGAGCGTATCGACAGCACAGGATGTGCCCAGCAGGTCCTCCACGACCTCCCGCTCCCAAACGTGTGGTGGCACCCCTCCAGAACCAAATTCACCCTAGTTCTCAGCGGCGCCCACTCTGCTTGTGCTTGACGGTTCCATGGGCGAAGGAGCAGCGTGAAGCCATCGTGATCCAGGCGCGGCCGCTCCATGACCGCGTTCCGGAGTCTCTCGGACGAAAGAACCACCAGGAAATCCTCGGGCGCAAACAGATGTACCGAAAATTGCCCAATCGGAATCCCTCTTCGGGCCAATGCCTCCTGGACTTGCTCCCGCGAGACCCTCGGCCGCGCGCCTCCAATTGTAACTGCCACCGCGAAACGAAGGCGGCGCTCGATTTCGTTGATGCGCGGCGAGCGGCGTATGATGCAAAGCTCATCCCCAACTCCACCACCATCTCCCAACGGCGTACCAGACGAAGACCCCACATTCCCAAGCTCCGGCCACCTCCATGGCGAGAGACTCTGGTCTGGGGGCGACGCGCCAGCCTGCCGTCGTGGATGCGCGGGGTCTCGGATGCCCAGGGCCGGCTGCGGCAGCGCCCCGGCAGCGCCAACGCGGGGCGGGGAGCCCTGGTTCCTCCTTGCCATCTTGGACAACGCCTCCCGACGGAGCTCCTCCTCCGAAGCTGACGCCGGACTCCGGGGCCTCTTGCAATCAGCGGCGAAATGCCCCTCGACGCCACACCGCAGGCAAACGACCTTGTTCGTGCAGTCCTTCTTGAGGTGCCCGGGCTGGAAGCACTTGAAGCACAGCCCCTGCATGCTCGGGGATGGCGGCCGCGGGGGACCATCAGCACCAGCCCGCTTGTCCACGCGCCGCCGCCAAAGCGACTTCTTGGATGGCCGTGGCTGCTCCCACGCCGGCTCGACCGTCGCCCCTGCTCTGCCCGATTCCACTCCAGGGCTTGGGGGCTCCGACGAGCTCGCGGACAGTCCCATCCCCGACACCTCCAGGCGCTCGCCCCTCCGGCCAGCACCTGAAGCCGCGGACACGGGACTCAAGGAACCGTCCGCCATGGGAACCAGATCCAGAAGCGGAAGAAAGGGGGTGAGGGCGAGGCTACCCAAGCACCAAAGCGGGAAGGTGGACGGCGGCGCCGGAGTGGCGGCCGCCGTGGGGAGGTGGGCGCCGGGGCCGGAGTGGCCGGCGGCGCACTCAGAGGAGAGGAGCGGGCTCAGAGGAGAGGAGCGGGGCAATTATCATCAACCACCTCTTCACCAAGCTTGATAATAAGATCTGGCCTGAATTTCTTCAGAAAGTTGGTGTGATCAACAAACAGTATCAGTGTCTTGTCATCCTTCACTGCTTCAAGCATTGCAACAATGTCTGCATCCTTCTCAATGCACACTAAACCATCATTGATTTGCTTTGCTGGCATAGACCAATACACATGCAATCTTTCATCGATGTCATGATTTAGCTGACCAATTAAATCATGAATCCATAGTAGAGACCATGTGTCACAGTTGCAATTGTCGAAGAAAGCCATACTGCCATCAATATAATCTATCTCTGCACTTCCTGTGAAGAAACCATTGTGGTGAAATCCAACAGTGAACCTATCTGAATCGGGACCTGCATTTGATAACACAAAATTCAGTTCAAGGTCCAACCTTTTCTGAAGTACAACAAAATAAGTGGAAACAGGGCATGCTTCGATTCGTGTTAGACCACTTCAGTAACCTGAGCAACTTCATAAACATCAACGAAACGGTATTCAATTTGATCAAAAACAACTATAAGCATGAAATTAGGCGCGCACACCATATCAGGGACATGGCCGAGGTCATGGAGAAATCCTCCAACATTGGACAAGAAAACTGGGGCGAATCCTTCCTACACACATACTACGCTAGTCCCCAACGCTACTTTGAAGTTCGGCACCATCGATCAGTGAGACGAAGAACCCTAGATAAACCCGGCCATGGCGGGAGCTCGGGCGGAGAAGGAGTGGGGCAGAGAGGAGGGGAGAGACGAGGAGCAGGACGCACCATAATACGGCGGGGAGACGTTGTAGTTGCGCAGTCGAGGTTCATCCTCCATGGTCGCCGCCGGCGTCGCCTGCGCCGGCCGCGTCGCTGCGGGTTCGTGCGAGGAGAGAGGGGATGACGATCAGTATGCGTGGTGTTCTCTTCGTGCGATGGGAGGGAGCAGACAGCATAAATGAGAATCTCCCAGGGACCCTGGCATTAATTTCGCACCACCTGAGATCCTTGGACCGGTACGTGTAACTTAAAAACATGCAGGGGGTTATTTGTGAAGTGACAGGGCCACGCAGGTGCCAACATGGCGTCCAAATGTCGAGTTCTGATTGGTTTTGGGCCTTTTTGCTCCAACTTTGCAAGTTGGTGTACCACTTAGTGCACTTTTAGAAGTTCATGTATGAATTAGTTCCCCCCGTGCAAGTTCATGTACCCCCAGTGCTAATACCTCTATATAAAAGGATTCAGCTACTGCTGTAGCGTTATACTCCTACGGTCTTGCTACCAATCAAATGAGTACACGTGTCGAAATAGGCTTTCGTCCCACTTTATAAATAAAGCAACGACCAACAAATAAGCACCGCAACAAACGCAACACCACACATGCTGGGGCAGCAGCCAACATCATGCCCAAACAAAACAAGAAAAGAAGAAAGAAAGAAAAACACGGTCGGTAACTAGGCACGAGGAAAGACAAAGAGGACTCGTAGCCGCTGCGCCCACCGAAGAAAATCCACCACACTCCCAGCCTACGGAAGCGTCTCATACAAAGCAGCACCTCCAAGAAGGGGACGACGCCGACGCCGCTACTGCCCGGACAGCTCTAAGGTATCCCGAAGAATGTCCTAGGATTTCCCCTGGTATCCTGAGGGAGGGGAGTGAGAAGGAGGTACTCCGATGCCCTTCAAGAAGGATGGCGACACCCGGAGGCGTCACAGCGTCAGTGTCTCAACGAAAGTGATTTCTCCCGACCTCTAAAACACCATACCCCCCTGCTCCATCAGCCCCCATCAATCTTGCGGCCCTTAGCACGCCACCATGATCTTGCAATCCTCTCCGTCGTGTCATCGTGGCCCAACTCGCGAGGTCGAAAGAGCCGGGTAGAGGAGCCCAAACGAGGGTCAATGGTGCAGTAGCACGCGGGAGGGATCTACCTCCACCGCCTATCAGCAATCGCCGACCGGATGCAGCCACAGAGCAGACCAGGCCCTCCTGGCCCGGCCGAGCCCCAAGGGACACGTAAAGCTCCGTAGCCGCACTACAGCAGGGGCGCCACCGCCGCCGCCAACCCTAGCCTCGGGACTCCGTCCCACCGGGAAGCAACCTCACACCTGGACGGCCCCCGCACCAGCACCAGACGGAACCCCCTCCCACGGAGCCCAGATCGGGGCCCGTCTGGCCCAGTTGACCCATGCGGAGCCTAGAGGGCCACCCAGACAGCCACTAGATCAGATCACGCCTGGATCGAATCTAGAGCCCAGCCCCAACCGGCCAGGGACGCATGCACATGCCCGATACTGTCTCAACCCGCTAGGCCCAGATCGGGCCCAGGCGGGTCAACGTCATCACCGCAGGCGCAACCTGCCTCCCACCGCCACCCCTCATCGGAACCAGTGCTACACCATCGTCCCCGCCGCCGTGCCACCGCGGCGTTGCCCCGCCGCCCCGCCCAGTCTGGGAACCTGTAGACACCAAGAGGCACCGCCGCCAGACAACCCTGCCCGCGCAGAGCCTCGAGCGCGCAGATGGAAGAAAGCCGTCGCCGCCGGCACCACAAGGGGACGGAGGGGAGGGAGAGAGACGGGGTCGGGGAGGGAAGGGGAGTCGCTCGCCCGGTCGCCCGCAGGGGACGACTCGGACGAGATGTGTTTTTCAAATGAGTACACCTCACCGACGGAGTTCCGGATAACATCACTTGGAAATTCACTAACTCCGAAATCTATATGGCGGGGCCGGCCTACAAGGCTCATTTGAGGGGTTGATTCACTCCTTCATGCCGGAGACGGTTTGGAAGAATTGGGCTCCTCCTAAGTGCAACCTTTTGGCTTGGCTTGTCCTGCAAGACCGGGTGTGGACGGCCGTCCGACTCCAACGTTGCGTTAGCCAAATTGTGGTCTTTGTCAACTATGCAAAATGGGGTCGGAGTCTGTGGTGCACTTTCTCTTCAAGTGCATGTACTCCATGGGGATTTGGAATTCTATCATTGCTTGGCTAGGTTTATCTTGGATGGATTCGTCGCTTTGGCACTCCTTCACCTCCGTCAAGGAATGGTGGGAGTCTTTCTTCTACGTCAATGAAAATAGGCGAAAGTCGTTGGCGTCCCTCATCATGCTCGCCTCCTGAGAATTATGGAATGAGTGCAACGTGAGAGTCTTTCGCAAGGTCTCTTCCTTACTATGTGTGGTCGTTAAAAAGATCAAGGAGGAGGCGACTTTGTGATGTGCGGCAGGAGCTAAGCATTTGAGCTCTGTCATGCCGCGAGAGTAGACATTTGTATCCGGAGTCATATTCGGCTTATGTATACTCCTTAATTAATAAGAGGAAATAGTAGGGAAAATCCCCCTTTTTCAAAACAAAAAAATTGAGATGCGCAAAGTCCCCTTTTTCAGAAAAAAAAAGAGAGTACAGTGTCTTGTGCTGTTCTTCCACGGTGCCCTTCAGCAGTTTAGCTTGGCCGTGTAGTAGGCTGAACGGCGAAAAACGAGTAAAGCGCCGCGCGTGGCCACGTGACTGATTGCACAGGATCGCATGGAGATACGCTGCCCTCTTTTGCTTTCTGCTCGTATCGTTCACCAATTTCAGCAGCCATGGGTTTAGAGACGCGAGGACATGGTTTTTGTTGCTTTGGGATAGTGACCATGTGAGGTAGCATAGCAACGTGGCAGGTCTAGTTCCTTAGGACGAGTGGATGATCCACTGGGCTTTTATCCAAGAAAAGGTACACCGATCTTCATCTAAGTATATCAAAGGCTGCGTCTACTTCTGTACCAACAGATGTCCTCGAGATATCGGTCTCCATCAGGGTCGGCCTAGGGCAGGGCAAGAAGGGTAGCGGCTCAGGGCCTAGTCTGCATCGGTGCCCAGGGCATTTGCACATGTTGGTATTTTGCGGAATATAAACCTCATTATTAAAGCCACAAATAGTCAACTACGAGGCCTAAAGGCCGTAGAGCAATGAAATAAGAAAAAATAAATGCACATAAGGTCCATGAGGATAGTCTAAAAACGTGGGAGCATAAAGACGGAAATAAAGCTCGAAACTTTTTTCTTGAGAGCGAAAACTCGAAACTCCTCGTTGACCGATCCAAACCACACTCGCGACGTCTCACCCTAGCCGCAACACTGGATAGAACTATGGTGACTCCCGGTGGCGACGGTGGCAGCGGCGGCCCCGGTCCTCTTAGTGTCGGCGGCAACCCAATCGCCGGAGCTGGTAGCGATTCCGTTGATGGCAACCAAATCAAGATTTCATAAAGGTGCCATGGGCGACATGAATTCCGAAATGCGAGTCATAGTAAAAAAAATAAAACTCGCAGGTAGCTGCCCATCACCGTAACATGTACTACCGTCAAGAAATTACCTGTCAGCTAAAACCGTTAGGGACCCATGGTCATTCAAATTTAATATGGTTGACGGCGTGGATTATATAGGCTTAAGTTTTATTTCGTTGAGTTCATGCATTTCCCTTTGGGAAGCAATACTAGACATTGTAAACAAACATGATGGTTAAAATCTTAGCCCGACTAGTTCCATTGTTATCGCCAGCCATCAAAGTAAACATCTAAGCATACGGACATGAATTATACCAATGATACTTTGCATAACTTATGGTCAGAAAAATTGAGAAGTAGAAATTTTAGGCTTATTTATATTAGTTTGGCCTATATTTACATGATGGATGGGAACCGTTAGGAAAAATAATTTGCTTGGTGTTGTAGCACTCACGTCATAATGGTCATTTCCCTGCTGTTGTTCATAAACATGTTGCAAAATGTGTTCTCTTCACTTTAAGCATCCGACCCCGTCAAGAAAATATGCACGGTTTGAAGATTATTCAATAGGAATATTAGATCTCCGATCCGATTTAGCAATTTTTTTTAAATAATACGTTTTTAATACGTATTTCGAAAAATAATACGCAGATGTAAATTTTTTCAAAAATATTACCCAATTGGGTACACCGCAACCGACTGGAGGTAATCGGGTACGGCCCACCCGATTGCCACCTATCGGCCACGCCCGAGGTTGGCTCCACATTTCCTTTTTTTTTTGACAACTTCCATTTCCGTTCTTCTTAGTATACTTATCTCTCCGATCTGTAAAAAACGTGGCTCACTTAGTATAATGTTTATATTAGGTTAGTGCAAAATAAATGACACTTTTTATGGATCGAAAGGTGTACTTAAAAATTAAAATTCCCTTTATGCATCCTGTCTTTTTTTTTTTTTGCGAACCGTACGGGGCTAATTATAGACCAAGGCATTGGAAGCAACGGACCACATTCCATATTTAAGCCATTGAATGCTATGTTCCTGCAACCAAATCGACTACATTCCATCCCTGCTGCTCTGCTAGGCCACCGCAAACTACTTATTGTGCAAGCAACGGACCACATACTGGATCGTCTATCACAGACGGACACATATGCATGTACGCGGTTGACATGCTGACCCACCCGTCCCGATTACGCAGGGTGTGCACTCGTGTACGTGGTCCAGGCCTACGTACTTAGATTTGGGGCGTTTGCGTGGCAGTGGAGACCGGATCCCCCGGATACGCCATCCATCCGGATCCCTGCGTGATTCGACCGGGGAATTTGCTCGCACGTTGTCGCTCGCAAGTGATCAAGTGACTGTCGACGCCGCTGCATGCGCGCCCGTATGTGGCCCCGTGCCGTGCCGAGCGGCGTAGATATACGTCGCTCTGCTTGACGCCGAGTTAATGCGCGCTCGCGACGTTGGCTAGCTACCAACGCGAGAGTTTCACATAAAAAAGCCCGATTTTTTTTGCACAAATTTTAAACATACCAAGGAAAAGCATGTGCATTTAAACGGAAGAAGTAGTTAGGAGTTACGGGACCATGTATATACTCTGCATGCAGGATTTCTACTACTCAAGTTTGCCGTCTTAACACATTTGTCAGGATTTTTAGGGCGAGTCCCGCCATCTGATGGAGTACGCACGGCCGCCTTAGTTGACAAAATGCCGCCGAATTTAGTTGTCAGACAATTATGGCACTACGTACCTCCCGTACGCGTGTGTGATCACTACAACGTCGACGACGACGTCCAGGAAGAGCGCGGACATAGAGACAGCTTGGTCGATCGATCGCGCGAGATCCAGCCGGATGCTCCGTGCATGCTTCGGTCCATCACAATTATATCGTGCCATGCATGCGGCGGGGGACAAAAGACGGTCCCTCCCGGCCGCTCCGTACGTTCTCCACGGCGTAGCCAATAGCAAACCATGTGCACAAAATGGCAATCTCTGCTATATATAGGTGGTAGGCTGCTAGCTAGCTAGCTCGCTGTAATTAAAATTCGCGGAAACAAACCTTACGCGAGATCCAAGAGTTAAACCTGTCTCCTCTCCTTTCACATCGACACGCATGCACTAATCTCGAACAACCTAATCTATCCCCCGCGAATGTGGCATGCATGCATGCATGCACGGTGGATGGATATATATGGACGCCGGCCGCGCATACGTGCTCGGCATTCCGCAAGGATGATGTAGGACACGCACGATCGGATGCGATCGAGATATTATGGATAGTCTGGATAACTATGTGACATTTCACGTACCTGCATAAACATGGCATACATCACGATTGTCCCCAAACAAGTATGCGTTCATGTGACGTCGCAACGCGGATCGAGATATCTTGCCGAAACGCCCCGCCAAGGACGTCACACGCACGTATATATGGACACACAAGTGCATGCACCCTCCCGTTTCAACGGCCAGGTCCACGGCGGCGTGCGTGAGACCAGCATTTTTGGCGCCTCCACGCATGCTCGGACACGGCTCATTGCGATCGCATTCGCATCACACCGGGATGTCATGCGTGCCCCGGCCGAGGATCCGTTTCTCTGATTTCACCATGTCATGGCTGGTTTGGTTTCTTGCTCCAACTTGCACGTCCCGGTCTCCGACGTGTCCGCTCGTTTTGATTAGCCATACGTCATTTTCCCTCTCCGTGTCTCTTGTCGGCTACAGCTTCATATCACATCCGGATTCGTTCCTGCAGAGTGTGTATGCGTACGCATAGATATGATCGGATAAATTGGGGCGTGTGTGCACGCAGTAAACCCTGCGACGAGGACGTACCCGACTAGCCCATCAACACACAGTCCCCCTGATCGATGCTCGGCCGACAGCAAGGGCGAGCCGCACGTCGTTACCGCGCATTAAACACGCACGCACAGTTCCATCGCCTGAATCCAGACACTTGTACAAGCTCGTCACTGTTGGCTGAAAAGCACGCGCGCGCGCGCTGAGACTCAAGAGCCTGGAATAAAAAACGACCATTTGCGTGCTGATGGTTACTGCAAGACCTTCCGATGCTGCTACCACGACAAGACAAACACTAACCCCTTTAATTTTTTCCAAGTTCTGAAAGGGAACCCCTGTCTGTCTGTCTAGCTAGCAGATTACTACTTTGTGACGGTAGTACACACTTCAATCGTTTTCGGGGAGATCTGCGATTGGGATATGCCATGAATGCGCGATTTCGTTGGCCGGGGCCTCGCGCGACCTAACTCAAAACCTCGGTGTCTCATGACTGTACCCTTGTTACAGCTCCAGGGGGTTTGCTCAGCTAGACTTGCTAGCTCCGGCGTCCGGCCGGCACAAAAGAAATGAACATATGGTCTACTCCAGATTCTGGAAAACGACTTCCTTCCTTGTTTAATTTAGTTTGGTAGGTATACTGCCGCCATTGTTTCGGGGGCTCTCGCGGAAAGAGCACTGCCGCCATTGTCGTCTACTGCCATACTGACTTTATCAACAGGCTTGCTGGAAAAAAGATGTAGCACTTGCAAATTTTTCATACAGGCAGAAGATGGCCGCGAAGCCACTAACTCTTTTTTTCTAGGGTAATAAACTCTCAAATTTGCTAAAAAGATGACAAATTTATACATATCTTACTGGATTAAAACAGTGGCACTCGGAGGTTTGCAGTTGGGATCACGAAATGATTGTGTAACGTAAACAACTCCATATTGTACGAGCGGCGAATCTACGTGAGGACTCGCCACATACGCCTGGAAGGCTGGAGCTGAGATCCGGATTCGTTCATGCAGAGCGTGTGTAACGTAAACAATGCATGTGAGATTCCAGCGATACAGAACAAGGCAACAACTAGCGAGCAAACGGACGATGCATCGCTGCCGTAGGACCATCTCTTGTCTAATGCAAGATCGAATTAACCACGTGGACGAAGAAAGCTCGAGCTTTAAGGCTCCACTTTCTTAAACAACCGATTCTTCGTCTGCTTTGCTCCTGAATCCCTCCTTGCAAGTTCCTTATTATAACCGTCTACGTTACGTCCTAGGGTTGGGAAGGGCGATTGCCAGGCGATCGCGCGCCGCCACCCACCCATGGACGGGAACGGACCAGGATTGGAAGTCTCTGAGGTCTACGTATCCGAGCAGGAGTCCACGATGTTCCGGCCGTCGGCGGGAGGAGTCCGTACACAACACGAAGTAGGAAGCACACCGATATAGAATTGTTGCACTAGCCAATTATCCCAAAAGTCCGAACTGATGGAAAGAGGCTAGGCGTGTATTTATATTTCAACACTCCCCCTCACGTCTAGGCTATTTTAGTCCTTAGCGTGGGTTTGGTGCGGGCCGCAGAATCTTTTTTCTTTTGTTTTTAATACTGCGTGAGCAGGGTCTCGAACTCGAGACCTCGTGGCTCTGATACCATATAGAATTGTTGCACTAGCCAATTATCCCAAAAGTCCGAACTGATGGAAAGAGGCTAGGCGTGTATTTATATTTCAACAACCGAATCTGAAGGTCTACGCTCGCCATAAAAGGGCGAGTAGGGGAGGCGAAATCCAGAAGCTAATCAACCACTTCGACGATCGATCTGCTACTTTCGACCCCGGGTTACGATCTAGTCCACCTCGTCCTCGATCGATGTCAGCGGTGGGTGGTGGGGGTGATCACAGGGGGGCCGATGAGGCCCCTGCCCACCCGAAGCCATCTGACGCTGGTGCGATCGTGCCGGCGAGACCGGATCACCGGATCGTGGCTGTGGCAATAGCAGAACCTGGAGAAGCATCGGATGGAAACTGGGATCAAGCGGAGGAGGAGGGCACGAACGTTGGGCCAGAAGCTCGCACATCCGGCGAGGTGGACCTCGAGGATGACGTCTTTGCTGAGGAACCGGAGGAGGTGGCTCCGAGCAATGAGGAACCGGTGGTCTGGCGGCTGTCGGCAAGGTACTACTCAATCAAGGCGGCCAACTACTTCGAGCTGCACAAACACTTCATGGATGTGTGGAAGATCCGAGGCACAATGACTTTCGCCCCTTTGAAAGACAACTTTTTCATCATCACTTTCACGGCTGAGGGCGACTATAAATTTGTGGCGCGAGGAGGTCCTTGGATCAAGAAGGGAGTTGCTTGTCTGATTGCTCCTTTCATAGAGGGGGCGAGGCCGTCAGAAACGGTTCTGGACTTTATTCCTATTTGGATCCACTTCTACGATGTACCATGGAACAAACAGACTATTGCTTATGGAACTTTTGTTGGATCGAAATTGGGACAGGTGGAGGAGGTAGACGTGGATCCGTCGGGGCTTGAATTCAATGACTACTTGAGGATACGCATCACCTTGCCACTGAACAAAAGATTGTAGAATCGCTTCACTACTGTTGCTAAGGGGAAGTCTGAGAGGATAATTTATCCAATACGGTATGAACGCGTGCCACACTTTTGTTTTCATTGTGGATTCATAGGGCATGATAAAGATGAATGTGAGAAGAAAATTCGTGGTACTCCCTCCCTCCACTACGATGCTTCGCTCAGGTGTTCGCCCAAACGGAAGTTTGAACGCCGGATGATTTCTGCGACTGCCAATCCCATGGCCAAGAAGGGTTTGGTCTTTAACACGCCAACTGGGAGTGTCAATTCCACATCACCATCGGGCAGGCCGAGTGTCAATACAACAACACCCGCGCAGTTTGGGGGAAATAATACGACCGAGATACCAGAAGCAGTCGACTCACGTGATGATTTTGAAGAGCAAATTTTTAGAACCACGGAGGAGGTAGAACAGTCACTGGCAAAGACTGTCAAAAGCATGCAACTTAAGCTTGGTGTTGATTTAAATAAAACTAGCTCACGTGAAGGATCCCTGACAGACAAACGCCAGACTAATCTTGCCTCAACACCTGAACGGGACCCAGCAATGCCACCCCTGGTTGACGACTATGCAGAGGACGCGGCACCCAGGAGCAGTGACATGATCCCTGCCATTCGCAATATCTCCCAGGCTTCCACCTCCATGAGTAGCATTGCAGGTACAACTATGGTGGCTGCGGACTCGGTCCTTGGGAAGAGAGGTGCCGAAGGGGAGGCTACAGGAAACCACTTGGAGTTATCACTAGCTCTCAATTATGCAAGTAAGAAGAGAGGGATTCTGCGAAAGAACAAGACAGGGGATGAGGAGATTACAGAACATGCAGAAGAGGACAGAGACGCAGCGGCTGAGCAAGGTGGGAAGAAAAACAGGGCAGCAACCGGTCATGGGGCTTCCGGTACACTGACGAGACCAAATGTGTGGTCTCGTCAGCAGCAATGAATTGCTTGTCGCTCAACTGTCGGGGTTCCGGGAACGCCCCGACAGCTAGAGAGCTAGCAAGTCTTTCCCTAAGTTGGAGTCCTCGTTTGGTTTTTCTGTGTGAAACTAGGCAAAATAAGAATAAAGTTAGACGTCTTCGGAGTAGGTTAGGTTTGAAAGGTTTTGCTGGGGTTAGTAGTGATGGATTGAGTGGAGGCTTAGCTTTGTTTTGGCATGAAAGTATCACTGTCGACATACAAGAAATAAATGAGAGATATATTGATGCGTATGTCCGTGTTTCCCCCCATGATCCACAATGGCGTATTACCTGTGTGTATGGTGAACCGAGGGTGGAAAATAGGTACCGCATGTGGGATGCACTCCGTATGTTAAAAGCTCGCTCAAATCTCCCATGGCTGGTTATAGGTGATTTTAATGAGACTCTCTGGCAAGAGGAACACCTGTCACAAACGCCACGTTCTGTCAGACAAATGGAGGCCTTTAGAGCGGCGTTGTCTGACTGTAACCTTGTTGATCTTGGTTTTGCAGGGGCTCCATATACATATGACAACAAGCGGGTGGGAGCTGCTAATGTGAAGGTCAGATTAGACCGGGCTGTAGCATGTCCAAGATGGCGGGATTATTTCGCGGAGGCAAATGGCAAGCATCTTGTGACCTCTGTATCGGACCATTGTCCGATCCTCTTAACAATGGCACAAGAGGAGCATCATGTGCAACACACGCCGAAACGCCAATACGAGATATTCTGGGAAAGGGAGGCGGCCCTTCCCGAACATATACAGTCGGCCTGGAAGGAAGCAGGCGAAAAACGGAATTTAGATGATATTATGAGAGGGCTGAACCAAGTCATGGACAACCTTCAAAAGTGGAGTCGAACGAAATTTGGTAATATTACTCGTGAATTGCAGAAGGCCAGAAAGAATCTCGAAAGCATGATCATTGAGAATTCTGACCAACATGCGATTAGGAGGGCTTCCGACCACTTAAATGAGCTCCTCTACCAAGAGGAAATGCTATGGCTTCAACGTTCCCGTGTCACGTGGCTGAAGGAAGGCGACCGCAATACTAAATTCTTCCATCGGACTGCAAAATGGCGAGCTAGGAGAAATAAAATAAAACAGCTCAAGGATGATCAAGGGGTTTGGCAGCGAGTGCCAACTGACATGGAACGAATGGCAACGTCTTACTTTAAAGAATTATTTACAAGGGATCCTTCTCTTAATTCTGACCAACTTGTCACTATTATGCAGAAGAAAGTCACCCCGGAGATGAATGATATGCTTATTAAGGAGTTCACGGATGATGAGATCAGTGATGCTCTCTTCCAAATCGGCCCCCTAAAAGCCCCGGGTGTTGATGGCTTTCCTGCAAGGTTCTATCAAAGGAATTGGGGCATACTTAAAGAGGAGGTAATTAACGCGGTTAAACTCTTTTTCGCTACGGGTAATATGCCAGATGGAGTGAACAATACTGCTATTGTCCTAATTCCGAAAAATGAACAACCTGAGACCCTTAAAGATTTTCGGCCTATTAGTCTTTGCACTGTGATCTACAAGGTCATTTCCAAATGCTTGGTTAATAGATTGAGACCTATTCTGGGGGATATTGTATCGATCAACCAAAGTGCTTTTATTCCGGGAAGACTAATAACAGACAATGCCTTAGTGGCTTTTGAATGCCTCCATTACATTGAGCACAATGATAATAAAATAGGAATTTTTGTGCCTACAAACTTGTTCTCTCAAAAGCCTACGACAGGGTGGACTGGGATTTTCTAAAGAAAGTGATGCAAAGGATTGGGTTCTCGTATCGATGGGTGGACTGGATTATGGCATGCGTCACCTCAGTACAATATAGTGTTAAATTTAATGGGAACCTCCTGGATTCATTTTCGCCTTCTCGGGGACTCCGACAAGGTGATCCACTGTCACCCTTCTTGTTTTTTTTTGTCGCAGATGGTCTGTCCGCTCTGCTCCAACGGGAAGTTGTGCTAAAGAACATCGTTCCCGTTAAAATCTGCCGTCAAGCCCCGGAAGTCTCACACCTACTCTTCGCGGATGACAGTTTGCTCTTTTTCAAGGCTGATGAGGATCATGCACACCGCATCCATAGGATCCTGGAAACTTATGCTAAAAGTACAGGGCAACTCATCAATCCAAATAAATGTTCTATCATGTTTGGCCCTGCCTGTCCACAGACTATTCGGGCGCAAGTTAAGAGTGCATTGGATATTACTCAAGAAACTTTCGAAACAAAATACCTTGGTTTGCCTACTCCCGAGGGGCGGATGAACAGAGACAAATTCCAGAGTATTCAGGCAAGATTGGCTAAATGCCTGGTGGAGTGGGATGACAATCATAAGTCACAAGCTGCGAAAGAAATCCTCATTAAATCGGTGGCTCAGGCAATCCCGGTGTATGTGATGAGTGTGTTTAAACTCCCACTAGGTCTTTGCGACGAACTCACAAACTTGATGAGAAGATATTGGTGGGGAGCTGAAAATGGGAAGAGGAAGACCTGCTGGATCGCATGGGATATTATGCTTAGACCAAAGAATTTTGGTGGGGTGGGGTTTAGAGACATGATACTCTTCAACCAGGCTTTACTTGCTCGGCAAGCCTGGCGCTTAATCCAATATCCAGAGACCCTATGTGCGCGCCTGCTAAAAGCTAAATATTATCCCAATGGCTCCCTCATTGACACGGTGTTTACTGGGAACGGTTCGTCCTCGTGGCACGCCATCGAGTATGGATTGGAGCTGCTCAAGCAAGGTGCCATTTGGCGGGTGGGTTCTGGAACTAATATTCGGATCTGGCGTGATCCATGGATTCCGACAAGTAGGCACTATAAACCCATAACCCCCCAGGGTCGCTGTCGGTACAGATGGGTAGCGGACCTTATTCAGCATGATGGAACATGGGATTACCAACGCTTGCAGCTATTCTTTAATGAGGAGGATATTACAAACATTCTGAAGATTAAAACATCCAGCCGCCAGGAGGAGGATTTCATCGCATGGCAGCCTGATAAGAGAGGAACCTTCTCTGTGAAGAGTGCATACCAATTGGCACTGTCGACGAAAATGCTACAACAAGACAGAGGGGCAACAAGCTCGAGGCCACATGGAGAACGACCATGCTGGAAATTGGTGTGGAATTGCCCAGTTCCGCCTAAAATGCGTATGCTTGCTTGGAAAATTGGAAGGAATGCGGTGGCGACAAAAGAGAACCTTTGCAAAAGGGGCATCACCTCAAATGCTATATGTGATATCTGTGGAATATAAACAGAGGATACATTTCATGCCTTTATTAGATGCCCTCACGCACGGGCACTGTGGTCGGCTATGAGAAATGTCTGGAACCTCCCGTCGGATGACATTATTAAGCCATCTGGGCCGGAATGGCTGCTACATGTTCTTGGCCAAGTGACAGTTGATCAGCGAGCAAAAACAGTTATGACATTGTGGCGTATTTGGCACGCTCACAATGAATTGACACACGAGAAATCATGCCCACCCATTGAAAGCTCCCGCAGATTCCTGATCAGCTACGTGGACACGCTACTGTGTCTAAAACAGTCTCCAGGTATGGACATAACAAAAGGCAAGATGGTGATCAACCATCAGCAGGGCTTCTCAAACCGTATTGCAGCACAAGATGGCAGGCAAAAAGTCAGGAAAAGGTGGTGTCCCCCGAATGCAGGTATGACCAAACTCAACGTTGATGGCTCATTTTCCATGGAAGGGACGGCGGGGGCTGGTATGGTACTGCGCGACCACAACGGAGAGATCATTTTCACTGCCTGCCGTAATATTCAGAACTGTAATGACGCTACCGAGTCTGAACTTTGCGCACTGGAGGAGGGCCTTCGCCTGGGTATGACCTGGACTGCAACGGGGATAACTGTCGAGACTGATTGTGCAGAGGCGATAGAATTGTTAAAGGATGGTGCCCCGAATAATTCCATCTATGCATTCAGGATTAGTGTCATCAGAGACTTGCTGAGGGAGAGAAACACCAGGGTGACAAAAATTGGAAGAGACACAAACGGTGTCAGCCATGCACTTGCTCGGTTGGGAAGGGTGGAGGCTAGAACTGAATTTTGGCCTGGAGGATTTCCTATGGAAATTGCTGATGCTGTAACACATGACTGTACCTCTATCCATGTTTAATAGAATTCTTTTTACGAAAAAAGAATCCCTCCTTGCAGAGACCTTGCTCCTGAATCTGATAGACCGTATAAAGATGTGTTCTCACACGGATTAGATGGAGTCGCACTGATTAGTTGAGGGCTGCCTTTTGCGATCTGAGCTGTATACTGATAATTCTTGCAAAAAAAAGAGAGGAAAGTGTACTGATAATTGCCTGACTAGCATATTAAATTTGACCACACACTGCACAAGATATCCCCCCGTGTAGAGAAATTAGCATAAAACCACCACTTTTCTGCCAAAATTTCGGAAAACCACCGGTTTTCGTTTTTTCGCAGAAAACCACCACATTTAGTTTTAATTTTTGCAATGTGTACTGATCGCGAATTGAAAGCGAATTGACACGATTTCTGACAAGTGGGACCAATTTGTCAGCGTCGACGTGGCAAAAAAATTCTGAGCTGGACTAGGTCACACGTGGGGCCCACATGTCATACACACAATAATTACAGCTAAAAAAAATTAAAATTAAAATTTTCAAAAAATTCCGGATTTTTTTGAAACCGGACTCTGTAACCCGTACAAATTTTCGGAAAAATAAAAAAATAGAAAAAAATTCAAAAAATTCCGAAAAAATCACAGACATAGATGACTATGATACGCACACTCGTGAAAATTTTGGTGCTAAAATAACTTTTCTGCTGGCCTGTACAAAAAAGACAAATTTTCAGATCTGAGATTCAAATTTTCAGATCTGAAAATTTATCTTTTTGCACAGGCCAGCAGAAAAGTCATTTTTGTACAAAAATTTACACAGGGGTGCGGACCATACTATTCTTTGACTATGATTATTTTCGGAATTTTTTGAAACGTATTTTATTTATTTTTATTTTTCAGAAGTGTGCGGCCCCGTGCAAATTTTCGGAAAAATAAATAAATAGAAAAATAATTTAATAAATTCTGAAAAAAATCACGAGCATAGATGAATATGGTTCGCACACCCGTGCAAATTTTCATACAAATATGACTTATTTTCTGGCCTGTGCAAAAAAGACAAATTTTCAGATCTAAGATTTGAATCTTAGATCTGAAAATTTGTCTTTTTTGCACAGGCCAGAAGAAAAGTCATTTTAGCACCAAAATTTGCACGGGGCGTGCGAATCATAGTCATCTATGCCTGTGATTTTTTTCGGATTTTTTTGAATTAATTTTCTATTTTTTTATTTTTCCGAAAATTTGCACAGGTTACTTCGGTTTAAAAAAAATCGGAATTTTTTGAAAAAAAATTTAGTTGTAATTATTGTGTGTATGACATGTGGGACCCACGTGTGACCCAGTCCAGCTCAGAATTTTTTTGCCATGTCGGCACCGACAAATTGGTCCCACTTGACAGAAATCGTGTCAATTCGCTTTCAATTCGCGATCAGTGCACATTGCAAAAATTAAAACTAAATGTGGTGGTTTTCTGCGAAAAAAACGAAAACTGGTGGTTTTCCGAAATTTTGGCAGAAAAGTGGTGGTTTTATGCTAATTTCTCCCCCGTGTACGTAGCTGTGCTTTTGCCTTTTAAGATTTGGAGGATCATGATTACCTTGCGCCAAAAAAAAAAAGTTGTTTTCATAGAAAAAATGCCTACGCAGGTAAATCTGAATTGCCTATCTTAGCCCCGTCTGTTATTTTATGGTGATCGAAATTCATATGAAGATAAAGGAAAGTTCGGCCTCTGCTACGCGGAGGCCCGTCGCCGGGGGGCGGCAGCCCCCCGCGGTACGGTACGAGTTGATACCGAGTCGGAGTTGGATACACCGTTACCGACCTAGTTAGGTCAGGACCGCCTTTATATACCTCTTGTAAGCCGCCGCACGGGATAAGCCACACATTGTAAATTCCAGCGCGATTGTAACCTCACCCGAATATAGTGAAGTATTGCTGGCGCCCGTGGTTTTTTCTCTTCCTTGTTGGAAGGGTTTTCCACGTTAAAATCTTGTATCCCCGTTGGTTCGATCTTGTTTAGCTTCATCGTTGTTTTGCTATTGCGTGTAATACCGTCCTATCTGATTGGAGTTTTTAAGCATGCCACATAGAGTACTACTAGAAGGACCTATCGCGTCTTGCCGCGCCGTTATTTATTTTTTCTAATGTAGGTTAAATGTGTGTGGTTTGCGACTAACCGCCACACCAAACTCATGTTTTGGCTTCTAGCCGTGACGGTGCTCCCGCTTCTCTACATGGGGTTCTCCGCGGGATCGAGCGAAGGCGACGCTCTTGCATCGTTTATCTGTCGAGGCTTTGCCTTAGATATCTCGCTGGCCAAAGGAACCGGTGAAAAGAGTTGGTGGTTGGTGGTAGCGAGTTGTTGGGCGACCTCGGCTACGGCGGATGCACTTCTGGGTTTGCTGTGACGCCCCGAGATCGGGCACTATGCAGATTTCAGCATTCCCGCCAAATCCGCATAATAACCGATTCCAGGTTGCCACTTATGATAACAATACAACAGTTCACGAACATTCCACAATTACAACAGAAACAGATAGATACAAGATGACTCAAACGGGTCCAGGATACAACTGATACAATACAAAGATCCAAATAACAGCGGAAGAACAACATAGTGTCCGACTACGGACAAGATCCAAATTGGACTAAGAGTCCTGAAGATAACCGATGGCGTCCAATCCCTGCCCAGGCCAAGCCGGAGGGATTCCCAAGCTAACGTCGTCAGACTTCAAACCTGTTGACTGCAAGTTGGAATTTGCAGCCACGAAAGAGATTCGTGGGTCAGTACGGTTAAGTACTGGCAAGTGGATAAACCATACTCACAAGATACCGGCGTAGCCAGTCATCACAAGATACAGATACTTTGGGTACAACGGAAAGGAAGGGGTTATTGCAAATAAGCGCCAGCGGGCTGCACTAACCAACTACAGAAACACAGTACAACTTCCGGCTAACAGAAAGGAGATAAGATCGAGTATTGTAACCAACTGAAAGATAACTTCAAACAAACCCATCCTGGATCTCGCCCCTTATCCAAAGAAGCAATCCGAGGATAACTCACACAGTTGGATTAATGAATAATGGATCAGGTTGTTGTGTCAATAAGACTATTACTAGTCAAGTTATCATTAGTTAGGTGTAAGTTGTTCTGAGTACTTGTTAGCCAGTACTTTCACCAAGTCGTCACATAACCGCGGACAACACGGCTTCTCGAGAAGATTTATCCCTGCAGGGTGTGCTCCAGTACCCGTACACACTCAAGCCACCAACTAAAACTCAGGTTGGCTCGACACGACCCAAACCATCTCTACAACCCATCCTCGGAGCCACGGAGCTATAAGGTCCCAGCCACGCAGCCGAATACTCAGCGCAGGTGTGCAAAACTCCCGCAGGACACAACACCCCGGCACTACAGGCCTCGCCCTATATGCATCATCATCATAAGTAACCATGGGGGATCCACCCATTATGCAAGGAGCAAATGGAACACCCGAACTAAGTGTGGCTCTTCGGACAAGCTGCAGATCCGGTCTAAGTCGAGGGGGGTCCCATACTACCACCCGGATGCGGTGAGCACGCTCATCATGGATCAGTAGACAAGACCCTTTTCCTATTAGGGTCGACACTAGCAGGCCTCAAAACCACTTAGGGCCTCCTGCCGGTGCCTTATCATCATATTATTAATAACAGGTTGATTGAGTAACATCGAGCCCCAGAACATAACGAAGTAAGGACAGAAAGTAACGGGTAACAGACTCGAGCAAAGCAACCTAAGCATGCTAGTAAGACACGGGCACAAGCAATGGTTATAGGTGTGGAGGTGAGGCAATAACAAGGTTAAGGGATTCATGTGATGGGTTCGTAACAGAAACAACTACTACTAAGGCTAGCAGAAAAGAACAACGGAAAGAATCGGTAACAAGTGATGAAAGGCAGCCATATGGCAGCAAGTGAGTATACTTGCCTGAGATCCCGCAAGGTAGCAGAACTTGTCGTTGCTCACATCATCTCAACGTCCTATCCGGGAAGAAGCAATGAACCTCGAACAAACACCGGATGCAACAATTACTACTACGGCAAAAGATCCAGCATGATCTAGATATGGATGCATGACAGGTTAAAGATGCATCAAAATAAACTAGCTAACATGATACACAATTTAAATGGACCCACATGCAATTGGATTGCATATGGAAAAGATCCATTGAATTAAGTGGAAACAAATGATTTTCAATTTAATTATTATGTGAAAGTTGTTAGCATGATGCATGCATGAGGAAAACAACAAAATAACAACAATAGAACCATTTGGAAATAAGGTTTGCCCATTTTAGAAATTTATTTATTAAGTTAGAAAATTTTGGTTCCTTAAGGGTGTCACACAAACAATTGTTGTTTTCATCAAGTTAAAGTGTTCAAAACAGATAACAAAATTTATATTTGAAAAGGTTATTCAAAATGGTATGGAAAACATATTTTATTTGTGGAAATTGGATTTAAAATGAGCAAGTTATTATTTTGGCAATTTTAAATGCAATAAACAAGAAACAGTTGTTTTCAGCAATTTAAATTATTCAAAACAGCAAACAAAATTTATATTTGGAAAGTACATGAAAAATTGATTGGAAAACATATTTAGTTTGTGGAATTTGGAATTTTTATGAACAAGTTATGAATTTTGCAAGTTTAAGTGAATTTGACAAGTTTTCAAATTTTGCACCAATTTTAAATATTCAAAACAGTAAACAACTTTATATTTGGATAGAACATTCAATTTGGGACAGAAAACATATTAAAAATGTTGAATTTGGGTTGGGATGAATTACTTATGCAATTTAGAACCTTTGATGCAAATCTGCCATTTTTTAGTAACTAGGGACTTATAAAATATTTTCCAGGGGCTAGAAAAGATTACAAGGAACCTAATGGTGATTATCACGAAGTTTCTGTACCAATCAATTGGAAAATAAAAAGATTTGGGTTTTTGGGGTGCAGGGGGATCGAACCCTGCACCTCCTGCTGTGAGCGCTGGATCAGAACCAGTGGGCTGGTGTTTGGTTCGTGTTTGAATACAGATCCGGAACAAGATGTAGTGCTACTACGCGGTGAAAAAAATAGGAAAAAGAGTGGTTTTATCCCTGCGCGGAGGGGGACTCGAACCAGCGACCTGCTGGGCTCGCGCGCGTGGGACGGAACCGCTGGGCTGTTGCTCGACTTGTGTTGGGATACCGATCTGAACAAAGATAAAGGATAACAGCGGGATGTTAACTGAAACACAAAACTGAACTCGAACAGGTAACGCATCTGTGCGCCTCACGTACAGGGCAGGGGGAGTCGCCGGCGGGGATGGCTGCTGCGCCGCGGCCGTGGGCGCCGGTGCTCGTGCGGGCCGTGTGGAGGCGGACAAGAGGGGAGAGGAGGGAGATGCGATCGGAGGCTTACCTCGGCCTGTTCGTCCGATGGACGCTGCCGACGGGCAGTGGCCACGGTGCTCCTTTCCGGCGATGGTGCGGGCCACACCGGGGGTCCCGGCAAGCGGCGAGGGCACGAGGAGCCTCCGGGGACCGCCCCGGTTCCATTCCCGGCGGCGGATCCTCCTCGCGGTGGAGGTGGTGACCGGAGCTAGGAGAGGTGGGTGCTGGTCTCGGTGGTTTTCGGCCAGGTTCAGGCAACGAAAAATAGCAGAGAGGAGGGGAACTAGAGAGGACGGCGGCGATGGGAAGGAACTAGCTAGGGTTTTGGCAGCAGAGGGTAGGGGGGTAGGGTACTTAAGGAGGAGGGAAGCCAGTACGGCAGTGATCTGGAGGGGGGATGGAGTTGATCGATCGGTTCCGAACGTGTTCGTACAGGTGACGTCTGCTCGAGGAGGAAGAAGCCAAAACGAAGGGGTACTGGGCTAGGGCAATGGGCCTGGGGGAGAAAAGAAAAGAGATGGGCTGCCTCTCCCCTTGGCTATCTTTATTTTTTTTTCCTTTTCCATTTTTTTTTGCAAGAGATCAAAGAGAGAGAAAGGATAGAATTTTGGGGGTTTTCCTTTTAGGAATTATTTGTGTTACTTTTCCAAAACAACAAATAAAGCAAGAGTTAACATTGTTTCACAATGTTGAAAATTTAATTTGGTTTAAAGGTTTTAGTTGAGTTTCAAACAATGTTTGATTTGGGAAATTTTGGAAAAGCAAATTATATTAAATAGGTTCAAGCAATTATGAAAACATTATTAGCTTTAATTTTGTTTGCACGATTTTAATTCTTAAACTCCCATTTGAAATATTGCCAAGTAGGATTTGATTGGATTTGAATGTGTTACTTGCATTTACCATTAGGGTTTTGAACAATTTAAATTGTTTTGAAGTTTTGAGTGGTTTGGAAAACATGATGCAATGCTTATGGGATGCAGATGATGCAAACAAAAAGAAAACAAACAGGTAACACCCCAGGTGTTACAGACGACACCACTAACAAGGGATTGCGCCCTCGCAATCCACCTGCTAACCCGGGAGGGGAAAGAGGTTCGACTATCGATTCTTCGTGCTTCCAGTTGATCTCCTCGACACCACTAACAAGGGATTCTTGCTCGGAGTGACGACGATGTTCTTCCACCAGGAACCTTCCGATGATCGAACCTATTAGGTTAAAGGCTCAGAAAACGTCCACCCACGTAGGATCCTAACACTTTGAAAGATAGACAAAGGGGGGGGAAGGAGACTCCAAATTAAATAAGATGGGAGGGGAAATAGAATAGGGATAAGGAGAAAACAAGAATCCTATTGAGATGTTTTTCCAAAATAGTTTAGCAGAAATAGTTTTTGACACTCTAGAAACAACGACCGTTAGCGAGGTTATCCTACAGGCTTTGCGGACCCGTTGCTTCGATAACCATTCGTATCGAAACAATCCCGGGAATCGGAACCAAGGCTCTGATACCATTTGTGACGCCCCGAGATCGGGCACTATGCAGATTTCAGCATTCCCGCCAAATCCGCATAATAACCGATTCCAGGTTGCCACTTATGATAACAATACAACAGTTCACGAACATTCCACAATTACAACAGAAACAGATAGATACAAGATGACTCAAACGGGTCCAGGATACAACTGATACAATACAAAGATCCAAATAACAGCGGAAGAACAACATAGTGTCCGACTACGGACAAGATCCAAATTTGATGTAGCCCACCGTATTCAACCAAGCACAACATCGACACACCACAAGGTGAACTCACTCCTATCTCCGTACGTTTCCGGTGACTTGGTGAACGGTGCTCTACCTCATGAAATACCCCTCTACATGCATAGGTGGGATCACCGCATGGAGACCCAAGATGGTGCCCAAGATGCTCAAGAACACATCCAAGAAGGTGCGCATGAAGCTAGGAAGAACGTGGGTGAAGACGGCGTCAAGATCGGAGTTCCGAGGAGGAAGAACGGAGGGAAAAGGAGGCTCCCGGCCTCACCCTGGCCCCAGGCCGGGCCCCAGGCCGGCCTACCCTGGCCCCATGCCGGCCTCCTCATCCCACCCTGGCCCCAGGCCGGGCACCAGCCCGAGGGGGCCGGCCTCCCACCCTGGCCCCAGGCCGGGCACCAGGCCGGGCACCAGGCCTCTGCGCCCCACCCTGGCCCCAGGCCGGGTTCCAGGCCGGCCAGGCCGGCTCCCAGGCCGGGGTGGCCCCGAATTGCACGGGAATTGACCGTTTTGGCACCGTTTCGACCCCCGTTTCGACCCCGACTATATAAAGGACTCCGGTGGCTAGATCTAGGGTTAGGAATAGTTTTGAGCATTGTTTTCGAGAGTTTAGGGCTTTGCCCTTGTATCCCTCTTTTGAGGTGACTCCTCTTATGAGGCCACTCCTATGTTGATGATGTTCATCTAGGATTGTATCAAGATCTCTCCAAGGAGCTACTCTCTCACATAGTGATTCTAGTAGTGCTTGCCAACCTTCCCCTTTTGGGCTTCTGTTGGATCGGTGGACCGGCCGGTAAGAGAAACGGTTTCAATTAGCGTGTTGTTGACTTGGGTTTGCGATCCCTCGTAGGCTTCACGAGTTATCTTCCCCCTTTTGTGTTTCCGCGCGTTTGCCCTCGATTCCCCCTCTCGTGTTCATCGTGTTCTTCGTGCGTTCTTCGTTCGTTCTTGTCGATTCGTGAAGATCGGGCCAACTTAGAGGTCAACACCTCATCATCTGGTATCCAGAGCTAGATTGACACGAATCCGACACCCCATCCCCTCCCCTACCACCAATTTTTCTTCTATCCACCATAAATTCGAAAATTTGACCAAAAATAGCCGAAAGGGATTTCGACCGATCTCTTTATTCGTTGAGTTTTTCGTGGTTTTGTTTCATAGATTTGTTGCCAAAAACCATTCCCCATCTTCCTATTCAGCCACAATTCTTGAATTTGTCCAAAATTTTTCTTGATTTGGGAGAAATTTCGAATTTGAGCAAAAATTACAGAAAATTCCTGCTCTTCGATTCTTGGACAGATTTTGTATCTTGTTTTTCTTTGTCGTCGTTGCTCCGATTTGAGTGAGACAAGTTCCTACGCGTCGCCATCGACATCGCCTACGCATCTACATCATCGGATCCACACGACATCGACATCCACCGTCCGCAAGTCCGAGATCATCCACCGCATAGGTATAACTTGCTTCCGCTTGAACTAACCCTTTCCTTTGTGTACCTTACCTACTTGGACTAGTTCTTTTACACCGCTTGGCATCGCATTGTGGCACCGAGAGTGCGAGTTTTGCGCTTGTGAGAGTCTAGCTACGAGTAGGCATTGGCATTTGGGAATCATCTCCGCATCATCCATCAAAAAGCGAAAAATCAAAAAAAAAAGAGAGGAGAAAGAGAAAGAAGCAAAAAGAGCCAAAAGAAGGAAAGATCGATGCCAATTGCTATCATTTGTAGGAACGCCTAGCTTCGAGTTGCGAGAGAGAAGAGAGTGATCGGTTGCCACTTTGTGAATCTTGTTGCCTCTTGTTAATTGCGGTTCGAGCTAGCGTCCTCCTTGCGTTGGTGTGGCATTGAGCTTAGTCTTCGATAGGTACATTTCGTCTCCGCTCGTCCATTGGCCGCACTAACCCCATTTATCACTTGTGTGTGTGTGTTTTTCGTTTCCACCATAGCATTTTCCTCCACTAGGTTTGGTTTTCGTGCTAACTTTTCTTTGATTCTTCTCCACGTTTGACAACAAACTTTTCTTTGGATTTGTCGTTTTCTCGCCACATTTCTAACCCATTGCCATCCACCCATAAGCCGTGTGTGTTTTGGAGCGTGTTTTTGGGATCTTTCGAACTCAAGTCACTTCATTCTTTTTCTATCGGTTTCTCTTGGCTTGGTCCACTAGTTTCCAACATTTGCTAAAAGGTGAGGTTTGAGCTCTTAGGTCCTCACACTCTATATATACACTTGCGCTTATTGACTAACCATGTATAGCGAGAGCAAAGAGTTTGGAGGCCATGATGATCATGATGAGTCCATGATGGACCACTACGACTACAACGAGCTAGACATGGACCTCCACTCCTATGAGCACGACGTGGTGGACGACCACTACTCCGAGCACGACATCGTGGATGACCACTACTACGAGCATGACATGGTGGATCACCACCACTACTACGACCACGACGTCGAGCTCTACACCGACTACTCCTCCCCAAGCATCATCGACATGGAGGAGTACCACAACCACCACGCCGACTTCGACTCCACGAGCTCCACCGACATGAACCACTACTACAACTACGACATCGCAAGCTTGGATGACGAGATGGAGCCATGCTACACCGACAACGCATCCACAACCATGACGGAGTACGACACCAACAACGACTCCCCAAGCTACTTCGACTCCGACATGGATGAGCTCACTTACAAGAAATTCCTCGCCAAGCTTCGATTGTCAAGAAACTCCGATGGTTCATGCTCGCCACCAAGGAACTCCTCGGAGATTGCCAAGGCCAAGACACGACAACAACCTTCAACCTCAAGATGGTGCCACGACAAGAAATCCGACAAGTTGGCAACGTCAAGATGGTCAACATCAAGACGGCGCCACAAGAAGGACATCATCGAGGCTCCATCAAGCGAGAAGGCCAAGAAGCCAAGGCATCCGAATGACTTGCGGAGTCATCCTACACATGAAGTGCGGGAGCGCCGCAAGCTTCGTCATCAACCCCGCTATCATCACCAAGCTCATCACCAAGATCGTCGCCATGATCACCATATGGAAGAGAGTGGTACACCCACCTCACCGCATCTTCCACCACAAGCTCCGCGACGACATTGGTTTGAGCATCGCTCGCCATCACCACTACCTCGACCTAGACACCGACAAGGCCGTGGTGACCCTCTTCAAGATCACCCTCTACGTCCGGATATTCTTCATCACACACCTTCTCCAAGCTCGAATCATGACATTGGTCTAAATGGCTTCATGGATGGTGATCGCCCACATTCAAGGATTCCAAGGCAAAATGTGTGTCGCCACCACAATGACCACCAAGACCAAGGCCATTATCAAGAAGGTGCTCCCGACATGGCTTCTAGTGAATGCCTCCCTCAACTCCACCACAATGACCACCGGCGCCATCCTCTCCATCATGATCGCCATCGCCAAACCAATGAGGATGACCCAATTGAGCTTCCACCGCCTATCTTTGATGAAGACCCAAATGAGACACCTTCTCAACATCAAGCGAGTGCGAATGCTCCCTATGGCTTCTCTTCCCCCATCTTCGAGGAAGACCCCATTGAGCGCCACCATCGACAACAATCACGTGGGATTTCTCAACATGCTACTTCACTTCCCATCTTTGATGAGGACCCCTATGAGCACCACCATCATCAACAACCAAGTGGGCATGCTACAAATGATCTCTCACTTCCTCTCTTTGATGAAGACCCCTATGAGCGCCCACTTCGACCACCACTAGGCACGGATGCTATGAGCCTACTTTCCCCTCTCCTTCAAGATGAAGACCTATTATGCCCCATTTGCAAGGGCCATGGTCACATAATGTGGGATTGCCAAGGCGGCGACCAAGATGGTGCGTCAAATGGAAACGCTACCCATGATTCTTCTTCTCCCATATTGGATGAGAACCAAGGACATCATGATCAAGCACATGAGCAAGGTCTACATCACCATATAGGTCATGATCCTCCTCCTTATTCATCACATGAGGCGAGATTCACTTCACCACCAACACCCAACCACAACTTCCATGTGCGACATTCTATGAGGATGAACAATGACCTTCATGATCAAGAGCATGAGCTTCCATCATCGCCACAAGCGCAACACCAACATCAAGAGTGTGAAGCTATTCCTCCCATGACACAAGATCAACATCACCATATGCATGAGGAGACCACTCTACCACTCTATGATGAAGACGTTGATGCATGTGCCTTTGTCAATGAGGCTCATCCCTTGCCATCATCTCTAAGGCATTATTCTTCTTCGTCTCCAATGACACAAGTGACAACTCTGACCATCGACAAGAGAGATTCCAATGCTACCAATGAGATGATCATGGTTGCCAACCAAAATGGTGACCATGACTACATGAGTGAAGGCCAATACTATGCCTTGCACCAACTAGCTCTCAATTCCTTGGACATGACCAATGGTGACGAAAGCGCCAATTGCAATGAGGCCGCGAACTCATCGCGAGTGTTGACACGAGTTCTTCAAGCCTATCCTCAAGATAGGGACCAACGATGCAACCTCTCTAGAGCCGGCGTCAATGGCCCATCTATCATTGATGGAGGTAATGACGAATTGGGTGACACTCTCCGCTTGACTTCAAAGCATCTCATGCCAACCTCCACAAGGCCATGCTCAAGCCACCATTCTATCCAAGGAAATCTTCATCATCATCATCATCATCGACCATTTGAGGATGCTACAAGGCATGGCTTACACTACCACATCACGGAGATGATGGAGCCTTCTTTGCCACAAGCCATGACCCTACCTTCTCCTCCAAGAAAGCCACCCTTTCCACACTTGGAGATCAATCCAAGAGACGAGATGCTCGAGTCCTCCTCGCCACATGCTATGACACTACCGACTCCAAGCAATGCAACAACTTCGACAAACTCGCACACCTCTTGTGCCAAGACTTTGGAGCCTTCTAGTGTCCCCTCTCAAGCTTCTAGTGAGATGTGTGGTGAGAGAGAGATCCACCATCACGTGAGTGAGAGCCACAAGCCCATAATGAGTGGAAAAAGCATGAGTGTTCGTAGAGGCCTCGCCTTGATAGCCACCAAAAGTGAGAAGAGAGTTGAGAGCCAAATCCCATGTGTGCTTATCGACACTAACGGCTTACCAACTTTCTCTCCATCTTTGTTGTCTATTTTGCAGAGATTTGGTGACCCTATCAAGCATCCTCGACCTCATGGCCTTCTCCACATACAAGGCTCTCCACATCGCATGAACATCGACACCGACTTGAAGGGTTGGAAGGAGCACATTCCGCTCATCATGATCCACATGGAGATTGACAAGAGCTTCTACGACAAAGCATCCTCCATCCACACTCCTCAAGTCAAGATCTACACAGCGCGTCACAAGCACTTCGACATGAACGCCTTCTACGCCTACATACCACATGTCACGATGTGCATGGAGTTTGAAAAGCGCATCCACGACAACGACTTCTACGCCTACAACCCTCATGTCAAGATGTACTTGGAGTTCCACATGCGCATCCCCGACAACGACTTCTTCATCTACATCCCCTACGTCAAGATGTACTTGGAGTTCGACAAGCGCGTCAACGACAATGGCTCCCACGACTACATACCAATTGTCAAGATGCACTTGGAGTTCGACAAGCGCGTCAACGACAATGACCACCACGACTACATGCCAACCGCCACGATGTACATGGACTTCGACACGAGCATCAACAACAACCAATACGTCAAGTTCATCTACACTCTACCGCTTCCGCAACCCATGGAGCAACACCCTCTTGAGCTCTTCGACGACGACTACATCTCATGTCAAGCTAATCCTCATCCACCCATGGAGGATCATGTCAAGATCGTCATCGTCTTTGGACTACACCCTCCACGAGCATACCTTGGCATGATCTTCGATAAGAGGCTCAACTTCAACGACTACACCGCTTCGCAAGATCTTCCTCAACCATCCACGGGGGGCCATTTCATGATCTTCATCACCTTTGGACCGCCCCCACTACGAGCCTACCGTCACATGGACTTCGACAAGCGGCTCAACTTCAACGACATCTTCGTCGTCAAGATTCCTTCTCCCGCTCACATATGGATGGAACGAGAGTCGAGGACGACTCTTTTTCAAGGGGGGGGGGAGATGATGTAGCCCACCGTATTCAACCAAGCACAACATCGACACACCACAAGGTGAACTCACTCCTATCTCCGTACGTTTCCGGTGACTTGGTGAACGGTGCTCTACCTCATGAAATACCCCTCTACATGCATAGGTGGGATCACCACATGGAGACCCAAGATGGTGCCCAAGATGCTCAAGAACACATCCAAGAAGGTGCGCATGAAGCTAGGAAGAACGTGGGTGAAGACGGCGTCAAGATCGGAGTTCCGAGGAGGAAGAACGGAGGGAAAAGGAGGCTCCCGGCCTCACCCTGGCCCCAGGCCGGGCCCCAGGCCGGCCTACCCTGGCCCCAGGCCGGCCTCCTCATCCCACCCTGGCCCCAGGCCGGGCACCAGGCCGGGCACCAGCCCGAGGGGGCCGGCCTCCCACCCTGGCCCCAGGCCGGGCACCAGGCCGGGCACCAGGCCTCTGCGCCCCACCCTGGCCCCAGGCCGGGTTCCAGGCCGGCCAGGCCGGCTCCCAGGCCGGGGTGGCCCCGAATTGCACGGGAATTGACCGTTTCGACCCCCGTTTCGACCCCGACTATATAAAGGACTCCGGTGGCTAGATCTAGGGTTAGGAATAGTTTTGAGCATTGTTTTCGAGAGTTTAGGGCTTTGCCCTTGTATCCCTCTTTTGAGGTGACTCCTCTTATGAGGCCACTCCTATGTTGATGATGTTCATCTAGGATTGTATCAAGATCTCTCCAAGGAGCTACTCTCTCACATAGTGATTCTAGTAGTGCTTGCCAACCTTCCCCTTTTGGGCTTCTGTTGGATCGGTGGACCGGCCGGTAAGAGAAACGGTTTCAATTAGCGTGTTGTTGACTTGGGTTTGCGATCCCTCGTAGGCTTCACGAGTTATCTTCCCCCTTTTGTGTTTCCGCGCGTTTGCCCTCGATTCCCCCTCTCGTGTTCATCGTGTTCTTCGTGCGTTCTTCGTTCGTTCTTGTCGATTCGTGAAGATCGGGCCAACTTAGAGGTCAACACCTCAACAAAATTGGACTAAGAGTCCTGAAGATAACCGATGGCGTCCAATCCCTGCCCAGGCCAAGCCGGAGGGATTCCCAAGCTAACGTCGTCAGACTTCAAACCTGTTGACTGCAAGTTGGAATTTGCAGCCACGAAAGAGATTCGTGGGTCAGTACGGTTAAGTACTGGCAAGTGGATAAACCATACTCACAAGATACCGGCGTAGCCAGTCATCACAAGATACAGATACTTTGGGTACAACGGAAAGGAAGGGGTTATTGCAAATAAGCGCCAGCGGGCTGCACTAACCAACTACAGAAACACACTACAACTTCCGGCTAACAGAAAGGAGATAAGATCGAGTATTGTAACCAACTGAAAGATAACTTCAAACAAACCCATCCTGGATCTCGCCCCTTATCCAAAGAAGCAATCCGAGGATAACTCACACAGTTGGATTAATGAATAATGGATCAGGTTGTTGTGTCAATAAGACTATTACTAGTCAAGTTATCATTAGTTAGGTGTAAGTTGTTCTGAGTACTTGTTAGCCAGTACTTTCACCAAGTCGTCACATAACTGCGGACAACACGACTTCTCGAGAAGATTTATCCCTGCAGGGTGTGCTCCAGTACCCGTACACACTCAAGCCACCAACTAAAACTCAGGTTGGCTCGACACGACCCAAACCATCTCTACAACCCATCCTCGGAGCCACGGAGCTATAAGGTCCCAGCCACGCAACCGAATACTCAGCGCAGGTGTGCAAAACTCCCGCAGGACACAACACCCCGGCACTACAGGCCTCGCCCTATATGCATCATCATCATAAGTAACCATGGGGGATCCACCCATTATGCAAGGAGCAAATGGAACACCCGAACTAAGTGTGGCTCTTCGGACAAGCTGCAGATCAGGTCTAAGTCGAGGGGGGTCCCATACTACCACCCGGATGCGGTGAGAACGCTCATCATGGATCAGTAGACAAGACCCTTTTCCTATTAGGGTCGACACTAGCAGGCCTCAAAACCACTTAGGGCCTCCTGCCGGTGCCTTATCATCATATTATTAATAACAGGTTGATTGAGTAACATCGAGCCCCAGAACATAACGAAGTAAGGACAGAAAGTAACGGGTAACAGACTCGAGCAAAGCAACCTAAGCATGCTAGTAAGACACGGGCACAAGCAATGGTTATAGGTGTGGAGGTGAGGTAATAACAAGGTTAAGGGATTCATGTGATGGGTTCGTAACAGAAACAACTACTACTAAGGCTAGCAGAAAAGAACAACGGAAAGAATCGGTAACAAGTGATGAAAGGCAGCCATATGGCAGCAAGTGAGTATACTTGCCTGAGATCCCGCAAGGTAGCAGAACTTGTCGTTGCTCACATCATCTCAACGTCCTATCCGGGAAGAAGCAATGAACCTCGAACAAACACCGGATCCAACAATTACTACTACGGCAAAAGATCCAGCATGATCTAGATATGGATGCATGACAGGTTAAAGATGCATCAAAATAAACTAGCTAACATGATACACAATTTAAATGGACCCATATGCAATTGGATTGCATATGGAAAAGATCCATTGAATTAAGTGGAAACAAATGATTTTCAATTTAATTATTATGTGAAAGTTGTTAGCATGATGCATGCATGAGGAAAACAACAAAATAACAACAATAGAACCATTTGGAAATAAGGTTTGCCCATTTTAGAAATTTATTTATTAAGTTAGAAAATTTTGGTTCCTTAAGGGTGTCACACAAACAATTGTTGTTTTCATCAAGTTAAAGTGTTCAAAACAGATAACAAAATTTATATTTGAAAAGGTTATTCAAAATGGTATGGAAAACATATTTTATTTGTGGAAATTGGATTTAAAATGAGCAAGTTATTATTTTGGCAATTTTAAATGCAATAAACAAGAAACAGTTGTTTTCAGCAATTTAAATTATTCAAAACAGCAAAAAAAAATTATATTTGGAAAGTACATGAAAAATTGATTGGAAAACATATTTAGTTTGTGGAATTTGGAATTTTTATGAACAAGTTATGAATTTTGCAAGTTTAAGTGAATTTGACAAGTTTTCAAATTTTGCACCAATTTTAAATATTCAAAACAGTAAACAAACTTTATATTTGGATAGAACATTCAATTTGGGACAGAAAACATATTAAAAATGTTGAATTTGGAGTTGGGATGAATTACTTATGCAATTTAGAACATTTGATGCAAATCTGCCATTTTTTTAGTAACTAGGGACTTAGAAAATATTTTCCAGGGGCTAGAAAAGATTACAAGGACCTAATGGTGATTATCAGGAAGTTTCTGTACCAATCAATTGGAAAATAAAAAGATTTGGGTTTTTGGGGTGCAGGGGGATCGAACCCTGCACCTCCTGCTGTGAGCGCTGGGATCAGAACCAGTGGGCTGGTGTTTGGTTCGTGTTTGAATACAGATCCGGAACAAGATGTAGTGCTACTACGCGGTGAAAAAAATAGGAAAAAGAGTGGTTTTATCCCTACGCGGAGGGGGACTCGAACCAGCGACCTGCTGGGCTCGCGCGCGTGGGACGGAACCGCTGGGCTGTTGCTCGACTTGTGTTGGGATACCGATCTGAACAAAGATAAAGGATAACAGCGGGATGTTAACTGAAACACAAAACTGAACTCGAACAGGTAAAGCATATGTGCGCCTCACGTACAGGGCAGGGGGAGTCTCCGGCGGGGATGGCTGCTGCGCCGCAGCCGTGGGCGCCGGTGCTCGTGCGGGCCGTGTGGAGGCGGACAAGAGGGGAGAGGAGGGAGATGCGATCGGAGGCTTACCTCGGCCTGTTCGTCGATGGACGCTGCCGACGGGCAGTGGCCACGGTGCTCCTTTCCGGCGATGGTGCGGGCCACACCGGGGGTCCCGGCAAGCGGCGAGGGCACGAGGAGCCTCCGGGGACCGCCTCGGTTCCATTCCCGGCGGCGGATCCTCCTCGCGGTGGAGGTGGTGACCGGAGCTAGGAGAGGTGGGTGCTGGTCTCGGTGGTTTTCGGCCAGGTTCAGGCAACGAAAAATAGCAGAGAGGAGGGGAACTAGAGAGGACGGCGGCGATGGGAAGGAACTAGCTAGGGTTTTGGCAGCAGAGGGTAGGGGGGTAGGGTACTTAAGGAGGAGGGAAGCCAGTACGACAGTGATCTGGAGGGGGGATGGAGTTGATCGATCGGTTCCGAACGTGTTCGTACAGGTGACGTCTGCTCGAGGAGGAAGAAGCCAAAACGAAGGGGTACTGGGCTAGGGCAATGGGCCTGGGGGAGAAAAGAAAAGAGATGGGCTGCCTCTCCCCTTGGCTATCTTTATTTTTTTCCTTTTCCATTTTTTTTTGCAAGAGATCAAAGAGAGAGAAAGGATAGAATTTTGGGGGTTTTCCTTTTAGGAATTATTTGTGTTACTTTTCCAAAACAACAAATAAAGCAAGAGTTAACATTGTTTCACAATGTTGAAAATTTAATTTGGTTTAAAGGTTTTAGTTGAGTTTCAAACAATGTTTGATTTGGGAAATTTTGGAAAAGCAAATTATATTAAATAGGTTCAAGCAATTATGAAAACATTATTAGCTTTAATTTTGTTTGCAAGATTTTAATTCTTAAACTCCCATTTGAAATATTGCCAAGTAGGATTTGATTGGATTTGAATGTGTTACTTGCATTTACCATTAGGGTTTTGAACAATTTAAATTGTTTTGAAGTTTTGAGTGGTTTGGAAAACATGATGCAATGCTTATGGGATGCAGATGATGCAAACAAAAAGAAAACAAACAGGTAACACCCCAGGTGTTACATTTGCAGAGCTCCGGGTGAGAACCATCCACTAGCCTAGGTTGATGGCAGCGCTCTCGGTTGTCGCTCCCCTCCTTGGAAGAATGTCTGTGGAGTCCCTCAGCCTCTCCTACTCGTCGGTCGGCGACAAGCTTCTTTCATCATTAGCTAGTCGATGGGCGGCATTGGGGCAGGCATGGATGTTGGAGCAGCGGCTTCGTACTATCGCCTCCGCTGTGTTGCGTTGAGGTGTTAGAGCGTGTCCACTCGCACCCCCCTCCAAGGACGTTTTTCCGGTAGCAACAACCGCCGCCTAGGGGCATGCCGGCGCAATTTTCGGCTTGGGGGGCGATCGTTCCCAGTTGTCCGCCCAAGACGGCCCAAACAAATTTGCCACAATTCGAGAAATTTAGACAAAATTCAGCAAATTTAGAGAAAACATTAATATCTGGGCTAAAAGACCTAAAACATAGCCGTATTCGGTGCGGTTCTAACTAAAAACGAAGGTACGGCTAGTTGATCCGCAGGGTGTTGCCGCCCTCGATGTGGTCGAGGGCGGCCCAGAGGGTGCGTACGAGCACACCCCACCAAACTCGACGGCCGCCGGAGTTCTGGTGACTGGCGACGACCGTCTCGCCATTCGTGGACTCCACCTGCAGGCAGTGCAGCTGCTGGAATACGTTGTCCAGATGGCCTTGTTGTTGGCCGCCCAGTGTGGGTCGAGTTGCGCGTCCGTTGGCATGGACACCCTAATGGTCTGTATCTCCGCCCGGTTCTGCTCGCCGGTGGGAACGGGCAGAACGGGGACGCCACCGTTGCTGAGGCGGCATGTACCTGGGCACGCGGATGTCCGGTGGCGCCGGGTAATCCGCACCCATAACAAGGTAGGCTTCGTCCTCGCCGCTGAGCCGTCACCGCGGAAATGTTCTGCCATTGGAGGATGAGCGGCAGGGGAGATTTTGACAGAGGAGGTGGGCGAGCAGAGGTGGGCGTATTTGACGGAGAACTGAGTGCCGTTTTATAGCGATGGGCGAGGGTGGGAGCGGTGTAGAAGCGGCGGTAAATATCGAAGGCGGGTGGTGGTGGCTCGCCACTGCGCCGCTGCATGGGCGAATCGCCTGATCAAATGCTGTGGCCGCCGCCATGTGGCGAGGGAAGATTCTCGGCGCATCGATTCTCATGGGGAACGAGGCGAGCCGATGAGGGCTAAGCCGCCACACTTGCTGGCAGGCCAGGGCCACCGCCGAGTTTTTTCGCGCGAGCCGTTTTCCTGCGCATTTATGTCGCCTGACGCCCCCCGGCTGCCCCTAGCGTGCTGGGTTTGGTCTGGGTTCGCCGGCGCGTATTTTGGCCCAATCCGGCGTTTTTTGGTCTCCCGGGGGCGAGTGGTAGAAATTTATTTCGCAAGCGCGCCGAAAGATCGAAAAAGTGGCCTAGGGGCGCTGGGGGAGGGGGAGGGAGTGCAACAAAAAAGGAATTACGTACATCGTTTTATGTCGTACAACGTTTCATCGGTACCGATACATTCCTAAATATCACTAGCTAGTTATAGATGGTTAGGAGGAGACGGGGTGAAGCCCAAATCTCCCCTCCGCAAAACAGGAGAAGCCCGACCGTGCGCCCCGTCCGTCGAACCAACACCGGAACCACCAGGCGAGGTATCAGGAGTGGTAGAAGCACCGCCATGAATCAGCGTGATCTGGCGCGAACCCGGCGAGCCACTAGGAGAAGCCTGGCCAAAATGCGCGTTCTCCAAAGCTCCAGTCCCCTACATGTTCGAGCATGAGTTACTACTTGCGAGGCAAAGTGAATCTGTAAGGTGGTGTGGCAAAGAATATACCGGGGTCTCTGAGTAGTAGGTGAGAGCAAACTCGTCCTTCGATGTGAATATCGGGATCGGCTCCGGCCCACCAGGACGCGCTTCTAGAGGCGACCCTCGCGCTCCAGTGATCATCCACCTCATCATCGCCTACAAGATGGTTTAGATATGTTGCCAAAATAAACATTCAAACTAGGAGTAGTGAGACTTGTCATATTTTGCAGAAATGTGGATTGAAAACTTACGGTCTCGAAGGCCTTAGTGTAGGAAGCGGAGGCTTCACTCCTCTGCATCCACTCCTGTAGGTCCAGCTTGTATTTCACATGAGCGGCAACATAGGCCGCATCGAGCTCGGGCTACAATTTAGGAAAACAGTGAATATCGACAACTTAGCAATGCAGGAGGGGAATGTCAGAGAATATGATTAGAATGAGAACAACTTACATCGGCGGAGCTGGCTCAACGGGACCGTCGAGGAAGCTGGACAGGGACGGCGCCGGCGGGGAGGGTAGCCTTGATACGCATGAGGCTCGAGGTAGGCATGTCAACCTTCTCGAGGATGCGCATACGGCCATGCTCCCTCCCGTTCGCCGCCAGCATCAACGCCGTCTCATTGTAGTCCTGCTGGATGGGGTCATCCACCTGAAGGTGCAGGACCTGGAAAGTCGAGCAGTACGACTCCAAATCCTGCTGGGCTCTACCGTAGTACTAACTACTAAGGAGCCGAGGGCGTGGCGGGATCTGAAACAACCTTCTTCTCCTTCATCTTCTGCCACGCCTCCAAGTGAGTAACCGGTGCCCCCTTCTCGGCCTCCTGCATCGCAAAAGTAAATATTATGTGTATCAAGTAAGAACATGGTAGGGAATAAACCATCTTTTGCATGTATGTATATACCATCTTTTCCTTGAAGCGGTCATGGTTGCGGTTTCCTCCACAGTGGGTCCCCTCGTGGCCTCGGTTCCTCCTGTTCCGCTTGCTCACGATCTCGAAGACGGGGTCTTCCCCGACCCACCTCCTAGCCAACGCCTCCCATGCCTTCTCTTAATCATCGGCCCAGCCGGGAATGATCTGAAAATGCAACAGTGAAATAAAGAAGAGAGAATGCAATGGCAACTTAACTGAAATGTAGAATGACATAGATAGTTTACTTACCGTCGTGTAATCCTCGACTGTCATCTTGGGCGGGTCATCGACATTTTCATGCCTCTTGGCCATCTTGCCCTTCTCGGCCATGAACGCGATGATGGCAGTATGCTTCTGGTTGTACCACACCGGGCGGGTCAACCTCACGCAAGCCGCGCGGAGAGTCCGGTCCGCCGTGGCCCTATCCTTCTCGAGCACCCAAAAAAGCACTTCAACCATGCATAAAGAAATTGTGAGTCATGAGTTAGAATGGTGGTGTCATCAACAACGAACGAAACTCAAGAAAATATGGCTTACCCAAAACTTGGTGATCACGACGCCAGAAGCCTTCTTGAAGGGCGGGCACTCGGCAGCCTCGTAGTCCAGCCAAGAAGTTGCCAACTTCGGCTCGCCATCCAAAGCCGTAGTGTAAAAACCCGGCAAAAAAACCGAATAAGAGCTCCAATAAAGCTCGAAGGCTGGCGGGCCCCTCGAGCATATGTCCAATTGCTGCACAATAATCAAACATTAGTACATATGCAAAAAAATTGTTATGACCAAAATGAAACTACATGTTCAAAATTAAAAAATTACTAAACTTACTCGTTGCCATTAGGATAAAGGAGGGCTTTCCCCTCCTCCGTGGTAGGCTCCTTATCCGCACCGGGGACTCCCGCTTCCCCACGAACCCGCAGCTTTTTCGGTTCCGCGTCCAGCTCTAGCTCCTCCTCCTCCTCCTCCACCACCTCCACCTCCATCTCCGGTCTGGACTCTGTCTCCTCCTCGTCCCTAGGCTCCAACTCCAGTTGCAACTGGGAAGCCATGTCACCAGATGTGGAGTGTGGAGGCTCCAAGTCTACACCTCCCCTGCCACCTCCACCTCGTCCTCGTCCTCCACCTCCACCTCCACCTCGTACTCGTCGCCCTCTTCCTCCTCTCGCACCATCGTCCTATGGGTAGCGCGGATTGCGAACCGAAGATTTACCACAGCGTGTAACCTTCTTGAGCAAGGACGCTGTAGATTCCTTGTTTTGGCTCATATTGTCCAGTCACCTGCATTGAGAAAGAGAAAATAATTAATCACAAATAGATAGTAAAATTTAGGCACTTAGCATAACATGGTGAAACTTGGCATAAAATGTAGACCCTAAGCATAAAGAAACTAAGTTATTGTTTCAAAAGTTCATAATCCTCAACTTATTTTAATCCTCATATTTTGGGGAAATTCTGGTCCGTAGAGAAAAAAAAACTACCTATCCAACAAGGAAAATTGGATTTGAGTGGCAAAATATGTTCTAAACTTATGAAACAATGTATGACACTAGGCATGTTCAAAAGATAAAATACTAAGTATAAAGACCATCATCTCGAATCATCACTCTCATAACTAAGTGGGTTCTCGTTCTCACTATCTGTATCACTATCCCGTGAGTAGTAAATTTGAGGATCTTTGAACGGTGGTGGCTCATCATCGTCGTCATTGTCTGTATTTAACTTGGTGAGCATGTCTATGTCCTTTAGACCCACCACTGACTCACCACGAGTTTCTGCATTGTTCTCAAGGTCCTCAAGACCACCCATTTGTAAGTCAAAATCCCCGAAGTCCTCTAGCTCTTGATAGAAAATTCCCTGGTACGTGTTAGGGTCAATGTTGTTATAATTGTCGTCGGATGGCATGGGTAGTTTACCTAAATCGACTAAGTAAATCGGTGCAATCAATTAAAAAAATCATTATGATCTCCATAACATCACTATTTGTCTTCTCGCAAAATTAGTTACAGTTGCCGTTGTTCTCTACATGTCAAATTAATAGGACAAGCAATACAATGTCTTCAATGTTTAGCTTGCCTAAATGTGACAGGATCAATTGAAAAATCATAAACCCTAATAGGAATTTGTCCAAAATATGGCTGTCTATTGCTTAATTCTTTGAAATATTTTATGTGGCCTTGGTTCCACACTTAAGATATGGTGCTATGGGGATGTATTAGCACGTATAAATTACAATGTATTAGCACGTACTATTTCTTGTATTTTGAATAAAGAATTCTTTGATAACATGTTTAAGGATTATGCAGTAATTGCCATAGCATAGCCTGCACGTTGCCTTGAAGCCACGCAAATTTTATTTAAATTCTCGATAAGCATCGACGGTTGGACTTTGTCTCACATGCACGTACTAGAAAGAACACATGTTCTCCTCCGGTGATCACGAGTTCTGCATCCTGCGACGCAAGTAAGGAGCATCAGTTTGCAGCCTAGCAACTTCAGACTTGCTTGGTCGGTCAGCGTGTCCAAGCTAGCCGCCTGGCGCGCAGGACAGTAGACGTAAAGTTTCTTGGATGGCCAGCTAATATTTGAACCCTTATAAATTTACTAATCAATCATGCAAACAATGTGGAGTAGATGGCTCGCTGTCACGACCTAGTCTGCAACCGTATCCATAGTCAAAGATACTCCCTCCGGCAAAAATATTCAAAGACTCCATGCTGGCAAGCTGATCGTTGACCCAGGGTCAACGCTCCTGAAGACGGACAGAAAGAGAGGCGTCACTTGCCACCTGATTACCCTTTGCCTACCAGACACAATAAAACAGGACGTTAACTAATGTGGTTGCCTTTAATTAGCTGTGTCCGCCTCAGCTCGTCAGGCCCGCGTGCTTCATGGCGCTGACCGCTACGTACGCGGTCCAACCGTTTTTTTTTTTGTACAAGAAAAAAAAAAAAAACGGTCCAACCGTTGGCCACGCGACAGTAGCTGCCGGCCGACGATCACGTCGATCGCCGAGAGAGACGTAGATACTCGGCCGATCGGCCGGTGCACCCAAACCGGCACCGCGTTACCTCCCTGGGATCAACCTTGTTCGCGCGCGCACGATCGATCCGGATAAAACAGTGGGGCCGCGGTACCACACCCGATCGACCCGATCGACGATCATCGATACCGATAAGGCCGGCCGTCGCGTCAAAAGCTTTCTCAAGTCCTCCCCGTCTGCATGCCGTGCATGCTTTGATCGACATGCAATGTGCATGCATTGCTGTTGGGTCGACCCGGCCGGCCGGCCGGCCCGCATCTATCCATCTATAACCCTAGATGAGTTCTAGATGATCTACACGATCTATCCATCTGGTTGTGGGCATAGACTATGGGATCAAAAAAACGGCAGAGGGACCTTTACCAGTGTAGGGCGACGGAAAGGACATCGACCCCCGCGTCGCCAACCCTAGGCAACACGGGGGGCAAAGCCCGAGCGGCGACGGCGGCGGCGGGGATCTTCTCACCGGGCGGCGGACCTCCATTTCCTCCGGCGGCGGCGGCGGGCGAATTCCGGTGGGCTTCGGTGGCGCGGTGCAGCTGAATCCCGACGGCAACCTTGGCACCACGTCGATGGAGATGAGTACCCTCCTCCCGATGGTGTGCCCCTGTAGCTGCTGCCGGTGGATCTAGGGCCGTCCTGCCTCGTGCTAGAACGGGCCGGTGGATTCGGGCGGCTTCTTCGGGCGGCGTGGCGGCGCCTAGCTGCTGTGGCCGTCTGGCACCATGGTGGTTGTCGGATATATACTGAATAGGGGTATAGAAGATGGTAGACAAAGAGCCGGACTACCAGGGTGGCCTACATGGTAATGGGCTTAGGTCCATTGGGCGGCCCAGTAGTCCGACGCGCAGAAGCCGGATTCTAGAAGAACCCGGATCACGGCCCGCGTGATCTGGCTTGGAGGAGAAGACGGATTCCTTGCTTTCCAAGTTACAAGTTAAACGTAGTCTTCTAGGTTTCCTATTCTGTAAGCCCTAATCCGGCTATTATATAAAGCCGGACGGGAGATAGATTAAACAAGTTAAGTTAGACACAAGTTCAAGCTTTACGCAACTCGCCGAGAAGCTCATCCTCGCCGAGAAGCTAGATCTACACCCTCACATTGTAACCCTGATAAACGGGCTTTAGTCCCAATTAGTGAGAAGTGCAGGAGTAGGTACGCCGTACTGTCGCGACGTACTGAACCTGGGTAAAATCCCGTGTTCTGTGTTACTACGCTATTCCGTTACCCCACGTCTCTACCGTAGTCTCATGGCACCCCCGTCTATGAAAACTACTACGATGTCTCGACAGTTGGCGCCCACCGTGGGGCAAACGACGTCAGGCGTGAAATTCCGATCTGGGATACTCGGCGGAATTGGAAGATCGATCACTGTCGGAAGCCTGGAGTTCGACGACGATGTCGGGCGCTTCCTCGACAACGGATCCTACATACCGGCGCAAAACCACCTGGTAAGTGCCTGCGTGTTACCGATCGGATCTGCTAACATCTTTATCGGACTAACTGCAGAGGCAATGGGGTTTTGCGGTGGAAGCAAATTTATCCCACCCGCCCTATACCCAGTCGAAGACGACTATGATGCCGGATTCTGCTCAGATCGCCGACAAAAAAGTGATACACACTTTATCGGCATGGTGCAATCCGAAATCGCTGAAAACACGGATGACGGAAATCCCGTGCAAGAGGCAGATAACAACCTACCCGTCATAGAGACGGAAGAAGAAACACCCGTCACAGAGGCGGAAGATCCGACATCCGTCAACAAGACGATGAACTCGGAAGCAGAGTCCGTGCTTGCCGCCATTGAGGCGAGGTTGGAGTCGGAAACCGGATCGGATAACTTCGACTCCGAAGACGAAGACGAGGATGCCTTCGTAAGAAAGGTTAAGTCCTTTCAAGAGGGATTCCATGAAGTACTAATGGCAAAACCAGCTGATACAACGGGTGCCGACAGCCAGGAAAGCCCTAAAACCCCTCCGCCAGTGGAAGAGAGAGAAGACGGAGAAACTTCTCCGATATTCCCCAATGTTAAGGAGATGACAGAAGATGAGCCTGTCAAAAAACCTCCCTCTTCCAAGAAAAAGCACCGTGCTTCTAAAAAACTCCAATACAAACTCCGGAAGAAAAAATCAGCCGATCTCGCTGATGAAAACCTGGAAGTAGGAGATGTTAGCGGCACAAAGCCAGCGGAAAAGAAATCTAAGGAAATCACTGCTCCGCCAATGACGGAACAGGAAGAGCAAGAGCTATTACAAACACCAGTGGGACCAGATGAACCCCCTGAGATGCTGGAAGCCAGGAGACAAGCTTTCCAACGGCAACAGCAACATCTGCTTAGATCTCGGCAACATCTCCAACAAACCCATAATGACATCAAAGTCATGAAGGAAGAAATAGAGGAGTACGAGAGAAAGCATAGATCCGCGTTAAAACCTACTAGGTTACCCGGAATCGCAAAACCGGAAGAACTGCCGCCAAAAGAAAGGTTCTATAACCCATCTTGGCAAAAGCAGTTAAACGGCAAAGATGCCAAGGGCGAACCAATATACAAAACCGCAGCGGAAAACGCGGAAGCAGCATTCGCCATCCTAAACAACGATCTGTACTCCAACGGGGAAAAACTCCAAGGGGTGTATGCTTTCCTAGGAAAAGCATTACAGCAGCAACAGCGAGGCCAAGAACGATCAGGGAGGCTGCATGATAATTCCGCCCTCTGCAAAACAGCTACTTGCGCTGCTGGAGCACCTGGACCGGAAGAACCCGGAGATTCGGATAAAAAAGAGGATCCGAGAAAAGACAGGAAAAACCCAGACAACCGGGACGCAACGTCTAGAATCGGACCTCATCTCCCGAAAGATGGATATAAACCACACGATCGGGAAGACAAACACCGGAATGACGGCAAAATAATGCCACCTCCGAGAAACCCAGCTGAAAAAGCTGGAAGATATGATATACCTCACAGACGTGAAAGATCCCGGACACCTCCTAAGGATAAGGAAAGGCATAGAAGCAGAACTCCGCCTAAAGGACGTGAACACGGAAGAGATAGAGATAACCTCGGAAAAGCGCGTCCGCGCAACAATGGAAAAGAAAGGAGCAGATCCCCTTCTGTCCATTCAGCCGGGAGATATTCTGCACACATTGATAGAGCAGAAAAGGATGATCTATACTTTGGTCCTAAGTGTTTTACTGACAGGATCCGAAGGATAACCCTGCATTCTGGCTTCGCCAAAGTTGGTCCAACCTACCAAAAATATACCGGCAGTACAAACCCGGATACCTGGCTCTCAGATTATTATACAGCCGTCCAAATCAACAATGGGACAGACCTGGAAGCTGTCAAGTTTCTTCCCCTAATGTTGCTAGACGGAGCCAGAGATTGGATTAATGGTTTACCATCAAGAACTGTCGACAGCTGGGATGATATGGCTAGAGTATTCACTCAGCATTTTCGGGGAACATACAAACGCCCAAATAGCATCAACCAGCTGAACCGTTGCACCCAATTTGAGGACGAACCATACGTGGATTTCATCTCCAGATGGACTGCAATGAAGAATAGTTGCTCTGGAGTAACTGACGTACAAGCAATGCATGCTTTCGTCAATGGCCTAAAACCCGGACTCGTACCGTTCATGGTTGGTTCTAAACAGCACAAAGATCTCGGATCTATGCTTACAACCGCTAATGAGCATGCTGCAGCCGAAGATGATATCAGAGCAAGAGGAGGCAATATTGAGTCACTAATACTCGCCAAGAAAACCCCTCGTTCTGACAAAAAAGGAACTCCAGAGTCAACGACAAAGCCCAAGGAGGTCAACATAGCCTTTGGAGGAGAAAAGGTGAATAAGTGGAAAGGCCGCAGTCCAGATCCAATCAATTACACTCCCGAAGAATGGGAGAGAATTAAGTCGGAACCCTGCGTCCACCACTCGCAATTTGGGAAACCAACCCACACAAACGCGCAATGCCGGCTAAACAAGCATATGAAAGGCAATGCAGGATCCGGAAATAAAGGGAAGGGTTCCAAAAGGAAACCTGCCAAACAAAAGCCAGAAGCTGAAAAAGAAGACAGTGAATCGGACACTGATGACAAAATCCAGGAACAACAGCGAAAGGGCGAACCCAAATTTCCGAGAGTTGACGGAGAAGCAATGCTAACTTTCTTAGCAACCCCGTCAGCAAAGGTGGCAAAAAGAACACTTCGAGAAATAAACGCGGTTGTTCCGGCAACTCCGAAATTCTTGAAGTACTCCAACACACCGATAATCTGGGATCAGTCTGATCATCCCGGAAATATCCCTGAACCCGGCACACAAGCTCTTGTTGTAAGCCCTATTGTTCAAAATACTAGGCTAAGAAGAGTGCTGATGGACGGAGGATCCAGCATTAATATAATGTACCTGGATACACTGAAGCACTTGAAGATCTCCGAGTCCCAGCTCAACTACAGCAATATACGCTTCCATGGCATTGTTCCTGGCAGGCAAGCACGATCCCTAGGAGAAATTTCCCTAGATGTCACCTTCGGAGATAAAGATCACTTCCGGCAGGAAAAAGTATCCTTCGAAGTAGTGCCGTTCGAAAGCGTGTATCACGCAATACTCGGACGTCCAGCTTTCGCCAAATTCATGGCAAGATCCTGTTATATCTATAACAAGCTGAAAATGCCAGGACCCAAAGGAGGAGTAATCACCATAGCCGGTGATTTCAAGCTGGCAAATGAGTTGGAGAAAGAAAACGCCCTTTGCGCTCAGAGAGTTATAGCAAAGGAGGAACTGAAGGAATTAGCCAAGGAGGTATCGCCGAAAGAAATGCCGGCAGGAAAAGAAACTCGGAAGCCAACAGATAGTTTCAAGGCGTCCGAGAACACAAGACAGGTAATCCTAGATCCCAAAGATCCGACAAAATTTGTCGTCGTAGGGACTGGGATGACCGACAAATAGGAAGGCGAGCTCATCAAGTTCCTCCGTGAGAACTGGGATATTTTTGCCTGGTGTCCAGCTGACATGCCAGGCGTACCCAGGGAACTTGCTGAGCACCAACTCAAGGTTATTCCCGGATCAAAACCCGTCAAACAAGGTCTCCGTCGTTTTGACGGAAGAAGACGGAAGGCTATTGGCAAGGAAATTATCCGGCTTTTAGCAGCGGATTTCATCAAGGAAGTAATCCATACTGATTGGTCCGCAAATCCGGTCCTAGTACCGAAGAAAGACACCACTGCTCTTAGAATGTGTATAGATTACACAGGATTGAACAAGTTGTGTCCGAAAGATAGGTTCGCGTTACCGCGAATCGATCAAATAATAGATGCCACTGCAGGCTCCGAGCTTTTATGCTTTTTGGATGCATACTCCGGGTACCACCAAATACGCATGAAAAAGGAAGATCAAATCAAGACTTCTTTTATAACCCCGTATGGGACGTACTATTACATAACCATGCCTTTTGGCCTGAAGAACGCAGGTGCAACCTACCAGCGTTGCATGCAACGCTGTTTGCATAGTCAAATTGGCAGAAACGTTCATGTTTACGTGGACGATATCGCTGTCGTAACCAAGGAAAAAGATACACTCCTTGAGGATTTGCGAGAAACTTTCGAAAACTTGCGCACTTACAAGATGAAGTTGAATCCATCTAAGTGCGTATTCGGGGTTCCCTCAGGAAAACTTCTGGGTTTCATTGTTTCCCACAGAGGAATAGAAGTTAACCCGGAAAAGATCAAGGCAATCTTGAACATCTCAAAACCTACATGTGTAAAAGATGTCCAAAGATTGACGGGTTCCGCTGCAGCCGTCAGCAGATTTATCAGTCGGCTGGGGGCTAAAACCTTACCACTCTACAAGCTGCTGAAAAAATTCGACAAAGTCAAGTGGATTGCGGAAGCCTGGGAACGTCTAGAAAGTTATGTACCTTTCCGTACTTAGTTCAATTCTATGTAAACATCTTTTGAGATCATGAAATAAAGTTGTCGGAATGCTGTCATCCATATTCTTTATAAGTGTAAAGTGTTTCCGCCTCATCTATTTCCCAATGATCTTACAAATTGCTCAACGTTAACCCGAATTGTGCTTGCGTACTCGGTGTTACAAAACTGAATGATTTTTCAGCCTGTTAACGGCTAAGGGAAACTTGAATTGCCTGTGTGCCCAAGTTTCACTTAAAACTTTCCTTGATTTCTCTAAGTCTTATCTGATTGTGTGCGTGTTGGGTTACTGGAACTAGTTAGTAAAAATGCCTTTAGCATGGTCCATGTTTCCGAGTTTCAAAAACTGCTTGGTTCGTCCCCAGTTACTCGGCATGAAGATTCATATTGCTATTTGAGCCATTTCAAACACTAAGGACAGTTAAAACATACACACCAGAGAACTTAGAAGATAAAGGAATGATAAAACCCAAAAAACTTGCAAAGAATTTCATAATTTAAACTGCAACAGACGGAAGTTTCATTCATACAAAAGAAGCATTACATTTTGGATTACATTAAAAGAACAGTAATGCTCCTATTGTCTATTTTTTCTATCCAGGTTCCAGGTAACCCTTCAAGCATCTGACTCCTCCTCGCTGCTTTCGTCTTCGGGGATTGGAGGGATCTCCGCTTCTGGATAGTTGACGGAGATATTTACCATGGAGGCAATCTGGGTGGCGTGGCCCTTGACTTCACCAAAGATGGTGTTTCGCTGCATATCCGTGTATCCTTGAGGGACACCGGACGCCACGCGCCAGGATTTAGCACTAGGGTAGTGCATGCGCATGAGGCCAAGAGCCATGCGCGCACCACCCCGTGCAGCGGAGCGAAGGAGTGATTCCTTAGACTCCGCCACCTCCATGATGGCACCCGGAAGTTTTTCAACCTCCGAGCACTCCCCAGATTTTTCGGGAAGAAACTTGTCTACCAGCTGCGTTGCAGCAGCCTTCATCAAAGTCCATGTCTCCCCGAAAGCTCGGATGCCTGCAACCCGAGTGCCATCTGGGGTATCTCCTGGTTTTTCCAATAACACACCCAAAAGGGTTAGACGGAAAAACAGAGAAAAGTAAAACATGGAAAGATGATAAATGAGTCAGAAATTTACCGATGAGCTTGTCGATCTCGGAAACTTCCTCCAGGCGAAGGTTTAGAGCGTCGGTCAAATCCTGAATGGTGGATTTGTCCTTCTCCGCCTGCTCGGAAGCCTTGGAATTAGAAACTCCAAGGGCCAGATTACTGGCTTCCAAGTCTTGTTGTGCTTTCACAAGGTTCTTGTGAAGCTCAACATTCTCCTTGCGGAGAATTTCGGCATTGCCAGAATCTTCTGCTGCTTGTTTAGCCTGAGCTAATGCAGCTGAAAAGCAAGGGAAAAATCCGAGTTAGCCAGCTCCTCGGAAAAAACTTAGGCAAATAATTGAATCGGAAATTTCAGAAGGAAAATGTTTACCTTGTGTTTCCGACAGTGCGAGCTTAGCTGATTCCAGCTCTGCTTCCCTTTCTTCAAGAATAGAGAGAAGACTTCTAACTTCTTTATTCTTGATGGTAAGCTTCTTGAAAACTTCCCTGTTGATGGCTTCGGAGGTTTGCTGAAACATAGCAAGGAGAAGAATGAGTACAAAAAGCATCAAAGCAAAAAGCACGCATTTTAATTAATGCTTGGGGGCTAGAGTTATATACCTGGCTCATGCGCTGCAAACCTGCCAAGTTTTCTTTGAACTCTTTCGCGTATTCCGCGAAGAGATTCCCGGCTGCGTCCAAGCCGTCATTGATAGCTTTGAAATCCTTGTCAAAGGTGGGAATTTCCTCGTCGAAAGTCCGAGGTAATTTTCCCACCTCTGGAGCCGCCCTTTCCCTCGTGTCCGTGTCGGACACAATGGGCTGGCTGGGCTCTGGGGGCTTGGTGGTGGGGGTTGCAGTAGGCTCTTCCGCCATTGTGCTTGGCGTGTCCGGGGCGATGGCGGGAGAAGGTTGGCTGCCTCGGCTGGAAGAAACCTTGTGTTTCTTCAGCTTCTTCGGCTTCAGGGTGGAAGGTGGCAGGCTAAAAACATAAAAACCCGGAAAAGGTTAAAACACCGGAGATGGATGAAAAAAGTTCCCATAAAAGAAAAATCCAGAAGAAAATAACCTGGAAGTGGCGACGGGGATTCCGTCAAGATCGATAATTTCTTCCGAGGAAGTTATCTTCTTGCGCTTGCGTCCACCGGTAGCGGCGGTGCGCAGCGCGTCCAGCTCAGCCTCGGATACCAAGTCCGAATCTGAAAGATCCGCGAACTGTCGGACAAGCAAGACCAAAATCAGAAGCCAGGAAATCCGAGAAAAAATAGAACTGTACCCAAATGACTGAAAAATTACCTTGGGAACCGGATTTTCGGCCGTGTACATTGGCCGACTCTCTGTGTATTGGTCGCGCGATGCGACCAACTGGTTGATGCGCCGCCTAAGTTCCTTTGCGGGCCAATCTTTGGCGGATGTCCGCATTGGATCCTTGACTCCCGTGTAGTCGCACAGGAGACGGCCGCTGTGGTTGGCTAGTGGCTGGATCCGCCTAATCAGCCAGCATAGAACCGTGTCCATGCCAGTTAGAGGCGGATCCATGGAGGTGAGCTTGGCGATGCGCCGCTTGATCTTTAGTAGATCTGGCGGCAGAACTTGGACGGCTTCTGTTCCCCAGTTATCCTGGGGAACGGCGGCAGAATTCACAAAAGGTGGAACCCCGACGGCCTTTTAGGAAAAGGCACGTCGGGATGATAAAAGAAAGAACCCGTCCAAAATTTGACGGATTCTGAGGTTTTGATCTTGGGGAACCAATCCTCTCGGAATCTCCGAAGAGTGAAGGATATGGTCCCGCAAGTTGGGAGTGCGCCCTCCGAAGAGTTCCGCTTAACTCCAAAGCAGTACATCCAGAAGTCTAACCTAGGTTCTAGCCCTAAGTAGCCTTCAAACAAGGCCTGAAAGCCGGCCATGTATAGAATGGAATTGGGGGGAAGATTGTGGGGCTGGATGTTATAATGAGAAAGAACTTGGAGGAAGAAAGAAGAAGGCGGGAGCCCCATACCTCGTAAGAGGTGGGAAGTGAGAATTACCCTTTCGCCGTTCTGCGGCGTTGGCTCGGTCTCTTCCTCCGGAAGCCGCCATTTCTTCTTAAGTACCAGGCCCTCCTTCTCCAAGTTTGGAAGGAGAGCCGGAGGAATACTGCAGGCAATCCAGTTGCCTGCAGATTCAGCTTCCTCGTCCGCTCCGGCGGTGGCGGCGGCGGCAGCCTCCGCGGCGGCGAGTTCGTCGCCGAGGAGCTCGATCTTTTCCTCCACCGTTTCGGGTGCAAACGGTGGGGTTGTCGCGGCACTTGATGACGCAACGTCCGCGGCGGCGGAAGAGTTTTCTCCGCCCGCCGCGGAAGCCGTGGTCTTCTCCGGCTCGCCGCCGGTGTGCTTCTGCGATCCCGGCTGCGGATCCAGATCGCTGACGAGCTCGTCGATGGCGGCGCGGGTTGGCGACGACGGCGAGGAGGCCATCTTTTGGTGGCGCGTTTCGGTGCGTTTAGATGCTAAGTGCGCCTGGGACAAGGACTTGCTCTCGAGCTCGCGTGCGCGTCAATGGTGTGGGCAGTGAGGGAGTGAGGAAAGTTTCTGATGAGGACGATGATGGCTATTTATAGCCAGAAACCCGTTTAGATACGTGCCAACGGCTCTTTCGACCGTTGGATGCTCGACGCGTGTCGATCGCCGGAAACTACGGGAAATAAAACGGCAGGGGAATGATGGCTATCTCCTCGTTTCCCGTGAGAATCTGTCAGAGATACGCTGAGGGGTTTCCCGCGTGGAACCAAGCGGCGCTTGCGTCAGCATGTTTAAGACGCTGACGTTATGAGTTCCTTTTCCGCGAAGGATCGCGAGAAGAAAAGCCGGACTTTCATAGTTCCGAGTTTTATGTTACCATCTCCTTCAAAAGGAAAGTAGAAAGAATCAAGACTGCTGAATCAAGATTTCCCGGACAAAATGTATTTGGCGAAAGACGGAGAATCAGAGTTTTGATCCTTCCTGGGGGCTACTGTCGGATATATACTGAATAGGGGTATAGAAGATGGTAGACAAAGAGCCGGACTACCAGGGTGGCCTACATGGTAATGGGCTTAGGTCCATTGGGCGGCCCAGTAGTCCGACGCGCAGAAGCCGGATTCTAGAAGAACCCGGATCACGGCCCGCGTGATCTGGCTTGGAGGAGAAGACGGATTCCTTGCTTTCCAAGTTACAAGTTAAACGTAGTCTTCTAGATTTCCTATTCTGTAAGCCCTAATCCGGCTATTATATAAAGCCGGACGGGAGATAGATTAAACAAGTTAAGTTAGACACAAGTTCAAGCTTTACGCAACTCGCCGAGAAGCTCATCCTCGCCGAGAAGCTAGATCTACACCCTCACATTGTAACCCTGATAAACGGGCTTTAGTCCCAATTAGTGAGAAGTGCAGGAGTAGGTACGCCGTACTGTCGCGACGTACTGAACCTGGGTAAAATCCCGTGTTCTGTGTTACTACGCTATTCCGTTACCCCACGTCTCTACCGTAGTCTCATGGCACCCCCGTCTATGAAAACTACTACGATGTCTCGACAGTGGTGCCGGCGTTGACGGGTTGGGCGGCGGTGGCCGTGGCTCCCGACGGTTCCGACGGGGGTGAGACCCGTGGACTGTTGGGCGTTGCAGAGATTGCATGACGCTGCGGAGGCAGCGACGGCGAGGTGATGTGACAATGACCGAAGGCACTACACTGGCGTTGTATTGCTCCAAGGCCCTAGGGGAAAGGATTGCAGGCCTCTCCAGATGAAAATCCAGCACCTTTGGGTGCCGGCGACAGCGGCGCTTGCGGGCGTCGTTACCTTCATGGAGGCGTCGCTGAGGATTGTCGGCACTCTCTTGTCCAATCGGGTTGACGTCTCCGGTGAAAGCCAAGATTCAAGTTCGGATCGGCGATGGCCAGTGGCGGAGCCACGTTAGAGCTGTGTAGTCAATTGACTACACAACTTTTTTTGAAATACAAACAAAAGCCTTGCAAAATTATAAGAAAAATGGTACAAATAATAGTATTTGACAACACAACTTTGTATTGACTACACAGGGTTGATTTGCTGGCTCCACCACTGGCGATGGCAGCATCTTTGATGTCGTTCCCTCTGTTGAGTGCATCGCTTAAGGAGACTCAACTTGGAGGAGCACATTGGTTCGGGGTGGTGTCTTTCTGGTGTTTTTCGCTGCTCCAGAATGAACTTGAGGGGCGCAATGTACGCCGTCGTTGGGGCTTTCAAGACGATGCCTTCCTCGGGACAGTCTGAGTCCCGCTACCCACTTGCCAATCCTTCAGGCACTCGAGGGTGGTTAGTGCGTCGACAAGGATAGTTCAGTTGAAGATGTTGATCTTTGGAGGTGTTCAATGTTGGTCGAGACGTGGCTTTCTTGTTCGGTTTGGGCGAGGCCCTCTTTGCGTCGTTTTTGTAATGTGTGGTGGCTAGTCTTCGGATTAGTGTTGTAAGCTGAAAGGCATAGCCATTAGCCATTGGCCTCTTCTTCTATGAACCAGATACATCTCCCATGATGTATGCTTGAAAATCTATCCATCTGGTTGGCTAGGACCGGGTCCGGGTGTGCCATCGGGTCAGGGTGGCACCTCGACAGGGCCACTTGACGAGAATTCGGTCGTGATCAAGGAACCAAATCTCCAAAGGAGCTTTTCCGGCCAAGATTTGGTCTACCCCTCGCGCGCAACAGGATCTCCTCACGTGCCATGGCACCCAAAGGTCTGTTGCCGCTGCCTTTGGGTGGCAGCCCGATCTGATCAGGTCGGATGCCTTAACTGGCCACGGAGATCGACTTTGTGGTGTGTAAGTGTGTGTACTTTGTGCCTATCCAACGGAGCAGTCGGGTCGATCGACTTTCCTCCAACGACAAGATCTGCAGGAGCATAAGCCGATGCGATCGTCCGTCCAATATCGATTTAGGAGATTAGATCGATTGGATAGACCGAGCTGCTGCGTGTGCTAGCTGTGCATTGCTTTAGGTGCAGGCCTTATCTCTGCCTATTTTTGGGAGCCACAAGTGCATGCAGTTCCCGATAGGGATCGACCCAACCGATTGCTCGATCCTGTCCGTGCATGCCACGCCCAAAGGCTCTATACCGGATGTATGGTGGTGCCTGCCTGCCTGCACACCCAAATGCTTTGCCACTCTCGATCGTACTCGTATCTTGGCCATATCTACCGCACACTTGACATGGCAGTGGAAAGCAGTAGCTAGCAGGTCGATCACGCGCCGATCGCTAGCTTGAGTTGAGCACCCGTAAACCCCTCCCAGTTCTGGTTCCACGATTCGGCCAACCAAAAACATCCATCTCTAGGAGACCTTTTGAAAGTACAAAGGCAGATTTGGCAGCAGAAAAATATGATAGCTAGCTAGCAATCTTGCCGCAACAATGCGCACCTGACAACGGCCGCAGCACATAGGCATATTTTAATTAAGGGCACGCGCGTCACATCCATGATCTGCTGCGCCTTCCGTCGATCTTCAGGATTCTCTAGAAGAAAGCGGGAGCTGCGATCTCGTGCCGTACGTCGCTCTCGCGCGCGGCACGAACCGAGTTCCCGATTGGCGCCACGGAAAGGCGGGAACTGGAAAAAGAGCAAAAGGGCATGGCGTTTTTCTGCGCGTATCGAGACTGACATGGCGCGGCACGAATCGATGATCAATTGATCAGTGCGGATCAATCTCCACAGTGTTAGGATTTGTGCTTATCTTGTAAAACCGAACCCAACCGTATGAGTTGGTTCGTTAGCCATCTCCCCCTAATCCATCTGTTGGTCTTCGAGACCCCTATATTAACATGAAACCGATGCGAGTTCCAAGCATCGTTCCCTGCCTATTCGTTGATATGGTATCAGAGCCCTAAACCCCTTCCGCGATATCAAGCCAAAGAAAAACCGATCTACCCAACACCCAAGAACCCTAGCAAAACCAATCTACCAAACCAATCTACCAAGCACCCAAACACCCGAACACCACCATGATCACCACCATGGCCTCGTCGTCAACCTCGAGTGCCCCACAATCCCTCGGAACACCTCCCGCTGAGAAGCTCAAGCGGACAAACTACCTGCTCTGGAAGGCTCAAGTCATGCCAACCCTTCGTGGCGCACGGGCTCTTAGCCTGTTGGAGGGGAAGGAACCTGCGCCGCCGGAGTTTCTTACCGAGAAGAAAGATGACAAGGACGTCACCGTCCCCAACCCGGCCTACGACGTCTGGCTTCTCCGAGATCAGCAGGTCTTGAGCTACCTGCTCAATTCCCTCTCGGTGGAGATCTTGGCGCAGACCGTCGGGCTAGACCACGCGTCGCAAGTCTGGGAGTTGATCACCTCGATCTTCTCCTCCCGCTCCAAGGCCAACGTCGTCCATCTTCGCGGAGAACTTGCGAACACGAAGAAGGAGAACCTCACTGCTGATCAGTACATAGGCAAGATGAGAGGATTCGCAACCGAGCTCGTTGCAGCGGGCCGCACCATCGATGAAGACGAACTGGTGGAATTCATCCTCAACGGCCTCGACGACGAGTACACGTCCCTGGTCTCCTCGGTCAACGTGATGACTAGCTGCTCTGTGAGCGAGCTCCATGCCATGATCGCGGCGTACGACATGAGGCAGTCGCGCCTATCCGGGGGCGGCCAGAAGGGATTCAGTAGCACAGCCAACGTGGCGCGCCGTGACCACCGCGACACCTACCATAATGACGGCTACAAAAGCAACGGCTATGGCCGTGACGACTGTGGCTACAACCGAGGCGACACGGATGGCGGCTTCCGCGATCGCTTCCAGGAGCGCGGCGACTCGGGTGGACGCCGTGGCTATGATCAAGGTGGTGGTCACCGCGGCGGACGAGGCCGTGGACCCGGAGGGCGAGCACCGTCACGCTACCAAGACATCGACTGTCAGATCTGTAAGAAGCACGGCCACCCCGCCAACGAGTGTTGGTGGCGCTACGAGGAAAGCCGCGACAATGGTGGTGCCAACCGCGGCCGAGACCGTGGTGATCGCGGTGATGACCGTGGTGACCGCGGCGGTGACCGTGGTGATCGTGGTGACCACGGCAAGGGTGCAAACGCGGCTTACGGTGTGGATACCAATTGGTATCCGGACACTGGGGCAACCGACCACATCACCTCAAATCTTGAGAGGCTCATGACGAGGGACAAGTATCGTGGCAATGACAAGATCCACACCGCAAATAATGAAGGTATGCACATTAGCCACATTGGTGATTCATTCATTCAAACCCCCATTAATAATCTTCATCTCAACAACATTCTTCATGTGCCTAGTGCGACAAAAAATCTTGTTTCTGTTCATAGGCTTGCTTTAGACAACAATGTGTTTCTTGAATTTCATCCTTGGTATTTTTTGATTAAGGATCGGGACACGAAGAGCATTCTTCTTAAGGGAAAGTGTGAGGGTGGCCTCTACCCTATCATTTCATCATCACCATCCAAGAATAAGCGAGCCTACACCATCACCAAGCCCACCTCTTCAAGGTGGCATAGTCGCCTAGGCCATCCAAATAAAGTTGTAGTTCAACATATTCTCAATAAGTTTTGTCTTCCTTACTCCAAGGATTCTAGTCTTGAAACCATTTGTGATTCATGTCAAAGAGCAAAAAGTCATCAATTACCATATCCTGTTTCCACAAGTATTTCTCATTTTTCCCTTGCAACAAATTTTTTCTGATGTTTGGGGTCCTGCAAATACTTCTGTAGGAAGACATAATTACTATGTTAGCTTCATTGATGATTTTAGTAAATTCACATGGATATATTTGCTGAAAAAGAAATCTGATGTTTTTGATGTGTTTCATAATTTCATGAACCATGTTGAAAGAAAATTTGGAAGAAAAATCATCACTATGCAAACAGATTGGGGAGGAGAATATGAAAAACTCAATCCTTTCTTCCAAAAACTTGGCATATCTCATCATGTTTCTTGCCCCTATGCACATCAACAAAATGGTTCTGCAGAAAGGAAACATCGTCACATGGTAGAAATTGGTCTTGCTCTTTTAGCTCATGCATCCATGCCTTTGAAATTTTGGGATGAGGCATTTCTTACAGCTACCTATCTTATTAATCTTATGCCTAGCAAAGTTATCAACAACATTAGTCCTTCTGAAAAATTGCTAGGCATTACACCAAACTATACATCCCTTAGAGTGTTTGGTTGTGCTTGTTGGTCAAACTTACGTCCCTACAACAACAAAAAATTATCCTACCGTTCCAAACAATGTGTTTTCCTCGGTTATAGTCCTAAACACAAAGGAGTTAAATGTTTGGAAGTGTCTAGTGGGAGAGTTTACATATCTAGGGATGTTGTTTTCGATGAAGGAATTTTTCCTTTTGCCTCTTTACATCCGAATGCGGGTGCACTCCTTAGGAAAGAAATCTTGCTCCTTCCTAATCACCTTGTTCCACAAAATGGGGGCCCGAATAATGATGATCCAATAACTAATGTTACCTCACCACAAAATGCTACTAGTGATATGCAGGCTGCTGTCGAAAATTTGGTGAATTTTGATGCAGATTTGACTCAAAACGGAGAAGGAAATCATGGGCATTTTATGCCACAAGATGACGAAGCAGACAGCGTCCGATCCGAGGCGGATTCGGTATCTGGCAGCGACACAGATCCCGGGGGAGATTCTGTCTCCAATGATGAGCTGCCAGACGCGCCAGAACAACCCGCCACGCCCCCGACAGCATCTTCATCGCCTTCTGCGCCGGCCTCCCCTTCGCGCCCTGCGCCAAGCCCGCCGAGCCACCCAGGCTCAGCCACGTGCCCCGACAGCATCATCACGACCCCGCGCGCCTGCGGCCCCTCTGCGCCGAGCCAATCTGGCTCCGCCACGTGCCCCGACAGCGACCACTCCGGCCCGCACGCCCGCGTCGACTCCAGCATCTACGTCGACCCCGTGCCAGGCGCACACAGCGCACAGCAGGATCCGCTGTCAGCCCCCACCAGCACACAGCAGGAGCCCCCTGCTGCCACGCGGCAACCGCGGGTTCGCCGCCCACGCTCCAAGCCAGGGGAGGGATCTTCTGTGCTTGGAGATCCCGCAGCTCCCCCTGCGCGCAGTACACGGTTACAAAAAGGCATTTCTAACCCAAAAATTATTACTGATGGTTGTGTTCGTTATAATTTTCTGTGTACCTCAGGAGAACCAAATACATTGCAAGAAGCATTGGATCATCCTGCCTGGCGTTCAGCAATGGATGAAGAATACATGGCACTTCAGAAAAATCAGACATGGCATCTAGTATCACCACATCATGGTAACAACAATATTATTGACTGCAAGTGGGTTTATAGAATTAAAAGAAAAGCTGATGGTTCTATTGATCGTTACAAAGCTCGTTTGGTAGCAAAAGGGTTTAAACAGCGTTATGGTATTGACTATGAGGATATTTTAGCCCTGTTGTTAAGGCTGCTACAATTCGTCTTGTTCTAGCTATTTCTGTCTCCAGGGATTGGCATATTAGGCAGCTTGATGTCAAGAATGCGTTTCTTCATGGCGTTCTGGAAGAGGAAGTCTATATGAGACAACCTCCTGGGTATGAAGACAAGCAAAACCCCCATCACATTTGTAAGCTTGAAAAAGCATTGTATGGTCTTAAGCAGGCACCAAGAGCTTGGTATTCCAGATTGAGCACTAAACTTCAGTCCTTGGGGTTCAAACCATCTCAAGGAGATACATCACTGTTTATCTATAATCAGTCAGGTATAACAGCTTTTGTTCTTGTTTATGTGGATGATATTATTGTCACAAGCTCTTCTCATCAAGTTATCACAACATTAGTGGAAGATTTGAATAAACACTTTGCTATTAAAGATCTTGGAGATATTCATTTTTTCTTGGGTATAGAGGTAAAGAAATTTGATCAAGGACTAGTTCTTACTCAAGAAAAATATGCTTCTGAATTATTAGCAAAGGTTGGAATGAACAATTGCAAACCATCAGTTACACCTCACTCTTCTGTTGATAAATTATCTGCATATGAAGGAGATCCTCTCAGCTTAGATGACAGCACTAGATACAGAAGCATAGTCAGTTCCTTCATGCACCTACTTCTGTACATTGGACGACTGTTAAGAGAATATTGCGCTATATTCAAAGTACTCTCACCACTGGGCTTACTTTTAGAAGATCAACATCCACTCTTATTAGTGCCTTCTCAGATGCTGATTGGGCTGGTTGCATTGATGATAGAAGATCAACTGGTGGTTTTGCTATATATTTTGGTCCTAACCTCATATCTTGGAGTGCTAGAAAACAGGCAACTGTCTCAAGATCAAGTACAGAAGCTGAATACAAGTCTCTTGCAAATGCTACAGCTGAAGTTATTTGGGTTGAAACTCTTCTGAATGAGCTTGGCATCAAACTTAATGAAACACCATGTCTGTGGTGTGATAATATGGGGGCTACATATTTATCTGCTAATCCTGTTTTTCATGCAAGGACTAAACACATAGAAATTGATTTTCATTTTGTCAGAGAAAGAGTTGCTCAGAAGAAGCTTGATATAAAGTTCATTTCTACCAAGGACCAAGTTGCAGATGGATTCACCAAAGCACTAGCACTTAGAGAATTAGAAATGTTTAAGCGTAATCTAAACTTGTACAAGTTTTGATTAAGGGGGGATGTTAGGATTTGTGCTTATCTTGTAAAACCGAACCCAACCGTATGAGTTGGTTCGTTAGCCATCTCCCCCTAATCCCTCTGTATCTGTTGGTCTTCGAGACCCCTATATTAACATGAAACCGATGCGAGTTCCAAGCATCGTTTCCTGCCTATTCGTTGATGCACAGAAGCTCAAGCTAGTGCTGCTGCTGCTGTCAGTGCGGGGTGGTGGAACTGGAACTAATTAACTAGATCCATCGGCCGGCGAGTGAGTGATCGCGGCTAGTGTGTGTGTCGAGTTTTGTCTCTGACGCGCGTACCTGTGTAACTGGAAAGACGATCTAGCGGCTGATAATTAAGACGGTTGTTGTCTACTTTTTTTTGGCAAAGAAACAAAGTGGTGTGGTTGAGCCTAAAGCAGGTGTTTTACCGCGGAGGTCTGAGATTAGCCTAACATTTCACGTACGCCTCGCACACTTACAGCGACAGACATGCACATGCACATGCACATGCATATGCATATGCAGCTCATTAGTGTAGGACTTGACACTACTTTGTGAATCAAATCATGCATTACCGCAACCATAAGTCCTAGGCAACTTTCTTAAAACCTCTAAAGATTTCTTCTTTATTAATGAAAATCGAAAATCTTTTTTGACATGTTCACTTGTTCAGTTGACCCCTCGCAATAAGATCACATCGAGAGCCAGTTTATTGTCTTAAAGGCCGGCATCTAGAGGGATTTGAAATGTACAGAAACTGCACAGAGAGAACGCATCCGACAAAGAACTTAAACCCTGCTGATCCCTCCAGCCGTCCTGCGTTCTATACTTTCGCTTCGCAAAAGCGACACGCGAGGACGATCAGAATCTTATCTTCGCGGACGTTCGTGTATCGGCGAGGCTGGCTAACTAATGCAGACATGCACCGGCTAAATCACCGTCCTTGTTAGTTAATAACAGGGCTAGGATCGTCGAACGCACCGCCCGTCTCATGCGAAAGGTCTCCTCTGATTCGTGACCCTGTACCGACCGACTAAAGATCGTCCACCTCAGTAACGCAATTTGCATGTGCCACTAGTCTATAGTACTGAGCCCACTTGGATGGATGTACTACAACATGGTCTACTTGGTTGTTAGAAAACAGGCCACTTGCGATCTGGTTCTCTGAATCTCCGTAGCTTGGATGACAACATCCTATCCACATTAGGATTCTTTCTTGTTGACGTTAGTTACCAAGTTGAGCTGAAGCAACAAGGGCATTTGATGTCGAGGTGACAGAAACGCTGCAATGCTCTGGTGCAGCAATTCAACGACAGCACTAACAATCGGGAAATCCTAATTGCCGCTCGCTAGCGGTGCTGTCCGCCGCGCGGCTGTTGGGCCGGCCCATTAGCTGGTCTATTTTTTTTATTTTTTTCCTTTTTTTGTTCAGTTTTTTTTTCATTAATTTATTTTTGTTAACAAAAATTTGTGTAATTTTTTTGTTCAAGCATTTTTTGTTATTCACCGTTCTTCTTCTTTTTTTTCAATTTTTTTGTTTAAATTTATTTTTATTTAGATTTTCTTTATAAAAAAGTGGGGAGAAGGTTAAGCGGGCCGACCCATTTGTGCCAGCCCACAGGTGACGTCAGCGAAGTGCCGCCTGCGGGCGACATTTAGGAGCACCCCTAACAATCCTCCCGCAAAAAACAACAATGATGGCACTAACAAACACAATTCAACTATGGAATGCAGGGCGGACCCCGCCCAAAAAAAAATCGCCAGCGCTATGTATCGTTCTTAGCGAGTCGATACTTTTACTTGCCCGTAATGATCAGCCGTGTAGGCCGACCCATCTTCAGGTTAGTTTCTTTCTATCTGTTGGTTTTTTTTTTCCTTTTTCCCTGTCTCTTTATTCCATTTGTGTTTTTTTTTCAGTTTTCTTTTTCAAGTCTGAACATTTTGAAGAATGAACCATCTTCAAACATCATTCATTTCCAGAATTGGTTATTTTCAAAATTGTGCACCATTTTGACAAAATTGTTCATTTTCAAAAATGTGTTCACCATTATAAAATAGAACCTCGTTCATACTTAGTTGCCTCACGGCTTTATCCTTGCTTGATTTGTCATCAACGGGAAGCATAAATGTCCATTGGGCCAACTTTGTTAGGCTCCGATCTTGAGCTCCTGGCACATACTTCATCTCTTGCTGAAACATAAGTGCTTCCGCTTAAGATAAGTCATCGTCTCTAAGATCTTTCTCACTTTGCCTCTTTGTCAACTTTGTCACTAAGACACACTCAAGACCTTTCTTGCATTCCGTCGTAGCTTAGGGTGTAGCTTTTGAGCATTTGATCACAACATTACCTATCCTTGCAATGTGTTGCTTAAGGCAGAAAATCCTTCCGGTGCTAACATGGCCACAAAATTCATACTTGACCGTGCTGTTCTTGACCGGATCACAATACTTACATATTTCTATCCAACATGATTTAAGTTACCCTCCAATGTCTACGGTATCTCGGGTTCGGATCCTGGCCCAACTACGGGCTCAACATTGCCATCATTGCCAATGGTACGTACAAAGTACAACTACAACATCTTAGCAAGTTTACACACTACAACAACTACACGTACTCCCTCCGTCTCAGATTAATTGTCACAAAGTTGAACAAAGTGGATGTATCAAGACATGATTTAGTGTTAGATACACCAACTTTTATCCATGTTTGTGACAGTTAATTTGAGACCAATACTGGATCAACCAACACTCAGATGGTTCACATAGGTGCTGCCTTTACAAAACTGCATCTGTGGGCGGCCTAGCACACACGCACACAACATGCATATCACAAATTGTCTAAATCACATAGGAGCAGGAAACTTGCACATAGGCCAGCAAATAGCAACATCGCAATTCACTAGCAGAAATTGAAGGAACTAAGACCGAGGAACATGTGATCCCTTGAGGCAGTGAATGGTGAGGTGTGGTCTAAATGGAGAAAGAGATCCAACAAGTGGACGAGGTGGAGGATCTCAATCTTGAAGAAGAGGGTTGAGTACGACTAGAGCAGGAAGGTCGTCGATTTGGCGGGCGACACACAAGGAGAAGACGAAGAGGAGATGATCAACCACGATGTCCATCGCAAGAGCAGGAGATAGATCACGCCGCCATCTCTTTATTTCCTCTCTCTATATTTGCCTTCTCTCTTTGTGTTCATGTGAAAACCTAGCTCGATACCTTGTGTTCCTATCTATTTTTCTCCTCCATTTTTTCCTTCCACCTACGGTGTCTGTCCACCGCTTTCGGTTGCTTTTCTTCGTCTCCTCTCACGTAGGCGCACACATAAAGCATAAGCGCTCGCCTGAGCACCACCTAGTGTGATTCCATCCACTCGGTTTGAAATCGAAGTGTAACTCCGCCGCTTCACTCTTGTAACATCCCAAGTATGAAATCTCCCCCCTAGATGTTTGTTTCTTGTTTATTTATGTTTGCATCATGTCATCATAACCATTGCCTTTTTGTTTGCATTGTGTTGCATTTGATCTCATTGTTTCCATCTGATTTCTATTTGAATTCCAAAACAAAATTCAATTATTTGTCATACTTGTTATGTTACAATGTGTCAAATAAAAACTACCAAACAAACAATATTTTGTTCCACCAAAAAGTGGAATCCAAAACCTTAAATTTTTGGCTTAGGTTCATTTATTCTTTTGTTACCAACAATTGCTTAAAATCATTTAATTTCCAAAACAATATCGTCAATTAAATTTATTTTGGAAAACAATGTTTGTTTTAAGGTGTTGTTACAAAAACAAAATAATACAAAATTATTCCAAATTTGTCTAACCCTAAAACCATTTGTTTCTCTCCCTTTTGCCAAATCTGAAAAAAATAATAATAATAAAAGGAAGAATAAAGAGAAAAGAGAGGGGGGGCAAAGGGGCATTCAGCCCAATTGGGCTAGCCCAACTCCCACTGGCCCATACCCCCCCCACGTCTGTATCTCCTACCTCCGTACGGTACGGAGAGGCATCCATGGTGGCCACGTCCGCATCAGAGGAGGCAACGGCGATCCCGAGCTCCCCTCCCCCCTTAAGACCTCGAGCACCTCTTCCCTCCTAACCCTAATCGCTCTTCCTCCCTCGAGCGCCTCCATCTCCTCCCTCTTTTCTCTCTCGCTCTTCTCTGTACACCACCGAAGCTCCATCACCGCCGCCTCCTCTCCGGCGAGTCGCCGCGCCACCGGTGCCCCAGCGGCCGAGCTAGTGCCGGGAACGAAAAGCTCCCGGATCCCTCTCCCTCGCCGTGCCGCCATCCGAGTTTTCTGCCGCCGTCGCCATCGTCCGTGCGTCGTCCGCCTCCCTCCGTTCCACATCGAGGTGAGCCCGCATCCCCTCGTTCGTCTCCTCCCCCTTTCCCTCGGGGCCGCGCGCGCACCGCCCGCACCGCACACGGCAGCTCCGCACGAGCACCGCGGACAGCCACCGCGAGCGGCGCCCGCCGGCCGCTCTGTGCGCTGTGCCTCCGATTCGAGTTCAGTCCGCACCAGCACCTGCCATCGGTTCAGTTAGATTCAGTTCTTGCGCGGACAGAAGCATAACCATACCACGTACCGTTCCCTGTCACGAAACGCAGAGAGCCGCAGTGGCTAGCGCACCGTGCGCCCAAGGCCCAGCACCCGGGATCAAATCCCAGGGGAGGCATTTGCCTCCCCAATTTTTTTCCTCTGCGCGCCCGCACTGGGCCCCGCACGTCATTCACCCTGGAGGCCACGTCACCCCCCAGCCTGCCACCTAAGCGCCACAGTGGCGCTGACCCCACTGTCAGTGGCTGGGGCTGGACACTGCGCGGTGCAGTTTTTTTTCTGCCCTTTTTATTTTCAATATCAGTCCAATTAATTACAGAATAGTCCCTAGAATTGAAACCCTAATAACTTTTATTTCACAAACCCAAATATTAAAAATAAAATATGTGCACTGCTCTAAATTAAATTGTCTATCTATCTATAGCACTTGTTTTCTGTTTTGGATTTTCAAAATGCAATTCAAATTTGAATTCAAATAATTCAATTGCAATTTGCTAAAATCCATAACTAATTCATTATTAATCCAAATCATGCAAATAAAATATGTTTTCCATACCATTTTGAACCACCAATTCAAATATAAATTTTGTTTCATGGTTTGAATAATTTAAATTGCCTAAATAATTTAATACTTGTTTAATTCATTTAAATTTGATAAAATCATAACTTGCTCAAAATAAAATAATTTTGCACATGCAAATTATGTTTTCCAACCATCAAAGTGTGAACTTTTCAAATGTGAGTTTGAAATTATGTTTTGAACAAATAAAACTTCAATTAAATTCAAACTTGTTTTAAATTCATTTAAAACTTGTTTAATATTGTTTAATTCATAATTAAATTATCCTAATTCCAATTTCAATATTTGAAACATGTAATCCAACTAAAATTTGATGTTCTTTTCAAATATAAATTTTGTTATCTGTTTTGAACAATTTAACTTGGTGAAAACAACAAATACTTGTGTGACACCCTTAAGGAACCAAAATTTTCTAACTTAATAAATAAATTTCTAAAATTGGTAAACCCTATTTTATATTGGTTCTATTGTTGTTATTTTGTTGTTTTCCTCATCCATGCATCATACTAATTCACCTTCATCTGTTGATTAGTTGGAAAACAAATAATCTAACCCAAAATTCATGGGCTTTTCATATGCAACTCAAAATTGCATATGTGTCCATTTAATTTGTGTTACCATGTTAGCTAGTTTATTTTGATGCAACCATTAACATGACATGCATCATCCCCATGATTATGCACTATGCCATGATATTGATTGTCTACCCTTTCTGCATTGTCTGTTTGCTTCTTCTCGGTTAGACGACGACGTTGAGACCGACGATCCTTACGACACCCCTTCTGAGGATCTAGCTCAGTACCAGGCTACTGGGTTTGCAGGCAAGTTATCACCCACATGAACCACTGTGTTCCTTTCAACATTGGCTACCGATACTTTCCGTTGTCTATTTCTGCTAGCCATATGTATCGTTGCTTCTGTTACGATCCTATCACATGATACCCTGAAACCATGATATTGCCTCACCTCCAGTCCTATAACCCCGTTGTTTGAGCCCGTGTCTTACTAGCATGCTTAGGGTTGTTTCTGCTCGAGTCTGTTACCCGTTACTTTCTGTTACTATATTCTATTATGTTCTATGGGCTCGATGTTTAAACAACAACCTGTTAATGCTTGGGTAATAATAATAATTTGATGTTAAGGCACCGGCAGGAGGCCCGGCGTGGTTTCGAGGCCTGCTAGTGTCGACCCTAATTAGGAAAATGGTCTTGTCTACTGATCCATGATGAGCGTGATCACCGCATCCGGGTGGTGGTATGGAACCCCCCTCGACTTTGATCTGATCCGCAGTTTGTCCGAGGAGCCACACTTAGTTCGGGTGTTCCATTTGGCTCATACGCATAAATGGGTCGCTCCCATGGTTACTGATGATGATGATGACGCACACATATAGGGCAAGGCCTGTATTGCTGGGGTGTTGCGTCCTGCGGGAGTTTTGCACACTTGCGCTGAGTATTCGGCTGCGTGGCTGGGACCTTATAGCTCCGTGGCTCCTAGGACAGGCTGTAGTGATGGTTCGAGTCGTGTCAAGCCAACCTGAGTTTTAGTTGGTGGCTTGAGTGTGTACGGGTACTGGAGCACACCCTGCAGGGATAAATCTTCTCGAGAAGCCGTGTTGTCCGCGGTTATGTGACGACTTGGTGAAAGTACTGGCTAACAAGTACTCAGACAACTTACACCTAACTATAATAACTTGACTAGTAATAGGTTTATTGACACAATAACCTGAACCATCAGTAATCCAACTGTGTGAGTTATCCTCGGATTGCTTCTTTGGATAAGGGGCGAGATCCAGGATGGGTTTGTTTGGTGGTTAGTTATAGTTGGTTACGATACGCTATCTTATCTTCTTTCTGTTAGCCGGAAGTGGTAGTAACTCTGTAGTTGGTTAGAGCAGCCAGTTGCCGCATCTTTTATATCCCCTTTCTTCCGTTGAACCCAAAGCATCTGTGCTTGGTGTTGACGGGTTACACTTTGGTGAACTGTGAGTCTTGCTTGCCAGTACGTTTATGTACTGACCCCTTTGGGGCTGTGGTTTACGCAGACTACGATTCCGAGGATCTCCTTGGAGGCTACTACGTGGAGTACGACGACGCTGTTGACGAGTAGATAGCGGACCCGGGCAGGATCCGAGACTTCGTGGATGGGCTCCGTCTTCCTTTTCATTGCCGGCTTCTTAAGCCTATTTGGATTTGTCTGTACTCAGACCCTTTGTTTGCTTCCGCTGATGTAATGATGTTATGTTGGGACATGTGTCCTCTGGATGATTGTATTTGCTATCTCTGCTCTAGTGAGAGCTATTTGCAACTTATTTCCATCTTTTGTGTCTTAGAGATATGTTGTGCTATCATTCTGTTAAACGCTGTTGACGTACCCTGCGTGATTGATATAAAGTACGTCGACAGTAGTGCCTATGGTCTCTAGTGGATAGTTTACATCGACGATGGAATAGCAGGGCTTGTGTTGTCGCGCATAAGCGCAGGCCTACCAGGAAGCTGGGACGTGGGAGCAGTTATGCCCCATAATCCAAGCATCTGCTATCCAGTTCGGCCCGATGAGTATCCCCTAGAAACCAGGGTGCGACAAATGGTATCAGAGCCTGTCTGCCTGTAGGATCCCTTTTACTGGTCGCAGTTGAGTCTAGAAACTATTTTGTAGCTATATAGGAAAAATGAAACGTGAGAGTAGGAATTCTGCCATTTTATTTCTTTCCCCACCCACCCTCCCTTTTCTGGTAAGGAAGTGTAACGTTGATTTTCCCTTCTCATCTAAACTTTCAAGTTAGGATTTCACGTGTTCTGGGTTCTTCTGTAGTACCTCAGGTGTTTGTGGTCTTCTGTTTCCCAGTTGTTGCTTCGATATCGTCCTTCACAAAATCGTCTCTTTCGTTGTTAACCTCCATCCGTTTTGTTCCGGAGATCTTTCTTCTTCAACACCACATCTGTGTGGTAGTCGAACCATTTATGGAGAACGTTGAGGGTAGTATATGTTTGATCCATGCTACCTTCTTATCGTCTGAAGTAATCCTTTTAAGCACTTATATTGGATTTTGTTATCCGGTTACTGTGTTAATCTTGGTATCCTCTTCAGGATGGAAAGTGGTGACGAAGAACACACACTGCCACCTGAGATGGGGAAAGTGCTGTCTCAGGTGACACAAGTTATAAAGCAGATGCAGCAGAACCAAGACCTTGGGAGTAATGGCAACGCCCGGGTGTCTATTCGGGAGTTCCTTGAGCTCAACCCGCGCACATTTGATAACTCCTCCGAGCCATTGTGATGCGGGTAGGATATCTACTCCTATCATTGCGCCACCACCGCCATCTATGTTGACAGTTGGAGCTTTCAGATTTGCAATCCCTCCGCTAGATGAGGTGAAACCCAACTTCAGAACACCACCGTTGATGTTGCAGTTTGGTCCACGGCGTGAGGCCAAACATTGTTAGTGTTGGGTGGTGCAGCGTGTTGCATACAGGATGACCAACGATTAGATGACATTCGTCTAAGTATGTACACGTGTTATTAGAGGCCTGTGTGCCTTATTATTTGGCCGAGCCTTCTAATAGGCCGGTTTGTATCGCGTGTGTTAGGTTCGAGTCAGTTGTGTGTTCGGTTTGGGCCTGTCCAACCGAGCCCTTTGTGGCCTCCTATATAAAGGAGTGACGCCTAGGGTTTGAGGGTAGACAAGAATTTGAGATTAAAGTTATCGAGAGGCTCCTCCCGTGATGGGTCGCCGTTTGCGAGTTTATACTGGTTTTGCTTGCTGATCTTGTTGATCTGTCTACAATTGCGTGTGTGGGATTGATTATTTATCTGTCCAACGTTTCTGTTCTTGGTTCGCCGTGAAAGATTGGGCCAAAACCCTCTCGGATCACGTTGATCCGTATCATCTTGGTATCAGATTTGTCGGGTTCATCACGGCGAGTTTGAGATCAATCTACTATCTACTGTGTTTGATCTGCTCAAAAGTTACTGCCGGAGGCGAACCGCCAACACACTGGTGATCTCGTCTACCAGGGACCGCGAAGTAATCCGAGTCGCCACCGTCGGTCCAATATCTGTGCTTGGGTGGGATCTCTGTGCAGCCACGATTGCTTTTGGTGTCGTGAGTTCTCAGCTATTGCGGCTGTTCGTGATCGGATCAAATAAGGTGTTTCCGGCCGCGCGTGACGTGAAGATTTCTACCGGAGTCCTAATTACGTGAGATTTTGTATTTGATTGGTGGAGAGCTAATTACATTGCTTTGTCTTCTAGTGAGATTCTTTGGACTACTCCTATACGAATTGGTACTCACGTGGAATCCTAGGGACTACCAATCGGTTTGCCTTGCTCCATATATTCCCCATTATTATTTTTATCAAGGAAGACATCTGCTATTTGGGATTAGCCTGTAGTTCACGAGGGACTATCGTGAGGTTTAAGAAACGCACGGTTAGTCGCCTGTCCGCTGTTTGCTGCTGCTGTGAAGATGGTGAATTCGCTGACCGGTGAAAATTCGGTTGCTGCCGCTGGTGCCGAATCTAAGCAGAAGGCGGTGCCTCTCCCTGTTTATGCTGATGATCTTGCTCCCAATGTTCGTGATGGATTTGACAAAACTTGTGTATATATCAAGGACTGTACGGATGCTTTGGAGGAGAGACTAAATAGCCAATTTGCGGCACTCAATACTCGTCTTGATGCATTGGCGGATACTCTTAATCCGCGTGCGCGAGTGGAGCCCCCTCCCGCTGCTACCTTACAAGATGCGCTACCACATCGAGACGGACATGCCGACGGTCGTTTTCGCCATCCCATGGCACGAGCGCATGGAGGTGGTGATGCTGATTTGGAGGACGATGCTGGATATGCTCCCCAACAACGCACCTTTGACACTCGTCCTGCTGCCGCTGTTCGTATTGGTCATGCTGCACGTGTTCCTTTGGATGATGGTATTGGACGTGTTAAAATTTCCATACCGCATTTTTCCGGAGCGGGTAGTCCCGAGGATTATTTGGAGTGGGAGATGCGCGTGAATCATATTTTTGCAGCTCACCATTACACCGAGGAGAAGAAGCTTCAACTTGCAGCTATTGAGTTCTCCGGTTATGTACTGATTTGGTGGAGCCAAATTTTGCGTATGCCCAACCGGCCGACGTCATGGAGAGGTATGAAAGAACTCATGCGGCGTCGTTTTGTTCCTGAGCATTATAAGCGCGAGATGTACAATAAACTGCAGCAGCTTACTCAAGGTATTAAATCTGTGGATGAGTATTATAAAGAGATGGAGTTGTTGATGATACGCACAGGAACAACGGAAGACCCGGAGGCCACGATGTCTCGGTTCTTTAATGGTCTGAATATTGAGGTGCAAGATCGTGTGGAGATGGTCATCTACTATAATCTTCAGGATCTTGTGCACCAAGCTGAGCGTGCGGAGCAACAGCTCAAACGGCGTCAAGCTACAGCCCCTACACATACATGGCGTCATTCTAATGGCGGGGCTGCTGGTTCTAGCGCTAAGCCGGCACCTTCTACACGCTCTAATAATATTTCTCTTGAGGCGCCAAAATCTGGAGTGTCCAAAGCTGCAGCTAGTACGCAGTCCACCGCACACATTGAGTGTTTTACTTGTGGCGGTCGAGGACACATGAGGCGTGATTGCCCTAATGCAAAAAGGGTTATGCTCACACAAGATGGCTATGTTTCTGCAAGTGACGAGGAAAAATCAGCAGAGTCGTCTAGTGATGAGGTTGAGGCAACTGACGCAGTGAATGTAGATGGGTATGAACTTGCTGCAAAGTGTAAAAATCTGATGGTGCAACGTGTACCGGAAGATCGCATAGAAGGACAAGGGCAGCGCTGGGATATTTTTCAGACCCAATGCACAGTCAAGGATTCCGCTTGCAAGCTGATTATTGATAGTGGCAGTTACACCAATATTATTAGCAAGAGCTTGGTGGATTCTCTTTCATTACCTACATGGAAGCACCCGCAGCCACATTGCATTGAGTGGTTGTATAATTCAGGCAAACTGAAGGTCACGCATAAGGCGCGCCTGAAATTTTCTATAGGTACGTATGAGGACACGGTGGTCTGTGATGTGTTGCCTATGGATGCATGTCACGTGCTGCTAGGCCGACCGTGGCAGTTTGATCGGCGTTCCACACATGAGGGGCGTTCCAATGTATATTCCTTGTGGCATAAAGGGAAGCGTCATGTTCTGCAGCCAATGGTTGACAAGGATATCAAGGTGGACGTCGTTGCTTTGAAGAAGAAGGTTCCAAGTGTCAAGCTGAAACCGAGGACGGTTTCTCTTCAAGTTGGGGGGGATGATGCGGGTAGGATATCTACTCCTATCATTGCGCCACCACCGCCATCTATGTTGACAGTTGGAGCTTTCAGATTTGCAATCCCTCCGCTAGATGAGGTGAAACCCAACTTCAGAACACCACCGTTGATGTTGCAGTTTGGTCCACGGCGTGAGGCCAAACATTGTTAGTGTTGGGTGGTGCAGCGTGTTGCATACAGGATGACCAACGATTAGATGACATTCGTCTAAGTATGTACACGTGTTATTAGAGGCCTGTGTGCCTTATTATTTGGCCGAGCCTTCTAATAGGCCGGTTTGTATCGCGTGTGTTAGGTTCGAGTCAGTTGTGTGTTCGGTTTGGGCCTGTCCAACCGAGCCCTTTGTGGCCTCCTATATAAAGGAGTGACGCCTAGGGTTTGAGGGTAGACAAGAATTTGAGATTAAAGTTATCGAGAGGCTCCTCCCGTGATGGGTCGCCGTTTGCGAGTTTATACTGGTTTTGCTTGCTGATCTTGTTGATCTGTCTACAATTGCGTGTGTGGGATTGATTATTTATCTGTCCAACGTTTCTGTTCTTGGTTCGCCGTGAAAGATTGGGCCAAAACCCTCTCGGATCACGTTGATCCGTATCACATTGGATGCTGATGACTGGCTCCGTGAAATGAACCGTACTCTTGTGGTAGCTCATGTGGCTGACGAGGACCGTGTTCCTTACGTGACCTACCTTCTCCGTGGGCAATCTATGTCTTGGTGGGAGAATTTCCAAGAAATGAGAGGTTCTAGTGTGGCAATCACATGGGAGGATTTCAAGCAAGCCTTCGTGCGCCATCACATTCCCGATGGGATCATGGAGAAAATGCGTGAGGAATTCTATTCTTTCACACAAGGCAATCTGGACGTTCTTGAATACCAAAGAGAGTTCAATCGTCTGGCTCGCTACACCGGAGATGAAGTCTCCACGGAAGCGAAAAAGATGGCAAAGTTCCGCAGGGGTCTCAACCCGGAACTCAAGTATGCTCTCACCAACGTCAAGGCCAAGAATTTTGAGGACCTCATCAACATCGCTCTAAATGAAGAGCATGGGCGCAAGTTGGTTGAGGAATCTGGTAAGCACTCTCGTGAACAGGCTAATCTCTCAAAAGCTATCATGCCTCCACAAAAACGAAGAGTTTGGGTTCCATATACCACTACAACACCGCCCAGCTGCTTGCCAAGCCCGGCAGGATTTCTTGCCCTCCCTCCCACCCCAGTGGTATCTTCAGGAGGTGCTCCATCTCAGCCAAGTCCAACAGCTCCTCGTTCTGCAAGTACATGCTTCAAGTGCGGTCTATCAGGACACTACTCCTACAAGTGCCCGCAGAACAAGCTACCATCACTACCTATCTCTAAGGTCAATCATGTGGTGGTACACACGCCTTCGCCTAGACCCCGCAACAGGAACAAGTCTGTCTTGAGAACTGTGAGGGTGAACCATGTCAGGGCCCAGGGAGCAGAAGAATCTCCAGAGGTTGTAATGGGCACACTTCTTGTGAACTCGTTTCGTGCTAAAGTCTTGTTCGATTCTGGTGCTTCACACTCTTTCATCTCTCAATGCTTTGCAAACAATAGTGGAATCAACTTCGAACAGTTTTCTATCCCTTTCCTAGTGAAATCACCGGGATCTAGCTGGCAAAGCAATAAAGTTAGCCAGAACATCGAGATCACAATTGGAAACCTTCCATTCCAGGCATCTCTGATAGCTCTCCACTCTTCAGATATTGATGTCATTCTGGGGATGGATTGGCTGGTAGCCAACAAAGCAGTCATTGATTGTCCTGCCAAGTCTGTCAAAATCACACACCCTTCTGGCCAGATAGTCTACTTCCATGCTGAAAATCCAGTTGTTCAACTCTACACTCTCAATGCAAATCCTCTACCATCTATTGAAACTATTCCGGTGGTTTGTGAATTCCCTGATGTCTTTCCAGAAGAATTGCCAGGAATGCCTCCGGACAGAGCAGTTGAGTTCGTGATCGAACTTGAACCAGGTACTGCTCCAATCTCTAAGCACCCATACAAGATAGCTCCTCCTGAACTGAAGTTGTTGAAGGAGCAAATCGATATGTACATGGAGAAAGGTTACATTCAACCTAGTTCCTCGGCTTGGGGTTGCCCAACTCTGTTCGTTGCGAAGAAGGATCAAACAAAGAGACTCGTGGTTGACTATCGTCCTCTTAACGAGAAAACCATCAAAAACAAGTATCCAATTCCTCGTATCGATGATCTTTTTGATCAACTTGCTGGAGCCTCAATATTCTCCAAGCTAGACTTGAGGATGGGTTACCATCAAATAAAGATCAGAAAGGAAGATATTCCAAAAACAGCTTTCACCACTCGGTACGGTCTATATGAATACACCGTCATGTCCTTTGGTCTCACCAATGCACCGGCGACATTCTCTAGACTCATGAATTCTGTCTTTCATGAATACCTCGACAAGTTCGTTGTGGTATATCTTGATGATATTCTTGTCTACTCAAAATCCGAGGAAGAGCATGGAGAACATCTTCGTCTCACTCTCATGAAACTTCGCGAGCATCGTCTGTATGCCAAATTCTCCAAATGTGAGTTCTGGATTCCAGAAGTTGCTTACCTTGGTCATGTCATCTCTGCCAAGGGCATAGCCATTGATCCAGAAAAGGTTAAGGCAATTGTTGAATGGAAACCTCCTAAGACGGTGAAGCAAGTCAGAAGTTTTCTTGGTTTGGCTAGCTATTGCCGTCGTTTCGTCCAAAACTTCTCCAAGATTGCCAAACCTCTCACTGATCTCACAAAGAAGGACAAGAAGTTCGTTTGGTCTCCACAGTGTGATGAAAGTTTCAACCTCCTCAAAGCTAAACTCACTTCTACACCAGTTCTGGTTGGCCCAGATACTACCAAACCTTTCCAGATATTCTGTGATGCTTCTCTACAAGGTCTAGGTGCAGTTCTTATGCAAGAACGTCAAGTTGTGGCTTATGCTTCACGTCAGTTGAACCCACATGAGCAAAACTATCCCACTCATGATCTAGAACTTGCAGCAGTTGTGTTTGCCCTCAAGAAATGGAGGCAATACTTGTTGGGTAATCGCACTGAAATCTTTTCCGATCATAAGAGTCTGAAATACATCTTCACTCAACCATATCTAAATCTCAGGCAAAGGAGATGGATTGAAAAGATCAAAGACTTCGATCTTACCATTTCTTACACTCCAGGCAAGGCTAATGTTATGGCCGATGCTCTCAGTCGCAAGTCTTATTGCAATAATCTCATGATCATGGAAAGCCAACCTCCTCTTCATGAAGAATTCCAGAAGCTGAACCTTGGTCTTGTTCCTCAAGGTTATCTTGCGAACTTGACAGCTAGTCCAACTCTCGAGGACAAGATTCGTTCTGAACAACTTCGTGATGCTGAGATCAAGAAGATCGCAAATAACATCAAAGCAGGCAATGTGAAGTATGAGTGCTTCTCAATTGATGACAAGGGAACTGTGTTCTTCGAAGGACGCATTGCAGTTCCTCAAATTCAAAGTCTCAAAGATGTTATTCTCAAGGAGGCTCATGAAACTCCTCTCTCAATACACCCTGGAAGTACAAAGATGTACCAGGATCTCAAAACACTGTATTGGTGGTCTGGCATGAAACGTGAAATTCCTCAATACGTTTCTGAATGCGACGTTTGTCAACGTGTTAAGGCAGTTCATCAGAAAACAGCCGGTCTCCTCCAACCTCTGAAAATTCCTGAGTGGAAGTGGGACATGATTGAAATGGACTTTGTCACTGGTTTTCCAAAGTCCAAGAAGGGCAACGATGCAATCTTCGTTGTTATTGATCGTCTCACTAAGGTAGCTCACTTCTTTGCTGTCAAAGAAACAATCTCAGCTAGCCAGTTAGCAGAGCTCTACACAACAAAGATTGTTCCTCTTCATGGTGTTCCATTGGAAATAAGCTCAGACCATGGAAGTATATTCACTTCGCATTTCTGGAAGAGTTTTCAAGAAGCTTTGGGCACCAAACTTCTGTTCAGCACAGCTTATCACCCTCAGTCTCAAGGGCAAGTCGAAAGAGTCAATCAGATTCTCGAGGATATGCTCAGAGCATGTGGTCTCTCCTTTGGCATGAAATGGGAGGAATGCCTTCCATATGCTGAATTCTCCTACAACAACAGCTTCCAGGCAAGCCTAGGCATGGCACCGTTTGAAGCACTCTATGGCCGCAGATGCAGGAGTCCAATCAATTGGTCTGGAGCTGGTGAACATTCACTCTTAGGCCCTGACATTGTTAAGGAAGCCGAGGAGAAAGTTCGCATCATTCGTGATAATCTCAAGATTGCTCAGTCTCGTCAGGAAAGCTACTATGACAGCAAGCACAGGGATATGATTTATGCACCTGGTGACAAGGCATATCTCCGTGTAACTCCCCTCAGAGGCACTCATCGTTTTGGTGTCAAAGGAAAGCTAGCACCGAGATACATTGTTCCTTTCAACATTCTCTCAAGGCGTGCGGAAAATGCCTATCGTCTTGAACTTCCAGAAAAACTATCCAAGGTGCACGATGTGTTTCACGTGTCACAGCTCAAGAGGTGTTTCAAAGATCCAGAGCGTGCAGTTGATCATGATTCCATTGAACTGCAAGATGATCTATCTTATGAGGAGCACCCTATTCGTATTCTCGATGAGACTATTCGTAAGACTCGCAACAAGAGCACCAAGTTCTTGAAAGTGCAGTGGTCGCATCATTCCGATAAAGAGGCAACGTGGGAGACCAAAGAGGATCTTCGCAAGAAGTATCCGGACCTTTTCTCTTCTCAGTAGGAATCTCGGGGCGCGATTCCTTCAAGGGGGGGCGTTTTGTAACATCCCAAGTATGAAATCTCCCCCCTAGATGTTTGTTTCTTGTTTATTTATGTTTGCATCATGTCATCATAACCATTGCCTTTTTGTTTGCATTGTGTTGCATTTGATCTCATTGTTTCCATCTGATTTCTATTTGAATTCCAAAACAAAATTCAATTATTTGTCATACTTGTTATGTTACAATGTGTCAAATAAAAACTACCAAACAAACAATATTTTGTTCCACCAAAAAGTGGAATCCAAAACCTTAAATTTTTGGCTTAGGTTCATTTATTCTTTTGTTACCAACAATTGCTTAAAATCATTTAATTTCCAAAACAATATCGTCAATTAAATTTATTTTGGAAAACAATGTTTGTTTTAAGGTGTTGTTACAAAAACAAAATAATACAAAATTATTCCAAATTTGTCTAACCCTAAAACCATTTGTTTCTCTCCCTTTTGCCAAATCTGAAAAAAATAATAATAATAAAAGGAAGAATAAAGAGAAAAGAGAGGGGGGGCAAAGGGGCATTCAGCCCAATTGGGCTAGCCCAACTCCCACTGGCCCATACCCCCCCCCCACGTCTGTATCTCCTACCTCCGTACGGTACGGAGAGGCATCCATGGTGGCCACGTCCGCATCAGAGGAGGCAACGGCGATCCCGAGCTCCCCTCCCCCCTTAAGACCTCGAGCACCTCTTCCCTCCTAACCCTAATCGCTCTTCCTCCCTCGAGCGCCTCCATCTCCTCCCTCTTTTCTCTCTCGCTCTTCTCTGTACACCACCGAAGCTCCATCACCGCCGCCTCCTCTCCGGCGAGTCGCCGCGCCACCGGTGCCCCAGCGGCCGAGCTAGTGCCGGGAACGAAAAGCTCCCGGATCCCTCTCCCTCGCCGTGCCGCCATCCGAGTTTTCTGCCGCCGTCGCCATCGTCCGTGCGTCGTCCGCCTCCCTCCGTTCCACATCGAGGTGAGCCCGCATCCCCTCGTTCGTCTCCTCCCCCTTTCCCTCGGGGCCGCGCGCGCACCGCCCGCACCGCACACGGCAGCTCCGCACGAGCACCGCGGACAGCCACCGCGAGCGGCGCCCGCCGGCCGCTCTGTGCGCTGTGCCTCCGATTCGAGTTCAGTCCGCACCAGCACCTGCCATCGGTTCAGTTAGATTCAGTTCTTGCGCGGACAGAAGCATAACCATACCACGTACCGTTCCCTGTCACGAAACGCAGAGAGCCGCAGTGGCTAGCGCACCGTGCGCCCAAGGCCCAGCACCCGGGATCAAATCCCAGGGGAGGCATTTGCCTCCCCAATTTTTTTCCTCTGCGCGCCCGCACTGGGCCCCGCACGTCATTCACCCTGGAGGCCACGTCACCCCCCAGCCTGCCACCTAAGCGCCACAGTGGCGCTGACCCCACTGTCAGTGGCTGGGGCTGGACACTGCGCGGTGCAGTTTTTTTTCTGCCCTTTTTATTTTCAATATCAGTCCAATTAATTACAGAATAGTCCCTAGAATTGAAACCCTAATAACTTTTATTTCACAAACCCAAATATTAAAAATAAAATATGTGCACTGCTCTAAATTAAATTGTCTATCTATCTATAGCACTTGTTTTCTGTTTTGGATTTTCAAAATGCAATTCAAATTTGAATTCAAATAATTCAATTGCAATTTGCTAAAATCCATAACTAATTCATTATTAATCCAAATCATGCAAATAAAATATGTTTTCCATACCATTTTGAACCACCAATTCAAATATAAATTTTGTTTCATGATTTGAATAATTTAAATTGCCTAAATAATTTAATACTTGTTTAATTCATTTAAATTTGATAAAATCATAACTTGCTCAAAATAAAATAATTTTGCACATGCAAAATATGTTTTCCAACCATCAAAGTGTGAACTTTTCAAATGTGAGTTTGAAATTATGTTTTGAACAAATAAAACTTCAATTAAATTCAAACTTGTTTTAAATTCATTTAAAACTTGTTTAATATTGTTTAATTCATAATTAAATTATCTTAATTCCAATTTCAATATTTGAAACATGTAATCCAACTAAAATTTGATGTTCTTTTCAAATATAAATTTTGTTATCTGTTTTGAACAATTTAACTTGGTGAAAACAACAAATACTTGTGTGACACCCTTAAGGAACCAAAATTTTCTAACTTAATAAATAAATTTCTAAAATTGGTAAACCCTATTTTATATTGGTTCTATTGTTGTTATTTTGTTGTTTTCCTCATCCATGCATCATACTAATTCACCTTCATCTGTTGATTAGTTGGAAAACAAATAATCTAACCCAAAATTCATGGGCTTTTCATATGCAACTCAAAATTGCATATGTGTCCATTTAATTTGTGTTACCATGTTAGCTAGTTTATTTTGATGCAACCATTAACATGACATGCATCATCCCCATGATTGTGCACTATGCCATGATATTGATTGTCTACCCTTTCTGCATTGTCTGTTTGCTTCTTCTCGGTTAGACGACGACGTTGAGACCGACGATCCTTACGACACCCCTTCTGAGGATCTAGCTCAGTACCAGGCTACTGGGTTTGCAGGCAAGTTATCACCCACATGAACCACTGTGTTCCTTTCAACATTGGCTACCGATACTTTCCGTTGTCTATTTCTGCTAGCCATATGTATCGTTGCTTCTGTTACGATCCTATCACATGATACCCTGAAACCATGATATTACCTCACCTCCAGTCCTATAACCCCGTTGTTTGAGCCCGTGTCTTACTAGCATGCTTAGGGTTGTTTCTGCTCGAGTCTGTTACCCGTTACTTTCTGTTACTATATTCTATTATGTTCTATGGGCTCGATGTTTAAACAACAACCTGTTAATGCTTGGGTAATAATAATAATTTGATGTTAAGGCACCGGCAGGAGGCCCGGCGTGGTTTCGAGGCCTGCTAGTGTCGACCCTAATTAGGAAAAGGGTCTTGTCTACTGATCCATGATGAGCGTGCTCACCGCATCCGGGTGGTGGTATGGAACCCCCTCGACTTTGATCTGATCCGCAGTTTGTCCGAGGAGCCACACTTAGTTCGGGTGTTCCATTTGGCTCATACGCATAAATGGGTCGCTCCCATGGTTACTGATGATGATGATGACGCACACATATAGGGCGAGGCCTGTATTGCCGGGGTGTTGCGTCCTGCGGGAGTTTTGCACACTTGCGCTGAGTATTCGGCTGTGTGGCTGGGACCTTATAGCTCCGTGGCTCCTAGGACAGGCTGTAGTGATGGTTCGAGTCGTGTCAAGCCAACCTGAGTTTTAGTTGGTGGCTTGAGTGTGTACGGGTACTGGAGCACACCCTGCAGGGATAAATCTTCTCGAGAAGCCGTGTTGTTCGCGGTTATGTGACGACTTGGTGAAAGTACTGGCTAACAAGTACTCAGACAACTTACACCTAACTATAATAACTTGACTAGTAATAGGTTTATTGACACAATAACCTGAACCATCAGTAATCCAACTGTGTGAGTTATCCTCGGATTGCTTCTTTGGATAAGGGGTGAGATCCAGGATGGGTTTGTTTGGTGGTTAGTTATAGTTGGTTACGATACGCTATATTATCTTCTTTCTGTTAGCCGGAAGTGGTAGTAACTCTGTAGTTGGTTAGAGCAGCCAGTTGCCGCATCTTTTATATCCCCTTTCTTCCGTTGAACCCAAAGCATCTGTGCTTGGTGTTGACGGGTTACACTTTGGTGAACTGTGAGTCTTGCTTGCCAGTACGTTTATGTACTGACCCCTTTGGGGCTGTGGTTTACGCAGACTACGATTCCGAGGATCTCCTTGGAGGCTACTACGTGGAGTACGACGACGCTGTTGACGAGTAGATAGCGGACCCGGGCAGGATCCGAGACTTCGTGGATGGGCTCCGTCTTCCTTTTCATTGCCGGCTTCTTAAGCCTATTTGGATTTGTCTGTACTCAGACCCTTTGTTTGCTTCCGCTGATGTAATGATGTTATGTTGGGACATGTGTCCTCTGGATGATTGTATTTGCTATCTCTGCTCTAGTGAGAGCTATTTGCAACTTATTTCCATCTTTTGTGTCTTAGAGATATGTTGTGCTATCATTCTGTTAAACGCTGTTGACGTACCCTGCGTGATTGATATGAAGTACGTCGACAGTAGTGCCTATGGTATCTAGTGGATAGTTTACATCGACGATGGAATAGCAGGGCTTGTGTTGTCGCGCATAAGCGCAGGCCTACCAGGAAGCTGGGACGTGGGAGCAGTTATGCCCCATAATCCAAGCATCTGCTATCCAGTTCGGCCCGATGAGTATCCCCTAGAAACCAGGGTGCGACAACTCTATTTCCCACGTAAACAAAAAATAACGTTGGACCTGTTTATACTAAATTTGTGTACTTCTTTATATGTCTAGTATATCTCCACAAGTTCATTTCTTTAATTATACAAACATTAACATAAGATCCCGACTTATATGTTTATTCTTTTGTATCTAACAACATTATTAGGACGAAGTTTGTTGGCATAGTTAACCTCAAAGTTCAGTGTTCTATCGTCACAAGTACACCAAATTTTACATACGACTACACTTTTAAGCTAGAATTCGTTAAATTAAACAATATGTATAAACATGACAATCACATACGTTCAATGTTTTTTGGGCCACATAGATATTGTAGTTTCTTTACTTGTCTATTGTATCTAATTTAGAATATTTTTATATCCTTAAAAAAGTTTGTACAAAGTATTCTCTCCGTTCAACAATACATGACTTTATTTGTTCAAATATGAATATATTTAGACATGTTTTAGTGTCTACATACATCTATTTCTAGAAAAATTGAAGTCGTGTATTGTTGAAGGGAGGGAGTATGAATTTAAGAAATATCAAGTCGAGTTAAGAGATTAGAACTGTTGCGCCTAAAAGAAAATTCTAGAGTGTGCAAGGTGTGCAAGTGGTATTTTCTCAAACCACTTCCACTCGGCTTGACTAGCTTGCGGATGATCTTCTCTCGGCTTTCCATTTATATGTCGTAATCGCTACGTCCCAAATTAATCATCGGATTTGTCAAATTATGGATGTATATAGATGCATTTTAGTGTATTGATACATCCATATTTTGACAAATCCGCGACGATTTCGGCGCCGAGGGAGTACAATTTTCTCGCGATGTCCTTCAAGGTTTATAAGTCATCAGCGACCCGCCCATTTCCATGAAAATATGCAATAGATAATTAAGACCCAGTCTAGACATGTGGCATTTTTTTTACTTGGTTATACATATGATCAATGTACCACATCTAGATTACCCAACCCAGCTGTAAAACTAACAAGGCTTTATTCACCTAAATCCAATTCAATCCGTTAGTTTATGCGTTTCTCAAGCTACTTTAGAAGCTAACAATCGAACTGGAAGGTTAGTTGTGCAACTGCAACATGTTGCTAAATATACTTGTATGCAGGGTATCAGCGATAGAGGACCAGCGTGGGCTACGGCTTCCAGGTGATCTTTGTAACTACCCATAGTTCAGAGAGCAGAAAGGGGATAATTATAATATGTGTATTTGCGTAGCACGCATCTAATTAAAAATGCAGGTAAATTTTTCGCGTTAAGTTAAGAAATGCAAAGTGATCGAGGTTTCTCTTTGATTGATGAGTTAGAGCTAGGTCATCAACGAGAGTGTGTCGAACTCTGATATGATCTTTATAACAACAAGATAGTAAAGTTGAACCGTTTGTCGAGTCATTTGAAAATTTGACAATCAACTATCTTTATTCTTAACACTTTGGGCACAGATAAAATATAATACAAGTATATTAATTGTTCAAATAGAATCTAAATCAGAAACATATCTTTTGATCATGCATGCGATTTTGTTTCCACAAATTAAATTATATAACTTACTCGAACATTTCAAGTGGAATCCAATGCATTGTCCAATCTCCATTTGATACATCTTTCAAACAGAACATAAATGGAATATGACATAACATTGAACTCACATGATGATATTGAAGATACAAATAATCTTATAATCTTTTATGGAATATGAATATATTTCAATAACAAGAAAAATAGGATTATAGTCTTTTATGGAATAGGACATAAGATTGAACTCACATGATGATATTAAAGCTTAAACTAGATCTTAACAATTTCCAAACATTTTGATCACAAGTTATGACTTAAATTAATAGATTCCAACAACATCCATATATTCGTTATCTCATTCCCATATGAGCATATGATAACCCAAAACCCTACGTGTATATCTTGTCAATTATTCATCTTAACTCGTCATTTCATTAGCACTACACATCGCTAATACTAATTGAACATTCAACAACTAAAGTAGCTTTAGATACAACTAATGGAATAATAACAAAATACAACCTTTATAAGAGGGGTTGAATTGAAATCTAGGTAAAATCCATCATTATGGAATAAGTACATACCTTATAGAAAGGAAATGAGAAGTAAAAGGAATTAAAATAAAATCCTAAACTAACTCTTAATCTAGATATTTTTTACTTTGTCTAGACCATCTGATCTTCTTATTTTCCAATCTTCTCGAAGTCATTCGGCAAGAGAAGCAACACACAAGAAAGGAAAAACTACGACAGGAAGATTTTCAGAAAGATTCTTTATATTGTTCTATAAGTGCTAAGTCAATCTGTCCTCGAGAATTTGGAAACTCATATATCAAAATCTATTCTTAATAATCCATCTAGAAATAGAGTGATACCCAACGTTAGTGTTATATAGAAGTAGTTTAGTAAAAAGTTTTGTAACCTTGTTCACAAATAACTTCTGTATGCTCCAACAATTGAATGTCGTATACAAATAAACAGAAGGTTAGATAACCTAGTACATCTCAGCCATTTTATTATGAAAATTAGTTTGGGGGCAAGTCTTGCAAACTTGTTAACAAATTCTTCTTATATGCATAGGGAAAATTGATGTCATAAAATACACCTACATTCTTTTACAATCATCTAAGGGGAAGCTTTGCTTGGAGTAATTGGTTGTCTACACCACAAGGGTGAGACAGTTGAGGTTGAAACCCAAGGAATGGACATCAACAAGTTGTCTTAGGTCCTGGTATTGACTAGAGGAATCAATACCAAAGTAAAGGACACAATGGACTATGGATCATTTGGGTTATCTCGATTCAAGTAGGAAACTATGATAAGATATAACCATGATCCATACAAGGGAAAGAATAATAATGAGGAAATAATAAACCACATTATAACCTAGGCAACATATTCAAGTTCCTAAGTAAGAAACTTACATGGAGGTTTATGGTATTACTCCAAGGATATGAAATCCAAGGACAAAGTAAAGCCAAATAATAAAGCCACATAATCACCACCCATAACTAGAATGACATGAATTAACCTCACATTCTTGTGAGTGGATAAGTCTCACAAGGGAGCAGTTCACAAGTTTATTTTGTGAATGATGCCATTGGGCTAGCTCATGAGTTCTTCCTCAAGAAGAGAGAAATTTGGTCATGTGGATAATGGAATTACATGGACTAGTTAGTCAGAAGCCATTATGACTAGTTGCTTCCATACACTAAAGTATCATTTTTTTATCAAGGAGGATTACACAAACATGGTATCTTCAGAATGAGTTCTGGAATTAAGAAAGATTCTATTCTCATCATTTTACTCATCTATCTTGCCATAAGGAAATTTGTACATTATGCATCCACTAACATCTGATCGTGCTTTCACATGATTTTGTTGTCAGGTACCACAAATCAAAGCCACTGTGACTAGGTATAATGTTTGGCATGTATTTGAATTAAAAAAAATTGAGCACCTTTTGTAGTCACTATAGGGACCATATTAGATAAATATTGTTGGACAAAAATTTGTTGTTGCCTAGGAGTTAATAAAGCACTCAAACAACAAATTTCAATATCTATATCTATTTATAGTCATGAATTCAAGAAAGAAAACATCTTTAGCATTTCAAAACTACAAGTAGTCACCAATAAGAAAAAGGGCAATAAATTTTTATGTTGCCAGAGCTAAGATACAACTGTAACATCCCTACTTTGTAATAAAGTGCATGTGATGTTGTGATCATGTCATTTCATGCATAATTTTTTTTGAATAATGTCTAAATTTGAATTTGATTAGAATTGACAAAAAATACTTAAAATGGTCATTCCAACTTTGAATTCAAAACATTTTTAATTTGGGAAAAAAAGACATGGCAAGGTTGAAAATTTCCTAAGGTTTCGATATCTTATTTTTGCCAAATTTTAGGTTTGCAAAAAGGCCCAAAAATCATTTTTTTCTTCTCATTTTTTATAAAACAAAAGAATTATTCTATAGTTTCTAGAAACTTCAGGGGGTTTTCTATGAAACCCTCGTTTTATCGTCTTCCTCTCCAGAAGGAGTTCTGGTCGTCAACATCACCGCTGCTACGCACCTCTATGCGTGCCTGCTCATGAGGATAAGGGCCGAGGAGACATCCCCATCGACCCCTCTCCCTCTCAGTCCCCTCCTCTTCCTTGCTATCGCTCTCAGAGGCCCTGAAGAACCAAAACCCTAGCTCCGTCCACCGCGGATTGCCGGAGATTCCGGTCGCCTCCAACAAAAGAAGACCACCAGAAGCTCCGTCGTGACCTCTGCTTCCTCTCACCGATGCGCATTTTCTCGGATATCCTCAGAAGGCCAAATCGGCACCGTCTTCTCCAACATCCGCACCTGAATGGATGGTATGGTCCCCTAGAGGGGGTGAATAGGTGCTAATTCCAAATTTTAATACTTTTTCGATTTAGGCTTGACACAAAGGTAAATTCTCTATATATGCAACTACGGTGAATTATCTATGTGGCAAGAGCTACACTAAGCAAGATACAAACACAAAGTAAAGTTAAAGGATAGAAGGAACTGATAGCGGAAGCAAGCAGAGACAAGGATGTTTTATTGATTTCCTCCCTTTGAGGGGAGTACATCTCGTTGGAGGGGTGTGAGTTTCCCCACGAAGGCCTACTCAACGCAGCAAATCCCTCACCCTATTCTCTGATGAACTTCGCCACAAAGGGATAGTTCACCTTCCACTATTGATTCCCTTCGAGGCGGAAATTGGAGCTTTTACAATGAGCTTGAGGCACACACCCACAACCAAATAGGGGGCTCTCAAGAACACCAAGAATCGGCTACAAACAACAAGTGAGTAACAATGAGGTCTATGTTTTCCATAAGGAAACCCCTAGACACGAATCCCTCAAGTGAATGAGGGGGAAATGAAGAATGGCTTGGTGAGGATGTAGATCGGGCCCTTCTCCTTTAATACTCCAAAGATCAACGAGTTTGGGTTGAGGGGTTGGGAGAAATCTAGCTTTTGGTGAGCTTAATTAATGGAGACTTGAATCCTGGACGAGCTACCTCTTGGAGAAGAAGGGGATGGGGTATTTATACTCCGCTCTCCAAATATGACCGTTTGGGCATTTATTGCCAAACCCGGTAGTACCGGCCAAACAAATCTTTGAACATGTCAACTCACATATCTGCAGAGAAAAACCACATCTGATACTACTGCGCCGGGGCGGTAGTACCGCGTTTTAAACTTGAAAGCTTCTTAGACTCCAGTGCGCTTTTCTGGATCAGCCGGTAGTATCGCGTGGCAGCAATAGGAATGTGATGATGGTACTACCGAGCCATCCCGACAGTACCGCGACTTGGCACTGCTTCATCAACAACAACCACTGCTACATTATGGAAGCTACGGCAGTACCAGACAGAGTCGGTAGTACTGCGCTATAGGTACTACTGAGCCACGCCGGTAGTATTGCTCCATGGTGCGGCACAAACAACTGAAGCTAGTACCGCTTCCTGGATCACCCGGTAGTACCAGTCAGAACCCGGTAGTACCGCTCCAGGCAGAACCCCCCCCCCCCCCAAATTTATTTTTGTTTATTGGAGACAAAACCGATGGGGTAGAGCAATGGATCATATAATGTACATATAATGTGATCATACACATACAATCCCTGCAGCACTTAGCACACGTTAAACCCCTCATTGTGTTCTCAACAAACATCAAAACACAAGGATGGAAATGCTCTTTCAATCCCCCCCTTTTTGGTGTTTGATGACAACACAATTGTTGATAGAGTAATTGAAAGCACACGTGTACTCGATAAAGACTTCCAACAAATATAATAAGATAACGAGCATAGGGATGATTGCATGTCTTACACCATGCTCACGGATAGTTCGCCAACACAAATATCCAAAGAAAATGAAGACATGGTCCAACAAAACTGAGAAACAAGCAAAGAAACAACAAAGATAGCAAAGCTTGTGACTCCACCCATGCAAATCCCCGGCTCAACCTAATAGAACTCATCCCCCCCCCTTTGTCATAAATGCCAAAAATGGAAAAGAGTGATGCTATGCGTCCCATGAAGAGTCAATCGTTGTCTTCACCATGGCGAGTGGACGAGGAAGGGACGCCGGTGTCGCTCCAATATCTATGCTTGGACCTCCACTCCTCCTTAGGAGTGATGACCTATTCAGACCCGAAAGACACTAGAAAACACATCTTGTCCATCATCTTCTTCTAACAACCTCCAGCCTTCTTGTGATACACATGTGCATCATACATGCGTTCCTAGAGATCAAGTTGGAGGCAAAATGCCTTCTTTTCCTTAATCTGAAACTTTTTGAACCAAGATGGCTCACCTCCCATAGGAACATTATCAGACCTTGCACTGGCCCTCAAACCAATCCGAGAAGCGGTGCCCTTCTAAGCTGCTATAAATCCTTGTTCTATGGGAATAAAATGCTTCTTCACCCTTGGTTCCTTCACCATATGTGACCACGGGGCTGCTATCTTTCATGATATCCTCCTTTGTGGCTTCCCACCCTTTCTTCCTAATGAGCTTCCTGAGAAAAGGGCCATAGATGGGATCCCTCTTGTCAATTACAGCCAGCCCCCACATCTCTTCATGCATCCAATCCACCACATCCACTTTCTCTCTGGTTGCTTGGTTTTCTTTGGAGTTCTTGAGAAAGTCAAACATGAAGCCATGAACCTCGTCTCAATTTCCCACATGAGGAGCAAGAGTATCTTTATAGATTTGATGCAAGATCTTTGAAGGACGAACAAGACGCGCATTTTTGCCAGGAGTACCTTCCTCCATGGTGATATTGGTAATGGTATGCTTGTTGCTAGAGAGGGTCGCATCATGGCTCCTCTACCTACTAGCCACATGAACTCCCGTACCATCATAGACCAAGAGATCCCCGAACTCCTTCAAGGTGGCCTTAAACACTCTATCCTTGGTCATACACCTCATGGTCCTCTTCTCATCCTCATCAAAATTAACGGTGGCATAGAATTGCATGATATAATACTCAATGTAGGGTTGGTTGATCTTCATGAGAGGGGAAATACCAAACTCTTCACACATAGCCAAAGTCACATCAAATTAGACCTTGTGGCGAGGATGCCTCTTGTGGTCAATGTTGATGGTCTGTTGAGGAGTGACCGAGTAATCCTTGACCACATATATGTCGTTGAAGACATGCTCTTGATCGTTGGAGTACATCTGAGGGTTATCAAAATAGGCTCTACCTTCCTCATAGGATTTTCCTCTCAAAATTCTTGATAGGCCTGGGGCTTCCACTTGTCAAATGGCTTGCGAATTGGTTTCTTGGTCACAGTCTTACACTTGGTAGAACCACCACCACCATAACCATGAGTTCTTGAAGTGGTCGGAGCAGGCATGATCTCAGCTTCCTCTTCAAAATTTTCCATGAACTCATCTTCATCAATAGTGGGTTCTTTGTTGCCCGGAGCCTTGCGCTTATTACAAGCATACATGATAGGTTCCTTCCCCAAACCACCACCACGACTACGTGTGAAGAACAAAGGGATAGGGTATGGGAAACAAGGTAAGAGTACATGCTCAAAAAATGGAATAGCGATTTAGCACGCACAAGTGAAACCAAGTTGTTTTGTCTCCAATTTGCATGGGCGGTAGTAGCAGATGGCGGACGGTAGTACCAGGCGTGCAAATTTTCAGATATCTGTCCCAAATCCAAGCATGAAATCGAAGGGAAAAACAACAAGGTCACTAGAGAGTGCTAACACATTGCAATTGCCGACATATAGAGATCATCCATCCACATTTTAAACGAATGAAATCAGAGGAATCTAGTATTCATATCAAAGCATCTAGGGTTCAACAATAGAGAACCAAAGAGAGGGAGAAGGAGACAAATACCGAAAGCCATGGAGGAGATCTAGATGGAGAGGAATCACACGGAGCAGATTTGGGCCGGGAACAGCCGGTAGTACTGGGCACCCTTTCTCTTCTTCTAGTTTCAAATATTTGAGCATGCACAAGAATAGGAAGTGGTTTTTAATGTGAGATAGTCTTGGGATGGAATTTCCAAACTGGATGGTACTTCACACCCAAATTTTTGAAAGAACCAAACAAACAAATAAAATGCAAATTAGGGTATTTTTTCACAAAGACAACGAAACCAAAGAAATACAATGAAAATAAAATAAGAACCAACTCTTCAAACAGAAGAGGTTGGTGGCCTAGGCCACCATGTTGGAGAGTATGGCATTGCCACTTCTCAACATTTTAGCTCACAATTCAACATTAGAAAAGAGATATATAAATGATTATTTACTTTGCACGTAATGGAGGGAGGGAGAGCCTAATGTGTTAGGACAACACTCCCCCTATGTCCATGCCTACTCCTAAACCCAAATACATAGTCAACTATAGGTGTTTATACAAGATCCTCAAGTCAACCTCCTTGAATCGATGATATTTAGCTCATTTCTCAAGAACATAAGTCGTGTATCATCAGGGGATCCGTGAATGTATCGTTAAGTTGATCCTTGGTTGGTACATATGCTAGCTCAATATCTCAACGAGCAACATGATCTCTAATGAAGTGATGCCGAATCTCAATATGCTTCGTTCTTGTATGTTGCACCGGGTTATAAGAAATCTTGATGGCACTTTCATTGTCGCACAAAATAGGCACTTTGTCACAATGGACATCATATTTTTGAAGATTTTGCCTCATCCATAAAAATTGAGTGCAAGCACTAGCAGCAGCCACATACTCGGCTTATGCAATTTCGCTTCTTAGAAGACCAACTCACCAAGGACCTACCAAGGGATTGGCAAGCCCCAAAACTCAATTATCTATCATCTTGATTGCCATCCCAATTAGAGTTTGTGTACCCATTAAGAGAGACATGTGCCCACTTTGGGTAACACAAGCGAAAGTTTGAGGTAGAAACCAAATACCGAAACATCCTATGGACCACCGTCAAATGGATTTCCTTATGACCTGCTTGATACCTTGTGCACACTCCTACACTCAACACATTATTGGGTCTAGAAGCACAAAGATAAACAAAAGAACCAGTCATAGAATGATACAACTTTTGGTCCACATCTTTACCATCCAGATTACGCTTGAGATGACACTTGGTTTGCATTGGAGTGATCTTCCCTTTGGCATCTTGGAAGTTGAACCTCTTGAGAATGTTTTGGGTATACTTGGCTTTATAAATGAAATTCCCACAAGCCAATTGCTTGATCTCGAAGCCAAGGAAGAATTTGATCTCTCCCATCATAGACATCTCAAACCTGTGAGTCATAAGCTTTGAAAATTCATCATTGAAAGCTTGATTAGTTGAGCCCAAGATAATATTGTCCATGTATAGTTGGCATATGAAAAGCTCCACCTTAACCCTATTTGTGAAAAAGGTGGGATCAATTTGCCCAACTTCAAACCCATGGTCTTTCAACAATTCTCTAAGGTGCTCATACCATGCACGTGGTGCTTGTTTAAGTCCATAGAGCGCCTTATCAATCTTGTAGACATGGTTAGGGAAGTTGGGGTCCTCAAACCCTGTTGTTTTCTTAATGTATACTCATGGGGGGACGATAACCCGGTATGCCAAATTCCAAGGAGTAACCCGGCCCAAAGGACGCTGTACAGGATCCGGCTAAGGATAAGGAAATTAGTGAAGGCCCCAGCTTGTAGGCCCAGTAACCCGGGTTGTGGGTTATGGTAAAGGAAAGTTAGGGTTTGTGCGCCGTGCCCGGGTAGGATCCAGGGTGCGCCTTGGAGAATAAGCCAGGGGGTACGGGTGCTTTATAAACCGACCCCCAGGTCTAGTTTAGGCAGAGACCTAAGAACCCTAGCAACATCGTGTGATATCGAGCATCAAGTGTAGTTCCAGAGTTGAGTTATTATATCAAGATCGGAGACTCGGCGACTTTGATTGCCGGCTACCAGATCGAATTACGCCATGTTTTCCTCTGAGCTAAACCCTCTCCCAAATACCTGTGTCGTCTTGCCCCAAGATCAGTTACCCCCGGTAACATCTGCCGTGATTATCCCACGACAGTTGGCGCCCACCGTGGGGCCTGCGTCCAAAGGTGTTTACATCACGGGAGAAGCTCGGAAGGGCATGGAGAATCTTGTCATCGGCGAAATCTACATCGACCACGAAGGAGAAAAGATGGTGGACGATTCCGGCTGGGGGCCGGAGTCGGATCGCCTCGAAACCGGATCCGTCGTGACAATCGGCCGGATCAGCGTCTTCATCGGTATGGTATGTGCTTCCAATTCGATCCCTGACAACGTTGGATCTGATTCTATGCCAGGAAAAGCCACGTCTATCCGATCAGATGATGAAGAATCGACTGGAACGACATATCCGGCAGAAGAACCCATCGCGGAGTGGGAACAGCCGGAGGAGCCGGCATGGACCCCACGCGACCGGGCCGAGAGAGAAGATGATACCGGGTCCATCTTGGATCTACAGGAAAACCGGTATGAGGAGAACGGTGAGGAAGAACAGCCTGAATTTACACCGGATATCGTACGCCGAGTTGCAGTCTATGCGGCCCCCGCGGCCAACCAAGGAAACACAACCGCGGCATCAGTCGGGGCGGCTCAGGCAGAGGCCCAGCAACAGGGCGCGGTTAACGGAGACCCGGTCTTGACCCGGGTTGATGGAGAGTCGGCGTCAGTAACCAGCAGAGCAGCGGATGAGGAGTTGCATGCAAACACGTTCGGATTCTTAGAAAACCGGACACCAGGGGCGGGTCCTTCGAACCCGCGCCACCCGGCCCTATTCGATAACAATCTGATTCTAGACCCCACGGTTCTCGCGACGGTTATCACTCCGGAAAACGCAGCGGAACGCGTCAGGGATCTGGATGTGGCGCGTCGTGCGCTGGAACAGCAAAGAAGGCAGGTAGAGGCAGAAAAGCAAGGGATGGCCACACGACGGCGCGAGCTAGATGCGTTGGAAACCCGGCTTCGAGAGGAAACGTCCAGGATACATCAAAGGCACCACACCAGGTTGCCAGCAACGGGCGGGGTCATTAATCCGGCTAATTTATTCGTTACACCTCAGGATCAGCCGATACCAGTGGTGAACCAAGGAACCGCACCCCAACAGATGACAGCAGCGACACATCCGGCGAATGAACGGACCGGGTTACCCCCACCACAAACTAGAGTCACAACCGGCAACGATCTACTGCCACCGCCACCATCACGATTCCGCACACCAGCCGGCCACTACAACAATCCTATGGACAACGTATATGCAGCGACACTCGCATTGAATCAAATCCCTGTGGGAGAGTCGCCCCATGCAGAGAAGACTCGGCAAGCCATCGAGCTGTTGCACACTGCGGTGGCACAGCAAGCCAATTACCCGGATCACAGAAGCGGTATGCACGGGACGCCATACGTCAGTCAGCAGCAAGGGAATATCCAAACAAGTTCAGCGCGGCGGAGGGAAGAGCAGCAGCAAATGCCGCCTCCTCCCCGCGCTCAGGCAGCATCAGCAGCACAGGCCGTCGTGGACAGTTCTAGGGCTCGGAGGGCCGCGGCCGGGTCTGCAGCGCATGGACCTCCCGCAGCACCGCGCCCAGCCGCGCCCCCCGCGGCATCGCACGTTTCTAGAGCAAGGCCAGCTTCAACCGTTCTTGCGGGACCCAAGTGTCTCTCGGACAATATTAGAGCTGAACCTTACCCGGAAAAATTCAAAGAGCCAGGGAAAGTAGTGAATTATGAACCAACCATGGATCCCGAAACATGGCTAAGCAGTTACGAGATGGCAATGTCAATTCGCAACGCGTCCGAGAACCTCCAAGCCAAGTTCATGTATCTGATGATGTCAGAAGGAGCAGCAAAATTGTGGTTCACCAATCTACCAGAGGGATCGATCAAGTCTTGGGAGGAATTGAAGACCGCGTTTGTCAAACACTTTCACGGGACCTGCAGGAAATTATTCACTATTGATGATCTAGAGCGATGCGTCCAGAAGAAGGGAGAATCGGCGCGCAGTTGGGTGCGCCGGGTTATGGAGATACTTCACTCATCCACGGATATCCAGCCCAAGGATGCACTACAGGCCATGGCAAAAACATGCAAGTATATACCTTTAGTGCAAAAGTTAACTCGCATGAAGTCCAGTCGAAATGCGTCGGAAGTCACAATGGGAGAATTGATGGATGCGTGCAACAAACACGCTGCGACAGATACTACAGAAGAAGAAGCTGATGACAAGAAGGCAAAAGCAAACACAAGCGGTAATGGAAGAACCGGCAACGGATCAGCATCAGGTAACAATGGAAATAGCCAGAACAAGCGCCCTTTCGAAGGAGGCTCCGAGTTTGTCGCCAACACAGAAGCCGGGTCTTCGAGGCCAAGAGCAGAAGGAAATTTCAACGGAGGTAACCACAATGGAGGAAATTATCAAGGTCCACCAAGGCCGGGTAACAATTGGGACATATTCAGGATGGCATGTCCGAAGCACAGCAGGAATGGCAGGCCAGCTAACCACTCCCTAGAACAGTGCGCCGATTTACAAAGATGGAAAAATGAGGAAGTGCACAGAGCTATGCGAGGTGCAGGACGGGGAGGAGGACCGGGTCCAGGGGCAAACCCGGGCAACGGCCCACCCCCAGCTGGTAACCCGGCGGCTGGAAATCAAAGTAATAACCAAGGGGGGGCAGGAGGTTTCCAGGCTAACCCCAAACAATTGGGTCAATATCATGTGCATACCACCGGAGGCTCTAACAAGGACAAAAAGATACTGAAGCAAGCGGTCAACTCAGTTTCGTTAGCCGTCCCGAGATACTTGAGATGGTCAGAACAGGAGGTAACATGGAGCAGAAGGGATCACCCGGAAAGAGTGGAACACCCAGGAGTCTTGGCACTAGTAGTCGCACCGCAAGTCAATGGGTACGAACTGAAAAAGGTTTTAATGGATGGTGGAAGCAGCATCAATATACTGTATTGGGAAACCTTCCTACGCATGGGTCTCAAGGAATCTCAACTGCAAAAAAGCTCAACAGTTTTTCATGGGATAGTGCCGGGTCATTCAGCATGCCCCGAGGGAAAAATCGCATTGGAGGTAGCTTTTGGAGAGTCAAAGGATAACTATCGAATTGAGTGGCTCACCTTTGAGGTAGTGAAATTGCGCAGCCCCTATCACGCGCTATTTGGAAGGCCGGCTTATGCCAAATTCATGGCTAGGCCGTGTTACGTATATCTACAGCTAAAAATCCCGGGTCCCAAGAAGACCATTACCATACATGGAAATCGAGACATAGCAGCTGAATGCGACGAAGGAGATGCAGCAATGGCCGAGCAGGCCTGTAGAAAAGAAGAACTCAAGCATTACCGGTCTCAAGCAGACCCGGAGGATAGAGCCACATCAAAAAGGCCGAGTACTGAAGGTGAAAGAACAAAATCCAAGGTAACGCAAGATGCTAAAATGGTGGCCTTAATCGAGGATGATTCCCCCAAGCGACCCGCTGTAAAGGAAGAAGCTACACGGCCGCTTACAACCAGCCGAGTCATGGGAACACCCCACCCGGGTTGGCTAGCAAACCCGGTACTCATCAGGAAAAGGTCCAACATATGGAGAATGTGCATTGGTCAAGCCAGACCGGGACCAGTGCTTATGAAGAACTAAACAATGTAACGGGCAGCAGGTTTCAGACGCGCTCTTTTCCTACCCAGGGTACCTAAGGGGACTGGAAGGTTTTTAATGAGGCGGCCTGCTGATCCAAAATTTCTAGTATCAATAAAGAGATGGTTATCAAGTCCTATATCATTACATCCTGATTACAAGTAAGTAGTATCCATGCGACATCAGTAATTCAGTATCATTAAAAGCATCAAGTGCATGTAGGTCTTGGGGGTTGGTTGCTCAAGTGACCAACCACTAACCCGAAAGACCCGGCCTTGATGCCTATAAGTTATAAGGGCCGATTATTCGCAAACGAGTACGGCTGCAATCTTATAACTGGACAAAGGAGCCAAATTTTCTTGACTTTTCTTACTTAAGCTCGATGTGACTCGCACTAAAGTGGCATGATTCGTTCGCTTACGATTACAATCAGCCATGAAGCCCAATGGGACTTGCCTGACACTGTTCTCGTATGGATGTAACAACATGGTATCCACGCGAAAGCCGGCTTACAGTACAAGATAGTCAAAAGGGTCATCTAAACCACAAGTTTATGCAGAGTACAAGGCCAAAAGCCGGAAACTCAACAATTATCAAGCATAACTTCAGTATTCACACGGAATGGCTTTAGGCTTGCGACTCGGTAAAAAATAGTTTGTTCTCTGAGAAAGGCCACACCCCCATGACTCGGACTTTGGGTCATGGGGACTGGGGGACTTCGAAACAGAAACAAACTACTTGGCTATCGCAGTTCGAAAAACCTCACCATCCGAGTCTTGGGGACTTAAAGAAAAAGTCCACGTATCAAAGCCCCTGGTACTCGGAAAACCGAGTCTTCCGAAGGGAGCCAAAATAGAGAATTGGGTATCGAGAAAAAATTCAAAGAATAAGCAAGCAATACGGTTATCAAAAGACCAGAAAAGCCGCAAAGTACATCACGGGCTAAAAAGTACGTTACAAGGTACGACATCAGTATCAGGGGTGCACAGGCGCACCATCAAAAGCATAACAGTGTGATTACAAAGCATTACAAGGTATTATGATAATACGGCCCTATTCGGCCTCCTGAGTACGGCCTTCCGGGTCTGAGTCTTGGGTTTGCTGCTTAGCCTTCCTGGCACCCTTACCCGGACTCATTGCATCAGGGCGGACTGGTGGAGGGACGGCTGGTGTAGAGGCAGACGGGCCCGATTTTAACTCGGCCTCCCTCTTCGCAGTCGCTTCCCTCTTCCTGGCCGAGCTAGAAACCCACTTCTCCAAGATATCAAAAGGAGGGGGCGCATCCTCCGTAATAACTTTGCCATCAGCGTCATATGCACTCATAATTGTATTTAGATCCAAGCTATCGGCCAAGGCGGTAGCTGAGGGGCGCACTGCGGCTTGTATGGCTTTGAAATCCTTGGGTGTAAATTTGGAACCGTCAGCCTTGAATTCGGGAAACCCGGATGTTACCTTTGCCGGGTCAAGCTTTGGAAAGAAAGCCTTGGCCAGAGTAAAAGCCCGGGTCATTCCAATTCGGCATGATGAGCGTTTCCAGATCTCAATCCACCCAGGCACAGTAGAACAGGCTTGAACGAGATTCTCTTCACCCGGATATACTTCCGTGGGCCACTTCACAGCATCCAATATGAATTTTGTGCCGGCAAAGAAAGTCCGGAGTACAGTCTTGAGGGTTTTAAGCCTTGGTAATGGCATTTTCCTCTGGGGCCGCAAGGTTGGCACCTGCAGTCGTAGCAAAAGAAAGAGCGTATCAGTAATCCCGAGTCTGTTATAATAAATTAAAGACATTAAGCCAATCAGCAGCAGAAAACTTACTGAGCAAGATCTGATAAGTATCGGAAACCTGGTCCGATAGTTTCTTCAGTTCGGTCTGAGCGGCATTGCACTTCTTCTTGTATTTGGACACATCTTTCTTCAAGGTTTTCATGTCATCCTCAAGGATTTCCCTTCGTTTCATCTCGGCAAGAAGAAGTTGCTCGGTCCTCAGTAAAGTTTCATCAGACCGGGTTATCTGTGCCTGTAAGTAGCAAGGAATGCAAGTATTAGTTGAATTGTATGGAAAGCCGAATGTGGTGTAAAGTACCAAGCATCACTTTTGCAAGTCATACTTGGGACTTGGGGACTAGGTATGCAATATGAGATACAAAGTGTCCTTACCTGATGCTCTGCAGCCATGCACTCCAAGATCTGGCTCTCTGAAGCCTTCATAGTAAGGAGACTGTTCATCAACTGATCAAAAGTATCTTTACTCGTATCAGAAGACCCGGGGCCTTGGAAATTCCGGGAAGGAGCTTTCTTCTTAGTAGGAGGCGGAACCCGGGTCATCCGTGTGTCGGAATCCGACGCTCCTTCTTCTTCACCCAAGACGGTGGTTTTGTTCTTCTTGCTTGCATGGGAAGCGATTGGATACTCGGCTCCTTGCGTGTCCGGGTTTGGCGGCGACGCTTGTTTTTCAGCGCTGGACGCGGCTGTAGTCTTATCAGCCGGGCTCCCCTTACCCGGGCCCTCGGTCTCCGCTTCCTCTTGATCGCTGACAACGACCGTGGCCCTATAAGGTGTTGTCAGTCAATAGTTAAATACACAGTCAAGAAAGGGTGATGAAATATGGCGGAACATCAGGAAAGGGATCTTACCCGGTATTCACCGCAAAGTCACAAGGGAATCCATCGCTGGACTCGGGAGAAGCTGGAAATTATCAAGTTAGATGTCATATGGGAATGGTTTAAAGAGAATGCCTTGACCCAGAAAAGATAGGGTAATTACCAGCCCGCCGCGGGGGGGTCGATGAAATACCCGGGTTAAGGGCATTATCACCCGGGTGATTCCGAGTTGACCTACGCTTGGGAACAGGCGACTCCTTCAGAACGGCCAGTGGGGTAACGTCAGGATAGCTCAAGTGTATCATCAAAATAATGTGAGTTGAAGGCGAGGAGGAGATATGAAACCTTGGAGGTGGCCTCTTGAGTCTTTCTTTTGGATCCGACCTTGACTGTCGGCTCCAGTTCCTCCTCGTCGCTGGCAGATTCTACTTTGCCATCGGAGTTTTCTTCCTCGTCATCTTCTTGTTCTGGATATCATCAAAGTTATGGTTGGAAATGAGGGGGTTACGGTGAGCTCGAAGGAGTCAAGTAAAATCCGGAAAGTACCTTCGTCCGAGTTAATAGTTTCCTGCTCCTCTGGACTTTCGGAGCTGGGGGAGGTGTTGGTTTTCCAAAAAGCATCATCAGCCTGAAAAGTGTTGGTGCAAGGGTTATCAACTGTATCAAGTGGAAAGAACGAGGGTAAAGGCTTCAAAGTCGGGTTTTTACCTTGGGGGCTGGGTTCTCAAGTGTAAAGGGCTCTAACCCGGATATGTTCCGGATTACCTCGAGCTTTTCTGTCAAAAAGCCCTTGATGGTTTTATGAGTGTCGCCAGCTGCGAAGATGTTGTCGGAGTATCGGAGCGGGTCTGAAGGTTCCCCTGAATACTCGCACATCAACTTTGTGCGGATAGAATTGGGCTGATCCTGAAGTCGACCCAAGTCTTCACCAGGTTGAGCCCGATGAGGCCTTGGGCTGTGAGAGTGGCGATTTTGGCTAGTAGGGGTTGAATGGCCTCCCTGTCCGAGTCAGGGGCGAAGGCACTAAACTTATCAGAAATGTCGAGAAGACCCTCCGAGTAACCCGGCAGTTTCTTTTGGCCGGGTGGGGAAGTGTCTTGGCAGTAGAAGTATGAGAGCTGCCAGTGCTTGACATGGGAATTGAGGGTGAGGGGTGGCATCAGAGAGTTCTTGCGGCGCTGGATAGAAACCCCGCCGCAAGCGAGAAGCGCCCCGTCACCGCTTTCGCGGCACGGTTTGCATTGAAAGAGCTCAATAAAAAGAGCTAGACTTGGTGGAGTGCACAAGTAGGATTCGGAAAGAACAATAAAGTGGGAAATGTTTAGAACGGAATTGGGTCCGATGTCAAAGATGCGAAGGCCGTAGTGACTAAGGACATCACGGAAAAAAGGGTGACCCGGCGGTCGAAAACCCCGGGTCACATGTTCCACGAAACATATTACCTCATCTTTTGTTGGGGTAGGCGGGTCTCCTTACCCGGCACCCTCCACTGGATATCTTCTTGAGGAGGAAGAACTCCCAGCTCCACCAGCTCCTCTAGCTTGGCCTTTGTGACCGTAGACCGCGCCCAGTTGGCGGATATGGAGTTGGTGGTTTTAGCCTTGGTTGGAGTCTTCCCCTGCTTCTTGGGAGCCATGTGGTCGATCTGCAAAGTACAAGATAAAAGGATAAGAGAATTAAGACACGGAAATTGCGAGCCGGCCAAGTATAGGCCGGGTAATATTGAGACATGAAAGACTGTGAGTAGTCCGGGTGTTAGCTCGCAGAATAAAGTTCGAAATTATCCGGGTGTCAAGTATTATGGCGAAAGTTATGGGATCTAAATGTTGAAGAAGCTTTTGAGGGCGATGGGTGACTGTGCAGGCATTTAGCGCGAACGAAAGGAACTAAAAAAGGGGAAGTCTGGCCGGGTGATTGAGGCCAGGGCGGAAATTTTGAGTGGATCGAGCCCCGATTGGGAGTCTTATCTTCAGATTCCTGGCAAAATTAATGCTTGCGGGCGGTAGGAGAGTGGATTGAAATCCATAGTTCACCTATTAGACGAGTTGGAGAGAATGCTAGCAACCTAATTCGGCGTAGCCAAGGAATCATGGGCGGGTCGATTTGGATCTAATCTAAGATGAAATCCAAAAATTGCAAGGGAAAATTAATGGGCGCAAAGGCTTACCGGAGGAGATCTGAGTGAAACCTTGCGGAGGCAAATGGCGCAGCCCTGGTGTCCCTTCGCGGTTCTTGATGGGCCGGATGGAGATTCGCCGGCGGGTCTCGGCGGCGGCGCAGGGCGAGCGGTGGCGGAGCGCAGCCTCCGTCCGATGGGCTCCGGTGATGCGCGCGGGATTTCCGTGGTGGCGCTCAGCGGGAGTGAGCTCTGAGGGAGAGAGGAAGCAGAGTGGGGGGAAATGAGCCGTTAGGGTTTAGGTTACCCCCCAGGGAGCTTATTTATAGGGTGAGTGGATAAGCCCGGTTCACTGAACGGGAGCCGGGAGTTACGGAAATAAACGGCTGTTAATTTGAGTTTTGGCGAGATATGCGCCAAATATTGTGCAAGGCATCTGGGTAAAAGGAAGAAGGAAATTAACCCCGCGATTTCAGGGTCGATTATCGGGTGCGAAATTTTGACATTTTGGGATTTTATCTGGGAAAGTAAGTTGGGTAATTGGGAAAGAGCCGGATTACTATATGGCCACCATGGAGTAAGGCCTAGCTGAATATCAAAACATCTTAACCCGGTCTCTATATGCCCGTACGTTTAATATCTTTGCAGGGAATAGCAAGCGCTTCAAGGAGGATCCATGAAGCCCAGGCTATTCTGGGGACTACTGATGGGGGGACGATAACCCGGTATGCCAAATTCCAAGGAGTAACCCGGCCCAAAGGACGCTGTACAGGATCCGGCTAAGGATAAGGAAATTAGTGAAGGCCCCAGCTTGTAGGCCCAGTAACCCGGGTTGTGGGTTATGGTAAAGGAAAGTTAGGGTTTGTGCGCCGTGCCCGGGTAGGATCCAGGGTGCGCCTTGGAGAATAAGCCAGGGGGTACGGGTGCTTTATAAACCGACCCCCAGGTCTAGTTTAGGCAGAGACCTAAGAACCCTAGCAACATCGTGTGATATCGAGCATCAAGTGTAGTTCCAGAGTTGAGTTATTATATCAAGATCGGAGACTCGGCGACTTTGATTGCCGGCTACCAGATCGAATTACGTCATGTTTTCCTCTGAGCTAAACCCTCTCCCAAATACCTGTGTCGTCTTGCCCCAAGATCAGTTACCCCTGGTAACATCTGCCGTGATTATCCCACGACATATACCAACTCTTCCAATGGACCATTTAGAAAAGCACTTTTGACATCCATTTGTTACAATTTAAATTTATGTGAAGATTCATATGCAAGAAGGATATAGATAGACTCAAGGTGCGCCACAAGAGCATAGGTTTCAACAAAGTCAATGTCTTCCACTTGTGAGTATCCATGAGCAACCAATCTTGCATTGTTCCTTATAAAAATACCATGATCATATTTCTTGTTCTTAAATATCCACTTGGTGCCAATAACATTGCATCAATCCTTGGGCTTCTCAACTAGCTTCCACACTTTGTTGCGTTCAAAGTTATTGAGTTCATCATGCATAGCTTCCAACCAATCCGGATCCTCAAACACTTTATTTGGTTCCACCATGGATATGTGAGCTTAATGCTCACTAAAGCTTGCCAAATGAGCTCTTGTGTATATTTCCCTCTTACATCACCCAACACCTTATGATCGGAATAGTCAATTTGCTTCAAAGCTCTAGCAATCCTTGCTTCACGAAGGGCTTCAATCTCCTCATTGTTGTATGGAGGAATCACTTGATCATCCTTATCATTTGGGTCCCCGTCTTGACCGGTTTGTTGGCCTTGATCACCATTTTGTCTTGCTTCAACATGAGATGAAGAAGGTTGATCTTGGCTAATTTGAATGATAGGAGAACTTGGTTCTTGCATAGCAACTTGATCAACAAGAGGAGGGTCTTGAACTTTTTCTTGGGTTGGTGCATCAATTTCTCCATTGGCATGTTCTTCTAGTGTAGACGAGGGCTCCACTTGAGTATAGCATAGTTCTTCTCGATCCGCCACAAGGTGTCCCTCAATGGGGTGAAAAAATCCCACACCCATTTTTCCTATGGCTTCTTGAGGCATTTCAACATCTACATTAGAAACATGAAATTGCACCACTTGGGAGCCATCATTTGCTTCGAACATCAAACTACTAGATTCAATTACAATCCATGAGGTCTTGTCAAAGACTCTATAAGTGTGGTATTTGGCACCGTAACCAACAAATGTAACCTCAAGAGAGTTAGATTGAAATTTAAACAAACGAAATACTTTTACTAAATAGAAACACTTACAACCAGAGACACGGAAGTAGGCGATATTTGGTTTGTTATCGGTGAGAATCTCATATGGAGTCTTCATTAAGCCTTTGCGGAGGTAGAGCCGGTTTTATTAATGACATGCCGTAGAGATGGCTTTGGCCCAAAGATATGGAGGAGATTTATACTCCGCCAACATGGACCTAGACATATCCATGAGAGTTTGGTTCTTTGTTTCGTCTAAACCATTTTTTTGAGGGTTATATGCAGCGGAATATTGCTTCGGGTCATATGACTTGTACATCCTCTATCAAGTATCCATTTTGACCCACCATAAAGATAGTCCTACAAGTAATCATTGACTTGAGTTAGGACCTATGGAGGGTCCTCTCATGTTTGCAACAAGGGTATTTGGGACCCAAATAGTGTAGGCAATGTATCCTTCATAAGGACTAACATATTTACCTTGCACAACACCATAATAATCAATAAATAAGAAATGGTGACTATTGTTAGTTCCCACGGAATTGCTACGATTGGTTTTCTCCCTAATGAAAATACGACTCTCACCAACAATCTTTTTTTTTTGTGTGGGATTGGCCTTCTTCTTGTTCTTGTTCTTCCTCTTTCTTTTGGCAACATAGCCAAGACCTTGCTTGTCTTTTTGTGGCCTTGGAGCCACTACCTTCTCAATACTAGGGCATTTTCCCTTGATTCTTGCAACCTCTTCCTTCAACCTAGCATTCTCCTCAATAATATTTGCCTAATCACAAGAATACATGGAAGTACTATGCACATTGGATTGATATAGTTGAGTTTGAAGTTGTTCACGTCACTTGGTGAGGTTAGAGTGTTCACCCTCCAAGGCCTTGTGAGCCCTGGTGAGCTTATCTACCTCCTAGTTTAGTTTACCATGACAAACACCAAACTCAACCTTTTTGTTTTTATCCATTTTATATTGAGCAATAGCATGTCACGTTCCTTCGTGAGTTTAGACATTAACTCATTATGTGAATCCTCAATGGTTTCAAGTTTCTCCTCAAGAGATACTAGAAGCTCATGCTCTTCCTCAAAAGAATTTGTGAGAGGTGCCTTTTCAATTGCATCATCTCTCTCATTTTCACCTTTCCTCTCAAGTGCCTCTTGAGCCTCTCCCAATTGGGTCATGAGAAGATCAAAGTACCTTTTGGTCTCACCTTGCATGTTAGACATAAAGAGACCCAAGGAGGCAATTTAATCTTCTACACTAAGACTAGCAAGATTATTATTTTCATTTTGAGTCTTAGAGTTGGAGGAAGATGATACCTCAGTGGCCTTTTTCCATGAAGCACTTTGCAGATGGTTGGGGAAGATTCTCATTGGGGGATTCAAAGAGTGATGGAGATGATGAAGATGCAATAGCAATAGTGGCCACCTCACTTGTGGTTTCTTCTTCTCCATCACCAGAATCATAATCTTCTTGATTCACTAGCACAAACCTTGAAGATGGTTTCTTGTTGGAGGGATTCTTCTTGAAGAAAGGCTTATTGTGAGGGATCTTTGACTTATCCTTGAGAAAGTTTCCCTCCATGAGTTTCTCTATTATCTAAAGGTCACTCGGCAACAAAGTGATACTTCTCTTGACAATTCAACAAGCCCTCACTTTTGAGTCCCTTCCTTGCCATAACTTGAATTGTTCTTCTCCTCAACATATGCCTTAGCTTTAGGAGGGTTCTTCCAAAAAAATTGACTGGAAAGAGCAATGAAGTCCTTAAGTATTGTATCATAATCTTGGGGATTTAGAGGACCAAACTCTTCTCTCGATTCAACTTATTCTTGATGGTCCACCACCTTGGTCACAACCTTAGCCTTTGATACGTCATAAACGTATCCCTAATTTCTCATGTTCCATGTTGTTTTCATGTTTTTCCCACATGTTTTCCTTACACTTTATGTCATTTTTACACGTTTTCCGCGACTAACCTATTAAAAAATGCCACAGAGCCAGTTCCCTGTTTTATGTTGTTTTTAGTTTCAGAAAAGTTGTTCTGGAAATATTCTCGGAATTGGAAAATTTGAAAGACAGAAGCCCTAAAAGTCTCGGAAGCTTCCAGAAGTCCCGAAGAGCCCTGGAGGGGGGCACAGGGTGGCCACACCATGGGATGGCGCGGGTCCCCCTGGTCGCGCCACCTAGTGGTGTGGGGCCCCTGGCCACCTCCTGGCACCGCCTTTCGCCCATATATACTCCCCGATGCATAAACCCTAGGAGAATCGACCTTTTCCGCAAAATACATCTGTAGCTCCGCCGCTGCCGCCGACAAGTTTCGGGGGGACAGATCTCTGTTCTGGCACCTTGCCGGGATGGGGAAGTGCCCCCGGAAGCCATCTCCATCGCTGTTGCTCTCTCCTATGATGATGAGGGAGTAGTTCTCCCCCGAGGCCGAGGGCTCTACCGGTAGCTATGTGGTTCATCTCTCTCTCCCATGGTGTGATCTTTATGTGATCATGAGCTTTGTAATCTAGTTGAATATGTAGATTTGATCTTCATCTTTTATGCTACTCAAGTGGTTTTGTTATCTCCGTAAACACTTTGATCACGGGGTAAAGGTGACAGTGTGTGCTCCGTGAGGTTTAGCATGATATTTATATCTTGTGTTGGAAGATGAACCTATGAAATTGTGGCGTTTGTTTAAGACTAATTTATGGCGCTCGTAGTGACATTGGGGTGCCCTAGAGAGGGAATATAGACTTGAGGAGTGTTGTTAAAGCCCTATGCAATGATTATTGTTCATTTTCGACCGGAGAGTGGTTCGGAGTAGCATAGTGAAGAGATGATATTTATGCATTCAATTATGTGATCATTGTTGAGAGTGTCCTCTAGTGAAAGTAGGAGCCCTGGGCCTTATTTCCAAGCATTGAAATACCGTTTTCCGCCTGTTCTGCTACATGTTTTCTTGCTTCCATTTTTATTTCAGATTGCTATTATCACTTATTATCATCCATATTACTTGCATTTTACTATCTCTTCGCCGAACTAGTGCACCTATATACCTGACAAGTATATTGGGTGTGTTGGGGATACAAGAGACTTCGTGTATCTTGATTGCAGGGTTGCTTGAGAGGGATACCTTTGACCTCTACCTCCCTGAGTTCGATAAACCTTGGGTGATCCACTTAAGGGAAACTTGTTGCTGTTCTACAAACCTCTACACTTGGAGTCCCAACACTGTCTAAAAGGATATAAGCGTGTGTAGACATCAAGCTCTTTTCTGGCGCCGTTGCCGGGGAGGTAAGGTAAAAGGTACTCACATCCTCGGGTGTGAGTGCTCGAAGTTATTTCCTTTAGATCTTGCAATTATATATTTTTGTTTCTTGTTTTTATTTTCACTAGTTAGGCTTAATGGAAAACAAAAAAAATGAGAGAGCTTTATAATATTTATCTTGAGTTAGGATATTGTTGATGATACTGCTGAGAGATCCTGCAATTTTTTTAATACCCTTATTGCTGATGATATGGAAAAGTATAAGCTTGGGGAAGCTAGTTTCGATGAATATGATATTTTTAGTCCCCCAAGTTTTGAGGAGGAAATTTTCTTTGATGATACTTTGCCTCCAGTATATGCCGATTATAATGATTGTGGTATTCTAGTTCCACCTGTTTACAATGATAAATATGATATTTTTAGTCCCCCTACTATTGAGGAGAAAATTAATTATGATTGCAAAATGCCTCCTATATTTAATGATTATGGTGATGAGAATAATAATGATAGATATTTTGTTGTATTTGCTCCCGCTACTATTAATAAGAATGACTATGGTTATGTGGAGAGTATTAATTCTTTTATGCATGTGGCTTGTGATAAGAATGTTTCTTGTGATAGTTATATTGTTAATTTTATCCATGATGTTACTGAAAGTTATTATGAGATAGGGAAACATAGTTTCATGCATCTCAACAATATCAAGTTTCCCCTCTTTATGCTGAAAATTATGAAGTTGCACTTGTTTTGCTTTCCTATGCTTGTTGCTTTGTGTTTTCATGACTTGTTTTTCTACAAGATTATTTTTCATAGGAAGTGGGCTAGACTTAAATTTGTTTTACATTTTCTTATTGATGCTCTATTTTTCTTCAATTCATATTTCTCATGTGAGCATCTTCTCAAATTATCATGCCTAGCTGAAAGGTGTTAAAGAAAAGCAGTACCGGGAGACAACCCGTTTTATTTCTCTGTTTTCATTTTGTTTTCCTTTGTTTTCTTTGGTGTGCTTTGCACTTGGGTGTTTTCTATTTCCTTATCAACCCTGCTGTATCTTTTCTTTTGTGTTTTTGTTGAGCCAAGTAAAGCCTCTAGTGGAAAGTTGACACTATATTTCAAATTTCTGCGCAAAAAACAGATTTCTGTTGTTCACTGTTAATCACGTATAAAATCACAAAACATTCAGAATGAACTGAGATTTCTTCTTGTGCTTAATCCTAGGATATATACGAAAATTTTCTTAGTTGACCACTTTTTGATTTGAGCAACAGAAGATTTTCGAAAAAAATCGATCTCTGCCTGCTGTTCTGTTTTGACATATTTCTTCCAATTATTGCATTTACATCTTAATCTCTTTATTTTGGTGTTCTTTTGAGAAAAAGAGTTTTAAAATAAGTTGTGACAGTATCTAATGTGTTTTTGATTTCTAGGATTGTGTTGAAGCTGAACCATGTGAATTTATTATTTCGATTGCACTAACGTTGCTAATGAAGATTGTGAGAATTTCGGTGTGAAGGAAGTTTTCAAGGGTCAAGAGAAGAGGATGATATGATGTGATCAAGAAGAGTGAAAAGCCTAACTTGGGGATGCCCCGGAGGTACATCCCAGAAAATTCCAAGAAGACTCAAGCTTCTAAGCTTGGGGATGCCCAAGGCATCCCCTTCTTCATCAACAAATTATCAGTTCACTTCTAGTGAAACTATATTTTTATTCAGTCACATCTTATGTGCTTTACTTGGAGCATATTTTATTTTCGCTTTCAATTTGTTTAGTTTTCTTTACTGTAGTTTATGGTTGAATCTTATCATACTTGTGTGGGAGAGACGCACTCCGTTTTCATTGCATAGAACACTCTAGTTTTCATTCTTATTGTTCTGTGAGTGTTCACTTTTTGCTAGTACCGCATTTAGCTTTTGTTTTCATGCATCTCTTATTCAGATCTGTTAGTTTTAGTATTGTTATGTGAGTACTCTCATGGTTTCTTGTTGTATCATAAAGAGTATTTTTGTTAAAACATGTTTTGTATGGTGCTTGTTGTGAGAAAGAAAAATGTTGCTTGAAGTAGAATTAATAACAGTACTAGTAGAAACTTGTATAGACTGTGGCTAGGACTTTTTCATGCCATGCTAAATGTTATTTTAGTTTTAAATCCTTGTGGTTATTGAGTAGCATGATTAGCCTCAAATAGCTGAGAGTGTTTAATATCTATTGAAAGATTCATGAGTTGTTCTTGTCATAGTAAAGCATCAATTTATGGTATTCTCTTTCGAATGATTTTATTGGTTGACTTGGCGCATGCTCACACCATGTTTATGACTACCAACCAGTCATGAATAGCCTCCATGACCACTTAGTTTTTGAACTTGTGATACTGCTTATGCTTTAATTAATGATGCTTATGTCGCTATGCATGATTATGGCTCTTATGCTCTCTTGATTTATCGCTCCCAGTCTTTTGCTAGCCTCCACCTGTACTGAGTATGAGCTCTACTCGTGCATCCAAACTCCTTAAACCAAAGTTTTCCCATTGTGTACACCATACCTACCTACATGTGGTATTTAACTGCCATTCCAAAGTAAATTGCTCATGTGTTACCTTTAAAACCTTCAAAATTACTCCTGCTTTGTGTTCTTGTTATTGCTCATGAGGACGTCAATAGAGAATCTGTATCTCACTTGTCGATTGGATTTCACACCCTGGACTAGTGGCTTCATCCTCTTATCCAAGTGATAGAAGAGCTAGCAGCAGGGTGCCTAGCCCCAAATTAATACAAACAAATTATCTTAACTATTTTTGCCCCTGATCATATCAGTCAAAGCATAATTGTGTAAACAAAAGAGAAAGAGGGATGACCTTCTACACCAGTTGCCTCCTTCGCCATGGGAGCCTCTCTTGTGAATCCAGTTGGCTTGTGACATACTGTATTGTCTGTTTACCATTCTTTGACACTAGCATACACCCCTCCTAAAAAATAGACATTCCTCCACGGAGTCAAACTTTTAATACCTCGGTTTAATAAAATAAAAATCTCTAGCACATGAGTGATCCCTGCTTCCCTCTGCGAAGGGCCTTTCTTTTACTTTTATGTTGAGTCTCCATCTTCTAACTTTATGCATGGTTGAGAGAGCATTTTTGCCATTCTGAGTTCTATGTGCATTTGTCCCATAAACATCAATAATTACTTCATGATGTGATATCATTTGTTCTTAAATTATTTGTTCTAGTCTTCCTCATGAACTTTGAAAGTGTCCTGGCATTTATGTTTTGTCCCACTCTTAAGGACTAGCGAAATACCACTTTGCCATGCTTTCTATATACATGAAACAAACGTTTATCTTTCTTTGCATTATTATCCATGATCCTTTATTTAAGATACTCTTCATGATGCAAAGTGATTGCTATGCTTTATTATTAAATTTGTACTTATCATGTTTGTGTTTAAAGTTCTATGATCTCAGCGTACATATGCTTTTACATTATATTGATCAAGTTTATGATAGTAGCATGTCACCTCAGAATTTATTTTGTTTTATCGTTTACCTACTCGAGGACGAGTCGGAACTAAGCTTGGGGATGCTTGATACGTCATAAACGTATCCCTAATTTCTGATGTTCCATGTTGTTTTCATGTTGTTTCCTACATGTTTTCCTTACACTTTATGTTATTTTTACATGTTTTCTAGGACTAACCTATTAACAACATGCCACAGAGCCAGTTCCTTGTTTTCTGCTGTTTTTAGTTTCAGAAAAGTTGTTCTGGATATATTCTCGGAATTGGAAAATTCGAAAGCGAGAAGTCCTAAAAGTCCCGGAAGCTTCCTGAAGTCCCGAAGAGCCCTGGAGGAGGGCCACAGGGTGGCCACACCATGGGGTGGCGTGGGTCCCCTGGCCGCGCCACCTAGTGGTGTGGGGCCCTGGGCACCTCCTGGCATCGCCCTTTCAACCGTATATACTCCCGGATGCATAAACCCTAGGAGAATCGACCTTTTATGCAAAATACATCCTTAGCTCCGCCGCCTCCGCCGACAAGTTTTGGGGGACAGATCTTTGCTCTGGCACCTTGCCGGGACGGGGAAGTGCCCCCGGAAACCATCTCCATCGCCGTTGCTGTCTCCTATGATGAGGAGGGAGTAGTTCTCCCCCGAGGATGAGGGATCTACCAGTAGCTATGTGGTTCATTTCTCTCTCCCATGGTGTGATCTTTATGTGATCATGAGCTTTGTAATTTAGTTGAATATGTAGATTTGATCTTCATCTGTTATGCTACTCAAGTGGGTTTGTTATCTCCGTAAACACTTTGATCTCGGGGTAAAGGTGACAGTGTGTGCTCTGTGTGGTTTAGCATGATATTTATATCTTGTGTTGGAAGATGAACCTATGAAATTGTGGCATTTGTTTAAGACTAATTTATGGCGCTCGTAGTGACATTGGGTGCCCTAGAGAGGGAATATAGACTTGAGGAGTGTTGTTAAAGCCCTACACAATGATTAGTGTTCATTATTCGACCGGAGAGTGGTTCGGAGTAGCATAGTGAAGAGATGGTATTTATGCATTCAATTATGTGATCATTGTTGAGAGTGTCCTCTAGTGAAAGTAGGAGCCCTGGGCCTTATTTCCAAGCATTGAAATACCGTTTTCCGCCTGTTCTGCTACATGTTTTCTTGCTTCCATTTTTATTTCAGATTGCTATTATCACTTATTATCATCCATATTACTTGCATTTTACTATCTCTTCGCCGAACTAGTGCACCTATATACCTGAGAAGTATATTGGGTGTGTTTGGGACACAAGAGACTTCTTGTATCTTGATTGCAGGGTTGCTTGAGAGGGATATCTTTGACCTCTACCTCCCTGAGTTTGATAAACCTTGGGTGATCCACTTAAGGGAAACTTTCTTATGTTCTACAAACCTCTGCACTTGGAGGCCCAACACTTTCTACAAGAATAGAAGCGTGCGTAGACATCAGCCTTCAAAGCAACAAAGGCCCATTTGTGCATTCCAATAGCGTGAGCACGAGTGTCTTGAGCAAGCTTAGTTTAATCTTAAAAGGATACCATCTCTTGCATAAACTCATGTGAAGTCATGAGATGGTAGTTGTGTATTCCTTGAAGGCTCGTCAAGTCCACGGCCTCAAATGACATGAGGGCATCCACGTGCTTCCTCTTGATCCAATCATCATCAACATGAGTGGCACCAAGACCACTAAAGGCGGTAGGAAGGGTCTTGAGTCTTTGGTACATGTCCTTATGGCTTTCATCATCATGCATATAGAACCCTTCGGCCTCATTTCTCAAGGCATCAAATCTATGCCTCTTCATGCTTTAATTTCCCTCAAACATGGAGACAAAACCATCCCATGTTTCTTTGGCGGTGGAGAATTGTTGAATGTGTGGCATGATCTTCTCAGCCGTAGCTTGTTGGATCATGTTCAAATCCACAAAGTTGAGTTGGAAATCAACCAATTCTCTTCTTGTCAAGTTCTTTGGATCAACGGACTTGTATCCATACTCTTCATATCTCAATGCAAGAATATTTCAAATGAGTTTTCATGAAATATTGCCATTGGCCAAAAGAATATGCATCAATTTTAGGAGGATCACCCCTATTGTTTATATGAGGATGTGGGGTAGGAAGATGGGATAGTACCACCCGGTAATCTTATGGTAATCTTTATTTTCTTCCTCTCCCTTAGAAGATGATGTTTTCTTAGGGGTTAGGGTTTAAGTTTTAGTTTCTTCACATCATCCTTATCACCTTTTTCATCCGGAATTTCTTCCGGGGACTCCACTGATGAGGATGTTGTATACTTGGCCTTCAAGAGTTGTGACATCATTTCACGCAACTCTTTCATGTGGGTTTCCATGGAGGAGATCAAAGAATTTTTTAATCCCTTGGGATCATCCATGGTGATGTTGCCGTAGATGCGGTGGGTTCCTCTCTGGTTGCCATACTATACTCTTATGCGGTTAGGCCTAGATTAAGATCCTAGGCTATAATACCAATTGAATGGGTAGTATGGGAACCTAGAGGGGGGGGGGGTGAGTAGGTGCTAATTCCAAAATTTAATACTTTTTCGATTTAGGCTTGACATAAAGGTAAATTCTCTTTATATGCAACTAAGGTGAATTACCTATGTTGCAAGAGCTACACTAAGCAAGATACAAACACAAAGTAAAGGTAAAGGATAGAAGGAACTGATAGCGGAAGCAAGTAGAGACAAGCATGTATTATTGAGTTCCTCCCTTTGAGGGGAGTATGTGTTGTTGGTGGGGTGTGAGTTTGGCCAGAAGACCTACAACGCCACAAAGGCCTCACTCTATTCTCCGATGAACTTTGCCACAAAGGGATAGTTTACCTTCCACTATTGAATCCCTTCGAGGAGGAAATAGGAGTATTTAGAATGAGCTTGAGGCACACACCCACAACCAGATTGGGGGATCTCAAGAACACCAATAATCTTCTACAAACAACAAGTGAGTAACTATGAGGTCTATGTTTTCCAGAAAGAAACCCTCGACACGAGTCCCGCAAGTAAATGAGGGGAAATGAATAACGTCTTAGTGAGGATGTAGATCGGGGCCGTCTCCTTCAATCCTCCTAAGATCAACGAGTTTGGGTAGATGGATTAAGAAAAATTTAGCATTTGGTGAGCTCAATTAATGGAGACCTTAATGTTGGACGAGCTACCTCTTGTAGAAGAAGGGGATGGGGTATTTATACTCCTCTCTCCCAATATGATCGTTTGGGAATTTATTACCAAACCCGGTAGTATGAGACGGTGTTCGGTAGTACTGGCCGAACAAATATTCAAGCAGGTCAATGCAGAGATCTGCAGAGAAAAACTACATCTAATACTATCGCGTCGGGGCGGTATGTCACACCCTAGTTGTTGGACCATTGTAATATAGTTATGGGAGACAAAAATGTGAGGCAACAATTTTTTTGTAATATGTTTGTGTGGACCAATATGTGTATGTGACCATGGTTATCTATGAAATGTAATCAATATTTTCTCTTAAAACAAATATCATTTTTCCTGATGATCACTAGTCTTTTCTATGATGTTTTCCATATGTTATCCTGAGTAATTTTGTTCCAAGTATTGGATCATGCTTGTTTTCAACTTTACAATATTATTTGGCTTTGTTCCATCCAAGAAAACAAAATGGCATTTGGAATTATGGAGGTTTTCCTTTAATTTTTCTATTAAAGTTTTCCCTGAAAATCTAGCCAAATACCTATTTCTAACACTTGTTTTCAATTAGTTAGAATATCCAATTTTATGTTTTCTTGGATTATAATTGTTCTCTAGTGTGTGGGCTACAAATACATAACCTTGGTTTGATTTGTGGAGTTTTAAAACATATAGTTGCATGCTTGTTTTTGTAACAAGAAAATAACAGAGGGAACCAAAGTTTTTGAAAAACAGATAAAAACAAAAAGATACCCTTTTTCCAGCTTGTTTTCATAGCCTTGCACACTTTAAAAAAAATATTAAAATTGTATTTCCGGATGTTCATGACATTATTAACAATGTACAACTTGAAATTCCAAAATTGGAATTCATTTGATATTTTAATCAAGCATGAGCATTTCCTCGATTCTATTTGTTTCAACACTTGGAAAAAATTCAGTTAAGTCACTTTTCTGAATTTTTCTGAAACTGTTTTGGAGAGAAGTTTTTTAATTTGTTTGAATTGGGGGGAGAGGCCATGTCCTATCTACTCCCCTATGTACCACTTGTGTGTGTGTGCTTTGGGTCCCTTTTTAGGTGATGAGAAAGAGAAGAGAGGGAGAAAGTGAGGCCGACAGTGAGAGGGAGACAAGGGGGAGACACACAGTGCGCGCCCACCGCCGCGCGCCACTGCGGCCATACCGTCACCACTCGCCTCTCCTCTCCACGCAGCGCCAGTGCGCGCACGCCAAGACCCTGTGCCGCCCCGTGCATAATGCCACGACGCACCACATGCTGCCCCGAGCCATGTCGTGCACGCCCGAGACCATGCCGCGGGACACCGCCCGTGCCCTGCGCCTATAAGGCGCGGCGTGCTCTCACGCCTCTCCACCCATTCCCTCCACTCCACGCACGCCCCACCGCACGTCCACTCATCCCCGCTCGCTCTCTGTGAGCGACGCGAGCAAGAAATCGCCGCCGGCCACCGCGAGATCCCCCGGAAGGTTGCCGTCAATCCCGACTGTCTCCTTTCGCCTTTGCGCCCTAGCCTTACTCCACGTACCCGTGCGAACCTCCCTGACCCCTCTTCTTGGACATTTCATTGCAGGAGCGCCGCCGAGAACGCGCATCTCGCCGTTGTCGATTGGAGCTGCCGTTGCTGCTGCCGCTTGCTCGCCTGCACTGCCTTGACCTCGTGCACCACCCCAACCCCGTGCCTCTGCCATTCGACGCCCCTAGGAGAGGCTAGCCCCCACCCCAAATCTTGGCCGTGTCGAGATGAGAGAGAGAGGGAGAGAGGAGGAAGAACGCACAGGGACCGTCGATCGCGAGATCAACGGCCCCCTTTGAACCCAAGCGTACCCGCACCGCGCACGTGCACGAGCCGTGGGCTGGTCGGCCGCTAATGGGCTTTGCTCTGGCAGATCTGGCCCGCGCGCCATTTTTTTCTCGGTGATTATTTCTTTTGAAAAATAAGCAGAAACATCAGCCTAGATTTAGCCCTTGGAAAAATAGGAAACTTTGGTTTTTGTCCAAACAAAAAATCATGGAGGTACTCTAGCAATTTCTTAACCATATCCAAGTGGTAGATTAACGTTTAGACTTTTATGTTTGAAGTAGTTTATTTTACGGAAGAACCTATCCGTTTCACCATTATTGGCATAACTTATAAATAAGAACCCTAAAAATTCAAACTCAACTGTTTTGGATATCCCTAAGTGGTATCTACCAGTAGCACTTGGCCTTGCTTGAAAATGAGCTTTCTAGAGAAAATGCCATGCAGTTTGGTAAATTACCAAAGAGCATTTCTAGGATTTTTTTAGGTTATTTGGTGATGATTTTTGGAGTAAATCAAATTGTGTGAACTTTGGTATGCTTATATATACCAACAGCTAGCTTGGTGTAATTTTCGGATTTGTAGAATAATTATGGTGTGCATAACTAGATTTTGCACTTTTCAGTTTTTATTTATTGTTGTGTAAATAGGTTTTAATAAATACTTGAGAATTAGATTTATGTTTTTTAGCATGTGTAGGAGTATTACTCTCTGTGATCATGTAGTTAATCTTACATAACTAGCATGTTAAGAAAAATGAGCATGTTTGGTAGCTAATAGAAGTAGACTTGTAGCATAGGATTGTTTATTAGTATTTTCTTGCATAGGAATTTTTTGGGCAAAGTAATATTAGGTTTAGCACCTAAATTATTGAGGTTGATATGTTAGGTACAGTACCATTTTGGTACTGATATTATGGTTGTGTCACCTCTGTTATCTTGCACTTCTATTTATAGGAAAGCATGGGTAGCTTTGACTTGATAAATTGTTTCCTATTAATGCCACTAGCATAAGTAGTGTTTTGATGCTTGTTGAGTGAAATGTTAATTTTCCCCAAGTGGGACCAGACGCATTGTGAACTCCTAATTCCTTGGTAGTCTAGTGGAACACCCACAGATTCCATTGCATTTTGGTGAGAAGTACAATTTTTCCACCATAAGCATGCTTTCTAGTAGCCTTGTTTTATTTATGTGTGCTTAATAATTTTTTTCATTGGAAAATTGAGTGATAGATGGTTTTGTGTATTGCTTGTTGTATGTGTTGCTTTGTAATATTGGTGTTCCTTAGTTGGTTCAGATGTGTGTACTTTATTTGTTTTTCGACGTTAGAAAACGAAGAAGGAGATATTGCAGAAGAGGCTTATTTTCACTCCTGTTATTTCCAAGACCAGAACCAGGACCAATACCAAGGCAAGACATCCTAATACTTTTTATTACTATACTTATCATTATCTATCATGCATGTTTTTTACTTCTGAAGTTTTACAAAATTTGGTTAACAAAAATTATTTTGTTGTGGCTATTGCTACCATTAATGCTATATGTAACTATCACTTTGTCAGTAATCAAATTTGGTGTTACCAAGCCCTTAGCCACCATATGGTATATAAATACCACCTACATTAATAATCTTGAAATCCCTAAGTGGACACTCTAAAATGTGTTTTTGTAAACAAAGGCTTTGTGGAGAACCCTCGGTGGAAAGGTGGGACCTTGTTCACTGTAGGTGGAAAAGTGGAAAGTTTGTGAAAATGTTTTCACAACAGACTGCTACTCTACCTCAACATGGGCAAGGAGCCTATCTAGAAACTTGTTCTTGTTAGTGTGCGTTCTATCCCAAGTGCTATAGAGGATTGGATTCTCTAAACCAAAAAATCGCGAGGTGTGAGATACGAGACATGCAAAGTGTGGAATTAACTTTTCGTCCGGCTGCAACAGTTGGGTCTCCTGTCATGGAAGTGTGGGACACGGTGCCGGGGAGAATAAACCTAGTTGAAGGGATAGTCATATACTAGCTTGACCATAATGGAAGGTTAGGACCAGTTATCTGATATTCGCATACTGTCGCGAGCAGTCCATGGGTGTTTCATGGAAGATGTTCTCGATCTTGTGAATTGTGTACACCTCTATAGAGTAAAACTATTCAGAATAGTCGTGTCCTCAGATATGGATAGTTGAATGGCCATGTAGCTAGTATTGTGTCAATGTTTTCAAAAGGATATTTGTGAAAAGGGGTTATTACCTACAAGGTAATGGAAAGGTGAATCTTTGTACCTGTGAGGTACGGATGAAGAAAAGCTGCGAGTAGCTTTACAAGAATTTTTGCGAAGAAAAACTTTCTGTTCTAACCAAAGTTTTATAAAACCTCTTGGATATGCAATATCTACAAAAACTATATTATCTTCTTTTGAAGTATCTTCTTCAACAAATATATAGAGATGTCAAAATCAAACATGATGTATCTTTCATTCATCATGGGTAGCAAACCCTATGTATAGCCTACCCATTCCACCATATAAGCATACTTGCATTCCATAAGCTTCATAAAGGATGTATTGCAGAATACATTCAAATGTACTCATATTGGTTTCGTCCCTGGATATTTACTTGGCCAGACTACGAGGAGCAGCCCCAGGAGGAGTACTATGAGGAGGAGTACTACAATGATGAGCATGCGAACTAGGATCGTCTCCCGGTCAGCAGCCTGTAGGTTAAGGCGTGACTTGGGCTCTATCGTATTGTGTTTTGTTGTCTTCCGTTGTGTTTGTGTTATTTTCCTGCCCTGCGTGCAGTTATCTAAGACTTGGTCATGTGACCATTTATGTAAGACCCTTATTATTCGTGTAATGGATGATGTAATCTGTGTACCAACTTCATATGTTGTTCACGACAGGTTGTTCTAGGATTGTGAATGGATGCATATGAGGGGTTTTGGACTACTAGTCTGGGGCCTATACAAAGTTGGTATCAGAGCCATCCTGAGCTTAGGAGACCTTAGTTAGCATGGACATTAGCGAGTACTCCAAAAAACTAATTTATAAGACTAAGTTGTCGATATGATTAATTACCAAAAAATTCTATAAACCCCATCCTCTCTGTGTTACTAAACTCTACTTACATTAAGTTACATCTTGCATAACCTAAAACTTTGCACACTATGGTCTAACTTAAACTATACTTAAAACCTTGTGTAGATGGATGTTATCTTCACAAAGGCTTGTCGGTTGGGACTGGCTCGCGACGTGTATTTTCTCTTCGAGCCGAGGCTTGTTGAGATGACTGAGCTCCTTGACCGCCCAGTTCCTGAACTAAGAGGAGGATGTCGATTGGTCATCTCGACAAGTCCCTCGGATGATACGGTAGGGTTTTGATTAAGAGAAGTAATAGGCGCTGGTGACAATCGTCGGCTAACAGGGGGGCACGATTTACCCAGGTTCGGGGCCCTCGTAGAGGTAAAACCCTTACTCCTGCTCTTCAGATCTATATTACGAGTAGATCGGTTACAATGGTGGGTGCATAAGTCGAGAGATTGATCTCGAGCTCAAGGCTATGGTGGCGAAAAGTAGATTGGGATCCCCCCTCGATGGTTCTCCTAGCCTTTTATAGGTGCCAAGGTCTCAAACCGTGTCCGAGGGGGTTACAAACCCTAGTTCTAGGTCGGTAGGAGTTTTCCGTCTGGACCCGCAAGTCTTGCGGGTGGGCTTCTGTTGGGCCTTCTAGAACATCGGGATAGTGCCTTGCTTTGGGCCTTGGACCGGGTAGGCTCAGCCGACAGGTCCAGGAGTCATCCCCACGTCAGTATCCCCTGAGTGTTTATTCGACTGAGAACAGTCAGGTAAGCACTCAAAGTTCGTTCTTGGATTTTTTGACTGGCCATTCAATCGCCTAGCTTCGAGGGTGTATACCCTGTGCGATGTGCTCTTGTACTCGAGCATCGAGTGGTAAATGCGCCTTATGTTGGCTATTTTCGCAGAAGGGTGCGGCTCAATCGCTTGGCTCTCCCGAAAGACTAGGGCCAATTAATTGCATCTAGGGCAAAGACATTTCTGGCCTACACAAATTTGAGACCTCCGACTCGAATTCAGAGAGGTGATCTTTGTGAATGAGCCATGGAGGTCTTATCGAGTCGAACATAACACTTAAAAAGGGTACCCGGCGCGTCCGCTAGGATTTTTCTTCGTGTTGTTGACACGGAAAGTTTACTGGAGAACGCAGCTCGAGTGCAATTCCAGGCCCACAGGAGAGATCTTGGGTCTTACATTCGTACTCGAAAGAATACGGCAGCCAGATGTGCCTAGTCGGTTGAACAATCCGGGATTTAAAAATATGTGTATGTACATCGTGAGGTAGAGTTGCGGGAGCCGCATACTCGCGATTTTACCTCTGTTGCACTATAAGTGCTATCTTATGCATTTCTTCGAGCGATGTCGAGACATCGTAGTAGTTTTCATAGACGGGGGTGCCATGAGACTACGATAGAGACGTGGGGTAACGGGATCGCGTGGTAGACAGTAAACACAGGATTTACCCAGGTTCGGTACCTCGCGACAGTACGACGTGCCTACTCCTGCACTTCTCACTAATCAGGACTAAAGCCTGGAAACAGGATTACAATGTGAGGTTTAGGATCTAGCTACTCGCAGGGGATCAACTTCTCGGCGAGTTGGTCTGTATCCTCTCTGTTATCCGTTGGTTTGTTTATCTCCCGTCCGGCTTTATATAATAGCCGGATTAGGGCTTACAGAATAGGAAACCTAGAAGACTACGATAGCAATAACTTGGAAAGTAAGGAATCCATCTTCTCCTCCAAGCCAGATCACATGGGCCGTGATCCGGGTTCTTCTAGAATCCGGCTTCTATGCGTCAGGTTACTGGGCCGCCCAATGGACCATAGCCCACTACCACTTGGGCCACCCTGGTAACCAGGCACTTTCACTACCATCTTATATACCCCTAGACGGTATATATCCGACAGTAGCCTCCAAGAAGAATTAAAACTCTGATTTGCCGTCTTCCGCCAAATGTGCTTTGTCCGAGAAATTTCAATCAGCAGTCTTGATTCTTCTTATTCTTCTTCTTTTGAAAGAGATGGTAACGTGAAACTCGGAATCCTGAAAATCCGGCTTTTCTCTCACAATCCTTCGTGGAGAAGGAACTTCTTACGTCAGCGCACTTAATCATGCTGACGTAAGGGACGTTTGGGTTTTACTCGGAAAACCCAGAAACATATCTCTGGCAGATTCTCGCGGGAAACGAGGAGATAACCATCATTACCCTGTCGTTTCATTTCCCGGATTTTCCGGCGAGTGACACGCGTTGATCATCCAACGGTCAAAATAGCCGTTGGCACGTATCTTGACGGATTTCTGGCTATAAATAGCCATCTTCGTCCTCGTCAAAAACCTTCCGCACTCTCACTGTCACGCCATTGCCGCGCACCAGCTCCCGAGCGAAGAACCACTCCGAGCACGCGAACGTACCCAGAGCCCCAGCGCAACGCGCCGCCACCAAATGGCAACCTCGCCGTCGTCCCCCGCTCGCTCCGCCGCGCTCACCGTCGACGACATCATCAACGAACTGGATCCACAACTCGAATCCCCAAAGCACGCCGGCGACGAGCCGGAAAAAACCGCGGCCTCTACGGCGGGCGGAGGAAATCCTTCCGCCGCCGCGAACGCTGCAGGATCGAGCTCCGCGCCTCCCTCGCCGTCCGCTCCCGAGACGGCGGAGGAGAAGATCCAACTTCTCGGCGACGAGCTCGCTGCCGCCGCCGCTGCTGCGTCCGCCGCCGCCGGAGCGGACGACGAGATGGAATCCGCAGGCAATTGGATTGCCTGCAGCATTCCTCCGGCTCTCCTTCCTAACCTGGAAAAGGAGGGCCTGGTCCTTAAAGGAAAATGGCGTCTTCCTGAGGACGAGAGCGAACCAATGCCGAAAGACGGCGAAAGAGTTCTGCTCTCCTCCCATCTCCTGCGAGGTATGGGACTTCCGCCTTCCTCCTTCTTCCTCCAAATCCTCTCCCATTATAACATCCAACCCCATAACCTTCCACCCAATTCCATCCTCTACATGGCCGGCTTCCAGGCTTTGTTCGAGGGTTATTTAGGTTTAGTACCTAGGCTAGACTTTTGGACGTATTGTTTCGGGGTTAAGCGGAACTCCTCGGAGGGCGCACTCCCGACTTGCGGGACCATCTCCTTTACTCTTAGGAGATTTAGGGAAGATTGGTTCCCCAAGATCAAGAAGTTGGAATCCGTCAAATTTTGGACGGGTTCCTTCTTTTACCATCCCGATGTGCCTTTCCCTACGGAAGCCATCGGGGTTCCACCTTTTTCCAACACCGCTGCCATTCCCCAAGACAATTGGGGAACGGAAGCCGTCCAGGTTCTGCCGCCTGATCTTCTAAGGATCAAGCGGCGCATCGCCAAGCTCACCTCCTCCAATCCACCTTTGACCGGCATGGACACGGTCTTTTGCTGGTTGAATAGAAGAATTCAGCCATTGGCCAACCACGATGGTCGCCTTCTTTGCGACTACACGGGTGCCAAGGACCCAATGCGGACAACCAACAAAGATTGGCCCGCAAAGGAGCTTCGACGGCGCATCAATCAGTTGGTCGCATCACGCGACCAATACGAAGCGAGTCGGCCAATGTATACGGCCGACAATCCGGCTCCCAAGGTATTTTTTCCGTCATTTGGGTAAAGTTTTGTCGTTCTTTCTCAGATTTTCTCACTCATAACTCTGACTTTTCTTTCCAACAGATTACTGAACTTCCAGAATCGGAGTTGGCCTCCGAGGCTGAGCTGGACGCACTGCGCACCGCTGCTACAGGTGGGCGCAAGCGAAAGAAGATTCCTTCCTCCGAGGAAGTTATCAACCTTGACGGGATCCCCGTCGCCACTTCCAGGTTCTTTTCTTCTGGGTTCTTTTCTTACATGGAAATTTTTCTTCCTTCTTCGGAGTTTTAACTTTTCCGGGTTTTTTGTTTTCAGCCTGCCTCCCTCCAACCTAAAGCCGAAGAAGCTGAAAAAACACAAAGTTGTTTCCAGCCGAGGCAGCCAACCTTCTCCCGTCATTGCCCCAGATACACCATCCACAATGGCGGAAGAGCACGCCGCAGCCCCCACCACCCAGCCACCGGAGCCCAGCCAGCCTGTTGTGTCGAATTCGGACACGAAGGAAAGGGCGGCTCCAGAGGTGGGAAAATCTTCTCGGACATTCGACGAGGAGATTCCCACCTTTGACAAGGAATTCAAGATTATCAATGACGGCCTAAGCGCGGCCAGAACCCTTTTTGCAGAATACGCAAAAGGGTTTAATGAAAACTTGGCGGGTTTGCAACGAATGAGCCAGGTATGTAACTCTAGCCCCCAAACATTAAACCAAATGTATTCTTTTTTGCTTTGATGTTTTTAGTAACCATTCTTTTCCTTGCTATGTTTCAGCAAACCGCCGAAACCATTAACATGGAAGTTTTCAACAAACTCTCCATCAAGAATAAAGAGGTTAGAAATCTTCTTTCTATTCTTGAGGAGAGAGAGGCGGAGCTTGCGTCATCTCAGCTTGCTTTGTCGGAAACAGCAGGTTAACATTTTCCCTCTGAAGTTTGCGATTCAATCTTTTGTCTAAGTACTTATTCCGGAAATTTTCTAAACTCGGAATTTTCCTTGCTTTCCAGCTGCTTTGGCTAAGGCCAAGCAGATAGCTGAAGATGCCGGCAATGCCGAGAATCTCCGAAAGGAGAATTTGGATCTTCACAAGCATCTTGTGAAGGCTCAAAAGGATCTGGAGGTCAGCAACTTGGCCCTTGGAGTTGCCAATTCCAAGGCTTCCGAGCAGGCGGAGAAGGATAAATCCACCATTCAGGATTTAGAAAATGCTCTGAATCTTCGCCTGGAGGAAGTCTCCGAGATCGACAAGCTTATTGGTAACTTTCTGTTACCTTTACCATTTTTCCATATCTTAATTTTCTCTGTTTTTCTCCTAACACTTTTGATTCGGAAAAAACAGGAGATACCCCAGATGTCACTCGGCTCGAAGGAATCCAAGCCTTTGGGAAGACATGGACTTCGATCCGGGCTGCTGGAATGCAGCTGGTGAATAAGTTCCTTCCCGCAAGGACTGGGGAGTTCTCGGAGGTTGAAAAACTTCCGGGAGCCATCATGGAGGTGGCGGAATCCAGGGATTCCATCATGCGTTCCGCTGCACGGGGTGGTGCGCGCATGGCACTCGGCCTTATGCGCATGCACTACCCTGGTGCTAAATCCTGGTGCGTGGCGTCCGGTGTCCCTCAAGGGTACACGGATACTCAGCGAAATACCATCTTTGATGAAATCAAAGGCCACGCCACCCAGATTGCCTCCATGGTAAATATCTCCGTCAATTATCCAGAAGAGGAGATCCCTCCAATCCTCGAGGACGACAGCAGCGAGGAGGAGTCAGATGCTTGAAGGGCTACCTTGAACCTGGATAGTAAAAGTAGACAATAGGAGCATTACTGTTCTTTCGATGTGATCCAAAATGTAATGCTTCTATTTGTATGAATGAAAATTTCGCCTTTTGCAGTCTTAATTATGAAATTCTTTGCAAGCTTTTCGGATTTTACTATTCCTTTATCTTCTAAGTTCTCTGGCATATATGTTTTAACTGTCCTTAGTGTTTGAAATGGCTCAAATAGCAATATGAATCGTCATGCCGAGTAACTGGGTGTACCCAATCAGTTTAAACTCGGAAACATGGATCATGCTAAAGGCATTTTTACTAACTAGCTCCAGTAACCCAACACATACGCGATCAGATAATGCTTAGAGAAACAAGGAAAAAAGAAAAAAAAAATCTTTTGGACGAAACTTGGGCACGCAGGCAATTCAAGTTTCCTTTAGCCATTCAACAGGCTGAAAAAATCATTCAGTTTTTTTAACTCTGAGTACGCAGGCACAATTCGGGTTAACATTGAGTGCTTTGTAAGATCATTGGGAAATAGAGAAGGTGGAAACATGCTTTTACTGTAATAAACTTGTAAAAAACATGGATACCAGAATTCCGACAACTTTATTTCATGATCTCAAAAGATGTTTACATAGAAATTGAACTAAGTACGGAAGAGACATAACTGCTAGATATTCCAAAGCTTTTGCTATCCACTTGACTTTGTCGGATTTCTTCAGCAACTTGTCGAGTGGTAGGGTTTTAGCCCCCAGCCTGCTAATAAATCTGCTGACGGCAGCGGCGGAACCCGTCAATCTTTGAACATCTTTTACGCACGTAGGCTTCGAGATGTTCAAGATGGCTTTTATCTTTTCCGGGTTAACTTCTATTCCTCTATGAGAAACGATAAAACCCAGAAGTTTTCCTGAGGGAACCCCGAATACACACTTAGATGGATTTAACTTCGTTTTGTAAGTGCGCAAGTTTTCGAAATTTCTCGCAAATCTTCAAGGAGTGTATCTTTTTCCTTGGTTACGATAGCAATGTCGTACACATAAACATGGACATTTTTGCTAATCTGACTATGCAAGCAACGTTGCATGCAACGCTGGTAGGTTGCACCTGCGTTCTTCAGGCCAAATGGCATGGTTACGTAATAATACGTCCCGTACGGGGTTATAAAAGAAGTCTTAATTTGATCTTCCTTTTTCATGCGTATTTGGTGGTACCCGGAGTATGCATCCAAAAAGCACAAAAGCTCAGAGCCTGCAGTGGCATCTATTATTTGATCGATTCGCGGTAACGCAAACCTATCTTTTGGACACAATTTGTTCAAACCTGTGTAATCTATACACATTCTAAGATCAGTAGTGTCTTTCTTCGGTACTAATACCGGATTTGCGGACCATTCAGTGTGGATTACTTCCTGGATGAAATCCGCTGCTAAAAGCCGGATAATTTCCTTGCCAATAGCCTTCCGTCTTCTTCCGTCAAATCGACGGAGACCTTGTTTAACGGGTTTTGATCCTGGAATTACTTTGAGTTGGTGCTCAGCAAGTTCCCTGGGTACGCCTGGCATGTCAGCTGGACACCAAGCAAAAATATCCCAGTTCTCACGGAGGAACTTGATGAGCTCGCCTTCCTATTTGTCGGTCATCCCAGTCCCTACAACGACAAATTTTGTCGGATCTTTGGGATCTAGGATTACCTGTCTTGTATTCTCGGACGCCTTGAAGCTGTCTGTTGGCTTCCGGGTTTCTTTTCCTGCCGGCATTTCTGTTGGCGATACCTCCTTGGCCAATTCCTTCAATTCTTCCTTTGCTATGACTCTCTGAGCGCAAAGGGCGTTTTCTTTCTCCAACTCATTTGCTAGTTTAAAGTCACCAGCTATGGTGATTACTCCTCCTTTGGGTCCCGGCATCTTCAGCTTGTTATAAATATAACAGGATCTTGCCATAAATTTGGCGAAAGCTGGACGTCCGAGTATTGCGTGATACACGCTTTCGAACGGCACTACTTCGAAGGATACTTTTTCCTGTCGGAAGTGATCTTTATCTCCGAAGGTGACATCTAGGGAAATTTCTCCTAGGGACCGTGCTTGTCTGCCAGGGACAATACCGTGGAAGCGTATGTTGCTGTGATTGAGCTGGGACTCGGAAATCTTCAGATGCTTCAGTGTATCCAAGTACATTATGTTAATGCTGGATCCTCCATCCATCAACACTCTTCTTAGCCTAGTGTTCTGGACAATAGGGCTTACGACAAGAGCTTGTGTGCCGGGTTCAGGGATGTTCCCGGGATGATCCGACTGATCCCAGGTAATTGGTGTGTTGGAGTACTTCAAGAATTTCGGGGTTGCCGGAACAACCGCGTTTATTTCTCGAAGTGTTCTTTTGGCCACCTTTGCTGACGGAGTTGCTACAAATGTTAGCATTGCTTCTCCATCAACTCTTGGAAATTTGGGTTCGCCCTTTCGCTGCTGTTCCTGGATTTTTTTCATCAGTGTACGATTCACTGTCTTCTTTGTCAGCTTCTGGCTTTTGTTTAGCAGGTTTCCTCTTGGAACCCTTCCCCTTACTTCCGGATCCTGCACTGCCTTTCATGTGCTTATTCAGCCGGCATTGCGCGTTTGTATGGGTGGGTTTCCCAAATTGTGAATGGTGGACACAGGGCTCCGACTTAATCCTCTCCCACTCCTCTGGAGTGTAGTTGATTGGATCTGGGCTGCATCCTTTCCACTTATTCCCTTTTTCACTTCCAAAGGCTATGTTGACCCCTTTGGGTTTTGTCGTTGTTTCTGGAGTTCCTTTTTTGTCAGAACGAGGAGTTTTCTTAGCAAGTATCAGTGTATCGATATTGCCTCCTCTTGCTGTGATGTCGTCTTTGGCTGCAGCGTGCTCATTGGCGGTTGTAAGCATAGATCCGAGATCTTTGTGCTGTTTGGAACCAACCATGAACGGTACAAGTCCGGGTTTTAGGCCATTGACAAAAGCATGCATTGCTTGTACGTCAGTTACTCCAGAACAACTATTCTTCATTGCTGTCCATCTGGAGATGAAATCCACGTATGGTTCATCCTCGAATTGGGTGCAACGGTTCAGCTGGTTGATGTTGTTCGGGCGTTTGTATGTTCCCCGGAAATGCTGAGTAAATACTCTAGCCATATCATCCCAGCTGTCGACAGTTCTTGATGGTAATCCATTGATCCAATCTCTGGCTCCGTCCAATAACATTAGGGGAAGAAACTTGACAGCTTCCAGGTCTGTCCCATTGTTGATTTGGACGGCTGTATAATAGTCTGAGAGCCAGGTGTCCGGGTTTGTGCTACCGGTATATTTTTGGTAGGTTGGACCAACTTTGGCGAAGCCAGAATGCAGGGTTATCCTTCGGATCCTGTCAGTGAAACACTTAGGACCAAAGTATAGATCATCCTTTTCCGCTCTATCTATGTGTGCGGAATATCTTCCGGCTGAATGGACAGAAGGGGATCTACTCCTTTCTTTTCCATTGTTGCGCGGGCGCGCTTTTCCGGGATTGTACCTATCTCTTCCATGATCACGTCCTTTTGGATTAGGCGGAGTCCTGCTCCTGTTCCTTTCTTTATCCTTAGGGGGTGTCCGGGATCTCTCACGCCTATGAGGTGTATCGTATCTTCCGGCTTTCTCAGCTGGGTTTCTTGGAGGTGGCATTATTTTGCCGTCATTCCGATATTTTTCTTCCCGATCGTGGGGTTTAAGTCCACCTTTCGGGGGATGGGATCCGGTTCGGGACGCTTCATCCCTATTGTCGGGGTTTTTCTTGTCTTTTCTCGGATCCCCTTTTTTATCCTTTGAATTGTATGAATCTCCAGGTTCTTCCGGTCCAGGTGCTCCAGCGGCGCAAGTAGCTATTTTGCATAGGGCGGAGTTATCCTGCAGTCTTCCTGATCGCTCTTGGGCCCGCTGTTGTTGCTGCAATGCCTTTCCTAGGAAAGCATACACCCCTTGAAGTTTTTCGCCGTTGGAGTACAGATCATTGTTCAGGATGGCGAACGCTGCTTCCGCGTTTTCTGCTGCGGTTTTATAGATTGGTTCGCCTCTGGCATCTTTGTCGTTTACCTGCTTTTGCCAAGACGGGTTGTGAAACCTTTCTTTTGGCGGCAGTACTTCCGGTCTTACGATTCCGGGTAACCTTGTAGGTTTAATGCCAGATCTATTCTTTCTCTCGTACTCCTCTATTTCTTCCTTCATGAGCTTAATGTCATCTTGGGTTTTTTGGAGGTGTTGCCGAGATCTGAGTAGATGTTGCTGTTGCCTTTGGAAAGCTTGTCTCCTGGCTTCCAGCATCTCAGGGGGTTCATTTGCTCCCACTGGCGTTTGTAACAGCTCTTGCTCTTCCTGTTCCGTCATTGATGGAACAAGGATTTCTTTGATTTTCTTCTCCGCAGCTTTTGTTCCGCTAGCATCTCCTACTTCCAGGTTTTCATCAACTTGATCAGCTGATTTTTTCTTCCGGATTTTGTATTGGAGTTTCTTAGCAGCACGATGCTTTTTCTTGGAAGAGGGAGGTTTTTTGACAGGCTCGTCTTCTGTCAATTCCTTGACATTGGGAAATACCGGAGAAGTTTCTCCGTCTTCTCTCTCTTCCTCTGGCGGAGGGGTTTTAGGGCTTTCCTGGCTGCCGGCATCCGTGGTATCAGCTGGTTTTGCCATTAGCACTTCATGGAATCCCTCTTGAAAAGATTTAACTTTCCTTTCGAAGGCGTCCGCGTCTTCGTCTTCGGAATCAAAATCCTCTGATCCGGTTTCTGACTCTAATTTCGCCTCAATGGCGGCAAGCACGGATTCTGCTTCCGAGTTCACCGTTTCGTTAACGGATGTCGGATCTTCCGCCTGTATGACGGGTGTCGGGTCTTCCGTTGCTGTGACGGGTGTGTTTTTGTCTGCCTCTTGCACGGGGTTTACATCATCCGTGTTTTCGGCGACTTCAGACTGCACCATGCCAATAAAGTGTGTGTCACTTTTTTGTCGGCGATCCGAGCAGAATCCGGCATCATAGTCATCCTCGACTGGGTATAGGGCGGGTGGGATAAATTTGCTTCCACCGCAAAACCCCATTGCTTCTGCAGTTAGTCCGATAAAGATGTTAGCAGATCCTATCGGTAACACGCAGGCACTTACCAGGTTGTTTTGCGCTGGTATGTAAGATTCGTTGCCGAGGAAGCGTCCGACATCATCGTTGAATTCCAAGCTTCCGACAGTGATTGATCTTCCAATTCCGCCAAGTATCCCAGATCGGAACTTCACGCCTGACGTCGTTTGCCCCACGGTGGGCGCCAACTGTCGAGACATCGTAGTAGTTTTCATAGACGGGGGTGCCATAAGACTACGATAGAGACGTGGGGTAACGGGATCGCGTGGTAGACAGTAAACACAGGATTTACCCAGGTTCGGTACGTCGCGACAGTACGACGTGCCTACTCCTGCACTTCTCACTAATCAGGACTAAAGCCTGGAAACAGGATTACAATGTGAGGTTTAGGATCTAGCTACTCGCAGGGGATCAACTTCTCGGCGAGTTGGTCTGTATCCTCTCTGTTATCCGTTGGTTTGTTTATCTCCCGCCCGGCTTTATATAATAGCCGGATTAGGGCTTACAGAATAGGAAACCTAGAAGACTACGATAGCAATAACGTGGAAAGTAAGGAATCCATCTTCTCCTCCAAGCCAGATCACATGGGCCGTGATCCGGGTTCTTCTAGAATCCGGCTTCTATGCCTCAGGTTACTGGGCCGCCCAATGGACCATAGCCCACTACCACTTGAGCCACCCTGGTAACCAGGCACTTTCACTACCATCTTATATACCCCTAGACGGTATATATCCGACAAGCGAGCTAATCTTCTTTTTCCTGATATTGTGCGAAAGAGATTTCACGTTATGAAGTTTATACAAAAGAAATTTTGTGTCAATATATCTATACGAAACAGATTTTGTGTTAGAATACCCATACAAAGGAAATTTCATGTTAGGGTGCTCATGCGAAAGAGATTTTGCGTCCTGATGCTCATACGAAAGAGTTTTCGTGTCGTGAGGTACTCAGTGACGTCACTGTGCACTTGCCTGCTCCCGATGGGACGTGAAGAAGTGGTGCAGAGCGCGCGGGGCCCACCTTGGCAGCCTTTTGACTGGAAACGAGCGGTCGTGCTCCGGTTAATCCGCTGGCCGCGCTGTAAATACGCACGATCCTTTCGTAAAAGATCGTGCGGGAGTAACCGTCCCCGTCTCTTCGTTTCTGCTTCACACGTGGCGGTTGCAATGAGTGCCACGTTCATGGATCAACGGCTCAGATCGGCCTGACGCGGGTATAAATATTGGGTCCTAGGGGAAAAGTAAGTTTCCCGGCTCTCATTTGTCTTCTTCCTCCCGTGCGCACACCTTGTCTTCTGTGAGCACGAAAACGACTCCCAATGGCAGGAGCCAAGAAGCGCGGCGCGGCGGCGTCCGACAAGGAGGTGGCGAGCGCGTCCACGGCGGCCCCGGCGAAGAAGACGGGCAAATGGCTCCCGTCGAACAGCACGAAGAAGAGCATCGTCGAGATGTAGAGGGGGGGTTGCTCCCTCCCGAGGGCTCCAAACCCGTTAGGATGTCCGCGAAGAAGGAGGAGTGAAGGGAATATGTCCGAGAGGCAATAATAAAGTGTTTATTATGTTATTCCTTGTTTATGATAGATGTTTATTTTTCATGCTAGAATTGTATTAACCGGAAACGTTGATACATGTGTGATTAATAAACAAATCAACGTTCCTAGTGAAGCCTCTCTTTTAACTAGCTCGTTGATTAACAGATGATCAAGATTTCCTGATCATAGACATTGGATGTTGTTAATAACGGGATCATGTCATTAGGATAATGACATGATGAACTTAGACCCTAACTAAGTATAACAATACGATCAAGTCATTTAGTTTTGTTGTTATGTCTTACATTCGGAGTAACATTATTCCTTAGACCATGAGATCATGTCAATCACTGATACCGGAAGGATGCTTTGATGTCATCAAACGTCACACCGTAACAGGGTGACTATAAAGGTGTAGTTGGGTATTCGGAAAGTATTAGTCGAGGCTCATGGATCAAGAGTGGGATTTGTCCATCCAATATGACGGAGAGATATACTCAGAGCCCTCTCGGTGATATCACATCGATACCGCTTGCAAGCACGTGATATGATCACAAGGATGTTATATCACGGGAAGGAGAAAAGAGTACTTGTCGGGTATCAAGATCAAACAAGGTATGGTGGATACCGATGATCGGATCTTGGGAAAGTAAAATATCGCGAGACAAAGGGAAATCATTACGATGTTGAAAGATTCACACGATCACGAGAGTCATCGTTGAATATATAGGAGTCATCACGGATCTCCAGATCCCGCTGTTGATTATTGATCGCAGAGGAGTCTCGATCATGTCTATATTATTCGCGAACCGTAGGGTGAAACACTTAAGGTTCGATGAAGCGTTAGAGAGGATACGGAATACCGAAGAATATTTTCGGCAGCCCCGAAAAATTGTTTCGGGGGAAAATTGAAATAGTTCAAGGGGTTTTTCATATAATGGTTGTTAATAGAATTAACAAATGATTCGAGGTTCTGCATGCAAATGTTTGTTAATTGAATTAACAAATATAAATAAAGAAATAAAAATGTTTTATTTATTTATTAAAGAAAAACCTTTGGATTTTCTAAGTGGAAAATTAAGGGAGTATGAGTGGGTGTGAGTGGGGCTTCCACTCACATGAAGAGAGGAAGGGGTGGGGGCACCCATGGCTGGCCGCACCCCCCCTTGGGCTGCCTTCCCCTCCCCTATAAAAGGAGGGTGAGAGCTCCCTCTTCTCCACACACTTGCCCACTCCCTTTTCCCTCCACCCGCTGCTCCATTCCATGGTTTCCGGCTTGGCGAAGCCCTGACCGTGGGATTCTTTACCACCACCACGCCGTCGTGCTGTTGGAGTTTCGCGGGGATCCTCTACTTCCGCTACCCGCTGGATCGAGGGAACGGAAGTCTTCATCGAGCTGAACGTGTGACCGATTACGGAGGCACCGCCGGATTGCGGTGCACTTCTTCTCGCTCGGGATCTGCGTGAGTACGACTACGCCAACAACGAGATTTTATCTCGTACCACTTTGAGTCTTCGAGGGTATGTTATCTCAAGATTCTCTTTCTCCTTGTTGCCTTTCATCTCATAGATTAGATCTTGGCCATTCGGGTTTATCGCGCGTAGGAACTTTTTGTTTTCTATGCAACGTACCCTTCAGTGGTCTCAGAGCCAGGTTTATGCGTAGATGAATTGTACGGGTAGAACACATAGGAGTATGTGGGCGTTGATGATCATGTTTTTTCCTCTTTGAGTATTTTATGATCTTAGTGGCATAGTAGGATGAAGCGGCCCGGACTAACTTTACATGTCCACGTACATGAGACTTGTTCCACAACTGACATGCAACTTGTATTGCATAAGTGGCTTGCGGGTGTCAGTTTCTCCTACTATAGTTAAGATCTAATCTACAAAGGGTTGTTAAAATATGTTTTATCAACGTTGTGGTTATTGTACGTAGGTATGAACGGTTCTATCCTCGTAAGCCCAAAGCCACGTAAAATATGCAAAAATAAATTAGAGGCGTCTAACTTGTTTTTGTAGGGCATGTGATGTGATATGGTCAATGTTACAAACGTTATGTATGAGATGATATCTTTTGTAAATTATTGACATACCGGCTGGAGCCATATGGTTGTCTTATTTTATGGCCTGCGTGTTGTATATCATATCCATGTGATATGTTGTAATGGACAATCGAGATGGAGGTGACACGGACCTTGGTGCCACGCAGGTGGAATGATGGAGATCATACCATGATGCAAAAGATGGAGATCAAGTGCAAGAAGGACCATATCATATCACATTATCCATGCATGTGATGTTTATCCTTTTATGCATCTTATTTTGCTTAGATCGCGACGGTAGCATTATAAAATGATCCCTCTCACTTAATATCAAGATAATAATGTGTTCTTCCTTAAGTATGCACCATTAAGAAAGTTCGTCGTTTCGAGACACCACGTGATGATCGGGTGTGATAGACTCAACGTTCGCATACAACGGGTGTTTTCAAGCCTAGCATGTACAGACATGGCCTTGAAACACACGCAATACTACGGTTCTACTTGGCGAGCCTAGCATGTACAGACATGGCCTCGGAACACGTAACCGAAAGGTAAAGCATGAGTCATATGGATGATATGATGAACATGTTGATGTTCGCCTTTGCAACTACACCGTCTCACGTGATGATTGGTTTTGGTGTAGTGAATTTGGTTCGTGTAAACACTAAAGATGACTAAGAGGGATGTTGTTTTTGAGTGGGGTTTCATGGGATAATTTTAGAATTAACTTGAACTTAATTTATCATAAACATAGTATAAATAGTCTTTGCTAATATGTTGTAGATCATGGCACCACCTACCTTAAATTTCAATATGTTCATGGAGAGAGAGAAATTAGTGAACAATGGGAGCAACTTTACCAACTGGGCACTTAACCTGAGGATTCTCCTCACTGCTTGCAAGAAGCTCTATGTGCTTGATGCACCGCTAGGTGACCAGCCCGCTGATGATGCTTCTAATGAAGATAAAAATGTTTATCTGACTCAACAAGAAGACCACATTATAGTTCATTGCGGCATACTCTATGGATTAGAGCCAGAGCTGCGAAAACGTTTCGAGAACAACACTGCTTTTGCTACCATGGGAGAATTGAAAATGATTTTCGATTTCCATGCCGCAGTTGAGAGTTATGACGCTTCAGAAAAGTTCTTTAGCTGCATGATGGAAGAGAACAGCTCCGTTAGTGAGCACGTACTCAAGATGTCTGCGTACGCTGATAAGCTCATAGCCTTGGGAATAACGATTCCCAATGAGCTAGGGATACATTGTGTTCTCCAATCTCTGCCACCTAGTTACAAGAACTTCGTGATGAACTATAATATGCAAGGCATGAAGAAGTCTCTTCATGAGCTTCTCTCGATGCTTAAAACTGTTGAAGTGGAGATCAAGAAAGAACATCAAGTGTTGATGATCAATAAGATGTTGGAACGCGTAGAGATAAACGAAAACTTTTTCCTACGCGGTACTTCCAAGATCTAGCCGAGGTAGAAGGCCACGAGTATTACCACTAGACGCGCATGTGCGTATTATCGATGCAGCGCGTCGGGGCAGTGCAGTCCCACGATCCGATCTGGCCGATCCAATCCCTCGAACGTCGAAGTGCTGAACGTACAGCACCTCTGCCGGTATCCACACGTACGAGGAGGAGCTCCGACGGCAGACTGCTAGGTCTGGTGCGACGGCTGGACTGAGTGGGGCTAGGGTTCCCAACGCATAGGAGAGTGGACTGACGTGCCCGCTGGGCAACCTGCGCCCCTCTTTATATAGCGTATGGTAATGGGCTGCACAACACTTGTGGCCCATTCCCTCTGTGAGTCCGACTCACTAACTCAGTCCATTTCCGGTTCGGGTCCAACCCAACCAATACTTGCTCCCGCTCTTAAGTGTGCGACCCTGCAGGCTCATGGCGACTTGGACACGATTGGAGTCCAACTCCCAATCGATCAATCGGTAGCGGCTCCTAGCAGAACGTGCCGACTCCCAAGTACCATTGAGTCATGACGACATACCTTTCAATGTGATATTCATCTTAGTCCCTTTTGCCTCACGATATACCTTGTCGAGCTATAGGCGATTTATCGTCATCCCTTAAATAGCTCAACTCTCTTCTCGATCTGTGACATGTATTCATCCGACTAACTCTTAGTCAACCGACACAGTTAACACTTAACTGAGTCGCGCATGGCCATGCTTCCTGAATCATATCACTCGAGAGGGCCCAGAGAATATCTCTCCATTCGGAGGGGCAAAATCCCATCTTGATTATCCACATCACGCAGCTTGCTTCTCATTCGACCCGAACTCTGCCTTTATAGTTGCCTTGTCACAGAACAACGTTTGACAGAACCTAAGTCGGTGATCCACAACTCGGATTGTGCGACAACCTCAGGTCTAAGGATTACATTGATTGAGACATGCAAATGACGACTTGATCGTTGCATCTCAAAGTGGGTCAGTCCGACTTGCTAAACTCTTTAGCCAAGTCCGTGAACGTTGGAATGGCATCACCATGCCCATGACAAGTGGAACCGTGTCATCAGCCAACACTCACATTAGTCTAGGGTGTGTGTCCAGCACAACCTAAATGACCAAGGACAATCTAGTATGAACAACATGAATATATAGTTCCACAATCGAATCACATATTCAATGACATATATCAGATGTTCAAAACAAGGACAACTTAATAACTTTATGAATACAGTGGGAATTACATCATACATGATTGCCTCTAAGGCATATTCCCAACATAAGACCACTAGTTTCAAGAAAGGCAAGAAAGGCAAGCCAAGGGTTAACTTCAAGAAGGTTGGAAAATCTCTTGCTGCTCCTGAGAAGAAAACCAAGTATGGCCCAAAGCCTGAGACTAAGTGCTATTATTGCAAGGGTACTGGCCACTAGAAGCGCAATTGCCCCAAATATCTGGCAGATAAGAAGGCCGGCAAAGTGAACAAAGGTATATATGATATACTTGTTATTGATGTGTACCTTACTATTACTCGCAGTAGCACTTGGGTATTTGATACTGGTTCGGTTGCTCACATATGTAACTCGAAACAGGAGCTGCAGAATAAGCGACCACTAGCAAAGGATGAGGTGACGATGCGCGTCGGCAATGGATCAAGAGTTGATGTGATCGCCGTCGGGACGCTGCCTCTACGTCTACCATATGTATTAGTTATAAACCTCAATAATTGTTATTTGGTGCCTGCATTAAGCATGCATATCGTTTCTGGATCTTTCTTAATGCAGAATGGTTATTCCTTTAAGTCTGAGAACAATGGTTGTTCGATTTATATGAATAATATCTTTTATGGTCATGCACCTGAGAAGAATGGTTTATTTATTTTGAATCTTGATAGTATTGATACACATATTCATAATGTGAATGCCAAAAGAATTAAATTAAATGATGATATTGCTACTTACATGTGGCATTGCCGCTTAGGTCATATTGGTGTTAAACGCATGAAGAAGCTCCATTCTGATGGACTCTTAGAATCACTTGATTATGAATCATTTGAAACATGTTAACCATGCCTTATGGGCAAGATGACTAGAACCCCGTTTTCTGGAACCATGGAACGGGCGACAGACTTACTGGAAATCATACATACTGATGTGTGTGGACCAACGAGTGTATCGGCGCGCGGTGGATATCGTTATTTTGTCACTTTCACAGATGATTTGAGTAGATATGGGTATATTTACTAAATGAAACACAAACCTGAGACATTTGAAAGTTCAAAGAATTTCAGAGTGAAGTTGAAAATCATCGTAACAGAAAGATTAACTTTCTAGGATCTGATCGTGGAGGTGAATATCTAAGTTACGAGTTTGGCATGCATATGAAACAATGTGGAATAGTTTCACAACTCACACCTGCCAGAACACCACAGGAAAATGGTTATTGAACCTTCTCTTCTTGGAATGGCGAGTAGCGCAGCGCCGGAAGTTGTTCTGGTGCCGACCCCGTCAGCTGAAGAGAGAGCTAATGATCAAGATCATGAAACTCCAGTAGAAGAAACTACCGCACCTCGCAGGTCAACTAGGGAACGTACAACTCCTGAACTGTACGGAGATCCCGTATTAAACTTCATGGTAGATGGAGGTGATGACCCTGCGACATATGATGAAGCGATGATGAGCCCAGATTCCAACAAATGGCTTGAAGCCATGAAATCCGAAATAGGATCCATGTACGAAAACCAAGTTTGGACATTGGTGGACTTACCCGATGACCGCAAGGCCGTTGAGAACAATTGGATCTTTAAAAAGAAAACTGACACTGATGGTAATGTGACTGACTATAAAGCTCGACTTGTCGCAAAAGGTTTCCGACAAATTCAAGGAGTTGACTATGATGAGACTTTCTCACCAATAGCGATGCTTAAGTTAGTTAGGATTATGTTAGCAGTTGCTGCATTTTTCGATTATGAAATCTGGCAGATGGATGTCAAAACGTCGTCCCTTAATGGAGACATTGAGGAAGAGTTGTATATGATGCAACCCAAAGGTTTTGTTGATCCTAAGGATGCTGAGAAGGTGTGCAAGCTTCAAGGTTCCATTTATGGACTGAAGCAAGCATCCCGGAGTTGGAACCTCCATTTTGATAAGGTGATCAAATAGTTTGGATTTGTCCAAACATACGGAGAAGCTTGTATTTACAAGAAAGTGAGTGGGAGCTCTGTAACATTTCTAGTACTATATGTGGATGACATATTATCGATTGGAAATGATATAGAACTTTTAAAAAGCGTAAAAGGTTATTTGAACAGTAGTTTTTCGATGAAATACCTTGGTGAAGCAGCTTATATATTAGGCATCAAAATCTACAGGGATAGATCAAGGCGCTTAATTGGACTTTTGAAAAGTACATACCTTGAAAAGATTCTGAAGAAGTTCAGAATGGAAGAGAGTAGGAAGGGGTTCTTACCTATGTTGCAAGGAAAAACGTTGAGTAAGACTCAATGTCCAGCTACAGCAGAAGATAGAGAGAGAATGAATATGATTCCCTATGCTTCAGCCATAGGTTCTATCATGTATGCTATGCTATGTACAAGACCGGATGTGGCACATGCTATTAGTTTGACTAGTAGGTACCAATCCGATCCAGGTTTGGAACACTGGACGGCGGTCAAGAATACCTTTAATTACTTAAGAAGAACTAAGGATATGTTTCTCATATATGGCGGTGAAGAAGAGCTCGTCGCAAGATGTTACGTCGATGCTAGCTTTGACACTGATCCGGATGATTCTAAGTCTCGGTCCGGGTACGTATTTGTTATGAATGGAGGGGCTGTAAGCTGGAGGAGTTCCAAGCAATCCGTGGTGGCGAGATCATCAACAGAAGCGGGATATGTTGCTGCCTCGGAGGCAACACAGGAAGCAGTTTGGATGAAGGAGTTCATATCCGAACTAGGTGTGGTTCCGAGTGCGTTGGATCCAATGGTTATCTATTGTGACAACAATGGTGCCATAGCCAATGCTAAGTAACCAAGGTCTCACAAGAATTCCAAGCATACCAAGCGCCGTTTTCACTCCATTCGTGAGCATGTCGCAGATGGGGATGTGAAGATTTTCAAAGTACATACGGATCTAAATGTGGCAGATCCGTTGACTAAAACTCTCTCAAGGGCAAAACATGATCAACACCAAAACTCAATGGGTGTTAGATTCATCACTATGTAATATAGATTATTGCCCCTAGTGCAAGTGGGAGATTGAAGGGAATATGCCCGAGAGGCAATAATAAAGTGTTTATTATGTTATTCCTTGTTTATGATAGATGTTTATTTCTCATGCTAGAATTGTATTAACCGGAAACTTTGATACATGTCTCTTTTAACTAGCTCGTTGATTAACAGATGATCAAGGTTTCCTGATCATAGACATTGGATGTTGTTAATCACGGGGTCATGTCATTAGGAGAATGACATGATGAACTTAGACCCTAACTAAGTATAACAATACGATCAAGTCATTTATTTTTGTTGTTATGTCTTACATTCGGAGTAACATTATTCCTTAGACCATGAGATGATGTCAATCACTGATACCGGAAGGATGCTTTGATGTCATCAAATGTCACACCGTAACAGGGTGACTATAAAGGTGCCGTTGGGTATTCGGAAAGTATTAGTTGAGGCTCATGGATCAAGAATGGGATTTGTCCATCCAATATGACGGAGAGATATACTCAGGGCCCTCTCGGTGATATCACATCGACACCGCTTGCAAGCACGTGATATGGTCACAAGGATGCTATATCACGGGAACAAGAAAAGGGTACTTGTCGGGTAACGAGATCAAACAAGGTATGGTGGATACCGATGATCGGATCTCGGGCAAGTAAAATATCGCGAGACAAAGGGAAATCGTTACGATGTTGAAAGGTTCACACGATCACGAGAGTCATCGTTGAATATATAGGAGTCATCACGGATCTCCAGATCCCGCTGTTGATTATTGATCGGAGAGGAGTCTCGATCATATCTATATTATTCGTGAACCATAGGGTGACACACTTAAGGTTCGATGAAGCGTTAGAGAGGATACGGAATACCGAAGAATATTTGGGCAGCCCCGAAAAATTGTTTCGGGGGAAAATTGAAATAGTTCAAGGGGTTTTCATTGAATGGTTGTTAATAGAATTAAAAAATGATTCGAGGTGCTGCATGCAAATGTTTGTTAATGGAATTAACAAATATAAATAAAGAAATAAAAATGTTTTTTTCTTTATTAAAGAAAAACCTTTGGATTTTCTAAGTGGAAAATTAAGGGAGTATGAGTGGGTGTGAGTGGGGCTTCCACTCACATGAAGAGAGGAAGGGGTGGGGGCACCCATGGCTGTCCGCACCCCCCCACCCTTGGTCTGCCTTCCCCTCCCCTATAAAAGGAGGGTGAGAGCTCCCTCTTCTCCACACACTTGCCCACTCCCTTTTCCCTCCACCCGCTGCTCCATTCCATGGTTTTCGGCTTGGTGAAGCCCTGACCGTGGGATTCTTCACCACCACCACGTCGTCGTGCTGTTGGAGTTCTGCGGGGATCCTCTACTTCCGCTACCCGTTGGATCGAGGGAACGGAAGTCTTCATCGAGCTGAACGTGTGACCGATTACGGAGGCAACGCCGGATTGCGGTGCACTTCTTCTCGTTCGGGATCAGCGTGAGTACGACTACGCCAACAACGAGATTTTATATCGTACCACTTTGAGTCTTCGAGGGTATGTTATCTCAAGATTCTCTTTCTCCTTGTTGCCTTTCATCTCATAGATTAGATCTTGGCCATTCGGTTTTATCGCGCGTAGGAAATTTTTTGTTTTCTATGCAACATACCCTTCAAGGAGATGCCCAACCCCCTCTCCAATGAGCACGTCACATTCTCGGAGCACATTACCCGAGGCATGTCCTTCCCTCTTCATCCCTTTCTCGTCGGGTTGTTGTATGTCTATGGCATACGGCTGCACGATCTTCCTCCAAACGCGATACAACACATCTCGTGTTTTATCGTGCTTTGTGAGTGCTTCCTTGGCATTCACTCGCACTCGGGGCTATGGAAGGCTGTAACATCCCAGTGTTTGGGAAGTTATAATGATCTAAATTTAATATGTGCATTTGCAAAGCATGCATCTAAAAGTACGGGAAATTTTGGCGCGAAAGTTTAAACAAAGAAAAGTGACCAAACTTTCACTTGACATGATGAAATAGGTCTAGTTCATCTAGTCAAGAGTACATTTAGAATGATCTTTATAGCAAGTATATCAAGAAACCAAATCATCTGGTTACACAAACCATAATTGGTGGTGACCAACACTAACTCTCAACAAGCCTAACCTCAAGTCTATAAGTGACTTGGGATAATTCACTAGGTATCCAGAACTCAAAGAGGGGTGAGTATCCAAATCACATAAGTGATAATAATACTTCCACAAATGAGTAATACCCAATTGAACCATCTCATCTACAGAGATGTTATGTCCCATGAAATAACCACCCATTCAGTTATCAATCATATACACACTATATTTATAAATCATCTCATAACCATCAGGGGAACCATCACAAGTAGATAACAAAGTTACAATAGAACACAAGTGGAACATACAAGTGATAACTCAAACCCACAAGTGGAACTGACATGATAATTGTATTAAAATATTTATCGAATATGTACATATCTCATCAACCATAAAAGTAGTATCTTAAAGAAGAAATAAATCTTCCTAAACTACTGTTAAACCTTGATCATTACATATGATATCCAAAACCTTTATGCCTGCATCAGAAATACAAATCTAGAATATAAAATCACAGCATGGCACCCTGAGTAACCAATTAACAACCATGATCAAAGTCTTTAAGCTCAATCACTTTCACAGGCTCATTGTTTTAATCACCTTAAGCAAGTGATCATATGAAAGCTCAACACATCAAGGAACCATATGAACAACTTACTATCTTAAGTTATCATTTCATTAGCATTCCACACTCCTATTCAAAGTCAACAAATCAACAACTAAAGTATCTATGGATACAAGTAATGAATAACAACAAGATATAACCTCTATTAGAGGAATTGGATTTGATGGGGGGATAGTAACCCGGTAGGCCCACTTCAAGATATAATCCGGCCCGAGGTGCGCTGAGTGATATCCGGTTTGGGGTAAAGAGATTACTGGAAGGCCCAAAGGCTTGTAAGATTTGTAACCCGGATTGTGGGTTGCGGTAAGGGAAGTTAGGGATTGTATGTGGAGTTCGAGTAGGACTCAAGATGTGCCTTGGAGGGCAAGTTAGGGGTGTACGGGTGCTTTATAAACCGGCCCCTAGGTTTAGTTTGTCAGAGATTCAAGTCCTAGTTGTAACACCTGTTATCGAGTATCCAGACTAATTCATATTGAGATCCGGCGAGTTGTTTTCCGGTTCTTAGATTGCTTTCCGCCATGTCTTCTTTCGAGCTAAACCCTCTCCCGAATACCTGTGTCGACTTGCCCCAAGATCAGTTACCCCCGGTAACATCTGCCGTGATTATCCCACGACAGTTGGCGCCCACCGTGGGGCCTGCGTCCAAAGGTGTTTACATCACGGGAGAAGCTCGGAAGGGCATGAAGAACCTCATCGTCGGAGAAATCTACGTCAACAGCAAAGGAGAGAAGATGGTAGACGATTCTGGCTGGGGGCCAGAGTCGGAGCACCTCGAATCCGGATCCGCGGTGTCAATTGGCCAAATCAGTATCTTCATCGGTATGGTACGTACGCTCAATTTAAAAGGACAATATCATGTGCATGTTACAGGGACTTCCAGCAGGGACAAAAAGGTGTTAAAACAGACAGAGAATTCAGCTTCCTCGGCCACTCCGGGGTACTTGAGATGGGCAGAGCAAGAGGTAACATGGAGCAGAAGGGATCATCCGGAAGGAATAGAGCACCCCGGAATGGAGGATGTGCATCGATTTCACGAGCCTCAACAAGCATTGCCCGAAGGATCCGTTCGCGCTGCCAAGGATAGACCAAATCATAGACGCGGTAGCCGGAAGCGATTTGCTATGTTTCTTGGACGCATATTCGGGGTACCACCAAATTAAACTCAAGAGGGAGGATTGGGAAAAAAACGTCATTTATAACCCCTTTTGGGGCCTTCTGCTACAAAACCATGACGTTTGGATTGAAAAATGCGGGCGCAACTTACCAGCGGTGTATCCAGAAGTGCTTCGAGGATCAAATTGGGCGTAACGTGCACGCGTATGTGGATGATGTGGTTATTAAGACCCGGAAGGCAGAGACATTTATCGATGATTTAAAAGAAACATTTAAAAACTTGAGGAGGTATCAGATGAAGCTTAACCCAACGAAATGTGTATTCGGAGTTCCGGCCGGGAAGTTACTTGGCTTTATAGTCTCCGAGAGAGGAATTGAGGCAAACCCGGATAAAATCAAGGCCATTCAGAATTTGAAGAAACCGGAAAATTTGAAGCACGTTCAAAAGCTCACGGGCTGCGTGGCAGCCCTGAGCCGGTTCATATCCAGGCTTGGAGAAAAGGCAATACCCTTGTACCGGCTTTTGCGAAAGTCAGATAAGTTCGTATGGGATCAGGAGGCAGATGAGGCATTCGAAGCACTAAAGAAGCAGTTATCTGAAGCGCCAGTACTAGCGGCGCCGGGTCCTAAAGAGCCTATGTTATTGTACGTGGCAGCCGGTCCCCGGGCCGTCAGCGCGGTAGTTGTCGTGGAACGCATAGAAGATGGGAAAGGTTACCCGGTCCAGAGGCCGGTTTACTATGTCAGCGAGGTGTTATCGGAAGCGAAGCAGCGTTACCCGCATTGGCAAAAATTGGTGTTTGGGGTCTTTATGGCCAGCCGGAAGTTGAAGCCGTATTTCCAAGAACACCCCATAACAGTAGTTAGTTCAATACCAATGTCGGATATCATCAGAAACTCGGATGCAACGGGCAGAATAGCCAAATGGGCAATAGAGATGGGAGATTATCATATCAGCTACGAGCCCAGATCGACAATCAAGTCCCAGGCCTTGGTTGATTTCGTTAACGACTGGACGCACACTGGAATGGTTACCGCAGTTCCAAGTTCCGAGTCATGGACCATGCACTTCGATGGATCAAAGCAGTACGAGGGGTCAGGAGCCGGAGTGGTGCTGACATCGCCAAAGGGGGATAAACTAAGTTACGTGCTGCAGATTCACTTTGATTGCTCAAACAACGTGGCCGAGTATGAGGCTCTGTTGCATGGCTTGAAGGTAGCCAAGGAGATGAACATTAAAAGGATACGATGCTTCGGAGATTCGGATCTCGTGGTGCAGCAGGTATCAGGAACCTGGGACAGAAAGGACGCCACTATGGCAGCGTACCGCAGGGAGGTTGATAGGGTTGCCGGGTGTTTTTCCGGGTATGAAGTGGAGCACATAGACAGAAGAAAAAACGAGGCGGCGGACGCACTCGCCAGACTCGGCTCGCGCAGGGAGCCGGTTCCACCTAATGTCTTCTTGGACGAGCTGTGGCGACCGTCAGTTAAATCCGAGTCTGAAGAAGAATTAGCAAATCGAGACCCGGACGTGGAGCTCGTAGCTACAATACGTGACGTCCCCGAGTGGACAGAGCCATATCTGGCATACTTATCACGGGGCGATCTACCAGAACAGGAGGTACTAGCAAGACAAATCGTGAGGCGGGCAAAAGGATATGCTATTATCAATGGAGAGTTGTACAAGAGAAGTGCGGCAGGAGTCTTTTTGCGCTGTGTGACACCAGAAGAAGGCCGACAGATCCTTAAGGAGATCCATGAAGGTGATTGCGGGCATCATGCGTCCACAAGGTCCCTTGTGGCCAAGGCCTATCGACATGGGTTCTTCTGGCTCACAGCTCTAGCAGACGCGGAACGGATAGTAGCAAGGTGCGACGGATGTCAAAGGTACGCTCGCCAAACTCATGTGCCGGCTATGGAGTTACGGACCATCCCATTAACTTGGCCATTCGCTGTTTGGGGTATGGACATGGTTGGCCCCTTCCATATGTCACCTTGCAAGAAAACGCACCTTTTAGTGGCTGTTGATAAGTTTACCAAATGGGTGGAGGTTATGCCGGTCACCAATTGCGAAGCGGCCACAGCAGTCAAGTTCCTGAAAAGAATTATATACCGGTTCGGATACCCCCACAGCATAATTACCGACAATGGAACCAACATGTCCCTTGGAGAGATGGAAAAATTTTGTGGCAGCAATGGAATCAGGCTGGATGTAGCATCAGTGGCACATCCGCAAGCCAACGGGCAAGTGGAGAGGGCGAACCAAGAGCTACTTCGTGGATTGAAGCCAAGACTGAGGGTTCCTTGTATCAGGGCCGCTGGGGCATGGGTTGAAGAACTTCCTTCCGTGGTCTGGGGTATTAACACTACACCTAACCGATCCACCCAGATGACACCTTTCTTCATGGTCTACGGCGCAGAAGCGGTATTACCGAGCGACATCATTCATGATTCACCAAGAGTGACAGCTTATGTGGAAGTAGAGAACGAGAAAACCCGGCAAGACGCCGTGGATATGTTAGAAGAACAAAGGGAACAAGCCTTGGAAAGATCAGCCATATATCAGCAGGACTTGCGAAGATATCATAGCCGGCGGGTGAAAAGCCGGGTCTTCCAGGAGGGGGACTTGGTCCTGCGCTTGGTTCAGACAAACGAGGGAAAGCACAAACTATCGCCACCATGGGAAGGACCTTTCATCGTAAGCCGGAGTCTGCATAATGGGTCATATTACTTGATAGATGCAAGAGAAGAATCGGCCACGATCAACGATACTGCTCGCACTACTGCACCTATGCAAGAGAGAGATAGACCATGGAACGTGGCTCAGCTGCGTCCGTACTATACTTAGCAGAAAACGATGTAACAGGCAGCAGGTTTCAGACGCACTCTTTTCCTATCCGGGGCACCCTTGGGGACTGGATGGGTTTTTAATGAGGCGGCTTGCTGACCTAATTTTCTCATATCAAATAAAAGGAGGTTATCAGGAAAGGAGGCAATTGTCATTTATACGGTGTACATATTTAGGTCTTGAGGGCTGGTTGCTCCTATAAGCACAGCTGCAAACTCAAAAAAGACCCGGCCTTGATGCCAATGAGTTATAGGGGCCGTCACTTGAAAAAACGAGTGCGGCTACAATCCTATAACCGGACAAAGAAGTCCAAATTTCTCGGCTATTCTTACTTAAGCTCGATGTGACTCGCAACAAAGTGGCATGATTCGTTCGCTTACGATTTATGTCGGTCATGAGACCCAAGCGGGACTTGCTTGGCCCCGTTTTCGTATTGATGTAACAACATGGTATCCACGCGGAAGCCGGCTTATAGTACAAGGTAGTTGAAAGGGTCATCTAAACCACAAGTTATGCAGAGTATAAGGCTAGTAGCCGGAAACTCAACAACTATCAAGCATAACTTCAAACGTCATAAAGAGCTGTCCTGAAGTCTCGGGCATTCAGCGACAGGCAATTCTTATCCCTTGAAAAGAAACAATTACGTGTCCCAGACGTGGAAACCCGGACTGGGGGACTTGGGAGCTCTGAAGAAGAAACAGCGTAATCCAGCCGATAAAATTCCAACAAGCCGTACATCCGGGTCCGGGGGGCTTAGGGATCCGGGTGAAAGCCCATTCCCCAGATGTCAACGAAACCCGGAGGTCAGGTCTCGCCAAGGAAAGCATATAAAAAAAAAAGGGAGGCAAAAGTTACAAGGTATCAAGAATAAAGTAAGTGGGTATCAAGAACAAGCGGGTGCAAAGACACATTAATCAAAATCCCAAAGGGGCGCAAAGTGCATCGGGAGTATAAGCAAAAATATTACAAAAACCCTAAAGTATCAAAAGAGCACAAGCGCTCCGCTTAAAACAAGTGATAAAGCTGTTTTGACGACGCTTTTCCAACTAACGCATATGGAATGACAGGCGATATTCATTACTTCAAGCTGCAGGATCCATCTTGGCCTTGCCCTTGTTGCCGCTGGTGGCGGCGACGCCACTCGGATTAGTAGCAGTTCCGGGTTGCGAAGCCGCAAGAGCAGAGTCGGCATCGGCCTTCTTGGCAGCTTCGTTCCTTATCTTGAGTGCCTCCTCCCTCCAGCGGGCAAGCATGTCAAACGGCTGGGGGCGGTTCGCCTTGACAACCTTGTCATTAGCATCATAAGCAGGGAGAATCTCATCAATCTCTAAGCTGTCAGCGATAACACTAGCCGGATGACGGACTTCCTTCTGAATAGCCTTGAAGTCCTTTGGCAAAAACTTGGACCCATCCAAGTTGAACTCTGGAAATCCGCCCATAAGTTTGGCCAGCTCTAGCTTGGGAGCGTAGGCTTTAGCCAAGGCGAGCCCCCGGGTTACCCCAAATCGGCAGGAGGACCGTTTCCAGTGCCAAATCCACTCGGGGATCGTGGAGCAGAATTCCAGTAACCTCTTCATGTTGTCTGGCTTGACATCCGGCAGTCGCAACTCATCAAGTATCCAGCTAACTCCGCCGCAAAGTTGGCGAAGAGTATTTTTGATGGTTTTTAGCTTAGCAGCGTCATCTTCTTCGGGGGCAGCATCACTTGGGCCTGCTAAGAGGTAAAAGAAGCAAAGATAATAAGTAAGCAAGCACAGTGGTTCATATCAAAGAAATCCGGGTCATAGAAAAGGTGAAATTTAAAAATCTTACCGGTCGCAGTGCGAAAAACGTCGGCAATTTGCACGGAAAGTGTTGTCAGTTTGTCCTTAGCCTTGTGAGCCCTCTTCTTGTACCTTTTCGTCATTTTTTGGCACCTGCGAGCTTCAGTCTCCGCAGCTTCACGAAGGGCCGTTTCTTTTTCAATACGCTTGGTGGACTTGGCCAGTTTCTTCTCCAACTGCGAAACATAGTCCTGTAGGGAAGCGTGAAGAGGGATTAGCCAGAAACATTATACAAAAGTTCCAAGCAAGTTACTTAGTAATTTACTCGGAACTTGGGGACTATGTGTGGAAACAATTGGTATTACTCGGGATTACCTCGTGCTTGGTTATTAAGGCGTCCAGTATGTTTTCTTCATCACCCTTCAAGGTATGGAGGGCATCTAGCATCTGCGCAAAGGTCATGTCTTCAGGGCGAAGTCGAGAAGGGCCGGAAGATTGGTCTTCCTGTTGAAGGGTTGCTCCGGGTCTGGGGGTCGAAACCCGGACTGTTTGAGTGTCCGGGTTAGGAGAACCCGACTTGGTCTCCAAAATGATATCTTCATCCACCTCCTCAGAGGGCTGGGGTGATGCAGTTTTTGGTGGAGGTGGGTCCTTAAAAGGGTCTTCTTTGTTTCCGTCCTCGGCCTCGTCCTCAACCTCAATGTCCATGTTATTACTCGGCTTCTCCTCCCCCTGCCTTTCTGCTTCAGGAATATCCGGGTCACTCAGCGTAACTGTGGCGCTGAAAGGAGAAAAGGAGACATTGGTTAGTGGAATGTATGGAAAAAAGAAAGATAACAAGTACGAGGGAATGTAAGCAAAAGTAGTTTACCCGGTGTTCACAGCATAGTCCGGGGGAAGCTCGCAGCTGGAGGCGGATGACGTTGGTAAAAGCACTGGTTGCGGTACGCGAAATTGCCCGGCGAGTGGATGACTAGGAGATGGATGACGTTGAGGAGATTGGGAAGGTTGAGCTGGAGGGGTGCTGGCTCGACGAGCGGGAGAGGTGGAGATACCCGGGTTAAGGGGATCATCCCCCGGAGAACTCCGGGTCACCCTACGTTTAGTCGGGAGAGGGTCCTTCAAGAAGGATGAACGTGATAATTGCACATTAAGTTCACGCATAGTGGCAAAGGAGTAAGGCGCACAAGACATGGAAGAGAAGGGAACCTTTTCAACTACCCCTCTGGCTTTCCTTTTGTTTCCAACTAGGGGTTCTTGGTCAGACTCAGTGGCTTCCGGGTCATTTTCTTCTTCCTCCTCTTCGTCCTCTGACCCTGAAAGCCGAATAAGTATCAGATGAGAAAGGATGAGTGGTAAGAAAGGTGTCACAGATGAAAGACAGATGTAAAGGTCATGAAAGAATACCTTCGTCGTCATCAATGGACTCGTTTTCTTTTTCGGGGTCTTGGGAAGGAGGAGAGTTCTCGACCTTCCAGAAGGGATCGTCAGCCTGTGAATAGGTAAATACAGGTAGTGATTAGAGACTATAGCGGGTAAAAGTGCTGAAACAAGAAAAAGGGGGTCAGATCTTACTACTGGAGCGGGATTCTCCCGAGTAAACGGGGGTAACCCGGTAGCGTTCTTTATAACATCTAGCCTCTCCATCAGAAAACCCTTGATGGTCTTGTTGGTGTTGCCAGCAGGGAAGTTCTTGGTGGAGTAGCGGAGGGAGTCCGTGATGTGACCCGAGTACTCGTGTAGCAACTTCGAACGGATGGAGTTGGGTTGAACCCGGAAATCTATCCAAGTCTTTATTAGATTAAGCCCAAGGAGGCCATGGGCTGATAGGGCTGCTAGTTTGGCCAAAAGGGGCTGAATGGCTTCCCTATCAGGCTCGGGTGCGAAAGCGCTAAAAGACTCGGAGGGTTCAAGGAGGCTCTCCGAGTAACCCGGCAATTTCCTCTCACCATCTGGAGAAGTGTCATGGCAATAGAAGAAGGATAGTTGCCAGTTGTTGACGTGGGAATTCAAGTTAAGAGGTGGCATTAGTGAGTGCTTGCGGCGCTGGATGGATACCCCGCCACAGGTGAGAAGAGCTCCGTCATTGCTCTCGCGACATAGCTCGCATTGAAATAACTCAATAAAAAGATCCAGGCTTGGTGGGATGCATAAGTAAGATTCGGACAAGACTATGAAGTGGGTAATATTCAACATAGAGTTAGGCCCTATGTCGAACACCCGGAGGCCGTAGTGGCTTAGGATTTCCCGGAAGAAAGGGTGACCCGGAGGACGGAATCCCCGGGTCACGTGCTCGGTAAAACAGATTACCTCATTCCCGGCAGGAGTAGGACGGGTCTCATCGTCAGGAGCTCTCCAATGTATCTCCTTCTGAGAGGGAAGAATTCCTAATTCGGCCATTCCTTCCAGCTTGGCTTTCGTCGTTGAAGACCGACCCCAGTTGGCAGAAGTGATTTGAGGGGTCTTGATCGAAGCCGGGTGCCTTCCCTGTCTTTTCGGAGCCATGGAGTTAACCTGCAAGGGACAAGAGATGTAGGAAGTAAAGATTCGGAATATCAGATTATCCGAGCTTGGGAATATCGAGGCAACGTGAAGGCTAAAATAATACCCGGATAATGTGCTACGATGTTAAGTGTGGAGGATTTTCCGGGTTATAGATGAGGTTGAGTAAATTGTTAATTACTTACGTATGGAGGTGGGTTGGGCGAACATGGATGGTTGCCCATACTTTTATTGCGAAGAAAATAGCTGGAAAAAGAAGGTTTCTCGGATGTTAATGGGACAGGCGGAAAAAACAAGGTGGAACAGATCTAGGTCGAAAAGCTTGCGAGCAATCTTATATAAAGTTGGTGATTGAAAGAGGTGCGGGGATGAATTGCGACTGTGCATCAGGTGCTTAAAGGGGCTGAGGGCTACCGAAGCGGCTTGATTTGACGATGCCGGAAAGGTAGTCTACGGGTTGATCCAGATCCGATCCAAGTCAAATTAAAAGGATTGCAAGGTTCAATTGGACGATTGAGAGAGGCTTACCGAAGAGATTGATGCCTGAAATGAGGGAGATGCGAGGTGCGGCTTGAGTATTGTTCCCCCGCCCTCGATGAGAGAAACGAAGATGCGACGACAATGCGCGATGGCGGCGCGGGATGGCTCGAGGTCGAGTGCGGCCGGCGATGGTCTTATCTGTTGTAGTGTGCGTAAGCTCCGGCGGCGGAAGCTGCGAGGGAGCGAGGAAAAAGAGTATGACGAGATGAGGTGAAAGGCTTAGGGTTGCCTTCGGTTGATATTTATAAGGAAGGTGGTGGGCACACCCCCGCGACTGGAAAGCCGGAAGTTACGGGACGGTAATTATCCGCGCGGATTTGGTGGTGCGCGCGCCCGGAATGGAGTAAGATGTTCCGTTGGCGGAGGAAGTGTAACCTACCCCGGGATATCTGGCACCGGTATCGTGAGTAGGATTTTGGCATTTTGGGGTTCAGATTTGGAAAGGCGTGTTAAGCATTCAGGGGGGAATTGAGTCATCATATGGCCGTCATGGAGCTGCGCCTAGCCATCTATCGAAGCAATTTAACTCGGTCCCCGTGAACTTGGGTGTTTCGTATCTTTTTCAGGGAATAGCGAGCGCTTCAAGGATGAATCCGTGAAACCCGCGCTATCCTGGGGACTACTGATGGGGGGATAGTAACCCGGTAGGCCCACTTCAAGATATAATCCGGCCCGAGGTGCGCTGAGTGATATCCGGTTTGGGGTAAAGAGATTACTGGAAGGCCCAAAGGCTTGTAAGATTTGTAACCCGGATTGTGGGTTGCGGTAAGGGAAGTTAGGGATTGTATGTGGAGTTCGAGTAGGACTCAAGATGTGCCTTGGAGGGCAAGTTAGGGGTGTACGGGTGCTTTATAAACCGGCCCCTAGGTTTAGTTTGTCAGAGATTCAAGTCCTAGTTGTAACACCTGTTATCGAGTATCCAGACTAATTCATATTGAGATCCGGCGAGTTGTTTTCCGGTTCTTAGATTGCTTTCCGCCATGTCTTCTTTCGAGCTAAACCCTCTCCCGAATACCTGTGTCGACTTGCCCCAAGATCAGTTACCCCCGGTAACATCTGCCGTGATTATCCCACGACAGGATTGAAAGCTAAATAAAACCAATCATGTATGAGACAAGTGTCTATCTTATGGGAAGCCAAACAAGAAGTATATGGAAGGATAATAAAAGCATGAGTTAACACATAATCTGGATCTTATTATTTTGTCTAAATCCTTTTATCTTGTTATTCTTTAATCATCTCTAAGACTTTCTGCAAGAGAAGCAACCCACAAGAAAGGAAGAACTACCACAAGAAGATCTACAGAAGGATTCTTTAAGTTGTCTTAGAAGTGCTAACTCAATCTATCCTAGAGAATTTGGAAAATCATACACCAAGATCAATCCTTATTAAACTATCTAGAAACAATGTGGTATTCCAATGTTGGTGTTATATAGAAGTAGTTTGGTAACAAGTTTGCAACCTTGTTAACAAATCACTTTTGTAGGCTCTAACAATTGAGTGTCATATACAAATAAACATAAGGTTTGATAACCTTGTATCTATCAGCCATTTGTATATGAAAAGTAATTTGAGGGCAAGCCTTGCAAACTTGTCAACAAATTCTTCTTATATGCGTAGGGAAAAACTGATGTTATAAAATACACCTACATTTTGTTATATACAAAACCCTAATCCATAGAAGGAGAAGTATAACAAGGAGAAAATAATAAACCACATTATAACTTGAAATACACCTACAAGTTATAATTAAGGAAGAAACCAAGATAAGGAAGAAAACAAGCAACATGTTGAAACCCAAGAGTTTGATGTTATATAAGAATAATTTGATTACAAGGTCAGATCAACCTTGTGAACAGATTATTCATGTAGGCATTAAAATAATTGAGTTTCAATAAAGCTAATCTTCATCATAATTGAATACACCACAAGAATGATATGGTTATGGAATCAAATGTATTCATTTCATCAGGAGCTAAAACTTACTACTGAAGTTAGTATCTAGGAACCACTCCATATCCCCTACAAGCTCTAGTGGTGAAGTTCTTAAGTCAAGAGACCAACAAAGGATAATATTGCTTGCAAAGAACCAAGGCAATGTCTGAAGGATAGTGACAACTAGAGACAAGAACATCAAGCAACAGAAGACCACAAGGAGAAACACTGCCTCAGCAAGAGATCATAAGAAATTATCCAGTGAATCATTAGGATATATTAGAGAACCCATAACCTCTGTCAAACTCATATGAAATGATGAACACATAGTAATCACTTTAATGGAAAAGATTATTAAGTATGAAATAATAACCAGCCACTGCATCCACATGTCTAATATGTGGAGGCTAATGGTAACAAGTCTAACACCTTGTTTTCCATACCTTTTTCATATGTAAGACTAACCTATGATAATAAAAACTCATACATATATAACCATGTAAATGATTACATGTTTTAAAACAACATTAGTTATTATCCACAATTGAAACCTATGTGGAAAACAAGTAAATCAGATTCCAAAACCACACATGTTTACCATTTGATCAATTACTGAAAACAGCAAACAGAGAATGCACAAACCTCAGTAAAATGTCAACCAAACTTGCTAGGATTCTCAATTAGGAAATAACAAAGCCTCATAAGAGAAAATAAGTTCATTACCTAATAAAAATAATTTAGTATGTCATGGGATACAATTCTCTATTAAGTTAATTCCATTTCCATACACAGAAACAATACCAAGTAATTTTACCAAACTATTTTCTATAAGGGATTATACCTAAAATTGTTCAATTATGATACACCACCTTGGTATTCACAAGTTTGGAGTGTGTACTTTTATTAAATATGCTTTAGCATAATTTTAGAGCTATTAAATAAATTAAAGGAGGAGAAAACAACAAAATCACTTAATCTCGCACCCTAAATAAAAAATTCAAATATTCTTCAAATTCACCAAAACAAAACATGGTGAGATGTGAAATTTGATAAGGAATTCAAATATATTTTTTATTAATTTTTATGTTCACAAAAAGGCCCTGAAAATATTAATTTACTATCAGTTTTAGTAACAGAGGGACCTAGTGGTAATTTATAGAAACTTCCAGGGGGTTTTCTTGGAAATGTTTATTTCCTTTGTTCTTCAACCTCATGCCAGAAGGCAGAGGAGAAGCCTCTGTGTCGATGCCTGCTCGGCCACGTCCCGCTTGGCCGCTCCTCGTCCAGGATAAGAAGGAGAAGGTCGTCGTGTCCCTCTTCACTTCTCTCTCCCTCCCGTGCACTCTCTCTCCCTCTCTGTACTGAACCCGGAAATCAAACCCTAACCCTAGTCGTACGGCCGCCGGCCGTTGCCGTCGTTCCCGGTCATCCATGGAGAAACAGAGACCACCGGGAGCTGCGCCTCGCCTTCCTCTACCTCCCCGCCGAGTATCACTTACCGGGACGCAGTGAAGCCACCGGATTTCATCATCACCTTCAACTCCGGCCGCCGGTCGATTGTCGCCGTCGCCGTCGCTCAATACATCCTAGTGCTTCATCGAGCCTCTCCACGTGCTCAGGGTGAGCTCAAGCTCCTCACAGTGCCTCCCGTTTTGAAGTTGGACCATGAATTGCATGTTTTCGTCAAGCACCTGCACCACCGCCGCGCCGGTGGTTGCCGGCAAGGTTCCGGTGACCATTTGGCCACAACGTTGCCAATCCTAGACTCGTTGTGTCATGCTCTACAACATGGTAGCAAGTAATCACCCCAATTGCAACCAAATCATCGGATTCGAGTTCGACAGGAGAGATTCCTCCATTGCTGACGCGTGTGTGACGTCACCGTGACGTCCTAATTTTATTTCCTTTTATTTTAATTTTTGATTTAAAAGTAAACTGACAGGTGGGTCCCACCTGTCATTTTAAAAATGGCAGAAAATTAAGTAAAATTAATAAACCAATAACTTTAATTCTATTAATCAGAAAAATATAACTAATATACCAAATTGATTAGAAAAATATAATCTAGATGATTATCCACTTTTTACAAATATTTGATAAAGTTTAAAAAAATTAATATTTTCTTTAATTAAATTAAAACATTTAAAATTGAGAAAAATAAGAAATAATTCATAAAGTCAGAAAAATACAAGTTATATACCAAAATGCTCAAAATGATAAATGCAATTCATCTATGATGTTTTCATAGTCATTTGACCATGTTTTCATGTGTGCAATATTTTTCCTAATCATTTAATTCATTTAAAATTAATAAATTAATATCTTATTCAAATATTTTCAGAATACTTCAAATGAGGTATCAAATTAAAGAGAAAAACATTTTCAACTCAAATATGTCAAACATGAAACATTTTGTTTAACTTATAAACTTGTTTCTAAGGGATTAATGGAATTCTATAATATTTCATTATAACCAGTAATAACTACCTTAATATCGTTTTCTAATTAATAAAACCCTCATGTTTTCACACCTACTAAAACCTATCATCACAAGTTATTAGCAAGTATTGTGATGATAGAGTTAGTTGTATTAGTTCCTCATTTTCAAATAAACTTGATATCATTAGCTCTATACTCTAGAACATAAAATCAAATGTGTTTATTATCTTCTCCGTAGTTGTTTTCCCATATAATAGTGTTCTCAAGTTTGATCATGTGATAACTATTTATAACCTAAACATAATAACAATTGTGTGGTAAGTAAAAGTAAAACCCATGTAAGTCTAAAACCAGTAATAACAACATCACCACAAGTAACAAAACAACTCACCTAAAACCTGTGTGATTAACTTATCGTATCGATCATGGCTTACACTTGTAAGTTGGGGTATTGTCCAGGGTAATTCACGATGCATCTCATTACTATGCATGTATCATCTTGCCAGTGTTTTATGTAGTCCTTACCGGGACTATTTTGCTATCTTTCAGATGTTTGGATTTCTCTACGCGACCCTGGAACCCCGAAGACCTCGATTATTATTGTTATTTCAATCTCAGGCAAGTTCATCACTTGCTCATATCCTTTGCAGTACTTCATAACAAACTATTTGCAAAAACCCTATCGTATTACCACCTGTTCTCAAAATAATGCATGATCCTATTTTTATAATAATATGACTAATTGAATGACTACCCGAGTGGTAGTGTTCTGTTTGGTGGGCGGATGGAACCATGGTAAGATGAATAGGTCAAAGGAAGGTTCCATCTGCATGGGAACGTATTACCTAGGAATTAACAACAACTGCCGTCAGGATTCTTGCGCCGTAAATTCGCGTTAACCATGGGTCTTCTATGGGGGGAGTAAGTCAGCCGTGATACTTTTCTTGTTCGCATGTCAACGGACTGCCAGAGACGTACGCTGTAGGTCTTGCGGGACTACATGCACATGGGTGGGAGCCCTTACGTCCCACGGACTCTAGGGTCTATGAGTGTCTGCCAAGGGCGCGTAGATCTCCATCGTGAGGGGTGGAATCAGGCGTTCAACCTGCTGGCGGAAATGGGTGGGCATGTGTTGTGCGGAGAAGCACGGTTTGGCTTGGACCAACAACCGGGCCCCACACCTGAGTGGGAGTGGACAGGAATGTACACCTGGTTGTGCAACATGGTCTTGGTCGTCCATGGGTAAAGTAACGCACCTCTGCATAGTGTAAAAGGATGTGGCATGTTACCCCTTGTTCCAGGAAGGAGCTGCGAACGCCGCAGGAAAGGTAACTCCATGAAAGTTCTAGTCCTGTGAAGATCTGGCGGGCATAGTCTTCAGAATTAAAAGCAACCTTTTGAAGAAAGATTTACAAAAACCTTGCATTAGCTTATGACTCTTTTGAGTCTAAAGCTGTAGTTAGTGCATCAAACTACCCACTATATATCATGAGCTTGCTGAGTAACGCTCGTTACTCATTCGTTCCCGTTTGACCCCCTGCTTAGATTGGAAGCCTATGGAAGTCGTCATCGTGAAGCCATCGTTACCTCATGAAGCTAGGTGGAGTCTTGTACTACTTAGCCAGTGAAGCATCGTCATCAACAACGCTGGTGGAGGAGAAGCTATCAAGGTGTAGGTGGGGTCTATTCTTGGACTTAGATGTTACAAGCCATAGATTAGGGCTGACATCAGCCGTAGTAGATTTAGTTCTAAGCTAGAATTCTTCTCCAGCTTGGAGCTTCGAATTGTTCTTCTGATGTTTCATTTGCTGAGATCTTCTTTGATCTTCAAAGAGATTCTCGAGATTTTGTAATGAAGTTTGTATCCTATAGTCTTGCCTGGTCCTGCTATGTTTCTGTTGTACTACTCTGAGGGATGTAATATTCACGGATAAGTCCTTTTGTGAGTATTATGTCATCGACTTGCGCACTACACATGCAGTGGTGTGCTGGGTCACCACAAAGGCCATCTTCCAAGTGCGGATTTTTCGAGAGAAGAAACAGCCAGGCGAAAGAATTTGGGAGCCGCTAAGGACCGGAGGCTTTGGGATCCAAGCGAACAAGGAAGTCCCCTACTTGGAGATGAACTTTGTCGACTCGGCCCAGGGGTGGCGCCGAAAGTAGTTTTACGTCGTGGATGACAGCATGGGTGGCGTTCCAGAATTCCAGCCATTCGATATTTTGAAGTGGCGGAAGTCTTGGATTCATTCGCTCTCATCCGAAGAAATCGAGGTCGTCACCCCTCTACTCGCGAAGGTGGCACGCTTCCACGATAGGGAGCTGGGGACTCCGCTGAACGGGATACACCTATAGGGTGTGTTTCTGCGCCGGAGGGTCCAGCCTCTTCAAGATAGGCCGACCACCCTGTGGGAGTACACGGGCATCAACAACCGGAGCCGTACGTGCGACGATATTCTTTCGAATGCAGAATTCGACAAGAAGATCGCGGCTATCACCAACTTGAAGAAGGGAGAGGGCTACTCGGCGTGCCCTCTCAACCCATTCGAAACAGAGAACCCCCCAACTGAGGTGAGTTCCCTAATCTTCTCCTTTGCTTCTTGTTTCTTCTTTCTCAGGTTTTCGTCAATTGAAACCCTTCTTCTTCTTCTATTTGCTTTTATAGAATCAGGATGTGGCAACATGTTACCCGCTAGTTTCTGCGAATGATGTCTCGGATCTTCTCGTGAGCAACGTTGAAGCTCCTCCCGAGGCCAGCGTCGCGGATGCTAACTCAAGCTCTGAACAAGAGGAGATAGACAAGGAGGAAGAGTCGGATAACGAGCAACTTCGTCGTTGCAAACGCTGCAAGACGGAGGAGGCTGAGGTCACTTCCAAGGACAACTCCTTGAGTGATGAGCATGTCGAGGGGGTTGAGCCTCTTCGAGTGACTCCTCTCAATGTGCTTCCTCCCGTCATCCGCCAGTAGAGGATCTCCACCGCCTGGAACCCTGACAATCTTGACGATGATGATGAGGATGAGTAAGTTATGCGACCATCAGCGCGAATCAGTTTGCTTCTTTGACTCCGTCCATGAAGAGGAAAGAGGCCGCCGCGGATCCTGCTCTAGCTGCAGATCTCACTCGAAGACCTCCGATCCCAGCAAAGGCAGTCAACGTCCCGGAGTACGGGATGCCCAACTTTGCGGGTGGACGGCCTGGAGACGTCGGGGCGTCAGCGAGCAGGGAGATCTCGGCGAGCTCAACAGATCCCTTGTCTACCGCTCAGGGCAAGGTAAAGTATATTTTTCTTTTTTTCCTGCAACTTTCCTTGCTTGTTTTCTTTTATCGGCTGCACGACAGTGCTCCCAATGGGAGTATCCCCCGAGTCTATGGTCGATTGCTTGCAGTCTACCATGGACTCAAGTCGAGATTTTCTTTTCTGGTCTGTTTCTTGATTATAGTTTTCATCAGGTGCACGTAAGTGCACGGAACTCTGCTCAGAATTTTCGCAGGCCCTTCTTTATTCCCTTGCTGCTTTTGGGGTCGTCTTCTTTCGGCTGAGGCGGATTGTGCTTCTCTTCCGGGAGAGCGTGACCAGCTCGCCAGGATGGCCTCACCCTTCAAAGTAAGCTGCCACATGCCTTTTTCCTTAGTTCTGTTTCTTCCTGGTCGCGATTGTTGTTTAATCACGCACTTTATACTGCAGACGAGGTTAATCGCTTGAAGTCCGAGAAGGCAGAGGCTTCCTCTCGGCTTTAAACCTTGAGAAGGAGATGGAGTCTACTCAAAAGGAGTCGGCATCCACACGCAAGCGCTCAGCTGACAGTCCCGCGGAAGCCCAGGATGCCTTGAAGCAGTTGGAGGAGGAAAGTGTGAAGCACGACGATGATCTGGTCGGCGTCCTTCGTCCCTTGGCCGAGAAGTTGGCTGGTGAGTCACGCTTGAACTTCTTTTGACTGTGGCTCATCCTTCTCTTTTTCTGATGTTTACCTGGTTTGTTTTTGTTTAGGTGTTATTGGAGTTGGTCTAGATCTACCCAGAGGGATTCGACTCGAAGCCCTCTCGGATGCATGCACTCAATTGCAGGAGCACGGGAACAAGGCCAGATTCCTCATCCGCGACGCTGCCCAAGCGCTGACGCAACTGCACTAACGTCTGCTTGTGGATGCGCTGGTTCTGCCGACTCTTGATGGCCTCTTGCAAGTTTTCCTAGGCGAGGATGATCCCCTCCAGGAGTAATCCCTTGCGTAGATCGAGTGTGGAGCCAAGACGGCTATCCAATTTTGCCTGGCGCATGGCTTCACGGGTGACCTGGAGAAGGTGTACTCGGAGCTTCCTCGGGACGCGCAGGGCAAAAAGGTAGCGCTCCGACCTTTTGGCGACCGCGCAGGGAAGCTTGGGAAGACTCTCTCCGGGGTAGTTTCCCGCGGCCGTGGTGGACAGCCTGCTGCGAGTGGAGCTACCTCCGTAGTTCCTTAGATCGATCACTGTTTGTGTATGTTTCTGTGTGTAATGAACCTTGGGATGCATTCCCGTACTTTGTTTTGTCAATCGAGATGTTTTGAAAGTGTCAGCGTTTTATTATTGCGATTTACTTTGTATTCCCCCGAAGGGAGTAGCCCCTGAGCACTCGAAGATTTTGTGTGGTACATCGTGGAGTGGGGTATGACTATGTCTCTAAAAACTTAGTTGTTCTTTCCAGGTGGTGGATTCCAGCGGAGGTTCGTCTAGTGGAGCTGCTCCTTCGACGGAGCCAGTAATTGCGGCTGCTAGTATGCTGGCTTCACTTTGTGACCGTGTCACGGATGGTGAGCGTAAGCTCAAGGATCTGCGAGGCGTGGCGGATGTTGCCAAGTCGAAGCAGAAAATTGCTGCGGATCGCGAACAATTTGTGACGGAGGAGCTGGCCAGCGTTGCGAAGGGCATGCTCTGTAAGTTCCGCGAGCCCCCGAGTGCTTTTTGTTGATTCCTGCTTTTTTTTTACGCGCTTGTTGTCCATGAAGTTGTTGAACCTGATGGGGTGTGTGAGGGTCACTGGGTGGGCAATCATATTGCTCATGAGTCAAGCAGCTTTAAACCTTATGCGAGCGATTTCTGGTCTGACCGCAGCCGAGGTTTTATCTTGGCTACCCTGAAGTACCGGGCGAGTCAGGCGCAGCTTTTTGTTGAATCTTGTCAGGAGGCCCTCTCTTCCATCCATCAGGCGTTTTACCCATTCGGCGTTGTTCCGGATGGCTTGAGTAGCTTGCTAAGGTTGTTTCGTTGAGTGGGGGATGTTCAAGAGTGTGTGCGTCAGCAGCTCATTTGTGGTGCTCAGGTGGCGCTTGCCTTCGTTCGTCTGTGGCATCCTGGAGTCAAATTTAATTCTATGGCGCAACTCTCTGATACCCGAGGGCCACCTGTAGATTTGTCCCCTCATTATGAGGTTGTGCGACCTACAGCGGAGCGAATTATTCAACTGACCGCTGCGGAGACTGAGCGACTGCTTCAAGAGGCGGCTGCTCGGTAATAGCTGTAGTTTGTAAGGTGTATATACCTTGTTTGTTTAGTCGTAAGGTGTGTGAAGGTATGTACCTTTTGACCTTGTATGTTGATTCGATAAGTTAAGGTGTTTATAAGATGTGTACCTTGTTATATTTATCGAGTGTGAGCACTTGAAGATTTTGCTGATGCTAGTTTGGTGTAGCCCCCGTGTGTTGGGATGTGACCTGTTGTTTAGCATGTGAAGAAAGGAAAAATAAACGATAAAGATTGCGATTGTATAGTCTTTGTAGCTATGGCTGAGAAACCATGTTTTTATTGCGATGGCTGAGAAACCATGTATTTTCTCGGGCTACAATGTGGCTGGTACAGCCTTATTTCTTCCGAGTAGGAGATTAAATCCTAAGGGTAGAACTTGCGGAGGTGTATCACGTTCCACGGGTTGGAGTAGATGCCGCCTGTCTTCGGGTTCTTCAAGCGGTAGGCACCTCCTGGAATGACTTCGTGTATGATGAAGGGTCCTTCCCATGGTGGCTCTAGCTTGTATCCCTCCTTTTGCTTGAGTCGCAATACCAGGTCACCTACCACGAAGGATGTGTGGCGTATGCAGCGATTATGGTGATTGCGGGGCGATTGCTGATAGACTGCGGATCTTGCGAGTGCGATGTCCCTGATCTCGTCCAGCGCGTCCATGTCTTCTGCGAGTGCCTTGTTGGAGGTTTCTTCGCTGTATGCGACGACTCTGGGGCGCTGAACTTGGCGTCCTCGGGTAGCACGGCTTCAGCTCCGTATACCATGAAGAATGGCGTGTAGTTTTTCGATCGATTTGGCGTTGTTCGCAGGCTCCATAGCACCGATGGCAGTTCTTCAGCCCAATGCCCTGCTGCTGGGTGTAGCCGAGTGAGAAACCGCTTCTTTAGGCCAGCCGAAACTAATCTGTTGGATCGTTCGACTTGGCCGTTAGTTTCTGGGTGAGCTACCGAGGCGAAGGTAAGAGTTATCCCCTTTTCCTTGCAGAACTCCTGGGTTTCCTTCGATGTGAAGTTGGTCCCATTATGTGTGATGATATTGTGTGGGACACCGAACCTGCACACGATGGAGTCGAGGAATCTCACGGTGCACTCGGCGTGTTGCGACGTGACAAGCATGGCCTCTATCCGTTTGGTGAATTTGTCGACTGCGACCAGCAGGTGAGTGTATCCTCCGGGTGTTGATTTTCGCAGTGGTCCTACCATGTCGAGCCCCCATTGAGCGAATGGCCAGGAGATGGGGATCATGTGGAGCTCTGTGTCCAGTGCGTGTGGCTTGGTCGCGAACTTCTGGCAGGCGTTACACCTCTCGACGAGATCTTTGGCGTCTCTGGCTGTCGTGAGCTAGTAGAATCCTGCTTGAAAGGTTTTCCCCACGATTGCTCTCCAGCTTGCGTGATGCCCGCAGTCGCCTTGGTGTATTTCACGGAGCAGTTCCTTGCCATCCTTGGTTGAGATGCACCTCTGAAGTACTCCTGATATACTTTACTTGTATAGTTCTCCTTTGATCACCCGAAAAGATTTGCTGCGTCGCACTATCTGTCTGGCCTCGCAAATGTCTGCCGCGAGCTGCTTGTTGGACAGATAGTCGAGCTATTTCTGCGTCCAGGTTGGCTCGACCAGAAAGACTTTCCTTGAGATGTTATGGATGAGTTCGATGAGGGCGATTTGTTGGCTGGCTTCCATTTCCGCTACTGCGGGTGTCTCTGTTTGCTTTTTGACCTTGACTGATATTTTGCTTACTTTTTTCGATGTAGATTCCTGGTGGAACATGGGCGTTTGTGGACCCTATGTTTGCCAGTCTATCTGCTTCTTCGTTGCTTGATTGTGCGATATGCTTCAGCTCGCATCCCTTGAAACTTCCTTTGAGTAGGTTGTACATGTCGTGGTAAGCCATCATGTTATCCGCGACAGCGTCGCACTCCTTCATCGTCTGTTGCACGATAAGATTTGAGTCTCCGTATATCATCAGTCGAGTGGCTATGCAAGCGATCGTCATCTTCATGCCGTGTAGGAGCGCCTCGTACTCTGCGTCGTTGTTTGATGTTGGATCGTCGGGGGGAAATCAAGTCGGAGGACGTACTGGAGCTTGTCTCCTCTTGGCGATATAAGGATTACTCTGGCTCCAACTCCTTTTTTTCTCTTCGACCCGTCGAAGTACATTATCCAAGAGCTCGTGTACTCGGGTAGCCCTGGGGTTTGCAGCTCTGTCCACTCGGAGAGGAAATCTGCTACTACCTAGGACTTTAGAGGGTTTCACCATGTGTATATGATGTCCCAGGCGCCCAGCTCAATGCTCCACTTCGCGATTCTTCTGGATACCATGGGATTGTTCATGATTGTACGGAGTGATGCGTAGTTTAGCACCGTGACGGTATACTCCTGGAAGTAATATTTGAGCTTGCGGGCTGTGAAGACCACTCCATACGCGAGTTTCTGATAGTGGGGGTATCGCTGAGGTAATAGATTGGCCTCTGTACACCGTCTGCCTTTCCCTCCTCTGGCCACTCGACCACAAGTACTATTCTCACCATTTGATTTGTTGCGGCTAGGTATAGGTACAGGGGCTCCCTTTCCTGAGGCGTGGTCAGTATTTTCTTGCTCTGGAGTACCTTTTTCAAGTCGATGAATGCTTGCCTTGCTTCATGTGCCCACTCGAACTTGTCAGTTTTCTTTAGCAGTTTATAGAGGGGGAGCGCTTTCCACCATATCTTGCGATGAATGCTGAGGGCTGCCAGACGCCCTGCGAGCTGCTGCACGCCGTGAAGGTTGGTCGGTTCTTTCATCATCAAGATCGCCTGAATCTTTTCTGGGTTAGCTTCGATTCATCGCGCAGAGATCAGGTAGCCGAGGAGTTGTCCTGCAGGAACTCCGAAGATGCACTTTGTCGGGTTGAGATTGATTTTGTATGCGTTGAGGGCGTTGAATGTTTCCTTGATGTCCTCGAGAAGTGCGTCCTACACTAGAGTCTTGAATTCTTGATGACGATGTCGTCAACGTACACTTGTATGTTCTTGCCAATGAGCTTGGCGAGGCATTTTTACATGTAGCGCTGATATGTTGCGCCTGCATTTTTTAGCCCGAAGGGCATTGTCATGTAGCAGTATACACCATGCGGTGTGATGAATGTTGTCTTCTCCTCGTCCTCTTGCTTCATCCTGATCTGATTATAGCCCGAGTAGGCATCCAGGAAGGAGAGGCGTTGATGGCCTGCTGTAGAATCCACGATCTGGTTGATCCGTGGTAATGGGAAGTTATCCTTGGGGCAGTGTTTGTTCAACGACGTGTAGTCGATGCACACGCGAAGGATGTAAGTATTTTTCTTTGGGACCAGCACCGGGTTTGCTAACCAGGTGGATATTTTGATTTCCCTGATGAACTTGGCGGCTAGTAGTATGTTCACCTCTTCTCCGAGTGCTTTCTGTTTTGGCTCGGAAAAGCGTCGAGTGGTCTGTTTGACTGGCTTGGCATCTTTAACACTTCAAGTGAATGCTCGGCAAACTCCCTGGGTATCCCTGGCATATCTGAGGGCTACCAGGCGAAAATCTCCTAGTACTCATGGAGGATTTCAACGAGCGCGCCTTCCTATGTGGATGATAGGGTGGAGGACACGATCGCCGTCTTCGAGGATTATGTCGGGTGCACTTGATGCTTTCGAGTGTCGCTGCTTGGGCTAAACTCGAGTTTTGGGGCATTCTTTTTTGTGAGTGGCATCACGGAGTTATCCATGGTTTTTTCCAACTCTTTCAGCTCCTCTTGCATCCCGAAGGATTTCGCGATCTCGTTGAACTCGGTGTCGCACTTGTCTGACTTTTCAAAGTCGTTGTTTATTGTTATCGTGCCATATTCCTCTGGGAGTTTGAGATTGAGGTAGGCGTAATGGGGTACTGCCATGAATCTCACGAACGTTGTTCGGCCGAGAATGGCATGGTACTGTGATGGTCAGTCGACTACCTCAAAGTCGATGAATTCTCTCCTATAGTTTTTCGGGTCTCCGAGTATCACCTCCAAGTTGATTGTTCCGAGTGGTCGGACTTCTTTCCCTCGTACTATCCCGTGGAAGGATGTTTCTGATTCCGCGAGGCCTTCCAGTTCTTGTTCATCTTGCGGAGTGTGTCCGCGTATATGATGTTGATTCCGCTGCCACCGTCCATGAACACCCGTGCTAGGTCGTAGTTGCCTATTTGCGCCTAGATGACGAGCGTTGCATTTCCAGGTCGATACACCCGTGGAGGGTGGTCCTCTTGGGAGAAGGTTATCGACTGCTCTAACATCTTTAGGTATTCAATCGTGGATGGTGGAGCCTCTACTACCATGTTAACTTGGCGTGTGTTTGTCTTCTGGACTCTACGGGACGGGCAGACCTTCTGTATCATACCTAGGAGCCCCGGTGGGTTCGGGTACCCGTTAGCTCCCTGGTTTGCGGCGAGTGGCGTTGGTAGCGCAGCTAGCGCCACGTTCTGATGTCCTGGTGGAGGCTAGGGTGGCGGTTGGTATCCGCTAGCTCCTCTTGGGAGTTGCGGGTATCCTTGGCTGATGGCGGCTCTATGTTTTTCCGTGTACGCCTCGTGGATATCTTGGAACTTTCGGCATTCTTTGAGGAGGTGAGTGTCCTTAATTTTGCCCGTGCGCTTATCTGTGAACAGATGTAGCGAGCAGTATCCGTCAAGGTCTTCCTCAGGAGTTTTATCGTTTGGCTTTGGTTTCAAGTCGCGATTTCCGCGAGATCCACCGTCGCGGTTTCTTGTGAACTCCGCCGCCACCAGTGCCGACTGATCGTCATGGTCGTAGTGTTTCCTCTTCCTCCTTTGGCGGTCTCCGTTGCGATCCTCATCAGGCGCGGGTGAAGAAGCTTTTTCGTTGCGCATGGACTCTTCGCCATTAGCCCATCTGTCTGCTATCGCCATTAGTTCTCCGATTGTTTTGGGCGAAGCTCGTCCCAGTTCCTCTCGGAAGGTGGCGTGCCGAGCGTCTTTGGTGAAAGCTTCGACTGCGACCTCTTCCGACATATTTCCCGCCGTGTTCTTGAGTGTGGTCCACCTCTGGATGTACTCACTGGTAGACTCGCCGCTCTTCTGCTTGTAGGCCCGCAGTTCCTCGATAGACGCTGGTCGCTTGTATGTCGCCTAGAAGTTCTTCCGGAAGTCGCGGGTGATATTGTCCCAGGATTCGTAGTGTGCACATGATCTTCCTTTGAGCCAGTTGCGGGCAGAGCCTACAAGGTGTAGGTTTAGGTACTGCATGGAGGTTGTCTTGTTCCCACGTTGGTATTTCACCGCGGTAAGATAGTCTGAAAGCCACGACTTGGGCCCTTGCGAGCCGTGGTACTTTTGGACCTCCGTTGTGAGCTTGAATATTTTGGGCATTGGTGCCTCGCGAATGCTGCGGGTGAAGCACATCGCGCCGCAGACTTCCTTGTCAGAGGACGTGGACGGCAATCAGGCGCAGTTCCTGCAAGCTCAAGCCTTGTCGACCTTTCTCTGCGTGATTTCTCCACCGCGTCGTATTTAGGTCGGTCGCGATTGTCCTCCTACCGCGCTTCCCTATTGTGGTGTCGTGATCGGCTTCTGTGGTGCCGCGGGCTGCTGTCGCGATCTCGCGGGCTATCGTCGTCGCTATGCAGGCTCTCGCCGCAGCGTCGGGCTTCCTTTCCTTGGGAGCAGCAAGGTGACCCCTTGTCTTCCCTTTTAGGAAACGTACTCTCGCGTCTGTGAGGTGTTTTATCCACCCAAGGATTTTTGTCAGGTTCTGGAGTTGTTGCGTGCCTACGGTTCTGGGCGGCGATTCTTGCGACTGCCATGCCTATCCCCCTCTGGACTTGTCGATGTTGCTCCACGTGGGGGTCGTTTTCGGGTGGCTGGTTCGCCTGTAAGTACGTGGCGGCTGCCAGGACCGTTGTGGCGGGGGTTGTCGGGTGTAGGTTGCCCTCCTCATCGACGTGCATGAGGTATGTCTCAAGGGACTTGCTGATTCCGCTGAGGGACTCGTGGTCCAGGCGGGCAGTCTTCAAGATGTATTTCCTCTTTGGTGGTTGATTTCCCGTCGATTGAGTCCGAGAGAGCGCCGCACGGTGCGCACTCGAGGCTTCCGCCGCTTGCTTCCACTGCTCCAAATCCTTGCGGGCTTCTTGCAGTTGTCAGCCAGTTCGCAGCAGGTGGTAGTGGTACGCCACCAGGTCCTCTTGAGTGCACCTGGGTGGTATCGGTTGGCCCGAATTTACTACCGCTTTCGCTGTGAGCCATGCGATTCGCGGAACTTTGATGTGCTCTCGCGCTTCTTTGCTACCCTCCGTTTCCTCTGGTACTTTGCCTGAATCTGCCATGCAGACCTGAGCCAGATATGGCGCGTGAGTCCTAGGCGTAGATTGGCGGCTCCTGCAGAATTTGGAGGGCTCCTCTGTCGTGATCGTGTGGAGGTCGCGTGTGTTGCGGAAGATAGAGCTACCGCTGGGCGCGGGGTCGTGACCAGCATTGTCAGATGGCGACTCGAGGGCCTCAGGGCTTGAGACGGACTCAGAGTCCGATTCGCCGAGTCCGGTCTGGTCGAGGAAGCGCATGATCCCCGCCTTGTTGGCGTGGAAGTGGAAGCTGCCGAACGTCAAGCTGACGCTTTTCTCGAGTCCGCTGAACACGAGACGCGATTTCGGCGAGTGGGGCGCGTAGATGAGCGACCCGAAGCGTATCGGCTCCATTGGAGTTGATGATCTAGGGCTCCAGCTGAAGGTTGGCGATGACGAGGCCAAAGATGTCGTGGATCCAGCGCCTGCCGTTCCCACAGACGGCGCCAATTGTCGATTGGTCATCTCGACAAGTCCCTCGAATGATCCGGTAGGGTTTTGATTAAGAGAACGAATAGGCGCTAGTGACAATCGTCGGCTAACAGGGGGCACGATTTACCCAGGTTCGGGGCCCTCATAGAGGTAAAACCCTTACTCCTGCTCTTGCGATCTGTATTACAAGTAGATCGGTTACAATGGTGGGTGCCTAAGTCGAGAGATTAATCTTGAGCTCACGGCTATGGTGGAGAAAAGTAGATTGGGATCCCCCTCGATGGTTCTCCTAACCTTTTATAGGTGGCCAGGTCTCAAACCGTGTCCGAGGGGGTTAAAAACCCTAGTTCTAGGTCGGTAGGAGTTTTCCTTCTTGACCCGCAAGTATTGCGGGTGGGCTTCTGCTGGGCCTTCTAGAACATTGGCATAGTGCCTTGCTTTGGGCCTTGGTCTTGGGCCTTGGACCGGGTAGGCTCACCCGCCAGGTCCACGAGTCATCCCCACGTCAGAGGACCCATCCTTGGTGCACCAGTAGACGAAATTGGTTCGTGGAGTGTACCATCCGTCCACCCCTGACGGCACCATCTGCTGAGACTTTTGTTTTCACCCCGTTGAGCATTCCTGGCACGAGGGAGTTTTCTGTGTGATCCAGGAGGCGATTGCACGTTTGTCGTACTTGAGGGACTAGTTATTCCTGGGTACCAGTTTGAGATGCTTGGGAGACACGATGAGGTGGGACTACCACTTCTTGTGCTGTAGGACCTTGATAGCATGGGTCCTCATCTGAAGGACACGGAGATTCTGTTGCACCGCACCCAGTGTATACTGGATGATCTAAGGATAGTGCATCACACCACCACCGCGGAGTACCGCACACTAACAACGGACTTGGGTAAGCTAAAGGTTGAGCACGACACCAGGACTGCAAGGACCGCGCCTTGGCGGGTCAGCTGCGGAGCACCCGTTTGGGCCGTGACCAGCTCACCAAGAAGGTAGAGGTGTTGTAGGAAGCCAACACCATTCTGTGTGGTAGGCTGAAGACTTTGAGAGAGGATCTGGCCATTAGAGACTCGACTCTCGAGGAGTTGGAGGAGGAGATCACCAAGCTCCGCAGAGAGAACAAGGACCTCCTTGTAGACGACGGCATCCTATCAGATGTTGATGGGATGGACATGAGTGACCAGATTGAGAAGGAGGATGACGACGTGCTTGAGGATGAGGAGAATCTTGAGGAGATCCTTTTCGATGGAGATGATGACCAGGACTAGATGTAGCCCTAGCGCCTTTTGATGTTGTCCAGATTAGTATGCTAGTAGCATTGTGATGTCCCCATGAGTCGCTTCCATGGTGTAGCTCTATGGAGCCTAGTTTGTATTGTGAGACTTATGTTTGTGTTATGTGTGATTGCAAGACTCTATGTTATGAATGAGATGTGTTTGTGTTCTATCTATGCTTGTGATTTCTCTACTCGTATTTTACTTGTGATTTATCACTTGTCTTTCGTTTTTCCCCATAAAACTATTTTGTCGGCTAGTTTTTAAAATCGAAAAAGTCTTGCTGCATAGTCTTACACATGTTTCACTACAGCATGCCGCATCGTTGGGAACCACCACCACCATCGGTGGAGGCATTGTTGGCCCTGATGATGGAGGACCATGAAGACACACGCGCTGAGAGCACAGCCACCATTGATGCACTGTAGCAGTTGGCCAATGCTAGTGCCAACAACAACAATGGTGATGGCAATGGCAATGGCCATGGTGCTCGTTCAAAGATGAAGGACTTTCAATAGACTAATCCCCCGATATTCTCAAAGATTGTGGAGCCTCTTGATGCTGATGATTGACTCCGCACTATTGCAAACAACCTGGAGGTAGCTGCAGGCAAGAACTTGGTGGGAGACCACTCGAGCCACTGTTGTTGTTGGCCATGTGTTCAATTGGGAGGACTTTGTTACTAGGTTTCGCAATTATCTCATCCCCCGGGGTGTGATGAATATTATGCGGGACAAGTTTCTGAAGCTGAGGCAAGGAGGAAATGTCAGTATCTAAGTACTGGGAGGAATTCACTACCCTGTCCAGGTATGCCCTAGAGGAGGTTAACACTGAGGTGAAGAAGAAGGAACGATTCCTAAATGGACTGCATGATGAGCTGCAGTGTACTCTGGTTATGATATCATTCCAGGATCTGGACTCGCTTGCTGATGCTGCCATGATGATGGAGCACAAGCGCCAGAATGCTTTTAACAACCGTAAGAGGAAGATGATGATGCAAGGAGGGTATAGTGCACCAAGGACTCGCCCTGCCCCTTATGCGAGGCCACCACCACCAAGGGCGCCTGCTTATGCACCTCGCCCAAATCACCAGTATGCACCAAGGACCAATCACTCCAACAATCATGCTCCTTATGCACCAAAGCCTGGAGGAAATGGCACGGGAAACAATTTCAACCGTGATGCAAATCCTAACCCAAACCTGAAGCCAAATGGAGGTTGCTTTGTGTGTGGAAAGGAAGGAAACTTCGCTCGGGAGTGTCCTACCAAGAATTTTGCTCCAGCTTAGCCCACTGCAACCAAGATGAACCAAGGTCCATTCATGAGGAGGCAGAATGTGATGAAGGGACATATGAATCATGTCACTGCTGAGGAAGCACATGAGGCACAAGACATGGTGATGGGTACGTTTCCTGTCAACTCTGTACCATCTGCATTGCTGTTTGATTCTGGTGCATCGCACTCCTTTGTCACTAATCTGTTTGCTGAGTATAGTGGTATGAAGCATACCTGTATGCACAACCCTATGTTAATACAAATACCTGGAGATAGTGCTAAAGCCAACCTTGTTTGCAATAAAGTACCCTTGGAGATACAAGGGAAAACTTTTCATGCCGACCTGATAGTACTGGTATCCCAAGGGATAGAAGTAGTACTGGGTTTGAACTGGATGACCAAGTATAAGGGTGTTATATATTGCACCAAGAAGTCCATTTCAATGACCACTTGTGATGGAGAAAAAGTTTCCTACACTGCAATCAAGCCTTCATCAAAGATCCATTGCAACACCAGTGTAGCCAACCCCACACTTGAGGAAGTTCCGGTAGTATGTGAATGCCCTGATGTTTTTCCAGAAGAGTTACCCGGTATGCACCCCGGTCGGAATATCGAGTTTATTATTGAGTTAGTGCCTAGAACCGGACCTATAGCACAGAAGTCTTATCGGATGAATTAGAAGGAGCTAGATGAATTGAAGAAACAACTAGATGACATGTTGAGGAAAGGTCTGATTTGCCCAAGTGCAATTTTTTATGGATAAATGGGACGGTACCACTCTCTTATGTGTGGATTACCGCAAGTTGAATGATGTCACCATCAAGAACAAGTACCCGTTGCCCAAAATTGACCTGTTTGACCAGCTAGTTGGGGCTAGAATTTTCTCAAAGATCCATCTTCGCACTGGTTATCACCAGTTGAAGGTTCGTGAGACCAATATTCCCACGACTGCTTTCACCACTCGTTACGGGTTGTATGAGTACACCGTGATTCCTTTTGGTCTGATCAATGCCCCTCCCTATTTTACGAATCTCATGAACAAGGTGTTCATGGATTATTTGGACAAGTTTGTCGTGGTGTTTATAGACGACATTCTTACTTATTCCAAGAGCGAGGAAGAACACGAAGAACATCTGAGACTTGTACTTGGAACACTTTGTAAGCATCAACTGTATGCTAAGTTCAGTAAGTGCCAATTCTGGCTGAAGGAAGTTGGATTTCTTGGACATGTGGTATTAGAAGGAGGGATTTCTGTTGACTCTGCTCTGGTTCAGACTTTGGCAAAGCGTGCTGCTCCCACCAATCAGACTGAAGTCCGATCTTTTCTTGGTTTAGCAGGATATTACCGCAAGTTTGTCAAGGATTTTCGAGCATCACCAGACCACTCACTCAGTTGATCAAGAAGGATAGTAAGTTTGTATGGACAAACAAGTATGAAGAGATCTTCAAAGAGTTTAAGAATCGACCGGTGTCTGCCCCGGTACTCATTATGCCGGACGTCACCAAGAGTTTTGATGTTTATTGTGATGCTTCTAAGCTTGGTCTTGGAAGTGTTCTCATGCAAGAAGGGAAGGTCATATCTTATATATCACGCCAGTTGAGACCTCATGAGCTTAACTATCCCACGCATGAGTTAGAGCTTGCCGCAGTTGTTCATGCCCTCAAGGCATGGCGACACTTTCTTATGGGAAAAGATGTGAAATATACACAGATCATAAGAGTTTGAAGTATATCTTTACTCAGCGTGAACTCAGTATGATGCAACACCATTGGAGTGAGCTCATTAAATATTATGATCTAAGTATCCACTATAATGTTGTTGCTGATGCTCTTAGTCGAGAACCGGTCTCTCTGAATGCTATGATCCAGATTAGGCAACCGGAGTTGCGGAAAGAACTTGACCAGCTTGGTATTGAGGTGGTCAGCTATGGTATGTTGGACACCATAGAAGTTAAACCAACTGTGGTTGATCAAATCAAAGAAGCTCAGAAAGGCCAGAAAAGTATGGATGGAATCAATACCCGCATGGAGAGGAGAAAGTTGCCGGTTTTACCATTGATTCCGAGGGAGTCTTGTGGTATGAGGGTCGCATTTGTGTTCCTTACGAGTCTGAGTTAAAGCAAACCATCATGACTGAGGCTCATGATACCCTGTATTCTATTCACCCAGAGGAACCAAGATGTATCAGGACCTGAAGGAGAGATTTTGGTGGCATGGAATGAAGTGAGACATTGCTTCATTTATAGCCCAGTCATGTATGTCAGCAGGTCAAAGCTGGGCACCAACGTCCTATTGGATTGCTACAACCACCGAAGGTGCCAGTTTGGAAATGGGATGAAGTCGGGATGGACTTCATTACTGGACTTCCAAGGTCCAGCTGAGGAAATTATTCTATATGGGTTGTCGTGGATAGGCTCACTAAAGTTGCTCACTTTCTTCCTATCCGGACTACTTATCGTGGAGACCATCTTGCTCATCTTTACATTTCTCGGGTTGTTATACTAAATGGAGTCCCTAGCAGGATTGTGTCTGATCGAGGAACACAGTTCACTTCTCGATTCTGGAGAAAGTTGCACGAAGCACTAGGAACCAAGTTATCCTTTAGTACAGCCTATCACCCGCAGACTGATGGCCAAACTGAGCGTGTGAACCAGATTTTGGAAGAGATGATCCGTGCTTGTGTTTTTTCTTATGGAGCCAAATGGAAGATTGTCTGCCTTTTGCGGAGTTCTCTTACAACAATAGCTATCAGTCTAGCTTGCAAATGGTCCCTTTTGAAGCCTTATATGGATACAAATGTCGTACACCTCTGAACTGGACTGAAACTGGTGATAGTCAAGTCTTTGGTGTGAACACTTTGTGTGCTGCAGAAGAGCAAGTCTAGCTTATTCGTGATCGTCTCAAGGCAGCTCAATCTCGCCAAAAGAGTTATGCTAACACAAAGCGCTGCGATGTCTCTTTCAACATTGGAGATTTCATGTATCTTCGTGTCACGCCACTCACAAGGATGCAATGTTTTCATGTCAAGGGAAAGCTTGCACCCCGGTATATTGGCCCTTTTAAGATCTTGGCCCATTGTGGTGAAGTGTCTTATCAGTTGGAATTGCCAGAAGAGTTGTCAGCGTTTCACAATGTTTTTCATGTGTCTTTGCTCCGAAAATGTCTTCATGTACCTGAGAAGAATCTCACCTACCAAGATGTTGACTTCAGGCCCATTGACTTGAATGATGACCTGACCTACCATGACAGACCCCTGTGCGTTCTTGAGGAGAATATTCGTGTGACCAGGAAGCGTGCTATTAAATTCCTTAAGATTCAGTGCACGAATCACTCTGAGGAAGAAGCTACCTGGGAGCGTGAGGATTATATCAGGAAGGAGTTCCATGATTTCCTTAAGGCTTAAGACCCGCAAATCTCGGGGCGAGATTCTTTTAAGGGGGGAAGATCTGTCACACCCCAATTTTTGGACCATTGTAATATAGTTATGGGAGACAAAAATGTGAGCCAACAAAAACTTTTGTAATATTTTTGTGCGCACCAATATGTGTATGTGACCATGGTTATCTATGAAATGCAAGCAATATTTTCTTTTAAAACAAATATCATTTTTCCTGATGATCACTAGTGTTTTCTCTGATGTTTTCCATATGTTATCCTGAGTAATTTTGTTCCAAGTATTGGATCATGATTATTTTCAACTTGACTGTGTTATTTGGTTTTGTACCATCCAAGAAAACAAAATGGCATTTGGAATTATGGAGGTTTTACTTTAATTTTTCTCTGAAAGTTTTCCCTAAAAACTAGCCAAATACCTATTTCTAGCACGTGTTTTCAATTAGTTATAATATCCCATTTTATGTTTTCTTGGTTTATAATTGTTCTCTGGTGTGTGGGCTACAAATACATAACCTTGGTTTGATTTGTGGAGTTTGAAAACATATAGTTGCATGCTTATTTTTGTAACAAGAAAATAACAGAGGGAACCAAAGTTTTTGAAAAACAGATAAAAATAAAAAGATACCCTTTTTCCAGCTTGTTTTCATAGCCTTGCACACTTTTAAAAAATATATTAAAAATATGTTTCTAGATTTTCATGACATTATTAACAATGTCCAACTTGAAATTCCAAAATAGGACTTCATTTGATATTTTAATCAAGCATGAACATTTCCTTGATTCTGACTGTTTCAACACTTAGCAAAATTTCAGTTAAGTCACTTTTCTGAAACTGTTTTGGACAGAAGTTTGAGTGTTTTTTTTTTTGAATTGGAGGGGAGACGCCATGTCCTATCTACTCCCCTATGTGCCACTTGTGTGTGTGTGTGTGTGCTTTGGATCCCTTTTTGGGTGATCAGAGAGAGAGAAGAGAGGGAGAAAGTGAGGCCGACAGTGAGAGGGAGACAAGGGGGAGACACAGTGCGCACCCACCACCGCGCTCCACTGTGGCCATACCGTCGCCGCTCGCCTCTCCGCGCCGCCAAGCGCCAGTGCGCGCACGCCAAGACCCCGTGCCGCCCCATGCGCAACGCCATGACGCGCCACACGTCCCCCCCCCCCGAGCCATGCCGTGCACGCCCGAGACCACGCCGTAGGACACCACCCGTGCCCCGCGCCTATACGGCACGTTGTGCTCTCACACGTCGCCACCCATTCCCTCCGCTCCATTGCACGCCCCACCGCACGGCCACTCATCCCCGCTCTCTCTATGAGTGACCCGAGGAAGAAATCGCCGCCGGCCACCGCAAGATCCCCCGGAAGGTTGCCGTCGATCCCGACTGTCTCCTTCCGCCTTTGCGCCCTAGCCTTACTTCCCATACCCGTGCGACCTCCCTGACCCCTCGCCTTGGCCATTTGATTGCAGGAGCGCCGCCGCCGTCCACGGAACCTCCACGGACGCGCAGCTCGCTGTTGTCGATTGGAGCCTCCGTTGCTACCGCCGCTTGCTCGCCTGCACTGCCTCGACCTCGTGCGACCACCCTGACCCCGTGCCTCTGCCACGCGACGCCCCTAGGTGAGCCTAGCCCCCACCCCGAGTCTCGGCCCTGTCGAGATGAGAGAGAGCTAGGGAGAGAGGAGGAAGAACGCATAGGGACCGTCGATCGCGAGATCAACGGCCCCCTTTGAACTCAAGCGTTACAGTGCTACGAGCGCGCGATGCGTGGGCTGGTTTCGGCCGCTAATGGGCTTTTCCCTAGCAGATCTGGCTCGCGCGCCATTTTTTTTCTCGGTGATTATTTCTTTTGAAAAATAAGCAGAAACAACACCCTAGCTTTATCCCTTGGAAAAATAGGAAACTTGGGCTTTTGTCCAATCCAAAAATCATGGAGGTACCATAGCATTTTCTTAACCCATATCCAAGGTAGATTCACTTTTTGACTTTTATTTTTGCAGTAGTTTATTTTATGGAAGAACCTATCTGTTTAACCATTATTAGCATAACTTCAAAAATAAGAACCCTAAACATGCAAACTCAACTGTTTTGGATATCCCTAAGTGATACCTACCAGTAGCACTTGTCATGGCTTGCAAATGAGCTTCCTAGAGAAAATGCCATGCATTTTGGTAAATGACCAGAGAGCAATTCTAAGATTTTTGTCGGTTATTTCGTGATGATTTTTGGAGTAAATCCAACTGGGTGACCTTGTGTATGCTTAGATATACCTAAACCTTTTTGTGTGTAATATTTGGAGTTGTAGAATAATTATGGTGTGCATAACTATATTTTGCACTTTTCTGTTTTTATTTATTCTTGTGTAGATAGGTTTTAATAAATACTTGAGTATTAAATTTATGTTTTCTAGCATGTGTAGGAGTGTTACTCTCTTTCATTATGTAGTTATCTTACATAACTATCATGTTAATAAAAATGAGCATGTTTGGTAGCTAATAGAAGTAGAATAGTAGCATAGGATTGTTTCTTAGTATTTTCTTGCATAGGAATTTTTTGGGCAAAGTAATATAAGGTTTAGCTCATAAATTTTTGAGGTTGATATGTTAGGTCCAGTAACATTTTGGTACTGATATTATGGTTGTTTCACCAATGTTAGCTTGCACTTCTATTTATAGGAAAGCATGGGTAGCTTTGACTTGATAAATTGTTTCCTATTAATTCCACTAGCATAAGTAGTGTTTTGATGCTTGTTGAGTGAAATGTTAATTTTTCCCAAGTGGGACCATAGGCATTGTGACCTCCTAATTCCTTGGTAGGCTAGTGTAACACCCACTGATGCCATTGTATTTTGGTGAGAAGTACAATTTTCCCACCATGGGCATACTTGCTAGTAGCCTTGTTTTATTTATGCGTGCTTAATAATTTTTTCCATTGGAAAATTGAGTGACAGATGGTTTTGTGTATTTCTTGCTGTATGTGTTGCTTTGTAATATTGTTTTCCTTAGTTGGTTCTGAATGTGTGTCCTTTATTTCTTCTTACGGCGTTAGAAAACGAAGAAGGAGATATTGCAGAAGAGGTTTATTTTCACTCCTGTTATTTCCAAGACAAGAACCAGGACCAATACCAAGGAAAGCCATCCTAATGCTTGTTGTTACTATAGTTATCATTATCTATCATGCATGTTTTTTACTTCTGAAGTTTTACAAAATTTGATTAACAAAAACTATTTTTGTTGTGGCTATTACTACTATTAATATTATATGTAACTATCACTTTGTCAGTAATCAAACTTGGTGTTACCAAGCCCTTGGCCACCATATGGTATATAAATACCACCTACATTAATAATCTTGAAGTCCCTAAGTGTACACCCTAAAATTTGTTTTTGTAAACAAAGACTTTATGGAAAACCCTCGGTGGAAAGGTGGGACCTTGTTCACTGGAGGTGGAAAAGTGGAAAATGTTTGAAAGAGTTTTTACAAAATACACATAACCTAGTATTCGCTAGAAAACCAAGACGTGCTACCACTCTACCTCAACATGGGCAAGGGTCCTATCTAGAAACTTGTTCTTGTTAGTGTGCGTTCTATCCCAAATGCTATAGAGGATTGGATTCTTCGAACCGAAATGTCGCCAGGTGTGAGATACGGGACATGCAAAGCATGGGATTAATTTTCCCTCTAGCTGCAACAGTTGGGTCTCATGTCATGGCAGTGTGGGACACAGTGCCGGGGAGAATAAACCCAGTTGAAGGGATAGTCATATACTAGCTTTACCATAGTGGAAGGTTAGGACCAGTTATCTCATGTTTGCATATTGTCGCGAGCAGTCCATGGGTGTTTCATGGCAGATGTTCTGGATCTTCTGGATTGTGTACACCTCTGTAGAGTAAAACTATTCGGAAGAGTCGCGTCCTCGAATATGGACAGTTGAATGGCCATGTAGCTAGTATTGTGTCAATGTTTTCAAAAGGATATTTATGAAAAAGTACCTGCAAGGTACTGGAAAGTTGAATCTTTGTACCTGTGAGGTACAGATGAAGAAAAGCTAGGAGTTGCTTTACAAGAAGTTTTGCAAATAAAAACTTTCTTTTCTAACCAAAGTTTTATAAAACCTCTTGCATATGCAATATCTACAAGAGAAACTATATTATCTTATTTTGAATTATCTTCTTGAACAAAGATATAGAGATGTCAAAATCAACCATGATGTATCTTTCATCCATCATGGCTAGCAAACCCTATGTATAGCCTACCCATTCCACCATATAAGCATACTTGCATTCTATAAGCTTGATAAAGGATGTCTTGCTGAGTACATTCAAATGTACTTATATTGGTTTCGTCCCTGGCTATTTACTTGGCCGGACTACGAGGAGCAGCCCTAGGAGGAGTACTACAATGATGACCCTACGAACTAGGATTGTTTCCCGAACAGTAGCCTGTAGGTTAATGCGTGACTTGGGCTCTATCGTGTTGTGTTTCGTTGTCTTCCGATGTGTTTGTGTTATTTGCCTGCCCTGCATGGAAGTTATCTAAGACTTGGTCATGTGACCATTTATGTAATACCCTTATTATTCGTGTAATAGATGATGTAATCGGTGTACCAACTTCATATGTTGTTCACGACTGGTTGTTCTGGGATCGTGAATGGATGCATATGAGGGGTCTTGGACTGCTAGTCTGGGTCTTGTACAGGGTAGTACTGCGTCTTGTACTTGAAAGCTTCACAAACTCAAGTTTGCTTCTCTTGATCAGCCGGTAGTACCGTGTGGGAGCGGTAGTACCACGATGACGGTACTACCAAGCAAGCACGGAAGTACCGCGGCTTGGCACGGCTTCATCGACAACAACGAGTGCTACGATTTGGAAGGTATGGTTGTATCGGACTGAGCCGGTAGTACCACGTTGTGAAACTGGAGGGGATAAATCTCATGAAGAAGGACGATGTGATGTAGGTGGACCGAGCCCAATTGTCTCCATGATCCGGGCTGGTACCCCCCCACCCACTTTGTCTCTTTCCCGAGCGTCAGGGAAGAACCCTAAATCGAAGCCAGCGCATCTAGAGAGAAAGAGAAGAGAAATAACAAGAGGAAGTTGAGAAAGAAGATGACAAGCTACAATCATGATTGATACGTCTCCAACGTATCTATAATTTCTAATGATCCATGTTGAAATTATGCCAATTGCTACATGTTTTCTATACACTTTATAGCATTTTTACGGATTTCTTGGGACTAACCTATTGACAAGATGCCACAGTGCTAGTTCATGTTTTCTGTTGTTTTTTGTTTCAAAAAAGTTGTTTTAGAAATATTCTCCGAATTGGACGAAACAAAATCCCAAGGTCCTATTTTTTTTGTCCGGAGGAGACACGAAGGGGGGCACCGAGGTAGCCACACCATAAGGCAGCGTGGCCCCCCTTAGTCGCGCCACCACGTGGTGTGGGCCCCCTGGCCACCCACCGACATCGCCCTTTTTCCTATAAATAGTCTTCCTCGGGAAAACATTAAACACCAGAGCCTCCATCCACGAAAATTTTCCGCAGCCGCCGCCATCATCAACCCTAGTTCGGTAGGGTTCTGAAGCTCTCCCCGGCACCCTACCGGGAGGGGAAATCATCACCGGAGGGCTCTTCATCACCATGCCTTCCTCCGGAGTTATGCGTGAGTAGTTTATCCTTGGACTACGGGTCCATAGAAGTAGCTAGATGGTTGTCTTCTCCTCTTTTATGCCATCATGTTTAGATCTTGTGAGCTGCCTAACATGATCAAGATCATCAATTTGTAATGCTACATGTTGTTTTTGCTAGGATCCAATGAATATTGAATACTATGCCAAGTTGATTATAGATCTATCTTTTATATGTTATTTTTCATCTTGCATGCTCTCCGTTACTAGTAGATGCTTTGGCCAAGTTGATGTGTGTAACTCCAAGAGGGGGTATTTATGATAGATAGTGGGTTCATGCCTCCAGTAATCTGAGAGAGTGACAATAACTTCTAAGATTGTGGATGTGTTGTTGCCACTAGGGATAAAACAATAATGCTTTGTCTAAGGATAATTCTATTGTTTACATTACGCACTTTACTTAATGCAATAATCTGTTGCTTGCAACTTAATACCCAAAGTTTGCTCGGATGAGGTCGTGAGGGTGGATTATTAGTCATAGATGCAGTTAGATTATGGTCTAGTATCATGTTGTAATGCCCAAATGAATCTCACAGTAATCCTCATGTCATGTATATGCACTACGGTGTTGCCTTTATTTTTGTCAATTGCCCAGCTGTAATTGTTTACCCAACATGTTATTTATCTATTATGGAGAGACACCACTAGTGAACTATGGACCCCGGTCCATTCTTTTACACTGATAATACAATCTACTGCAAACACTATTCTCATTTATTTCATTGCAAACAAACACCATTTTTCCACACTATATGTCTAATCCTTTGTTTTCAACAAGACCATTAAGATTGACAACCTCACTGTTTCGTTCGGGCAAAGTATCTTGGTTGTGTTGTGTGCATATTTCACGTTGCTGCTGAGCCTAGTAGTGTGCCCTGCCAACATTAGCGGTCAACAACTTTGAGAAGTATTTTTTTCTCCTACTGGTCCGATTAAACTTTGTCGCACCCGGACTTCTAAAGGATACTCGCCGTTCCGTTGAACAGTAGTAGATTGGATTACGGGGCTTACCGGCACCCGCGTCCTCTTACGAGTAGGCCAACACACGTATGTGTGACAACCAACCCCTATCTGTTCAGCGTCGACGTAAACTATCCCATAGAAATCAGGATACTTCCATTGACGTACTTCAAAACATACACACATGGTACGTCAACGGCATTGGAACAAGTGATATCACAACAGATCTCTACGACACAAAATATTGAAATAAGTTGCAAATAGCTCTCATTAGAGCAGAGATAGCAAATACAATCATCCAGAGGACACATGTCCCAACAATTCATCATTTACATCACAGCGGAAGCATTCAAGAGGTCTGAGTACAGACAAGATCCAGATAGGCCTAAGAGGCCGGAAACGAAAAGACGGAGCCCATCCACGAAGTCTCGGATCCTGCCCGGGTCCGCTATCTACTCGTCAGCAGCCTCGTCATACTCCACGTAGTAGCCACCATGTAGATCCTCGGAAACGTAGGTCTGCGGAAACCACAGCCCCAAAGGGGTCAGTACATAAACGTACTGGCAAGCAAGACTCACAATTCACCAACGTGTAACCCGTCAACACCAAGCACAGATGCTTTGGGTTCAACGGAAGGAAGGGGATATAAAAGATGCGACAGCTGGCTGCTCTAACCAACTACAGAAACATGCTATAACTTCCGGCTACCAGAAATGAGATAAGATAGCGTATCGGAACCAACTAACAACTAACTTCAAACAAACCCATACTGGATCTCGCCCCTTATCCAAAGAAGCAATCCGAGGATAACTCACACAGTTGGATTAGTGATGGTTCAGATTGTTGTGTCAATAAGCCTATTACTAGTCAAGTTATCATTAGTTAGGTGTAAGTTGTTCTGAGTACTTGTTAGCCAGTACTTTCACCAAGTAATCCATAACCGCGGAAAACACGGCTTCTCGAGAAGATTTATCCCTGCAGGGTTGCACCAATTTGGCCGTACACGCAAGAATAACCCGCGAGATGGGATGCCTCCCACCAAGCGGGGCACTCTACACAACTCAACCCTTCTTCGCATCAAGCCCAAAGCACCACGTGCGTGCGCGGCTAATCGAGCCCCACGAAGAAAAGGGGACCCTCATAGCACTGGAAGACCACGCCGCCCTAAATGCCGACTACAAAAGTTCCACCCTGGCGCCAAGGGTTCGTACCTGCATATGCGTGCATCAAATGGAAAGCCCGAACTAAGTGTGGTGATTTGGACGAGATGCGAATCGAGTCAAATTGAGGGGGGCGCCCATACTCGCTTCCCACATGCGGTTAGTGCGGTCATCATGGATCAGTAGACAAGATCCTTTTCCTATTAGGGTCGACACTAGCAGGCCTCAAAACCACGCCGGGCCTCCTGCCGGTGCCTTATCAGCAAATTATTATTACCTCAAAATTAACAGGTTGTTGTTTAACATCGAGCCCCAGAACATAATGAAGTAGTAACAGAAAGTAACGGGTAACAGACTCGAGCAAAACAACCTAAGCATGCTAGTACGACACGGGCCCAAGCAACGGGGTTATAGGACTGGATGTGAGGCAATATCAGGGTTCAGGGTATCATGTGATAGGTTCGTAACAGAAGCAACGATACATATGGCTAGCAGAAATAGACAACGGAAAGTATCGGTATCCAATGTTGAAAGGAACACAATGGTTCATGTGAGTGAATACTTGCCTGCCAACCCAGTAGCCTGGTACTAAGCTAAGTCCTTAGAAGGGGTGTCGTAAGTATCGTCGGTCTCAACGTCGTCGTGTATCCGAGAAGAAGCAAACAAACAACACAGAGGCAAACAATCAATAACATGGCATAGTGCACAAACATGGGATGATGCATGACCATTTAATTGATGCATCAAAATAAACTAGTTGACAAGATAGCAACATGATTAAATGGACCCATATGCAACAGGATTGCATATGGAAAGCCCATGAATTTAAGTTGAAACATTTGTTTTACAACTAACCAATAGGTGAAAGTGGATTAGCATGATGCATGGATGAAGAAAACAACAAAATAACAACAATAGAACCAAATGGAAATAAGGTTTACCAAGTTTGGAAATTGGTTTATTAAGTTAAGAAATTTTGGTTTCTTAAAGGTGTCACACAAGCATTTGTTGTTTTCATCAAGTTAAATTGTTCAAAACAGATAACAAAGTTCATATTTGATAAGAACACTCAATTTTAGGTGGAATACATGTTTCACTTGTTGAAAATGGATTTAAAATGAGCAAGTTATTAATTTGGCAATTTTAAATGCAATAAATAAGAAACAGTTGTTTTCAGCAATTTAAATTATTCAAAACAGCAAACAAAATTGATATTTGGAAAGTACATGAAAAATTGATTGGAAAACATATTTAGTTTGTTGGAGTTGGAATTTTTATGCCCAAGTTATGATTTTGGCAAAATTAAGTGAATTAAACAAGAATTCAAATATTTCACCAATTTAAAATATTTAAAACAGTAACAAATTACATTGAAAAGGTTGGAAACAAGTAGCAAAGGTTTCATTGAACATTTAGAGCTATCAAACATAATTTTTGGGTGATTATTGTATTTATTATGCAATTTTCCATAATCATTATTATTCTGCCATTTTTAGTAAACAGAGGGAAACATGCTCAAAATTAATTCAATTGTGTCCAAATAAAATACCAATGTGTAGAGTTTGTTAAGACAAATTTTTAGAGCCCAAGTTTGCTTAATTTGGATGAGTAGAACTAAAGTTATGAAATTCCAAAGTTCCCAAATTTTATTGCATTTTCAGTAATTAATTAAGTAGTGCAAAAATTGTTACAGAAACATATTGCAAATTTGACATTACTGGAAAGAGCACAAAATTATGAGTTCACAGGATTTTGAATCGTTCAAATTGGAGTGATATTCAATTTTATATGGAATTTAGGAGTAATGGTTCAGATCTGGATTGCTGAAATTTCTGGCAGAAAAAGAAAAATAGAAAGAAAAAAAGCTGGGGTTAGGGGGATCGAACCCAGGACCTGTGGCTTTGGGCGCAAGGGTTCTAGCCAATTGGGTGGAGCTGCTGTTGTTGATAGAAGGGGGGACAGTGGGGGTATGAGGTTCAGAAACGGACTGAATTTAATTCGGAAAAGGAAACAGAAAAAGGTGGGGGCTGGGATTCGAACTCGCGAGCTGTTGGGTTCGCTGCGGGCAGAGAGACAGGAACCAGCTGGTCTGCTGCGGTTGGTTTGATACATAGCGGATCGGTTTGGTTTTGAACCTCATAAGCTGCGCGAACTGAACCTGCAAACGAACACCTGCAACTATTCTTCTCTGACGGAAATACTAACAGGAACAGGCAGCGACTGCCTCCATGGCCGGCAAAATCAAGGTGCAAACATCAAGTAAAAGAGGGGGTGAGTAGGGGAATGGAAAGGGCTGCTCACCCTCGCAGAGGTGCCCGCGGCACGGCCGGGGAGTGGCGGAGACGGCGGCGGCGTGCTCCGGCGAGTGGAGGTCGGGGCAGAAGAAACGGAGGCGATCTCCTCCTCTCGATGGCGGCGGTGGTGGGAGAGAGGAGGGAGATGGGGGCGGCTAGGGTTAGGCAGCGAGGGGGGAAACCCTAGGGGGTTAAAAAGGAAGGAGGGGAGGGAGCAGTGGGGGGCACGCACACGTTGCTGTCACCATTGCCAACGTCAGCGAGCGTACGGAGGTTGGGGAAAGGGTATCGGGCTGAGTTATCTTGGTGGGTTGGGCCTCTCTCCCCTTTCTGCTGCTTGCTTTTATTCTTTTTGCTTCATTTTTTTTTGCTGAATTGGACAATGGAAGGAAAAGATGAGTGTTTGGGTTAGGAAAATTTTGAAAAAATTATGGTTAGGTTAGTTTTTCAATAGCAACTAAATGCTAACTTTAATTTCCAAAAGTTTTCAAATTTAATTTGCTGTTTGTAATTTAATTCAACTTGGATGGATTTTATTATTAATTGCATTCTTTGAAACAAAATTTTAAATGGCATGAACCTTGGAAGTTGAAATAGAAACAACAAATTAGAATGTTTGGTAATTTGCACATATTCAATTGGGGTGTTGTTTGATGATTTGAATTTGAGTTTTGAATGCAATTTATATTAGGTGGATTATTAAATAACAAATAAGAGTTGAGCTTTTTATTATTTCATGGAAACAAATGGAAGTGTCAATTGAACCATTTTATTTGGAGAGTTTTTGTTTTGCAATTTTCATAATTTCAACATGGTTGTTGTTTGGAAGAAAAATCATAATTGAATTTGAAAAGGGGTTTGGTTATTGGATGCATTTTTATAGAAACAACACAACAGTTTTGAAATCACACTTTAATGGAAACAAGCAATTGTTTTATTCTGAAACATCATTTTAGAAATTGTAACATCACAAGTATGAAACAAAGGTTTGAAATTTGAGTTGAAATTCAAATAGAAAACAAAGGAAAACAAATGAAAACAGTTGGAAAACAAATGAAAACAGAGGAAAACAAATGGAAAACAAACAAAACAAATGCAATCAACATGATGCCATGATGCAAAACATAAAATAACAGAGAGCAAACATTCTAATGGCTATTTTTCAGACTTGGGATGTTACAAACTTTGGGTTCTTTCTAAGTGAAATCTTGTTATTGCACTCTTCACACATTACTCTTGGGGTCTCCCAACGAGCGTGTGTTTACTCGCCATCACTGATCGAGAGGAAGATAGAAGAAGGAGGGAGATGGGGGCTGATAAGAACTGGGACTATAGGAGAAACAACGTTGTGAGGGGCCCTGCCCAGGTCCCTCCCCCGCCATTATCATTGGCGAAGACTTGGCAGCAGAAGCAGAAAGGCCCTGACCCGCCGAATCCATCGCCATCTTCTCAGGTTCTAGCTGGTTCCTCATCTTCTGCCCTCCATTACACACTAGAACTGTAGTTTGCTACAAGTGCGAGGTTGAGGGACACAATTTCAAGGAGTGGTCCCTGAAAGTGTGTTTCCTAATCTATGAGAAATATAGCCACATCACCAAAAGATGTGTTTGGCCCAATCAACCCAAGCCAGTGATGTCAGCCGCTGATTTGGATGATCCTGATTTGGGTTTCTTCTCCGCACAATATACAAAACCTCACAGAAACCAGGAAAGATATCTACGCTTGGACTTGTCAAAGTAGTCAAGGGATAGATGGATGCTAATTTTCTCTTCGAAGGTCTATCCCAACAATTTCACTTGGGGGCGTGGAAAGTGGTAGAAAAAGGAGCAGATTTTTTTGTCAAATTTCCCTCTGTAGAGAAGCTGGACACGATGGTGGACTTTAATGAACTCAAACTCAAGGGGGCGAACGTGTTCATTAAAGTACTGAAAGTCGACCAGGAGGTAATTCCAATGGGGACATTATACACTATCTCAGCTAGAGCTGATGGGGTCCCAAAATCAATGAAACACTACAAGGGGATTTATGAAATTGATCCCTTATTAGTGATGTTCATGACGTGGACATGCAGATCCTGGCTGATTTGGATGTAGTTAGATTCCAAGTTAAATAATGTATGTCAAGAGCTTCCCTGTGAAGAAGGAGTGGGTGATCAAACCATGGATATATAAGATACACTTCTCCATTGAGCAGATTATAGAGAATGGTACTATGGTCATTGCCTCATCTGACCCTAGGAGAGTTGACTCTCGTGGGACTAATAAAATTAACAAAAGGGAAGTGGTTGAAGAGGATAGAGAGAGGGCCTCCAAGAAATAGAAAGCTACCTTAGGAGAGGTACCTGCAGAAACAACAATTCGCTCGGATGTGGCCTGCAATACACACCATGATCCAGGAATGGGAAAAAACAAAACTTGTCCTACTCCAGAAGTGGGAGCAGTTTCCCTGTTGCTGGAGGGCAATCAAGATACTCCTGCCCCCTAAGATATCAAGAACACAAAAGACTCTCAGGAAGATGATGAAGAATTGGTTGACTATGAAGACAATCAAGATAAAATTGCTGAAGTCCATGATGAAGATGAAAGTGAACTACCAGACTCTCACAACTCCTTTTCCACTCAGGTTGTTGATATTCAAAATGGTGGAGAAAGGAAGAAGAAAGAGATTGACACTGCTGATACTGCTCTTAGAAGATGTTCTAGGATAAAAGATGAAGAGGACAAATACATGACCAAGAAAGCAATGGAAAGATATGCTCTCAAGAACAAGATTGAAGGTATAGGTACTTCAAAACCCACCCCTACTGTTGCTAATGTTGATAGAAACAGTTTAGTTAACACTGCCCATGCCATTGGTGTTAGAGATAACATTGGTAATGGGGGTATTCATGATGTGATAGATATTGTTCAGAACCTTGAATTAGCTAGACAAAACCTTCTCCTTGAAACTAAACATGACAAGAAAATGTTAGAATCATGTAGTAGTAACATTTGTTTCTCAAGTTACAAAGGAAGCCAATGATTTGGCTGCTGCCCAAGAAGATGATTTTGGGGGTGCCTTAAATACTAGCCCTAAGAAGTCTCAGTTAATTAAGCATTCCCCACACACAAAATTGTTAAGTTGTGCTCCCCCGTTTTCAGGGTTGAGCTAGCTAAGAAAAAAGGGGGAGGACCCAATACCTCCTTGAAATGATTGGTTACTTCTCTAATATTAGGGGTGTTGAGCACCCAGATAAGCAGAGATTCGTTAAAGAGCTTGTCAGAGAGGAGGGGTTCGCTTCATTGGTCTCAGTGAGACCATGAAAAGTAACTATACCCCTCTTTGGTTAGAAAGGCTAGCTGGAAATAGAAATTTCTTATGGAGCTTTGTTCCTCCCATTGGAAGATCTGGTGGGATTCTTCTAGGGGTTGACTCAGGCATCTATCATATCTTGGATAATAAAACTGGTGGTCACTACATTAAAATGCACATCATGGATAATAATTCCAAGATGAATATTAATTTAGTTTCTCTTTATGGACCAGCATAGCAAGATGGCAAGGAACACTTCCTTGTTGAGCTAGCAAATATGCTTAACAAATGTTCTTGGTGCCACCATTGTGGGAGGTGATTTCAATATCACCAGGAAGGTTAGTGAAAAAAACCTAATACTCTATCCAAGTGAAGTCATATGTTCAATTCCATTATTTAAATTAATGGATTAAAGGAACAAAAACTCCTTGGTAGGTTATTTACATGGTCCAATAATCATCCTGAACCCACCTTGAGAAATTGGAAAGGATCCTAGTATCTCCAGAGTTTTCCCCTTGCCACTGTGACAAGGATGAACAGAGGGCTCTCTGACCATGCCTCCCTTCTCCTCTCTTGTGGAACTCCCCGACAACATTGTAATCTTTTCATATTTGAACATTACTGGAGAGAGAGAGGGGGTTTTAAGGAAGTAGTAGAAAAAAGTTAGAGCAAAAGAACTTTCAATCTTCATGACATAGACAAGTGGCAAGAAAAATGCAGAAGATTTAGGAGAGATGCCAAAGGGTGGCATTTCAATGTTGAGGGGGTGTACAGAAGAGAGAAACAAACTCTGCTTCTCCAGCTAGACATGCTGGATAAAAAGTCTGAAATCTCTCCCCAAGTCCCTAAATAAAGAGAACTACAAGTGTCAATTCATGGCAGGCTCAAACAGTTTCTTAGGGATGAAGAGCTCAAATGGAGACAGTGAGCCAAGGAAAAGAATCTCCAAGAAGGGGATGGAAACACCAAGTACTTTCATATGAAAGCTAGTGGTAGGAAGAAAAAGAACCATATAGATGTCCTTCACAAAAATGGAGATGAAGTGCTTGGGGATGATAATTTGATAAAGCATGTCATAGAGTACTACAAGTCCCTATTTGGCCACTCAACTAGAAATAACCTGAGGCTTGAAGACTTAGATCGTGACAAGTTGAGACAAGAGGATGTGGAGATGCTCGCAGCTCCCTTTGAGCTACAAGAAATAAAAGAGGTTATCTTTAGTCTGAAACACTTCAAAGTTGCTGGTCCAGATGACCTGTCAGCAGAATTCTATCAAGATTTCTAAGAGATTATTAATCTTGACCTTAAGGAAATGTTTGATGCATTTCACAGAGGCCATCTATCCATTGAGAGACTCAATCATGGTGTGATAACTCTAATACCAAAAGGACATGATTCCTTGGTTATTAAGAAATTCAAGCCAATTTGTGTCCTCAATGTTAGTTATAAAATACTAACAAAAACTCTGGCTAATAGACTAGGAAAACTTATCCACGAGGTCATTGATGAAAATCAAGCATCATTCATTAAGGATAGATTCATCATGGATGGCATTCTGCGTCTCCATGAAACAATTCATGAGATGCATCACAAGAAATTGCTAGGTGTCCTTTTCAAGATAGATTTCGAAAAACCTACGATAAGGTGAAATGAAACTTACTGCTTCAGATGATGAAAGACAAGGGATTTGGAGATCAATTATCTGATTGGATCATGAAGACTATGAGAGGGGGTAGGGTGGCAATTAAAGTAAATGGTCAAATTGGGCCCTACTTCCCTACCTATGCAGGTGTAAGACAAGGAGATCCCACAGCTCCTCTCCTTTTTGACATTGTTGGGTATGGGCTGGCTATGATGATAAACAAGGCAAAATAACAGGGCATAATCGCAGAATTGGTACCTCACCTAGTAGATGGGGGATCTCCATCCTCCAATATGCAGATGATACAATTCTTTTGCTTGAAGAAAATTTGGAAAATGCTAGAAATATCAAGTTAATTCTCTGCCTGTTTGAACAACTCTCTGGGCTGAAGATAAACTTTCACAAGAGTGAAGTTTTTTCCTAGGGAGTGCAATACAGAGGGATAGTCAATATAGCGAAAATTTTACCTGTTCGACAGCCAAGATCCCCATGAAGTACCTTGGGATGCCAATTAATGGAAAAATACTAGCAATGTCTTAATGGGCTCCCATAGATGACAAGTTTGCAAGTAAACTGGCTGGCTAGAAAGGGAAACTCCTCTCCTATGGAGATAGAGTCACTCTGGTCAATTCCTGCCTCACTAGTCTCCCACTATATATGCTCTCCTTTATGGAAGCTCCTAGAGGGACAATAAGGAAGTGGGACATTTATAGGAAAATGATGTTCTGGCAAGAAACAGAAAACAAAAAAAAATCACTTGGTAGATTGGAATACAGTCTGTAGCCCTAAAGACTGTGGCGGTCTATAGGTGCTAGACCTGGAAACAATGAACATTAGTCTGCTCTGTAAGTGGCTATGGAAGTTGGAAACATCTCAGGGGACGGCAAGAACTCTTGACCAATAAATACATGTCAAACAAGGTGCTGGCCCAGGCCACAACTGGTCTTGGATGTTCACACTTTTGGCAAGGTCTGATGAAAGCTAATTCCCTGTTTCAACGGTATGCTCAGAGGATTACTAATAATGGAGAGAAAACCCTCTTCTGGTTGGACTGCTGGGTGAATAATTTACCACTTAAAATGTTGTTCCCCAGACTCTTTAACATATGCTTTGACAAAAACATCACAATTAGCTCAGTTAAGAGTGGAGGTTGGAGGATGTTGAGGTTTAGAAGAACTCTGTGGGAGGAGTTATTGTCTCAGTTTGAAGATAGTGGATGCAGTCAATCTAAATGATGATGATGATGCAATGAAGTGGAAGATTGGCAATACAGGACATTTCAAAGTCGGTGAACTCTATTCTTTACTAAGATCAAGTGGAATATTTCCCGAGAAATTCTTGTGGAAAATCAAGATTGCCCTGAAAGTAAAGGTCTTCATTTGGCTCAGTCAAGAACAGGATTTTGACAAAATATAATCTTTTAAGGAAGGGGTGGACTGGTAACGAGCACTGCTATTTCTACACTGCAGATGAATCTGTTAATCACCTCCTCTTTCACTACTCTCTTGCTAGACTTGTATGACAGATTGTGGTTTGTGCACTAGGTCTTTCTAGGCCACCTGATAGTGTCGACGACATGACAAACGTATGGCTAAGCCTTTTCCCTCCAAGCCAGCGGAAGCTTGCGCTCAGTGGCAGCGCGGTTGTGTGTTGGGAAATTTGGAAAACACAAAATGATGTTTGTTTAATAGAAAAACCCCTTTTGACCCCTGTAGAGATAGTTTACAGATTTGTCTCGCTAATTAACAGTTGGGTAATGTTGCAGAAAAGCCAAGGACGGGAAAAGATTAAATATGGAGCAAGAGCGATTCTGGTGGTGTTTAGGGAGGTCTACTCAAGAATGCACGGCTAAGCGATAAACAAACCAAGACTCACCATTGGTTGAAAAAAGCCTGTTGCTGCTTGTTTTTCTGTCCCTTGTCTGGTTGTGTTGTGTAGTCTGGTTGTAGTCGCCTGTGTGCGCCTTGCTAAGATTGTGGACAGCCCCTTTTACTTTCTGTTTTTTCCTTTTGTTCTTGTTAAATCTTGGTTAACTTTTTTTTTTGATAAAGTGGTCTATATTAACTGGTGGTTTCTTTATATGAAATTGACGAGGGGATAGTTTGCTAAACAAAAACACGGACAAAGATTAGCGCTACAGATAGTAAGAGACGCTTATCAGGTTTAGGTTGGCCAGCCATGAGACGCTCCGTCGAGATGGGCGTACGCCGTACTGCGACTGCTGCCCGTCCAGGACTGGTACACAAGAGAAGGTTCGCAGGAGCCAGGATACATGAACGGTCATATCATGATTTTGCGTTTACAAGTCTGCGAGCTGTTCCTTTCAAGTTTCAACCAGCCGTCTGATCCCGGTTGGCCCAACAGAGTCCAACCGGGCTTGAACTCTCCTTTGGATACAAAGATCACACATTCACACCACGATTCCTCGGTATAGAAAAAGCAAAAAAACTCTCCCGCAAACTCAGTCTTTTGGTACAGCCGGTACGTGACATGCGAAATCAAAAGAGATACTTGGAGATGTAGTACTTGGAAGTGGTGGTGCTAGCCTTGGAGCTGGAAACAACAGCCTTGGAGTTGGAACTAGTCTTGGGATTGGCGGTAGCAGTGTTCCTGTCTCCTCCAAGCCAGTGCTGCATGTGCACCCCGATGGCGTCCAGGTACATGGCGCTCCGGCCGTGGAAGCCGACCACCTTCCCTTTCGTCGTGGCAGAGGTGAAGTACGTCCCGACCTCGTCGCCGAACGGCCCGTACTTGCCACGGCTGCTGACGACGGTGATCGATCTCAGCACCCGCGGCCCTTCCCCCACGCAGGTGTTGTAGTAGCCGTAGATGCAGGTCAGCACCTCGTGTGGGTAGTCCAGCTTAATCTGCAAACGTACATTCGGCCAGAGGGTAAGTAATTAGTACAGTACATGTTAATCTGGACAAAAGATGGCTAATTGGTCAAGCTTAATGTGGAGATGACAAGTGAAGTGTGCAGCTCTGCTATACTCTGCTCTGACGTGCTCACCCTGTGTGTGATCTGACCACCATCGCCGTGCCTGGTAGACCAGATGGACTGCCCGCTCCTGTCGTACTCGATCTGTATGGACCCGATGAAATCGTTTCTCATGATGTAGATCTGCTTCACCCCCGTGTAGACGCCGTCGTCCCATGGCTTGCCTCCCTCCCCGCCCCACGGCCCCGGCCCTATCGGTATCGGCTCTTTCACTACGCCATACGTGACCTGCAACAACAATTCAGACACATTAGCTATTGCCTCAATCACATGCCTTAGTATCACAAACAGAGTGCGGTGGAGAAATGGGTTACCTCGTCTCCGATTTCCCTCATCGGCAATGCGAGCGCGCCGCTCTGCGGTAACGGGCTCGTGTCGGCGGCTTTCTGGGACAGAACCTTCCCTTCCAGGACATGGACGCCGATGCTGTCAACGTACCACCCTTCCCTGCCGTGGAACCCCACGATCCTTCCCTCGGTGAGGCAGCTGGAGAAGAAGGTTCCATGCTCGTCCCCGAACGGTCCGTGGCTCTTCTTCGTCGTGTGGAAGGTGATGGACTTGATCACCGTCGGGCCCATGATCATCGTCGGCCCGAAGTACCCGGTGACGTGCGTCAGGATCTCCGACGGGAAGTCGAATACGATCTGCCAAAGCAGAGAACTCCATGTCACCACTCACTCACGAAGACCAAAGCTGAAGCTCCTAAACTGAAGCTGTGGAGCTGAAGAAACTGTGTTACCTTTTCGGGTCTGGCCGCCCCGCTGGAGCCGCGCTTGTCGCCCCATATCGCCTGCCCGTTCCGGTCGTAGAGGACCTTAATGGAGGATATCCCCAGCCCTCGCGTGATGTTGATCTGCCTGACGCCCGTGTATATGCCGTCGTCGAATATGGTGCCGCTGGTGCCGCCCCACGGACCGAACCTCTCGGGCGTGCTTATGGTCATGGTGCCGTTGTCCGAGATGAAGCTAGGAAATGAGACCGTCTGCAGAGCATGCAAGATGTGTTAATAATCTTGATGGTTAATTGCATTCATCAGTCATCACTGATCAATACAGAATACTATACTAGTAGTAGATTCAGTTTGCCTTGTTCACCTTGTTGGAGAGAGTGGCGATCTGTGACGGATTACGAGTCTGTTCCTTGGCAAGAACCATGTCATACCCGGCATTGCCATCCGCGTAACGATGACCGTTCCTGTCGGCGGATCTCGTTATGCTTCGGAGCGCCGCCGGGGCGTTGGAATGATTTGGGTTCTTCCCGTTCGAGCCTCCTCCGAAGCTCTGTTGACAACGCGGACAGGTTAACATTTTGGCCAAAAGAAAACGCGAGAAATAATTATAATAACTGGATACTCTACCCGTGGTGCGTCAGATGTATACGATGACGAGCCAGCCCTAAACAGTTCTAGAAGAACATTTCTGAAGAGTTCGAGCATATGGTACTGATTACAGACTACTGATCAGAGTATTCAAGTTTTCCTCATCAAATTAACACAAGTACTCCCTCCGTTCAACAATAGATGACTTCCACATATCTATATATGGATGTATCTAGACACAGATACATCCATATATAGATATGTGGAAGTCATCTACAAGTAAAGGATACGCAGAAAATCACAGGGTAGTCGATGAACAGGATAGGAGTTACTGTACCATTTTGTGTCGCCTAAACAGAGCCCTCGCAAAGAGAAATGAACAAAAAAAAGAGGGCGCACCAACAGTGATGAGCTTTACTAGGTTGACAAGAGGCACTGGCATGTCCAGCTATATTTATAGAGAGCTGGAGGGAAAAGCAACTGCGCAGTGCTCTAACGGCTGGAGACACCCGAGACAGAGAGGGGCCCCGAGGAGAACTCGATTCGCTGACCATCGTGATGTGATCCGATGGCCAATTTTACCGTATCCCGTTCGCCAGGGGGACGATTTCTCGGCTGGCTTTCCGTGATTCCTCCTCGCGTTTCACGGTGCAAAGCTAAAGCACGGCCACCACCCGTGGTGCCTCCCGCTTTTCATAGTTCGATTCTCCCTCCAGACAGAATGTTGTAGAGTATTGCATCGTTGCTTTCTTTCTCTCCAGTTTTGTCAGGGCCGACTTCTGGAATGGTGGAGCAACAAAGCGCAGCCTTTGTCCCTGTCAGGTTGAAGAATTAAGTATGGAAAGAACAGTCCGGATGAACTGGCCGGCGTGCATCCGATCCCATCCAGATTTTCCAGTCACCTCAACAATCGGTGCACAGAACACAGCAAGCAGACTCAAGCTATAAGCTATCTCAACCATCATACACAACGTTCCCGGTATGTACATCTTACACCTAACGAGAAACACGAGACAAGAAAAACCATAATTCATATCGTCGTCCCTCAACCATGGTACAACTGTCACGAATGGTATAAAGCCAGGCTGCCACACAGGGCGCTTGTCTCAGATATGTGCATCCCGCTCGTTCTCTTTAATGGAAACTGTGTGCTCCTATGTTGTTTCCGCACTTTCAAAGGGGCCATGAGCCCCAAGGCCTTTTTTTTTTGCTTTTGAAGGTCCAAATTGCTTGCGCCTTACTTGTTCAGAAAGGCCTTCAAAGAAAACGGTGTGTAAGAATCCTGCTCCAAGAGTTTCAAACGTCATGTATGCATCATAGTCAAATCATCTCATATCAAGTGGATGTTTTTATTACATGCATCTAGTAATGATTGCTAGTGAGCAAAAAAAATTCATACTATATTACCTTGCCAACTTCCTGCTGCAAGTATTGTCTAACCACGGTCGATTGCTGTATCACTCTCTCCAGCGATGAATATGCGGGTAGATTAGCATTTGCTGTCATTCATCACGAGATAGACATCACAGTCAGATCATATCAAGGCTATGCCACCAGTAGCTAAGGAGAGTATCTTACAACATACCTAGAATAGCCCGGTTCAAGCTATCTGCGACATTCTGCCTGTACTCTGGGCTTAGTAGATGGAACATAGGTGACTTCTCAGGCTCTTCATAAGCCAGAAGGGCCATAAAGTCCTGCGTAACAAAACAAGGATTTCCGTAATTCTCCATGCATAACATAGTTAAGAGACATCACTCATTACTACATGCCCATATATGCCATGCTACAAAAGCTATATGTATTCAATTGGTTGAATGTTTCTTCTTCACTTCAGCAATACAATATTCAAAACATGCTGCGTTGCCTAAATTTAGCACCCAAAAGCCAGAATTGGTGATGATAATAATGGGCCACTCCTTCATAATAAAAGCCATGGTTAAAAATGATTCAATGCAAATATCGTTCAAAGTTGGATCTGATGTATTCGTGAAACATAATACAAACAGATGAAGTCTAGCAAACTCAATTAAAGCTGTTGATGTCAATCAGAATCCAGAAGACGACAACACTAGCTAGATTTGAGGTAGTATGGTACCACAACCGTTTTGGTACATTCTTTTCCATACCAGCACATTCATATTTCATGCATCACAGGAAACCAAATTCCTCATACCATATAGAATAAAAACGAGATTTGTAGTTTTCTAATAATTCTAGGTTTAGGAAAAATGTACCTCTAATTTCTCAACATACTTGGAATTTTTTCCAAATGGTGTCAACTTTTTCTGGCCAAACTCAAGAGCTTCTGTGCTGTCAGACAAAAATATCCAGATTAATCAAACCATGAAACACAATTTCCTTCCACCCTCCAAAGATAGCTTTTGCTAGTTACCATTTTCTGGAGCGAACTAGCTCAATGAAGTGGAGACTTATAAGATCAAAATGCAAATCCATATCATTCTCTAGCAAGTTGGGCGCCAACTCTTCAGTAAGTTCTATGGCCTTCACGGCATTCCCTTCCAACACAAAATTTAAAATTGCTGGAAAAAATCAAGATACAGCATTAGGATAATGGGATGCAAATCGCGACGCATGAAGACAAATGGGAATAAAATGGTTGTTTTTTGAAACTTGCATACTTTATATTGCCATGACTCATGATATAGAAGCTCAGATATATTTAAGATCTATTTAAACCACGACTATATCGTATGCTATACGGAAGAACAAAGAGAAGCTACCATTGAAAACAATCTATGCAGAAAGTAACCCTAGTAAAACACGGAAGAAAATACCCCCAGGTTTGCTTAGGCTTTACTAAGCAGAATTTTAATGTAAATATTGTGAACAAAATCCATAGGTCGACTTGAAAGTGCACGATATAACTTGCATTTGTGATGATGTGCAACAGAAATCACATTCGACCACTTGTACCGAAGTATAAATGGAAGTAAACAACAAAGGCATCTGTATTGGCAGCTACATCTTAATATCCCATCGGCTAAACAAAGTGCAGTTCCATACTTGCATTGACTAGTTGATTTAGCAAGAGCATTTCTGTTAACTGAGTTAGTACTTTAGCAGACTGCAGACGTCCTTTCTTATAAATGAAAAAGGGACATCTTTCATGATCTTTAATTACATAAAAAGTGTGATAGAAAGGTATGAACGAATATGATAATACGAAGGTGGAAAAGTAGAAGCAAAGTGGAGCATTTGTAAACCATAAGTCCATAACTACAGGAAATTTACAGAAATAAAGATAAGTTATTCACGTGCGCAATTTAATAATTAATAGTAATACACATCCATGGACGATGCCAAATGCCAATACACGATCAAGTATTGATCCACCAATAAATACCTTTACGCTTATCCACGTCTACAGTATAATCAATAGGTAACTTTAACCCAGTGCTGGATAGGAAGGTCTCTGCGGTCTCCTTAAAGCAGTTGTGCATAAGATAAGATAGCACTATGTCGCGAACATCGTTATCGCTGACAGACTGCAGTTGGAAGAAATTCCAATGTCAATAGTAGGCTATTACTAAATATAAGATGATGGCATAACTATTATCAACCAAATTTAGAAGATAAGACTCCATTCATCCACCTCAACATGGTAATACGCTATTTCCTTGACTGAATATGTCAAGACAAATACTACTTCAAACAGAAAAAAATTGCTGCATTTATTATCCATGAAAACAGTGAGAACTAGCAGTGCTCTCTTAACTAGTAGTTTCTGAATTCATATATGCCGTGGATATGATATTCATAAAGTATTCGTATAGATTCCATACCACCTAAAAAAAGATATCTGAAAGTCCAAGAAGATGATCATGAAAATAATGGTTACATAGATATCACTGGTATATTTTATCATTTTTTAAATTACACATAGCAACTGAATATGTCCGGCACATGGCAAGGACTAAGGGCATGCACAACGCAGCCCCTAAGCATGGGCGTTAGGAAAGATTTCCTGGCTGTTGGGCTCGATTCCTGGCCAATCTCGGGAATTGGTCTTGCGCCGACGCTTCAGGAGATGCCGGGCGCTCCGCTTAAACAGTTGTGCGGATGCCATGGACGCGCGGAAATTAAATCAAGATTAGCGCCTGGGTTTGCGGCTTCCGTTGGAGGACTCAGCGCTTTGCTGCCTTTCCTTTTTCGTACGTATTTTATTTAATCACGTAAGCGCCCAACTAAGCGCTTAGCGCTGTACATGCTCTAAGGAGATATTCTTACATAGACTTAAGCTAAGATTAAGAAACATGTACAAGTGAGTTCAACTCTTTCCAATCTGCACTCAACTTATTGAACGCCAAACTGGACTACTTACAGCATTGCCCCGGTATAAACACTAATAAAGCTTTCGAGCATGCCACTCACCGCTATGAAGCAGTATGTCTCGTTAATTCAACTAGATCGCTACTGTAAAAAAAAAAAAAATCAACTAGATCGCAGGAAGTTCCAATCGATTTTCACTAGAAACATCACGCAATTGAAAGTCCCGAATCTTTTGAGCTACAAGCTAACTCGTCGACAGAGTACCCGTCTGACTTGGTTTCCCTAATGCAATAACTCATCGACAGAGTTCCAATCTTCCCTCATCCAGTCCACGCACTCCAGCAATCACAGAAACCTACGCAAACTAATCCAATAGCCAAGCATACAGCGACGAGTACTTCGCGAATTCGCGCACGAACGGGAGAAATTCATAAGAGCCGTTAATGTCAGCACCAGTCCCATCCATCTACTTCGTCCCCCACCTCCTAGACGAATTCGCGAACGAAACCAGCAGCAACAACTAAGCTATACAAGTGGCGGGGGGGGGGGGGGGGGGGTATGAGCGTACGTACGACGTTCTCGTAGAGGCGGGGATCCAGGTCCATCATGGCGGAGGAGAAGAGGTCGGCGCCGGATGCGAGGAGGAGGCTGGATGGCGCTGCCTGCCGCTGGGGGAGCCGGAGATTCCGAAGAGAGGATTTTTATTTTATTTCCCAGGTTTTACGGCCCGTGCTGACGGCACATGACAGGACGGCTGAGAGTTTTTACTTCTTGGACAACAAGATTGACTTTTTATTTTGCGACGAGGAGATAATGAGATGCAGTTTTGTTAGGAAAAAAAAGTGCCAGCATATCCGGCAACCAACAAGACAATCAAATGTAAATCTCCAACGCAAGTCCGGTCATTCAAAGGGCACCACAATTAAACAGTGCATACAAATTCATTTGTGAGCCTCCTCTTTGACTCCCTCTTCTTTCTCCTCCTCTTCTTCTTCCCCCTCCCTCGCCGCTCGTGCCACTGTGATGCCCCTTTTTTAGTATGAAAGTAGGTCTTTTGATCGGAGCTCATGTCGGCCGTGTTGGTCGCCACGATCGAGCGCTCTTCGGCCTTTTCCATGGCCTTCGCTTTGTCATTCGCCAAAGCAAGTAAGGTGGCACACCTTTTTTGGATGACAGCGTGCGTCTCTAGTTTATTCTTTTAACCTCCTTCATGTACACGGTCATCTTCTCTTGGATGGCGCTCACTAATGTCGTCTTCTTACCCGCCTTTGCCTTCTTGTTCTCAATTGGACGTTCGACGCTCCTCCAGGCATCTTGGCTTCATCAACCTCGGCACCCTCCTCCCATTTGCCGTTCAAAGTGAGGCGCCAACTCTTCCACTTTGGGTATTCTTGAATCTTACTCCAAACATGTACCGCTTTGAAGGGCTTCTTTCCATCCATGTTTAACTCGACGTACATGATGTGAGCATTCTTCATCTACACATAATGGCGGCGTCAAATAAGCATGGCACTCATGAAATTTGTTGACAAAAGAACATATGTTATTCTTACTTCAATATCATCGTTATTGCCCTTCTCATTCTTCAAATATACTTTGTCGGGATTATGCCGACTAGGAGTGTAATTCGGCATTGGCCAAAAGCCGGCCTGCCAGGGTGGCCCATCGGTGGGAAGCACGAGGCTTCTCCGGGCATCTTAGCGGGCCGACGCGCAGAAGGACCGATTCTAGAAGACCCGACAGGAGGCCCAATCTGCAGTCCGTCTTGGAGAAGAAGCCGGATGTTTAACTTCCAAGATTATAGATAGACTGCTAATATGAATAGTTTTCTTTTCTATAAGCCCTAGTCCGGATATATCTATATAAAGCCGGACAGAGCCTCCTGAGGGAAAGCAAGAGGAGACACATTCATACTCACATGTATTGTATACTTCAGGTTGTAGCCTTGATTTAGTGAGATTGTAGGAGTAGAGCACCGACATAGTTGTGATGTACCGAACCTGGATAAACTGAGTATTCCGCCACTAACAACTTCCCTACGTTCTACTCCCACCTTCTATCTCCGACTTATGGCACCCTCGGCCATGAATCTTATTACGAACACTCGAAAGTTGGCGCCCGCCGTGGGGCCAGCAGCGTCCGGGGTTACGTTTTGAGTGTGACTACTTGGCGGAATTGGTCATACACTCACAACCGGGAGCCTCGAGTTCGACGAATACGGTGCACACATCGTCAACAACAGCTCCTATATGTCGGCAGAAAATCACCTGGTGAGTGCATACGTTATTCCTATTGGCTCCGCTAACATATTCTTAGGTCTGACAGCGGAAGCTCTAGGGTTCCCCGGTGGAAGAAAATTTATCCCACCCGCCCTATGCCCGACCAGGACGATTTGTCCTGCTCTTACGTATGAGTAGATCAAGAGCTTTTAACCGTATATCGTCAATGATCAATGGATCCTTTGCCTCTCGGGAGATATTGACATCTAGATCGCACTTTGTTGGCATGGTGCAAGAAGAACCCGCTGAAAAAGGTGGAAGAACCAAAACCCCCTAAAAAGGTGGAAGAATTAGAGCCGTTAATAATACAGAAGATCTAATATCTGTCATCCAGATAGAAAGACCGGAAGCCAACGTTAGATTCGGAGGAAGCTAGATCTGAAACAGGTTCCGATGATGATAGATCAGCTTTTGAGTGCAGAGTAAAATCTATGCATGGCGACTCACGAAGTTCTAATGGCTATACCCACTCAAAAGGAGGATTCCGGAGAAAAATCCGGAAGAAGAGCCAAAACCCCTTCAGAAAACCCTAACGGATTCCTAGAGGAAGACGAGAACCTCAAATTTCCAGAATTACAAGAGTTAACGGAAGATGAATTTCTCAAGAAAATCCCGTCATCAAAGAAAAAGAAAAAGTCCGCAATAAACATGGAATACCGTTTTTTCGCCATTTCCTACATGCAGGACAATGAATACTTGTCGTCCTCCAGGGAATCATTCTCTTCATCGCTATCACTCGGATTCTCCGGAGTACTGACAATTTTGGCATGCAGGCAGTAGGTTGTAGTGGAAACCATCCGAGCAATCTTGGAGGCAAAGACCTTGATAGACTCTAAGACTTCCGCCCTGTTGGTCTCAGACTAGGTCTGAGGAATGCTGGTGCCAAGGTTTGGCGATAGGGTAATGCATCTTCATGAGACCAAGGGCCATCCGCACCCAACTCCACCCCGAACGTTGCACTACATCCGGTCTTTGCGTTGGGAAATTGCCTCATCAATGGCGGCTAGAAGCTCCACTATGTCAGAGTATTTCTCCTTTTCTTCTCAGAGAAACTTGCTTACAAGTCTCCTTCCAGAAGTCTTCATGCTTTTGATAAACTCCCCGAAAGCACAGATGCGCTCAATTCGGGGAGTGGGATCATTCTCGACTGAAAAGACAGAAAATAGGCATAAGGAAAAGCAAGGAAAAACTTCAAAAATCATACAAACGGTAAAAGGTTAAATCTTACCGAGGGTACCCAACGTACCAAGGATATGCTTATCAAGATCCAAAATCTCGTCCAAATGAACTTGGAGAGTGTCCTGGAGATCCTGGATGAGTTTTTCATCCTTTTCACTCTGAATCTTAAGTCAAGATTCAGAGTCCTCCAAGGACTTCCGACTTTCCTCTAGCTCCTTATTAAGCACCATATCTTCCTTATGAAGCACAAGAATTTCATTGCAGAGCTAGAGAGCATTGTCGGCGTCGGAGACGACCTGCTTTGCCTCAGGAATGATAGTTGTAGAAAAGGTGAAAAGGCATAAAAACACGGATGCAAACAAAGAAACCCGAAATAATAAAAAAGACAAAGATAAATGTTGTGTATTAACGAACATACCAGCATTCTCCTTCAGTTGTTTCGGAAGCTCAAAAAGCTCGGGTTCCTTCTCATCTGGAGGAGCTCACGCACCTTCATATTCTTGATAGTTAGTTTCTTGAAAAAAAACGTTTATTTGCTCAGAAGATTTCTGTAAAAAATACAAAAGACTTAAAAATGATTATATTGTTAAAGTATACTCAAAAGGATTAATCAAGAGAAAAGGATTCCTCAAAAAATCAATAATTTGGGGCTAGGGAGTATACCTTACTCATCTTTTGCATGCCTCCAAGTGTTTGGAGGAAATCTCTGTTGTAGTTCTAGAATTTGGCTTGAAGCAACTCAGATACATCATCCATGACCCGACGAGGGCAAAAAGCATAGTTATTCCAGAATACAACGCCTCCTAATGGCCATCTACTAGAAGAAGAAGAAGGAAGAACTCCGACGAAGTATGGTTTCGCTTGTTCGTGCATATAATAATCTTTGTAAAATTATTCATCCTTTACGTTGAATTTCTTGTCAAACAAGGGAACACCTTCGTCTGGCAGGAAAGGAATTTCCTCTCTCTGTGGAGGATCCTCCCTTTCATGCATGTCCTCCAATGACACATAAGGCTGGCTGGGCTGGGTTTGTTGGCTGGGAAGGGGGAAATTTACGTCCTCTAAATAAACGAAAAAGCCCTCCACGGTATTGGTGGCAGGAGTATTCGGGGCTAGAGCCGGAGAGTTCCAGGGCTCCCGATGACAAACCACTTTCTTTCTTCTCTTTGTCTTCACAGAGGAAGGAGACAGACTGCAAAAGTATGCATTGATCAAGTTAATACTCAAAGACTAGTTCTTAAATGACAAAAATGCAAGGAAGAAAGCGAAATTTACCTAGAGGTTTCCACGGGAACGCCATCCATGTTTACAACTTCTTTCGAGCCAGCCGGCTTTTTGCTTTTCTTGCTCTTTTCAGCGGCGGTAGCCTTTCTTTGCTTTCTTCGCATCCATTTCCTCCTTGGACACCAGTTGTTCCTCGGAGAGATCCTCAACCTGCAAATAAGATGAATGATGCATTAAAATGCGAAATTCTCCTTTGCAAGACATACTTTAGCCCTGTTTTGAAGCTCACCTTTGGTGGAGGATTGGTTGCGGTATACATATCCACAATCATCTCGTAGTGGGTGTGGTCCAAGATTAGGTGGTTAATCCAACAATGGAGGATACAACTTCGACGTCTTCCTCTATACAACAAAGAGAATCCGTCTGCCTGGCGTAGGATCACAAAATCCGACCTGAGCACTGGGCCAAAGGATGAATTCTCTTTAGCCACCAGCAAAGGACGGTATCTATTCCAATGGATTCTAGAATTGACGCTGTAAGTTTGGCAATCAACTGTTTGATCCGTAGAAGATCAGCTGGAAGGTCCTTGACGACATCCTAGGTCCAGTTGTATTTAGGAGTGGCGGCGATGTTCTGGAAATGCGGAAATCTTGTTGCCTTTCCAGGAAATGGAACATCCGAACAATAGAGATATGAGCCTATCCAGTGTTTGACGGACTCACTTGTTTGGATCTTGGGAAACCATTCTTCTCTCTCTCTTTCTCTCTCTCTCTCAAGGTTGAATGTAATGGTACCATAGAGAGAAGGTATTTTGTTTGTGGTATTGCGTTTAACATGGAAACAATATCGGAAAAATCTAACCTAGGGGCTATTCCTAGATAAAGGATAATGTTTGGAGTGAGGTTATGTGGTTGGACGCCATAGTGATCCAACACCTCTAGAAAAAAGGCGGAAGGAGGAAAACCCAAACCTCGAATGACGTGTGCGGCGATCATCACCCTTTCGTCCTCAATGGGATTCGACTCTTCATCGGCTTCTGTACTACGCCGGATATCCTTGGGGTGAAAGTCGTCCTTTTCTAGAGTCTTCAGGAACTTGGACATGATCAAACATCCTATCCAATTTCCTGCGCTCCCCTCAATTTCTTCCTCGCTACGGTGGCCGGATCTCCTTCTGGTTCTTTGTCGGGGGTGGTATCTTTGACGAACATGGTCCCGGGGACCGTAGAAGAAGAGGATCTTGCGTGGAATGGAGGAAGAGAAGATCCCACGGTGGCTCTAGGATTAGCCACTATGGAAAGGCTCGCCGCCGTCGAGGTGGTAGCTGGATCAGAAGAGGTGGACGCCGAGGATTCCCCCTTGTCTGTATCCACCACATCTATCATATTCGCCGTCGCTCTTGTTGAAATATCATGGTGCCCCCATGTGTGGTTTTGGTAATTTATGACAATCACTATGTACTAATGGTTGCATTGAGCTATACTTGTATATTTTTTCCATAGGCAATGCTTGATGTCCATGTGTTGGATTCAAGGTGATCAAGTGATGACCAAGGTTCTATTCATGTGAATAACCCAACTTTGGTCATGAGAGAGTTGATCATATTGCAAGTATGTCTTGAAGAAGAATATTGTGTGAACATTCATATTTACCTTCAACACATCATTATTATGAATAGAGAAGAAACGATACAAGGTTGATCAAGGCAAAGTGCTAAGCGATTGTTAATATTGATCAAATCACAAAGCAAGAAGATCTACCATGTGGGATTATGGTATGGTAAGTAATTGTTCATATAAGCTTTGTGTTCTAACCCATTATATGTGTGTGTGGCATATCTATGTGGGTTTAGGTATGTTTCCATGGGGTTGCATCAAAAGGAAGATTTCATATAGTCCATGGTAGATGACGTCAGTAGTGGTCGTCATCAAGTTCGAGAAGTGCAAGTTCAAGGGGAGCATATCAAAGAGATCACATGCTTGAAGCTTGCCACTCTTTTGGATACAATTTCCAAGTGAAGATGTACCTAAAAGATCCTCTCCCATAGTGGAGTATGGGGGAGCAATCTATGTGTCTTCACCGAGCAAAGCAAAATCAAGAAAGGTGTTCCATCTTGAGGACGTCAAGATCTTCATCATCTAGCTCAAGTGTAATGCTCAAGGCAAATGTATGATCTTGATAGGTTGTCTGTTTTACCGTCACATAGCATTAGGAGGGAGACCGGGTTATAGGATAGATAAATGTACTATCAAGAGGGGCTCACATATTATCAACTTGATCGCATCACTCGGAGAGAGATCAAACCTTTGCATACTTGGCATCATCTTTCTTGGTTCTTATTTGTGTTTTATCCATATGTGGTTTGAGACCTTTTCATGTGTTTCAATACAAGCTCAAGTTCATCAAAACGGGTTTCGCATGAAAAACTTATTGTCTTTTTGATATTGGAGGTTTTACAGATTGTTCCTTTATAGAGAGGTCGAACCTTTCATCATTTTGTTTTATCCTCCAATGATGGACTATGATGTTTCTCTACATGATCTTATAGTGCTCATCGTTGAGAGTTCAACAAGCCCAAGATCATCAAAAATGGAGTCTGGATATGAAAGATATCACGTTCTTAGTGTAGGTGTTTTTCTGGAAACAGTTTGGTCGGCCGGGCCGGGCTCTGGGCCGGGCTGCTTGTGCGGGTGGCCAGCCTACGCATAGGGTGACCACCCCAAGCTGGCTCCCAGGCCCGGAAACGCAGAGAGGCCAGCCCAGGCCGGGCTGGAGGCCGGCCTGCCTGAACTTTAGGCCGGACGTCCCGGGCAGCAGGCCAGCCTGTGGGCCGGCCAGGCCAGGCTCCAGGCTGGGTTTCCTGCACACAAGGAATATGCCCCAATGGGCAGGTTTTTTTTTGGGGGGGGGGCTATTTAAGGGGCCTTCTTCCCCATTGGTTCCCCCTCTCACTAGCAAGTTTTCCCCCACCATTGTTGAACTTTTGGAGCTTGTTTTGTCTCTATTCCTCCATGATTCTTGCCTCCAATTAGAGGGAAAGAGAGAGGAGATCTAGATCTATCTTTCCACCAATCCATCTCTCCTCTTAGTAAGGGGAAGCCTTTGGGATCTAGATCTTGTGGATTCATTTGTTGGGTTCTTCCTTATTCTTCATGTCTGCTCCCCCCCCCCTCATAACATTTGTTGCTTTGGTGGGATTTGAGAGTGAAGGATTTGAGCACTTCTTGTGTGCTTGTCATTGCATAGGTTGCATCGGTTTGAGTTCTCTACGAGGATTCATTCGAGTGAAAGGTTGAGAAGCTTGTTACTCTTGGATTCTTGGAGTTCCCTTGAGCTTGTCCCCTTGGGTACTTGGAGTGCCCTAGACGGTTGATTGTTGCCTCAGAGCTTTGGAAGCTTTAGAGGCCTTGTTGCTATCTCGGAGTTTTGGTAGCTCGTAGGATATTGTTGGGAGCCTCCAATTGAGTTGTGGAGATTGCCCCAACCTTGTACGGGATCGGTGACCGCCCTCAAAGGTCTCATAGTGGATCATGGCACTCCGCATTGGTGGAGGCACGAGGAAAATAAGGTGAGCCATTAGTCGCTTGGAGTCATTGTGACTCCACACCTCTCCAATGGAGATTATCTTCCATTGGGAAGTGAACTTCGGGATAAATCATCGTCTCCACGTCTCTCAGTTATTTCTATACCCGATCTCTTTACTTATGCAATTTACTTTGTGATAGCCATCGAGCTTGAAGTAACATATCTTTCTATCACATAGTTTCTTGAATTGTTTAGCATAAGTTGGTGGTGCACATAGGTGAACCTAGTTTGTTTAGGTTTTGGCTTGATAAATTAAATGCTAGTTTTATTCCGTATTTATTTGGCGCCTATTCACCCCCCCCCCCTCTAGGCGACATATGTGTCCTTTCAATTGGTATCATAGCCGGGTCTCTCTTCATAGGGTTTCACAACCTAGAGAGTAAATATGTCGGCTAGGGGATTAGTGCATAATGACACTTTTATATTCGATGGCACAAATTATGATACTTGGAAAATTAGTATGCTTAATATTTTTAAGGACATGGGTCCAAATATAGTGCAAATTGTAGATATTGGTTTTTCTTCTCCAAAGGGCCTTCATTGCTCTTTAGAGGATGAGAGAAACTTATATCTCAATACTCAAGATACTATTGTGTTTTTCAAATATTTTAGCATTGTAGTTCTTGAGTCAATTAGGCCATCTTGGAAAGCTCATGAGATATGGATCAAGGTTAAAGATAAATATGATGTGTCCAAATATTGTGGGAATGATTATTCTGCCTCCATCTCCGAGCGTGATGAGTTCTCAACTTCTTCTACTTCACCAACATGTGACAAGCCACAACATAATGATATGGTGAGTAGTGACAAAAATTGCAATCTTGATAGCAATCTTATTGTTGATGATTCTTCATCTCTATCTTATTGCAATACTTTGTCTATGGAATTAAACACATCTAGCACCCAAAATGATTTAGATGCTTTGTGTTGATAGTCCATGCATATCATGTATAAATTCCTTGACTAAATCTTATGATGATATGCTTGATACATAGTGTTGCCATAGTAAAAATGGTTGTATTTCCTCTAGTCCTTGTGTTACTAACCATGTAGAAGAAACTCAACATTTCATGGAACAAGATGTGGATTTAAGTTGTTCTTCAAGTAATGGTTCATCATCATATACCATATCTCACTTATTCCTTATGGCTAAAGGTTCAAATGTATCTCCCACTTTGAACGCCAATGTATCTAGTGATGATGATGATGATGATGGTGATGATGATGATGATAATGATGACGACTACGATGATAATGACAATGATTCATTAATGGAGAAAGGTAAAATTATTCAAAATATCCTTTATGAGGATAAAGATGCTTGTACCAATTTCCTAGAAATCATTAGAGCATTTGATAGGCGCAATATCGTCATTAAGGATTTAGAAGCATGCATTGACGCGTGTTATAGCCGCAAGCGTGATTATTCCAATGAAATTGCAAAACTAGAGGAAGCTCTTTTATAAGAACAAACCTCTAATGAATCTCTTGAAGAGACATTTACTCTCGAGTTATCAAAAGTAAAGAACTCTCATGATAGAAATCTTGAGGTGGTTAATTGTCTTAAAACTAAAAATGATGAGCTAAAAGTTGCACATGCTCAACTTAAAGCTTCATATTCAAAAGAGCTTGTGAAGTTGCCTTATCCTATTGCTATTAATAATTATATGCTTGTGCTACTAACTCTATTTCTTGTGAAGCATCTACATTGAAGGAGAATGTTGAGCTAAGGGCTCAACTTGAGTTGCTAACTAGCAATTATGGGAAATTGGAAGAAAGTCATGAAAATCTCTCAAGCTCTCATGAGGATCTTTTCGTCTCCCATGATAAGCTAAAGTTAGCTCATGAGTCTATTATTACCAAGGTGATATATTGTGAGCCTTATGTGGACATTATCACAAACTCTACTCAAAATTCTATTTTTCCTTGTGCTAGTCCTAGTAATTCATGCACTCATAGTATCGCTACATCTTATGATGAATTTCTTTCCATGCCTTATTTCTCTAACAATGAAGCATCTACTTACTTTATTACTTATGTTTATACTAACCATGTAAATGAAATAAAATAACTCAAGGACCAAGTCACTTTTTTGAAGAAAGACTTGGAAAAACGTCATGGGAAGTCCGCACTTGATAACATGTTGAGTGTGCAAAGATTGCCCAATGAAAAGAGTGGACTTGGATTCAACTCCAATAATAACAAGAAGTCCAATATCAAGAATAATCATACCATCAACAAGAACAAGGGCCAAGAACAAGTGAAGAATTCGGCCAAGATTGTTTGCTTCAAGTGCAAGGTTGAAGGACACCATGTTAGATCTTGCCCTTTAAAGAAGAAGCATCTCAGTGAGAAGCAACAAGGGAAACGACCACACGTTTAATCTCATGGTCAACCTCAAGTTGAGAAATCAACTAAGAAGAAAGTAGGAAACCAAAGTTGCTACTTATGTAGTGAAAAGGGCCACTTTTCTTCTTCATGCACTAATGGTACCTTATCCAACCCTATCATTATTGATGATGTGTATTCTCTTAGGAAGGATAAGGTTGGAAATGTGTTTGCCAAATATGTTGGCACTCAAAGTGGTGTCAAGAAAAGAACCATTTGGGTTGCCAAGCCTATTGTGACAAACCTCTTAGGACCCAACTTGGTTGGGGACCACTAAGCTAAAACTTGATCAATAGGTGTTATTGGACGGCATTGGAGATTTGGCTATCTTATGAAGAATTAAGGGATCTTCATCAATTATATTTACTCAAGCCAATTCATTTATATCATCATATATCTATCTCATATCCAATGTGTCTCCTTGCGGTAACTAATACGTCAAAAACGTATATCCTTTTCCGAACACTTTTCTTATTGTTTTCCTCTAAACTTGTGTGTTTTGAATGCAACTAACATGGACTAACGCTGTTTTCAGGAGAATTACCTTGGTGTCTCGTTTTTTAACAGAAAAATCAACTTTTGGGAAATTGCCCAGAAAAGACCCCATTGGTCTTAAAACACCGGAAGACCCCGGGAGCCATAAGGAGGCTAGGAGAAGAGCCAGAGGGGGGCCACACCACCCCCTGGCGCGCCCCCTAGGCCGCGCCACCTGGTGGTGTGGGCCACCCAGAGACCCCCTCGGGCTCTCCTTTCTATTATATATCGCCTTGAACCCTAAAAACCGAGGGGGTTCGATAGTTTTCCAAAAATAAGTTCGTAGCTCCGCCGCCATCACGACTCCTTTTTCGGAGTTCAGAAACTCCGTTCTGGCACCCTGTCGGGACGGGGAATTGGAGGATATCATCGCCATCGTCATCACAAACGCCTTTCCATAGACCATCCATGTTTCCCCCATCCATGTGTGAGTAATTCCCCCGTTGTAGGCTGGAGGGCATGGTAGGGATTGGATGAGATCGTTCATGTAATAATTCCGTGATTGTTAGGGCATAGTGCTTAGTGTCCTCTATTAGTGCTATTGACATTGTTGCAAATTGTTATGCTTAATGCTTGCCACTTTGGGACTGAGTGCCATGATCTCAGATTTGAACATGTTATTGAATCATGATGATAATTATTGTTTCTTGATCATACCTGCAAGTTCTTTACACATATTTTTGTCCGGAACCCGAGGCCCCGAAGTGACAAAAATTGGGACAGCCGGAGGGAATGGATGTGATGTGAGGATCACATGTATTCACGGAGTGTTAATGCTTTTCTCCGGTGTTCTATTAAAAGTAACACCTTAATTACTAGTAGTTCCCTTGAGGCCCCGCTGAAAACGGGCTGGTAGGACAAAAGATGTTGTGCAAGTTCTCATTGCAAGCACGTACGACTATTTACGGAACACATACCTATGGTTACTTAGTGCTTGGATGCTTTATCTTATTTATCGGCAATGCCCATGTCTTAATTATTATATGAACCATCTTATCCATGCAACGCACGTTCATTTATACCTATACCTACAATATTTAATCTTGTTGTTTACTTCAAACATAACTGCTGTTATTTTCATTTCACTGCTGCTATTATTTCACTACTGTTGCTACTATAAAACTGTTACTACTGATAAACCACTGTGATCAAGTCCGCTTTCAGGTGTAGGTGAATTGACAACTCACTTGTTAAGACTCACAAATATTCTTTGGCTCCCCTTGTGTCGAATCAATAAATTTGGGTTTTACTTCCCTTGAAGACTGTTGCGATCCCCTATACTTGTGGGTCATCAAGACTATTTTCTCGCGCCGTTGCCGGGGAGAATAACTTTATTTGCGATCTCACCGGAGAGTATTATCATCTACTGCCAATCATTCATCATGGGTAAGACTCGTGGTGGAAAGGTTCCTATATTACCATCCACTACAAGAAGAGGTACAACTTTGAACACCTCTGTTGCTCTTGATTCACCGTCTATTATGAGTAAGCTGCTTATACCACCACATACACATGCTACACATGCTACTTCTGTTGAATCTGAAAATACTTCGGATACTTTTGATGATGCTTATACTGTGCTTGATGAGAGTGGTTCTCTCGGTCCTTTCTTAGATGCTACTATTGCTAAAACTAAAAATATTGCAAACACTGAAACTCCTGATAAAAATCATGTTACTCTTGTTGTTTCACTTGAGTTTAGAGAGAATCCTAGTGATGATTTTGATGATTCCTATATTGAACTTAATGATGATCTTATTGATGAAATACATGCTATGAAGGATAAAGATGCTGTTATAAGTCTTATTGAAAGTCGTGTTGTTAAATATAAATTATCTCCTAATGCTAAGTTTGCCACTTCTCCTATTAATATTAGGGATAAGGATTATGACTTCTCTCTTGATTTATCATATATATCTATTGTTGAGAAAGAACCTTTTCGTGGTACTGAAAGTGAAAGTGCTATGAAACATATGAATGAGCTCTCCTCTTTGAGTAGTTTATTCTCTGATGATCTTAAGAAACGTAGCTACTTTGTTACTAAAATATTCCCTTTTCTCATTAAAAGATGAAGCTAAAACTTGGTTTAATAATTTGTCTCCGGGATCTATTGATAGTCCTATTGGTTTGGTTAATGCTTTCTTCCAGAAATATTTTCCTGCTAGTGCTCAACATGCTACTTTACAAAATATATTTATTTTCAAACAATTGGAAGGAGAGAAATTGCCTGTATCTTGGGCAAGGTTCTGTTCTTCAGTTAGGGCTACACCTGGGCATAAGCTAGAAGATAATAAACTTCTTGATATATTCTATAATGGACTAACTGTTGAATCCAGGACATACCTGGATAGTTGTGTTGGTTGTGTTTTCACGCAAAGAACTCCAGATGAAGCTGAGGAATTAATGGCTAAAATAAGCCAAAATCATGATGATTGGACTATGGTTGAACCTGAGACAACCCCTACTCCAGTATCAACATCAAGACCAACACCCAAGAAGAGGGGAATGATTGAATTAAATGATGAAGTGATGAGAGAAGCCAAGAAATCTCTTAAAGAGATGGGTATTAAATCTGAAGACGTGAAGAATCTTCCACTTATAGAAGAGTTATGTAAGCAAATCCCTCACTCATCCACCATTGAGGTACACTCTCTCCAATATTTTGATAGTAGAGATATTCCCTATAATAAACCTCCTGATCAATGTTTAGATGAATTTGATAATTATGTTATTAAGCAAGATAATTTTAATATGAGAGTGCAAAATCACCTAATGGAAAACTCTAAAGCTATTGATAATTTGCATGGTATTATAGAAAGAACCTCTAATGATGTTAAAATGCTTGTTAAACATTTTCAAATGGTTCAAACTCAAATTGATCAACTTGCTAAAGTGCAAAAAGATTTGCTAGTTAATGCTTCTAAAGAAAAACATGCTTATGAAATAAGAAATAGAAGTGGTATTGCTACACAAGATCCTTTATATCACGAGGGACATCCTAAAAGAATTGAACAAGATTCTCAGCAAACTAATAATGATGTTATTCATACTAAGAAGAAAAAGAAGAAGAAACATAAAAGTGTTGTAGAATCCTATGAACTTGCTAAAGATCCTAATAGTATATCCATCTCTGATGATGAAACTGAAAGTGGTAATGAAAAGAATGATGCTTGTGGTAAAGAAGAAATTGAAAAGGAACCTGAAAATAAAACTAAAAAATACAAAGTACACTAAGGAAGATTTTATTGCTAACAAACATGGTAATGAGAGAGAACCTTGGGTACAGAAACCAATTCCTTATCCTAATAGGAAACACAAATCAAAAGAAGAAGAACACTATAACAAGTTTTGTGAATGGATGAAACCTTTGTTCTTGCAAATTCCTTTAACTGATGCTATTAAATTGCCTCCTTAGGCAAAATATATGAAAGATATTGTCTCTAACAAAAGGAAGATTCCTAATGATGATATTTCCACTATGCTTGCTAATTACTCTTTTAATGGAAAGGTTCCTAAGAAACTTGAAGATCCTGGTATACCAACTATTCCCTGTTCTATTAAAAATAATTATGTTAGAACTGCTTTGTGTGATTTGGGAGCTGGAGTTAGTGTCATGCCTTTTACTCTCTATAAAAGAATACTCCTAGAAAAGTTGATACCAACTGAGGTATCTTTGCAAATGGCTGATAAGTCTACTACTATTCCTGTGGGTATATGTGAGGATGTTCCTGTTCAAGTTGCTAATAATTTTCTGATATTAACTGACTTTGTTGTGTTGGAAAATGCCTAAAGATGATAATATGTCTATTATTCTTGGAAGACCTTTTCTTAATACTGCAGGGGCTGTTATTGATTGCAATCAAGGAAAAGTTACTTTTAATGTTAATGATAAAGAGCACACTGTTTATTTTCCCAAGAAGATTGATAAGAAATATGGTCTAAATTCAATTGAAAATATTGAGACCATCAAGATTGGAGAATTTTATTGTCCCATTCCAGTACCACCAAAAAGAATATGAAATTATTATGATTGGGACTATGCCTATTAAGGTTGAGGTAACATAATTATTTAGTGATTAGCAAAGTTTTTCTTCATATGAAATTTTTTCTGGTAACAAGACTTGATCACCCTTGTTAACAAAATGATTTTGAATGAAGAGGACAATGTTTTCACTATGTTTTCACCCTTCCCATTATGTTTTCACTATGTTTTCACCCTTCCCATTATGTTTTCACCATGTTTACTTCTGTTATAACATTGATACTTGAGTACAATCATGTTTTCCACCATCCTTATGCATGTTTTCTGGTATTTTCACTTTGATTTCTGAGGTTATGCATGTTTTCACCACTATCATCTTTGTTTTCTTTGGATATTCTTCCATTAGAGTGTCATAGAACCTTTGTAGTGCTGGTTTTGCTTTGTTTTCCACCTTTTTCACTTTTGTTTTCCAGCAATATTATTATTTATTAAAATTCTGAAAAAGTCCGAAAAATAAAGTTTCTCGAAAAATTCCAGAAAAAAATATAATAAATTTTTACGTCAAAGATGAGGCAGAGAGCCACCTGGGAGGCCCCAGGGGGGCCCACCAGTTAGGCACACCATAGGGTGGCGCGGCCAGCCCCTGGTGGCGCCAGCACATGGTGTGGGGCCCCCTGCCCCCCCCCCACTAACTCTCTCCCCTGCCAAAGTCTACTCTCTCACCTCCCAAACTGAAAACATTTCCTGGAACCCGTGTTCTTGCTGTTCTCCCTCTGGATTTTCAATCTCCTTCTTCAACCCTTCAATTGTGCTGATATTTGGTGTGTTTGATCTCCGGTATGTGACTCCTCCGATGATCCAAGTAGAATTTTGTTTCGTGAAGTATTTCTCGAGTATTTTGGTACTGTAGGTGACAGATTATGTGAGTTCGCATGCTTGATTTGAGTAGAAATAATGTATTTGTGATGTATGTTTATCTCTCATATAAGTCCCTATGGTAGTCTCCACCTTATAGTTGCTTGAAATTAATTTGTGTGATGATTGTTGAAAAATTTCAGAGATGGATAGATATAATTTTGGAGAAATACTTGGGAGTGATGCTCCTAGAAGGACAAGGCCCTCACGCTCATCCACTTCAGCAAGGCCATCGTACAATCAAGACATTATTGCATCGACTATTGACAATGCGGGGGATGATGGTATCGTTAACCCATTTAGATTTCCTTGCAGTACATTTTTAAGAAGTGCAGGTTTATTAGTTGACTTTCACATGCTTATTGAAAGAGTTGGTCTAACCAACTTTATGGAGGATGAAAGTCCTCAGTATGCCACTCTCACAAAAACTTTTGTTAAGAGCTTTAAATTTCAGAACACACATTATGGTCCATCTGTTGCCTTCAAGTTATATGGTACATATAGTGCTTTTTCTTTGTCCTTGGTAGAATTTTGTGCTATTATAGGTATCAATGCCACCGGGACATCGAGCAGGATTTAGGATAAACTAGCAGACCTCCATGGGATCTACCGAGAAATCACCAACGATGACGGTCGCTCATCCCAGCGTGGGAAGATAAGGAACATTCAACTTCCCGCTCTTAGATACTTTACTTACTATCTTGTAAATAGTATCTTGGTAGGGAGAACACTAGCAACATTTCTAGTTACCACCTTGCTTTCATTGATGCTGCGCTGAACCGTAGCACTAAGTATAACCTTGGTGCACTTGTTGCACGCCGCCTTGCTGCTTCTGGGCCTATTTTGGGGGGCATTATTGCTACATGTGTAGCAGCTGCTTTACATGTTTCCATTGACCCTAATGATGAAATAATTGCTCCATGTAGGCTTAACCTTGCTGCCATGAAATCCCATCAGTTTGTCACTACTAACTCTACTGCTGAAATTTTAGTATATAAAGTTTTATATATGGATGGAGAGGAGCGAAAAGTTACTTTGCCGTAGACTGTTTTCTTTAAGATTGACAGGTCACCATGGTCGCTCTCCAAGGAGCAGGTCGACGAGCATTTGAGCAACACGGAGTTTCACATGCAGCAGGAGAGGCGAGACGCGCCTCCCGAGGACCGCAAGACGCAGTACACCGGCGCATCCTCGAGCACATATCAGGAGGAGGGTTCCTCCTCAACATACTACGCGGGCGGCACCTCATGGGCCCCTTGGTGATCGATCTCCACTTAGGCCAAAATCCTAAGCTTGGGGGAGGTATACCGACATCACACTCATTTATATATCATGTTCTGTCGGTTCTTTGTATATCCATGTTTTCTGTTCTTTCGCTTCTTTTTATTTCTTTCGTTTCTTTTTGTTTCTTTCATTTCTTTTGTTTTTATTGTTTTGTTTTCGCTGTCCAAAACACAAAAATACCAAAAATAATTCTGTTGTTTCTCTCTATTTGTTTCTTTTGTTGGTTTGCTTTATCCTTTAGTTGCAGTTTAATATTCAAAAACCTAAAAAATATTTGTTGTTCTTCTTTTGTTTTGTAAAGTTTGCTGCAGAGTTCAACAGTCATCAGTGACTCCAATGGAGCTTGGTTTTCATTATATATTATTCGAGCCACAAGTGAAGAGCAATAATGACGATCTATGACAATTCAAGTGTGGTGAGAGGTTGGTGATAACTCTATTTGATTTCATTTTTGTACATATATCCATCTATGTGAGCATGCTTAGTTTATTCGTATAAGATATATTTGACTTAATGGCTGCTTAATAGTTCATGCTCTCTCATGTTTTATTCCAATTTATTAATGGTAAATGACCTGTCATATAAATATTTGTTCGCATTGTTCTATTCGTAGAAGGGTATGACATTGTGGTAGCCTCCTCTGACTGTTTCATTTGAATCGACTTGGCACATGCTCACGCATGCTAAGACTAAAAACAAAAAGTCAATAAGCCTCGATGATTTATTTTGCCTCAGAGTTCTAGTATCAATTTTATGCCTCAGTTAATTTTATGTTGTCTCAAACATGATTATGATAGTTGTTGCTCTCTCGATTGTTGCTTCCCAGTCTATTGCTAACCTCCACCTGTACTGAGTATGAGCTCTACTCGTGCATCCAAATCCCTGAAAATCAAGTTATTCCATAGAGTCCACTATAAACTCCCATGTGGTATTAACTTCCACTCCAAAGTAAATTTCTCATGCGCTACCTTTAAAACTTTCAAAATTACTCCTGTTTTGTGTTCTTGCTTTTTCTCATGAGGACGTCAATAGAGAATCTTTATCTCACTCGTTGATTGGATTTCACACCCTAGATTAGTGGCTTCATCCGCTTATCCACTGATAGAAGAGCTGGCAGCGGGGTGCCCAGGCTCAAATTAATAACACAAATTCTCTTCACTATTTTTGCCCTTGATTTATCAATCAAAGCATAATCGTGTAAACAAAAGAGAAAGAGGGATGACCTTCTACCGAGTTGTGTCCTTCATATGGGAGCCGCTCTTGTGAATCTGGTTGGCTTGTGACGTACTGTATTTTCTGTTTACCATTCGTTGACATTAGCATAGACCTCTCCTAAAATATATACACTCCTCCATGGTATGTGATTGTTGGCAGACACCCGAGGATTCAGTTAGCCATGGTTTGTGAAAGATGGATGGGAGGAGTGCCAAACTTTTAATACCTCTATTTAATAAAATAAAAGCTCTAGCACATGAGTGATCTCTGCTTCCCTCCGCGAAGGGCCTTTCTTCTACTTTTATGTTGAGTCTCCATTATATTCTTTGAGCACTTTCTTGAGAGCATAATTGTCATTCTTAGTGTGATGTGTTTGTCCCATAGAACGGTTGATTGTGGTATAATCTTGATACTTGCATATTTGATATCTTTACTTCTAGTCTTCCCTTGAACTTCAGAGGTTCCCTGGCATTTATGTTTTGCCCCACAGATGAGGGCAAGCGAGATACCACTTTAGCAGATCCCATTATGAATATTACAATCTTGCAAATAGTTATGCTTCATGTTGTTTATTACTAATATGTTGTTATCTCTTCATGGTCTGCATAGCTATTAAGTGACAGTATCTTGCATGTATCTTATCATGCGAATAATTAAGTATTTGATCATATAGTGAGTATATTTACATCATATGAAACAAATGTGTTCGTAAAAGTTTTTAATCGCACTCAGTTGTCACTGAATTGCTTGAGGACAAGCAATAAGCTAATCTTGGGGGGAGTTGATACGTCGAAAACGCATCTCCTTTTCCGAACACTTTTCCTATTGTTTTCCTCTAAACTTGTGTGTTTTGAATGCAACTAACACGGACTAACGTTGTTTTCAGCAGAATTGCCTTGGTGTCTCGTTTTTTGTGCAGAAAAATCAACTTTCGGGAAATTGCCCAGAAAAGACCCCATTGGTCTTAAAACACCGGAAGACCCCGGGATCCAGGAGGAGTCCAGGAGGAGAGCCAGAGGGGGGCCACACCACCCCCTGGCGCGCCCCCTAGGCCGCGCCACCTGGTGGTGTGGGCCACCCAGAGACCCCCTCGGGCTCTCCTTTCGACTATATATCGCCTTCAACCCTAAAACCCGAGGGGGTTCGATAGTTTTCCAAAAAGAAGTCCATAGCTCCGCCGCCATCGCGAATCCTTTTTCGGGGTTCAGAAACTCCATTCTGGCACCCTGCCGGGACGGGGAATTGGAGGAGATCATCGCCATCGTCATCACCAACGCCTCTCCATCGACCATCCATGTTTCCCTCATCCATTTGTGAGTAATTCCCCCGCTGTAGGCTGAAGGGTATGGTCGGGATTGGATGAGATCGTTCATGTAATAATGTCGTGATTGCTAGGGCATAGTGCCTAGTATCCTCTATTAGTGCTATTGACATTGTTGCAACTTGTTATGCTTAATGCTTGCCACTTTGGGCCTGAGTGCCATGATCTCATATGTGAACATGTTATTGAATCATGATGATAATTGTTGTTTCTTGATCGTACCTGCAAGTTATTTACACATATTGTTGTCTGGAACCCGAGGCCCCGAAGTGAAAGAAAATTGGGACAACCGGAAGGGATGGATGTGATGTGAGGATCACATGTGTTCACGGAGTGTTAATGATTTGCTCCGGTGTTCTATTAAAAGGAACACCTTAATTACTAGTAGTTCCCTTGAGGCCCTGCTGAAAACGGGCTGGTAGGACAATAGATGTTGTGAAAGTTCTCATTGCGAGCACGTACGACTATTTACGGAACACATGCCTATGGTTACTTAGTGCTTGGATGCTTTATCTTATTTATCTGCAATTTTTTATGTCTTAATTATTATATGGACTATCTTATCTATGCAACGCCCGTTCATCTATCTCTATGCCTACAATATTTAATCTTGTTGTTTTCTTCAAACACAACTGCTGCTGTTTTCATTTCACTGCTATTATTTCACTACTGTTGCTACTATAAAACCGTTACTAGTGATAAACCACTGCTAACAAGTCCACTTTCAGGTGCAGATGAATTGACAACTCACTTGTTAAGGCTCACAAATATTCTTTGACTCCCCTTGTGTTGAATCAATAAATTTGGGTTTTACTTCACTCGAAGACGGTTGCGATCCCCTATACTTGTGGCTCATCAGTAACTTGTATTTAAATTATATACATTGAAAGTTGCTTGCCCCTTGCACGTGTTAGTTTTGTATCTAGCATGTGTTTGTATATGGTATGCTTATTAATTACATATCTTCAAGTAATCTAGTATGTGTTTGTTGATTTTCACTCCATGTACTTGTTTGTTTTGTGTTGAGCCTTTATTGCAATTTATGTTTAATTTAGTTGCCTCTTTTGAAGAGATTAATGAACTATCTCATTTTGGGGGAGTGATGTGCTTTTCCACCTCACAATCCTAAAAGATGTGTACATGAGGTATATCACTTATTATTAATGTGATAAGATTATATAGTCTCCATGTGGTATTTCATTCTCATGAGAAATTCAAATTTTATAATGTTCATCAATTATCTCTTATTGGATTTCACTTGCCTCATGTTGAAGAAATGGATTATCACATTATGGGGGAGTAATAAGCTATGTGCATATTACAATCCTAGAAAATGTGAACATGTGAGGTAATGCCCCTTAGAATTGATATTCTAAATTATCTTGTTACTACGTGACATGATTAGCTCAAACAAGTTCCATATTTGCTTAAATGAGTTTTTGTATCTCATATTTTGGTTTCTTGAATTTGAGACAGTTTCTTCGTGCATTGTTCCTCAAATGTGCACTAGTATGTATTATTTGGGAAACCGGTTGCTTTAATATATATTAAGCATTGCTTTACATGATCATTTGACTAGTTGGAGCCACCAAGAATCTCTATGTAAGCATGGTAATTAACTCATATCCTTTTCCATATGCTTTTGTGTTGTGAACATGATCATGAATATTTTTGCAATATACCACCGAAAAGTAACACCATACCCTCCTTGTCCTTGGACAAGTGGCAATCATATTTGTGGTAAAAGTTATTGATCATATTTACATTGCGCTTTGCTTCCATTTGTATTATCAACGAGAAATTATTATTTTGTGAACTCCCATTGTCTTCCTTTCCTCTTGAATATCTTTTTGTTATAATCAAATACAATTCTAGTGTAATGGTTGTAAAAAAAGCGAGGATCCCCTTATAGTGCATTTTGTATTCGAATGCAATCATCTAGATAATGCACAATTCATGGGAGACCTATCTTACTTCCTATAGAACACTATATTTTCAATTGGATCTTATTGCCACTTAATGAATGTTTCTAATGTATGAGTATGGATAGTGATGATCCCATTTGTGTGCAAAATCCAAAAATCATGCATAGATCATGGGGGAGCTCTCATAGTTTCTTTTGAACACTAGTTATCGTAAATTGATATTAGATATTTTTAAAATTTGCATTTTAAATCACTATCTTGTGTGTTTGTGGAAGGCACAACTTTTCTTTTTTGGTACTTTGTTCCATCATAAAAAGTGTAGACGGGTTTGTTCTCTCATTCCTTGTTCTGCGTTGTATCATTTTGAATGAGATAAGTCTTTAAGCATATTTTATATGGTCATCTTCTATGCTCATTTGTTTTGCTTTGATTCCCTCAATTGGTATTAATTGGAGTTTGATATCTCACTCATAGATATTTGCTTTAATTGACATATCTTGGAATTCGACATGGTTCATTTGATGTCTATTTGGATCTCAATATTTTACTCCTTGATGCTTTTTTATTTAGTATCCCCCAAGTGATAAGTATTTCCTTTGGTATTTTATTTTCACATGGTATATTTTCTAATTGGTATCTTATCAATCATGAGTTGATTTTATTTGGTTCCAATTGGTATATCCTTTCATGTGTTGACGTGGATCTTTGATATAATTTGGACAACCTTTATGTCGTGTCATGCCTTTGTGTGCATATCTTGGTTTACTAAGTGTTTTGTCCAAATGACATCGCTTTTGGTTCTTGAAAGTGATTGCATGCATAATTACTAATGTATATGTTATGGCATGTTTATCTTTCCTGATCCAATATTTATATATAATAATATCCATCAATCCTAAATCGGCTAAGATGTTCATGAAATTCAATTCCATATCTATATGCATATATTCATGTGGATTGTGTCTATAGATTATAGCTTGTCTGACTACTTTGGACCCAATGAGTTTGGGGACCATTTTTGTACTTAAATATGTTTTAGGTACATTTCAGATGCATTGGGTGATTGCCTCATTCACGAGGAAGGTGTTATCACTACATGATATTGGAGTCAAGCTATGATGATGGATGAATTCTTATCTAGTACAACATCACCAATGCTACCTTGGTAACAAGTATCTACCTCATGCATATACTCTAACATTTCAACCTTTTGTAGGTTGTATCATGGCATGAAACTACTCCTTGTGATACTTGTTGCTTTTATTAAAACGTCTCAACTATCTCTTTTTCCCTTATTGATGTTTGTGATGTCTTTGATGTGTTTTTTGGAAGGTCATTCATATTCTTAAGATAAAAATTAAATCTATGTGCTATGCTTTCAAGCAAAGATCTTATTGTCGTATTTATTTCTTCAAATTGGATATCTCGCTCTTTATCTTTGTAACTATATTGTGTGTATATGTTTCTTTATGTATGTACATCATCATTATTGTGGTCTTTTTAGAAACTTATACACATGATAAGAATTACATGTCTTATTGGTATCCTAATGGTTCGGTGTCCATCCTTTTATTGGTAACCTCTCTTATGGCTCAACCACCTCTTGCTCCAAGTGATATTCATTGTTTTCTTTTATGCTCACTTGCACTTTCTTTGAGTTTTTGAACAACAATGGGGGAGTTATGATTCCATTTTTGTGCACTTTGCATTCAAAATGCAATATTTCTAAATCATGCACAAATATTGGGGAGCTCCTCTATTTTCTCTATAAACACTCATTTTCTCAAACCATAATATACCTTGTTCATTTGGGTTGTTGGATCTTTTTGATTGCTTGCTTCTATTTAGGAGAAGATTAAAGATTTGTATACCATCTTATTTGCAATCTTTGGATCCTCAGTATAGTTTGATTTTCTCCCATTATTCATCATTGGATAAGTGTATTTGATTTCACTCATATTATGAGAAGTGCACATCCTACGGAGGAACCCTTACTACATTGGCCATCTAATATTTCTATGATCCCATTTTGGAAATGGATGCCAATAGGGGAGAAATTTTAGAGGGTTTAAGGAAATTTGGTTTTATGCTTCGGTTTTCTTCTTAAGCATTTTCCTTTCATGCTCATGCATCCTTGCTTGTTTATTTGCATGGTTGCTCAAATTCATTATATAAACTCTCGTAAAAGAGTTTGTCATCAATTACCAAAATGGGGGATACTAAAATAGCATGGTGCCCCCATGTGTGGTTTTGGTAATTGATGACAATCACTACAGCCTAATGGTTGCATTGAGCTATACTTGTAGGGTTTGTCCATAGGCAATGCTTGATGTCCATGTGTTGGATTCAAGATGATCAAGTGGTGGCCAAGGTTCTATTCATGTGAATATACCAAGTTTGGTCGTGAGAGAGTTGAGCATATTGCAAGTATGTATTGAAGAAGAATATTGTGTGAACATTCACCTTTACCTTCAATACATCATTATTATGAAGAGAGAAGAAACGATACAAGGTTGATCAAGGCAAAGTGCTAAGCGATTGTTAATATTGATCAACTATACAAAGGACCACAAGGCTCAAAGCAAAACACACAATTGACTTAGAAGCCTCTCTCTCTCTCTCTCTAGTATAATTAGAGGGTCCATTTAGAACTTATAATTATATCCACTCTAATTTAATTAGATCCTCTTCTAATTGGGTTTTGAGGCGTCCTCTCCTGATTAGATCTAGCTCGAATTTTAGTTCTCTCTCATGTGTTGAGAAACTTCCATATATAGCTCTAATTGCAGCCGACTAGTGCTACCAATTAGCAATTTCGAAAGGCTGTCTCTCTTCGTCGGTGCCGAGTCCTAGATGGCGAAGCGCTGGCGGGTTGAAACAAGCCTACGCGTTCACACCACAAGAGGGATTACACGTGTGATCCTTGACGGGGAAGCTTAGCGACATCCTTGCAACTAGGCCTAGTTGTGAGGATCTACGATTGTTCATATCTCTTCTATGACTACATCAAATCCGTTGTTCGGTGAGTTCTGATCTCGATCCTTGCATGTATTGACATGCTTCGTTATCTGCATAGTGATCTTGGTAGACTATGTAGGGCATTTTTTTCAAATTCTGCAGCGTATACTAGCACTCCTCCCTCCCAAAGAAATTCTCCTCCCTTCTGCACCTATAAAAGGACCCCAAGCCTCTAGGAAAAAACATATCAATTGCCTCTCAAGCCTATCTCTCTCTCTAGTAGAATTAGAGTGTCTAATTAGAGCTTATAGAGACACTCTAATTGAATTAGCATATTCTAATTGGGGTTTTGAGGTGTCACATCCCAATTATATGTAGCTTCTAATTGCTTCTTCTCTCATATGTTGAGAACTCCACCTTCTTATACACCTTTCGCATCTAGTATTGGACGGCGAAGCGCTGCAGAACTAGTCCTGACATATGTGTACGAACTTTCAGAGGGGTAACACGTGAGACCCTCACTCGGTTGGATCAAGGTGCTAGATTCGGGGAGTCGGCAACATCCTCACCCACATGATTGTGCGTGAGGATCTTTATTAGGCTTTATTGACATCGGAACCAACATTTTTTTCGCTTCTACGGTGTGTGGTACATGATCTCGAGACTAGATCTGGGAATTATTATTCACTTGTATCTTCATAGATAGATATTGGCGGTCGCGTAGCATGCATGGAGTTTATTTTAAATTACCGTACACGCAACCCAGTACCCACCTGTCCGAGACGACCAAGGGTTGCCAACTGGTCCATGACTAGCCCTTCATGCAACCATTCAATGGGGGTTACCACTCTTGAAATAGGGGATTACCATCTTTAAAAAAAGATGGGGTTACCACTATTGAAAGACGGGGTTACCACCTTGGGGAATAAAGTGGTCGCAACTTCTTGCCTATAAAAAGAGAGGGAGGGGCGCACCAGGAGGACCAAGGATTGACAACACCACTTTTTTATGCTCCTCCACCTTCTGCGCACCCCTTGGTGAAGCCCTACTAGTGGGAACTTTCCACTACCACACCGTCGTTCTGCTAGAATCGACCCCGTATACTTATCCCTCTTTCTTGTTGGATCAAGAAGAGGGAGACATTATCGAGCTATATGTGTGCAAGCCTCCGGAAGTGCTGCTCTTTTGTGGTGCTGATCGGATCGAACCTCACCAAAAACTTCACCGAACTGCGTCAAAATAAATGTGCAACGCGCGTGTTCTTCAAGGGTATGATGATCTACTCTCCCCACTAGCATAATCTAGATTGGATCTTGAGTGTTGCTTCCTGATGAACCACAAGTATAGGGGGTGTATCATAGTACTTTCGATAAATAAGAGTGTCAAACCCAACGAGGAGCAGAAGGTGTTGACAAGCAGTTTCGATGAAGGAATAACTGTAAATACTGGAAAATAGATTTGTAGGTTTTTTTGATATTTCATATAAATAAAGTGATAGTAAATAAAATGCAGTAGTAATAATTGCAGCAAGTGGCCCAATCCTTTCTTCAGCAAAGGACAAGCCGGTGAGTTTACTTATGATTAACGAACGTTCTCGAGGACACATGGAAGGTTTCTGTCAAGTGCTTTTGTTCCATGCAGCTGAATAATGTTCGGTGTTTTGATAAGTATTGTGTGGGTGAATCTACGCTAATGTACCGTCCCATCCAAGACTAATACATACCTGTGATTATACCCCTTGCAAGCATCTGTAACTACAAGAAAGTAATTAAGAAATAAATCTAACCACAACTTTAAACTCCGGGATCCTACGCTCCCTCATGTAATGGTTTCCTAACGGGGGTTTAGGTTTCTATCACTCCGGCAACCCCACAATTAGTAGCCAAATACACGATGCATTCCCCTAGGCCCATAAATGGTGAAGTATCATGTAGTCGGCGTTCACATGACACCACTAGAAGAATAACACCACAACTTAAATATCAAACATGAATTATTATTCAACATTACTTCACTAATAACAACTTGACTTCTCCCATGTCCTCAAGAACAACACGAACTACTCACAACACATAATATGGATCATGGTCAGAGGTGATATAATGGATGATAACAATATGGTCATAAAGTGCAAACGCCGATAAATCTCACAAGCATCAACTACTAACAGGTAATCTACACCGGGAGAGAGATCTAATGCAAAACAACGATAGATGCCCCTAATTGTTACATCGGGATTAAGGTGGATGATGAGTGTGATGGTTTTGGGGGTGATGATGATGATCTTGATGATGCCCAGAGTGATGACGGTGACGATGGTGGTGATTTCCCCTCTCCGGAGAGGAATTTCCCCGGCAGATTTCTCCATGCCAGAGAGCTTTTCTCTCTCTGCTGTTTTCCGCCCCGAGGCGGCGGCGGAATAATTTTTCGAGGATGGAAAGAGGCTTAGGGTTCCCTCGTGACCCAGGGGGCCAAAGATGACCCCCAGAGGTGGGCCACGGTGGCCACACCCCTAGGTGGCGCGGCCAAGGGGAGGGCGCGCCAGCCCTAGGTGTGGGCCCCTGGTGGCCTCCCTCTGGCTCCCCTTCTGGTTGTGTTCTTCCTCTGGACTTCTAGGAACCCCCGGATGTCCCCCTTCTTTTTCTGTTCTTCTGAAATACGGTATCTCGACGGTGCTTTTTTCCATCAGATTTCTGGTCCCGGTGTTTATTCTCCCAAAATTGTAAAACATGCAAAATAAGATGAAATAACATAAGAGATGCATCATAACATGAAATATATCGATGAATAACAGAAAATTATGATATAAAATAGTGATGCAAAATGGACGTATCAACTCCCCCCCCCCCCAAGCTTAGACCTCGCTTGTCCCCAAGCGAAACTGAACTCATAAAACATGACCACAGGTTTATGGAGTGAAGAGTCGATAAATAAAATACGCACAAGAAGCATCACATATATCTATGCACCAATCAATATAGACAGCAACTTCCTATCATATAACCTTACTTGAAACGAGTAAATGGGAGTCACAAACAAAGATGCAAAAGAGAGAGAATCAAAATTGGAAAAGGCAAACTTCGTTCTTGGTCAGAGAACATTTAATGAGATTATACTTATCTTAGGTGAAGTCTTTATAGCAAGGTTTATAGTGTAGGTCTTAACATGTTTAATTATAACAACTCTTTTACAGTGATTCATAGCTTTTCAAAGTAATATTCATTCAGATAATAAAGCATGTGCTAAACAATGAAGGATAGAAAACATGATTGAATAAATCAACATATATAGATGATGAGATCACAACAACTCGAATGCTTGCTGGAGATAGAGAGAAATGGGTTTACTGACTCAACATAAAAGTAAAAGAAAGGTCCTTTGCAGAGGGAAGCATGGATCACTCATGTGCTAGAGCTTTTATTTAATAAAACAGAGTTATAAAAGTTTGACACTCCTCCCATCCATCTTACACAAACCATGGCTAACCGAATCCTCGGGTGCCTGCCAACAATTACATACCATGGAGGAGTGTATAAATTTTGAGAGGTGTATGCTAGAGTTAACGAATGGTAAATAGAAAATATAGTACGTCACAAGACAACTAGACTTCTTAAGAGTGGCTCCCATATGAGGGACGCAACTGGTGTAGAAGGTCATCCCTCATTCTCTTTTGTTTACACGATTATGCTTTGACTGATAAATCAGGGGCAAAAATAGTGAAGAGAATTTGTGTATTAGTTTTGGGGTTGGGCACCCCGCTGCCAACTCTTCTAGCATTTGGATAAGAGGATGAAGCCACTAGTCCAGGTGTTTGAAGTCCAGCTAACAAGTGAGATAAAGATTCTCTATTGACGTCCTCATGAGCAAAAACAAGAGCACAAAACAGGAGAAATTTTGAAAGTTTTAAAGGTAGCACATGAGCAATTTACTTGGAGTGGCGGTGAAATACCACATATAGGTAGGTATGGTGGACACAAATGGCAAGGTTTTGGTTCAGGGTTTGGATGCACGAGTAGAGCTCATACTCAGTACAGGGTTTTTGGCTAGCAAGGCTGGGTAGCAAGCATAAGAGTTGAGGGAAAACAAATATACATATGATGAAACCAATCATGCAACTTTTCATTGAAAACCCACGCGATCTTAACTTGTGAATACTAAGTTTACGAGCTAGTAGGCAAATTTCTGTTTTTTATACTAGCAACTCAAATTATTATTTCAGATGACCCAAGCTAAGTTTGCCAAAACCAACTAGATTAACTTGATGATCTCTAGAGTGATACCAAATACTAACAACAAGATCAACCACATGACATAAATTGAAAACTAAAATAATGTGTGCAAAAAATAAGCGATGAAACTTCTCATTAATATTTCAAACCGGCAACTCACACCAACGGATACAACGATAACCAACTAAGGAGTGACACTTCCATACTGCAAACCATCCTATATGATAACTTCTCTACTCATGATATGACTCTACTAAAAAATTAAAAGATGAAAGATAGTGATGTGATATCGCGACACTCCCCCCAAGCTTGGAACAAGACGAGGGGATGCCAAACACAATGACGAATCAATTCTTCGGTGGTGGTGGTGAATCCTTCTCGATGAGCTTATCAACTGATTTCTTCAGATCTTCAATAACGAACATAGGCATACGCATCACCTCCGTGTTGCGATCAACACAGTTCACATGCCTGTCAGATTGTGAATCCCAGCCACCAAGATCCCCCCCACTCTACCTTAGGTGGAGAGCTCTCTCTATCTGCACGGTTAGAATAGTCCATATCCCAACAAGAAGGCAACCTTGACTTGGGTACCCTCATATATTGATATTCATGAATTAAAGTATGGAAAGGTCTCTTAATACTCGAAAGTGGAGTGTCCGGGAATAAACGGTGACGTCGGGGCAACCATCCAGTGTTAATCCTCCTTGTGGGCTTGGAGGGTTTTGCAACCACTCCAATGCTTGCGATGGTGGCGTGTGGAAGTACTCGCGAGTTCTCTTCTACATCTCCTTCAGCTTCGCTCTCGATCTCCTCCTCGGCTCTAGGTCTTGGACATCATCTTCCTTGTTGTCGTTGGCGGAGACCATGATACTTCTAAAACCGAAAACAGATCCTGGCAGAAACAGCTCGAAACAGAAACACGACGAGAAAACGATATATGGACCTCGGGGGGCCGGGGGATTATATAGCAAAAGGTTTCATAACGAAAGGAAAGTCCATGTCGAAAACGAGTCGGAGAGGGGCTCCGGGGCGCCCACACCATGGGCTGGCGCGACCCGGGGTGGGCCCACGCCACCCTATGGTGTGGAGCCTCCGAGCTCTGTCTCCCTCTCGTTTCCGGCTCACAATTTTTCATATTTTCCAAAAATAGTAAAAATATAAGTTGAAAGATGTTTCGCGAACATTTTCTTACCAAAACTGTTATCTATTCGAAAACTGACTCTGCAGTTTCTGAAATATGCTTCCTAATGAATTCCTCTGGTATCATGGCTTGAATACAATCAACATTTTCATTATAAGGATCTCCAGAAATATAATGCTTGAGTCTTTGGACATTCACCACTTGTGAAGAGTTGTCTTCAAGGGAAACAATTTTAATTTCCCTCGAACGATATACCTCTTCGATAACAAAAGGTCCTTCCACCTGGAGAGTAATTTTCCTGCAAAAAATCTGAGACGAGACCTATACAATAGCACTTTTTCACCAACATGAGATTCTCTTTTAATAATTATCTTATCATGCCATCTTTTAACTTTATCTTTAAAGAGCTTAGCATTTTCATATGCTTCACTCCTCCATTCATCTAAAGAACTTAAGTCAAGCAACCTTTTATCACCAGCAAGTTTAAAATCTCTATTTAGGTCTTTCACTGCCCAATAAGCTTTGTGTTCTAATTCTAAAGGCAAGTGACAAGATTTTCCATAAACCATTTTATAAGAAGACATGCCCATGGGATTTTTGTAAGCAGTTCTATAAGCCCATAGAGCATCATTTAGTTTCTTAGCCCAATTTTTTATAGATTTGTTAACAGTCTTTTGCAAGATAGATTTGATTTCTCTATTTGATAATTCTACTTGCCCAATAGTTTGAGGATGATAGGGTGAGGAAATTCTATGATTAACATCATATTTAGCAAGGGTTTTTCTAAAACCACCATGAATAAAATGAGAACCCCCATCAGTCATAAGATATCTAGGTACACCAAACCTAGGGAAAATAATGTCTTTAAGCATTTTTAATGAGGTTTCACCATCAGCACTTTTAGTAGGTATAGCTTCTACCCATTTAGTAACATAATCAACATCAACAAGAATATGAGTATAGATTGTGAAGGAGGGAAAGAACCCATAAAGTCAAAACCCCAACAATCAAATGGTTCAATAACAAGAGAATAATTCATAGGCATTTCATTACGTCTAGAAATATTTCCAACCCTTTGACATTGATCACAAGATAAAACAAAATTTCTAGCATCTTTAAAGAGAGTAGGCCAATAAAAACCTGATTGTAGAACCTTATGTGCAGTTCTATCTCAAGCGTGATGCCCTCCATAAGCACTACTATGACATTTTCTCAATATCTCTCGTTGTTCATTTTCAGGATCACATCTTCTCATAATACCATCAACACCTTCTTTATATAAGTGTGGGTCATCCCAAAAATGATGCCTCAAATCATAGAAGAATTTCCTTCTTTGCTGAGCTGTAAAGGTAGGAGGAAAATACTTGGAGACAATAAAGTTAGCATAATCAGCATACCATGGACTCTCTTGAGAGCTCACTTTTATTGCAGCTAACTGTTCATTGGGAAAACTATCATTAACACGAATAGGGTCATTAGGGATATTTTCTAATCTAGATAAATTATCAGCAACAGGATTTTCAGCACCCTTCCTATCCACAATATGTAAATAAAATTCTTGTAAAAGAAGCACCCATCTAATAAGCCTAGGCTTAGCATCTTTCTTTTCCATAAGGTACTTAATAGCAGCATGATCAGTATGAATAGTAACTTTAGAATCAACAATATACTGCATAAATTTATCACAAGCAAAAACTACAGCTAGGAATTCTTTTTCAATGATAGCATAATTCTTTTGAGCAGCATCAAGAGTTTTACTAGCATAATGAATAACATTTAACTTATTATTTATCTGCTGTCCAAGAACAGCACCTACAACATAACTAGCATCACATATAATTTCAAACGGTAAATTCCAATCAGGTGGTTGAACAATAGGAGCAGATATTAAAGCCTTCTTTAAAGTTTCAAAAGCTTCTCTACAATCTTCATCAAAAACAAAAGGTACATCCTTTTGAAGAAGATTAGTAAGAGGCTTTGATATTTTAGATAAATCTTTAATAAACCTTCTATAGAAACCAGCATGGCCAAGAATACTACGAATACCTTTGACGTCCCTGGGACATGGCATTTTCTCAATAGCTTCAACTTTAGCTCTATCAACTTCTATGCCTCTTTCAGATATTTTATGTCCAAGAAAAATTCCTTCATTAACCATAAAATGGCATTTCTCCCAGTTAAGAATAAGATTAGTCTCCTCACATCTCTGGAAAACTTTATCAAGATTCTGCAAATAATTATCAAAAGAAGTTCCATAGACAGAGAAATCATCCATGAAAACTTTCACAATTTCTTCACAAAAACCATGAAAGATAGAAGACATGCATCTTTCAAAAGTAGCAGGAGCATTACATAAACCAAAAGGCATACGTCTATAAGCATAGGTTACATAAGGACAAGTGAAGTTTGTTTTCTCATGATCAAGCTTTTTAACAGCAATTTGAGAAAACCCAGAATAACCATCAAGAAAGCAGAAATGAGTTTTCTTAGACAACCTTTCTAAAATTTTATCAATAAAAGGTAAAGGATAGTGATCTTTCTTAGTGACTTTGTTAACCTTCCTAAAATCAATGCACATCCTATAACCAACTACTACTCTTTGAGGAATGAGTTCATTATTTTCATTAGGCACAACAGTCATCCCTCCTTTCTTAGGGACACAATGCACAAGACTAACCCATCTACTATCAGCAATAGGATAAATAATGCCATCATCGAGGAGTTTCAATACCTCATTTCTTACCACATCCTTCATTTTAGGATTTAAACGGCGTTGATGTTCAACAACTGGCTTTGCATCAGGTTCAATATTAATAGCATGCTGACATATAGCAGGTGAAATCCCCTTCAGATCATCAAGAGTATAACCAATAGCACCTCTATGTTTCTTTAATATCCCCAATAATCTCTCCTCTTCTTTATCAGAAAGTAGAGAACTAATAATAACTGGATATAATTTCTTATCATCAATATGAGCATATTTAATATTATCAGGCAAAGGCTTTAAATCAAAAACAGGATCTTCCTTGGGTGGTAATGTTGTACCCAAGTCTTCCACGGGTAAATTATGTTTCAGCATTGTTGGCTGATGTAGGAAAATGTCATCAATTTCATTCCTTTCTTCCATAAAGACATCACTTTCATGGTCTTCCATGTATTGCTGCAAAGGATTGTTAGGAGCAAGAGCAATAGCAGCCAATTGTTCAACTTTATAATTCTCATTAGGTAATTCAGCTTCATAAGGTGTTCTAGCAAATTTGGAGAAATTAAATTCATAAGATTCTCCATCAAACTTTGTAAGGATTTTCTACTTTTTACAATCTATAACGGCACCACAAGTGTTTAAGAAAGGTCTACTAAATGTGATAGGACAAGTATCACTAGCAGAAGTGCCTAGTACCAGAAAATCAGCAGGATATTTAGTTTTACCACATAAGACCTCCACATCTCTAACAATACCAATAGGATAAATAGTTTCCCTATTAGCAAGTTGAATAATCACATCAATGTCTTCAAGTTCACAAGAACCAATTTCATGCATGATTTCTTTATAAAGCTCATAAGGAATAGCACTAGAACTAGTACCAATATCACATAAACCATAATAGCAATGATCACCTATCCTAACAGATAGCACAGGAACACTAGGTTTCCTAGATTTACTAGGATGAGAGACAATATTATAAGAATCTTCACAAAATATAATGTGTCCCTCTTCTACATTTTCAGAAACAAGGTCCTTTACTATTGCTACTATAGGTTCTACAGTTATTTGTTCGGTTCTACAAGTTTCTTTGCACTTTTATTAATCACACTAGCTAACATAGAGTGTTCTTTTACCTTAGCAGGGAAAGGCATTTTCTCAATATAAGGTTCAGGCACAATAGAATCAACAATATGAACCTCTATATCTCTAGCAGGAACACAATTAATAGTATGTTTATAAGGTGCATGGTACTTATCCCATTCATTTTTAGGAATATCAATGTAAGAAGCAAAAGCCTTATATAAGTTTGCAGCAACTTGAGAATCAAGACCATAAACAACACTAACATTATGAAAATCCTCATATGACATAAAGGTTTTAATGCATTCATAGTCATAATTTATACCTGACTTTCTACCTTTGTCATTCTCCCATGCTTCAGTGTTTTCTTGAATACGGTCAAGAAGATCCCGTTTAGCTTCATCCTTCATACGTGTAAATGATCGAGAATAAGAAGCATCCAATAAATCCTTATCATGAGGAGGAAGCCTTGCATAGAAATTATTAATAACAATATTACTAGGGAGCTCATGAATGGGGCATTTGAGCATTAGTAACTTCAATCTCCCCCATGCTTGGGCAATACTCTCTCCATCATGAGGCCAAAAAATATATATATAGTTCCGATCTCTATGGATTTCACTTGGAGGATATAATTTAGAATAAAAGAGAGGTACAATTTCCTCCCATTCAATAGTCTGGCTATTTTCAGCAGTTTGAAGCATTCAGAGGCTCGGCCTGTCAATGATACAGAGAATAATTTCCTCTTCACTTGGCTCATCGTAATACCTGCACACTTGAACAACTCGCATAATTCATGTAAAAAGAGCAAATGATCACCAGGATGGACATTTCCATCACCTGAATAGCAGTTATCCATAACATGTTTAACAATCTTTATAGGTATTTTATAAGGATCCAAATCATCAGGCGTTGGGTCACTTACTACCCTAGTAGTGGTAGCAGTGCCCACAAATAAGGACTCAAGAGGAGTTCCAAACATAGCATAATAAAGCAGTAGACAGTAATAAAAACAACACTTACAGCAGAAGCCTCCTTTATCAATTCCACTTCCCAATAGCGCTTCACTCCCCGGCAACGGCGCCAAAAAATAGTCTTGATGACCCGCTAGTATAGGGGGTGTATCGTAGTACTTTCGATAAATAAGAGTGTCGAACCCAACGAGGAGCAGAAGGTGTTGACAAGCAGTTTCGATGAAGGAATAACTGTAAATACTGGAAAATAGATTTGTAGTTTTTTTTTTGATATTGCAGATAAATAAAGTGCGAGTAAATAAAATGCAGTAGTAATAATTCCAGCAATTGGCCCAATCCTTTCTTCAGCAAAGGACAAGCCGGTGATTTTACTTATGATTAACGAACGTTCTCGAGGACACACGGGAGGTTTCTGTCAAGTGCTTTTGTTCCATGCAGTTGAATAATGTTCGGTGTTTTGATAAGTGTTGTGTGGGTGAATCTATGCTAATGTACCGTCCCATCCCAGACTAATACATACTTGTGATTATACCCCTTGCAAGCATCCGCAACTATAAGAAAGTAATTAAGAAATAAATCTAACCACAACTTTAAACTCCGGGATCCTACGCTCCCTCATGTAATGGTTTCCTAACGGGGGTTTAGTTTTCTGTCACTCCGGCAACCCCACAATTAGTAGCCAAATACACGATGCATTCCCCTAGGCCCATAAATGGTGAAGTATCATGTAGTCGACGTTCACATGACACCACTAGAAGAATAACACCACAACTTAAATAGCAAACATTAATTATTATTCAACATTACTTCACTACTAACAACTTGACTTCTCCCATGTCCTCAAGAACAACACGAACTACTCACAACACATCATATGGATCATGATCAGAGGTGATATAATGGATGATAACAATCTGGTCATAAAGTGAAAACACCGATAAATCTCGCAAGCATCAACTACTAACAAGTAATCTACACCGGGAGAGAGATCTAATGCAAAACAACGATAGAGACCCCTAATTGTTACAGCGGGATGAAGATGGATGATGAGGGTGATGGTGCTGGGGGTGATGATGATGATGATGACGATCTTGATGATGCCCGAAGTGATGACGGTGATGATGGCGGTGATTTCCCCTCTCCGGAGAGGAATTTCCCCGGCAGATTTCTCCCTGCCAGAGAGCTTTTCGCTCTCTGCTATTTTCCGCCCCGAGGCGGCGGCGGAATAATTCTTCGAGGATGGAATGAGGCTTAGGGTTCCCTCGGGACCCAGGTGGCCAAAGATGACCCCCAGAGGTGGGGTAGGGTGGCCACACCCCTAGATGGGGCGGCTAGGGGGGAGGGCGCGCCAGCCCTAGGTGTGGGCCCCTGGTGGCCCCCCTTTGTCTCTCCTTATGGCTGTGTACTTCCTCTGGACTTCTAGGAACCCCCGGATGCCCCCTTCTTCTTCCGATCTTCTGAAATACGGTATCTCGATGGTGCTTTTTCCATCAAATTTCTGGTCCCGGTCTTTATTCTCCCAAAATTGTAAAACATGCAAAATAAGATGAAATGAAATAAGAGATGCATCATAACATGAAATATATCGATGAATAACAGAAAATTATGATATAAAATAGTGATGCAAAATGGACGTATCACTTCCGCATGTGAGAGATTTTTTTTGTTTTATATCGCGCAAACTCCTACAAGTTTATGACAGAGCATCAAGTCTATAAATCATGCGTAGGCATGCATACCATATATATAGTTGCATGTGCTTACAATAAAAACTTGCACACAAACTTTTGTCCTACCGTATGTTAATTAAGTTACTTTTTAACCAATACCGTGCGTAGGCATGCATACCATATATAATCCTCAATTGAAGCCTTTCCATTTGAATCCTTGGTCACCGGTTCCGTACAATTAACAAGTGCATACAACTTGCAGATATGGTCCAAAACAATAATTATATTCATGCAAACGTAAAAGAGTTTAGATAAAAAATCATGGCATCCATCCCTAGTGACAAGCATTAAGCATACCAAGTTGCAACAACAATATTTCACAAACATAATGCATACCAGATATCAAGCCAAACTGATCATAATATAACAATTCATGAGATCCCAACAAACACAAAACTGATTAAATCAAAGGGATCTCAATCATATAAGGCGGCACATGAGATCAAGAACACCAGAGAGTACCATCTAGATACTGCTATGAGCCCATAGAGCATGGGAGGTACACTCACAAACCATCATAGAGGCACCACAGTCGATGAGGATGGCTCCGGGAGTCGTTTCCCGTCTAGGCAGGGTGCCGGAACAAGACCTTATGACCCCCAAAACTAGGTTTTTTTTAATTGTGGTGAAGATTGGAGTCGTGTTTGGAAAAATCCTCTTGGGGTTAGGGTTTTCATCGGGAAAAATATGTAGTCTAAAGGGTGTCTTGAGGGGAGCCACAAGGGGACGACGTGGGTGACGGGCGCAACCCCCTCCGGCCGTGCCTGGAGCCCTTGTGGCCTCAGTGCCCCCCCTAAGGTGTCCTTCTTCTCTGAGAGTTTTTCAGCATGTTTAATTTTCTATATTTTTCCAGTTTTTATGAGCATAAATTTTGGGGCCTTTTTTAGAGACAAAATAAATAGAAATCGACGTTGTGCACCAGATTAATATGTTATTCCAATAAATACTACAAGACCATAGTAAAAACATGTATTCCCTATGTCCTACTTTATATGGCTCAATTAGCGAATCCATTTGCCCAATGTGCTACCTTATTGGGGCTAAAATCTTTCATGCATTGGTGGGAGAGCCAACTAGCCACTAAGTGAGAGAGAATTAAATGCTAATATGTCTAGGAGAAGAGGGGATTTTGGGACTGCATGTTTTTTAAGATTATGCCTTATGAACTAGGATGGAGCAAGTAACAATGATATAAAACAAGTATAGAAAAAATAAAATTATAATAGATATGTTTAACACGTATTAATGCTTGAAAAAGGAAATAAATTATATGTTGTGAACAATAAACTGATTCCCTAGAGATAGTGACAACAGAACAACCGTAAGCACAAATACTCTCTCCGTCTCATATTAAGTGTCACAAAAATAGACAAGAAATAGATTTATCTAACACTAAGACGGGCACATATCCTCTATGGTAACTGCACGGTAGTTACTGACAAGTGGGCCCGACCCCACATGTCAGTGACATGCAGTACTGTAGAGGATCCCAACCCCACTAGGACATGTCTAGATACATCTAATTTTATTTACTTTTACAAATTTATTAGGAAGTACTGAAACAACAGGAATAGATAAATCTGAAGTGTAATCTATGTCTTCGTTTGGATGCATGCACCAAAATTTGACTACGCTCTTCTTTTCGAATAGCCAAGCTCACGAGCTATCTTGTGGCCAGTGATCGACGAGAAATGTCTTCCTACATGGTTTCACGATATTTCACTGCGTGCCAATTTGTTCGAATAGCCAAGCTCACGTCCCAACATGAATACTGAAGCACCAAATCAACGGATAAAACATGCAACGTATATACCATTGTAATGTGTACGATATGATTAGAGAATCGCTCAACCTCTAGGGTTGGCGAGAGGTTTATATATATAGTGTACAAGTGTACAGGGTTACAAGTACAATACAGAAGCCATGTATAATACAGTCTAACACCCTCCCTCAATCTTAACCGGGTTATCTAACATCTAACAGGTTAAGATTGCACCTACATCCTTGAAACAATGGTAATGACAATGGCTTAGTGATGATGACGACAAGTTGATCTTTTCAAGAGATAAACTTGATCTGAAGTAGCTTCTGTGCAACGCGTTTCCTCACAAAGTGGTAGTCAACTTCGACGTGTTTTGTTCGAGCATGAAACACAGGTGACGAAGGGATGGATCCTGGACCTATCGGGTGAGCCTACCCGGTCTAAGGCCCAAGGCCCAAGCTCCAAGGGAGACGTCGTGGACTGTTCTAGAAGGCCCAATCAAAGCCCACCTGCAAAGCCTTGCGGGTTAAGAAAGGAAACCTGTAACCGACTTTAGGTTAGGGTTTGTATCCCCCCGGGCACGGTTTGAGACCTGGCTACCTATATAAAGCCAGGAGAACCACCGGGGGGGAGGACTAAGCAATACCGCACCATCAAAGCCTTGAGATCGAGATCATACTCTCGACTTGAGCATCCCCCATTGTAACCGATCTACTCATTAATACAGATCGACAGAAGCAGGAGTAAGGGTTTTACCTCTACGAGGGCCCCGAACCTGGGTAAATCTTGCCCCCTGTTAGCCGACGATTGTCACCGGCGCCTACTCGTTCTCTTACTCGAAACCCTATCGGTTCATCCGAGAAACTTGTTGAGATGCATATTCGATAATTGGCGCCGTCTGTGGGAACGGCGGGCGCTGGATCTCTAAAAGAAGACATGATTGCGTACCACTACCACGTAGTGAGAGCGGCAACCTTGATCAAGGAAGCTCGAAAAGACCTGGCTGAACGAAGGAAGCTGGCGGACGAGTCTAGCCAGCGCCGTGCGGCGCTCTCAAGGACATATTCTGTCGGGAACCATCCCGGGAGAAAGAGATACGTCTCAAGAACCGCGACTATGGATGGAGAATCCCTAACTGGGATCAGTAAGTCACTCGAGGCCTCCCTTATGCGCGTCAACGAGGATGGCAACGTCCACCCGACGACTCATGTCGCCGCAGTACTGGCTGCAGCCACATACCTGCAAACGAACCAACCAGGGGAGAACGACCCCCGCGCAGAGCAATACAGGCAGGTCCAAAAAGGGCTGGGCATGGCAGCCGCAAGACTCGCCTCTTACGATCGCAGGAAGGCGGCTTCGCAAAAAGATAAGGAAGCACCTCGCGGACATAGGAGTACGTCACCCAGGAAGGAGAAGTCACCTTGTCGCGCGCGAGGAAAAGAAGCTCAACGACGCAGAGATAGTCCGAGTGGCAGTGACGACAGCCCGAGAGGTCGAGACCGTAGCCCGCGGAGAGGTCGAGATCACAGCCCGCGGAGAGATCGAGATCACAGCCCACGACGTCACAGCAGTCGCTCGCGACACCGCAGCAAGGAGCCGCGGAGAGACGTCAATCGCGACGAGCCTGGGTACAATGCGCGATCAAACATCGCTCAGCACAAAATTGATAAAGCTCGAGCGGCCAGGAACCGCGCGCGTTCCCCATCTACCTCTTCCGACAAAGAGGTCTGCGGAGCCTTATGCTTTGCTCGCGACATCCGCGAGGCACCGTTGCCCAAGAGGTTTAAGCTCTCTACGGAGGTGCAAAAATACGACGGTTCGCTAGAGCCACAATCCTGGTTGTGAGATTACCTCACGACAGTAAAATGCCAACGTGGGAACAAAAACACGGCTATGAAGTACCTTAACCTACACCTTGTAGGCGCCGCGCGCAGCTGGCTCGAAGGAAGACCGAAGGCATGCTACAAATCATGGGACGATCTAACCTTCGACTTCTGCAAGAACTTCCAGGCGACATACAAAAGACCTGCGACAATCGAAGAACTACGAGCTTGCAAGCAGAAAAGTGGCGAGTCTACTCGCGGATATATTCAACGATGGACCACACTTAGGAATACATCAGGAAATATATCAGAAGAGGTTGCAGTCGAAGCATTCGCCAAAGGAGCTCGGGGAACCGCCTTCTGGGAAGAACTGGGACGGGCCGCACCCAAAACCATTGGAGAACTGATGGCTATAGCCGACAGATGGGCCAACGGCGAGGACGCGGTGCGCAATGAGAAAGCATCATCACCAGCACCAGAAGACGATCGCCATGGTCGAAAGAAAAGGAGAAAGCATTACGATCACGATGATCGAGAAGAACTGGTGGCAGCAGAATTCACAAGAAATCGTGATAACGGATATCACGGAAATCGCGAGTGGAAGCCAAAACCAGAGGACAAAACTCCCGAGGAGGACTTCGATGGTTACTGCACGCTACATCTATTTACAGATAAGTGCACTGGCAAAACTAAGGCAACACACCTTCTCAAGGATTGCAGAAAGTTTCTTGACATCCATGAGGCCTTCTCAAAGAAAAACAGAGCAGCAGTGAATCAGGGCTACCCGCAGCTCCCTGGAGGAGGAGCCCAAGGATTCCACGCGCCGCAAGCCCTACCTCCACCAGGAAACCAAAACACGGTGCTAGCCGCGCTACCAGCGCCACCCGCCGCAAACCAAGGAGCCGACGGATACCCGAATCCAGCAGGACTCCTAGGGATAATACAAAAAGTTTGCTCGTCCCGCAGGGCCCAGAAAACAAACACTCGACATGTATTCATGGCTGTCCAGACCCCACCGTCCAAACCCGAGTATCTGAAGATGGTCGACCAGCCGATAATTTTCTCCAAGGAGGACCATCGCCCCCCCCCCCCGAGTCTATCGACCAGGGCATGCCGCACTCATCATCCAGGCACAGATAGGCAACACAAACTTGCCCGAGTGTTCATGGACGGAGGCAGTGGGATTAACATCATTTACACGGACACACTTCGCAGGATGAACAGGAACCTGGATGGACTCGCGGAATCAGAGACATCTTTTCATGGGATAGTACCAGGAAAGGCAGTCCGCCCACTCGGAACAATAAACTTGGAGGTGTGGTGCTTGGCAACCGAAACAATTACAGACAAGAATTCCTCGACTTCGAAGTAGTCGACTGGCCCTCACAGTACCACGCTATTCTTGGCCGAACAGTGTTCACCAGGTTCATGGCAGTACCACACTATGCATACCTAAAGCTCAAGTTACCTGGGGAACATGGCACCATCACCATCGACGGCGATTTCCAAAAATCCAATAAATGCGACATCGAGTTCAACAAGATCGCCAAATCCTTCGGGATGCAGGAAGAGTTGGAAGAGATAGCAAAAAAACCACGGATCACTCCGTGATGCCTCTCACCAAAAGGAACGCCCCAGAGCTCGAGTTCAGCGCAAACAACACCACTCGAAAACATCAGGTGCACCCGACCGAGCCTACGAAAACGGCGATGGAGTCCACCACCCTCTCGCCAGCATAGGAAGGCGCGCTCGTCGAACTCCTCCGTGAGTATTGGGAAATTTTCGCCTGGCAGCCTTCAGATATGCCAGGGATACCCAGGGAGTTCGCCGAGCACTCACTTGAAGTTTACAAAGACGCCAAGCCTATCAAGCAGACAACCCGACGGTTTTCAGAGCCAAAGCAAAAAAGCACTTGGAGAAGAACTAAACAGACTACTCGCAGCAAAGTTCATCCGCGAGATAAAGATCTCCACCTGGTTAGCAAACCCGCTGCTGATCTCGAAGAAAATACCGACATCCTTCGTGTGTGCATCGACTACACGTCGTTGAACAAGCACTGCCCCAAGGATGACTTCCCCCTACCACGGATCGACCAGATCATGGACTCCACAGCAGGCTGCTAGCGCCTCTCCTTCTTGGACGCCTACTTGGGCTATAATCAGATCAGGATGAAAAAGGAGGACGGGGAGAAAACAACGTTTATCACACCCCACGGTGTTTACTGCTACACGACAATGCCCTTCGGGCTAAAGAACGCAGGCGCAACATATCAGCGCTGCATGCAAAAATGCCTCGCCAAACTCATTGGCAAGAATGTACAAGTGTACGTTGACGACATCGTCATCAAGACTCGAGTAGAGGACACGCTCCTCGATGACATCAAAGAAACATTCGACGCGTTGAAAAATTACCAAATCAAGCTCAACCCGACCAAATGCGTCTTTGGCGTCCCTGCAGGACAACTTCTCGGGTACCTGGTGTCTGCTCGAGGAATTGAAGCCAACCCGGAGAAAATCCAAGCGATCCTGAGAATGAAGGAGCCAACTAATCTCCACGGTGTGCAGCAGCTCGCAGGACGACTAGCCGCTCTAAGCAGATTCATTGCAAGGCTGGGCGAGCAAGAATTGCCTTTCTACAAGCTACCGAAGAAAACAGATAAGTTCGAGTGGACACCCGAAGCGCAAAAAGCATTCGCAGACCTCAAGCGAGCATTGCAGAGTAGGCGTGTCCTCGCAACGCCACAATAACAGGAGCCACTGTATTTGTACCTAGCCGCAACAAGTCAAGTCATCAGCCCAGCAATCGTGGTCGAGCGACCGGAAGATGGCAAGGCGTATGGCGTCCAAAGATCAATATATATCAGCGAGGTGCTTTCGCCCTGCAAACAGCGATACCCTCATTATCAGAAGCTCGCGTATGGCGTGGTACTCATAGCTCGAAAACTCAAGCACTACTTCCAAGAGCACACCGTCACAGTGCTAAGCGACGCATCACTCGGTACTATCATGAATAACCCCATGGCATCCGGAAGAATTGCAAAGTGGAGTATCGAGCTCAGCGCCTGGGACATCATATATGCAGGGGGCAAATCTGTGAAATCACAAGTACTCGTGGAATTCCTGAGCGAGTGGACGGAACTGCAAACACCAGGCCCTCCAGAATACACGAGCAACTGGATAATGTACTTCGACGGGTCGAAGAGAAACGAAGGAGCTAGAGCCAGGGTTGTCCTGATATCCCCCAAAGGAGACAAGTTGAAGTACGTCCTGCGATTGGATTTTCCACCCGATGACCCGACGTCAAACAATGATGCAGAATACGAGGCCCTCCTTCACGGCATGAAAATGGCAATCGCCTGCGGAGCCACCCGACTGATGATCTATGGAGATTCAAACCTCATCGTACAACAGACGATGAAAGAGTGCGACGCTATTGCAGAAAACATGGTTTCCTATCGAGATATGTATAACCTACTCGAAGGAAGTTTCAAAGGGTGCGAACTAAAGCACATCGCGCGATTCAGCAACGAGGAAGCAGATAAATTGGCAAACATGAGTTCTACCAACACACCCATACCACCTGAAATATACTTCGAGAGGATGATCAAACGCTCAGTCAAGGTCAAAAAATCAGCAGAAGCACCCACAGCATTGGAGACGGAGGTCAGCCTGCAAACCGCTATGATTGAGCTCAGCCACAACATTTCGAGACAAGTTTTTCTGGTCGAACCAGTCTGGACGCAAAAATACCTCGACTACTTGTCCAACAAGCAGCTCCCAGCAGATGTTCGCGAGGCTAGACAGATAGTACAACGCAGCAAAGTTTTTGGGGTGCTCAACGGAGAGCTATACAAACAGAGCATATCAGGAATATTGCAGAGATGCATAGCACCCGAGGATGGCAAGGAACTACTGCGAGATATACACCAAGGAGATTGCGGACACCACGCCAGCTGGAAGACGATCGTGGGTAAAGCTTTCCGAGTAGGATTCTACTGACTCACAGCGGCCAGAGACGCAAAAGACCTAGTCGACAAGTGCAATGCTTGCCAAAGATTCGCACCCAAGCCACACGCCCCTGCCACTGAACTTCACATGATCTCAATCGCCTGGCCCTTCGCACAATGGGGGCTAGACATGGTGGGGCCACTGTGCAAGTCGATACCCGGAGGATATACGCACTTGCTTGTAGCAGTCGATAAATTCACAAAGTGGATCGAGGCTATGCCAGTCACCTCCGCCAACGCCCAATGCGCCGTGAAATTCCTCAATTCCATTGTGTGCAGGTTTGGCATACCGCATAACATCATCACCGACAACGGCAGCAACTTCACAGCGAAGGAAACACAGGAATTCTGTGAACAGAAAGGAATCACCCTCAGCTTCGCCTCAGTGGCTCACCCGCAAACTAATGGTCAAGTCGAGCGATCCAACGGATTAGTCTCAGCTGGCCTCAAGAAGCGGCTACTCGACCGCCTAAACCCAGCAGCAGGGCACTGGGCAGAGGAGTTACCATTAGTACTGTGGAGCCTTCGCACAACGCCAAATCGGTCAACAAACTATACACCATTTTTTATGGTCTATGGAGCCAAGGCCATCCTACCTGAAGATGTCAAATTCAGCGCACTCCGAGTCGTCGCATACAGCGAAGAAACCTCGAACAGAGCACTCGCAGAAGACGTGGACGCACTCGATGAAATTCGCGACATTGCACTCGTAAGATCGGTAGTATACCAGCAATCACTGCACAATTACCACAGTCGTCGCATACGCCACATATCCTTCGTGGTAGGCGACCTGGTGTTGCGGCTCAAGCAAAAGGAAAGGCACAAGCTCGAGCCACCATGGGAAGGACCCTTCATCATACACAAATTTATCCCAGGTGGCGCGTATCGATTGAAGAACCCCGAGACCGGTGGCATCTACTCTAATCCATGGAATGTTGTGCATCTCCGCAAGTTCTATCCTTAGGATTATTCTATTCGCAAAAATAAGGCTATACTAGCCATCTCGTAGCTCCAGGAAAATACATGGCTTCTCAGCCATATCAATAAAAACACATGGTTTCTCAACCATAGCTATTCGTGTTTCTTCATTTTACATGCTAAACAACAGGTATACACCCCAAACGCACGAGGGCTACGCCTAACTAAGCATTACAGGAAAATTTACAAATACAAAGGTATAAACAAGGTTCACACCTTATAAAACACCTTATAAAATTTCGAGTGAACTATACAAGGTAACAGGATATCTACATCCTACGATTACATCTAATGAGGAGCAGTCCTCTCAGCCAGCATCTGGTCAACCTCTTCAGAAGTCAGTCGAATGATCTCCTCCGCCGCAGGTTGCACGACTGCATAATGAGGGGTCAAATCGACTGGAGCATTGGGGATACTAGCCACAGAATTGAAATTGACATCGGGATGCCACAACCGAACAAAAGCAAGCACTACTTGAGCACCGCAGATAAGCTGCTGACGAACACACTCGCGAACTTCACCAACTCGGCCAAAAATTCTTAGCAGGTCGCTCAACCTTTCTGGAACGATACCCAACGGATAGAACGGCCGGTGCACAGAAGACAAGGCTTCGCAACAAGAATCCACAAGCATCTTCGCCTGGCCAGCCCGGTACTTCAAAGTAGCCAAGATGAAGCCTCGACTACGGTCAGACCAAAAGTTGTTCGCATGCGGTTTTGAGCTACCCGCCTCATGAACAATATGATTATCCACCCAATGTGCTTCACACTGACCGTCAGGCTCAACAACTACAAAGGATAGTACAAAAGGTTAAAAGGTGAAAAGAAGGTAAACAACAAAGTGTTAGGGGGCTAGCATGCTTACAAAGCATGTATTTCGTAACAGCTGCCAGCTCCTCCATCACGAACTGTTCACGCTCAGTCGCAAACTTCTGCTTTGACTTAGCCACATCAGCCACTCCATGCAAAGCTTTCAGCTTGCGCTCGCCATCTGCGACACAATCACGGAGCGAGGCAAATGTGCTAACAACAGCAACAAGGGGATCCACTCGTGTCGCAGATCCACTCGAAGACTCTACGCTAGGACCCACAACCTGGAAGGAAATGAAACAAGTTCAGATACACTCCAAGACCCCACTCGAGAAATATACCACCTAGTTAACAGGTGCTCGGGGGCTACTCCCATCGGGAGCTCGTAACGCTTCAATCGCAACAATCAGGCATTTTAGACATCAAAAGAACACTTTGATTAAAAGCAAAATACGGAAATACATCCCAAGGTTCATTACATCGAAAGGGCAAAGTGAAAACAGACTATCCTATGAAACTGCGGAGGTACTGGCGCTCGCAGCAGGATGTCCCTTGCGACTAGCGCGGGCAAGCAATTCAGATAGCTTATTGGCAAGGGCTTCAGCCGAATCGCCAAAAGGACGAAGCGCTACCTTTCTGCCTGTCGCGGCGTCGCAAGGAAGGCTCGAGTACGCCTTCTCCAGGCCCTCAACTCCGTGCGCCAAGGCAAACTGGATAGCAGTCTTCGCTCCGCATTTAGACTGGGCAACCGAATAAGCCTGAAGAAGATCACCCTCCACGAAAACTTTCAGAAGGCCGCCCAGCGTAGGCGGAACCGCGGCATCCACCAGAAGGCGCTCGTGGAATTGCGTCAACACTCGAATGTCTTCGCCAACGAGGGAGCAGATCCCACTCGCATGTTTCTGAAGCTGAGTGAAAGAGTCCGTCAAAACATCCAATCACCGACTCCCAGTTAGCTCCAGTGCAACACCAATTATATCTACAAAAGGACACCATAAACTCCTGAGATAGCCAATTAAAATTGCGTCGCAGCAAAAATCAAGTACAACTTACCCGCGAATTGTTGCGCCAGAGGGCGGATGATGCCAACAAGATCGTTATCATGTTTAGCACCAGCATCCTCCAACAGCTTCAGCGCATCCTGGGCCTCGGCGAGCTTCCCCTCAAAGTCAACCGAATTCTTGCGAGTGGACTCCAACTCCTTTCGGGTGGACTCCAACTCGGCCTCAAGGGTTTTCACCCGAGAGACAGCTTCGGCTTTCTCGGCCTTCAGGAGATCGACTTGAGCTGTAGAGCAGCGAATTCAGCCTAAAGAAAACCTATATGATCAAAAGAAAAAGCGGAAGAAAAATGGAGTGGATTAACCTACCTTGGAGAGCTTGGCCGTCCTCGACGAGTTGATCACGATCCAACCGAAGGGCAGCGCAATCTGCCTCATCCAAAAGCACGCGTCGGCCAATGGCGGCAAGGGAGTCAAGAAGAGACTGCAAAAGCACAAGACAAATTTCAAGTTAAAGAAAAAACCTCTTGAGCCTCTTCGCGACTGTACACATCGGGAGCACTGCCGTGCACCCGATAGCATAAAAGGAAGAAAAAAGCTTAAACGTGAGTCTGTGGCTAATCGCAAGCGATTAACCACGGCCTCGGGGGCTACTCCCATCGGGAGCACTGACGTGCACCCGATAAAAAACGCAAACGGACAAAGCAAAAGATACGGAAGAAGTGATAAGATTTACCTGGCCCTGGGCGGTGCACACAGGATCCGCCGAGCTACCCGAGACTTCTTTGTTCACCGAAACCCCACCTGCGAAGCCAGGCACTCTATAATCTGGAGCCGCAGCTGTCGGTGCTGGGCTCGAAGACTAATGGGTGACCTTGGCGACTGGAGTTTCGCCTGCAGCCACTTCTTTTCTCTTCACAGAAGGAATAGAAGAAGCAAACTGACCAGGTGTGACGCCCCGAGATCGGGCACTATGCAGATTTCAGCATTCCCGCCAAATCCGCATAATAACCGATTCCAGGTTGTCATTTATGATAACATTACAACAGTTCACGAATATTCCACAATTACAACAGAATCATAAAGATACAAGATGACTCAACGAGCCAGGGATACAACTGATACATTACAAAGATCCAAATAACAGCGGAAGAAACAAACGTCCGTCTACGGACAAGATCCAAATTGGACTAAGAGTCCTGAAGATAACCGAGAGCGTCCAATCCCTGCCCAGGCCAAGCCGGAGGGATTCCCAAGCTAACGTCGTCAGACTTCAAACCTGTTGACTGCAATTTGGAATTTGCAGCCACGAAGAGATTCGTGGGTCAGTACGGTTAAGTACTGGCAAGGGGGATAAAACCCATACTCACAAGTTACCGGCGTAGCCAGTCATCACAAGATACAAATACTTTAGGATCAACGGAAAGGAAGGGGTTATTGCAAATATGTGACAGCAGGCTGCACTAACCAACTACAGAGAGAATACTACAACTTCCAACTAACAGAAAGGGGATAAGATCGAGGTTTGTAACCAACTGAAAGATAACTTCAAACAAACCCATCCTGGATCTCGCCCCTTATCCGAAGAAGCAATCCGAGGATAACTCACACCGTGGTATTAAAGATGAGTCAAGTTATTGTGTGAATAACCTATTACTAGTCAAGTTATTAATCATGGGGTGAAACATGGTTGATCATTAGGTTGAAGTTGTCCTGAGTACTTGTTAGCCAGTACTTTCACCAAGTAATCCATAACCGCGGAAAACACGGCTTCTCGAGAAGATTATCCCTGCAGGGTTGCACCAATTTAGCCGTACACTCATGAATATCCCGCCAGATGGAGCGGCCACTCCACCAAGCGGGGCACTCAACACAATCCAACCCTTCTTCGCATCAAGCCCAAAGAACCTTGGGCGCACGGCTACTCGGGCCCAGAAGAAAATGGACCCTCATAGCACTCTAAGACCGTGTCCCCCTATATGCCGACTACGAAAGTTCCACCCGGGTACCAAGGGCTCGCAAGATCATGCATGCAGCAAATGGAAAACCCGAACTAAATGAGGCGATTTGGACGAGATGCGAATCGGGTCAAACTGAGGGGGAGCCCATACTCCCCAAATGCGGGTAGTGCGCTCATCATGGATCGGTAGACAAGACCCTTTTCCTATTAGGGTCGACACTAGCAGGCCTCAAAACCACAAAGGGCCTCCTGCCGGTGCCTTATCATCAACTTTATTATTAATAGCAACATTAGCATGATTGATTGATTGATTAACATCGAGCCCCCGGAACATAAAGGAGTAATAACGGAAGGTAACGGATAACAGACTCGAGCAAAACAACCCTAAGCAAGATATTAAGACACAGGCTCAAGCAAAGGTTATAGGGGGGAGGTGAGGCAATATCAGGGTTAAAGGATTCATGTGATAGGTTCGTAACAGAAACAACTACTACTAAGGCTAGCAGAAAAGAATCAACGGGAAGAATCGGTAACAAGTGATGAAAGGCAGCCATATGGCACCAAGTGAGTATACTTGCCTGAGATCCCGCAAGGTAGCAGAACTTGTCGTTGCTCACATCATCTCAACGTCCTATCCGAGAAGAAGCAACGAACCTCGAACAAACACCGGAATGCAACAATTACTACTACGGCAAAAGATCCAGCATGATCAAGATATGGAGGCATGACAGGTTTAAAGATGCACCAAAGTAAACTAGTGGATATAATACACAAGTTCAAATGGATTCCATATGCAAAGATTGCATATGGCAAACCCATGCCTTATAGTTGAATTAATTGTTCTAACACTAAGCATCATGTGTAAGTGAGTTAGAATGATGCATGCATGATGAAAACAAGAATGTAACAATTTAGATGCAATTAGAATGATAGTTAACCAATTAAGAAATCATTTATTAGTTTGGAAAATTGGTTACTTAAACATGTCACACAAGCAATTATTGTTTTCATCAAGTTAAGTTGCTCAAAACAAAAGACAAAGTTGATATTTGAAAAGAACATCAAATTTTAGTTGGATTACATGTTTCAAATATTGAAATTGGACTTAGGATTATTTAATTATGAATTAAACAATATTAAACAAGTTTTAAATGGATTTGAAACAAGTTTGAATTTAATTGAAGTTTTATTTGTTCAAAACATAAATTCAAACTCACATTTGAAAAGTTCACACTTTGATGGTTTGAAAACATATTTTGCATGTTCAAAATTATTTTTATTTTGAGCAAGTTATGATTTTAGCAATTTTAATTGAATTAAACAAGGATTAAATTGTTTAGGCAATTTTAATTATTCAAACCATGAAACAAATTTTATATTTGATTAGGATATTCAAAATGGTATGAAAAGCATATTTTATTTGTCTTATTTGGAATTAGTATGAATTATTTAAGAATTGTTGCAAATTACAATTGAATTATTTGAATTCAAATTTGAATTGCATTTTGAAAGTTCAAAACAGGAAACAATTGGTACCATTAGCTAGAGAATTAAATTTGGACCAGCACACATATTTTATTTTCTTTATTTGGGGTTATAGAATAAAAGTTATTAACAAATTAAGGTGGAGGACCAATCTGTAATTTGTGAGGGCCTAGAGGTGAAGGAAACAGGGGGCAGGGCCTCTCTGCAAATTCTCTGGATCTGGGCGAATTGCACCCAGGCAGAGCCAGCCACAGAGGCTGACCTGCGGGGCCAGCTAACGTGGGGCTAGGAGACGCTGACGAGGGGGGCCCGCAGCGCAGCGCGGCATGGTAAAAAGGAGTGGGCAATTTGCCCGAGCGGGGACTCGATCCCCCGCTCTCACGGTGCGCGCAGCGATGCCCAGCCACTGGGCTACGGAGCGTTTGGTGATACACCACGAGTCTCACGGAATAAGATGTGAACATCGAGTTAACTGAACCTTTTTGACAGAAACATCGGTGCAGGCTCTCATCTACAGGCAGTGACAGAACAAAATTAACGGCCTCGCGTCGGGGAGGGATCGATCCATGGTCCTCTCAGCGTGAGCACGACAAGACCTACCACTACGTTGCTACGAGATGGGTGATGCACCACGGGAATAAACGATCTTGTACTGCCCCTGCGCGATTTGGGATTTCTGACGAACCGCACGAACTGAAACCGGAAACTGATGATCGACAGAGGGAGAATCGGCGAGGTAGAGCGGTACCTGGCTCGGATCTCTTCAGCAAACTTGGCGAGGACGTAGTCCTTGTTCCATTCCCCGGAACGGAAGAGCCTCGAGGCGGCCATGGCTTCACCGTGATGATCCCGTAGCGGACACGATCCTCGGTGATGTCGTGGAAGGAAGAGATACAGAGAAGGAGGGGAAGCTGGTGGCGGCGGCGGAAGGAAGAGGAGGGGGAAAGACTAGGGTTAGGGCACGGCATTAGGTACTTGTAGGGGCTCGGGAGCAGGTGAGGAAGGGGGGGTCCATGGAGGGGATGACAGCGACGTCAGCTTCTCTCCTCTGCGTCCGTACGAGGGAGAAGAGGTAAGCGGGCTGAGGTGGGTTGTAGGTGGGCTGCCCCCTGTGGGCTGGCCTGCCTCCCCACTCCTCTCTTTCTATTTTTCTTTTCTCTCTTTTTTTTTTTGCATTGAAAGAAAAGAATAGGAAGGAGAGAAGAAAGGGAAAAAAGGATTTTGGGGAAGAAAAGATGGGGTTGGGCTGGCCCTTGTGCTTTGCTTTATTTTTATTTTTCTATTAGTTGATTTTTTGTAAAGAATAAAAGAGGGCAATTGAGAAGGGTTAGGGTTTTTCTTTTAGGCCTTAGTTGTGAAATTTTCCAAAACAAATAATTAAAGCAAGAATTAATCATTGTTTCATAATTTTGCATATTTAATTTGGTTTAAAGGTGTTAGGTGAAATTCAAACAAGGTTTGATTTGGGAAATTTTGGAAATAGGCAAAGTTTTATTTAACAAATTCAAGCAATAACAAACATTATTTGATTTAATTTGTTTGCCACATTTTTAATATTTAAACCCATATTGAAATATGATAAATAAGATTGATTTGATTTGGATTTTTGGAACTTGCCATTAGGGTTTTAATAAAAGGGAAAATTTTATCAACAAGCAATTGGATTAAAACAAATTCAACTATTGCAAAACAAATAAGGGGTTTAGTTTGCAATTTTGAAATTGGAAACTTGGAGCAAGGGAAAAGTTTAAATCGTTTTGAATTTTGAGTTGTTTTGAAAAACAGAATGCAATGCTCATGTGATGCATATGATGCAAGCAAAAAAGAAAACAAACACTCTCTAATAGGGTAACACCCCAGGTGTTACAGACGACACCACTAACAAGGGATTGCGCCCTCGCAATCCACCTGCTAACCCGGGAGGGGAAAGAAGTTCGAATATTGATTCTTCGTGCTTCCGGTTGATCTCCTCGACACCACTAACAAGGGATTCTTGCTCGGAGTGACGACGATGTTCTTCCACCAGGAATCTTCCGATGATCGAACCTATTAGGTTAAGGGCTCAGAGAACGTCCACCCACGTAGGATTCCTAAAACTTTGAAAGATTGACAAGGGGGAGACTCCAAAACAAATAAGATGGGAGGGGAAATAGAATAGGGGTAAGGAGAAAAATCCAGAATCCTATTGAGATGTTTTCCAAAATAGTTTAGCAGAATTAGCTTTTGACACTCTAGAAACAACGACCGTTAGCGAGGTTAACCTACAGGCTTTGCGGACCCGTTGCTTCGATAACCATTCGTATCGAAACAATCTCGGGAATCGGAACCAAGGCTCTGATACCATTTGTGACGCCCCGAGATCGGGCACTATGCAGATTTCAGCATTCCCGCCAAATCCGCATAATAACCGATTCCAGGTTGCCATTTATGATAACATTACAATAGTTCACGAATAATCCACAATTACAACAGAAACAGATAGATACAAGATGACTCGAACGAGCCAGGGCTTACAACTGATACAATACAAAGATCCAAATAACAGCGGAAGAAACAAACGTCCGTCTACGGACAAGATCCAAATTGGACTAAGAGTCCTGAAGATAACCGAAGGCGTCCAATCCCTGCCCAGGCCAAGCCGGAGGGATTCCCAAGCTAACGTCGTCAGACTTCAAACCTGTTGACTGCAATTTGGAATTTGCAGCCACGAAGAGATTCGTGGGTCAGTACGGTTAAGTACTGGCAAGGGGGATAAAACCCATACTCACAAGTTACCGGCGTAGCCAGTCATCACAAGATACAAATACTTTAGGATCAACGGAAAAGAAGGGGTTATTGCAAATATGTGACAGCAGGCTGCACTAACCAACTACAGAGAGAATACTACAACTTCCAACTAACAGAAAGGGGATAAGATCGAGGTTTGTAACCAACTGAAAGATAACTTCAAACAAACCCATCCTGGATCTCGCCCGTTATCCGAAGAAGCAATCCGAGGATAACTCACACCGTGGTATTAAAGATGAGTCAAGTTATTGTGTGAATAACCTATTACTAGTCAAGTTATTAATCATGGGGTGAAACATGGTTGATCATTAGGTTGAAGTTGTCCTGAGTACTTGTTAGCCAGTACTTTCACCAAGTAATCCATAACCGCGGAAAACACGGCTTCTCGAGAAGATTATCCCTGCAGGGTTGCACCAATTTAGCCGTACACTCATGAATATCCCGCCAGATGGAGCGGCCACTCCACCAAGCGGGGCACTCAACACAATCCAACCCTTCTTCGCATCAAGCCCAAAGAACCTTGGGCGCACGGCTACTCGGGCCCAGAAGAAAATGGACCCTCATAGCACTCTAAGACCGTGTCCCCCTATATGCCGACTACGAAAGTTCCACCCGGGTACCAAGGGCTCGCAAGATCATGCATGCAGCAAATGGAAAACCCGAACTAAATGAGGCGATTTGGACGAGATGCGAATCGGGTCAAACTGAGGGGGAGCCCATACTCCCCAAATGCGGGTAGTGCGCTCATCATGGATCGGTAGACAAGACCCTTTTCCTATTAGGGTCGACACTAGCAGGCCTCAAAACCACAAAGGGCCTCCTGCCGGTGCCTTATCATCAACTTTATTATTAATAGCAACATTAGCATGATTGATTGATTGATTAAACATCGAGCCCCCGGAACATAAAGGAGTAATAACGGAAGGTAACGGATAACAGACTCGAGCAAAACAACCCTAAGCAAGATATTAAGACACAGGCTCAAGCAAAGGTTATAGGGGGGGAGGTGAGGCAATATCAGGGTTAAAGGATTCATGTGATAGGTTCGTAACAGAAACAACTACTACTAAGGCTAGCAGAAAAGAATCAACGGGAAGAATCGGTAACAAGTGATGAAAGGCAGCCATATGGCACCAAGTGAGTATACTTGCCTGAGATCCCGCAAGGTAGCAGAACTTGTCGTTGCTCACATCATCTCAACGTCCTATCCGAGAAGAAGCAACGAACCTCGAACAAACACCGGAATGCAACAATTACTACTACGGCAAAAGATCCAGCATGATCAAGATATGGAGGCATGACAGGTTTAAAGATGCACCAAAGTAAACTAGTGGATATAATACACAAGTTCAAATGGATTCCATATGCAAAGATTGCATATGGCAAACCCATGCCTTATAGTTGAATTAATTGTTCTAACACTAAGCATCATGTGTAAGTGAGTTAGAATGATGCATGCATGATGAAAACAAGAATGTAACAATTTAGATGCAATTAGAATGATAGTTAACCAATTAAGAAATCATTTATTAGTTTGGAAAATTGGTTACTTAAACATGTCACACAAGCAATTATTGTTTTCATCAAGTTAAGTTGCTCAAAACAAAAGACAAAGTTGATATTTGAAAAGAACATCAAATTTTAGTTGGATTACATGTTTCAAATATTGAAATTGGACTTAGGATTATTTAATTATGAATTAAACAATATTAAACAAGTTTTAAATGGATTTGAAACAAGTTTGAATTTAATTGAAGTTTTATTTGTTCAAAACATAAATTCAAACTCACATTTGAAAAGTTCACACTTTGATGGTTTGAAAACATATTTTGCATGTTCAAAATTATTTTATTTTGAGCAAGTTATGATTTTAGCAATTTTAATTGAATTAAACAAGGATTAAATTGTTTAGGCAATTTTAATTATTCAAACCATGAAACAAATTTTATATTTGATTAGGATATTCAAAATGGTATGAAAAACATATTTTATTTGTCTTATTTGGAATTAGTATGAATTATTTAAGAATTGTTGCAAATTACAATTGAATTATTTGAATTCAAAATTTGAATTGCATTTTGAAAGTTCAAAACAGGAAACAATTGGTACCATTAGCTAGAGAATTAAATTTGGACCAGCACACATATTTTATTTTCTTTATTTGGGGTTATAGAATAAAAGTTATTAACAAATTAAGGTGGAGGACCAATCTGTAATTTGTGAGGGCCTAGAGGTGAAGGAAACAGGGGGCAGGGCCTCTCTGCAAATTCTCTGGATCTGGGCGAATTGCACCCAGGCAGAGCCAGCCACAGAGGCTGACCTGCGGGGCCAGCTAACGTGGGGCTAGGAGACGCTGACGAGGGGGGCCCGCAGCGCAGCGCGGCATGGTAAAAAGGAGTGGGCAATTTGCCCGAGCGGGGACTCGATCCCCCGCTCTCACGGTGCGCGCAGCGATGCCCAGCCACTGGGCTACGGAGCGTTTGGTGATACACCACGAGTCTCACGGAATAAGATGTGAACATCGAGTTAACTGAACCTTTTTGACAGAAACATCGGTGCAGGCTCTCATCTACAGGCAGTGACAGAACAAAATTAACGGCCTCGCGTCGGGGAGGGATCGATCCATGGTCCTCTCAGCGTGAGCACGACAAGACCTACCACTACGTTGCTACGAGATGGGTGATGCACCACGGAAAAAAACGATCTTGTACTGCCTCTGCGCGATTTGGGGCTTCTGACGAACCGCACGAGCTGAAACTGGAAACTGATGATCGACAGAGGAAGAATCGGCGAGGGAGAGCGGTACCTGGCTCGGCTCTCTTCGGCAAACTTGGCGAGGACGCAGTCCTTGTTCCATTCCCCGGAACGGATGAGCCTCGAGGCGGCCATGGCTTCACCGTGATGTTCCCGTAGCGGACACGATCCTCGGTGATGTCGTGGAAGGAAGAGATACAGAAAGGAGGGGAAGCTGGTGGCGGCGCGGAAGGAAGAGGAGGGGGAAATACTAGGGTTAGGGCACGGCATTAGGTACTTGTAGGGGCTCGGGAGCAGGTGAGGAAGGGGGGGTCCATGGAGGGGATGACAGCGACGTCAGTTTTCTCCTCTGCGTCCGTACGAGGGAGAAGAGGTAAGCGGGCTGTTGGGCTAGGTGGAAAAGGCCGGGGGGCTGGGGTGAGAGGGGAAAGAGGTGTGGCTTAGGTGGGTTGTAGGTGGGCTGCCCCTTGTGGGCTGGCCTGCCTCCCCACTCCTCTCTTTCTATTTTTCTTTTCTCTTTTTTTTTTGCATTGAAAGAAAAGAATAGGAAGGAGAGAAGAAAGGGAAAAAAAAAGGATTTTGGGGAAGAAAAGATGGGGTTGGGCTGGCCCTTGTGCTTTGCTTTATTTTTATTTTTCTATTAGTTGATTTTTTGTAAAGAATAAAAGAGGGCAATTGAGAAGGGTTAGGGTTTTTTTCTTTTAGGCCTTAGTTGTGAAATTTTCCAAAACAAATAATTAAAGCAAGAATTAATCATTGTTTCATAATTTTGCATATTTAATTTGGTTTAAAGGTGTTAGGTGAAATTCAAACAAGGTTTGATTTGGGAAATTTTGGAAATAGGCAAAGTTTTATTTAACAAATTCAAGCAATCACAAACATTATTTGATTTAATTTGTTTGCCACATTTTTAATATTTAAACCCATATTGAAATATGATAAATAAGATTGATTTGATTTGGATTTTTGGAACTTGCCATTAGGGTTTTAATAAAAGGGAAAAATTTTATCAACAAGCAATTGGATTAAAACAAATTCAACTATTGCAAAACAAATAAGGGGTTTAGTTTGCAATTTTGAAATTGGAAACTTGGAGCAAGGGAAAAGTTTAAATTGTTTTGAATTTTGAGTTGTTTTGAAAAACAGAATGCAATGCTCATGTGATGCATATGATGCAAGCAAAAAGAAAACAAACACTTTCTAATAGGGTAACACCCCAGGTGTTACACCAGGGCTGATGGATTGAAGCCTGTCATGAAAGGAAGAATCGAACAAAAGCATAAGGAAAAACGAGAGAAAACTTGCGACTAAAGGATAATAGGAAAGGAAGAACTCACTCATCGTCGTCGTCATCATCCAGCATATCCGCGTTCCAGGCGGTGGAGACTTTCGACTTGGGGGCTGGAGGAGGAAGCACGTTCAAGGCCGTCACCATGAGGGGCTCTGTCGGCTTGCCAGATCCGCCACCCAAAGAACTATCTTTGGAAGTGGTTTCATCGTCTACCTGCCGGCGGCGCTTGCGGTGGTGGAGGTCGCTACCCGACTCTTCCACTACGTCTGAAGAGCAGTGCTCGGAGCTCGATTCGGCCTCAGCAACACTGGTGTCGAGAGCAGCCTCAACGTTGCTCGTCAGGAGGTCTGAGGCATCCTCAGCCGAGACTGGCGGATAACACGTAGCTATTCCAAACTCTACAAGAAAAGAAGAAGAAAAGAGAAAACTCAGTCAACAAACTCCCGAATGGCAAAAAGTTAAAAACAAAGAAGAGAAGAAAACTTACATCGGCTGGAGGAGGCTTTGAAGCCTCGAATTCTTCAAGAGGACAAGCCGCAAAGTGCTCGCCTACCTTCAGCTTGGTGATGGCCGTGATTTTCTTCTCGAATTCGGCATTCGAGAGGATATCCTGGCATACACAGCTAGGATCCTGGACACCCTGGTACTCCCACATAGTTGATGGCCTCTCTTGGAGGGGCTGGATCCTGCGCTGGAGGAAGACGCTCGCCAGATGCAGACCATTCAACGCGACCCCTGTGGTCTGATCGCAAAAAGTTGCCACCTTGGCGAGTAGCGGGGCGATGACGCGGTTTTCTTCGACTAAGAGCTTGTGCGCCCAGGACTTCCGTCGCTTCAAAACAGCGAACGGGTGGAATTCGTGAGTTCCACCCGCGCCGTTGTCAACAACGTAAAACCACTTCCTCCGCCATCCTTGCGCGGAGTCAAGGAAATGCATCTCCAGGTAGGAGCCATCTGTTTTCGCTTGGATTCTGAAGCCGCCGGTGCACAGCGTCTCCCCAAGCTGGCTCTCCACCCGCGATTTCTCGCGAAAAAACACCCGCACCTTGAACAAGGCCTTCCAAAGGCCCCAGTGCGGGAGAATGCGCAAGAAGCACTCGCAAAGTACGATGAAGCACGAGATGTGCTGCATCGCATTTGGAGGCAGATCATGGAGCTGTATGCCATAGACATATAACAGACCAAGGAGGAAAGGATGAACGGGGAGTGAGAGCCCGCGCGAGACGTGATCCGCAAAGATCACGCACGAGTTCGCGTGAGGGTTTGGTACCTCCTCTTTCTTACCGAGGCGAACACGCTTGTCGCCTTTAGGGGGCAGCAGCCCCTCCCTCTGCATCTCCTTGATGCTTTTGTTGGTGGTGTTGGTGGAGCGCCAGTCGCCCGTCCTTGCGACGGGTAGCACAGGGACATCCTCGGTCGCCCTCGATGACGAAGCAACACCGCCACATATCGTGCGCATTTACTGCGCGTGGCTCGCGGAAAAACAGGAAACGACGTCTCGTTTCCGGTCAAAAAGCTGACAAGGTGGGCCAACGCGTCCTGTTCTCACTTCGTCATGTCCCATCGGGAGTAGTCAGAACGAACAAAGTGCACGATGACATCATTGTGTACATCATCAAACCCGAGTATTCCCTCGGGTAGGATCCTAAACACGAAATTTCTTTCGTATGGACACCTCAAAACGCGAAAACTCTTTCGCATAAACACCATAACATGAAATTTCTTTCGTATGGACACTTCAAGACGCAAAAAATCTTTCACATAAACTCCATAACATAAAATTTCTTTCGTATGGACGTATCAATACGCGTAAACTCTTTCGCACAAGGGCTCTTGACACGAAATTGCTTTCGCATAGGCAAAACAAGGCTTCCGGACAAGAAAATTCTCTTTACTCGCAAAATCGTGACGAAATATTCGCGGGTAAGCAGTCCCTGCCACTCTAACATGCGATATATACACATCTTTACCCTGGATCGTTCAGCCGACTAGGCACATCCAGATGCCGTATCCACTTGATACGAAGGTAAGACCCAAAAGATCTTTCTTGAGGGCCTGGAATCGTACTCAAGCTGCGTCCTCCGGTATATTTCCGTGTCAACAACACGAAGAAAAATCCTAGCGGACACGCCGGGTACCCTCATAGGTTAAGTTGACTCGGTAAGACCTCAACGGCCCAGTCGCAATGATCACCTCACCAGATTCGAGTCGGATGTCTCGAATCCGCGTAGGCCAGAACTGTTTTTGCCCTAGATGCAATTAATTGGCCCTGAGCTTTCGGGAGAGCCAAGCAACTGAGCCACATCCTTCTGCGAAAACAGCCAATACACAGACACTTCTATTTTCTCGATACTCGAGTACAAGAAATGCATCGCATACAAGGTTCACACCCTCTTCAAACAATTTAAGTCACCAGTCGAAAGGAAATCAAGACAAACTTTGAGCGTCTACCCGACAGATTCTCATCCGAGTAAACGCTCGGGGGCTACTGACGAAGGGATGGATCCTGGACCTATCGGGTGAGCCTACCCGGTCTAAGGCCCAAGGCCCAAGCTCCAAGGGAGACGTCGTGGACTCTTCTAGAAGGCCCAATCAAAGCCCACCCACAAAGCCTTTCGGGTTAAGAAAGGAAACCTGTAACCGACTTTTGGTTAGGGTTTGTATCCCCCCGTGCACGGTTTGAGACCTGGCTACCTATATAAAGCCAGGAGAACCACCGGGGGGAGGACCAAGCAATACCGCACCATCAAAGCCTTGAGATCGAGATCATACTCTCTACTTGAGCATCCCCCATTGTAACCGATCTACTCATTAATACAGATCGACAGAAGCAGGAGTAAGGGTTTTACCTCTACGAGGGCCCCGAACCTGGGTAAATCTTGCCCCTTGTTAGCCGACGATTGTCACCAGTGCCTACTCGTTCTCTTACTCGAAACCCTATCGGTTCATCCGAGGAACTTGTTGAGATGCATATTCGACAACAGGATTGGAGGACAAGTATGTCGCACGAATATTGTCACACCAAAGAACAGGAGGCTGGGTTTATGGAACACACAACTCTCGTAGCAAAGACTGCACCCAGATGAGCTCAGCTGTTGCATTAGCAACAGCTTTGTATTCTGCTTCAGTACTACTCCGAGACACTGTGGCTTGCTTGCGAGCACTCCAGGCGATCAAATTTGGTCCAAAGAACACGGCATGTCCCCCCCGTGGATCGCCGATCATCAGAATCACCAGCCCAATCCGCATCAGAGAATGCCGATAATATCCCAAAAGAAGCAGAGCATAGACGAAGACCATAAGGCTCCGTATGCCGAATATAACGCAAGATGCGCTTGACAGCTGACCAATGAGAATCCGTAGGTGAATGTAGATACTGACAAACACGATTCACCGCATAGGAAATATCTGGTCGGGTAAGCGTCAAATACTGTAAGCCCCCAACAACACTACAATACTTTGTAGCATCCTCAGAAGATAGGTGTGTACCACCCGTAGCAGACATAGGAGTGGTAGCGTGTGTGCACTTAAGCATACCAGCACGTCGTAACAAGTCCTGAGAATACTTCTGTAACATCCCAAGTATGAAAAACAACCCTTAGAATGTTTGCTTTTTGTTAAATTATGTTTTGCATCATGGCATCTTAAGTTTTGCATTTGTTTTCCATTTGTTTTCATTTGTTTTCCTTTTGTTTTCCCTTGTTTTCTATTTGAATTTTAAAACCAAATTTCAAATTTTGTTTCATACTTGTTCTGTTACAAATTTCCAAATGAAAATTTCAAACCCAAATATCAATTTGTTTCCATTAAAATAGAAAGCTCAAACTATTAACTTGTTCTTTTTAATAATTCACTTAATTCAATTTCATTCAAAATTCAATTAAATTTCCAAACAGCAACCATTTTTCAAATTTATGAAAATTACAAAACACTCCAATCATTTTGTTTCAAATTAACTTGAAATTGAAAAACTTTGAATTGCTTAAGTTTCAATAATTTAATTATACCAATATTTCACTCAAATTCAAATAAAATACAAACAACAACCATTTTAAAAAATTTGAAAAAAGAGAAAGTTGCACACCTGTGCTTTCACAATAAATAACCTATACAAAATTATACCCTAATTTTTTCTAACCCTAAAAACTATGATTTTTCTTACTATTCTTTTTCTGCAAAAAAAAAAGTGAAACAAAATCAAAAAACAAAAAAAATAACGCAGAGAGGGAGAGGGCAGGCAGTGGGCTGAACCCAGCCCACCAAACCTTTTCCCCACGGCCTGCTACCCCCCCCCCTCGTCACCTACCTTCAGACGGCAGGCCATCTAGCACGCCCACGTCGACAGTGGCGTGATGGGACGGCCACCGCGCGTCCCCCACCTCCTTACAACCTAGGCCACGAGCTCCTCTCTGCCCTAGACCTCCACCTCTCTCCCTCTCCGCCGCCGATTTCTTCTCCTCCCTCTGCACCTCTCTCTCTGTCTCTCCACCGCACACCACCACCGTACTGTACCTCCGGTGATCGCCGCCGTTATGATCCACCTCCGCGCAGGATAGCCACGGGAATCGTCTCCCCGTGGTTTCCTCTACCTCCTCGACCCCGCAGAGAGGACCGGGAGGGCCTGCATCGCCGCGGCCATCCACCTCGACGCCGCCGGCCACCACAACACCGTCGACCTCCTCCTCCTCTCCCCGGTGAGCGTGCCCTCCTTCCTTCCCTTTTTGCTGTCCCTCACCCGCGCGCACACCGCACGCAGCACACGCACCACGGGCACGCACAGTGGCAGCGGTGAGCGGCTGGTCTCCGGCGAGCGCCGTCTGATGCCAAGTTCAGAAACTGAACTTCTCAGTTTCAGTAAACATCCCGCTACTGAACCTAAAACCCCCCAAGCCCCCCTTACGTGACAAGGAACAGCAGCACACCGCAGCGGCAACGCACCGCGCACGCAAGCAAACGGTCGCGGGTTCGATCCCTGCCCCCCGCGGGATTAATCCCACAATTTTTTCGCTAGGCTAGCTGACAGGTAGGGCTCCCTGTCAGCGACCCTGTGTCCACGCACGCGCCACGTGAGCGCCACGGTGGCCCAGGGCCCGCTGTCAGCGGCCCAGGCTAGGCACTGCACGGTGTAAAACGTTCTGGCCTCTTTTTCTTTTAATTCCAGCCCATTTTTAATTACAGATTAGTCCCTGTTTTCAAATTACAAATATCTTTTGAATTTCAACTTCAAATAAAACAAATAAAATATGTATCCTGAACCAAATTTAATTCTCTACCTGTTTAAATCATTTGTATTCTGTTTTGAACATTTCAAATTGTTTCAAAAATTCAAATTCAAACTACTAATACAAATTTGATTAAATTCATAACTATTTCAAATTTATTTCAAATGTCACATATAAAATATGTTTTCCATGCCAAATTGAACCACCTTTCCAAATATAAACTTAGTTTCCTGTTTTGAATAATTAAATTTGGTTAAATAATTTAAACCTTGTTTGAATCATTTAAAAATTGCTAAATTCATAACTTGGTCAAATTAAATTCTTTTTGAACATATAAAATATGTTTTCAAACCAGAAAAGTATAAAATTTTCAAATATGAATTTTATTAAATGTTTTGAACAAATAAAAATTCAAATAAATTCAAACTTGAATTAAAATCATTTAAATCTTGTTTAAACTTGTTTAATTCATAATTAATTCATTTTAAATCTTTTTTCAACAAATGAAATATGTATTCCACCTAAAATTTTGTGCTCTATCCAAAGATGAATTTTGTTATTTATTTTGAACAACTAAAACTGGTGAAAACAACAAATGCTTGTGTAACTACTTTAAGAAGCAAGTTTTCATAACTCAATAAATAAAATTCCAAACTTGGTAAACTTCATTTCAAATTGATGCTATTGTTGTTTTTTTTTTCTGTTTTCCTCATCCATGCATCATGCTAATCCACTTTCACATGTTGGTTAGTTGTAGAACAATTATTTCAACCTTAACTCATGGGCTTCCAGTTGCAATCCAAATTGCATATGGGTCCATTTAAACATGTTACCATGTCAACTAGCTTATTTTGATGCATCAATTAAATTGTCATGCATCATCCCATGATTGTGCATTATGCCATGTTATTGATTGTTTGTCTCTCTGTGTTGTTTGTTTGCTTCTTCTCGAATAGACGACGACGTTGAGACAGACGAGGTTTACGACACTACTTCTGAGGAGTTAGCCCAGTACCAGGCTACTGAGTTTGCAGGCAAGTATTCACTCACATGAACCATTGTGTTCCTTTCCACATTGGATACCGTTACTTTCCGTTGTCTATTCTGCTAGCCTTAAGATTCGTTGCTTGTGTTCCGATCCTATCGCATGTTATCCTTATACCTGATATAGCCCTACCTCCACACCTATAACCCTGTTGCTTGTTGCCTGTGTCTTAATAGCATGCTTAGGGTTGTTTATGCTCGAGTCTGCTGTCCGTTATTACTGTTACCTTATTTATCATGTTATGGGGCTCGATGTTTAAACAATCAACCTGTTAATGTTTGAGGTAATGCTAATTTGATGATAAGGCACCGGCAGGAGGCCCGGCGTGGTTTTGAGGCCTGCTAGTGTCGACCCTAATTAGGAAAAGGGTCTTGTCTACTGATCCATGATGAGCGCACTAACCGCATGTGGGAAGCGTGTATGGGAGCCCCCCTCAATTTGATTCGATTCGCATCTCGTCCAAGTCGCCACACTTAGTTCGGGCTTTCCATTTGATGCACGCATATGCAGGTACGAACCCGAGGCCAGGGTGGAACTTTTGTAGTCGGCATTTAGGGCGGCGTGGTCTTCCAGTGCTATGAGGGTCCCCCTTTTCTTCGTGGGGGCTCGATTAGCCGCGCACGCACAACACGTGGTTCTTTGGGCTTGATGCGAACAAGAGTTGGGTTGTGTTGAGTGCCTCGCTTGGTGGAAGTGCATTTCCAATCTGGCGGGGTATTCTTACGTGTACGGCCAAATTGGTGCACCCCTGCAGGGTTAAATCTTCTCGAGAAGCCGTGTTTTCCGCGGTTATGGATGACTTGCTGAAAGTACTGGCTAACAAGTACTCAGAACAACTTACACCTAATGACTAACAATTTGACTAGTAATAGCCTTATTAACACAATAACTTGATCCATCATTAATCCAATTGTGTGTGTTATCCTCGGATTGCTTCTTTGGATAAGGGGCGAGATCCAGGATGGGTTTGTTTGAGGTTAGTTATAGGTGGTTACGTTACGCTATCTTATCCCCTTTCTGTTAGCCGGAAGTTGTAGCATGTTTCTGTAGTTGGTTAGAGCAGGCTGCTACCGTACTTTTGTATCACCTATTCTTCCGTTGAACCCAAAGCATCTGTACTTGGTGTTGCCGGGTACACTTTGGTATCTTGTGAGTCTTGCTTGCCAGTACGTTTATGTACTGACCCCTTTGGGGCTGTGGTTTCCGCAGACTACGTTTCCGAGGATCCCCATAATGGCTACTACGTGGAGTATGACGAGGCTGCTGACGAGTAGATAGCGGACCCGGGCAGGATCCGAGACATCGTGGATGGGCTCCGTCTTTTCGTTTCCGGCCTCTTAGGCCTATTTGGATCTTGTCTGTACTCAGACACTTTGGATGCTTCCGCTGTGTTGTAATGATGAATTGTTGGGACATGTGTCCTCTGGATGATTGTATTTGTTATCTCTGCTCTAGTGAGAGCCATTTGCAACTTATTTCAATCTTTTGTGTCTTAGAGATATGTTGTGATATCAGTTGTTCTAATGCCGTTGACGTACCATGTGTGTATGTTATGAAGTACGTCAACGGAAGTGTCCTGATTTCTATGGGATGGTTTGCGCAGACGATGGATAGTAGAGATTGGTTGTCACACTATATGTGTTGGCCTACTCGTAAGAGGTGCGGGTGCCGGTATGCCCCGTAATCCAATCATCTACTGTTTAGCGGGCTGTGAGTATCCTCTAGAAGTCCGGGTGCGACAACTTCTTCCGAGTAAGAGACAGACCAGTATCGTCATGAGTCACCTCAAGTCCAAGGAAGAGTTTACCCAAATCCTTCACAGCAAAATCTGTACCAAGGGAGGACACCAGATGATCAGCAACAATGACAGATGAACTGACAAGAATGATGTCATCCACATAAACCAGAAGATACATAGTAACGTCTGGACGCTGAAGCGGAAATAGTGATGTATCTGTTGTAGAGGGAATAAAACCATGAGCTCGAAGGGCAGAAGCAAGACGTGCGTGCCATACACGAGGGGCCTGCTTAAGACCATACAACACCTTCACAAGACGACACAGGTGGGAAGGATGAGCAGAGTCAATGAACCCAGGAGGCTGACGCATATAGACCTCTTCTTCTAGTACTCCATGTAGAAAAGTATTCTGCACATCCAACTGACAAAGAGACCAGCCACGAGTAACAGCCAAGGAAAGCAGAATACGAATGGTAGTAGGCTTGACAACAGAACTGAAGGTATCCTCGTAGTCAAGTCCATAACGTTGCTTGAACCCTTTGGCGACCAAACGTGCCTTGTATCGTTCAATGGAACCATCAGCATGCTTTTTCACTTTTAAGACCCACCTGCAATCAATAACATTGACGCCTGTTTTTGGTGGAACCAGTGTCCATGTATTATTCTTGAGGAGAGCCTGATACTCTTGCTCCATTGCACGGCGCCAGTGAGGAATATGCATAGCGGCAGAATAATGCCGAGGCTCAGCAGTAGGATCAGCAGCAGAGTGAGCCACACACGCCGCAATCCAAGCAACAGTGCCATCCTTGCGATCAAGTGGCTTGACGATGCCACTTTTGCTGCGTGTGTGTGGTCGATGAGTCACGGGCACACGTGCTCGATGAGTCACGGGCACACGTGCTGGAGCAGTCAACGGGAGCGAGTCGGCACAAAGTACCGAAGAGACGACCGACGCAGCAGGCGATGCAGTCTAAACCACATACGTGGGCGATAGGCTACATGGTGACGCCGAGGGCGACAGCCCAGTAGGAGAAGCGGGCGTGGTCGGGGAAGATGGCCCATCAGAAGACGGTCCAGTAGCGGGCGAGGGCGACGAAGAGGGCAATGGCCCAGTAGCGGGCGCAGGCGACGGAGACGGCCCAATAGCGGGCATTGGCGACACCAGATGGAGCGGGCCGGTCGAGTGGATGACGGGCCCCGCGCGCGATGCTGTCGTGGTTGACGAAGGAGACGAGACGATGCACGACCCTACATGTCCCATGCAGTGATCGTCGTCACCAGGATCAGGAGCCCGATCAGCAACCTCCGGGCTATCAAGCAGCTCAAGGCGAGCAGCACGACCAACACCTGCACCATGGTTAGGCAACAAAATAGGAGAGTATGCAACATCTTCAAATTGACCAGGCGAAGTAGAGGATGAACTGATGGAAGGTGTATGAGCGTGAGATGTGGGAAGAGAGGCAAAAGGAAACAAGGTCTCATCAAAGACAACATCACGAGAAATGTAAACACGATTAGATGGGATGTGGAGACATTTGTATCCTTTATGCATGGAACTGTAACCAAGAAAGACACACTTTTTTGGAACGAAACTCAAGCTTACGGCTGTTGTACGGGCGAAGATGTGGCCAACATGCACACCCAAAAATATTAAGAAAAGTGTAGTCAGGTGGCTCACGAAATAGGAGTTCAATAGGGGTTTTCATATTAAAGGGACGTGTGTGGAGTCTATTAATCAGAAAACATGCAGTGGTGAACGCATCACTCCAAAAACAAAAAGGAACAGAAGCATGTGCTAGGAGAGTTCAGCCAGTTTCAACTATGTGGCGATGCTTGCGTTCAGGAGCACCGTTCATCTGATGTGTATGTGGACAAGCAACATGATGCGCAATCCCATGTTTCTAAAAGAAAGCACTAAGATTACGATATTCACCCCCCCCCCCATTCGGACTGAACATGAACAATTTTTTCTTTGAGGAGGCGTTCAACATGTGCTTGAAACTGAAGAAAAACATCAAAGATATCAGACTTGCATTTAAGCAGATAAAGCCATGTGAAACGACTATAGGCATCAATGAAACTCACATAATAATTATGACCACTGACTGAAGTTTGGGCATGGACCCACACATCCGAATATATGAGTTCAAGAGGAGTGTTAACTACATGATTGGACACAGAAAACGGTAACTGATGGCTATTGCCTTGCTGACAGGCATCACAGACAGAGAGCTCCTTATTACTAGATGCAAAAGGAAGATCATGCCGACGAAGAACATGACGAACTACGGGGGTAGAGGGATGACCCAAGCGAGAATGCCATTGCGATGGGGAAACACGAACACCACTGAAAACCTGGGGGCGGCTGGTACATCAAGTGAATATAGACCATGGCGACTCCGACCTCTAAGAAGAACGTCCCGTGTGGTTTGGTCCTTAACAAAAAATGAAACGGGTGAAACTCAACGAACACATCATTATCAAGAGTAAGCTTCTTAACAGAGAGTAAATTACTAGTGACCGAGGGAACACGAAGAACATTAAACAGATTGATAGATTTAGAGGTTTGTGTAAGGAGAGAAGCCTGGCCAAAGTGAGAGATGTGCATACCTGACCCATCAGCGGTGCGAACTTGGTCATGGCCGGTGTAGGACTCTCGTGGGTTGAGCTTGGAGAGCTCATGCGTCAGATGATCCGTGGCACCCGTATCCATGTACCATGTCGGATCAACGGGATACGATGAGGTAGACTCTTGTGTTGCCAACGCTGCTTGTTTCTCCTTGCCACGCCCATCGCCGCCGATGCCCAAGAACTCTTGTTTGAACCGACGGTGACAGCGGGAGGCAAGATGTCCATCGATGCCACATAGTTGGCAGGGGCACTTTGCACCACAAGACGGACAGAGCCACGGCCGACCACGCCCACCTGCAATGTTATTGGGACGCGGTGAGGCAGACTGCTTGGGCTGTGAGGGCTGACCAACCTGCGGGCGTGGCGTCGGAGGACGTCCACCAGTAGTTCGATGAGCCACATTGGCTGAGGAGTCAACAGAGAAACCGTCAGGACGGCGAGCGCCAATGCACTGCTCAGTGTTAAGAAGACACGCATAAAGCTCACGAGGGGGAATCGGAGTGTCCCTCCCGTTAATGTTTTCCACGAGAGAATCATACTTCTCACCAAGTACTTTCAGAATAAACCCAGTGAATTCTTCGTCACGGAGAGGCTGCCCAACAGAGGACGGAATATCGGCCAATTCCTTGATCTGATTATAGAAAACCGTAACAGACTTGTCCAATTTCTGAATGTCACCTAGCTGGGTGCGGATGGCGCGAGCGACCGCGAGGACAAGCTGGAGTCTAGGGTTCCCCAGGCGTCCTGGGACGAGGAAGCGAAGACCACCATACCCGCCACACCAGGAGTGAGCGAAGATTGGATGGCAACAAGAATAGCTTGGTCCTAGGCCACCCATTGACGATAGGCGGGATTGGCGATGGTCATCATGACACCACCAGTTGTAGGCACTTGGACCACCTGCGGGGGACATGGCAGTGTGTCATCAACATACCCATCAAGGTAGTAGCTGCGCATGAGAGGTAGGAGTTGTGCACGCCAGAGTAAATAATTGTCAGGGTTCACCTTGACCGTCAGCAGATGCCCTAGGTGGACAGGTGGAGGATCACGGCCCAAGCCAACGTCGAAGTTGGCCGAGATCGGTGCAGCAGATGGCGAGGCAGGCGACACAGACGAGGACGGCGGTGGCGAGTGAGCGCCATAGGCCATCGGCTGAGCACCGTAAAACATCGGCTGGCCGTACGGCCCCGCGCCATAGTTCGGTGAGGGCGCGCCGTACGGGATGAGGGCCGAGTTCGGCGCATAGTAGGTCGCGGCAGAGGGGTTGGTCCCGAGCGAGACGCGCGAGGGCGACATCACCGGGAGCGAAGCCGTGGCGGAGGAGATCGGCCCGACGCCGGACAGAAGTGCACCCGTACTCAGGGTTGAGATCGGCGGTGGCACAAGAGTCGGCGGTTGCTACCCAGCGAGTAGCGCTGGGAGGAACGGCGACACAAGTGGAGGAGCCATCGAAGAGGAGGTCGCGGCGGCGATCGTTGAAGACACAGGAGACGTCGCGGCGGCGGCGACTGTCTACAGAGGCGGCAGAAGACATTGGATCATTCTAATCTGATATCATATAATGTGTACGATATGATTAGGGAATCGCTCAACCTCCATGATATCATGTAATGTGTACGATATGATTAGGGGATCGCTCAACCTCTAGGGTTATATCTCTACTATATAATAGCCCTTGGGTTTTTTCTTCGTCCGTCTTGTCCGTACGTTCGTACGTCGTACGTGGTATGCTCGCTCGCTGGGTGCTAGCCTGAGTTGTTTTCCCATCGATATCTTTTTTTTTTTTAAACTCAAACACACTTTATTCAGATTGTTCATAGGATACAGGAATATTCAGACCCGGTGGTGGCTCCATGAACCACACATACCGCCCCGCAGGCAAAGATGAAGCATATTTCGCTAGCCTATGTGCATCAATATTGAAAACCCTCCTCTCATGCACGAAGAGAGTGCACCCCCTCGTCTTGCTCCTCTCCTTGACCTCTGTAGCTATACTCCCGAACACGCCACGGTCTTCTCTATGTAACGCCTGCACCACCGGGAGGCAGTCCGAAGCCACCTGAATAGACGCGAACCGTAGATCATCCGCCAGGTCGAGAGCCTCACGACATGCCAGCGCTTCTAGACAGCCCGGCTCCGTCAAACCATCATACACCATTGCCGACGCCCCCTTGTAGACGCCATCCGAGGAACGAGACACAGCTCCCACTGCTCCTCGCGGAAACGTCCGCGCCACAGCAGCGTCGACATTGATCTTGATCTTCCCCGGCGGGGGCGCGATCCATGATCGTCGTGCTGAAACTGCCGGAGGCCGTGTGCTCCTCGTCTGTGTCTGCGTCGGTATCTCCGCTAGGTCTTCTAAGAACCTGTCAACAAAATTCTTTGTGGCCATAGGACTCTGGAAGGTGTCCTCATGTACTGCCTTTCTCTTTGCATGCCATATCGCCCACACCGTGACCAACATGCGTATGAGATCCCCTCTCTCCATTGTTTCAATCATGGCAAAGAGCCAATGCTTCGGAGTTGGCTCTGTGGAGAGTGCGACATGCTCGCTAATCTCTCTCTTTGTTAGGGCCCACACACATCGAGCTAAATTGCACTCGATCAATGAGTGTCTCCAGGAGTCTTCTTGTCCACAGATCGCACAGGCCGCCGATGGTGACATATTGCGTCTATGTCTGGTATCCTCCGTAGGTAGGGAGTGCCTTGCCAAGCGCCACATGAACACTCGTATTTTTGACGGTACTTGGATCTTCCAAACCTTCGACCACAGTTTACCTTCTTCCATTGAACTCGACGAAGCGGGGCGTCCCTCCAACCAATCTTCTCGAGTTCGTTTGGTCAGCACCAACGCTCGGTAGCAAGACCGCACTGAGAAAACACCCGTCCTCTCGAAGTGCCATGCCCAAAAGTCGTTTTGGATCCTCGTACACAATGGAATGTTCTTGATAATCTCGGTATCCATTGGAAGGAAGAACTCCTCGAGTTTCCCTTCATTCCAAGCAGTAGCATGATGGTTAATAAAATCACTCACCATCCTTGGCGCGTTCTCCTTCCGAGGAGCAACCGGACGGAGCCTCTCATTACGAGGTAGCCAGTTCTGCGTCCACGCATTAGTCGTGCGCCCATCTCCAATCCGTCTAATCAATCCGATGTTAAGGGCATCCCGTCCCTCAAGCATTGATCTCCAGATTTGCGACGGATGATTGCCTAGCTCTGCTGATAATATATCCCCACTCGGGTAGTACACAGCTTTCAAAATTCTTGCACTAAGAGACTCCGGCACGGTCAGTAGTCTCCACGCCTGTCGTGCAAGAAGGGCGAGATTAAAGAGTTCGATATCTCTGAACCCTAGTCCTCCCGCAAACTTCGGTTGCGTCATCGCCTCCCAAGACACCCAGCTTGTCCTTCTCTTCCCCTCCTTACTTCCCCACCAAAATTTACGGATCATTGAATTAATGTGCTCACATAAACCCCTGGGTAGTTTAAAGCAGGACATCGAGTACGTAGGGATGGCTTGGGCCACTGATTTGATGAGTACCTCTTTTCCTCCCACCGATAGTAATTGTTCCAGCCAGCCGAGGACTTTTTTCCACACTCGATCCCTCAAGTATTTGAAAGCTCCACTCTTTGCTCTTCCAACATCTGATGGCATTCCGAGGTACTTCTCACTAAGCGTCTCTCTATGCACATCCAGTTCTTCCTTGACAACTAATTTCACCACCTCTGGACATCCCTTACTAAAGAATATAGAAGATTTGTCCATATTGATTCTTTGGCCCGATGCATTACAGTAGTTGTTCAACACCGTCTTAATCTCCATCGCACCCTGAGTACTCGCTCTGAAAAACAGCAGGCTATCATCAGCAAAAAGTAAATGGTTCACCGCCGGGGCGGTGGGTGAAACTGTCAAACCATGGAGCGATGATGATTCATCATGAGATTTTAGGAGGCACGAGAGGCCCTCTGCTACCAACAAGAACAAATAGGGTGAGATGGGGTCTCCCTGTCGAATCCCCCGAGTGGGGTAGAACTCCTCCTGAGGTGATCCATTGAAGAGCACCGAAAAGGATACCGTCGAAACCAGACGCATAATAAGCGCCACCCATGAGCTGCTGAAACCCAATTTCAGCATAATCGCCTCTAGGTAACTCCACTCCACGCGATCGTACGCCTTCCTCATGTCCAACTTGAGAGCACACGAGCGGTGTTTTTGTGCTCTATTTCGCTTCATGAAGTGCAGACACTCATAGGCCGTGAGGATGTTATCAGTAATCAGACGTCCCGGGACAAAAGCCGACTGCTCCTCTGAAACAATCTCCGGTAGTACCTTCTTAAGTCTGTTTGCCGCCACTTTTGAAGCTATCTTGTAGATAACATTGCACAGGCTAATGGGACGAAATTGGCCAAGCTCCACTGGGCTGGCCACTTTCGGAATCATCACGATGAAAGTTTTATTAACCACCTCCGGGCTCTCTTCTCCTGATAAAACCCGTAGCACTGCCCTAGTAACATCCTCACAACATAAATCCCAGTTGCGCTGAAAGAAGTGTGCCGGAAAGCCGTCAGGTCCCTGGGCTTTTGTGGGAAACATCTCGAAAAGAGCAGATTTAATCTCCTTCGGCTCGAAAGGAGCATCCAGCATGTCATTCATCATACTGTTCACTCGACAAGGAACCGTGTCAAGCACCACTTGCATCTCGCTGACCCCTTCCGATGCATAGAGGTTTTTATAGAAATTGCTCGCCATGGCCCCCAAGTTTTCCTCATTGGTTTCCGTAGTTCCATCCTCCTTTAGTAACTCCCGCACTCTGTTCTTCCTCCTCCGCTGGCTAGCCCGGAGATGGAAAAATGTTGTGTTTTTGTCACCCGCAGCCAGCCACTGAATACGTGATCGCTGCCTCCACATCACCTCCTCCTGTTCCAACAGCTCGGCCAAGTCTGTCGTTATTTCATGCTCACGCTCAGAGGGTCCAACTCGCTGCGGGACGCTCCATAATGCAGCTAGTTCGCGCTGTAGGCAGCGGATCCGCCCTTGAATCTGTCCAAAAGAACGCCGGCCCCAACGTGCCAGAACCCCCGACAGGCCTTCTAATTTTCCGTGAAGATCACTCATAGTTGTCCCCTGATCGGCTGTAGTCCATGCTTGTAACAGCGTATCCGCAAACTCCTTGTGGCTCTCCCATGCCACCTCATATCGGAAAACATTCCCTCTTCTCTTTCGCTCCTCTTCCGATTCGCGTCGCAAGAGAATAGGTAGATGATCTGTCGTCGCCACGGATGCAAGGTGCTCCACTTCCGCTGCTGGATAGCGTGCGCACCACGAAGGGGACGCAAGTGCTCGGTCTAGCCGAGTGCGGCTATGAGAACCACCGGCCACCCTTTTCTCAAAGGTCCAACCGACTCCGCGGTATCCCAGGTCACACAACCCGCATACGTCGATCATCTCTCGAAAACCAGCCATTTGGCTGTAACTCCGCTCGTTAGCGCCCACATGTTCAGATCGGTGTAGAACTTCGTTGAAATCACCGATGCATAACCACGGGTAATCGTTTGACGAGCGTATAAACTTGAGCATATCCCAAGTCTTGTGTCTTTCTGTAACTTGCGCCTCTCCATACACCACCGTAAGTCTCCACGGTTCCTGCCCTTGCTCCATAACAATAGCATCGAGATGGTACTGCGAGTAAGGTAAAACTTCAATCTTTATTTCATTGTTCCAGAAGAGGCCTAAACCTCCACTACGACCAGAGCTACTGATTGCAAAACAATTATGAAAACCCAAAGAACGGGAGAGATTCTCCACTCTATTCTTGTGCAGCTGCGTCTCCACAACACACAAAAAGGCTGGAGAGTAGAGCTTTGCTAGATCACGCAGCTCTCTAACGGTCGCAGCCCCCCCTAGGCCCCGACAGTTTATGCTTAGGACACTCATTGCGACGGGCGGCCCTCCGCATCGGAGGCCGCCAAACCAGTCACGGTCTTCTTTGCCAAAGAGGTTTGTTTCTTTGGACGCTTAGTTTCCCTAGCGGAGGGGGGTGGCGGGGGAGTCCCTGTACATTGCACATAAACCTTTGCATCAGCCGCTTCATCCGGGAAAACTAGCTTCTGTTTGGTCTCCCCTCCCTTCACCTCCTCAATCACTCCTTCCTTCTTCCATTCTAGCATAAGTGGTGCCAATGGTTTCGCAGCTGGGCTAGCATCCTTCACATGACTCCTCTCTGTCAGACTAGCTTCCGTAGAAGATCTTTTCCTGTTTTCAATTGCCTCGAGGGGAATTGGATGTGCATCCCTTCCTCTCCCTCTTCCAGCTCGGCCTCCACGGCCTGTACCACCCCTGCCAGCTACAGGTGCCCTACCCGGTCCTTCGCGAGACGGTTCAGACCTCTCCCCCGGTGTGTGATCACTCGAGCCACCAAGATGTGCTCGGTTCCACGGGGTATCTGCAAGGAGCCATCTACCGAAGCCCATCCTCTCCGGTGCATGAACTCCCGAGCCACACTCCTCCTCCTCATGTCCGAGAAATCCGCAGACCGCGCAAAAGCGTGGGATTTTCTCGTATTTCAGCCGCATGATAACCTGGGATCCATCTTCTGGTTTGATCGAGACGAAACGCGTCAGGCATTTGTCAATATTCAGCCAAACCCTCGCGCGGACATAGTCTCCGCCCTCCATCCCCAAGCTGTTCATCTCCACACCAATCACCTCGCCAATTCTCTCCGCCACACCCACTATCAGATGCCTTTTCCTATAGAGCTCCGGTACATCGAGGATTCGCACCCACGCAGGGATGCGCTTCAGCTCCACTCCCGACGCACTACAGCTCCCATCGTATTTTTCGATGAGAACCCCTTGATCTCTGAACAGCCACGGCCCCTGCTCCGTGATCCTCTTCCAATCCCCCAAACACCTAGCTTGCACCAGGAATCTATTTGCCTCTACATCGCGGAAGGAGACCTCCTGTGCTGGTGCCCATGCGAACCTCATTGTTTTCTTCAAAGAGGTAGCGCTGAAGGGTTTGGTAGTGAGCAATTTCATCACCGCCATCCACTTCGTTTCTTCCTTGAGAGATTCGACCTCGCTTTTAGGCACAAACACACCATCAATGTCCTCGCCCGTGAGGTTGAGGCTCTTGAGGAGGTCTGCAAGCGACGGCTCTCCCCCTTCCTGAACACCCCCCTGTCGTGCCGATTCTTCCTCCAAGTTCGCCGCCATCGCAACCGGAGCAAAACCCTAGATCAGTAGGCAGACCAAGGCCGGGTAGTTGATCTCGTCAACCCCTTGGTCAGCCCGAGTCGCCCGCCGATCATAGGGAGATGCCGCGGTGTTGTTGGCCGGTTCAGATCTTCCAAACGCACCGGAACTCAGAGATCCCGGTCGGAAGAACGTGAAACCCTAATCGCCCTAGACGAGGACGAAGAGGTATACGAGTGCTCGAGCCTGGTTTTCCCATCGATATCTGGGTGCGGCCCTTCCTATGTAGCCTCGGGCTGATCGCTCGGCGTGGGCCAGACGAGTAAAATAGCCCACATGACTTATAATTAGTAAGGTGTACTCATGATAACAAGCCGCTGCTAAAAAAAATCAAAAGTAATAGACAATCGCTAAGAAAAAACACTAGCGGAGGGTACATAGCAGCCTACTGCCTACGTGCACTGCTCATCCTGCGTGCAACCTTGGTTCGCTAGGTTTTTTTTTTGTTGAGAAAATCTTTGGTTAGCTAGGTGATCAAGTGAGTGAGTACAATGCTAGCACAGTTGGTTACAATACACGAGGAGCTTATTTCTATGCCGGCCGGTGGCTGGTCGTGCGCCGGTTTACCGTTTGTCTGCATTGTCGACCACGCCGTAGCCTCACCGACCCCATCTGTGTCGCCATGCCGCACATCGTTCAAGTGGTGTGAACGTGTTATTGTACAAGGGCCGAAGACCACCTCTCGTTTCGCTGGGGCGTCGCCCGCTCCAAGTCGGGTAGGCACCCGGAGGACCCCGCCAGGAAGGCCCCCACCCAAGTCCGTGGCTATCCCGACGGCTCTCGCCGCACTATCGCGAAGTTCTCGCTGGTATAAATTTTCCTTGTCGAGCCATTCGGCCACATCAAGATTTCTACAACTATCTCGTAGTGCCCCTTCACCACATCTCTTGGAAACAAGGCGTTGCCCTTGGGGATACAATTGGCTGCTCGGGCCAACATCGACCATCCCTGGTCATCGACGTACTTCACCAGAGTACGACAAGCACCACCGGACCATCCCGACGCTCTACGGAAGCCTATCAGTCGACTATTTCAAGCCTATCTCCACAACCACCCGATTACGCCGCACACCTCGCCACTTTTCGGGAGTGTGGCATGACCACGACAACCTAGGCATAGGACACTTAATAATGCAATTGTCATTTACCCCGTAGCGAAGCACGGGCATTGTGCTAGTATATATATATATATAGTGTACAAGTGTACATGGTTATAAGTACGATACGATTAGGGCATCTCCAGTCGTTCGGCCCCCCCAGGTTTCAGATCGGCGCTTTTTAGCGTTAGCGCCGCCCCGCACCAAAACCTGGGGGGGGGGGGGCAATTTCACCAGCCGTTCGGCGGCCCATAAAAGAGAACGGCGATATTGTTTGAAACTTCATCTTCCCGCCCCAAAATATAGAGCCCTAGTTCGGCGATCACGGCAGCCATGGTTTGGGCAATAATATTACAAAAAAGCCACAGGTGGGCGATCAAATAGAGTCTAGATCTAATCACACAGACGGGCGCGCGCGGCGTGGGCAAACGGAGGAGATCAGGCAGACGCGTCAGCCGGCGTCGGAGCAGGCGGCGAGCTCGGCGCAGCATCCTCCAGGTCGATGACGGCGTCTGAGCAGGCGACGGGCTCGGCATCCTCCAGGTCGACGACGGGCTCGGCATCTTTGTCGACGACGGTCGCGGCATCCTCCAGGTCGACGTGCGCGCTCGTCGGCGCGGTGGTGTAGCTGGTGCCACCAGACGACGTAGTCGGGGCCGGGGGCGTGCTGATGTCGGTCAGGATGAGGTTGCACTGCGCCAGGAACCAAGCTCTCACCTCGGGGGTCATCGCGGCCGGGTCGCCGCCAGTGAGGAAGGCGAGGTCATTGTTTCTCTTCTTCGCCGCGGTGCCAGTCCTGAGGAGGTCGATCTTGACCTGCGAGTTGGCCATGAGCGCTGCCCATCGCTTTGTGGAGACCTCGTCCCTCTTGACGGCGTGGGCCTGGGCGTCGGCGATGCAGGTCTCGACCGACGCCTGGAGCTTTGCCGCTGCCGGGGCACCGTCCCTCGCCAACTTGGCTTTCTTGTGGCCCATCGGCGGACGCCCTTCGGACGCACCTGCAACCACAGCGTCGGGAACGTACTCCTTGCCCTTGCCGATCGACCGCCGCACCTCCGCCCACTTCTCGCACTTCTCGATGAGGACGAAGACGTGGAGAAACTTGAAGTCGGAGCCCTCGTCGTTCTTGTACGCCTCCAGCATCCGGACGATCTCCATCTCGCGGTTGGCGCCGCTCTGCGGCCTCATCGAGATCTCCTCCTGGATGCCGTGCCATTTGTTGCAGGACGCCTGGATGTTCGCCCAGTGGTTCGCCATGGCCTTCTGGCCGCGGTCGGTGATGCAGCACGTGTAGTGGGGGTCGATCATGCGGCGCTCGTCGTACGCCGTTTTCACCCGCTTCCAGTAGTTGTCGGCGTGCTGGTTCGCGGCGACGATCGGGTCATGGCTGACCGTCTTCCACGCCTCGGCGAGGAGTGCGTCCTCCCTGGTCAGCCACTTGATGCGGGGCTCGGCGGGGGGCAGTGGCACCTTCGGTTCCTTGCTATCGCACCCGGACTTCTAGAGGATACTCGCCGTTCCGTTGAACAGTAGTAGATTGGATTACGGGGCTTACCGGCACCCGCGTCCTCTTACGAGTAGGCCAACACACGTATGTGTGACAACCAACCCCTATCTGTTCAGCGTCGACGTAAACTATCCCGTAGAAATCCAGATACTTTCGTTGACGTACTTCAAAACATACACACATGGTACGTCAACGGCATTGGAACAAGTGATATCACAACAGATCTCTACGACACAAAAGATTGAAATAAGTTGCAAATGGCTCTCATTAGAGCAGAGATAGCAAATACAATCATTCAGAGGACACATGTCCCAACAATACATCATTACATCACAGCGGAAGCATTCAACATGTCTGAGTACAGACAAGAACCAAATAGGCCTAAGAGGCCGGAAACGAAAAGACGGAGCCCATCCACGAAGTCTCGGATCCTGCCCGGGTCCGCTATCTACTCGTCAGCAGTCTCGTCAAACTCCACGTAGTAGCCACCATGTAGATCCTTGGAAACGTAGGTCTGCGGAAACCACAGCCCCAAAGGGGTCAGTACATAAACGTACTGGCAAGCAAGACTCACAGTTCACCAAAGTGTAACCCGTCAACACCAAGCACAGATGCCTTGGGTTCAACGGAAGAGAGGGGATATAAAAGATGCTGCAACTGGCTGCGCTAACCAACTACAGAGATTCTACCACTTCCGGCTAACAGAAAGGAGATAAGATCGAGGATTGTAACCAACTGAAAGATAACTTCAAACAAACCCATCCTAGATCTCGCCCCTTATCCAAAGAAGCAATCCGAGGATAACTCACACAGTTGAAAATAATGATGGTTCAAATTATTGTGTCAATAAGCCTATTACTAGTCAAGTTATTAATCATTGGGTGTAAAGTTGTTAATCATTAGGTTTAAGTTGTCCTGAGTACTTGTTAGCCAGTACTTTCACCAAGTAATCCATAATCGCGGAAAACACGGCTTCTCAAGAAGATTATCCCTGCAGGGTTGCACCAATTTGGCCGTACACGCATGAATAACCCGCCAGATGGAAAGGCCCTTCCACCAAGCGGGGCACTCAACACAACTCGACTCTTCTTCGCATCAAGCCCAAAGCACCTTGGGCGCACGGCTAATCGAGCCCAGAAGAAAATGGACCCTCATAGCACTCTAAGAACGTGTCCCCCTATATGCCGACTACGAAAGTTCCACCCTGGCCTGGGCTCGCAAAAACATGCATGCGGCAATTGGAAAACACGAACTAAATGAGGCGATTTGGACGAGATGCGAATCGAATCAAATTGAGGGGGGCGCCCATACTCGCTTCCCACATGCGGTTAGTGCGCTCATCATGGATCAGTAGACAAGACCCTTTTCCTATTAGGGTCGACACTAGCAGGCCTCAAAACCACACAGGGCCTCCTGCCGGTGCCTTATCATCAAATTATTATTAAGTAATAACATTAGCATGATTGATTGATTGATTAAACATCGAGCCCCCAGAACATAAAAGTAATAGTAACAGAAAGTAACGGGTAACAGACTCGAGCAAAACAACCTTAAGCATGCTAGTAAGACACTGGCTCAAATAATGGGTTGTAGGAAGGGAGATGAGGCATTATCAGGTTTAAAGGATTCATGTGATAGGTTCGTAACAGAAACAACTACTACTAAGGCTAGCAGAAAAGAACAACGGAAAGTATCGGTAACCAAGGTTGAAAGGAACACAGTGGTTCATGTGAGTGATAACTTGCCTGCAAACCCAGTAGCCTGGTACTGAGCTAACTCCTTAGAAGGGGTGTCGTAAGTATCGTCGGTCTCAACGTCGTCGTTTATCCGGGAAGAAGCAAACAAACAATGCAGAAAGATAAACAATCAATATCATGGCATAGTGCACAAACATGGGATGATGCATGACCATTTAATTGATGCATGGAATAAACTAGTTGACATGGTAACACAATTTAAATGGACCCCTATGCTATTTGAGTGGCATATGGAAAAAGGTCCATAGATTAAGTGGAACAAATGATTTACAATTAATTATTATGTGAAAGTTGTTAGCATGATGCATGCAAGATGATAACAACAAAATAACAACAAATAACAATAATAGATGCAAAGGAAAAGGAATAAAACAAGTTTGGAAATTATTTATTAAGTTTGGGAAATTTGGTTACTTAAACATGTCACACAAACAATTATTGTTTTCACCACTTTTAATTGTTCAAAATGGATAACAAAGTTTATATTTGATAAGAACACACAATTTTAGGTGGATTGCATGTTTCACTTGTTGAAAAAGGATTTCAAATAAATTATTTATGAATTAAACAAGTTTAAGCAAGAATTAAATGAATTTAATTCAAACATGAACTTATTTGAATTTTTATTTGTTCAAAACATTAAGTGAGATTCATATCTGAAAAGTTTATGCTTTTATGGTTTGAAAACATATTTTACATGTCCCAAAAGAATTTGTTTTGATCAAGTTATAAATTTAGCAATATTAAATGATTTAAACAAGGTTTAAATCATTCAACCAATTTTAATTATTCAAAACATGAAACAAATTTTATATTTGGAAAGGTGGTTTAATTTTGCATGGGAAACATATTTCATTTGTGGAAATTGGATTTAAAATGAGCAAGTTATTATTTTGGCAATTTTAAATGCAATAATTAAGAAACAGTTGTTTTCAGCAATTTAAATTATTCAAAACATCAAACAAAATTTATATTTGGAAAGTAAATCAAATGTTTAGTTGGATTACATGTTTTAAAATTTTGAAATAGGAGTTAAGATGAATTTATTATGAGTTAAACAATATTAAACAAGTTTTAAATGATTTTTAAACAAGTTTGAATTTAATTGAAGTTTTATTTGTTCAAAACATGAATTCAAACTCACATTTGAAAAGTTCACACTTTGATGGTTTGAAAACATATTTTGCATGTTCAAAAAATATATTATTTTGAGCAAGTTATGATTTTAGCAATTTTAATTGAATTAAACAAGATTTAAATTATTTAGGCAATTTTAATTATTCAAAACAGGAAACAAAAATTATATTTGAAAAGGTGAGTTGAAATGGTATGGAAAACATATTTTATTTGCATTAATTGGATTAATAATGAATTAGTTATTGATTTTAGCAAATTGTAATTGATTTGTTTGAATTCAAATTTAAATTGCATTTTGGAATTTTAAAACAGTGAACAAATGTTACCAAAAGATAGAGAATTTAATGTAGACCAGTGTACATATTTTATTTGTGTAATTTGGAATTATAAAACTAAAGTTATTAGGGTTTTAAAATCAGGGACCAATCTGTTTAATTAGAAGGACCTGGATTTAATTTCAGAAACTTTGGAAAACAAGTTTTACCGCACAGGGAGCTAGCCCTAGGCACTGCCAGTGGGCCTAGGGGCTCGCTGTGCTGGCGTGGACAGTGAGTGGCTGACAGGGGGCCCGCCCTGTCAGCGTGGAGGAGAAAAAAGTGGGATTTATCCCAGGGGCGAGCCAGGACTCGAACCTGGTACCCCTCGAGTGCGTTCGCTGTGCCTGAACCAGTTGGGCTGAGTCGCGTTTGTTGTCAGTAAACAACACGCAGCGAGGTTGTCTTTGAGGTTCGCTTAACTGAAACTTTTCTGACGAAAACCAACACTGAACCCTGACAGAGCTAGCTTTCGGCGGCGATCACCGTGGCGACGAGCTCGTGGTTGCTGCGGTGGTGCAGAGGTGATGGATGCGTGCGCGTTTGCTAGGCGAAACAGACAGAGAGGAAGAGGGGACAGCACGGTGGCTCACCGCGGCTGTAGAAGGACGCAGAGGCACGATGAAGACCTCGTCGGCGTCAGCAGCGGCGGAGTAGTCGTGGACGGCGGCGGGTTTCCAGGGGGTCACCGTGCTCCCTCGGGTGTGCAAACGGAAGAAGACGTCGGGGTGGTGCGGTTCCCGTAGCTGGATCACGACGAGAAGTCCGACAGCGACGGCGGCGAGCACTTATTCAGAGAAGAGGCCACGGTGGCCGGCGACAGAGGAGTGCTCGGCGGCGTGGATCCAGGCAGCGGCGATCTCATCGGCGGTGTCCACCGGCTCGAGGAGGGAGAGGCGAGCGCGTTCTCGAGCTCAGAGAGGCAGGTGGGTGGGTGGTGCGGTGGTGATTGCCGGAGGTTCAGAGAGAGGTTACTCCGGTGAGTTTCAGAGAGAGGGAAACGCGACAGAGAGGAGGGAATCGGCGGCGATCGCGATGGAGGCGGAACCCTAGGGGCTAGGTCACTGCTGCGGGGCTAGTAGGGGATCTTATAGGGGCTAGCAGCGGCTCCTGGCCGTCGAGGAAGATACAGCGGCGACGTGGCGGCACCGATCTTCTGCCGTACTGGGAGACGACGCAGGCGGCGCTAAACGAACCGGTAAGTGGGGAAAAGGGCTGGGCCGCGCGCGCGTTAGAGGCTAGGTGGGCTGGGCCTAGTTAGGTGCTGCGCGCTGCGCGGCAGTTGCTCTTTTGTTTTTTTTCTGTTTCATTTTTTTTTTGCTGAAACCAAAAATGGAAGAAAAGGAGGGTTTGTGGGTTAGTAAAAAAATTCCAGGGAAATTAGGGTGTGATTGTGATATTAATTTCAAACAGTTAGCAAAGTTGGATTTCAAAAATATTTAAGTTTTTGTGCTGTTTGGAAAATAGATCAATTTAGATGATTTTTGAGTATTTAAAATGAGTATTAAAACCAACACTTTAATAGATTGATCCAAAAATTTTAATTGGAAACAAGAGTATAAAATGTTTTGGTTATTATTTTTATAATTTCAAATTGGGTTCTGTTTTGAATGTTTTGGTTTGAATTTGAGCAATTTAGAAATTAATAGATTAATATTGAAAATAAGGATTTTAATAGGGGAACCCTATTGATTAAAGTGATTAAATTAGTTGATTGGTTTGTTAAAGTTTATAAGTTCAAAAGTGTTCTGTTTGATGCATTTGATTTGAAATTGAAGGTGATTTAATTAATTGATTGAATTAATGGTTTGATTAAAACCAACAATTTAATGAGTGATCAACATGGAATAAAAATGGAACAATTTGGTTGTTTTCATTTGTGATTTTTATTCCAAAAGTTGTAACAGAGCAAGTATGAAAACAAGGCATTTGAAATTGTTTGAGTTTCATTGTGAAAACAAGAATAACAGATGCAAACAAATAGTAAACAAGGCAAACAAGGAAAATAAATATGATGCCATGATGCAATACTTTAATAACAAGAAATCAAACATTCTAAATGGTAGGTTTTCATACTTGGGCTGTTACAAAACGCCCCCCCTTGAAGGAATCGCGCCCCGAGATTCCTACTGAGAAAAGAAAAGATCCGGATACTTCTTGGGAAGATCCTCTTGAGATGTGACACGTGAAACACATCGTGCACATTGGATAGTTATGTGGAAGTTCAAAACAATAGGAATTCCTGGCAACTCTTTTGGAAAGACGTCAGGGAATTTGGAAACCACCGGAACAATATTAGTAGAGGTATAGGTTTTGTATGGAGGGTGTATAATTGAACAGAATTTGATTCATTTGGAGAATAGATTATCTGGCTAGAATGGTGGAACAGAGTTATTGTCATCAATCCAATACCAAGAATGACATCAATGTCAGAATTTCCAAGTAGTATGAAAGAAGCAAGGAATATGTGGCCTTTAATTAGAATTTGATTTCTGTGACTGAACTTGGAAGTCAACATTTGAGATCCCGAGGAGTGAACGGTGATTTGATTGCTTAGTGGAACCAGAATTAGGTTGTATGTTGTGGAAAAGATTTTTGACACAAAGGAATGTGATGCTCCGATATCAAATAACACTTTAGCTGGAATAGAGTTTAGCAAATGAACGGGGATACTTTGATTAGACGCCGGTAGAAGAATTGAAGTGGAACAACAACAAGATTTCAACGGACGGAAAGGAAATGTTTAGAAGAACATGATATTGAAGCAACACCGGGAAACGAGAACAAGATTCCTGAGGTACTACGGAGAACCCAAAACACGTGAAATCCTAACTTGAAAGTTTAGATGAGAAGGGAGAAATCAACGTTGCACTTCCTTACCAGAAAAGGGAGGGAGGGTGGGGAAAAGAAGAAAAAGAACAGAATTCCTACTCTCACGTTTCATTTTTTCCTATATAGCTACAAAATAGTTTCTAGACTCAACTGCGACCAGTAAAAAGGGATCCTACAGGCAGACAGGCTCTGATACCATTTGTCGCACCCGGACTTCTAGAGGATACTCGTCGTTCCGTTGAACAGTAGTAGATTGGATTACGGGGCTTACCGGCACCCGCGTCCTCTTACGAGTAGGCCAACACACGTATGTGTGACAACCAACCCCTATCTGTTCAGCGTCGACGTAAACTATCCCGTAGAAATCCAGATACTTCCGTTGACGTACTTCAAAACATACACACATGGTACGTCAACGGCATTGGAACAAGTGATATCACAACAGATCTCTACGACACAAAAGATTGAAATAAGTTGCAAATGGCTCTCATTAGAGCAGAGATAGCAAATACAATCATTCAGAGGACACATGTCCCAACAATACATCATTACATCACAGCGGAAGCATTCAACATGTCTGAGTACAGACAAGAACCAAATAGGCCTAAGAGGCAAGAAACGAAAAGACGGAGCCCATCCACGAAGTCTCGGATCCTGCCCGGGTCCGCTATCTACTCGTCAGCAGTCTCGTCAAACTCCACGTAGTAGCCACCATGTAGATCCTTGGAAACGTAGGTCTGCGGAAACCACAGCCCCAAAGGGGTCAGTACATAAACGTACTGGCAAGCAAGACTCACAGTTAACCAAAGTGTAACCCGTCAACACCAAGCACAGATGCCTTGGGTTCAACGGAAGAGAGGGGATATAAAAGATGCTGCAACTGGCTGCGCTAACCAACTACAGAGATTCTACCACTTTCGGCTAACAGAAAGGAGATAAGATCGAGGATTGTAACCAACTGAAAGATAACTTCAAACAAACCCATCCTGGATCTCGCCCCTTATCCAAAGAAGCAATCCGAGGATAACTCACACAGTTGAAAATAATGATGGTTCAAATTATTGTGTCAATAAGCCTATTACTAGTCAAGTTATTAATCATTGGGTGTAAAGTTGTTAATCATTAGGTTTAAGTTGTCCTGAGTACTTGTTAGCCAGCACTTTCACCAAGTAATCCATAACCGCGGAAAAAACGGCTTCTCGAGAAGATTATCCCTGCAGGGTTGCACCAATTTGGCCGTACACGCATGAATAACCCGCCAGATGGAAAGGCCCTTCCACCAAGCGGGGCACTCAACACAACTCGACTCTTCTTTGCATCAAGCCCAAAGCACCTTGGGCGCACGGCTAATCGAGCCCAGAAGAAAATGGACCCTCATAGCACTCTAAGAACGTGTCCCCCTATATGCCGACTACGAAAGTTCCACCCTGGCCTGGGCTCGCAAAAACATGCATGCGGCAATTGGAAAACACGAACTAAATGAGGCGATTTGGACAAGATGCGAATCGAATCAAATTGAGGGGGGCGCCCATACTCGCTTCCCACATGCGGTTAGTGCGCTCATCATGGATCAGTAGACAAGACCCTTTTCCTATTAGGGTCGACACTAGCAGGCCTCAAAACCACACAGGGCCTCCTGCCAGTGCCTTATCATCAAATTATTATTAAGTAATAACATTAGCATGATTGATTGATTGATTAAACATCGAGCCCCCAGAACATAAAAGTAATAGTAACAGAAAGTAACGGGTAACAGACTCGAGCAAAACAACCTTAAGCATGCTAGTAAGACACTGGCTCAAACAATGGGTTGTAGGAAGGGAGATGAGGCATTATCAGGTTTAAAGGATTCATGTGATAGGTTCGTAACAGAAACAACTACTACTAAGGCTAGCAGAAAAGAACAACGGAAAGTATCGGTAACCAAGGTTGAAAGGAACACAGTGGTTCATGTGAGTGATAACTTGCCTGCAAACCCAGTAGCCTGGTACTGAGCTAACTCCTTAGAAGGGGTGTCGTAAGTATCGTCAGTCTCAACGTCGTCGTTTATCCGGGAAGAAGCAAACAAACAATGCAGAAAGATAAACAATCAATATCATGGCATAGTGCACAAACATGGATGATGCATGACCATTTAATTGATGCATGGAATAAACTAGTTGACATGGTAACACAATTTAAATGGACCCCTATGCTATTTGAGTGGCATATGGAAAAAGGTCCATAGATTAAGTGGAACAAATGATTTACAATTAATTATTATGTGAAAGTTGTTAGCATGATGCATGCAAGATGATAACAACAAAATAACAACAAATAACAATAATAGATGCAAAGGAAAAGGAATAAAACAAGTTTGGAAATTATTTATTAAGTTTGGGAAATTTGGTTACTTAAACATGTCACACAAACAATTATTGTTTTCACCACTTTTAATTGTTCAAAATGGATAACAAAGTTTATATTTGATAAGAACACACAATTTTAGGTGGATTGCATGTTTCACTTGTTGAAAAAGGATTTCAAATAAATTATTTATGAATTAAACAAGTTTAAGCAAGAATTAAATGAATTTAATTCAAACATGAACTTATTTGAATTTTTATTTGTTCAAAACATTAAGTGAGATTCATATCTGAAAATTTTATGCTTTTATGGTTTGAAAACATATTTTACATGTCCCAAAAGAATTTGTTTTGATCAAGTTATAAATTTAGCAATATTAAATGATTTAAACAAGGTTTAAATCATTCAACCAATTTTAATTATTCAAAACATGAAACAAATTTTATATTTGGAAAGGTGGTTTAATTTTGCATGGGAAACATATTTCATTTGTGGAAATTGGATTTAAAATGAGCAAGTTATTATTTTGGCAATTTTAAATGCAATAATTAAGAAACAGTTGTTTTCAGCAATTTAAATTATTCAAAACATCAAACAAAATTTATATTTGGAAAGTACATCAAATGTTTAGTTGGATTACATGTTTTAAATTTTGAAATAGGAGTTAAGATGAATTTATTATGAGTTAAACAATATTAAACAAGTTTTAAATGATTTTTAAACAAGTTTGAATTTAATTGAAGTTTTATTTGTTCAAAACATGAATTCAAACTCACATTTGAAAAGTTCACACTTTGATGGTTTGAAAACATATTTTGCATGTTCAAAAAATATATTATTTTGAGCAAGTTATGATTTTAGCAATTTTAATTGAATTAAACAAGATTTAAATTATTTAGGCAATTTTAATTATTCAAAACAGGAAACAAAAATTATATTTGAAAAGGTGAGTTGAAATGGTATGGAAAACATATTTTATTTGCATTAATTGGATTAATAATGAATTAGTTATTGATTTTAGCAAATTGTAATTGATTTGTTTGAATTCAAATTTAAATTGCATTTTGGAATTTTAAAACAGTGAACAAATGTTACCAAAAGATAGAGAATTTAATGTAGACCAGTGTACATATTTTATTTGTGTAATTTGGAATTATAAAACTAAAGTTATTAGGGTTTTAAAATCAGGGACCAATCTGTTTAATTAGAAGGACCTAGATTTAATTTCAGAAACTTTGGAAAACAAGTTTTACCGCACAGGGAGCTAGCCCTAGGCACTGCCAGTGGGGCCTAGGGCCACTGTGCGCCTGCGTGGCAACAGGGGTGGCTGACTGGTGGGCCACGGGCTAGGGAAAATCCCCAAAAAGATGGGCACCGGGGGGAGTCGAACCCAGGCCGATGCGCTGCGCGAGTGGAACCTTGCCACTGCGCTGCTAACTGAACCTTGTCAGGTAAGCATACGCAGTGAAGGTGAAGTTCAGATTTGGCTAACTGAATTCTTTTGGTGCAGGCGATAACTGAACCCTCGACAGTGCTCGCTGACCGGCGGCGAACTGCAGCAGATCATCGCGGCCGTGGCACGCAGTGGGGATGTGTGATCGGGTGCGGGCGCGTTTGCTAGGCGAATCAGACAGAGAGGAAGAGGGGACAGCACGGTGGCTCACCGCGGCTGTAGAAGGACGCAGAGGCACGATGAAGACCTCGTCGGCGTCAGCAGCGGCGGAGAAGTTGTGGACGGCGGCGCGTTTCCAGGGGGTCACCGTGCTCCCTCGGGTGTGCAAACGGAAGAAGACGTCGGGGTGGTGCGGTTCCCGTAGCTGGATCACGACGAGAAGTCCGACAGCGACGGCGGCGAGCACTTATTCAGAGAAGAGGCCACGGTGGCCGGCGACAGAGGAGTGCTCGGCGGCGTGGATCCAGGCAGCGGCGATCTCATCGGCGGTGTCCACCGGCTCGAGGAGGGAGAGGCGAGCGCGTTCCCGAGCTCAGAGAGGCAGGTGGGTGGGTGGTGCAGTGGCGATTGCCGGAGGTTCAGAGAGAGGTTACTCCGGTGAGTTTCAGAGAGAGGGAAACGCGACAGAGAGGAGGGAAATCGGCGGCGATCGCGATGGAGGCGGAACCCTAGGGGCTAGGTCACTGCTGCGGGGCTAGTAGGGGATCTTATAGGGGCTAGCAGCGGCTCCTGGCCGTCGAGGAAGATACAGCGGCGACGTGGCGGCACCGATCTTCTGCCGTACTGGGAGACGACGCAGGCGGCGCTAAACGAACCGGTAAGTGGGGAAAAGGGCTGGGTCGCGCGCGCGTTAGAGGCTAGGTGGGCTGGGCCTAGTTAGGTGTTGCGCGCTGCGCGGCAGTTGCTCTTTTATTTTTTTTCTGTTTCTTTTTTTTTTTTGCTGAAACCAAAAATGGAAGAAAAGGAGGGTTTGTGGGTTAGTAAAAAAATTCCAGGGAAATTAGGGTGTGATTGTGATATTAATTTCAAACAGTTAGCAAAGTTGGATTTCAAAAATATTTAAGTTTTTGTGCTGTTTGGAAAATAGATCAATTTAGATGATTTTTGAGTATTTAAAATGAGTATTAAAACCAACACTTTAATAGATTGATCCAAAAGTTTTAATTGGAAACAAGAGTATAAAATGTTTTGGTTATTATTTTTATAATTTCAAATTGGGTTCTGTTTGAATGTTTTGGTTTGAATTTGAGCAATTTAGAAATTAATAGATTAATATTGAAAATAAGGATTTTAATAGGGGAACCCTATTGATTAAAGTGATTAAATTAGTTGATTGGTTTGTTAAAGTTTATAAGTTCAAAAGTGTTCTGTTTGATGCATTTGATTTGAAATTTAAGGTGATTTAATTAATTGATTGAATTAATGGTTTGATTAAAACCAACAATTTAATGAGTGATCAACATGGAATAAAAATGGAACAATTTGGTTGTTTTCATTTGTTATTTTTATTCCAAAAGTTGTAACAGAGCAAGTATGAAAACAAAGCATTTGAAATTGTTTGAGTTTCATTGTGAAAACAAGAATAACAGATGCAAACAAATAGTAAACAAGGCAAACAAGGAAAATAAATATGATGCCATGATGCAATACTTTAATAACAAGAAATCAAACATTATAAATGGTAGGTTTTCATGCTTGGGCTGTTACAAAACGCCCCCCCTTGAAGGAATCGCGCCCCGAGATTCCTACTGAGAAAAGAAAAGATCCGGATACTTCTTGGGAAGATCCTCTTGAGATGTGACACGTGAAACACATCGTGCACATTGGATAGTTATGTGGAAGTTCAAAACAATAGGAATTCCTGGCAACTCTTTTGGAAAGACGTCAGGGAATTTGGAAACCACCGGAACAATATTAGTAGAGGTATAGGTTTTGTATGGAGGGTGTATAATTGAACAGAATTTGATTCATTTGGAGAATAGATTATCTGGCTAGAATGGTGGAACAGAGTTATTGTCATCAATCCAATACCAAGAATGACATCAATGTCAGAATTTCCAAGTAGTATGAAAGAAGCAAGGAATATGTGGCCTTTAATTAGAATTTGATTTCTGTGACTGAACTTGGAAGTCAACATTTGAGATCCCGAGGAGTGAACGGTGATTTGATTGCTTAGTGGAACCAGAATTAGGTTGTATGTTGTGGAAAAGATTTTTGACACAAAGGAATGTGATGCTCCGGTATCAAATAACACTTTAGCTGGAATAGAGTTTAGCAAATGAACGGGGATACTTTGATTAGACGCCGGTAGAAGAATTGAAGTGGAACAACAACAAGATTTCAACGGACGGAAAGGAAATGTTTAGAAGAACATGATATTGAAGCAACACCGGGAAACGAGAACAAGATTCCTGAGGTACTACGGAGAACCCAAAACACGTGAAATCCTAACTTGAAAGTTTAGATGAGAAGGGAGAAATCAACGTTGCACTTCCTTACCAGAAAAGGGAGGGAGGGTGGGGAAAAGAAGAAAAAGAACAGAATTCCTACTCTCACGTTTCATTTTTTCCTATATAGCTACAAAATAGTTTCTAGACTCAACTGCGACCAGTAAAAAGGGATCCTACAGGCAGACAGGCTCTGATACCATTTGTCGCACCCGGACTTCTAGAGGATACTCGCCGTTCCGTTGAACAGTAGTAGATTGGATTACGGGGCTTACCGGCACCCGCGTCCTCTTACGAGTAGGCCAACACACGTATGTGTGACAACCAACCCCTATCTGTTCAGCGTCGACGTAAACTATCCCGTAGAAATCCAGATACTTCCGTTGACGTACTTCAAAACATACACACATGGTACGTCAACGGCATTGGAACAAGTGATATCACAACAGATCTCTACGACACAAAAGATTGAAATAAGTTGCAAATGGCTCTCATTAGAGCAGAGATAGCAAATACAATCATTCAGAGGACACATGTCCCAACAATACATCATTACATCACAGCGGAAGCATTCAACATGTCTGAGTACAGACAAGAACCAAATAGGCCTAAGAGGCCGGAAACGAAAAGACGGAGCCCATCCACGAAGTCTCGGATCCTGCCCGGGTCCGCTATCTACTCGTCAGCAGTCTCGTCAAACTCCACGTAGTAGCCACCATGTAGATCCTTGGAAACGTAGGTCTGCGGAAACCACAGCCCCAAAGGGGTCAGTACATAAACGTACTGGCAAGCAAGACTCACAGTTCACCAAAGTGTAACCCGTCAACACCAAGCACAGATGCCTTGGGTTCAACGGAAGAGAGGGGATATAAAAGATGCTGCAACTGGCTGCGCTAACCAACTACAGAGATTCTACCACTTCCGGCTAACAGAAAGGAGATAAGATCGAGGATTGTAACCAACTGAAAGATAACTTCAAACAAACCCATCCTGGATCTCGCCCCTTATCCAAAGAAGCAATCCGAGGATAACTCACACAGTTGAAAATAATGATGGTTCAAATTATTGTGTCAATAAGCCTATTACTAGTCAAGTTATTAATCATTGGGTGTAAAGTTGTTAATCATTAGGTTTAAGTTGTCCTGAGTACTTGTTAGCCAGCACTTTCACCAAGTAATCCATAACCGCGGAAAAAACGGCTTCTCGAGAAGATTATCCCTGCAGGGTTGCACCAATTTGGCCGTACACGCATGAATAACCCGCCAGATGGAAAGGCCCTTCCACCAAGCGGGGCACTCAACACAACTCGACTCTTCTTTGCATCAAGCCCAAAGCACCTTGGGCGCACGGCTAATCGAGCCCAGAAGAAAATGGACCCTCATAGCACTCTAAGAACGTGTCCCCCTATATGCCGACTACGAAAGTTCCACCCTGGCCTGGGCTCGCAAAAACATGCATGCGCAATTGGAAAACACGAACTAAATGAGGCGATTTGGACAAGATGCGAATCGAATCAAATTGGAGGGGGCGCCCATACTCGCTTCCCACATGCGGTTAGTGCGCTCATCATGGATCAGTAGACAAGACCCTTTTCCTATTAGGGTCGACACTAGCAGGCCTCAAACCACACAGGGCCTCCTGCCAGTGCCTTATCATCAATTATTATTAAGTAATAACATTAGCATGATTGATTGATTGATTAAACATCGAGCCCCCAGAACATAAAGAAATAGTAACAGAAAGTACCGGGTAACAGACTCGAGCAAAACAACCTTAAGCATGCTAGTCAGACACTGGCTCAAACAATGGGTTTGTAGGAAGGGAGATGAGGCATTATCAGGTTTAAAGGATTCATGTGATAGGTTCGTAACAGAAACAACTACTACTAAGGCTAGCAGAAAAGAACAACGGAAAGTATCGGTAACCTAGGTTGAAAGGGAACACAGTGGTGGTTCATGTGAGTGATAACTTGCCTGCAAACCCAGTAGCCTGGTACTGAGCTAATCTCATTAGAAGGGTGTCGTAAGTATCGTCGGTCTCAACGTCGTCGTTTATCCTGGAAGAAGCAAACAAACAATGCAGAAAGATAAACAATCAATATCATGGCATAGTGCACAAACATGATGATGCATGACCATTTAATTGATGCATGGAATAAACTAGTTGACATGGTAACACAATTAAATGGACCCCTATCTATTTGAGTGGCATATGGAAAAAGGTCCATAGATTAAGTGGAACAAATGATTTACAATTAATTATTATGTGAAAGTTGTTAGCATGATGCTTGCAAGATGATAACAACAAAATAACAACAAATAACAATAATAGATGCAAAGGAAAAGGAATAAAACAAGTTTGGAAATTATTTATTAAGTTTGGGAAATTTGGTTACTTAAACGATTCACACAAACAATTATTGTTTTCACCACTTTTAATTGTTCAAAATGGATAACAAAGTTTATATTTGATAAGAACACACAATTTTAGGTGGATTGCATGTTTCACTTGTTGAAAAAGGATTTCAAATAAATTATTTATGAATTAAACAAGTTTAAGCAAGAATTAAATGAATTTAATTCAAACATGAACTTATTTGAATTTTTATTTGTTCAAAACATTAAGTGAGATTCATATCTGAAAAGTTTATGCTTTTATGGTTTGAAAACATATTTTACATGTCCCAAAAGAATTTGTTTTGATCAAGTTATAAATTTAGCAATATTAAATGATTTAAACAAGGTTTAAATCATTCAACCAATTTTAATTATTCAAAACATGAAACAAATTTTATATTTGGAAAGGTGGTTTAATTTTGCATGGGAAACATATTTCATTTGTGGAAATTGGATTTAAAATGAGCAAGTTATTATTTTGGCAATTTTAAATGCAATAATTAAGAAACAGTTGTTTTCAGCAATTTAAATTATTCAAAACATCAAACAAAATTTATATTTGGAAAGTACATCAAATGTTTAGTTGGATTACATGTTTTAAAATTTTGAAATAGGAGTTAAGATGAATTTATTATGAGTTAAACAATATTAAACAAGTTTTAAATGATTTTTAAACAAGTTTGAATTTAATTGAAGTTTTATTTGTTCAAAACATGAATTCAAACTCACATTTGAAAAGTTCACACTTTGATGGTTTGAAAACATATTTTGCATGTTCAAAAAATATATTATTTTGAGCAAGTTATGATTTTAGCAATTTTAATTGAATTAAACAAGATTTAAATTATTTAGGCAATTTTAATTATTCAAAACAGGAAACAAAAATTATATTTGAAAAGGTGAGTTGAAATGGTATGGAAACATATTTTATTTGCATTAATTGGATTAATAATGAATTAGTTATTGATTTTAGCAAATTGTAATTGATTTGTTTGAATTCAAATTTAAATTGCATTTTGGAATTTTAAAAACAGTGAACAAATGTTACCAAAAGATAGAGAATTTAATGTAGACCAGTGTACATATTTTATTTGTGTAATTTGGAATTATAAAACTAAAGTTATTAGGGTTTTAAAATCAGGGACCAATCTGTTTAATTAGAAGGACCTGGATTTAATTTCAGAAACTTTGGAAAACAAGTTTTACCGCACAGGGAGCTAGCCCTAGGCACTGCCAGTGGGCCTAGGGGCTCGCTGTGCTGGCGTGGACAGTGAGTGGCTGACAGGGGGCCCGCCCTGTCAGCGTGGAGGAGAAAAAAGTGGGATTTATCCCAGGGGCGAGCCAGGACTCGAACCTGGTACCCCTCGAGTGCGTTCGCTGTGCCTGAACCAGTTGGGCTGAGTCGCGTTTGTTGTCAGTAAACAACACGCAGCGAGGTTGTCTTTGAGGTTCGCTTAACTGAAACTTTTCTGACGAAAACCAACACTGAACCCTGACAGAGCTAGCTTTCGGCGGCGATCACCGTGGCGACGAGCTCGTGGTTGCTGCGGTGGTGCAGAGGTGATGGATGCGTGCGCGTTTGCTAGGCGAAACAGACAGAGAGGAAGAGGGGACAGCACGGTGGCTCACCGCGGCTGTAGAAGGACGCAGAGGCACGATGAAGACCTCGTCGGCGTCAGCAGCGGCGGAGTAGTCGTGGACGGCGGCGCGTTTCCAGGGGGTCACCGTGCTCCCTCGGGTGTGCAAACGGAAGAAGACGCCGGGGTGGTGCGGTTCCCGTAGCTGGATCACGACGAGAAGGTCCGACAGCGACGGCGGCGAGCACTTATTCAGAGAAGAGGCCACGGTGGCCGGCGACAGAGGAGTGCTCGGCGGCGTGGATCCAGGCAGCGGCGATCTCATCGGCGGTGTCCACCGGCTCGAGGAGGGAGAGGCGAGCGCGTTCCCGAGCTCAGAGAGGCAGGTGGGTGGGTGGTGCGGTGGCGATTGCCGGAGGTTCAGAGAGAGGTTACTCCGGTGAGTTTCAGAGAGAGGGAAACGCGACAGAGAGGAGGGAATCGGCGGCGATCGCGATGGAGGCGGAACCCTAGGGGCTAGGTCACTGCTGCGGGGCTAGTAGGGGATCTTATAGGGGCTAGCAGCGGCTCATGGCCGTCGAGGAAGATACAGCGGCGACGTGGCGGCACCGATCTTCTGCCGTACTGGGAGACGACGCAGGCGGCGCTAAACGAACCGGTAAGTGGGGAAAAGGGCTGGGCCGCGCGCACGTTAGAGGCTAGGTGGGCTGGGCCTAGTTAGGTGCTGCGCGCTGCGCGGCAGTTGCTCTTTTATTTTTTTTCTGTTTTTTTTTTTTTTGCTGAAACCAAAAATGGAAGAAAAGGAGGGTTTGTGGGTTAGTAAAAAAATTCCAGGGAAATTAGGGTGTGATTGTGATATTAATTTCAAACAGTTAGCAAAGTTGGATTTCAAAAATATTTAAGTTTTTGTGCTGTTTAGAAAATAGATCAATTTAGATGATTTTTGAGTATTTAAAATGAGTATTAAAACCAACACTTTAATAGATTGATCCAAAAGTTTTAATTGGAAACAAGAGTATAAAATGTTTTGGTTATTATTTTTATAATTTCAAATTGGGTTCTGTTTTGAATGTTTTGGTTTGAATTTGAGCAATTTAGAAATTAATAGATTAATATTGAAAATAAGGAATTTAATAGGGGAACCCTATTGATTAAAGTGATTAAATTAGTTGATTGGTTTGTTAAAGTTTATAAGTTCAAAAGTGTTCTGTTTGATGCATTTGATTTGAAATTGAAGGTGATTTAATTAATTGATTGAATTAATGGTTTGATTAAAACCAACAATTTAATGAGTGATCAACATGGAATAAAAATGGAACAATTTGGTTGTTTTCATTTGTGATTTTTATTCCAAAAGTTGTAACAGAGCAAGTATGAAAACAAGGCATTTGAAATTGTTTGAGTTTCATTGTGAAAACAAGAATAACAGATGCAAACAAATAGTAAACAAGGCAAACAAGGAAAATAAATATGATGCCATGATGCAATACTTTAATAACAAGAAATCAAACATTCTAAATGGTAGGTTTTCATACTTGGGCTGTTACACTTGCGAGGACGGCCAGGGCCCCGGCGCTTTCGGCCATCGCCGGTCTGTTCTGTCCCCTCCGGAACCACCGGCGTCTCGTCCTCCTCGTCCTCTTCGCCCTGCTCCTCTGTCGCCTGCGTGCCGGAACCTTCGCCGTAGTCGCCACCGCCCTGCGCGAAGAACTCCCCGCTGTGCTCGAGGAAGCCCGGGCTCGCCGCAGCCGCTATCGAGCCGGACGCGATGATCTCCTCCATGTAGCTGTCCTGGGGCTGAAGTCCGGCGAGAATCGCACGGCGGTGGGACGGGGAAGCTGCGTAGCCCGGCGCGGCACCATACATCATCGGCGGGTGGTAGGGGAAGGTGAGGTTGGGGTTGAAACCTCCCAGGGAGTCGCCTTCGACGAACCAGGCAGGCGGCGGGTGCGGTGACATGCGTGGTGACGGCGACGGCGACTGCTTCCAGCCGGCGAACCTTGGGCCGAGAGGGCTCTTCTTCTTGGCGAGCGACGCCGCGGATGCGACCGGCGTAGGTGGCTCGTCCGGCGCGGTCACCTCCTCCTCGTCCTCCAGCTCGTCTTCCTCGGCGGCGGCCTGCTCCTCCGCCTGCAGCTGCGCCATCAGCTGCCTCTGCCGCTGCGCTGCCTCCCTCCCCCGGCGCTTCATGTTGGCGCGACCTCTCGGCGATCCACTCCTTGTTCGACATGCCGGGCGGCCGCTCCTTCGGCGCCCTCGGTTTGCGTGGTTTCTTGGCCGGTTCGGAGGCCGCGGGAATGGATACGGCGGTGGCGGCGGCGTGGGGACCTGTAAATCGGGCGGGAGCCATAGCGTCTAGATCTCGGGGGCGGGGGGAAATGGACCGGGGGAAGAGGTAGTTGTGGAGGGAAGCGTCGAAAAAAGGGAGGGAAATCGTCTTCCGTCGCCGACAGGCGTGGCCCACGCGCGCATTTCGCCCCCCCAAGCCGAACCCAGCGCGCTGGGTTCGGCGGCGCCAAACGGCGCGAAAAACGGCGGAAAGCGGCGCTAAATCGATTCCTGGGGGGCGACTGGTGCGAAACGGCGCCAAACGGCGCGAAAAACGCCTCTTGGGGAGCTCTGGGGGGACGACTGGAGATGCCGTTACCTGTAGGTTTATATATACAGTGTACAAGCGTACAGGGTTATAAGTACAATACAGAAGCCGTGTATAATACAGTCTGACAACCATGCACGGTAGAAACGGCGCGTTCAGGTAGCACCGTTTTTTTCCTTTTCCATCTGCAGCTCTGACTCCTCAGTCCTCACTCTCAAAACCGTGTCGAAATTGAACTAGCACGCACGTCACGGCAGATGCCAAGACCGAGTCGCCACGCTAGCTGGTTGTGAGTTCCACACCACATGTTCCAGTGTACCCCCTGTCCACCTTGATCGGTTAACCATCGTGTCCATGTAGCACGCTATAAGCTAAGCTGGTCGCCTAATGCATACCGTCCCACTGTGCGGAACATAGATAGTCATCGCCATTCGCCATGCCATCCTCCGTGAAGGTGAAGCCTCCGTCCTCAGCGCCGGCCCTCGTGCTCCTCCTTCTCGCGGCAAGCTTGGCAGTTTCTCAGGCAGGGGTAGTCTGCGGCGACTCCGCTGCTTCGACGTCCACCGCCGCCAACAGCAGCACGTTCGGCGCCAACCTCCAAACTCTCCTGAGCGCCCTCCCCGAGGCCACAGCGTCCACGGGATTCGCATCTCTGTCCATGGGCACCGGCCGCGACCGGGCGTTCGTGCGCGGCCTCTGCCGCGGCGACTCCGGGCCGTCCACGTGCCTCGCCGACCTGATCGACGCCGTCCAGGACTTGAGCGGTAGGTGCGCCTCCACCCGGAGCGCGGCGGGATGGTACGAGAGGTGCTACATCAGCTACGCCGACACCAACGACTCGACCTTGTACGAGCAGCGCATCAACGATACACTCTACGATACCCGCAGGGTGGCCGACCCGGACAGCTACGAGCGTTCGTACTATGCGCTGATGAGTGGCCTTGTGGCGCGGGCGGCAAGTGGCGGCGGCAACAGGTCGGCCAGGACGAGCATGTTCGCCACCGGGGAGGCGGTGTACGCGCCCACCGACCCGAACGGGACGATGTACGGGCTGGTGCAGTGCATGAGGGACCGCACCGACGCGGAGTGTGAGCGGTGCCTGCAGGGGCTAGTGCCCCGGCTGCCGTCCTGCTGCAAGGGATACCAGGGAGGGGTGGCGCAGAACTTCAACTGCCATCTGCGGATTCAGATATACACCTACTACGACCTGGCGCTGGACGCTCCGCCTCCAGGTCAGGCTGCTCCACCACCGTCTCCTGATGCTCCATCGACGCCTCCGGGTCAGGCTGGTCCACCGCCGCCTCCAGATGCTCCATCGCCGCCGGTGCCCTCGCCGTCGTCCAGCGGAGCAATACCCGGTGAGTAGAGAGTCGTTGTCTTGACTTGACTGCTGCTGAGTCCGGAGATTTCCGTCAAAGTGCGTGTGGAGAAAGATATCAGAAAGCGAAGTTTCCGTTTTCGGCCAACCTTTTTCGTCTGAACAATTCAACAAACAGTTTTTAGAGACCAGAATGGTTACTGGCTTAGTGCCATCGCCATCATTTTTGTTGTTGTTGCGTATACCATCGCCATCCGTCAGACCGAGCGCACTCACGCTCGCCTCTGCTTTGTCATCGTGCACGGAGAGACGATAAATAATTGGGATAAAAAACATGCAGGAAAGAGGAGATCAGCGAAACGTGGCATCGCCCTTGCAGCCGCGCTGTCAGTCGGAACACTGCTCGTGCTACTCTTCGTGCTGGCTTGTCTTTACACGCAGAGGAGAAGGAGAAGGGCGGACAGGGCACCACGAGGTACTGTATATACACTTGCGGCTTGCACCAACGGATATTAGCATCGCTTCAAGTATTAACAAATGCATTCACTCGTGTGTGAGACCGGCGTACAGATGATGCTGGAGAAGAGAGCACCGACAGGTACGTTTTTCCGGAGCAATTCACTCTGCCGTTGCTGAGGGCTGCGACGGGCAACTTCGCTGCAGAAAACAAGCTGGGAGAGGGAGGTTTCGGCCAGGTTTTCAAGGTAATCGATCAGTTAGCATGCAGGTGACAGGCATTTTCTGCTCTCTGCTTAATTCTGTTTGGATAATTCGATTGACAGGGTATACTGCCGGATGGGCAAGCGATAGCAGTGAAGAGGCTTTCCCAGACCTCCTCACAGGGATTCCACGAGCTGAAGAACGAGCTGCTGCTGGCCGCCAAGCTTCTGCACAGGAACCTCGTGCAGCTCCTCGGGGTCTGCTTGGAGGAGCGAGAGAAGCTGGTGGTGTACGAGTATCTGCCCAACAGGAGCCTGGACACCGTCCTTTTCGGTACATGAAATTTCTCTCACGGTCTCTTCCTCTCAGTCTTACACTCGTTTTTAGCCCCAGCTCCTAGCTAATCGTATACTCCCAGATAACGGGAGGGCACGCCGGCGGCATGGCCTGGACTGGGGGAAGAGGTACACGATCATCTGCGGGGTCGCTCGTGGCCTGCAGTACCTCCACGAGGAGTCGCGGCTGAGGGTCATCCACCGAGACCTCAAGCCCAGCAATGTCCTGCTGGATGAGAACATGAACCCCAAGATCTCAGACTTCGGGCTGGCTCGAGCGTTCCGGGGAGATCAATCCAGAGATGTCACCAAGCGAGCAGCTGGTACCCTGTAAGTGTATCTCCACCAATTCATTTTCCGTTACGTTTTCTGTGAAACTTCTACTGAATGGTGCACGCATGCAGCGGGTATATGTCGCCGGAGTATGCCTACTCCGGGCACGTCTCCACCAAGTCCGACATGTACAGCTTCGGAGTCATCGTCCTGGAGATCGTCACGGGTCGAAGGAACAGCAGCCCGTGCCAAGACGCCAACACCAGCAACTTGTTAAGCGATGTAAGCACCGAGTAATTGATTGGCAACAAGAACAACCTCACCCAAACTCCAAAAATATACTCCCTCTTTACCAAAATATAAGCCGTATTTATTTTTGCGCAAGTCAAAGATTCCAAGTTTACATACTACACGAATTTGGTATTGTAGATATTCCATGCTCTATATGTTGATATTAATTGGGTATTGTAGATATTTACATTATTTGTTTTGATATAAAATTGGTCAAACTTGCAAAAAAATCGACTTTAAGTAGGACAAAACAAAAACAAGATTTACATTTTGAGGAGTGACACTACAGATTGCTTACTTCACTGATGTCAAAAATATAATTGCATGCTTAATTGACTGCAGGTGTGGGAAAAGTGGAGGTCCGGAAGAGCAGCGGAGATAGTGGATACATCAATGGGCAAACACTACCCTCGGTCCGAGATGCTCAGTTGTATGCACATTGGGCTCCTCTGTGTCCAGAAGAAACCAACACTAAGGCCCGACGCGTCGGAGGTTTTGTTGATGTTGAACAGCCAATCCACATCACGACGGATTCCCTCTAGGCCGGCATTCTACTCTGGCCCCTCCACTAGTGGCGTCTCATCACGTGTTAGTACCAGAAATGTCTCAGAGAATGGTGTGACAATGTCAGAGGTTGAACCGAGGTAGCTGGGTAGAGAAGATGGAAAATAAGAAGTTTCTAGTTTAATTTGTTCATGTAAGAGTAGATAGTAGCACCAAGGAAAAACGACCAATGCTAACGAGGTGACACTATAATGGCCTAATCCTTTTCTATCGAATATTTGTTAAGAGAGATTTGGAGTGCTGAGTATTCCACCCATTCATAGTCCAATGTTCAAGTCGAATTTTTCAATTAATCATGTTTTCAAAAACCTAAGAACGAAAAATAAAAGTTTCCGGCGGTGCCAGCTCATTTGACCAAGCATTGGACCGGCGGAGTTGTATACCCTCCTCACCCAACCCATGTTGGTTGCAATTCCTCCTGCCTCAGGCCACTGCGGAGGACATATTGCTCCGTCTAGAACCTTCGCAGCGGCATTGGACCAAGTGGTTCATCCACGGCTTCAACGTTGTTGTCATGTTCATTGAGCTCGCAATGTTGGTGCGATGGAGAAGATTCTCGAAGACCTAATTGATTTTCTTTCTTTCGTTTTAGGGTTCTTAGTGTAAGATTTCAAGTCATGATTGTAACTTTGTTTCCTTTTGGGTCCTTTGGAACCTCACCCCATGTTCAAACAAAAATTATCGGGAAAAAAAAGTAAAGCCGAAGAAATTAGAAGAAGATTGAAGAAACCAAACTAAAACGAACTGCAGTAGAAAAAACCCGGAAAACCTAACAGAATATTTTTTTAAGAAGACCTGCGGTAGAAGTATTTTAGTCGATCTGACAAAAAAAACTACTTTTTGGAATTATCTGACAGAGGAACTTTTTTATGAGATCTCGCACGCACCCACTATATATGGCCCGTGGCGAGTTGTAACACGGACCCGTCCACGTAAGAGATATAAGCGGGCCGACCCATTAGTATAAACAGAAAAATAAAAATATGAGCAGAAGATGGAATCAAACCATAGACGTCGGCATTGGTTCGTAGGGGCACAGCCAGCAGGCCAGACCACGGTCGTGTGAAACTTTCTATTTTTAACCTTTTTTTTATTATTCTCTCAGTTTTCTATTTTCATTTTTCTCATTTTCTTTTCTGTTTTCTTTTTAGGTTTCTTTTTTCTATTTTATTATTTATTTCTAGTTTTATTTCCTTTTTTTTTTGAAAATATTCGTTTTTGATATTTTAAAAATCTGAATTTTTTTCCGTATCTGTTTTACTAAAAAAAAATCAAACGTTGGAAACATTTTTAAAATTGAATCATTTTCAGTTTGAAACCATTTTTAAAAATCAGAACAATTTTTGGTTCACCCTTTTTTTTGGTTAATCAACATTTTTGGTGCATCAAAATTTTTGGTTCACTATTATTTTCGATTCACCAATTTTTTTGGTTCACTATCAGTTTTGTTCACCGAATTATTTTTGGTTCAGCAGTTCTGGCATTTTCGGTTCACATGCATTTTTTGTTCACTATTATTTTCGGTTCACATACATTTTCTGCTTTGTGCTTAATTCTGTTTGGATAATTCGATTGACAGGGTATACCGCCAGATGGGCAAGCGATAGAAGTGAAGAGGCTTTTCCAAACCTCATCACAGGGATTCCACGAGCTAAAGAACGAGCTGCTGCTGTCCGCCAAGCTTCTGCACAAGAACCTCGTGCAGCTCCTTGGGGTCTGCTTGGAGGAGCGAGAGAAGCTGGTGGTGTACGAGTATCTGCCCAACAGGAGCCTGGACACCGTCCTTTTTGGTACATGAAATTTCCTCATGGTCTCTTCCTCTCAGTCTTACACTCTTTTTTAGCCCTAGCTCCTAGCTAATCGTATTCTCCCAGATAAGGGAGGGCACGCCGGCGGCATGTCTTGGACAGGGGGAAGCGGTACACGATCATCTGCGGGATCGCTCGTGGCCTGCAGTATCTCCACGAGGAGTCCCGACTGAGGGTCATCCACCGAGACCTCAAGCCCAGCAATGTCTTGCTGGATGAGTGTGATACAATAGGGTTTTAGGGTGAGAACCGGCTCAACCCTCTAGGGGTGGCATATCACATATATATAATAAGAGGTGGTACAATGTTACAATACACATACACGTATAGGAAGCTATACAGTCTAACACCTTCCCGCAATCTTAGACACTTCCTAAAGAATCTAGATGGGTAAGATTGCGCCTACAGGCCTTGAACTGTTGTAGAGGTAATGGCTTGGTGAAGATGTCTACAAGTTGATCCTTAGAAGAGATGAACCTGATCTGTAGTTGCTTCTGAGAGACGTTCCCGTACAAAGTGATAGTCAACTTCAATGTGTTTATTTCGGGCATGGAATACCGGATTTGCAGAAAGGTATGTAGCACTGATGTTATCACACCAAAGAATAGGAGACTGTGGTTGGGATATACCCAATACCTGAAGCAAGGACTGTACCCAGATAATCTCTGCAGTAGCATTAGCCACAACTTTATACTCAGCTTCAGTACTGCTACGTGATACAGTAGCCTGTTTCCGAGCACTCCATGCGATCAAGTTAGAGCCAAAGAATACAACATAGCCCTCCGTGGATCATTTGTCATCCAAACTGCCAGCCCAGTCCGCATCAGAATACGCCGAGAGAACCCCAGAGGTGTTCGGTCGAATATGCAGCCCATGAGACACGGTGAGTCGTATATAGCACAGTATGCGCTTAACAGCAGACCAATGAGTGTCGCGAGGGGCCTATAGGTACTGACAAACTTTGTTGACAACATAGGAAATATCTGGTCTCGTGATCGTCAAGTATTGGAGACCACCAACAATACTCCTGTATTCCGTCGTATCCACAGAGGACAGAAGTGCACCATGAACAACAGTGATCTTGTCAGTGGTAGACATAGGTGTAGTAGTCGGCTTACACTTAAGCATCCTAGCCCGCTGCAACAAATCCATGGAATACTTCTTCTGCGTCATAACAAGACCATCATTACAAGAAGCAACCTCGACACCAATAAAGTAGTGAAGTTTCCCAAGGTTTTTGACAGCAAAATCAACACCAAGAGCCTGAAAAAGAGCAGTAGCAGCTGACGGAGAGGAGCTAACCAGAATGATATCATCCACATAGACCAGCAAGTACATAGTGACATTAGGCTTCTGTAGAAGAAATAATGAGGAGTCAGCAGTGGATGGTACAAAACCATGAGCACGAAGTGCTGTTGAAAGACGGGCAAGCCAATCACGAGGAGTTTGCTTCAGACCATAGAGTGCTTTGGTGAGACGACATATATAATCAGGACGATCGAGATCAGAAAAACCAGGAGGCTAACGCATATAAACCTCCTCCTCCAGAACACCATGAAGGAACACATCATGCACATCAAGTTGATGAAGAGATCATCCTCTAGTGACCGCAATAGAGAGAAGAAGCCTGATGGTGGTAGGCTTAACCACTGGACCGAAGGTGTCTTCGTAGTCAAGACCATAGCGCTGCCGGAATACGCGAGCAACAAGACGCGCTTTATAGCGCTCAATAGATCCATTAGAATGCTTCTTCACCTTGAAGACCCATTTAGAATCAATAACATTGACTCGCGGTGGTGGAGGAACAAGGGTCCATGTCTCATTGCGAAGAAGAGCGTGATACTTCTGCTCCATGGCCTCTCTCCAAATGAGGGATGCTCATAGCAGCCTAGTATGTGCGCGGCTCGGAGGATGGATCCGCAATAGCAGTGTTCATACACGCAGCATACCAAGCAACAGTACCGCCGGTGAACTCCTTCAGGAGAAAAATGCCACTGCGACTGCGCGTATGTGGACGCATGACAACAAGAGTCGTGGCAGTCGGGGGTGCAACCGACGAGGGACTGGGCGACGGAGAAGGACCATCCGGCAACGGCGATGGCGACGGAGACATCAACGGCGACAACCCAGTCGGCGAGAGACTGGGCGACCTGGAGCTGGGCGACACACTAGGCGTTGCAGCCAGTGGGCTGCTCAGCGAGGACCCAGGAGAGGCGGGCGATGACGACGTCGCTGGCAGTGGGGTGCTCGGCGAGGGAGACAACCCAGGATAGGAGGGCGATGACGGCGTGGCAGGCTGGGCGCGGACAAGGCCGACCCAGTTGAGGTGGGTGACGAAGCGCACGGCATCGCAGGTGCCTCGGCCTGGCGTGTATGGGCACGCGGACCAAGGCCATGCAGGGGCGCTGCATGATCGACGTGCTCGTCTGGTGACGTCGACGAGGGAGGCCCTGGGACCTCCAATATTTCCAACCGAGCCCCACGTCCAGTGCATGCACCATGGTTAGGCAATAATACAAGAGAGTATGCATCATCATCAAATTAGTCAGAGGCAATAGAGGATGAATGCATGGATGGTGGTTCAGTGGGGGACACATGGAGTTTGGCAAAAGGAAAAACATGCTCATAAAATACGACATCCCGAGATATGTAGACACGATTTATGGGAACATAAAGACATTTATAACCTTTGTGAAGGGAACTATAGCCAAAAAAGACACACTTTTTGGACCTAAATTCCAGCTTGCGTATGTTGTATGGGCGTAGATGCGGCCAACAAGCACACCCAAACACTTTGAAGAAAGTATAACCAGGATGTTCATTAAGAAGAAGTTCAGTGGGAGTCTTCATGTGTAAAACACGAGTGGGAGTACGCTTGATAAGAAAACATGCAGTGGTAAAGGCATCACTCCAAAATCGAAAAGGAACCGATGCATGGGCCAAGAGAGTAAGACCTGTTTCGACAATATGACGATGCGTACATTCTACTGAACCATTTTGCTGATGTGTATGTGGACATGCTAAACGGTGAGCGATCCCAAGCGACAGGAAAAAGGAGTTCAGGTTGCGATACTCACCCCCCCCCCCCCAATCCGACCGAACATGAACAATTTTATGCTTGAGAAGACGTTCAACATGTTTTTTGAAACTAAACAAAGATATCGAACACATCAGATTTACGCTTAAGAAGATAAAGCCAAGTAAAACGACTGTAAGCATCAACAAAATTTATATAATAATTATGACCACTAACAGAAGTCTGAGCAGGACCCCATACATCTGAAAACAGAAGTTCTAGAGGATGTTTCACCTCACGACTAGACTCCAAAAAAGGAAGTTGATGACTCTTCCCCTGCTGACAAGAATCACACACTGCTACATATTTATTACTAGGCATGCTAGGAAGCTCATGACGACGCAAAACATGACGAACGATAGTTGTGGCAGGATGACCGAGGCGAGCATGCCACTGTGACGACGATATGCGGACTCCACTGAAAACATGAGAGACGACAGGATGCTCTAGACGATAGAGGCCCTGTCACAGACGCCCACTAAGAAGTGTGTCCCTCGTGTCCCGATCCTTAATAAAAATATCAAAAGGGTGAAATTCACAAAACACGTTATTGTCATGAGTGAGTTTAGGTACTGAAAGGAGATTACGCGTCACAGATGGTACTCTAAGGATATTGCGAAGCTGAAGGCTCCTATTTGCATGACTAGTGAGGAGAGATGCTTGACCAATACGAGAGATGTGCATACCTGCTCTGTTAGCGGTGTGGACCTTGTCGGAGCCATGATAGGATTCACGGGTGTGAAGCTTCCCAATCTCACTCGTCAGGTGCTCCGTTGCCCCAGAATCCATGTACCAGTGTGGGTCGATGGAGTAAGACTGAGTTTGTCCCTGTCGCTTCGGCGGCGGGTGATCATCCATGGCAACCTGACGCGCGGTATTCCGCACATCCTTGCCATCATTGCCGAGGCCGAGGAAGCTCCGCTGGAAGCGTACATGACACTTGGAGGCCCAGTGCCCCTCGATGCCACAAAGCTGGCACACACGCTTACCCCCCCTCCCTAATGGGCTCGATGACGAAGGGGGAGCCGACGATGAAGAGACCAGAGGCGGGACAAAGGGCGCCTTGGACGATGCGCCAGAGGATGGGCAGCCGCCCTTGTAGACAGCATTCGCCGAGGGAGACCCGCGGCTGCGGTTGCACGACGCGCCTCGACGCGCTGCTCAGTGAGGAGGAGACGAGAGTAGATCTCGTGAGCCATCATGGGAGTCGAGTTGCCCCGCTCGTTGATGATCTCAACCAATCCATCATACTCCTCATCAAGACCGTTTACGATGAAAGAGTTGAACTCAGAGTCAGTGAGGGGTTGTCCAATGGACGCCAACGTGTCAGCAAGGGCCTTGACCTTGTTGTAGAACTCTGTGGTCGTGGAGTCGTGCTTCTCACAATCACCGAGCTCGCGATGAAGGGCGTTGGCACGGGCCTGCGACTGTGAAGCAATGGAGCGCTCGAGGATAGTCCATACCTCATGAGACGTCTTGGCGAAGACGATAAGCCCGACGACAGCCGGGGTGAGCGACCCCTGTATGGAGGAGAGGTTCGCCTGATCTTGCCCCGTCCAGACACGGTGAGCCGGGTTATGGACCAGTCTGTTCATGTTGTCCACCAGCGCGGGGGGGGGGGGGGGGGAGGGGGCAAGGAAGAGAGCCATCGACGTAACCGAGCAGGTAGTGGCTCCCAAGGAGCGGAAGGACCTGCGCACGCCAGAAGATGTAGTTGTCCGGCGACAGCTTGACGGTGATGAGATTGCCAAAGTGGAACGGCGGCGGAAGTGAGCCCATCGTGAAGACTGCCGGAGGCGCGTACGCCATAGGGGCAGAGACGACAGGCGCCGGTAAGGACACCGAGTTGAGGGCCGCGGGCGACGCATACGCCCCATAGGTGGGGATGGCCGGCGCGGGTGGAGAGTCTGCCGGAGGCGTGGACGCTATGAGGACAGGGCGCATCGGCAGAGGGGCCGATGTGGAGAGCCCGGCCGGCCACACCGACGTAGGAGCCTCCAGCTTGAAGGCCACGGGCGGGACGGCGGCAACCGAGACGATGGGTGAGGAGACGCCTGACGTGTGAACCGTCAGCGCATACCCCGGCAACGAGGAGGCTGAGGGCTGGTTGGAGAAGAAGACGTCGGTGCTCCGCGTCCTGATCTGTGGTGACCGCATGGCAGCGGAATCATCCGGGCGGGAGAGAAGGGCCGTGAGGGAGGCCGGGAGGTAGCCGGCGTTGGAGGAGCCGGAGGCGGCCGCGCACGACATGACAACGGCGCGATCGGCGGCGGCGGCGCGACGGCAGTGGCTTGTAGGGTTTAGGCGGAAGCGATGATCGTGATCTAGTCTGATACAATGTGGGACAATAGGGTTTTGGGGTGGAAACCGGCTCAACCCTCTAGGAGTGGCCTATCATATCTATCTATACTTCTTATAAAGCAAAACCCCACTAACATGCATTAATGATTTTTCTATCTCAACATGCAATCTATCCACATCACACACTCTCTTAGCCAATCAATTAGCCACGTCATCTCCGCTACTAATTATGATATTACATATTTTCATGCCACATAACCATATCATCTTTTTTTAACCATATAATTATCCATGTCACTAATATTAATTTCTCAAAATATACAACAATTTCATGCGAATTAAATTTAGTATATCGATTACGTGATAAACTGAATCTTGATAATGGAATATTTCATACAGCTTATACCCATTTCGTTTATAGAATATTTGTAAAGAAATACCCGCTGCAACGTGCGGGGTATTCTTCTAGTATATAATAAGAGGTGGTACAATGTTACAGTACACGTATACGAAAGCTATACAGTCTAACAATGAGAACATGAACTCCAAGATCTCAGATTTCGGTCTGGCTCGAGCGTTCCGGGGAGACCAATCCAGAGATGTCACCAAGCGAGCAGCTGGTACCTGTAAGTATATCTCCACCGACTCATTTCTGTTACATTTTCTGTGAAACTTCTACTAAATGGTGCACGCATGCAGTGGGTATATGTCGCCGGAGTAAGCCTACTCCGGGCACGTCTCCACCAAGTCCGACATGTACAGCTTCGGAGTCATCGTCCTGGAGATCGTCACGGGTCGAAGGAACAGCAGCTCATGCCAATACACCAACAACTTGTTAAGCGATTTAAGCACCGATCGAGTAATTGATTGGCAAGAAGAACAACCTCACCCAAAATCCAAATTACACTCCCTCTTTACCGAAATATAAGTCCTATTTTGTTTTTTCTAAGTCAAACATTCGAAGTTTGACCATGCAAGTTTGCATACACAAATGTTGGTACGTGATAACAAATAGATTTCCTTTTTTTGGCAATAATAGATGTACTCTATAATATATCCATGCTCTTTATGTTGATATTGATTGGGTATTGTGAATATTTATGTTACTCCCTCCAATCACATTTAGTTGTCGTGAGCTGTATACAAATTTATATAGTCTGGAAGAGGAGCAGAGATAGCGGACACATCGATGGGCAAACACTACCCTCAGAAACAGATGCTCAGCTGCATGCACATCGGGCTTCTCTGTGTCCAGAAGAAACCAGCGCTAAGGCCCGACGCGTCGGAGGTTTTGTTGATGTTGAACAGCCAATCCGAGTCACGACAGATTCCCTCTAGGCCGGCGTTCTACTCTGGCCCCTCCACTAGTGGCGTCTCCTCAAGTGTTAGTAGCGAAAACGTCTCACAGAATGGTGTGACAATATCAGAGCTTGAACCGAGGTAGCTGGTAGAGAAGATGGAAGATAAGAATTTTCTAGTATAATTGTACCTGTACAAGAGTATATAGTAGCACCAAGGAAAAAACGACCGATGGCGAGGAGGTGATACTATAACGGCTTGATCCATTTCTATTGAATATCAATTGAGAGAGTTTTGGATTGCTGGTATTCCACCCATTCTTAGTCCAAAGTTCCAGTCGAGTTTTCAATTAATCATGAATTAAGAAACCTAAGAACGAAAAAAATGAAAGTAGTCGGCACTGCCTGCTCAATTGACCAAGCATTGGACTGACGGAGCTGTAGGCCCTCCTTAGCCAACCCATGTTGGTTGCAGTTTCTCCTGGCCTTAGGCCACTAGAGGATATACAACTCTATCTAGAACCTTCCCAATGGCTTTGGACCATGTCGTGGTCGTGTCACGGCAGATGCCATAGGATGCCTAAAGTTGTGGGGACGATGGACGCTGGAGCCGCTCGGGGAGGGATCACGCAGCGAGTAGCCGCGTGAGTGTGAAGCTAGCACTGCAAACAACAAAATCTACCCAGGTTCAGGGCCCTCGTGTGGAGGTAAAACCCCTACTCCTGCCTTTCTCTCTTTATATTCGAGTCTCTCCGGGTAGCCACAGTACAAATGTTCTTGCTACCGAGTAGCCACTCTTCTCTCTACGTGATGAACTAGGTCAAGAATCTGAACAAAGTCTGGGATCCCTCGCGCAGGAGGGGGCAGGGCACCTTATATACTCGGTGCCCAGCCAGATACAGCCAAATACAAACAGATGTCGACATAGTGTGCACACCGTCCTTCTTCCGAGCTCCCGCTAACAGCTTTGACTTCTAAGTTTGTCCGGTGCGGAAAGTCGTTGGGCAAAACCAAGTAATCGATCTGTTATCACTGCTGCGAACACAGAGTAGGTCCCCCCTATCCTGCGACGCCTTGCTGACACACTGTCGCTGTCAGGCACGCCGTCCTCAGATGAACAGTGCCGTGAACAGTGCCAAAGTACGGACCCGGGATACGCGGGATCCCGTGTCAGAACGGCTCCTTTGACTTCTGGCCCGAGTAGGATCCCGCCATTTCTACTCGGGCCAATTCTCCTACTCGGGGGAATGTAATTTCCTTGATTTGCCCTTCTGGCCATCTACATGCCTGACCGAATAGCAGTCGACCGGGTATTGAGTACCAAGTAGCCAGCTACTCGGCCCAACATCCTCTTCTGATCTTGCCCTTAGCACTTGCCTTTACCCTACTCGGGGGTAACCCCCCGACAGCAGTCCCCGAAGCTGGTAGAGTCCTACGAACTTGTTCACTGGGCTCTGCCAGCTTAAAACCAACCTTGATAATCTTTCCCTCGAACCTTAGGATGCCGAGTAAAACCTCCGAGTAGCCCTTGATTTTGTCTTAAGCTTCTTCCGAATAGAACCACTTCTCTTCTCTGTAGCCGAGTAAAAGGACTTGGTGAAATCTCGAATCGAAATCTCTGCGTGGCAGAGCACAATCCGGCTTTCCATACTGCGGCTGGGCACGTGTCACGCAGCCACGACCCCGACGCCTCGGTGCCCGGGATCTGACAGGCCACGCGCCCAGTTTTTACGGCCTGGGCCCACTAGCCCGTTATGTCCCATCAAAGGCAGTGATGACCCACGATCACGCCGTGGGATTAATTGTGGCCGTTACGCGCGCGTTCCGCGCTGTGTGCATTTCTAACCGGTCCGCACGGCCCACGCCGCACGATCTCTACCACGATCGATCCCACTTCCTCAAATCGTAACGGCAACCCGAGGGGGGGGGGTATAAATACCCCCTCGGTAACTCCTCCTTCCTCTTCCTGCTCTTACTTTCCCCTCGCCTCCTCGTCTCTCCGCCGCCAGCGAGCATCTCGCCGCCGTGCATCTCACCGCACCTCCGCGATTCTCACCGCGCCGAGAGGCCGGCTTCTCCACCCAATTCCTCAAATCCTTCACCAAATCTCTTCTCCGGGTCGATGGCCCGTGACGACGACGCTCGCGCCGGCTGGGCCGGATCTGAGGTTACCGCGGAGGAGTGCCAATGGTTAGTGAACACCCGGCGAGTCCCTCCCGATGTTCGCTGCCGGCATCCTGGCAGCGAGCTCGTCCCCACTCCGGAGGAGGGTGAGCACGTCGTCTTCCTCGCGCACTTCGCGCGAGGATTCGGGCTGCCGGTCTCTGATTTCTTCCGATCTTTTCTCAATCATTACGGTGTTCAGCCGCACCACCTCCCGCCAAACGCCATCGTCATGCTCGCATACCACGCCGTGGTGTGCGAGGCATTCTTGGGCATACGGCCCACTCCGACGACCTGGGCTCGGTATTTCTTCTTTAGGAAGCAGAGCAAGGCCAAGAAAGATGGCGCGGACAGCAGCCGCGGCCTGACGGAGACCGGCAGCGCTATGATGGTGCAGCGCGGCGGGACCAATCACCCGCGCATCAAAGGTTTGGATTCTGTCCGCAAGTGGCAGAGAACCTTTCTCTACGTGAAGAACATCCCCGTCGAGAAGGGAGCTCCCTTGACGGACCAGATCAATCTGCCCAGGTGGGCCAACACTGCTCCCACCGGGCAGAACTGGAGGACCAAGCCGCCACTGGATACCGACCTCAAGCAGATGGACGAGTGCCTTGCCGAGCTGATCGAGGAGGGGCTCAAGAGTGACGACCCCATCGCCTGCTGGATCTCCAGGCGGGTACTCCCGCTGCAGCGCCGCGCACATCTCATGTGCTACATGGGCGGCCATCGAGATTGCACTCGGACGACCACGTTCGAGCTTAGCAACGCGGACATGGCCGTCTGGGCGCGCTCCATCATGAGCACCGGCCTCCATGACCACTGGCAGTACTGCTTCGTACCGTACAGTCGCAAGAAGCCCATCAAGCGGGTTAGTATCTCTCCTCTCGTTTCCTGTGTATTGTTCCCGAGTAGATAGCCCTCTTAGTTCAACATGCCTAGTATCCTCACTCTGTGCCGAGTAGGACATTTAGCAATATTCCTTAGGCTTTGTGTGCTTTGTGTTTGCACGCCCTGCCGAGTAGCACACTTAGCAATATTCCTTAGGCTTTGTGTGCTTTGTGTTTGCACGCCCTGCGGAGTAGCACACTTAGCAGTATTCCTTAGGCTTTGTGTGCTTTGTGTTTGCACGCCCTGCCGAGTAGCACACCTTGATGCTACTCGACTAACCTGTGACACTTGCCCATGTTTTCAGGTCCTTGCTCGTCAGATCGCCGATAGCAAGGAGCGCTTCGAGGCTAACTGGGAAGAGGACCGAAAGGAGGACGACGAGGTCTCCTTCGACACCGCGGATAGCCTCTGCATCCCTCATGCCGTCCAGCCGGGTAAGCACCACTTCGACACGTCCATTCGGGACTGGTCCGAAGACGACGACGAAGGTGATTAAGTTCACCTCTTTTGGTCGCGAGTAGCGCAACCCAATTTCCTCCTGTTTCCTAACTGTTTTCTTCTTCTCAACTTTATAGACGATGCTGATGCTGATGCTGGTGCTGAAGAGGAGGGCGAGGACGAGGATGAGGAGGCCCTTGACGCAGATCCGCTTGTGGTTGCTGCTCCCGCTACTCGCAAGAGGGCGGGTAGCGGTGCTCAAGAGCCCCCCAGCAAGAAGCCCAAGCAAGCCGTGAAGAAAGTCAAGCAGGGGAGACGGCTACCCCCTTCTCGTGCCGGGTAAATGATTTTCTTCCAAGTTGCCATTTGTTGTTGCTGCTTTCTCGGAAACCACTATTCTGCTGCTGCTTCTCGATTTCTTCCGTTTCCCACACTCTTCTTATGAACTTCTTTCTTCTCTTCAGCGCCCCCTTGGATGCTAACGCTGCTGCCGCACCCACCAAGTCCAAGTCCAAGAAGAGTTCCGCCATCGACGTAGACGCGCTCATCGATCTCTCCGAAGAGGGCGAGATCGCTGCACGGGACAGGGTGCGCTCGCCCTCTCCTGTGAAAGGAGAAGACGAGGACGACACCCAGGACATGGATACTGGCGCCCACGATGCCGACCAGGAGCAGCAGGCCCGCGCAGAGCAGGAAGCGCAGGATGCTGCTCACGACGATGGACCACTTTCTCCCCCAGCTGCCGCAGCCGGGAGGACGCAGAGCAAGGCCCCGAGCAACAAGATCATGCCGCCCTTGAGCGGCAGGAAGAAAACCAAGAGCAGCAAGACACTGACGCTGCTGCCCAGGACGACCCCGCGGCCCGGCCGCGGGTAGAAGGACAAGAAGATCAACTGCAAGACCCCGCTGCCGAGCAGCGGGTTGAGACCACCGATGTGGAGCTGGATCTGCAGCGCCACGCGCAGCCGGATGCTGCGCTGGGTAGCGGGCCCTTGGTGCCGCCTGCCCAGCAGGGCACCTCATCCACCGCACCGAGCTCCCCGCTGGTGAAGAAGACCAAGATCACAGCCAGCCCTCCAGCCAAGAAAGATGCGGCCGAGAAGAAAGCTGCTGAGAAGAAGGCCGAGAAGAAGGCTGCCGAGAAGCCAGCCGCCGAAAAGAAAGCCACCGAGAAGAAAACCACCGAGAAGCCAGCTGCTCAGCCGGACGCCGTTGTCCGCAGGAATCGTCCTCGTGTTGCTGCGCCAGATTCTGCCGCGATGCCGCCACCTAAACCAAAGGCGAAGCCTGCCGTGAAGAGTGCGCAGCTCACTATTGGTGCTTCCGGCAGCGATGAAGGCATTCCTGCTGGATCAAACCTTCGCGATCCGCCTGCCTACCCGCCTTACCTGTTGCAGACGAGCAAGTAGTACAGCATCCCGCTAAACGCGGCCGAGAAGAAACTTGCTATTACCAGAGGCAAACAGGTTCAGGTTGTGGACTCCAAGCCGCCAGCCAGGAACAAGGACAGGTCCGTTTCAATTTACTCGCGCGAGGTCCAGGAAACCGAGGTGACGTCCATGGGGCTTGAGCAGATGATCGACCGGGTAGGCTTCATTGAAGCTGACTGGAACAACGACGTCCTCGGCAACCAACCCTGGCACGGCCTTGCCTTGGGCAAGCTGGACCACTGGCGCGCTGACTGGAACAAGGCGGACATGGGCTACAATCCCATGACCATCTCGTCCACCACCAGTACGCTTGCTGCGAAGCTGTTCGTCCACCGCAAGAATGCAGAAGACATCGAGCAAACCTACGCGGTAAGTTTTGCTTGTCTGTTCCGAGTTGCTTTTTTCTTCTCTTCTACTCTTCTCCTTCTTCTTATCCACCACCCAGTCCCCGAGATTCGGTCCGAGTAGACGAATACTCAACCGAGTTGCCGTCTTCTCGGGTTGAATCTTCAAAACTTTGTCTGATTCCTTTTCTTTCTGCCTCTCAGAATAGCCTCTTGAAGAGAACAAATCTGTATCGGTCGCTGCTCTGGAATCACAGCATTGCACGAAGGCGCCTTGAGGCCCTGGAAGCAGAACGCAAAAGCGATGCTGCGACAGAGAAGGAGGCCGTGGAGCGCACTCTCAAGATTTCTGAAATCGAAAGTAAGCTTTTAGCTACGCGGTTCGTGCGTTTCATGTTTACGCCCGCTTACGCTTTCTGCTTTAACTGATTTTACCCTGCAGGCAAGTTTAAGAAACTGGAAGATGAGCACCAACACTGCCATGTGTTTGTTGAGAACGCTGAGACCACCATCAAGAAGATGGAAGGTGAGTTGCCGTCTTCTCGGCTTGTCTTTCTTTTTTCTTCGCTACTCTGCTAACCTTGTTCCTCCCTCCGCAGAAGATCACAAGAAATTTGTTGAAGAGCATCTCGACTGCTTGAAACCCGCAGAATTGAAGCAGCAGATCGATAGTCTTGAGGTGGAGTTTCAGAAGTGACACCTTACTGAGATGGAACCGTTGCAAATCGAGTTGCGAACCGCCCTCCAAAATGCCCTTGACATAGCTGCCGAGAAGAATAAGATAGCTGCCGAGAAGGACAAGATTGAAGCAGCAGCCAAGGCCAAGCAAAGGGCTCTCGAGCTGGAATGCGATACGCTGAGGGAGAGCAACTCGGATCTCATGCTCCAGCTGGCCCAGTTCCGGAGGGTGGAAGAAAAGCACGTAGCTGACGAGGAGTCATGGGAGAAGAGGCTGCAGTCGCTACTTTGCGAGCTGAACAGTAAGTACCCTCTTCTCTGCACTTTGTTGTCTCCTTTTGCTTCTCTGCTGCTTGATTCGCCTCTCTTCTCTGCCTCTGCCTCTAATCTTCTTGATAGCTTTTTCAGAAATTTTTCCCGACCTCAGCTCGGCTTGCAAACCTGCTCTATCCAAGGCCCAGGCAGCTCGCACCGAGAAGGGCCAGCCCATGGACGCCAAAGCCTCGATCGAAGACAGCCTCACCAACATGCAGGGGCAGCTCCAGCGTCTAAGGGGTGTGGGCACTGATCTGGTGTGCACTGCCTTCAAGCTCCATGACTTGTTCTGGCCTCGGGACTCTGCGCCAGCAACCATCCGTGGACTTGCCGAGAAGCTGAATGGCGTTAAGGCCGGACTGAAGAAGTGGCGAGCATCCGGAGCTCGGGCAGGCGCTGATATGCTGCTCCTCTTCGTCTGCAGCTGGTACGACAATCTGGATCTCAACCTTATCCTCGAGATGCGCCAGGATTCGAGGTGGGAGAAGGATACCGACTGCGTGGCTCGCCGCCAGTTGGTTGCGTACGAGATCGCATCCTACGCGGATACCGCGGGCTACATTGAAGGCCTCCCCGAGCCCGACACGGATGTGGAAGGTGAGGGCGACGACGAGGATGAAGATGATGACGAGGATGAAGATGAAGACGGGCTGAGCTTCTTCGCCAGCACCGATGAGAAGTCCGGGAAGGGCAAGGGCACGGCCGTCGAGGATAGCGACGAGGAGGCCGAAAGCGTGGAGATGACCATCGACACCGCGGCCCTCGAGTTCGGCACTTCGTCAGGCGCAGCCCTTGATGACACGACGCGTCTCCGCACTCAATCGACTGCCTCCACTTCGGCGACGGACCCCATCTCGGTGGCCACGGCCACCTCTGACCAGGCTGCCACCAATCCCGAAGCAGATGCTGCAAAGACTGACGCCGCTAACTCGGAAGCTGATACTACCAAGGCCACCAACGACGCTGACGCTGCCAAGGCCAACACCGAAAGCGCTGCTACTTCCACTTGATCATGTCCTGCCATACTTATGCTTGAAACTTTTATTAGATCCCCGGAATGCCGGGTGCAGATGTATCGAACAATTTACCTTCCCGTTGCTACTCAGTTTTATCTCATTTGAAGTTTTTATACTTAGTAATTTGAGTAGCTTTGGCTTGATGCCGGGTTGCGTTAACATGCGAGTCCCCGAGTTGCATTTTTCATCCACCTTTCCTTTTCATCTCAGCTCTTACCTGCAACTTGTTGCTTTTTTGGTATTCGAGTCACAAGAGTTCAAAGTTGAGGTTTCAAATACTTAGCCACTTAGGAAACAGTCATAGTAACGCTACCCACCACATAGCCGAAAAGGATAACAGCAGACAACAAAAAACACTCTACTCGGTTGCCACACGCTTCCTTCCCCTTGCAATTTTTCATGTGTTCATTGACTCTTTGGCTTGTTCTCTGGCTTGCCATGAAGCCGGTTTGCGGACAGCAGCAGAGTCGCAGAGTGTCCGGTGAGTATAAACACACTACTTCGTATGCCTTTGAAATTCTAAGCGTAGCAACCGAGTAGACAAAGAAGTAACAGAGTAGAAACACTTAGAGCAATTTTGGACGAGGGCAGTCCCCGAGTTCAATTTCAGATTGCAGAGTAGGAGCTTTTACTCGGATAAGAGAGTACATACACACTTTTGCTCATGAATGAAAGCGACGAAGTAGAGCCACATTCCAGGGGCGCTTAGACTCCTCTCCAGCTTTATCCGCCCTGTTCTCCTGTGATGGACGCACGTCGACAAGGTAATAGGCGTCATTGTGCAAAGCCTTGCTCACAATGAACGGCCCTTCCCATGGAGGAGACAGCTTGTGCATCCCGGCTGTGCGTTGCACAAGCCTCAGGACCATGTCTCCTTCTCGGAAAACCCTTGGGTTCACTTTTCGGCTGTGATAACGCCTCAAGTTTTGCTGGTAAACAGCCGAACGTGACAAAGTAAGCTCTCTTGCTTCTTCTAGCAGGTCAACGTCGTCTTATCGAGCTTCTCTCGCCTCCGCCTCAGTGTAGAGGGTTACTCGGGGGGAGTCATGCTCTAGGTCGATTGGCAACACGGCTTCAGCCCCGTAAACCAAGAAGAATGGCGTGTAGCCGGTTGACCGGTTAGGGGTATTCCTTAGACTCCACAACACCGTTGTCAACTCGTCTAGCCAACACCCTGGTGTTTTCAGCAGTGGCTCAACCAGCCTTGGCTTTATGCCTGCAAGCAGCATGCCATTTGCTCTTTCCACCTGTCCATTGGACGCGGGATGCGCGACAGACGCGACATCTAGTCGGATGTGCTTATCTCTGCAGAACCTCACCATGGCTCCCTCAGCAAAGTTGGTGCCGTTATCTGTGATGATGCTGTGCGGGTAGCCGTACCTCAGGATCACATCCTTTAAGAATTTCACAGCTGTAGCTCCATCGCACTTCCGAATAGGCTTCACTTCAATCCATTTGGTGAACTTGTCCACCATGACTAAGATGTGTGTCATGTTGCCTCTAGCCGGATTGAAGGGGCCAACCATGTCCAAACACCATACAGCAAACGGCCAAGTGATGGGAATGGTTTTCAACTCGGAAGCCGGCATGTGGATCTTACTTGCGAATTTCTGGCAACCGTTGCACTTTCTCACGATATCCTCAGCTTGCTGCATAGCGGTGAGCCAGTAGAAACCATGCCGAAAAGCCTTCTTGACAAGAGCCCGAGAAGAGGCGTGATGCCCACATTCTCCTTGGTGTATCTCCACTAGAATTTCCTCTCCTTCTTCCGGGTCCACACAGCGTTGCAGCACGCCAGTGGCACTTCTCTTGTGCAGCACATCTCTGAATATGGTGTAGCCCTTGGATCTTCTCTGAATCTGTCTGGCAGTCACCTCATCTTCTGGCAGGGTACCGTCCCTTAGAAAGGATAATATGGGCATGGCCCAACTCGGCGTCTCCCGCGCGGGAAACACTGGTTCATCCACTTCCATTGGAACAGGCACTGTTGCATCTTTTTCTGCATTCGGGTTTACTCTCTGCAGCCCCGAACGGTTTGCCAGGACTTCTTCAAGGAATGCGACAGTCCCCGAGCTGAGAGGGGCAGTCCCCGAGTAAGGAGGAGCAGTCCCCGAGTAAGGAGGAGCAGTCCCCGAGTAGAGAGGGGCAGTCCCCGGGTTGCAGGCGCCAGTCCCCGGGATGGAGACGGCAGTCCCTGGGTCTCCTTTTGCACCTTCCCAGTCAATCTCCATTGGAACTGCTTCCTCGTCAGGCAGAGAAGGAACGAAGATGGACTCCGAGTTGGGGGATGGCTTGATGGATGGCTTTCTCAAATGCTCCAAGGCAATCCCAGCCGGGATGTGCTGCCGAGAAGATCCCAACTTGGACAGCTCATCAGCTGCTTCATTCTCTGCTCGGTGGATGTGCTGGAACTCGCAACCTTCAAAGAATCCTGTCATGGTTTGAACCAGGAAGCGATATGACGCCATGTTGGCATCCAGAGCATCCCAAGTGCCAGAAATCTGCTGCACAACCAGATCCGAGTCGCCATAGCATATGATGCGCTGTACACCGACTTCCTTTGCTACCTTCAATCCGTGTACCACGGCCTCGTACTCTGCAACATTGTTGGATGCCTTGAAGTGGATTTGCAGCACGTACTTGAGTTGATCTCGCTTGGGTGACGTAAGCACCATGCCAACACCAAGGCCTTCTTTCATCTTGGAGCCATCAAAGTGCATCTTCCAGTAATTGGATACTGGAGTGGGAGGCTCATATTGCACCTCAGCCCAATCCACCAGAAATTCTGCCAGGATTTGAGACTTGATGGCTTCTCTTCTCGCATACGCGGGGGCGTATGCTGCCAGCTCAATTGCCCACTTGGCTACTCTGCCACTCGCTTCCTTGTTACCCATGATATCCGAGATGGGAGCTGAGCTCACCACTGTGATGGGGTGCTCTTGGAAGTAGTGCTTCAATTTCTTGGCGCCCAAGTACACACCGTACGTCATCTTCTGGTAGTTTGGGTAGTTCTGTTTGGAGCTGGACAGCACCTCACTGAGATAATATACTGGGCGCTGCACACTTTTGCCTTCCTCTTCTCGTTCCACCACAATCACCACGCTGACCACTCGGTTGGTAGCAGCAATGTACAGCAGCATTGGCTCCTTGGGTAGCGGACTAGCCAAGATGGGAGCGCTACCCAGCATTGCCTTCAGCTCTTTGAATGCTATATCCGCTTGCGGAGTCCAGACGAACTAGTCAGTTTTCTTCATCAATTGGTACAAAGGCAGTGCCTTCTCGCCCATTTTGCCCAAGAAACGGCTCAGAGATGCCAAGCAACCAGTGAATTTTTGCACATCCTTCAGGGATCTCGGCAAAGACATGCTCTCAATAGCTTTTATCTTTGAAGGATTGGCCTCAATGCCCCGACTGGATACCAAGAAGCTGAGTAGCTTGCCAGCCGGGACGCCAAAGGTGCATTTACTCGGGTTGAGCTTCATCTTGTACTTGCGCAAGTTAGCGAAAGTTTCCTCAAGGTCACTAAGCAGAGTATGTGTTTTATTCGTTTTGATGACAATGTCATCTACGTACACCTGCACATTTTTGCCGAGTTGATCATGCAAGCATTTCTGCATGCATCTCTGATAGGTGGCACCCGCATTCCGCAACCCGAAACACATGACACGATATCAATAAGCCCCGTACGGGGTAATGAAAGCAGTCTTTATTTGATCAGCAGGATTGAGAGCTATCTGGTGAAAACCAGAGTAGGCATCTATGAAAGACAACAGTTCACAACCAGCAGTGGAATCGATCACCTGATCGATGCGAGGTAGCGGAAAAGGATCCTTGGGGCATGCTTTGTTCAAGTCGGTGTAGTCGACGCACATACGCCATGCGGTAGCAGCCTTGGGATCCTCCTTCTTCTTCTCGACCATGACCGGGTTGGCTAGCCAGTCCGGATGCAGCACCTCCATGATGAAATTGCTTATCAGCAACTTGGTGATCTGGTCACCTATAGCCTTCCTTCTCTCATCTCCAAAACGGCGCATAGCCCGTTTCACTGGTTTGGCGTCAGGACGCACATGTAGCGAGTGCTCAACCAACTCCCTCGGGACACCTGGTAAATCCTCATTGGACCAGGCGAACACGTCCCGATTCTCACGGAGGAAGTGGATGAGCTCGCTTTCCTATTTCTCCCCCAACCCGGAGCCAATGATGGCAACACGGTCGGGAAACTCAGGGTCAACCTGGATCTTCTTCGTCTCCTGAGATGCCTGGAACGCGGTTCCGTGCTGGGAACTCGGCACGCCCTGGCACCAGTTTGCGCGGATTGCACCGTAGCCACCACCTCGTACATCTTTTTCTTCTCGGCAGCAATCACCATGGACTCCGCCAACTGAGAACCAGCAGAGGCACACTCCATGGACTTCTTGTAATCACCAGAGATGGTAATCACGCCATTGGGACCAGGGATCTTCATCTTCAGATATGCAGTGTGGGTAGAGGCCATGAACTTGCTCAGAGCAGGCCTGCCGAGTAGAGCGTGGTAGGGGCTCTGGTGATCAACCACCTCGAACTGCAGGCACTATGTGCGGCAGTTCTCCCTGGTGCCGAATAGCACATCTATCCATACTCGGCCAATCGGGTTGCACGAGACTCCCGGCACAATGCCATGGAAGGTGGTCTTGCTAGGTAGCAGCATGTTCTCGGCCAGACCAAGCTTCTCGAGTGTGTCTCTGTACACAATGTTGATGCTGCTGTCGTTGTCGATCAGTACCTTGCTGAACCTCACATTCTTCTCGGGACCCAAGAAGGTAGGATCCAGCACCAAGGCGTAGCTACCCGGGTTGGGCATCACCTTGGGATGATCTACTCGGGACCACGTGATCTCTTGGTTGCACCAATGCATATAGTGAGGAACAGCAGGGATCACATCATTGACCTCCATGGCACGGCTGTGCTGGGACTTCTTGTCGACAGGCTCAGAGGTGAAAATCATGTAGCTCTCGTGGTGCTCCTGGTACCGATTGCGGTCTCCGCCACCATTGTTGCCGTTGTTGTTGTTACCTTGGTTTTTGTTGTTGTTGTTGCCTCTGTTGTTGTTGCGGGTGTAGTAGTTGTTGTTGTTGTTGCGGTAGCCATCATTGTTGAAGTAGCGGTTGGCTCCTAAAGCCACTTGGTTCACATTCTCTCTTCTCGGGAAGGCTGGAGGCCGAGCAGCAGGTGCGCGGGCAGGCTGTGCAGCGGCATTCGCAGCTGGCAGTGGAGGAGGAGGAGGCAGGCCCTCATTCTTGATTTCTTCCCACCAACTGCACTGCCGAGTAGTGTGGTTGGCGGGTCTCGCGGGATGCCGAGTGTGGAAACTGCAGGGGCCATCCTTCATGTCCTTGAACATGAAGTTTGGAGCAGGACCCGAGCTGCCGCTACCCTGCTTCTTGTTGCCTTGGCCCTGATTCTTGTTCTGCCCGTATGGAGCTCCAGCAGTTTTCGGCCTCTGGCTACTCCCAGCTCCGGTAGTCACTGCATTCACCTCCTCTGGGTCGTACCGGGTGTCGATCCGGTCACCTCTGCGCTTGTTGCGGAACTCATTGCGCTTGCTGCTGTTGATGTTGTAGTTCCTTCTCGGCTCAGGAGCATCAAGAAGAGGCTGCGTCGGGTCACCGAGTGCGTACTGATCCGCAATCCGGATGGTCTCAGCAAGAGTACTCGGCATCTCCCTCTGGAGCCTTTGCCACAACATGCTACCATGTCTGCAACCCTGCGCAAACCAAGTGATGGCCTGGGCCTCATTCACACCCTCACAGGTGTTCCTCAGAGTGCTCCACCGAGTAAGATACTCGCGGTCTGTCTCCTCTTCCCGCTGCCTGCAAGCAGACAGCTGCTGCGGCCTATTCGGCCTCCGGTAGGTGCTGGTGAAGTTGTTGACGAATGCCTCCGCGAAATCAAGCCAGCAGTTGATGCTGTGCTTGGGCAAGTTGTTGAGCCAGGTTCTTGCCGGTCCCTCGAGCATCTGCGGGATGTACCGCACGGCCCATCTCCGGTTGCCGCCTGCAATGTGCACGGCTGTGACATAGTCATTGAGCCAATCTTCCAGCTTGGTGCTGCCGTCATAGCATTTGGTCCCCCTTGCGAGCTGGAACTGCTTCACGGATGGCTCCGTCATGATGCGGGGACCAAAGCACTCTGGGCCAGGCGGCCCCTTGCTCTCCAGTTGCGCGGATAGAGAAATCCGGTCCAGCTTGTGCCTTGCGTCACTGGGCTCCAGCATGCGCTCACCCACACGATCCAGGATGTCATAGCCAGCCAACCCCATGGCCGAGTAGCCATCATCATATCTGTCCACCTGCACGACTGCAGGCTGCTCCACCGGGTTGGCGGCTGGCGCGACTGCGCGCGGCTGTGGCCTCTGCCGAGTAGGCTGAGCAGCCTGATGCCGAGAAGGTCCTAGGCGCTCTCCATCCCGCGGCTGGCTGTGAGCTTTTTGGGCTTGATAGCCTGCTCCTGCAGTGTTGTGTTTTTGACTGGACTGCCGCGGCACAGCGAGCTGTTTCGCGGCGACAGCCGGGTCGTACACCTGCATCTGCCTATCTCTGCTGGAGTGCCCACTTCGTTCCCTCTCGCGACTAGGATGCGGAGATGAAGCCTGATCGTTAGATCTAGCCGCATGCGAGTGCACCACCTGAGAAGCTCCAGCACCCGGATTGGCTTTCCGGAACTCCTCGTTCTGCCTAGCAGCCTCCAGCACTAGCTCATTGAGCCTCTCCTGCTGCCTAACGCGCGCGTCGCCGTCGAGATGCGGCAACTCTGCGGCTACAACCTCAGCAGCTCTAAGGGTTTTGGCGGGGGTACTGTATCTGGGTCTGGTGGAGGTGTTTGCGGACTGACTGGGAGCCTCTACAACCGTTGCCATCTCGGCGCCTAAGTTGCGACACGTAGCACCTACTTTGCTAGCTCTCCTAACAACTGGTGTAAAACCGTGAGCCTTGTTGTACTCGATCTGATCTAGACTAAGCTCTAGCCTAATCTTTTCCAGCTCCGCCTGCTCAGCGAGCAACTCCTGGCGCTGCCGGTCGAGCTGGGCCTTCATGGACAAGAGCTCAAGATCAGTGGGAGGCGGCATACCCGTCCGCACGGCGGACGCGGGTATTGTCGGAGTAGTGGAGGGAGCGAGGTTGCAGTCCTTCTCGTAAGGCTTGTGCGTCTTCCCGCCAGCGCTCGGGCCAGCGAGATCCTCGATGACGCCCGCAGCGGTAGCAGCCGCGCCCTTCCCGGCGTCCGCAGCAGGGCCGGTCATCATCACCTCCGCGACGTCCGCAGAGCGGCCCAACGGCCTCCCGCATGCCGCGATGACTGCGGGGGGATCTTCCGCGACATGCACCAGCTCGGGGTACTCGCGGTCAATGACGGTGGCGACGTAGACAAGGTGCGCGCCGAAAGAAAGCACCGAGCCGCCCTCCGGCATGGCCCTGCCGCCGAAATCGCCGGCGTTGTCGATGACGAAGTCAAAGGAGCCAAATCTGTGGACAAGGACACAAACCACGCGCTCTCCGGTAGCAGAAATCGATCCCGTCCGAACGAAAACTCCAGCCAGCGCCGCTGGTTGCCCCACGGTGGGCGCCAACTGTCGTGGTGGTGTCACGGCAGATGCCATAGGATGGCTAAAGTTGTGGGGACGATGGACGCTGGAGGCGCTCGGGGAGGGATCATGCAGCGAGTAGCCGCGTGAGTGTGAAGCTAGCACTGCAAAGAACAAAATCTACCCAGGTTCAGGGCCCTCGTGTGGAGGTAAAACCCCTACTCCTGCCTTTCTCTCTTTATATTCGAGTCTCTCCGAGTAGCCACAGTACAAATGTTCTTGCTACCGAGTAGCCACTCTTCTCTCTACGTGATGAACTAGGTCAAGAATCTGAACAAAGTCTGGGATCCCTCGCGCAGGAGGGGGCAGGGCACCTTATATACTCGGTGCCCAGCCGGATACAGCCAAATACAAACAGATGTCGACATAGTGTGCACACCGTCCTTCTTCCGAGCTCCCGCTGACAGCTTTGGCTTCTAAGTTTGTCCGGTGCGGAAAGTCGTTGGGCAAAACCAAGTAATCGATCTGTTATCACTGCTGCGAACACAGAGTAGGTCCCCCCTATCCTGCGACGCCTTGCTGACACACTGTCGCTGTCAGGCACGCCGTCCTCAGATGAATAGTGCCGTGAACAGTGCCAAAGTACGGACCCGGGATACGCGGGATCCCGTGTCAGAACGGCTCCTTTGACTTCTGGCCCGAGTAGGATCCCGCCATTTATACTCGGGGCAATTCTCCTACTCGGGGGAATGTAATTTCCTTGATTTGCCCTTCTGGCCATCTACATGCCGGACCGAATAGCAGTCGACCGGGTATTGAGTACCGAGTAGCCAGCTACTCGGCCCAACATCCTCTTCTGATCTTGCCCTTAGCACTTGCCTTTACCCTACTCGGGGGTAACCCCCGACAGACCAAGTGGTTCATCCACGACTTCAACGTTGTTGTCCTGTTTGTTGAACTCGCAATGTTAGTGTGACGGAGAAGAATCTCAGGGACCTAATTGCTTTTCTTTCTTTCGTTTTAGGGTTCTTAGTTAAGAGTTCAAGTCATGATTATAACTTTGTTTCGTTTTTCAACCTCGATGTAAATTTATCCACCACTGGAATATAGAAATTTTTGAGACCTTCGGGACCTCACCCCTGTTCAAACAAAAGATATCGGGGGAAAAGTAAAGCCGAAGAAATCAGAAGAAAATCGAAGAAACCGAATAGAAACGGACTGCGTTAGAAAAAAACTGGTGAGTTGGGTATTTAGCGAGTTTCGGTGTATAATCGCCGGCCCATATGTTCCGTTCCGACTACCGAGCCTAGCCCAGCAAGGCCCCGGATCAATCTTGCCGAAGGTCCAACCGCTCCCTGCTCTACCACCGAGCCCTACAGCTGCCGTCGTGCCGTGCCTTAGCGGCGTAGCGCCGTCGTCTCACTTCCATGCCCCCGCTCCCCAACCTCTCACGCGCGTCGCCGCCATCGCCGTTCCCGTTCTTCCTCGTCGGGACATCGCGTTCCTGCTGTCTCCACTCCATCCGCAGTTGAGTTTTGAGGTATGGTGTTTGTTTTCCTCCAGCGATTCCTTAGTCAAATCCGACTGACCTTCAGAACTTCTTGTCCGTGTGCAGGTGGACGGCGCCCACGATGTCGAAGCCCTCAGGTTCCGGCGAAGCTAACGGAGATGCTCCCGCTGCCTCCAAGTATTACGACGTTTACGGTCCCGACGTAAGTTCTTTCTTGCCGTCTTTTCCCCCCCTCTTTGGGGAGTAAATTAAGGTTTCAATGTTTCAGAGTGGTCGAATCTGCAAGGTTGTAATTCACCTGGCTGTGTTAGTCTGTTGTTAGGAAAGGCTGTATTTTCCTTTTGATTTGCTGTTGTTGTAAAAGATTGTAGTTTTGACGCAAGTATGCAACTGGTGAGTTGGGTATTTAGCCTGTTACTATGATTGGAATAGAGGGTCATGGAATTGCCACATTAGACTGTTAGTTTCACTCATGGTAAAGATGGCAGTTTTGAGTTTGTTGCTAGTGAAGCTGGGCTCAAACCTACCGATATCTGTATTGATGTTTGGGAAAGTTTCCTCAAAGGGTTATACAGCTTGGATACCTACAGATGAATACAATGCAGGCATAGTGGATTGCTCAACTGAACTTCTGTGACGCAAAAGCATAAATCTATTGCTTATTTGGTAGAATAGTGCGTTTCCTCTGTCAAATAAAACTATAAAAGGAAGGCAGCCCACTTGAAAATTGATGAATATGATGTGTATTTTGATATCAGAGTTTGCTCTTAACACTAGAAACCTTTTGTGTTTGCTCAGTGATCAAATGTTTGATTATGATATCAATAGACGATTAGGTGAAGAATCATTTAAGTGTTGTTTTACATTCACGAACTTTATCACAGACATTTATCTTGTTGGACATATGGATATTTTCTCATTGGTTATTGGTCAAGAGTACTCTTGTGCTGCTGACTTTACTGATCAACACATTTGCTACTCAAAGCTATGCCTTATTTCTCACTGAACTAATTCTTCTACTGTTTTTTTTTTAATCCTATCCAGGCCAAACCTGATGTTGTATTTAAAGAAACCACTTCAGCTTCCACATTGAATTTGCAGGTTCCTTTCATAGCAAAATCCCCATGAAATTGCACCTCTATTTTTTTTGTATTGTAACACACCGTTTATTTGTAACACAGGATGTCCAGGGGCTAGTAACTTGGGTTATTGGTGAAGGCATGCTGCCTTCCTGGATATTTATTAAAGTAAATTCTATTTCTTTGTCCTTTTTTACTTTGTGGAGCACTTGATTTCCTTTTTACTTTCCACTGTACGCACTAGTCATTATCAAAGAACAACTGAGTTTTTTCTGTTTCATATTTTTCATGTCTGTACTTTGGACTGAGAACAACCTGCTGTTTAGGTACTGTGAAGTCTATCTTAGACACACGTGTAACATTCTTTTAACCTAGTAAAATTGTAAAAATCATTAAAAAAATATACTGGCAACTCGTGATAACAATAAGTAGATGTTGATTTTGCAGTGAGCATCAATGCTTAATTTGCACATGTAATGTTGGCTCTGGTAATTGTGTAATATTATTTGGTGCTTTAGAAACCCTACCTCTTCTTAGCACTAAGTTATGCTTGTCTTTGGTGTCCAGAACAAGCCTCTTATCCCAAAAGTTGTCCTTCTCTATGTTCCCGGCCTCGATGCAGCTTTATACATGTCGCAGTCCCGCCTCCTTTCTTCTTTGAAAGAATTGTGTGGCAATCCAAAACCTGTTCTAGCTTCAAGGTTTGTGCATTGGACAGTCGACTTATTATTTTCCACAACTTATTGTATTCCGTTGTATCATTAGTACAATAGTGGCAGCATTCCGATGTCAATCCACTACGCTCATTATGGGCAACTTCTTTTTTTCTGGCAGTTGTGTACCAGATGAAAGGCATACCGTTGATGCACTCCTAACATGCAGAGTAAAGCGAAAGCGCCAGTCACAAACATCAAACCAATTATATAAATCTGATGGAGGTATGGTATGAGATCATGGCTCTGAAAGATTGAGTTTCACCTTATTGGGCCCATACTATATGATTTGGTTTGCTATTATGGTGGTAGCCACTAGGCACTAAAAAAAATCGGAGATTCGTTTTATGATTAAGATTCTAGTTTGGAAGATCAAGTGATTCAGCTAATTGTTTCCATCCTTTCTGGTGCCGTTTACTTCCTACAAGATTGCCATTTTTACTTGATGAGGAGCAGTTGTTACCTTTCCATCAATACCGTTTTAAACTGCTATCTATTTGCATTTCTGTCATGTTCTCCATTTTATTCCCTCTCTAGTTTAATGTTGGTTCACCTTTTTATTTGGTGTTTATATACATGTACTGAAATTAGAGCATGAATCTCTTTCCTGTGAAAAGTGGGCACTACTGAATCCTACACCTAATTGTATTCATTTTTGTGCATTTGGTTAACCATTTTTTTGTTTAAGGTAAACTATCAAGTCTGGAGGACCTAAGAGATATACCATTTCCTGTTAAACGCTACACACTTTCCGAGAAAGACTTAAAAGATAACGGTTACTCATTCAGTTTACCAGGTTAGTTTTTTTTTTTTTTTTTTTTTTTTTGTCTTTGGTTCCGCCTTGCATTTTTATGCTCGGATTCTAATTTTTTTTGCCCAAAAATCAGGTTTTGTCCCTACGGTTCCAGCTCCTTCAGGCTCTTCTCCATATGAAATTCTCGCACTTGACTGTGAGATGGTAACACGATTTTCAGTTTCTTTGAACGTTTAAATTATTGATGTACATTTTGAGGCCCTTGCTTGATTGTTCATCTAAGAAAAAACTTGACATCTTAGATTTATCTAGTTGATAGGTGCATTTATGCTGCTGTCTATTTCTTATTCTATTATTCATTAAAAACATATTTCATATTATTTTTGCAAACTTTCACTTTTCAGTGCATGACCGCAGCTGGATTTGAACTTACAAGAGTGACATTAGTCGATATTAAAGGAGAGGTATGGACATTATCATTATGAAGTTCCTTTGAATAAATGTCCCTGTCACAGTAATGCTTGACTTGCATTTCTTATTAATATGTCCTTGCACGAGCCATTATTTTCTTCACTTCAGTGCACAGAATAATTATTTTTGCAATCTCTTCAGGTGGTACTGGATAAACTAGTTAAACCTGCCAATCCAATTACAGATTACATTACAAGGTATATGATGCCTTTACTTTCCTTTCTTGTAGGGCTAGCAAGAACTATGTTGTGGTTTTCAGTCATATTTTCGTCGACGTATATATGTTATAACTTTTTAGTTGTGCTATATGTTGATTGCTAGGATTTGTTACCTTTGTTTGAAGCACATGTATTGTAGTAGTATTATGAATATGAAATTCTAATTTATCAATCAAAATTCCATCGTCCTAATTTATGCATTTATGTTTCTGTACATTTTTTTCCATAATATTCTCAGCACGCTCTGATTGATAGGTTTGAGTATAATTATTCTTCATTGTGCAGGTTCAGTGGAATCACTGCTGAGATGCTATCAGATGTGACCACAACCCTCCAGGAGATTCAGGTCAGCTGTTTCTAATATTCTCATGATTTTTTTGTGCGTGGCATTTTGTCATACTTTGGCTGACACCATTGTGTTTCTCTTTCCAGGAAGAGCTTGTTGGACTTGTGTACAAGGAAACCATTCTTGTTGGGCATTCTTTGGAAAATGACCTTATGGCTTTACGGATATCTCATGACTTGATCATTGATACTGCCGTTTTGTACCAATATGATCGTGGCCCTCGCTGTGTTAAAATTGCTTTACGTGTTCTGGCAAAAAAATATCTTAGCCGGGAGATCCAGAACACAGGGTCTGGGCATGATAGCGTGGAAGATGCAAAAGCTGCTCTTGATCTTGCCATTTTGAAAATAAAATATGGTAACTCATACTTATTAATTCTTTTAACTGTGTTTCAATTATTATTTCTTCGAGTGCTTACCTGCGCATGGATAGAACATGATAAACACATGTTTTTTTGTATTCCATTTGTCCGCTTATTGCCTTTCTGTTGTAATGTCTATCATCTGATGTCTAGTTCACCAGGTCCTGATTTTGGCTCTCCACCATCGTTTTCGCGACGAAATCTGGCTTCCATTCTGCATGAAAGTGGGAAAAAATGTTCCCTCATAGATGAAGACTATGTTCTTAATCGCTATTCAGATGCTTCTTGCAATTCAATCGCAGTTTTCTCAGATGACGATGCCCTCTCCAGATCAATGAAAGAGGTTAGAACTATAGTTTTTTAGTGGCGGTATTGCTTCTGTAATTTTGTGTACATGTTCTCATTAGTTGGTAAAATCCCACTGCAGGTAAAGAATGACAAAATCAGCTTTGTCTGGACTCAGTTTGCAGGACTGATTTCCTATCTACGTAAAAGAGCTGAAGATCCCGAGAAAGTGAAATCCTGTGTTGCAGAGACCATTGCATTGAAAACCTGTGATGCAAAAACTGCCCGGAAAAGAGCGAGGAACCAAACTTGTTCAGAGTTGAAGGAAATTCTGTGTGAATTGGACAAGAAAATTAGAAAACTACACAGTACGCTGCCTGAAAATGCTATGTTTATCATATGTACCGGTCATGGGGATACTCCTTTGGTACAAAGGTAAATCTTTTCACAAAAGTAGATTTAATGTTTTCCCTTCTGTTTTGAGTTGGTCGTTCAGCTGCCTATATGGGCTATTACCCGAGTTACAAAGCCCTACAACCTACTTACCTTGGGTAACCGATGCAGATTAAAGAAAATGCTTAACCACAGAGAAGAAGAAACAATCGAAAGCCGGGAGAATATTGTCCATGCATTGGAAGATTTGCAAGCTCAGGCAGAAGTCGCCCTGTGCTTCTGCTGTGTCAAGCACTAGCTGTAAGCAACCGCGCCCCTTTCCCCACATGTTCTGGGAGCGGAACACAATACACCATTCTGAGTTTACATTGCTGACAGCCATTTTTTGAAGACATCCATCCCCCTCCGGTAGTTGCAGCCTTGCAGGAAGGATGGATTCACATGTGCGCTCTGGCTGACAGTAAATGGAGCATGGATCCTAACCGACTGGCATGAAGACTTGTGGCTATAGCAGGGATTCAGCTTTGAAACAGACTCTGTAGTCACAGATACTATGCCTTCTAATTTCTTGGTGGGCTGGGATGATAAGCTGTAGATTTTTTCATAGCATTGTTCAGGTTTCAGGCATAGTAGATAGGTAATATTTGAAACAAGATGTCGAGCTCCTCCATCGGCGGCCATGGCGAATCCACCATCCGCCTCGTTGGCCTCGCTGCGCGCTTCACGCTCCTCCCGATCTTGTCACTCCTCCCGAGGCCGTCGTCGGCCTTTTTTTCTCGGACTCCCGTGACCGTCGCGGCCAAAATCCAGATGGGTGCATACTTACCGTCAGATGTGTTTACGTCTATCAATACCGTCGGATTAGTTTTAGGCACTAATTTTAGGTAGCTCTTGGAGAGGACGATGCCCTATTATAGGACATTAGTAAAGCAAAAAAAATGGTACCCTAAAACAGTAAAACAGGTGGCCGATAGAAAAAAAAAATGGTGATTTAGGATAGCGCGTCTATTATTAGAGGTGCTCTTAGGCCGATGTTCAAATGCTCAAATCATTGGGTAGGTCTTCCTTCTCCTTGACTCTCAAATGCATCTGCATGTTGCGCCGGAATTCCTCTTCTTTGAATTTTTATGGACTACCCATTCGACGTGACACCGATAGAGTAGCAAGAAGTCAATGATCGTAGGTGGGTGACGCGTAGAGTTGAAATCGGTTGCGTGGACCCGTGTTCCTGAGATGCTCCCACCAAGGACAAGGACGAGAAATGCAATTAAATTATCGGGAAGCATCAAGTTGAGCAGAGGCAGCAACCCTTGTGCAGGCGATCAAACAAACCGTTTCTCCCTCCTAAGATATGTCTAGATACATCTATACGAGAGTCATCTAATATGGAACGGAGGGAGTACTACTGTATATATGTTTCTGCGGCAAGTCGGCACAAACAAAAAAGAGGGAAAGCAATGCGTGGTAGTACTAGTACAGTGAGTTTGACCGGCCGGCAGCAGCGGCTGATGGAGCTGAGTTCAACGTTGGTAGGCCGACGAGCTGGAGTGTCGCCGTCGTCGTACGTGGTGTTGTGATGGACAAGTGGAGGAGTGCACTGCTCGCTCCGTCGATCCATCCACACCACCTGCATGTGAACTCGCGCGATGGAGGACGCATCTTCGTCGCGCTTGATCACAGTTCACAGAAAAGTCTCCGCCATTGCCAACCAGTTGTTAGTCTCCCTATTCGGCCGGAGCCAACTCCTATCTGGTGGAACTGGATGGCTCCAGTTTTTCTCCGCGGCCAGTAGCAGCCGTCAACATCAGACAAGTGGAAATTGCCGCGCCGCTGGGGATTTTTCAAACCCCATCAGTCTCTGTCGGCAAAGGTATCCCGTGATGGACCGATGCAACCAGGAGACCGGTCCATCATTATCACCACATAAAACCTGTGAACACATGCAATGCATTCTGCGACTTGCAGATAATAATTGCTTAACTGAATATCAAACTCTCAGGGTAGGTAGGAGTGGGAAATATTTATAAGATTCTTCATACTGGCACGCACAAAATCAAGTCGTTGGACTCAGTAAACACCCTGCCACTCAACTCCCTCTGGGAGGGAACCATCGATCTACTAGCACTGACACAAACGCTCTAAAACTACAGGGTACAGACTGACACCATCAAGTACTATTTTCTGATTTGATGCACCGACTCGACTCCGCCTGGCTAAGTACTCCTCTGTTGGACTCCTACGTGGATGCAGGCCGCCGATCGAGCCATCCAGATACGCGATGACCATCTTCTCACACGGGCACCGTCCTGGCATGCGGCGGCGCCGCGTCCTCGTTCTCGCCGGAGAGCTCCTCGAGCGATCTCCCGTTGGACTCGGGCGCCAGGAACGTGAACCCCATGCCGAGGAAGTTGCAGGCCGCGAGGATGAAGAGCGAGTTCCTGACCCCGATCCCGGCCTTGTAGCCGTGGTCCACTTTCTTCGGGTCCTGGTTCTGCGCGAGGTAGAGGAACCCGAAGGACCCGATGATGGCGCCGAGCTTGCCCGCCGCGGCCGAGATCCCGTGGCAGGTCGACCGGAGCCTGGCTGGGAAGATCTCCGCCGGCACGATGAAGGTGGTGGAGTTGGGCCCGAAGTTGGCGAAGAAGAAGGTGAGCCCGTAGAGCACGACGAAGCCGATGTGGTTCCCCGGGGTGGTCCAGTGGTGGTACGGGAAGGCGAGGCCGAGCATGAAGACGGCCATGAAGAAGAAGCCGCAGAGCTGGATCCAGAACCGGCCGACCCGGTCGATGAGCGCCACCGTGAACCAGTACCCCGGCACGGTGCCGCAGAGCGCGATCAGGGTCTGCGCGCGGGAGATGCGGTGGACCTCCTCCAGGGCGCTCATGGTCCTCGCCTTGGGGATCCAGTTGATGGCCGTGAAGATGTCCTTCTGGAAGAGGTTCTGCGAGTAGAAGGCGATGTCGAGGAGGAACCAGCAGGTGGCCGTGCCCAGGAGGTGCAGGCCGTGCCGGTGCAGGAACTCGCGAGAGAAGAGCCCGAACGAGTTGGCCCCGTTGTCGTCGGCGGCGGGGTCCTTGTTGTCGGCGATGTCGACCTGGAGCACCTTGGACATGTCGGCCGCGGCCTGCTTGGCGTTCTTGGCGACGAGCGCGGTGTAGCGCGCCGTCTCGGGCATCTTCATCCGCCAGTAGTAGGTGAGCAGCGCCGGGATGGCGCCGAACATGAGGATGATGCGCCACACGAAGTCGGCCTGCGGCGGCGTGGAGGCGGCGGCCCCGTCCTGGTACGCCGGCGCGTCGAAGGCGGCGCGGAAGGCGGCGGAGACGACGAGGGTGACGACGCCGCCCGTGAGGATCCCGAAGCCCTGCATGGCGAAGACGGCGGCGATGAAGGCGCCGCGCGTCTTCTTGTTGGCGTACTCGGACATGATGGTGGCGGAGAGCGGGTAGTCGCCGCCGATGCCGAAGCCGAGCCAGAACCTGAAGAAGCAGAGCGTGGCCATGACGGAGCTGGGCGTGGAGCCGAAGGAGAGGCCCGAGGCGAGGGAGCAGAGCACCATGCACATGAGCGTCATGCCGTAGACCCGCTTGCGGCCCATGCGGTCGCCGAGCCAGCCGAAGAAGAGCTGGCCGGAGAGGGTGCCGCAGAAGGCGACGCCGTTGACGGCGGCGGCGACGTTGGGCGGGAGCGAGCCCGGGTCGGCGGCGCCGGCGCGGTAGTAGTAGACGCGGCCGAGGAGCTTGGTGACGAGGGAGATGCAGAAGAGGTCGTAGGCGTCGGTGAAGAAGCCCATGCCGGCGATGACGATGGCCGTGAAGTGGTACCACTGCGTCTTGGCCGCGTCCAGGGCCGAGAGCACCTCCAGCTGCTCCCGCGCCATTGCCGGATCGGAGATTTTCTTTCTGTTGGGAAGGAAACCGTGGAGATTCTTAGGCCCGGAGGTGCGGCGCAGGCAGGTTTTTGACGAACCCCAGCCTGTGGTGAGGGAGCGGTGCCGGTATATAGCGGAGACAGTTTAGCTGTTGCGATTTTATAGGCGAAAAAGGTTGAACCAGCTGGGTAGGGGGAGGATATTCCTTGGTGTTATGCGATACTTCTATTTTTCGGAGTGATCCACAGTTATTGAGGGGTTGGGAAAACAGGAAACGAACGTGTCAGCGTCAAGGAGGCCACGCAAGTCTTTGTTTCACAAAAAAAAGAAAGGCCACGCGAGTCTTTGGTGGGGATGGGGAGGTGACAGTGACCATGGAGTCAAAACCTCCCAAAAAAAACAAACAACTTTATGGGTTTACATATTTATTTTATCAAAGGGGTTGCCTGGGTTTACATGCATACTCAATAGCTGATTATTTATCAAACAACCGTATGGGTTCACATGTATATACTCCTCAATACTCAATAGTTGATTGATTGGCCACCTCACAAAAAAAAAAAAACAGAGGATTACAAAGCATTGGATGATATCAGGGGCAGGTGGGGCTCGGTTGATTTGATGCTCCTTTTGAGCTCCGGATACTGCCCGCACTCACAAACACACGGAGGATAGTGCTCCTTTTCAGTTCTAGAAAGACAAATTTTGGCTCGGCTTGACGAAGAAAAGTTGTAGAGATAGTTAACAGAGGAGATTTGCTACATGTAGGAATGATTTACTACTAATAAATGGCAGATTATTAAGAGAGGAAGCATACTCACCGACGAAGGAGTGTGTAGAAAGCTACAACTGCATATGCATGCGGAACAGGCGAGGACGGCAGGGGGAGATTAATGGAGAAGAGGAGCTGAGGTATAGCTAGGTAGCTAGAGAGCCTAGAGGAAGAAGACAACCACGAAGAAAAATGATGCCTCTTCTCACTTCTCTTCTCTTCTGATTGCGCGGGAAGGGGTGGTCTATTTATGGAGGCAGAGCAAGTCAGTGACCCAGCTAGCTCACACAACAAAATGATTTTTTTTTTAGGTCGCTGTTCATGCACGACAAGTACGTATATTGTATAATACGCTGTACGTATCATGTATGGAATATTCGGTCCCCTCGCATCGCATTTTGTCAGTCAACGACGACTAGCTGTCGTACGTGTCTCGAAATTTCGTCACGACCTAACCCTCTCAAAGTCTCGAGTCCGCTCCGCCGTTCACGTCTGCTACTCCCTTCTCTCAATGAAATGGTTCCACGTACCAATATCTACAGTTTTGAAGGAAAGATATTTCGGCAATCGGCTTGACTTGACGACCTAGGATATTGCCCACGCGATCTTCCATGCTTCTATCGCGCCGTTGTTCTAGCTCGGGATCGACGCGTTAACCGCAGCCAGCCAACCACTTCGCTCAATATACTCGCTCACTCTTAAATCACATTTTGCATTAGTTTTGGTCAAAGTTGAACTCTATGAGAGTCCGGCGATTAGGGTTTATACTACTCCGAGCCGGGCTCCGCGGCAGCAAAGAGTCTTGCTCTGCTCACGTACTCGAATTGTTTCTCCATCTATGGCGTGCGGGTCTCCAATCCGATCTCAGCTATAATCAATATTAGTAGCGATCTCGCCGCTGCTCCTGGCCTAGGGTTTTGACGTTCTTTCAGATGGCGGCGGCTTCGTCAGAAAGTTCGACGAGCCAACACGGTGCTCCGCCAGGGAAGAATTCCGAACCAATCGCCGATCTGCTAGAGTGTTTGGGCATACAGGAGGAGGAGTTCGATGATCTAGTCTTTGAAGAAGAATCTGAAACACCCCTCAGGGGGATCAAGTGCATGGCCCTGGCTAGGGTTCATACTTCAGGTATCGTTAGTCCCCAAACCTTTGAACAACACACGACCGTGGCTTGGAAACCGTTTTACCAATACAGTGTTTCTTCCTCAGAGATTGGCTGAAGGTAGAGCAAGGAGGACGTCAGAATGCTATAATCATCAAACCCTACAATGGTATTGCTCCTCCAAACTAGATAGACCTGAATTTATCCCAGTATGGATCCAAATACTTTAAGTTCCTGTTGTGGGGTATCGCAACACGTCTCTGATTCTCACTGAGAAGAAGGATGGGAAGGTGATAAAAGTTGAACTCGATGTTAATGGCATGGGTAATTTTGTACGTTGAACGGATAGTATGGGCACCTAGAGGAGGGGTGAATAGGTGCTACTTACAAATTTTAATTCCTTTTCGATTTAGGCTTGGCACAAAGGTAAATTCTCTAGATATGCAACTATAGTGATTTTACCTATATGACAAAAGCAACACTAAGCAAGATACAAACACAAGGTAAAGGTAAAAGATAGAGGTAATCGATAATGGAAGCACGCGTAGACAAGGATGTATTCGCGAGTTCCTCCTTTTGAGGAGAGTACGTCTCGTTAGAGGGGTGTGAGTTTCGCCACGAAGACCTACTCAATGTCACAAAGGCTTCACCCTATTCTCCGATGAATGTAACATCCCAAGTATGAAAACTCACCATTTAGAATGTTTGATTTCTTGTCTATTAAAGTATTGCATCATGTCATCATATTTATTTCCTTGTTTGCATTTGTTTTGCATCTGTTCTTCTTTGTATTCATAATGGAAATTCAAACAATTTCAAATGATGTGTTTCATACTTGTCATGTTACAATATTTTCAAATCAAAAGTTCAATCCAAAATCTCATTTTGTTTCCAATTATTCCATAATGTTCAACTATTAAAATGAGGGCTTTTAGTCAATCCATTAATTCCAAATGGTAATTCAAATTCAAATTAAAAACATTCAAACAGTACCCAATTTCAACTTATAAAAATCAGCAAAATAACCCTAACCATTTGTTCTATTTAACCAATAGGGTTCACCCTATTAAAAATGTTGCTTTTAATAAAAATCAATTAATAAGCAATTCTTTTAAATATTGAATTAAATCACAAACAGTAATTTAAATTTGAATTTTTGCAAAACCAAAGTTAACATTTGGTTGTATTTGACCTAAATAGCCCACCCAAATTTTTATAAAATTTTTACTAACTCCAAACCTATCATTTTCTTCCATATCCTTTTTCTGCAAAAAAAAATAAGCAAAACAAAATAGAAAAAAAGGGGAGAAAACTTACCCGGGGGGGAGCCCGCGCGGCCCAGCCCAGCTATCTGGCCCGCGTACCCCTTCGCGCCCCCTCCTTCTTCTTTCTCCTGTACGGCGGCAATCTCACCGGTGCCACGTCGCCGCGGTTGCGCAGCGACGGCCACCAGGGCTCCCTGCGCCCTATATCTACCCCTTAGGTCCCCTAGAGACCTAGCCCTAGCCCCTACTCCCCTTCTCCCTCGTTCCGCCGCCGTCTGCTCTCTCTCCCCGACGCGATTTCCCCTCTCTGAACTTCCTCACCGGAGCGTCGTCGCCTGAAACTCCGATGGTCGCCGCCACCTTGTCGCTCCACCACCCAACCTAACCGCTGGAATCAACCCTCTGCTTCACCTTCAGCCGCGGTGAGCGCCACCGTGACCTCCTCCTCCTCTCTGCTTCATGCTAGCAAGCACGCGCACACTAGCGCCACCCCAGCACGCACACGTACTGCATCGAGCACAACGACGATCGCCGCCGGCCACCGTCTGTTGCTGTCAAGTTGCAGATGCGTTCGGTCGTCAGTAAAATTCAGAAACGCGCCCGAACGAAACCTTACCCTGTACGCGCGCTGTATACTGACAAGCAACAAATCACCACCGCAGTGGCAGTGCGTTGTATCTCTCGCGCGCTCGCTCGCGGGTTCGAGTCCTGGCTCGCGCACGGGAGAAAAACCCAACCTTTTTTCGCGTAGTGCTGACAGGGTGGCCCCCCCTGTCAGCCACTCTGTGTCCACGCAAGCACACGCTGGCCCAGGGCCCACCTGGCAGTGCCTTGGGCTAGTATCTGTGCGGTAACAAATGTTTTTAACCTTTTCTGTTTTTAAAACAAGCCCTTTTGAATTACAGATTGGTCCCTAAAACTAAAACCCTAATAACTTTTATTTTATAATTCCAAATAATAAAAATAAAATATGTGCACTGCTCTAAATTAAATTATCTATCTAATCATAGATTTGTTTTCTGTTTTGAATTTTCCAAATGCATGCCAAGTTTGAATTCAAACAATTCATTTGTAATTTGCTAAAATCCATAACTAATTCATCCTTAATCCAAATAATGTAAATAAAATATGTTTTCCATGCTATTTCAAACCACCTATTCAAATATAAATTTTGTTTCATGGTTTAAATAATAAAAATTGCCTAAATAATTTAAACCATGTTTAATTCATTTAAATTGGATAAAATCATAACTTGCTCAAATTAAATTATTTTTGAACATGCAAAATATGTTTTCAAACTAGAAAAGTATAAACTTTTCAAATATGAATTTGAATTTATGTTTTGAACAAATAAAATTCAAATAATTTCCAAACTTGTTTTAAATTCATTTAAAACTTGTTTAATCTTGTTTAATCATAATAAATTCGTCCTAACTCCTTTTTCAATATTTGAAACATGTAATCCAACTAAAAGTTTGTATTCTTTTCAAATATGAATTTTGTTATTTATTTTGCACAATTTAAATTGGTGAAAACAACAACTATTTGTGTGATACCTTAAAGGAACCAAAAATTCCCTAACTTAATAAATAAATTTCTAAATTGGTAAACCTTATTTCCAATTGATTCTATTGTTGTTATTTTGTTGTTTTCCTCATCCATGCATCATACTAATCCACTTTCACCTGTTGGTTAATTGGAAAACAATTGTTTCAACCAAAATTCATGGGCCTTTCATATGCAACTCAAAATTGCATATGTGTCCATTTAAATTGTGTTACCATGTCAACTATTTTATTTTGATGCATCAGTTAACTTGACATGCATCATCCCATGATTGTGCACTATGCCATGATATTGATTGTTTATCTTTCTGCATTGTTTGTTTGCTTCTTCTCGGATAGACGACGACGTTGAGACAGACGATACTTACGACACCCCTTCTGAGGATCTAGCTCAGTACCAGGCTGCTGAGTTTGCAGGCAAGTTATCACTCACATGAACCACTGTGTTCCTTTCAACATTGGTTACCGATACTTTCCGTTGTCTATTTTGCTAGCCCTATGTATAGTTGTTCTGTTACGAACCTATCACATGAATCCCTTAACCCTGATATTGCCTCACCTCCACTCCTACAACCCCATTGTTTGAGCCAGTGTCTTACTAGCATGCTTAGGTTGTTTGCTCGAGTCTGTTACCCGTTACTTTCTGTTACTATATCTTCTATTATGTTCTGGGGGCTCGATGTTACTCAATCAACCTGTTAATAATAATATGCTGATAAGGCACCGGCAGGAGGCCCTGTGTGGTTTTGAGGCCTGCTAGTGTCGACCCTAATAGGAAAAGGGTCTTGTCTACTGATCCATGATGAGCGCACTACCCGCATGTGGGAAGCGTGTATGGGCGCCCCCCTCAATTTGATTCGATTCGCATCTCGTCCAAATCGCCTCATTTAGTTCGTGTTTTCCATTTGCCGCATGCATGTTTTTGCGAGCCCAGTGCAGGGTGGAACTTTTGTAGTCGGCATATAGGGGGACACGTTCTTAGAGTGCTATGAGGGTCCCCTTTCTTCGGGGCTCGATTAGCCGTGCGCCCAAGGTGCTTTGGGCTTGATGCGAAGAAGAGTTGAGTTGTGTTGAGTGCCCCGCTTGGTGGGAGGCATCCCATCTGGCGGGTTATTCTTACGTGTACGGCCAAATTGGTGCACCCCTGCAGGGATAAATCTTCTCGAGAAGCCGTGTTTTCCGCGGTTATGGTTGACTTGGTGAAAGTACTGGCTAACAAGTACTCAGAACAACTTACACCTAACTATTGATAACTTGACTAGTAATAGACTTATTGACACAACAACTTGATCCATTATTCATTAATCCAACTGTGTGAGTTATCCTCGGATTGCTTCTTTGGATAAGGGGCGAGATCCAGGATGGGTTTGTTTGGTGGTTAGTTATAGTTGGTTACGATACGCTATCTTATCTTCTTTCTGTTAGCCGGAATTGGTAGGATCTCTGTAGTTGGTTAGCGCAGCCAGTTGCAGCATCTTTTATATCCCCTTTCTTCCGTTGAATCCAAGGCATCTGTGCTTGGTGTTGACGGGCTACACTTTGGTGAACTGTGAGTCTTGCTTGCCAGTACGTTTATGTACTGACCCCTTTGGGGCTGTGGTTTCCGCAGACTACGCTTACGAGGATCCCAGTGACGGCTACTACGTGGAGTTTGACGAGGCTGCTGACGAGTAGGTAGCGGACCCGGGCAGGATCCGAGACTACGTGGATGGGCTCCGTCTTTCTTTCAGTTCCCGGCTTCTTAAGCCTATTTGGATTTGTCTGTACTCAGACCCTTTGAATGCTTCCGCTGAGATGTAATGATGTTATGTTGGGACATGTGTCCTCTGGATGATTGTATTTGCTATCTCTGCTCTAGTGAGAGCTATTTGCAACTTATTTCAATCTTTTGTGTCTTAGAGATATGTTGTGCTATCATTCTGTTAAAAACCGTTGACGTACCCTGTGTGTATGGTATGAAGTACATCAATGGTAGTGTCCTGATTTCTATGGGATAGTTTACGTCGACGCTGAACAGATAGGGGTTGGTTGTCACACATACGTGTGTTGGCCTACTCGTAAGAGGACGCGGGTGCCGGTAAGCCCCATAATCCAATCTACTACTGTTCAACGGAACGGCGAGTATCCTTTAGAAGTCCGGGTGCGACAAATGGTATCAGGGCCTGTCTGCCTGTAGGATCCCTTTTACTGGTCGCAGTTGAGTCTAGAAACTATTTTGCAGCTATATAGGAAAAATGAAACGTGAGAGTAGGAATTCTGCCATTTTTCTTCTTTCCCCACCCACCCACCCCTTTTTCTGGTAAGGAAGTGCAACGTTGTTTTCTCTTCTCATCTAAACTTTCAAGTTAGGGTTTCACGTGTTTTGGGTTCTCCGTAGTACCTCAGGATTTTTGGTCTCGTGTTTCCCGATGTTGCTTCAATATCCTGTTCTTTTCAACATCCTTATCGTCCGTTGAAATCTTGTTGTTGCTTTCCACTTCAATTCTCTACCGGCGTCTAATCAAAACTTCCCCAATCATCTGCAGATGGATCTCAGGTTCTACCCGCAGGTGGTTCGGATGACTCGTTGTGAGAGCACCGCCGGTTATCCGGAGATGCTGAGAGACATGGTCACTTATCTGGGGTTCCGTTGGGCACCAGAGTACCAGGTCTACGAGCAGCAGCGAGAGTTTGACCAGACCTACTACCAGGCTATCGTCTACATTCTGTCAGATGATGGCATGAGCGTTGTCCACCGCTACGAGGCAGTAGGTTCCACAGTGGATATGGCTGTGCAGCAGGCAGCTTATGTGAGTCTCACCGTCCTTCGTGCTGATTACTGGGGGTTTGACGATTCCATCTATCGCCACATCCCCCGTGGTTACATCACTTCGGAGGGAGCTCACTTCACTCTCTACGACAACTTTGATGTCTACGAGCATGATAACACCAGGCTGCACACCACCGCTCAGTTTGTGAGGCACAGTGACGCAGTTGCCACCACACTTTCTCAGGAGTTGGCCTCAGTCAGAGAGCAGCTCTACCTTGCTTTGACTCGTCTGGCGACGTACACCACAGACTTTGTTGGAGATGAGCGCTTTGCACGTTTCGATCAGCCAGTTGGTCGTCGTCTGCCAGATGCTGGAGGTTACGAGCCGATCAGAGGTCCACTCCTCAACCTCGGTGCTGGTTACACCGGGATTCCACGCTTTGGAGCACAGGGAGTCGACGCTATGTACTTCACCACACCTAGAGTCGCTCTCAGGCCACGTCAGATCTATGTGGATCGTCGTTCTACCTACTTTCGTGGGCGTGCTCCTCACCGTACCTCTCGTCGTACTACTCACCGCCGTCCTACGTGATTAGCATGGGAGTACCGATGTATCCATTCCTAGCTATGTTTAGTTATCCTTTGGCTTTCGAACCATTTGTGGTGTGTTGGATATTCTGATGTAATTGAACATGTGATGATGTACCTGTTGGTTATCTATTCATGCGTCGGAATAATCTCTCTTTCGGTTACCAAGTCTATCCTTTTCTGTTGTTGTGCTAAAATGCATGTCTATTCAGGATGCCGCCAACAAGGAACAACCCGCCTGAGCCACCGCCAATCACGGAGCTGTTGACTCAGATGACTCAGGTCGTGGCACAGATGGCCCAGTTCCAGACTAACCAGCACAACAACCAGAATGCTCCACGGGTCAGCATCAAGGAGTTTCTGAGTCTGGGGCCGAGAGCTTTCGTGGCAACACGCGAGCCTCTGGATGCTGATGACTGGATCCGTGAGATGGCCAGGGCTCTGGACATTGCTCACGTTGCCGAGGAAGACAAGGTCAAGTATGCCACCTACCTACTGAAGGGTCAGGCAGCTACTTGGTGGGAGAACTACCAGACCATGAGAGCTGGATACCCAATCACCTGGGGCTGTTTCAAGGATGCCTTCCTGAAGCACCACATTCCAGATGGTCTCATGGAAAGGATGCGTGAAGAGTTTTGCTCTCTTAAGCAAGGCAAGCTGGACCTCATTGGCTATCAGAATGAGTTCAATCGCCTCGCTCGATACGCTGGTGATGAGGTGTCCACTGAGGCTAAGAAGATGGCAAGGTTCCGCTGAGGTTTTAACCCGGAACTCAAGTATGCACTCACCAACATCAAGTGCTAAGACTTCGAGGAGCTCATGAACACCGCGCTCAATGAGGAAAATGGGCGCAAGGCGTTCGAGGAGTCTCGTAAGCACTCGCGTGAGGGTGGTTCCTCCTCCAACATGACCACCCCTCCGCAGAAGCGCCGCATCTGGGTGCCAAATGGTGCTGTCACTCGGGCTCCATATGCCCAAGCTTCTCCAGGCTTTGCTCCCCGCCCACCCAACCCATCTCAGATGCATGGTCAGAGGGTTCCAATGGGGAAGCCAAGGCCAGGTCCTCCTCGTGTCGTCACTTGCTTCAAGTGCAAGGAGACGGGGCACTACGCTGACAAGTGTACTCAGAGGCAGCTACCTCCACCTCCTCGCCCCAACACCAGCCAGGCAATGGTGCGTGCTCCCCCGGCTAAAGCCTTCAACTCCAACAACAGGCCTGTCGGGAGGACCGCGAGGGTGAATCATATTAAGGCCGACAAAGCTGAGGAAGCTGCTGACGTCGTTCTCGGTATATTACCCATAAACTCTTTTCCAGCTAAAGTGTTGTTTGATACCGGAGCATCGCATTCTTTTGTGTCAAAGATCTTTGCAACAACGTACAACCTAGTTCTGGTTCCACTAAGCAATCAAATCACTGTTCACTCTCCGGGATCTCAAATGTTGACTTCCAAGATAAGCATGGACAATAAAATCCTAATTGGAGGTCGCATATTCCTTGCTTCACTCATGTTGCTGGGAAATTCTGACATTGATGTCATCCTTGGCATGGATTGGTTGAAGACCAACAAAGCTAAAATTGACTGTGCTCAAAAGTCAATAACTCTCTCCCCCCTTCTGGCCAGATAGTCTATTCTCCATATGGATCAAGGTCTATTCAGCTATGCACACTCGATGCAAAACCTCTACCTCTACTCGAAAATGTTCCGGTGGTTTGTGAATTCCCTGACGTCTTTCCAGAAGAGTTGCCAGGAATGCCTCCGGACAGAGCAGTTGAGTTCGTGATCGAGCTTGAGCCAGGTACTGCTCCAATCTCTAAGCATCCATACAAGATAGCTCCTCCTGAACTGAAAATGTTGAAGGAGCAAATCGATATGTACATGGAGAAAGCTTACATTCAACCTAGTTCCTCCGCTTGGGGTTGCCCAACTCTGTTCGTTGCCAAGAAGGATCAAACAAAGAGACTCGTGGTTGACTATCGTCCTCTCAACGAGAAAACCATCAAAAACAAGTATCCAATTCCTCGTATCGATGATCTTTTTGATCAACTTGCTGGAGCCTCAATATTCTCAAAGTTGGACTTGAGGATGGGTTACCATCAGATAAAGATCAGAAAGGAAGATATTCCAAAAACAGCCTTCACCACTCGGTACGGTCTATATGAATACACCGTCATGTATTTTGGTCTAACCAATGCACCGGCGACATTCTCTAGACTGATGAATTCTGTCTTCCATGAATACCTCGACAAGTTCGTTGTGGTATATCTCGATGACATTCTGGTCTACTCAAAATCCGAGGAAGAGCATGGAGAACACCTTCGTCTCACTCTCATGAAACTTCGCGAGCATCGTCTATATGCCAAGTTCTCAAAATGTGAGTTCTGGATTCCAGAAGTTGCTTATCTTGGTCATATCATCTCAGCCAAGGGCATAGCCATTGATCCAGAAAAGGTTAAGGCAATTGTTGATTGGAAACCCCCTAAGACGGTGAAGCAAGTCAGAAGTTTTCTTGGCTTGGCTAGCTATTGCCGTCGTTTCGTCCAAAACTTCTCCAAGATTGCCAAACCTCTCACTGATCTCACAAAGAAGGACAAGAAGTTCGTTTGGACTCCACAGTGTGATGAGAGTTTCAATCTCTTGAAGACTAAACTCACTTCCACCCCAGTTCTGGTTGGCCCAGATACTACCAAACCTTTCCAGATATTCTGCGATGCATCTCTCCAAGGTCTAGGTGCAGTTCTTATGCAAGAACGTCAAGTTGTGGCTTATGCTTCACGTCAGTTGAATGCACATGAGCAAAACTATCCCACACATGATCTTGAACTTGCAGCAGTTGTGTTTGCCCTCAAGAAATGGAGACAATACTTGTTGGGTAACCGCACTGAAATCTTTTCCGATCATAAGAGTCTGAAATACATCTTCACTCAACCAGATCTAAACCTCAGGCAAAGAAGATGGATTGAAAAGATTAAAGACTTTGATCTCACCATTTCTTACACTCCAGGCAAGGCTAATGTTATGGCCGATGCTCTCAGTCGCAAGTCCTATTGCAATAATCTCATGATCATGGAAAGCCAACCTCCACTTCATGAAGAATTCCAGAAGCTAAACCTTGGTCTTGTTCCTCAAGGATATCTTGCAAGCTTGACAGCTAGTCCAACTCTCGAGGACAAGATTTGTGCTGAACAACTTCGTGATGCTGAAATCAAGAAGATTGTAGAGCACATCAGAGAAGGCAATGATAAATTCAAGTCCTTCTCAATTGATGACAAGGGAACTGTGTTCTTTGAAGGACGCATTGCAGTTCCTCAGATTCAAAGTCTCAAAGATATCATTCTCAAGGAGGCTCATGAAACTCCTCTCTCCATCCACCCTGGAAGTACAAAGATGTACCAGGATCTCAAGACTCTGTATTGGTGGCCTGGCATGAAACGTGAAATTGCTCAATACGTTTCTGAATGCGACGTTTGTCAACGTGTTAAGGCAGTCCATCAGAAAACAGCCGGTCTACTCCAACCTCTAAAAATTCCTGAGTGGAAGTGGGACATGATTGAAATGGACTTCGTCACTGGTTTTCCAAAGTCCAAGAAGGGCAACGATGCAATCTTCGTTGTTATTGATCGTCTCACTAAAGTAGCTCACTTCTTTGCTGTCAAAGAAACAATCTCAGCTAGCCAGTTAGCAGAGCTCTACACAACAAAGATTGTTCCCCTTCACGGTGTTCCATTGGAAATAAGCTCAGACCGTGGAAGCATTTTCACTTCTCATTTCTGGAAAAGCTTTCAAGATGCATTAGGCACCAAACTTCTGTTCAGCACAGCTTATCACCCTCAATCTCAGGGGCAAGTCGAAAGAGTCAATCAGATTCTCGAGGATATGCTCAGAGCATGTGGTCTCTCCTTTGGCATGAAATGGGAGGATTGCCTTCCATATGCTGAATTCTCCTACAACAACAGCTTCCAGGCAAGCCTAGGCATGGCACCATTTGAAGCACTCTATGGCCGCAGATGCAGGAGTCCAATCAATTGGTCTGGAGCTGGTGAACGTTCACTCTTAGGCCCTGACATTGTTAAGGAAGCCGAAGAGAAAGTTCGTATCATTCATGGCAATCTCAAGATTGCTCAGTCTCGTCAGAAGAGCTACTATGACAGCAAGCACTGGGATATGATCTATGCACCTGGTGACAAGGCATATCTCCGTGTAACTCCCCTCAGAGGCACTCATCGTTTTGGTGTGAAAGGAAAGCTTGCACCAAGATACATTGGTCCTTTCAACATCCTCTCAAGGCGTGCGGAAAATGCCTATCGTCTTGAACTTCCAAAAAAACTATCCAAGGTGCACGATGTGTTCCACGTGTCACAGCTCAAGAAGTGTTTCAAAGATCTAGATCATGCAGTTGATCATGATTCCATTGAACTGCAAGATGATATCTCTTATGAGGAGCACCCTATTCGAATTCTCGATGAGACCGAGCGTAAGACTCGCAACAAGAGCACCAAGTTCTTGAAAGTGCAGTGGTCGCATCATTCCGATAAAGAGGCAACGTGGGAGACCGAAGAGGATCTTCGAAAGAAGTATCCGGACCTTTTCGCTTCTCAGTAAGGAATCTCGGGGCGCGATTCCTTCAAGGGGGGGGGGGGCGTTTTGTAACATCCCAAGTATGAAAACTCACCATTTAGAATGTTTGATTTCTTGTCTATTAAAGTATTGCATCATGTCATCATATTTATTTCCTTGTTTGCATTTGTTTTGCATCTGTTCTTCTTTGTTTTCATAATGGAAATTCAAACAATTTCAAATGATGTGTTTCATACTTGTCATGTTACAATATTTTCAAATCAAAAGTTCAATCCAAAATCTCATTTTGTTTCCAATTATTCCATAATGTTCAACTATTAAAATGAGGGCTTTTAGTCAATCCATTAATTCCAAATGGTAATTCAAATTCAAATAAAAAACATTCAAACAGTACCCAATTTCAACTTATAAAAATCAGCAAAATAACCCTAACCATTTGTTCTATTTAACCAATAGGGTTCACCCTATTAAAAATGTTGCTTTTAATAAAAATCAATTAATAAGCAATTCTTTTAAATATTGAATTAAATCACAAACAGTAATGTAAATTTGAATTTTTGCAAAACCAAAGTTCACATTTGGTTGTATTTGACCTAAATAGCCCACCCAAATTTTTATAAATTTTTTACTAACTCCAAACCTATCATTTTCTTCCATATCCTTTTTCTGCAAAAAAAAAAGCAAAACAAAATAGAAAAAAAGGGGAGAAAACTTACCCAGGGGGGGAGCCCGCGCGGCCCAGCCCAGCTATCTGGCCCGCGTACCCCTTCGCGCCCCCCTCCTTCTTCTTTCTCCTGTACGGCGGCAATCTCACCGGTGCCACGTCGCCGCGGTTGCGCAGCGACGGCCACCAGGGCTCCCTGCGCCCTATATCTACCCCTTAGGTCCCCCGGAGACCTAGCCCTAGCCCCTACTCCCCTTCTCCCTCGTTCCGCCGCAGTCTGCTCTCTCTCCCCGACGCGATTTCCCCTCTCTGAACTTCCTCACCGGAGCGTCGTCGCATGAAACTCCGATGGTCGCCGCCACCTCGTCGCACCACCACCCAACCTAACCGCTGGAATCAACCCTCTGCTTCACCTTCAGCCGCGGTGAGCGCCACCGTGACCTCCTCCTCCTCTCTGCTTCATGCTAGCAAGCACGCGCACACTAGCGCCACCCCAGCACGCACACGTACTGCATCGAGCACAACGACGATCGCCGCCGGCCACAGTCTGTTGCTGTCAAGTTGCAGATGCGTTCGGTCGTCAGTAAAATTCAGAAACGCGCCCGAACGAAACCTTACCCTGTACGCGCGCTGTATACTGACAAGCAACGAATCACCACCGCAGTGGCAGTGCGCTGTATCTCTCGCGCGCTCGCTCGCGGGTTCGAGTCCTGGCTCGCGCACGGGAGAAAAACCCAACCTTTTTTCGCGCAGTGGTGACAGGGTGCCCCCCCCTGTCAGCCACTCTGTGTCCACGCAAGCACACGCTGGCCCAGGGCCACCTGGCAGTGCCTTGGGCTAGTATCTGTGCGGTAACAAATGTTTTTAACCTTTTCTGTTTTTAAAACAAGCCCTTTTGAATTACAGATTGGTCCCTAAAACTAAAACCCTAATAACTTTTATTTTATAATTCCAAATAATAAAAATAAAATATGTGCACTGCTCTAAATTAAATTATCTATCTAATCATAGCATTTGTTTTCTGTTTTGAATTTTCCAAATGCATGCCAAGTTTGAATTCAAACAATTCATTTGTAATTTGCTAAAATCCATAACTAATTCATCCTTAATCCAAATAATGTAAATAAAATATGTTTTCCATGCTATTTCAAACCACCTATTCAAATATAAATTTTGTTTCATGGTTTGAATAATAAAAATTGCCTAAATAATTTAAACCATGTTTAATTCATTTAAATTGGATAAAATCATAACTTGCTCAAATTAAATTATTTTTGAACATGCAAAATATGTTTTCAAACTAGAAAAGTATAAACTTTTCAAATATGAATTTTATTTAATATTTTGAACAAATAAAATTCAATTAATTTCCAAACTTGTTTTAAATTCATTTAAAACTTGTTTAATCTTGTTTAAGCCATAATAAATTCATCCTAACTCCTTTTTCAATATTTGAAACATGTAATCCAACTAAAAGTTTGTATTCTTTTCAAATATGAATTTTGTTATTTATTTTGCACAATTTAAATTGGTGAAAACAACAACTATTTGTGTAATACCTTAAAGGAACCAAAAATTCCCTAACTTAATAAATAAATTTCTAAATTGGTAAACCTTATTTCCAATTGATTCTATTGTTGTTATTTTGTTGTTTTCCTCATCCATGCATCATACTAATCCACTTTCACCTGTTGGTTAATTGGAAAACAATTGTTTCAACCAAAATTCATGGGCCTTTCATATGCAACTCAAAATTGCATATGTGTCCATTTAAATTGTGTTACCAAGTCCACTAGTTTATTTTGATGCATCCATTAACTTGACATGCATCATCCCATGATTGTGCACTATGCCATGATATTGATTGTTTATCTTTCTGCATTGTTTGTTTGCTTTTTCTCGGATAGACGATGACGTTGAGACCGACGATCCTTACGACACCCCTTCTGAGGATCTAGCTCAGTACCAGGCTGCTGAGTTTGCAGGCAAGTTATCACTCACATGAACCACTGTGTTCCTTTCAACATTGGTTACCGATACTTTCCGTTGTCTATTTTGCTAGCCTATGTATAGTTGTTCTGTTACGAACCTATCACATGAATCCCTTAACCCTGATATTGCCTCACCTCCACTCCTACAACCCCATTGTTTGAGCCAGTGTCTTACTAGCATGCTTAGGTTGTTTGCTCGAGTCTGTTACCCGTTACTTTCTGTTACTATATCTTCTATTATGTTCTGGGGGCTCGATGTTACTCAATCAACCTGTTAATAATAATATGCTGATAAGGCACCGGCAGGAGGCCCTGTGTGGTTTTGAGGCCTGCTAGTGTCGACCCTAATAGGAAAAGGGTCTTGTCTACTGATCCATGATGAGCGCACTACCCGCATGTGGGAAGCGTGTATGGGCGCCCCCCCTCAATTTGATTCGATTCGCATCTCGTCCAAATCGCCTCATTTAGTTCGTGTTTTCCATTTGCCGCATGCATGTTTTTGCGAGCCCAGCGCAGGGTGGAACTTTTGTAGTCGGCATATAGGGGGACACGTTCTTAGAGTGCTATGAGGGTCCCCTTTCTTCGGGGCTCGATTAGCCGTGAGCCCAAGGTGCTTTGGGCTTGATGCGAAGAAGAGTTGAGTTGTGTTGAGTGCCCCGCTTGGTGGGAGGCATCCCATCTGGCGGGTTATTCTTACGTGTACGGCCAAATTGGTGCACCCCTGCAGGGATAAATCTTCTCGAGAAGCCGTGTTTTCCGCGGTTATGGTTGACTTGGTGAAAGTACTGGCTAACAAGTACTCAGAACAACTTACACCTAACTAATGCTACCTGACTAGTAATAGGCTTATTGACACAACAACTTGATCCATTACTCATTAATGCAACTGTGTGAGTTATCCTCGGATTGCTTCTTTGGATAAGGGGCGAGATCCAGGATGGGTTTGTTTGGTGGTTAGATATAGTTGGTTACGATACGATATCTTATCTTCTTTCTGTTAGCCGGAATTGGTAGGATCTCTGTAGTTGGTTAGCGCAGCCAGTTGCAGCATCTTTTATATCCCCTTTCTTCCGTTGAACCCAAGGCATCTGTGCTTGGTGTTGACGGGCTACACTTTGGTGAACTGTGAGTCTTGCTTGCCAGTACGTTTATGTACTGACCCCTTTGGGGCTGTGGTTTCCGCAGACTACGCTTACGAGGATCCCAGTGACGGCTACTACGTGGAGTTTGACGAGGCTGCTGACGAGTAGGTAGCGGACCCGGGCAGGATCCGAGACTACGTGGATGGGCTCCGTCTTTCTTTCAGTTCCCGGCTTCTTAAGCCTATTTGGATTTGTCTGTACTCAGACCCTTTGAATGCTTCCGCTAAGATGTAATGATGTTATGTTGGGACATGTGTCCTCTGGATGATTGTATTTTCTATCTCTGCTCTAGTGAGAGCTATTTGCAACTTATTTCAATCTTTTGTGTCTTAGAGATATGTTATGCTATCATTCTGTTACAAACCGTTGACATACCATGTGTGTATGGTATGAAGTACATCAATGGTAGTGTCCTGATTTCTATGGGATAGTTTACGTCGACGCTGAACAGATAGGGGTTGGTTGTCACACATACGTGTGTTGGCCTACTCGTAAGAGGACGCGGGTGCCGGTAAGCCCCGTAATCCAATCTACTACTGTTCGACGGAACGGCGAGTATCCTTTAGAAGTCCGGGTGCGACAATGAACTTCGCCACAAAGGCCTAGTTCGCCTTCTACTATTGATTCCCTTCGAGACAGAAATCGGTGCTTTTACAATGAGCTTGAGGCACATACCAGAGACAAAAGTCTAAGTTTTCCAAAAAAAAATGCTAGACTTGAGTCCCTCAAGTGAATGAGGGGGAAATGAAGAACGGCTTGGTGAAGATGTAGATCGGGGCCTTCTCCTTCAATCCTCCGAAGATCAGCGAGTTTCGGTAGAGGGATTAGGAGATCCGTTGGATTTGGTGAGCTCAATTAATGGAGATTTCAATGCTGGACGAGCTAACCAGAGGTGGAAGAAGGGGAGGGGGTATTTATACCCACTCCTCAATATCTAGGCGTTTGAGACTTTTCTGCCCTTATCACACCAGAGAATCCGGTCTAACAAACATTCTCACGAGTTTCCGTTGGGCCAGAAACTTTGAAAAAGTCCGGAGACTCCAGCAAATTTCCGGACCTCTTCCAAGAGGTGGCACCACTTTCTTCTTTGCGCAGGGGAAAGTTGGAGTGCGGAGATTCCGGCCTTCTCAGGCCGGAGACTTCGCATACTCTCCGCAAACTTTCCGACGTGATTCCAGGGGGTGAAACTACTCGTTCCTTGTGTAGGGAAAATCCCGAGTCCGAAGACTCTGGCCCCTGCACACCGGAGACTCCGGCTGGGCCGGAAACTCCGAGAAATCTCTGGGAACATTCCGGAGTGGCACCAGTGGGTGACACCACTTCTTCCACACGTTGGAAAAATCCTGAGTCCGGAGACTCCGGTCTGAGACCCTGGAGACTCCGGCTTTGAGAAAATTTCCAGCACCTCTAGTTCACTTTGTTCCTTTTGGGGGAACTAGCCACCATCAACAAAGTTATCAAGAGACCCTATAAATCAAACACACAAAACTTAATTAGGCGAGATATGCACTTTCACTCTCCCCCTTTTTGGTGTTTGATGACAACACAAGTATTTGCATTGATAAGCGTTGCTAGAGCTAAGTTTTACAAAATATAGACGGGCTCCCCCTTGATGTGTGCCCCAAAGAACACATCAACAAGGGTCCTCACTCCCCCTATATTTTACAAACTCATAGCCAAGCAATAGCAAATAACTCACGAGCAATGTAATTGCATAAGTAAGACAAGTAAGGAAATAGAGGATAAGCACAATAAGATAGATAATAGCATCACATACATAGTCTTACCACACACAACAAAAGTTCAAATTCAAATTTAAGATAAAAGGAGACGCAAGCTTATAAAAGGAAAATCAAGTTCGAAAATCTTGTGATCCGAGCAAACCCATGCAAATATTTGGATAGCATAGATAGGAACTTCTCCCCCTTTGGCATCGAGACACCAAAAAGGTGAATATAGCAAACTACAGGCAACCAAAGGATCAATCTTCCTCTTCCTCCTCAGAGTCCTCGTCTCATCATCGCCTCCCTGATCTTCCTCATCCTCATCATCATCAGGATCATACTCCTCTTCTTCTTCAGTCATAGGAGCCTTTCCTTGGTTGCGTGAAGAGGATGGAGCTGAAATAACCTCATCAAAATCACTATAAGGGAAGGAAGAGGTCTTCCAATCGTGGTAGGAGTCTGTGTTGGACTCAGCAGCAGGATCAAGAGGATGGGTACGCTCAATTCCAGCATGATCCTGAAGACTTTTGAGCATCTTCTTCATTTCCCTATTTTCCTTGTATGCCTCAGGGTTCTCCTTGTGAACTGCTATGGTCATGCAAAGAATGTTGCGCTAGAACCATGTGAGCTTGTTTTGCTCAGCTTGAACCTAGGCCTTTCCTTGAAGAAGATATGGAGGATCAACATTCTTCCTCCTAGACCTCAAAGCATCGGTCTCGAACATAGAGAGGTCCTCCTCTTTCTCATCATCCTAATAGGCAGAACACTGTGCAGTGTGAATCTGAAGAGTACCAGTCTTGTGCGTTGTCTCAGTGTCTAGTCCAGGAACTCTGTCAAGGATGAGCTTCATCACATAGGGAGCATAAACATGCACCTTCTTCTTCTCAGTCATGGCATGATAGATTTCTTCCTTGATGAAGTCCATGAAATCCATCTCAAAGCCCTCGCAATTTTTTCTACCTTGATGGCACTTGAAGGCATGATGCAGAAGGTTCGCAAGGCCACCACAGATGGCATCCACATTGCCAGCTTGAGGAGCAATGTTGCATCTGAACAGGCAGAGGAGAACATTGTATACACGCTTGAGATATTTTTTGGTGCCAACACTTGCCAATTTTTCATAGAGAGGAGCCAACCTCTTCTTGCTGTAGGCGACACCATGCACATGCATCCTCTTACCCAGATTGTCACATGGAGAGGATAGCCAAGAAGCTATGAAAGCCTCAAAATGGAAGACTCGCACTTGATACGCCCAGTCATCCATGTCAACGAGATGTCCTCATCCTCACCAAAAGTGACAGTAGCAAAGAACTACTGAACAACTTTAATGTTGAAGTTTTCGTGGATGCCAACAAGCTTCTCTAGACTAAGCTTCTTTGTGACCCAAATTGCTTCCCTGAAATAAGACTTGCTTCCCAGAGCATCTAAGTTGAGAACCTTTTTCTCACACACCTTATGACGCAACATGTCATAAATCTCGGTCTGGATCAGCTCCTTCCTCCAATAGTTAGGGTTCTGAGTAGTGCGAGCCATGGTGAAGAAAGGATGCATCCTCATAGCCCTATACTCACTTTTTCATAAGCCTGTGAGAGTCGTAATGCGATCAAACCGAGCCTTCTTTGCCATTTCCTGCCTCTAATGCTCAACTTCAGCTTCCTCTCTCTCACGCTCAAGATTCCGAGCCCTGCTCTTCCTCTGAACACCTGTCTCTGGATGAGTGATCAAATAGTCCCGAGAGTGACCACGGTACGGACGCTGTTTTCTTGGCTTGATGTTGGGGTTGGAGGAGGAGGCCTTGTTCCTTTTCCCTATGAATATCAACAAAGTAGATGGAAAGCAATAGGATAAGCATGCATGTCTAGGAAAAACAAGTGAGAAACCATCAGGAGATTCTAGGCATGAAAAACATGGATCTACACCGGAGTCTCCGGTCACAGGGGCGGAATCTCCGGCCTACCGGAGTCTCCAGTCTAGAAGGCCGGAATCTCCGGCCTTACAACCGGGACTAAGGTGCAGATCCAACAACTTGATGCCCACTATGTCTAGATGATTTTAGAAGTGAAAATTGTCGCCTAGGAAGATATCTACCAAGAAAAACTAGGGGATGCATCTCAAAACCATCTAGGTCAAACCTAGAGAGAGGGAAAGAGAGGGATACCCTGATATTTCATGGTGCTCCAAGAGGGAAGGAAGAACTCCCATTATGGAGAGGTGGAGGAATGCCGGCAACGGCGAATTCCGGCAGCGAAGATCGGCACCCAAAAGGCTTTTCTGGAGAGTGGCGGTGGCGCGGGAGGACTTTGGGGTCGGGGTGGAAAGGAAGGTTTGAGCAACTCCCCACCTTGATCCCCTTTTTCACTCTGTAGGAACCGCCCAGACCAGAGTCTTCGGCCTAAACCCCGGAGTCTCCGGCGTACAGGAGTTTCCGTGTTTAGGGCGGATATTCTTTTCAGACCGGGGTCTCCGTTGTATTACACCGGAATCTCCGACCCCAAATCTCCAGAATGAGCAGAATTGTGTATGGGACATGCATGTGTCTAATTTGACACTGGTTTTTAGGTAGTTTTTGGCTTGGGATAGAAACAAAAACTGGAATAGTACTTCACAATCAAATCTTGCAAGATCCAATGAAGTAAAAGCCAAGAATCAGTGTGTTTTCCATAAAACCACCAACTCAAAAGGATATCCAATAAAATCCAAATAACAACCAAACAAGAACCAACTCTTCAAGGAGAAGAGGTTGGTGGCATAGGCCATCATGTAAGAGAGTATGGTATGCCACCACAAAGATGTATCTTGGGTAAATTGCCAAATATCAACAATTTAGCTCACAATTCAACATTATAAAAAGAGAGTTATAAATGAATTTTTGCTATGGGCATAATGGGGAGAGGGAAAACCCAATGTGTTAAGACAAAACTCCCCCATATGTCCATGCTTACTCCTAAACCCAAACACATAGTCAACTATAGGTGTGTATGCAAGATCCTCAAGTCAAGCTCGTTGGATCGGTGATATTTAGCTTATTCCTCAAGAACATATATCTTGCATCATCAAGGAGCTTCGTGAATATATCGGCAAGTTGATCCTTGGTGGACACATAGGCTAGTGCAATATCTCCACGGGCAACATGATCTCTAATGAAGTGATGAGTAATCTCAATATGCTTCGTTCTTGTATGTTGCACCGAGTTGTAGGCAATATTGATGCCACTTTCATTGTTGCACAATAGAGGCACTTTGTCACAATGGAGATCATATTCCTTAAGGGTTTGCCTCATCCACAACAATTGAGTACAAGCACTAGCAGCTGCCACATACTTGGCTTCAGCGGTAGAGAGAGGTATACAATTCTGCATCTTAGAAGACCAACTCACCAAGGACCTACCAAGGAATTGGCAAGCCCCCAAAGTCGATTTCCTATCATCTTGATCACCATACCAATCCGAGTCCATGTACCCATTGAGAGAGAAATGTGACCCCTTTGGGTATCACAACCAAACCTTGAGGTATGAACCAAATACCGAAAGATCCTATGGACGGCCACCAAGTGGCTTTGCTTATGAGCTGCTTGATATGTTGCACACACCCCTACACTCAACACAATATCGGGTCTAGAAGAACAAAGATAAAGCAAAGAACAAATCATACAACTTTTGGTCCTTATCTTTACCATCCGGATTACGCTTGAGATGACACTTGGTTTGCATTGGAGTGACCTCTCCTTTTGCATCATGGAAGTTGAACCTCTTCAGCATGTCTTGGGTATACTTGGCTTTAGAAATGAAAGTCCCACGATCCAATTGCTTGATCTTAAAGCGAAGAAAGAATTTGAGCTCTTCCATCATAGACATCTCAAACCTGTCGGCCATAAGCTTTGCAAATTCATTATTGAAAGCTTGACTAGTTGAGACAAAGATAATATCGTCCACATAGAGTTCACATATGAAAAGCTCACCCTTAGCCCTCTTTTTGAAAATGGTAGGATCGATTTTCCCAACTTCAAACCCACGGTCTTGCAACAACTCTCTAAGGTGCTCATACCACGAACATGGTGCTTGTTTTCAGTCCATAGAGTGCCTTATCAAGCTTGTAGACATGGTTAGGGAAGTTGTGGTCCTCAAACCCCGGTGGTTGCTTAACATATACCAACTCTTTCAATGGACCATTAAGAAAAGCACTTTTGACACAAATTTGTTGCAATTTAAAGTTATGCGAAGATGCATAAGTAAGGAGGATACAAATGGACTCAAGGCGAGCCACATGACCATATGTTTCAGCAAAGTCAATGCCTTCCACTTGAGAGAACCCTTCAGCCACCAATCTTGCCTTGTTCGTTATCATAATGCCATGCTCATCTTGATTGTTCTTGAATATCCACTTGGTGCCAACACTACTACGATACCCAAAATCTCAGCCGGTTCTCGTACATAGGCTTGCGGCAGTTTCCCTGACCGACTCGGAGCATAAGGTGCTAATAATAAGGCCCATCATAGCCGGTTTGACGGACCGTCTAGGAAGCATCTTCCCTCAGGCGGTTCTAAAAGCGCGCGTCGCTGACACTCTGTCTAGCAGAAGCGGTCCAAACAAAAGCCCGCCATGTAACGCAGAGGCGTGCCATTTTAACGGACGACTCTACAAGATGCAGAGTGTCGGAAGTTAGTTAGATACCCCGGGTAAAATAGAGAGCCGGTATGAATAAAAAATAGCCTTTGTCCGAGGAGAAGCGGTTTTGGTTTGCACCCGGTTGGGCAACAGTTGGACCTTTCGAAGAAATCCGGAAGGGTGCAGTTTCAATATTACTGCTCTATTTTGTCGGGCGGGCCGGATTTCTCTCGAATTTCTTGCAATGCTCTGTATGGGGAAAATAAATGACAAATTCATAACTATATTTATAATTTAGTAGAAATATGTCCCACTACATGATGACTACATACAAAATAAAGGAGTTCTAAACATTATAGATAACCTAATACCCGCTGTTCCACAATATAAGACGTTTTACCAAGCTAAAATAGTTAGCTAGAATGTCTTATATTGTTGAGAAGAGGGAGAGTATACCCTGAACAGAATTGTAGGTAGTCTTCGGAGTCGTTGAAAACACATATGGATGTCATCATTGAACCTTTTGACGCAGAGAATTCGAGCTTTCCGGGCAAATTCATTACATGTTTCCTACAAATTCAGAATGAAACCACCTTATTTTCAAGGGATTATTACTCCTGTGCCCCCGATTCCATAGTTCTGCTCACTTTTCCCCACGGTTGGAAGTTTTACTCACTTTTCCCCATCTCCTTAGGTGAAACTCTCACGAATCCTCACAATTGACGTTGTTGTGTCTTCCGTTAACTCTGACTAGTGGGACCGTGTGGGACTGTGTCGCTCGTTGGACCTGACAAGTGGGACAAGTGCGGCTGCATTTCTATGGCATTGTCCGTTGGGCCGTTGTATGCTTCATACATCGTAGAACGGGCCAAGTTTGCTGATAATTAAATTCAGCCGGCTAGCATACCCACGCGTGCGGTTAGCCTTTTATGCATGCCATCGTTTCAGCCTGCTATGCATGCGCTCGATGTTGGCATTGATGAGCGCAACGTTGACTAGTTTACATGATTAAAAGGCTGTGATTCAGCCGCCACCTAGCCATGCACGGCTGCGATTCAGTGGCAACGCTGCCATGCATGCAGCCACCTAGCCACGCACGCGGGCGTGATTCGGTCGCCACCTAGCCACACACGCAACTTGATTCAGTCGCACACTCGATTAATTTGTCACGTCGTTTCACGCATCGAGCCACGCATCGAGGCACGGTCGGACTGAGTGATGAAAAAACGGTAATTCCTCCACCCCCTCCTCTCCACAATACAACCGCGACGCCTCGATGCAGTGTGAAAAAAGGGTGATGCCTCGATGCAGTGTGAAAAAACGACGGTTCCATCCACCCCTTCCTCTCCCTTGGCTACTTAAGTCGCGTCTCATAACCTCCTCCTCCACATCTTCAATCTCCGCCTCCTCCCAATTCTCTTCTCTCCAACCAGAGCCAAAGCACAACCGACGACTCGACGTACGTGAAGATGCAGTTCAACGCACCCACCTTCCGCTTCCCACCCACCGTGCTGGAGGTTCGCTACCCCCGGCAGGGTCGTTGAGACCGTGTTGCGCGTCTGGGCGTTCTCACGCTAGAGGAACAATATGGAGTTGGCCCATCTCTTCCTCCGTGCGGGATTTAACCACCTCCCGGCGGGGTCGCCAGTCATGTTCCGTCTGGAGGAACGGCGCGCCCACTCAACTGCTCCAGTGGTAGGCCTCGTCGCCTACTTCACAAACAGTTTTGATGCGTACTACCTGCTCGGCCGAGTGTTCTGGTGTGGATGCGAGTTCATTGCATTCACGACCTACAACATGTACACCGACTTCGAGAGCATCTTCCCCGAGGAAAACCACATGCACACCCTCCCCTACTATCTTTTCATGAAAAAGGCTTGTCACAAATGAGCAACCGTGTATAAACCTGTTCAGAGTTCGATGGAGAGTGAAGGAGGGTTTTGGTTTTGAAAAAATCAAAAAAATCACCAATGCTTCCTCTTGGAGTGAATACGACGATTCTGAACTTACTTTTACATTTTTCATATCTCAAGCGTGTGTTTTGGTGGTTTTTAATTAAAAGGAATTTTTTTCAAAAAATAAATAAATAATATGGAAAGCAATTCAATAAATAGTGAGACTTCGATTGGACACTATTTAGATGGAATAAGTGTCACCTAAAAAATATTGGCTCATTTAGAGAAGGTCGAAAAAAACTTGATTATAAATGGGGATGTTTACCCTAGATTCAGAGCTCATTTGTAGCACGTTTCTCGTTCGGATTAGCACCTTCAAATATTGGGGTTCAAATTTTGGTGAAAGTTCAACTTTAGCTCATACAAGTACTGAAGATCAACATATTTGAAATTTTTGTACAACTTCAACTTTGGCTCAAATTATAATTTTGTTCCAAATTCAAATATTGCTTCAAATTCAACCTTCGTTTCAAATATGCATTCTGCCTCACATATGATACCAAAGCACAAACAGTATTATTAAGACTTATAAGTTATCACAAGATCTAAAGTTGACAACACAAACACCTAACTACAAATCCATCATATTCAAATTCATAGTTCAAATTCAAATCTTTGACCAGCTCCTTGTGTGAGCAAATGGCTTCACCATCTTGCTCCGGGTTTCCCTAGCTGGAGTACTCTTTGGAATCATCTTGTTCCTTCCGATCTTCCTTTGGGGTTGTGGTCGTGGAGGTGGTGACAGAGTAATTCCACTCGACGACAAGTTGACGGTCATCTGTGTGTTCAGTAATCCTTAAAGGAACAACTGCTACAATTACTCTGTCCACTTCTTCTCTTATAGCTTCAAAACCATCAAGAGCCATGGATTCAAATTCTAAGCCATCCGATGATGATTGAACTTCATTTTCTTGGGCTCTATCCTCTTCTTCTCTTATAGCTTCCTCTCTACACCTTTTCTTCCCTCTGCCTCCATTTATCCTAGTGCTGAGAAATAAAAGTATAAGAAATATGGAGAAAAGAGAATAAAATGCATAAAAAAGGGAATGCACACACATACCTAGGTGCTACTTCAACGAGGAGTGCATCTTCAGACTCAATTGCTGCTGCATGGTCCCCTCCATCTTCAATCTCCATTGCTGATGCATTCTGCTCTGCATTTGCTGCTGTCCATCGGTCCTCTTCTCCAAATGATGCATCCACTAGATTGGAACAAAGCCTAGCAATGTGCCCCAGAATTCCACATTTTTTGCACGCCCTCTTTTTTGGTACACGACCCTCTTCACCTACTCTGTACCTGTTTTTTCTTGGTCTTCCTGGTGGTCTAGTCAGTGAAGGAGAGTGGAGTTTGAACCCTGGATCTACTATGTTCCATTGGTCTTTTCCCACGAGTGCAGGCACATTGTGAGCATAAGCAGCCTTAAATTTAGAAACAGAGAAATACTCAAAGCAATACTGATCAACTTCACCATCTTCACCCCCAATCAGAGTCATCAGATGTAGAGCATGTATGCATGGCTTCCCACGAATCTGCCATTGCCTACAACTGCATTCCCTAGTGGCTAGGTTCACTGGATACCTCCATTCCCTATTTTTACTGTCAGTGTATGCTACCTCAGCCTCGTATGTCGACGATCGAATGCATATCATCTTCAGTCCTCTTGCCTTGTGATGCAATGCCTTAATCAGTGATGGGAGTATAACATGACCAACATATTGTGTTTCAGCAATTCTTTTGCGAAGATCCATCTTTATCATGATCATCTGTCTCATCTTGTAAAATGCTTGCCAAACCAAATAACCCTTCACTGACTTGAACTTTGCGTTGAAGCATTCTGCAAGATTATTGGTCACATAGTCTACTTTTCATATGGTGTTGAATTTGCTTCTTGGCCACACCTTTCCATGATGCGCATCCATATACTTCTTCACCTATGGATGTTTCTGAGCATACAACACTCTCAAATAGTGCTCATGCTTCCTTTCGCTGCATGTGTATGATGCTGGCCATAAGTTCTCATCAAAAACTTTTCCTTTGAACTTATTTTTAAAATTTTGTGCAAGGTGTCGCATACATTAATTCTCTATGCTCCACTCCAGGGAATACAATTTCTACTGCACTCTCTAGACCTTTGCAAGCATCTGTATGTATAGCTAAACCTGGGGGTGTGCCTATAATGTTGCGCAACTGCTGCAGAAACCAGACCCAACTTTCCTCGGAATCTTCCTCCAAAACACCAAATGCAACTGAGAATAGCCAGTTGTGTCCATCAACTACAGAAGCTTCTACTAGTTGTCCTCTCCATCTTCCAGTCAAATGGGTAGCATCTACAGCCAAATAAGGCATACATCCATCAAGAAACCCTTGTCAACAAGCCTTGAAACATACAAAAGCCCTTCTGAAGCAATCCTTCTCAAATGACTTCCCTTTTATTTTGAATGGAATGCTTGTCAATTTCTACAACAATACCTAGACTAGCCATCTCCACTTCAGCTTTGAAGGTGTAAAGCAACTAAAAACTTTCATTTCATTGACCATTAATCCTGTCAAGAGCCATTTTTTTAGCTTTGAAAATCCTCATGTAAGGAATTACAATGTTATACTTCCCAAAAATCTTCCCTTGGAGAGCTATTGGACCAAGACCAGGTTTTTCTCTCAGCCAATCTAATATTGCATCTGCCACCCATCGAGTTTTTGCTAGTTTGGATTTTTCCTTCCCCCTCCCTCTCCAGGTGGACATGTGTGCTTGTGTGGATTTTTCTTTATCTGAAACAAAAGAAAGAGTAAAAAAATGGATAAGAAACATTACTCAATGATCTGAAATAAAATAATCAATCAACTTGGAGTACATGAATTAGTTTGCTCTTTAGCATACGGGATGCATGCAACCTCCACATACACCTATCATATGGACAATAAACTGTGAACCTTCTTGGCTCACTCCTTTTAATCTTATACGAATTTTCAGTAAGAATGCAATATGTAGTTACTGCATTCCGACAATCCACCATCGATTGGAAAATGGTGCCTTCAGTAAGCTCAGGATTCTTCCTGTTCCACTCAATTGTTGGCACGTCGTCACCATCGTATTCATCCAAAATTAAGTTTTCATTGTTCTCCGCATCCTCTTCATCTTGAGTGTCATCAAACCTAGCTCGCCTCATGGGCTCCTCCGGATATTCATCACCCACTGCTTGCTGACTGGCTCTATCTACCAGTTCAGGGTACATCATCTAGTCTTCATCATCATTTCGAGGCACTTTCTCGCCAGGTTCTGCATATTTTTCTACAACGACCATAGAAGGTACAGGAGAAGCAGGAGCACTATCTGCAGCAGATTCCGCAGCAGACATGTTGTGGCTCCACGAACCACTCTCTTTATTTGGTCTCGAACTACAAGGAGTCCCGGGGTGCTGGCTATTAGCAGAGACAGATGATTGCCGAACACCCTTCCTCTTGACTGGTTTTGCGCGTGGCTGAAGCACGTTGATATGAAGTTTACCGAAACGGTTGCCAGCATTCAGAGTAAAAAACAACCTGAGATGCTCGTCGCAAGTTAGTGGGAGAAATCTTTGCTCGGTACTGCTGAAGTAACTCAATTCAACAACATCGGCATCGCTCCACGGATAGGCTGAACAGAGGGTAGTGAGAAAATCTCTAAAGCAAATTTTTGTTTCTATCACAACCGGATAGAAAAATGAATCAAGAAAATGCGGTCTAGTACCACGCAGCACACTAGTTTCCATTCTAACCGCCGGCCGGAAAGCCAGCGCAAGATCAATCCTATTTGGTTCAAACATACGGCTGCAGTTAGGCACGGGACAGAGGAGAGAAATCGGAACGGTTCAAGCTAAACAAATGTCAAATACGGCCTTACTTACAAGCTAGAACACCAATTCAAGGGGAAAAATTGCTTACCCGGGTCTAATCTATGAAGTATCTTCCGTTGATTCGACCCAATCCTCTCCACGGCTGAGGGCATTCTGGGGGTCCTGGATCAACATGTCTTCAGAGAGGGTGAGTTGGGGTTGATGGTGAGATGGGGTAGATGAGCCGGATAACGTGGCGGAGGGGGCGAGACTGTGCGATGCGGCGGTGTCAATCTGTTTCTGCTTCAGACAAGCTCGCTTACGTGTCTCCTTGCGGTCCCACTAGGCACGCAACGGTCAAAGGAGAACCCGGCCCCTCTTGTCAGCACAAACTCAAAAGTTGACGGTTGATGCATTGACTGGACGACAAACGTCAGTTATCAAATTTTTCCAGAGTTTCATCTAAGAGAATGGGGAAAATTGAGCAAAAGTTTAGAGCGTGGAGAAGAACGAGCAAGACTAAGGAATTGGGGGCACAAGACTAATAATCCCTATTTTCAATTAATAGCAGTGTAGTACATATGTATGAGGTCCTATGTGATAAAACTAGCAGATTACAACAAATATCAAATAAAGATCAGCTATTGATTTGTTGATTTTGTTAATTACCTTGCATGGCAAGCGGATACCGATCGAAACACATTGACTTGGTCCTCTGCATCGTACAAGTAAAGTTAGTATGTATCAGCATATAGATGTCAACAGATAATTAACTTCGCAGATAGGCTATATATTACATGACTCATTGATCATCATCTTCTCTTTATTATTGGAGCAAGATATAGTAGCCTGGCCTGCCGAATTCATGGTCTTCTGCATCGTACAATTAAAGTTATTATATATCAGCATATACATGTCAACAGATAATTAACTTCGCAGATAGGCTATATATAATCTGGCTCATTGATCATCATCTTCTATTCATTATTGGGGCGAAATGTAGTAGCCCGGCCTGGAGAATTTATGGTCCTCTGCATCATACAATTAAAGTTAGTATATATCAGCATATACATGTCAACAGATAATTAACTTTGCAAATAGGCTATATATAACCTGGCTCATTGATCATCATCTTCTCTTCATTATTGGAGCCAAATTTTCACGACCCCCGGACTCAAAGGTATACATATTGTTATGCGCTCCTAGTGATAGACCCACAAGGGCTTCAGGGTTACCAGCCCCGGCCGCAACAAACAACAGCAGGAAGACCGGATTCATCGACACGTAGGCCGGATCACCATGGTACTACTCCTTCTTGTGTCCATGCTAGTTATAACCAACTCTGCATAACAAAGCGTCCACGAATCGTATGAAACTGAAGGAACGGGACCAAAGCTATACAAAGATGCTATGTGTCCATAAAGTGCAACAACAATCGAGAGTTGCTGGAGTTACCAAGCCCCAGGCCGAAGCACATCGGCAGGCGTGCTCGGAAATGGATCATCGGCTCCACAACCCCTCGACTGCAACAATTATGCAGGCATAGCCAAAACTATATAACAATGAGCTCGAAACCAACAACCGATCAAAGCAACACTCTAGACATGGAATCTGTATTGAACATGTGTTACTAGAGTATAACATCACAAACAGAGGTCACACGACCCAACATTACATCAGACAACGGAATGCAACTGTCGCATCCGGACTTCTAGAGGATACTCACAGTTCCGTTGAACAGTAGATGATTGGATTACGGGGCTTACCGGCACCCGCATCTCTTACGAGTAGGCCAACACACGTATGTGTGACAACCAACCCCTACTGTTCATCGTCTACGTAAACCATCCCATAGAAATCAGGATACTACCATTGACGTACTTCATAGCATACACACATGGTACGTCAACGGCGTTTAACAAAATGATAGCACAACAGATCTCTAAGACACAAATAAATAGAAATAAGTTGCAAATAGCTCTCACTAGAGCAGAGATAGCAAATACAATCATCCAGAGGACACATGTCCCAACAATTCATCATTACATCACAGCGGAAGCATCCAAAGTGTCTGAGTACAGACAAGATCCAAATAGGCCTAAGAGGCCGAAAACGAAAAGACGGAGCCCATCCACGATGTCTCGGATCCTGCCCGGGTCCGCTATCTACTCGTCAGCAGCCTCGTCGTACTCCACGTAGTAGCCATCACGGGGATCCTCGTAAGCATAGTCTGCGGAAACCACAGCCCCAAAGGGGTCAGTACATAAACGTACTGGCAAGCAAGACTCACAGTTCACCAAAGTGTACCCCACAACATCAAGCACAGATGCTTTGGGTTCAACGGAAGAAAGGGTGATACAAAATATGCGGCAGCTGGCTGCACTAACCAACTACAGAACATACTACAACTTCCGGCTAACAGAAAGGAGATAAGATAGCGTATCGTAACCAACTACCAACTAACTCCAAACAAACCCATCCTGGATCTCGCCCCTTATCCAAAGAAGCAATCCGAGGATAACTCACACATTTGGATTAATGATGGTTCAAGTTATTGTGTCAATAAGACTATTACTAGTCAAGTTATCATTAGTTAGGTGTAAGTTGTTCTGAGTACTTGTTAGCCAGTACTTTCACCAAGTCATCCATAACCGCGGAAAACACGGCTTCTCGAGAAGATTTACCCTGCAGGGGTGCACCAATTTGGCCGTACACGTAAGAATAACCCGCCAGATGGAATGCCTCCCACCAAGCGGGGCACTCAACACTACTCAACTCTTCTTCGCATCAAGCCCAAAGAACCCCGTGCAATTGAGCGCATGGCTAATCAAGCCCCACGAAGAAAAGGGGACCCTCATAGCACTCTAAGAACGTGTCTCCCTAAATGCCGACTACAAAAGTTCCACCCTGGCCTGGGTTCGCAAAATACATATGCATGCGGCAAATGAAAAACCCGAACTAAATGAGGCGATTTGGACGAGATGCGAATCGAATCAAATTGAGGGGGGCGCCCATACACGCTTCCCACATGCGGATAGTGCGCTCATCATGGATCAGTAGACAAGACCCTTTTCCTAATTAGGGTCGACACTAGCAGGCCTCAAAACCACGCCGGGCCTCCTGCCGGTGCCTTATCATCAATTAGCATTACCTCAAAATTAACAGGTTGTTGTTTAACATCGAGCCCCAGAACATAATAACAATATGGTACAGAAAGTAACGGGCCACAGACTCGAATAAAACAACCCTAAGCATGCTAGTAAGACACGGGCAACAAGCAAAGGGGTTATAGGTGTGGAGGTGAGGCTATATCAGGGTTAAAGGATAACATGTGATAGGATCGGAACACAAGCAACGATTCATAGGGCTAGCAGAATAGACAACGGAAAGTATCGGTATCCAATGTGGAAAGGAACACAATGGTTCATGTGAGTGAATACTTGCCTGCAAACTCAACAGCCTGGTACTGAGCTAACTCCTCAGAAGTAGTGTCGTAAACCTCGTCTGTCTCAACGTCGTCGTCTATTCGAGAAGAAGCAAACAAACAACACAAAGAGACAAACAATCAATAACATGGCATAATGCACAATCATGGGATGATGCATGTCAATTTAATTGATGCATCAAAGATAAGATAATTGACATGGTAACATAACATAATTAAATGGACCCACATGCAATTTGGGATTGCATATGGAAAGCCCATGAATTAAGGTTAGAATAATTGTTTTACAACTAATCAACAGGTGAAAGTGGATTAGTATGATGCATGGATGAGGAAAACAGAAAGATAACAACAATAGCAACAATTGGAAATGAAGTTTACCAAGTTTGGAATTTTATTTATTAAGTTATGGATTTTTGGTTCCTTAAAAGTGTTACACAAGCATTTGTTGTTTTCATCAATTTTAATTGTTCAAAACAAATAACAAAATTCATATTTGGAAAGTACACAAAATTTTAGGTGGATTACATGTTTCAATTATTGAAAAAGGAATTAATATGAATTAATTGGGAATTAAACAAGTTTAAACAAAATTTAAATGAATTTAATTCAAGTATGAATTTATTTGAATTTTTATTTGTTCAAAACATTAAGCCAAATTCATATTTGAAAAGTTTATACTTTTCTGATTTGAAAACATATTTTATATGTTCAAAAATAATTTAATTTGTGCAAGTTATGAATTTAGCAAATTTAAATGATTTAAACAAGGTTTAAATTATTTAACCAATTTTAATTATTCAAAACAGAAAATAAAGTTTATATTTGAAAAGGTAGTTCAAATTGGCATGGAAAACATATTTTATTTGTGTTATTTGAATTAAGTTTGAATTAGTTATGAAATTAACCAAATTTAAAAGGAGTTGTTTGAATTTGAAATTTGAAACAATTTGAAATGTTCAAAACATAAAACAAATGCTGTAATCAGATAGAGAATTAAATTTGGTACAGATTACATATTTTATTTATTTTATTTGAAGTTGTAAATCAAAGGTTATTTGCATTTTTGAATCAGGGACTAAACTGTAATTAGTTTGGACTGGAATTAAAAGAAAAGAAAAAGACAGAAACTAAATACACCTCGCAGTGCCTAGCTTAGGTCACTGACAGAGGGGGCCCTGGCCACGGTGGCCTGCGTGGCAGCACGCGTGGCAACCCAGGCCACTGGCAGGTGGGCCACGGGCGCCCGCGTGGCAAAGCAAAAAATGTGGCGGATTAAATCCGCCCGCGGGGACTCGAACCCTCGACCTGGGCGCGCGCGTGCAGTGTTGCTACCACTGCGGTAGCGAATCGGTTTTATCAGTAACGGACGCGCGGTGAGGTTGAGATTCAGATCCTGGTCGTTCTCTGAAACTGAACAAATTCAGTTCACTGAATTCTGTCGACAGTGGCCGCAGGTGGACGCCGGCGACGGCGGCTCGTGGTGCTGCACTGCTGCTCGTGCACGATTGCGTGTGCTGTGGTTGTGCGCGCACTCGTGCAGAGAGGAAAGAGGGGCGAGGGAAGGTGACGGTGATGCTCACCTCGAGGTTCCCAGCGACGGAAGGAGGAGGCGAGCTCGGAGAGGATGGCCGGCGACGAAGAGAACGGCGGCGGCGTCGTAGGCGTTCCCAGCCCCCGTGGAGGTGTCGAAGAGGATCAGGGGGCCACGGGGATCTCGTTGCCGGCCCTAGCTCGCGTAGAGAGCCATCGGGCGCGGTGATCGCCGGAAAGATTCAGAGGTGGCGCCGGTGGTGAGGTTCAGAGAGAAAGAGGTGGCGCAGAGGGAGAGAAACAGAGGGGGAAAACGGCGGCGATGAGGGAGATAGGAGGAGGTCTAGGCTAGGGCAGCTCGGGGGAGCTAGGGTTAGCTATATAGAGGAGTAGGGGCGAGCGCGGCCGTCTGCTGCTCCTCTGCGTCGACGTGGATGCCCTTGATGAACGCCGTACAGGAGGAAGAAGGAGTGGGGGGTACCGGGCCGGTTGGTGGGCTGGGCCTGCCCACTGCCTGCCCTACCCCTCTCTCTGTTTTCTTTTAATTTTGCTCTGTTTTTTTTTTTGCTGATTTGAAAAAGGGAAGAAAGGCTAGTTCTTTAGGGTTAGAAATTTTAGGGATAATTTTTTATAGGTTAGATATTATAACAGCAACATGTGCAAACTTTGGTCTTCCAAAAAGTTCAAAATATATTGCTGTTTGTAATTTGATTGAATTTGAATGAATGTTGAATATTTAAGTGAAATATTGAAAGCAATAATTTAAATAGTTTGAACTTTATAGTTTAATGGAAACAAATGATGGAAGTGTTTTGTAATTTTCATAAATTCCAAATGGTTGCTGTTTGGAAGTTTTAATTTGAATTTGAATGCAATTTGAATTAAGGGAATTATTAAAAAGAACAAATCAATAGTTTGAGCTTTTCATTTTAATGGAAACAAATGGATGTTTTATTTGAACTTTTTATTTAGAGAATTGTAACAGAGCAAGTATGAAAAAAAACATTTGAATATTGGTTTGAAAATTCAAATAGAAAACAAAGGAAAACAAATGCAAACAGATGGAAAACAAATGCAAAAACAAATGCAATGATGATGTCATGATGCAAAACATAAAATAACAAGAAATAAAACATTCTAAAGGTGATTTTCATACTTGGGATGTTACAGCAACTATGTTGCTAATCAACAAGAAGCAAAGAGGCCTAATAGGCCGCAACATAAGGCGACGTCCCAGCCCATAGATTCCAGGCTGCTACCTGGGAACCTAAAACTACTTGTCGATGTCCACGTTGAATCACCACCGATGTGAGTAACTTCACCTGAACCAAAATTAAGCTAACCTGAGTACGGGAGTTACTCAACAAGACTTAGTTAACCTATTATATATCTGCTATTTTCAGAAAGGTTTTTATGAAGGCTATTTTGCGTAGAGCAAGATTTATTTCTCCAAATCGAGGAAGAATAGCATGTCCCTTAGAATTTTTTTAAAACAAATGAGAAACTCAACTACTGTAATCATCATCTTTTCAAACCACCAACACATTTCCCAACATCTCATGCTACAAGGATCACCACTCTCGGCATCTTCGAGGAGGCACCCTTCATTCATTGCCAATGTATTTTACGTCACGTTCAAGTTATCTATGGTCTTTGCATTCGCCAAGTCGTCCTTAATCGTGGACACAACTTTTCGAAAAGATTGCCCTGCAGGGATATACACTTTACCGACACGTACCATCCGACTCTTAGCGCCACACGTATGCTCTTCCATGGAACGCGACAGAGGGTGGCTAGCCCTGACCTTTACCTTACCCGGCCCTATCCATGAGTCAACCCAAGACAGGGCCACCCCGTCAACGGGGAGTTGGCCATCCTCCTGACGACACCTGTCTCTGTGAGGCGGGGTCAAGATCCGTGTACGTCCATCACTTGGCCCCGGTCACGCCCTAGCGGAGCATTTTGTTTTCAAAACGTTTAAAAGGTTTTGATTGCGTTGCCGAATGGAAATCTCAAACTACATGACTCATGGATCTGGCCAAACAAGTTAGTTGGTCGAGAGCGGTTACTTAGACCCCGCGTGTGGTTGCACGCTCAGTCTTGGCTTCTGCTCGAGACCTTAATCCTAGGGTTGATGAGTATAGGACGAACAACCACTTCCCAAGGGGCCTCATATCCAAGACTTGGTCAAATTAACCACACACTCATCTTACCACGTCATCATATCATACTAGGTTATCTCAGCTCTGATTCATCAACCGGATGGAGCAGAGGTAACAAACATGTATGACTAAGCGAAACAGATATGAGGATCTGGCGATACGCACAAGCAAATCTATGGCGGCTAGGAGCAGTGGATCAGGGTATTGGGGCAATGCGGTGTATAGGTGAACTATATCTACTGACATCAACTACTTTGGAATCGAATACAAAGTACGAGAACTAAAGGACCTTGGAAAACATATATGAGTAGATAAGAGGTTATGCTTGCCTTGGTTATAAGAAAACCAGATGGAGGCTTCAGGAATAAGTGCTTGACTTTTCGGTTAAGATCAAGTATTCACCATCGGATCTGTTGGCCTTCACTTCGGAGTCGCATTCTACCGAGGGGGAAACAACACTGAAAAGAACAATAACAATCAACACATGGCATCAATGCAATACATAATATTTATGCATGAACAAGTTAATGCACTGAAATAGAGCCCTAAACATGTTCGATGGGTTGCTATGGTTCATATGACAGTTATGCAATTTAACAAAAATTAGCCCGAAATAGACCCCGGAGGGCAATTCGGGCAATTATGAAAATGAGTACAAATTTAATTGCTCAAATAGGTTTGAAACACCATAACTAGATTGAATTGGTCATTTTGAGCAATTTGGTATATAACTTGTAATATTCTGATTTTATTGAATAAAAAACTTGTTTTTCCATTTTTAAATGAATTAACATTTAAATAATGCTCATTTTTTAACTTTGTCAAACATGTATGAAAGTGACATATTTGGGTTGGAAACAATTTTCTGAACAAAACTATATTTTTATTTTATTTTCTGATTAACAGAATAAAATATATTCATTAATAAAGATTTAATTATTTTATGTAAACAATAAAGGGGTGGGGCCCACCTGGCAGAATTTTATTCATTTAATAAATCATTTTCTAAACATGATTTAAACCTGACATCATGGCCCCACGATGATGTCAGCATGACGTCATCGTGAAGTCACGAGATGGTAGTTGTGTCTTCCTTGAAGGCTCTTGAAGTCCACGGGCTCAAATGGCATGAGAGCGCTCACATACTTCCTCTTGATCCAAGCATCATCAACACGAGTGGCACCAAGGCTACTAAATGCGGTAGCAAGGGTCTTGAGTCTTTGGTACATGTTCTCATGGCTTTAACCATCATGCATATAGAATCCATCGGCCTCATTGCTCAAGGCATCAAACATATTCATGTTCATGCTTTCATTGCCCTCAAACATGGAGATAAGAGCATTCCATGTTTCCTTGACGGTGGACAATTGTTGAATGTGCGGCATGATCTTCTCACCCGCGGCTTGTTGAATCATGTGCAAGGCGGTGTAGTTGAGTTGGCAATCTACCACTTCTCTTCTTGTAAAGTTCTTGGGGTCATGAGGATTGTATCCATCTTCAATGACTCTCCATAGCTCAATGCAAGAAGAGTTCAAGTGATTTTTCATGAAATATTGCCATTGACCAAAGGAATTTGCATAAATTTTAGGGGTGTCGCCTCTATTGTCTACATGAGGATGTGGGATAGGAGGATCGAGAGAGTACCGTCCAGGGACACTGTGGTAATCCTCCTTTTAATCCTTTCCCCTATAAGACGAAGTTTTCTTATAGGATGGAGCTTCACTTTTATTTTCTTCACCCTCATCCCCATTGCTCTTATCATCCGGAATTCTTTCGGAGGAATCGAAGATGCGAATGCTAGGACCTTGGCTTTCCAGAGTCGCGTCATCAAATCACGCAATTTTGTCATTTTGGCATCCATGGATGAGGTCAAGGAAGCTTGCATTTCCTTGAGATCATTCATGGTGGCCGGTGTCGCGGGCTCGGTGGTTTCCCCTTCGACGACCATACTAAACTCCTAGGTGGTTAAGCCGAAAATAAGAACCAAGGCTATGATACCAATTGAATAGATAGTATGGGCACCTAAAAGGGGAGAGGTGAATAGGTGCTACTTCCAAATTTTAATTTTTTTCAATTTAGGCTAGACACAAAGGTAAATTCTCTAGATATGCAACTACGGTGAATTTACCTATATGACAAGAGCAACACTAAGCAAGATACAAACACAAGGTAAATGTAAAGGATAGAGGTAGCCGATAATGAAGCACGCGGAGACAAGGATGTATTCCCGAGTTCCTCCTTTTAAGGGGAGTATGTCTCGTTGGAGGAGTGTGAGTTTCGCCATCAAGGCCTATGCAATACCATAAAGGCCTCACCCTATTCTCTAATGAACTTATCCACAAAGGCCTATTTCACCTTACATTATTGATTCCCTTCGAGGCGGAAATTGGTGCCTTTAGAATGAGCTTGAGGCACACACCCACAACCAAATTGGGGGCTCCCAAGAACACCAACAATATTGCTCCAAACAATAAGTGAGCAACAATGGAGTCTAAGTTTTCCATAATGAATCCCTAGACTTGAATACCTCAAGTCAATAAGGGGAAATGAAGATAGGCTTGGTGAAAATGTAGATCGAGGCCTTCTCCTTCAATCCTCCGAAGATCAACGAGTTTGGGTGGAGGGATTGGGAAATCTCTTGGATTTGGTGAGCTCAATTAATGGAGACTTCAATGATGGACGAGCTAACCAGAGGTGGAAGAATGGAAGGGGGTATTTATACCCATTTCTCAAAATCTAGCTGTTTGAGAATTTTCTGCCCTTGTCACACCGAAGACTCCGGCCTGAAGACCGGTGACTCCGGTCTAACAAACATTCTAGCAAGTTTATGTTGGGCCGGAAATTTTGCAAAAATCTGAAGACTTCAGCAACTGTCCAGACCGCTTCCAGGAGGTTACACCACTTTCTTCTTCACGCAGGGGGAAGTTCCGGTGCGTAGATTCTGGCCTTTTCAGGCTGGAGACTACGGCCAGGGGGGAGACTCTGCATACTCTTTGCAAACTTCTCGACATGATTCCAGGGGGTGACACCACTCGTTCCTTGTGTAGGGAAAATCCTGAGTCCGGAGACTTCGGTACCTACACACCGGAGACTCCGGCTGGGCCGGAAACTCCGGGAAATCTCCGGGAACATTCCGGAGTGGCACCAGTGGGTGACACCACTTCTTCCACATGCTGGAAAAATCCTGAGTCCGGAGACTCCGGTTTGAGACCCCAGAGACTCCGAGTTCAGTTCGTTCTTTTTTAGGGAACTAGCCACCATCAACAAAGTTATCAAAAGACCCTATAACATCAACACACTATTAAGTATATACTAGTGTTGTTATTAAACTCACAAAACTTAATTAGACGAGATATGCACTTTCATACGTGCCCGCGTAAAACTGGACATACGGAAGGCACTGGCTCGTCTAGTTTTCATGTCTCGTGGGGGACAGAGAGAAGTCTACCAGATCAAATATGTAAATCCCTAAGTTCTGCGGTGCATGCGGCTTCCTGGGCCATACACATTTAGAATGTGGACCTGAGCGTGGCGGATCTAGGGAACCAATGCCAGTTTGTGTTTGGATGGAGGCCCCGATGGACACGAGCTCGCGTTTGTGCATGGTTTGGGCTGTGACTCGAGGTATCAGTTGTGCCATTCCAGGTCTAGGCATGTTGACCTCGCTATGCTCTGATGCAGTGACTGGCTAGATCTTCCCAGCAGGGACCATGGTGCGGCCCTCCCTCAAGCAGAGGAACATAGAGGACACGGGTGAGGCGGCCACAAGATTCCGTTGGCGGCCTCAACGCGAAAAGTCCATGATAGTTGGATTTGGCATCTTGTACGTCGATCTGCTGCCTAAAATGTTGTTTTTGCACTTGCCGTGGCGGGAGGTGTTGCAGAAAGTAAAACACAAGGTGGATCTTGGCATATGTCTGCATAGAGATGTTGTGTTTCGTGTTATGTGCTCCAACGATCAAATCTCTCTTGGGTGCCACGGATCAAGTCTAGCCAAGAAATTTTTCCGTGCCAACAACGGAGGTGCTTCACGGGTCATGTCCTTTCTTAGAGGCGTTGCCTTGGAGCTCTGGTCCTCACCCTCGTGGGGTTGTGGCTCTCCGGGAGAATTCCCTAGATTTGGGTTGCCGAAGAGGGCGATTGATACGCCGCTACCTCCTTGGAGGCATGCTTTAGAGGGTCTTCATGTGGCTGCTTGCTCGTGTCTCGCTTGTCGATGATGTGGCGGATGTAGGGGTAGAGGCCCCGAGAGGTTGTCTTCATGCATCGAGGTAGCGATCTCAAAATGTATCACAGATGGTGGCCCTATAAGGTATGGCTATGAATCATCTTAGATCAGGGGCGATGGCAGAAAAAGTAAATGAGAGGGGACGATCAAAGAAACTGGAGCTCAAAAAATATTGGGAAGGGCCAGAGCAGGAAAATCCATTGTTTTGAGGAGATTCCTGCTTAAAAAACTGGGTGCTAAATGCAGAAAAAAAACCTGTGTTAGGGGAGGCCAGGGCCCCTGATGGTCATCCCCTGCCTCTGCCTTTGTCTTGGGCGGTAATGTTGTGTCGCTAGTGGGAATGTATTATTGACACCGTCGACGTGTATTTAAGGGGAGATGCTGGCCCTGAATGAGTTCATGTGACGAACATGGTCTGTGGCCGGTTGCTCTTTGTAGTTTGGCTGCAACTTGACATTTCATGTAGCATTGCGACTCGAAATCGAGCGATGGTATGTCAGGGTGACGACCTTGGAAGGTGGTGGTCTTGGTTGACCGCACATGGCGAGGCGGAATAGCGGGGATTCGAAGCAAAGGCTTCAAGTGTTCGACAACTTTGCGATTGTATGACCTTGTGTCGTGTGGGCGATGAGGTGCCTCTCGATGTTGTTCGTGGTTTCATCTTTTGTGGGAGTGTTCTGTGTCCCTCCCCATACTGGACGTGGTTTCATCTTTTGGCACTTGTTAAAGGCTTGTCCTCTAGGTTGGCACGGTTTTCACGGATTGACGCACGAGGGGAGAGAAGATGTGGGAGAACACGAAGAACATGGCAAACACCACGAAGAACCCACACACACAAAGAGGGATAACTCATGAAGCCTACGAGGGATCACAAACCCAAGTCAACAACACACTAATTGGAGCTGATTTACCTTCACGACCGATCCACCATACCAACAGATGCCTCAAGGGTCAGTCGAGGGAGGTTGGAGTGACACTAACTGATTTCCATGGGGAAAGGATAGCAATCACCAAGGAACCTTGAGACAATCCAATAGATGAATCTATGGAGTGGACATAAATCCCATGGAAGAGGTTCTCCACATGGGAGGGGAGCACAAAGCCCAATTTTATCTACCTAGGAAGGAGAAGGAGTGTCGAGACATCGTAGTAGTTTTCATAGACGGTGGTGCCATGAGACTACGGGTAGAGACGTGGGGAAACGGGATCGCGTTGTAGACAAAGACACAGATTTACCCAGGTTCGGTACGTCGTAATAATACGGCGTTCCTACTCCTGCAAACTCACTAATCAGGACTAAAGCCTGTGTATACAATTACAATGTGAGGTTCTGTTTAGCTATTCGCTGAGGATCAACTTCCCGGCGAGTTAGCCTGTAGCTTCGTGTCTAGTTATCTTATCTCCCGCCCGGCTTTATATAATAGCCGGGTTAGGGCATACAGAGTAGGAAACCTAGAAGACTACGGTAGCCATTAACTTGGAAAGTAAGGAATCCGTCTTCTCCTCCAAGCCAGATCACGTGGGCCGCGATCCAGGTCCTTCTAGAATCCGGCTTCTGTGCGTCAGCTTACTGGGCCGCCCAATGGACCATAGCCCACTACCAGTTGGGCCACCCTGGTAATCCGGCACTTTTGACTACCATCTGATATACCCCTATTCAGTATATATCCGACAGTAGCCCCCAAGAAGGATTAAAACTCTGATTCGCCGTCTTTCGCCAAATGCATATTGTCCGAGAAATATTGGCCAGCAGTCTTGATTCTTCTTTTTCTTCTTTTTAAGAGATGGTAACATAAAACTCGGAATCCTGAAAATCCGGCTTTTCTCACACGATCCTTCGCGGAGAAGGAACCTCCTACGTGAGCACTTTAATCCTGCTGACGTAAGGGACGTTTGGGTTTTGAGTGGGAAACCCAGAAACATATCTCTGACAGATTCTCGCGGGAAACGAGGAGATAACCATAATCATCCTGTCGATCCATTTCCCGGATTTCTCGGCGAGTGACACGCGTTAATCATCCAACGGTCAAAAGAGCCGTTAGCACGCATCGTGACGGATTTCCGGCTATAAATAGCCTTCTTCGTCCTCCCGGAAAATCTTCTGCTCCCACTCGAACGCCATTACAGCGCCCAAGCTTCCAGCAGAGAGAGAGCACCGAACGCACCCTGCGCCCAGGACCTCACCGGAGACGTGCTAGCGCCGCCACCTGATGGCATCTCCGCCGTCTTCGCCCGCACACACCGTTGCGCACGACATCGAGGACATAATCAACAACATGGATCCCCAGTTGGACCCCGACGCGCGCCGGCGACGATGTTCCGGTGAAGACAGCGAGCACCGCGGCGGGCGAGGGAAACGCTTCCGCCGCCGTGGATCCTGCGGGCTCAAGCTCCGCACCTTCTCCGCCGTTCGCTCCCGAAACGGCGGAGGAGAAGATCACGCTCCTCGGCGACGAGCTCGCCGCTGCAGAAGCCGCCGCGTCCGCCGGCGCCGGAGCGGACGAAGAACTGGAGACTGTCGGCAACTGGGTTGCCTGCAGCATTCCCCCCTCCCTCCTTCCAAACATGGAAAAGGAGGGGTTAGTGCTAAAAGGGAAATGGCGGCTCCCGGAGGACGAGAACGAACCCCTGCCAAACGACGGCGAACGGGTTCTTCTCTCCTCCCATCTCCTAAGAGGTATGGGATTACCTCCTTCTGCCTTTTTCCTCCAAGTTCTCTCCCACTATAATATCCAGCCTCATAACCTGCCACCCAATTCTATTCTTTATATGGCCGGGTTTCAGGCCCTCTTCGAGGGTTTCCTAGGCATAGAACCTAGGTTAGACTTCTGGTTATACTGTTTCGGGGTTAAGCGGAACTCTTCGGAGGGCGCACTCCCGACTTGCGGGACCATCTCCTTCACTCTTAGGAGATTTAGGGAGGAATGGTTCCCCAAGATCAGAACCTCGGAATCCGTCAAATTCTGGACGGGTTCCTTCTTTTACCATCCCGATGTCCCTTTCCCGAAAAAGGCCATCGGGGTTCCACCTTTCTCAAACACTGTTGCTGTTCCCCAAGAGAATTGGGGAACAGAAGCCGTCCAAGTTCTGCCGCCTGATCTACTAAGGATCAAGCGGCGCATCGCCAAGCTCACTTCCTTGGATCTGCCTCTAACCGGCATGGACACGGTCCTTTGCTGGTTGGACAGGCGGATCCAGCCATTAGCCAATCATGGCGGCCGTCTCCTCTGCGAGTACACGGGCGCCAACGACAAAATGCGGACAACCAGCAAAGACTAGGCCGTGAAGGATCTGCGGCGGCGCGTAAACCAGTTGGTCGCATCACGCGACCAATATGAAGCGAGTCGGCCAATGTATACAGCCGACAATCCGGCTCCCAAGGTATTTTTTTCCGTCATTTGGGTGGATCTTTTTCATGCTTTCTCGGATTTTTCGCTTCTAACTCTGCTTTTTCTTTTCGACAGATCGCTGACCTTCCTGACTCGGAGCTAGCCTCCGACGCTGATCTGGAGGCGTTGCACGCCGCCTTTACAGGTGGGCGAAAGCGCAAGAAGATTTCCTCCTCTGAGGAAATCATCGATCTTGACGGGATTCCCGTCGTCACCTCCAGGTTAGAACGTCCGGGTTATTTTCTTTTGTCGAAGTTTTCTTCCATCTTCAGAGTTTTAACTCATTCCTGGTTTTTTTGTTTTTTGCCTTTAGCCTGCCTCCCTCTACCTTAAAGCCAAAGAAGCTGAAAAGGCGTAAGGCTGTGACCAACAGAGGCTCTCAACCTTCTCCCGTCATTGCACCGGACACACCGTCCACAATGGCGGAAGAGCATGCGACAGCCCCCACCACCAAGTCGTTGGATCCCAGCCAGCCCGTTGTGTCGGACACGGACACGAGGGAAAGGGCGGCTCCAGAGGTGGGAAATTCTTCTCGGACAATCGACGAGGAGATTCCCACCTTCGACAAGGACTTCAAGAATCTCAAAGGACTTCAATGAAAACTTGGCGGGGTTGCAGCGAATGAGCCAGGTATTTAACTCGCCCCCAAGCATTAAGCAAAATGTATACTTTTCGCCTTGATGCTTTTTAGTTACTCTTTTCCTGGTCGTGTTCCAGCGAACCGCCGAAACCATTAACATGGAAGTTTTCAATAAACTTTCCGTCAAGAACAAGGAAGTTAGAAATCTTCTTTCCATTCTTGAGGTGAAAGAGGTGGAGCTGGCATCGTCTCAGCTGCAGCTGAAGGAAACAACAGGTAAACTTTTTCCCTCTGAAGTTTTTTATTCAACTTTTTGTCTAACTACTTTTCCGGGATTTTTCTAAACTCGGAATTTTCCTTGCTTTCCAGCTGCTTTGGCGAAGGCCCAGCAAATAGCTGAAGATGCCGGCAATGCTGCCAGTCTCCGTGAGGAGAATCTGGACCTTCATAAGCAACTTATGAAGGCCCAAAAGGATCTGGAAGCCAACAATCTGGCCCTTGGAATTGCTCATTCCAAGGCTTCCGAACAGGCGGAGAAGGATAAGTCCACCATCCAGGACTTGGAAAATGCCTTAAACCTTCGCCTGGAGGAAGGCTCCGAAATCGACAAGATCACCGGTAAGTTTTACTTCGTTTACCATTTTTCCATGTCTTGTTTTCATTCTCTGCTTTTTCACTTAACCTTTTTGGTTATTTTGTCTGAAAAAACAGGAGGTAACCCAGATATCACTCGGATTGACAGAATCCGAGCCTTTGGGAAGACGTGGACTGCGATCAGAGCTGCTGGCATGCAGCTGGTCAACAAGTTCCTTCCCACAAGGACTGGAGAGTTCTCGGAAGTTGAGAAACTTCCGGTTGCCATCTTGGAGGTGGCGGAGTCCAGGGAATCCATCCTACGCTCCGCTGCACGGGGTGGTGCACGCATGGCACTCGGCCTTATGCGTATGCACTACCCTGGTGCAAAGTCTTGGCGCGTGGCGTCCGGTATCCCCCAAGGATACACGGAAACTCAGCGATCCACCATCTTTGATGAAATCAAAGGCCACGCCACCAAGATCGCCTCCATGGTGAACATCTCCATCACTTATCCAGAAGAGGAGATCCCGAAAGCCCCCGAGAATGACAGCAGCGAAGAAGACTCGGACGCTTGAAGGGCTGCCTTTAACCTGGATGATGAAAGTAGACAATAGGAGTATTACTGCACTTTTACAATGTAATTTATATTGTAATGCTTCTATTCCTTTTGTATAAACAAGAACTCCGCCTTTTGCAGTTTTAATTATGAAATTCTTTGCAAGGTTTCCGGGTTTTAATATTCCTTTGCCTTCTAAGTTCTCTGGCTTATGTGTTTTAACTGTACTTAGTGTTTGAAATGGCTCGATAGTATTATGAATCATCATGCCGAGTAACTGGGTATAACCGATCAGTTTAAACTCGGAAACATGGATCATACTAAAGGCATTTTTACTAACTAGCTCCAGTGACCCAACATATAAACAATCAGATAATACTTAGAGAAAAGTAAGGAATTTTTTGAAACTTGGGCACGCAGGCACAATCCGAGTTTCCTTTAGCCGTTAGCAGGCTGAAAATCATTCAGTTTTTAAACACCGAGCACGCATGCACAATTCGGGTTAACATTGAGTATTTTGTAAGATCATTGGGAAATAGATAAGGTGGAATCATGCTTTGTACTATAATAAACTTGTAAAAACATGGATATAAGAATTCCGAAAACTTTATTTCATGATCTTAAAGACGTTTACATAGAAATTGAACTAAGTATAGAAGGGACGTAACTGCTGGATGCTCCAAGGCCTCTTTGTCTCTCCTAGTTCATCATCTATCTTTCTCTTTCTTTTGCGATTCGGCTTTTCGGGATCATCTTCCGTGTCCCGAATATCTACAAGATAATATGACCCATTTTTCATAGCTTTGCTGATTACAAATGGTCCTTCCCATACTGGGGCCAATTTGTGTTTTCTTTGGTGCACCAATCTCAGCACTAAGTCACCTTCTTTAAAAGAACGATGCCTGATTTTCCGACTATGATAACGTCGTAAACTTTGCTGGTAAATGGCGGATCTTTGAAGCACAAGCTCTCGTTCCTCTTATAAGAGATCGACGACATCCTGACGTGCTTCTTCGGCATCCGAGTCATCGAAATCCCGCACTCTTGGGATATCATGGATCATGTCCGTTGGAAGAATAGCTTCCGCACCGTAAACTAGGAAAAACGGGGTTTGCCCAGTTGACCTGTTTGGCGTCGTTCGAATACTCCAAAGCACGGAAGGTAGCTCCTCTACCCATGCTCCAGCTGCTCTATGAAGAGGAGATTCGAGTCTTGGGCGTATTCCTTGCAGGATTGAGCTGTTTATTCTCTCAACCTGTCCATTGGATTGCGGGTGTGCCACAGATGCGAGATCTAGGCCAATTCCCGTTTGTCGGCAATATTTTGCCAACTCTCCAATGGAGAAATTTGTCCCGTTGTCGGTTATTATGTTGTGTGGAACGCCATATCTCATGACTATGTCAATGATGAAATTTCTGACAGTTACACCGTCAAGCTTTTTGATGGGTTTAGCCTCCACCCATTCGGTATACTTATCCACAGCTACGAGTAGATGTGTAAGTCCGCCTCGCACAGTTTTGAACGGTCCCATCATATCTAGCCCCCAGACCGCAAACAGCCATGTAATTGGGATAGTTTTGAGTGCTCGGGCCGGCATATTAGTCTGCTTGGCGTAATATTGACACCCTTCACATGTGTTAACTATGTGCTCAGCATCTGTCTTGGCTGTTAGCTAGAAAAACCCGACACGGAATGCTTTCTTAACTATGCTTTTTGATTGAGCATGGTGTCCGCAATCTCCGGCATGGATTTCTTGTAGGATTTCTCGTTCTTCTTCTGGTGAAATACACCACAGAAAAATTCCGGAAGTACTACGTTTATACAGGCAATTATCAATTACCGTGTATCCTTTGCATCGACGCTGAATTTGTCTCTGCAAGACTTCGTCTGCTCCTTCCGGGTACTTCTGGTTGACTAAGAAGTTTAAATATGGAATTGTCCAGTCCGGGTTAACGAGCATAACTTCAATTGACTCGGAAGCCAGAGGGTAATCGATATCTCCACCTTTTATGGATGGCTCGTACAAATGCTAGACGAATACACCTGGTGGTAGTATTTTTACCCTTTCTGACCCCATGCGGGCTAATGCATCCGCGTTCCAATTTTCCTCCCTTTTAACATGGAGTACTTCGAATCCGAAGAAACAAATGGCGAATTCGTCCACCGTTCTCCGATATTCGGCCATTATAGGGCTCTTTGTGTCCCAGATTTGGTTGAGCTGATGATGTACCAAATCCGAGTCACCGTAGCACAGGATGCGTTTAACCCCTATTTCTTTTGCAATGTGCAAGCCATGAAGCAGAGCTTCGTATTCTGCCACATTATTGTTGGCGTTGAAGTGTATTTATAATACATACTCCATTGTGTCTCCTTTAGGGGATTTTAAGACTACACCAGCTCCAGCGCCCTCCTTCATCTTGGATCCGTCAAAATGCATGATCTAATACTCGGACTCCGGCATTGGTGTTTTCTCCATTGCTTCCGTCCAGTCGGCGACAAAATCTGCCAGAACCTGGGATTTTATTGCCGTCCTTGGCTGATACTTAATGTCGAAGGCTGCTAGCTCGGTACCCCATTTGGCTACTCGGCCAGTTGCCTCCGCATTGTTTATTATATCCCCTAGTGGTGCTTTACATACCACTGTTATGGAATGTCCTTGGAAGTAATGGTGTAACTTTCTAGATGCGAAAAATACGCCATATGCCAGTTTTTGGTAGTGTGGGTACCTTTGCTTGGACTCGGAGAAAACTTCACTTATGTAATATACCGGATGCTGGTCTGGTATACTTTGTTCGTCTTTCTTCCGTTCCACAACAATTACTGCACTAATAACCCTGTTTGTAGCCGTGAGGTACAATAACATAGGTTCTTCGTCTTTTGGGGATGCCAAAATCGGAGCTTTCATCAAAGTTTCCTTCAACTGGGTTAGCGCTACATCGGCCTCTTCTGTCCACTCGAATTTGTCGGATTTTTTCAGCAACTTGTAGAGTGGTAAGGCTTTATCCCCCAACCGACTAATAAATCTGCTGACGGCAGCAGCGGAACCCGTCAGTCTTTGGACATCTTTCACACACATAGGTTTGGAGATGTTCAAGATGGCTTTGATCTTTTCCGGGTTAACTTCTATTCCTCTGTGAGAAACGATGAAACCCAGAAGTTTTCCTGAGGGAGCCCTGAATACGCACTTTGATGGATTTAACTTCATCTTATAAGTGCGCAAGTTTTCGAAGGTTTCTCGCAAATCCTCAAGGAGTGTGTCTTTTTCCTTGGTTACGACAGCAATACCGTCTACGTAAACGTGGACGTTTTTGCCAATCTGACTATGCAAACATCGTTGCATGCAACGCTGGTAAGTTGCACCTGCGTTCTTCAGGCCAAATGGCATGGTTACGTAATAATACGTCCCGTACGGGGTTATAAAAGAAGTCTTTATTTGATCTTCCTTTTTCATGCGTATTTGGTGATACCCGGAATAAGCATCCAAAAAGCATAAAAGCTCAGAGCTTGCGGTGGCGTCTATTATTTGATCGATTCGCGGTAACGCGAACCTATCTTTGGGACACAATTTGTTCAAGCCTGTGTAATCTATACACATTCTAAGAGCAGTGGTGTCTTTCTTCGGTACTAATACCGGATTTGCAGACCAATCAGTGTGGATTACTTCCTGGATGAAATCTGCTGCTAAAAGCCGGATAATTTCCTTGCCAATAGCCTTCCGTCTTCTTCCGTCAAATCGACGGAGACCTTGTTTGACGGGTTTGTAGCCTGGAATTACCTTAAGTTGATGCTCAGCAAGTTCCCTGGGTACGCCTGGCATGTCAGCTGGACACCAGGCAAAAATATCCCAGTTCTCACGGAGGAACTTGATGAGCTCGCCTTCCTATTTGTCGGTCATCCCAGTTCCTACCACGACAAATTTTGTCGGATCTTTGGGTTCTAGGATTACCTGCCTTGTATTCTCGGATGCCTTGAAGCTATCTGCTGGCTTCCGGGTTTCTTTTCCTGCCGGCATTTCTGTCGGCGATACCTCCTTAGCCAGCTCTTTCAGCTCTTCCTTTGCTATGATCTTTTCAGCGCAAAGGGCGTTTTCTTTTTACAGCTTGTTCGCCAGCTTGAAGTCTCCAGTTATGGTGATTACCCCTCCTTTCGGCCCTGGCATTTTCAGCTTGTTATAAATATAACATGATCTTGCCATAAATTTGGCGAAAGCTGGACGTCCGAGAATTGCGTGATACACGCTTTCGAACGGCACCACCTCGAAGGATACATTTTCCTGACGGAAGTGATCTTTTTCTCCGAAAGTGACATCTAGGAAAATTTCTCCTAGGAATCGTGCTTGCCTGCCGGGAACAATGCCATGGAAGCGTATGTTGCTGTGATTGAGCTGGGTCTCGGAGATTTTCAGATGTCTCAACGTATCCAGGTACATTATGTTGATGCTGGATCCTCCGTCCATCAGCACTCTTCTTAGCCTAGTGTTCTGGACAATAGGGCTTACAATAAGAGCTTGTGTGCCGGGTTCAGGGATATTCCCTGGATGATCAGACTGATCCCAGGTTATTGGTGTGTTCGAATACTTCAAGAATTTTGGGGTTGCCGGAACAACCGCATTTATTTCTCGAAGTGTTCTTTTCGCCACCTTTGCTGATGGAGTTGCTAGGAAAGTTAGGGCGCATTCTCCATCAACTCTCGGAAACTTGGGTTCGCCTTTCCGCTGTTGTTCCTGGATTTTTTCGTCAGTGTCCGATTCACTGTCTTCTTTCTCAGCTTCTGGCTTTTGTTTAGAGAATTTCCTTTTGGAACTCTTCCCCTTGTTTCCGGATCCTGCACTGCCTTTCATGTGCTTATTCAGCCGGCATTGTGCGTTCGTATGGGTGGGTTTCCCAAATTGCGAATGGTGGACGCAGGGTTCCGACTTAATCTTCTCCCACTCTTCTTTAGTGTAGTTGATTGGTTCCGAACTGCGTCCTTTCCATCTGTTCCCTTTTTCACTTCAAAAGGCTATGTTAACCTCTTTGGGTTTTGGTGTTGCATCTGAAGTTCCTTTTTTGTCAGAGCGAGGATTTTTCTTGGCCAGTATCAGTGCATCGATATTGCCGCCTCTTGCTCTGATATCGTCTTCGGCTGCAGCGTGTTCATTGGCGGTTGTCAGCATAGGTCCGAGATCTTTGTGCTGTTTGGAACCAACCATGAACGGTACAAGACCGGGTTTTAGGCCATTGACGAAAGCATGCATTGCTTGTACGTCAGTTACTCCAGAGCAACTATTCTTCATTGCAGTCCATCCGGAGATGAAATCCACGTATGGTTCATCCTCGAACTGGGTGCAACGGTTCAACTGGTTGATGATGTTCGGGCGTTTGTAAGTTCCCCGGAAATGCTGAGTGAATACTCGAGCCATATCATCCCAGCTGTCTACAGTTTTTTATGGCAATCCATTGATCCAATCTCTGGCTCCATCCAGTAACATTAGGGGGAGAAACTTTACAGCTTCCAGGTCTGACCCATTGTTAATCTGGACGGCTGTATGGTAGTCTGAGAGCCAGGTATCCGGGTTTGTACTGCCGGTGTATTTCTGGTACGTTGGACTGACTTTGGCAAAGCCAGAATGCAGGGTTATCCTTCGGATCCTATCAGTGAAACACTTAGGTCCAAAGTATAGATCATCCTTTTCCGCTCTATCCATGTGTGCGGAGTACCTGCCGGCTGAATGGACAGAAGGGGATCTACTCCTTTCTTTTCCATTGTTGCGCGGACGCGCTTTTCCGGGATCGTTTCTATTTCTTTCAAGATCACGCCCTTTTGGATGAGGCGGAGTTCTACTCCTGTGCCTTTCTTTATCCTTGGGAGGTGTCGAAGATCTCTCACGCCTGTGAGGTACATCATGTCTTCCGGCTTTTTCAGCAGGGTGTCTCGGAGGTGGCATTGCTTTGCCATCATTCTGGTGTTTTTCTTCCCGATCGTGGGGTTTACGTCCACCTTACGGGAGATGAGATCCGGTTCTCGACGCTTTATCCCTATTGTCGGGGTTTTTCTTATCTTTTCTCGGATCTGCTTTCTTATCCTTCGAATTGTCGGAATCTCCAGGTTCTTCCGGTCCAGGTGCTCCAGCGGCGCAAGTAGCTGTTTTGCATAGGGCGGAGTCGTCGTGCAACTTCCCTGATCGCTCTTGGGCCCGCTGTTGTTGTTGCAATGCTTTTCCTAGGAAAGCATACACCCCTTGGATTTTTTCACCATTGGAGTACATGTCATTGTTGAGGATGGCAAACGCTGCTTCCGCATTTTCTGCTGCGGTTTTGTATATTGGTTCGCCCCTGGCATCTTTGCCGTTTACCTGCTTTTGCCAAGATGGGTTGTGAAACCTTTCTTTTGGGGGCAGTACTTCCGGTCTTACGATTCCGGGTAACCTTGTAGGTAGAAATCCGGGATCATAGTCATCCTCGACTGGGTATAGGGCGGGTGGGATAAATTTGCTTCCACCGCAAAACCCCATGGCCTCTGCGGTTAGTCCGATAAAGATATTAGCAGATCCGATCGGTAACACGCAGGCACTTACCAGATGATTTTGTGCCGGTATGTAGGATCCATTGTCGAGGAAGCGTCCGACGTCGTCGTCGAACTCCAAGCTTCCGACAGTTATGGAACTGCCGATCCCGCCGAGTATCCCAGATCGGAACTTAACGCCTGACGTCGTCTGCCCCACGGTGGGCGCCAACTGTCGAGACATCGTAGTAGTTTTCATAGACGGGGGTGCCATGAGACTACGGGTAGAGACGTGGTGAAACGGGATCGCGTTGTAGACAAAGACACAGATTTACCCAGGTTCGGTACGTCGTAATAATACGGTGTTCCTACTCCTGCAAACTCACTAATCAGGACTAAAGCCTGTGTATACAATTACAATGTGAGGTTCTGTTTAGCTATTCGCTGAGGATCAACTTCCTGGCGAGTTAGCCTATAGCTTCGTGTCTAGTTATCTTATCTCCCGCCCGGCTTTATATAATAGCCGGGTTAGGGCATACAGAGTAGGAAACCTAGAAGACTACGGTAGCCATTAACTTAGAAAGTAAGGAATCCATCTTCTCCTCCAAGCCAGATCACGTGGGCCGCGATCCGGGTCCTTCTAGAATCCGGCTTCTGTGCGTCAGCTTACTGGGCCGCCCAATGGACCATAGCCCACTACCAGTTGGGCCACCCTGGTAATACGGCACTTTTGACTACCATCTGATATACCCCTATTCAGTATATATCCGACAAGGAGGGGTCCTATATATAGTGGAGGGGGTAGGTAGGGGAGATACAAGGGAATATTCCCTATCACTGCGCGCATGCAGGTAAGTCGCAGGGGAGCCGGTCTGGGAGGCCGGGTGGATCTGTAGGGAGGCCGGCCTAGGCCGGGTGTAGGCCGGGCCGGTCTGTAAGGTGGCCGGCCTGAGGCTCGCAGGGAGACCGGTCTTCCTGGCTCTTCTCGACTTTGTTTTCTCGCTTCTTCCTCCTCTTCCACGCGTATGCCTTGGATGGCTTAGATTCTTGGGCTTCCTCGGTATCTCACCTCGTGTCCATGCTCATCATGTCCAACCTATGTGCAAGAGGGTCGATAGTCAAGTAGTATACCAATCAAAGGCGTGCGATATGAGGGCTCATTGAGGAAGGATTTCACCTTTTAAATTCACGGTGACTTGACAGATGATGGAGTGTGAGACATGCCCAGTGGGATGGGTCGCGCTGCATCGACACTAGTGGGAGACCGACTAGTTTGGTCGAGCGAGTCACCGTTGGTCGTGTTATCATGGTTGACGCCTTTTGTTGTCTTTGATGTGTCATCAACCAGAGTACTAGCTGTGGAAAGGTTAATATTCCGACATATCTTTACTATTAAGGTTGCAGTGGAGGTGAGGCGGTGTCACACTTCTCATTATTTACAAAGCAAATGCCACCGTCGTAACGAACTTTATTTTTAAAAGCTAACCCTTTCGAGAGAAAAAAGCAAAGGAGAGGAGCATGCAGCGGTAGTTCCTAGATTTTCTCTATGACCAAAAAACCACCAGACTACTCACCCATATTTATAGGTCGTAACAAATTTGCTGATTATACGCCCCCGCTCGCTTGCTCGAGTGGTAGAATAAAATTAGTCGAAGACACTGTGTGTGCGAATTGTGATCGTGGGCATGCAAACCGGTGAGTTCACTGAATAGTCATAGCCAGCCCCTCTACTCATGTGTTTAATGGGCTTTTTAAAGCCTTAATCAGCTAGGCTAATTAGGCATGCAGCCATATGTGACTCTCTCATGGAGATGATTTTTTTTTCTTTTCTTGTAGGGACGCTTATGGACATGAGATGATTATCTTTAATGATAATTTTTTAATTATTCCCAGCTAGACGTGTGAACATGATTTTATATTTTATTATTTTCTATTAATTTTGATTCTAAACCCAATCATAACATTGCATATTGTGCATTTTAACTACTCAGAAACTTGGTAATAATCTGCGGTACCACATATGTATGTGGCCCACTTCCGGGAACACGCGGGTTGTTCCAAACAGTTGGCAATATCAATACTGAGACGCACATACGAGAGGCTGGTGATAAATGAAACCAGAGTTGCATGGCAGAGAGATGTAGTGCCGACGACGATTCGTCCATGAAATCAAGGGTGTGTCCGATAGGAGGCGTCCATGGCTCGTGAATCGGAGGAGCGGCGATGACGGGTTTGTTGGGGTTTGGGACATAGAGGATGTCTTTAAAGTGGCAAATTATTTTCGAATTGTTTACACGTAGAACGCTGTTAAGGACGAGTAATGACACCATTTACACCGTGAGCGCATACAATAGTATATATTAGTAGTCAAAGTCATGCAACCAATACTAGAAAAATAAATTAAGCACCAAGCATTATTATTTTTGGTTTGAAAGAAATGAATGGAGTTTATCGCTTCTGTCACATTTGGTATAGCATTTCTAGGGTTCTGAATATGTTCAAAACTACACTCGATATCATGATATGGGTATCTATAAAATTGCAGACCAAATGGGATAATATATCCATGTATAATTTATTGTTACCCCATAGCAACCCATGGGAATTAAGCTAGTTAATTCCATTTATGGAAACTTAGTTTTGGTAAATTTTTAGTATCTTAATCCCTTTAGAAATTTCATGAATCAAAACAAGTATCATCTGTTAGACAGAAAAGAAATCAGGAGACAAACGGAAGGTAAAGATAGGAAGGACATAACGGACAATATAGAGAGAAAATGCTGCATATAGGTGGGGCCTATCCATTATCTTGACTGCATGCGCCACCGGTAGAGAAAAAGGAAAGAGTTGTTCATGCGGTGGAAATTAACCGCCCCAACGATCACCCATGAAGGAGCTATCCTGTTATATTGTTGGTGTTCGGTGGGTTTGCCCTGATTATGCCGATTTCACCGGTTTTTCCATAATTAAGTAGATACCGTCTTCTTAATCTTGACCTAATAATAAAAATAGTAATAACCTAATAACAAAAGGAGTAACGTTTCTTACTTCGTCCGTCGAGTTTCTTGTCGTCCGTCATATTTTGGTCTGATCTCTATCCCTCACTACCCCCCGATCGATCGCAATTGTTTCTCGAGACACACACCCGTGCGCGTTTCGTGATTATCGTCAACTATAATCCGTCCCAATCTCCACACACACGATTCTCCTACGTGACCTTAGGTTAAAAAAAAAACAGATCACGCTATGTGGGTACTACTCCTACATGACCCATGAATAAACCGGATCTATATGTATCTATACTACTATTAAAAGAGCAAACATTTTCTTTCTTAGAACCACCCCGTAAGTGTACCCAGTTTCATCCAGTCTCACTGCTACCACCAGATTATCCCACATGGTTAGATCCGACGATCCAGATTAAAGTAATCAGTTATGGTGTGTGCACGTAGCAATTACGGTCTGCCGGGCGGACGAAAATTTCCGCCTCGCGTGCAATCCACCCGATGGAGATAACTCCCTTGATTCCGCTCCTCTAATTACGCTAGGTAATTCTTCCTATCCGCAAACCTTTCTCAGATTCCTCCGATCTTGGCTCCACCCAAACCTGTAGCCTCTGTTGCCGGCACGGCCGCCTCGCTGTCCACCTGCGCACACGCCAACGCTGCTACTCCTGCTGGGTACTTCGTCGCTGATGCCTTGCTGCTCTTCCTCGAGGTCATCCCCTATGATCCCAACGCTCTGCCACCTGCGCCTCCACGCCAAGCCGCCCCGCGGCGGATCTGTGTACCAGCCACAGACGCCGGCGGCCGACGCACCAACCACCTCTGGTCCTTCGATCGAGTACTGCAGCCGCTAATTCTCTTCTCCAGGGACGCAAAATTGTCGCCGTTGTTGCTCTCAACCTGTCGCCGCCGCGGCCGCAGGTGACAATCAAGTAAGTTAGGGACTGCTTCACCTCCTAATTTAGACTTGTGATACAGTTCTGAATATCACCGTTGTTGTTTTTGACCTATTCCTGTCTAACTAACATATAGGTAGACATGAAGAATATTGGTTACGATCTTGCCATATTCCATATATCAGATGAGAAATGTTGTCTAATTAACATCCAGGTAGACCTATCCTCAATTTGTGCATATTTTCTTCACATGGAGAAGGTAACGTTCAGGTCATGGAAGAATGCATTCTGGTTGCCTATCTAAACAATATTCAGCCAGCTGCATGGGATCTATTTTCTCATTGTAAATACTGGTTACTGGTACAAGTTTTTCCAAACTCTTCTTCGGTATACAATTCTCTGGTACCATTATTATTCATGACTCCTGATTTTTGAAACAGGAGGTAAACCATCTCTGTATATGGTGAGCCTATAGGAAATCTGACAGAAATTGAATTCATGCTATGTTGAGCAAGTAGGTAGATGGAAGTCGGATTGGTGGCACATGGATATGGTAGTAGTGAAGCAGTCGGGCGAGAATTAGCGAAAGTGGACATGGCGATTTCTATCGGATGAGCCAAAAATAGTAGTGAGGAGGTGAACTGTTTGGACGGTGCATATGCAGGACTCGATGAGCCAGTCCACGACATCCTACACCAGGTGATATTTCTATTCCGTATTATTTCAAACTACAGATATTTGCTGACAAATCCCCTAGCTAGAGCTTCGCATTATCTGTATTGTGTGTATGCCATGTGTCCGATAAAATGCACACGTGTCAGTCTATTCAGTGATCTCCTGGATTCGTCGATGTAATTTGGTTCAGGTGCAATTCAATTGATTTCTTGCCAATCAATTTATTGCATTATTTAATGTAAGAGCATGTCTAACAGGCCCCGTATCACGCGAGCGCCCCGTATAATTCCGGCGGCATACGGGGCGCGGGCCAAAACGGCCGTCTAGCAGGACCCGTATGCCGCCTGGCCCGTAACAAAAATTTACGGGGCCTGCTCCACCGCCCCCTCCGCCCCGTACATATAGAGGGTGAGGGTTCGGGTGGGGGTCCAACCCCCCACCCGCAACCCTAGCTCCGCCGCGCGCCGCCGCCGCATTCGCACTTCCGGCGAGCAATTACGCACGCTTAGCCGCACAATTAGAAGCTCCACCACCGCCATGAGCTCCCCCGACGCCTCCGGCTCCTCCACCGCCCGCTCCAAGCGCCGCCGCGAGCCGGAGACGCTCGAGGAGGCGTGGCGGCTCCATTGCAAGCACTCTGTTGCAGGGAGCCGCCGGAGCGTGTGGAAGTACGTCGCGTGGCCGGAGGCAATGCCGGACACGCTGAAGGACTACGCCCCGGGAGGGATTTACTACACCGTCGACCCGCCGCCGCGGCCGATGAGCGGCCGCAAGTTCGAGAAGTGGCTCGCCGAGAGGGAGCTGCTGCAGTCGTGCAAGCGCGGCGGCGACGGCGCTAGCGGCAGCGGAGGAGGACGCGCGGCAGCGGAGGAGGAAGCGCTGCCGGCGACAGAGGAGGAGGAGGAGGCCGCCTTCGCGGCCGCGCTCGAGCTCTCGAAGCAGGAAGCAGAGGCGCGGGCGCGGGCGGAAGCGGAGGAGGAGGCGAAGGCCGTCGCCGACGTCGAGGCCTTCAAGGAGATGGAGGCGAAGGCCGGCCCCGTCGTCTTCCTCGACTAGTTATAGGTTAGATTTCTAGCAGTTCTAGCAGTTCTAGCAGTTCTTGTAATGGTGATCTGAACGAATCAATGAAATCAAGCTTCTTCTTCTCTCCCGCGTAGTTCGAATTTAAATATACGGGGCGGATTTAAGGGGACTGCTAGACGAACTCGAAAAACTGAGCAAAGATTTTCCTAATTTTCCTATACAGGGCCCTCTACACGCGATTTAGAGGGCCAAACTTTACGGGTCCTGTTAGACATGCTCTAAGCATGTATCCTAGATGGACCGAGGTGTTCTATAAGTTCCATTTTAGCTCGCCTCAAAACTATAGTGGGAAATACTAGGTACCTTGCCATTCCGAAACTATTGAATCTTTGGTTATTTCAGCTTGCTGTTTTGAAATGATTTTTTTAGTTATTTGGATGATCCTTTTTATGAGAATTGTGGTACCAAATTTTTAACCTTGTTTGTGTACAACTATATGAGTGTTGGCATTTGTCTGTCAACAGGTTAGCTTGAGGAAATTTCATTTTAGTTACTACAGAATTGGCTTTTGTCGTGGGTCCCAAAGCTCCCTGTGTCTTCTAAGATTTTCCCCGGCGTGTTAGGCTGAACTATTGTTTTAGAGCTACAAAGTAAACTATTTACCTTTTATTGTGTTAGGCTGAAGTGTCGGGAGAAGTATTTGGAGAGCCTAGAGAAAGCAAAATATAAGTTGTCTTCTTACTTGCAAATTTGATCTTAATCAAAAATGTATAAGCTGTATGTATTATTTGCAAATCTGATGTGTTGAGCTGGCCTTTATTTTCTTTACGTGACATACATTTTCCAAACTACTATATATGTTCCTCAATATAAGACGCTTTAATTTGAACCGCCAAAACGTCTTATATTAGGGCATCTCCAGCCGTCCCCCCCAGAGCCCCCCCAGGGGGCTTTTTTCGCGGCGGAAGCGGCGAATAGCGCCGCTTCTTCACCACTCGGCCCCCCCAGCGGCCCAAATAGCGCCGTTTCGGCGCTATTTGGCGCCGCGGCACCCAGGCCGAACCCAGCCCGCTGGGTTCGGCCTAGGGGGGCGAAACTGCGCGGCCGCGCGTGCGGGCCAACGCTGTCAGTGACGCCCCGGGAAAACGCGGGAACAGAAACCACCGCCCGTGACTTTCTTCTCGGCGCCCGCGCCGTCAAAGGCTGCCGGAGGCGGCCGGCCAGTGCATGCGCCCCAGTCAAAGTCCACCGGATTAATGGCGGGGGCGGCAGCGGCGGCACGCGCGGCGCGGCGATTGGCCGGCCAGGCTATAAAAATGGGGCCCGCCCCCTCCCCGTACGCACAGTCTCGACTCTCTCCTCGCCGTTCTTTCCCCACCCTCGAACCTCGCCGCAATGGAGAACCTCTGGGACGCGTGGCCCGAGAACGACGACGTCGAGCTGCCGCCAGCGCAGCAAACGGCGCTGGAGCCGCAGGTGGTGGCGCCGGAGCCGGTGGCGCCGGAGCAGCCACCCGAGCACGACGAGGCGCGAGAAGCGCGACGAGCCGCCCGCCACTGGAGACGCGAGGTGAGGAGGCAGCCAGTGTGGCCCGAGCAGCACGCCGGGCTGCACTCGTTCGAGACCTCGCAGAACGAGGAAGCGTACCGCGGGGTGCGCGGCGTCCTCGAGCAGGCCGCGGCGGCGGCGGCGGAGGCGGCCGCCGTTCGTGCCTCCCTGGAGACGCACCAGCGGGAGGAGGCGGCGCGAGCGGTGCGCCGCCAGATGGCCCAGCGCGCTGCCTCGGTCGAGCAGCAGGGCATCATCGCCCTCTACGAGGACCGGCGGCAGGTTGCGCTGCAGGGTGAGCGGCGGCGCAACCGCCCGCCCTCCGAGCAGGCGCGACTGCACCGGCTGCGCCTGCAGGCCCGAGCGGAGCGGGCGGAGCAACGCCGTCTCGCCGCGGCGAGCCAGGACGAAGCCGGCCCCTCCAACCAGCACCGCCACGACGACGTCGCTGATGAAGACGACGATGCGTAGGCGTAGGGGTCATCGAGTAGTTTAAATCTCCTATGTTTTTAGTTTAAATTTTTCGTACTAGCGCCGAATATGTACGCACTTTCCGAATTTCAATAAAATTTCTCCTGTTTTCATTTTGCGTTTGTTTGGGCCGCTTCTTGGGCTCGGGACGCGACTGGGAAACGCGCCCCCCCAGGTTCCAGAATAGCGCCGTTTAGCGCCGCGGCGGCACCAAAACGGCGGCGTTTTGGGCCCTGGGGGGGCGCAACGGCTGGAGATGCCCTTAAGAAGCAGAGATAGCATTTCAATTGCATGAAATTCTTCATGCATAGGCCTCACCCAATCAATAAATAAGATGATGTAACAGAATTCTTTAGGTCAAGCACAACGTTTGTTGAGTTTTTCCTACAACTAATGGTGCAAATTTTGTATAACCTTTTGACCATAGTATGTTTAAAGCCTTCTTATTTACGATGATGGAAGAGTAATACCCACCTTGTTATGGTTAGTAATGAAATGCCCATGGAGTTATGGAAGAATCTGTTTTGTGAGGTTCTTCGTCATTAAATATGATAAATTTCCTTACCGATTAACAATAATGGACCAACTTTATATAATCTTAATTGCAAAATCTCTGCGCCAAACGTCCCGATTTCTTAGAAAATATAGTTTGCGCTCAAGGGAATTTCATCGGATGAGCTTGTTTTCATTAACATGGTTCATGAAATATTATTGGCGGCAATAATATTGACCGAGGTTTGTACTACTTGCGCCTCACCTCCAGTAGTTTGATGGACACATGTTAGGATTGTCATGGCTAGCTGGTGCATTTCCCACCCTTGCATGATTGGAAGGATCGGTGTGAGCGTGTAACTTCGATAAATTTCACTTCGGTGATCGCTCTAGCCACAAACACAATCAGATAGAAGCTTGAATATCTAGGAAAAACATACAAATCTAAAATATTTGTAGAGTTATCACAAAGACGTGCGTGCACGTGCACACTAACTAGTCGTATATAACTAGAAAACTAAAAGACGAGAGGTTATAAAACTGAGCTAATCCCAAGAGCCTGTCGTCGCCGTGGAGCCTGGTGAGGTACGCCACAGAGATAGAACGTGTCGTCGACACGGCAAGGTCACCAGGATACCTGGCGAGGTACGCCGTCGCATTCTCGTGAGATAATAGCATAAAACTACCACTTTTCGCATTAGATTCCGAAAAACTACCAATAGACGTTTGAATCGCAAAAACCTACCGGATTTTTCGCTGATTGTCGCGGAATGCACAAGTCCCTGTCCGAGCGCGAATTGACACCCAAAATGACAGGTGGGGCCCAGTCGTCAGGATGGAGCCGTTAACGCCCGTTAACGCCGCATCCCACGCGCGCGTGTACAAACCCCCCTTGTCTGTTTCGCCGGCCCCGCAACTTGTTTCCGTTCCCCTTTGTCGCCGCCGACGCCATCGCCGCCCCCGCCGCTGTCCGCGCTGTCGGCCGTCACCTCCGCCGCCATGCCGAGCTGGGACGAATCTTCTTCGTCGACCAACGATGTGCTAGCTGTAAGTTTTATCTCTGCTCAGCATTGTTGGATTTAGGGTTTGGGTGGTAGATCGATGTGAAAAATAGCTCGATTTGGTCGATGAACTTACGATTTCTTGTGGAATAGGACATCACCCCTCTGGATCTGTCTCCTGATACCGTGGAGGACCCCACATTCTTTGGCATTGAAACTGATTGCTCTGCGGTGTGCCGCGTCCAAAAGCTGAAGCCTAGGAGGTGTGTGGCATTCCAAGGAATCAACACTGGCCGTAGATTCTATCTGTGCTCTGTTCTGAACATAAGTAATCTCTGTTGTTACATTGATAACTGAAACTTGTGGCTGTAGTTATATCTGTTCTTGTATCTCTGTCTGAAACATGTAGCTGAAGCCTAGGGATTGTTCTTATGTAGCATGAGCAGAGAAGATTTGTTACTAACACATATGGTGTAATTCTTTGCAGCAAGTGGAGAACTGCGGTTTTGTTTCTTGGGTTGATGGTGAATGGCCAGAAACAGCCCAGAATGCACTAGGAAGACTGTGGTCAATGCTATATGATAGCAAGAGTGAAAGAGTTGTTGAGAAGTGTGATCATGTGCAGTTTATCCATGATCTGGCTTTAGAGAAGCACAAACTTGAGAAGCAGTACTCAAGCCTTGTGGAGGATGTCAACAAGTATTGCTCTGCCACTCACAGGCAGGTTATGGAAGAGAACTATGCAAAGATCATGAAAGAGGGAAACACATCTGAGGTGGAGGTGGTTGAGGAGAAGGAAATTGATTTGCTAAAGAATAAAATTGAAGCACAAGAGAAAGAAATTGCAGAGCTGAAGCAGGTACAGAGATCTCAAGCTGATGTGATGAAGGTGAACCAGGAAAAATTTGCTGCTGAAAACATAGCCCTGAAAGCTGAGAAGAAAAAATTGGAGTACATGATATTTAAGATGGTGAATGCTAGCCAGGCTTTGAAGGAGAAGCTTAAGAAGATAAAGGAAATTACAGATGAGTAATCTGTAATTTCCTCTGATGCTACTATGAACCTATGAATGTTTGTACTGTTAGTTTAATCTGATGAGTACTGTTAGTTTAATTTCAGAGAGATGAACCTGTCAGTTTGGATTGTAATGGCACATTTGAAGTTGATTTGAACCTTTATGTTTGAATGAGATGTGTGATCCATTGTTTGTGTTGTTATTTCTGCCTGTGGTATGCTAAAGTTGAATTAGAAGTTGTCGAGAAGTTGTCGACACTTCTCGACAACTTCTCGACAACCCTAGACTAGTATATTGTTATGAAAATGATTACTGTGGGTGTCGAGAACTCGTCGACAAGTTCTCGACAAACCTATACTAGTATATTAAAGTGATCACTACGGGTTGTCGACAACTTCTCGACAACCCCACCAGACCATAGCCTATCCAATGGATCAGTTCTGGTTGTCGAGAAGTTGTCGACAACTCTAGCACACCATAGTTTACCAAAATGATCTTGTTGGGTGCTATGTAAAAGATTCAAAATGGCCTAGCTATTGACAACACATAATTAAATGGATGAGTCATCATCTGACAAGATATAAAGGTCTGAAATGACATGATGAACTCACACATGATCTCTTACATATTATAGTCTTACACAAACTGACATAGTTTTGACACATAACAAACTGACATAGTTTTTACACAAACTGACATCAAGTTTTGCAACATAAGTCTTGCACATACTGAAACACAAATTAACATAATGTCACTCATTTGTGGTTGCTATGCTTCCCAGCATTGAGATAGCCTTGCATTCTACTTGTCACCTTTGTCTTCCTTTTTCCTAAGAAACTAGTGCCAGGCTGTGAAGCACTGGAAGTTCTTGGAGCAGAAAATGGTCTTGGACCTGAAGCTGGAGGTGCTGATGTAGGTGGACTTGGTGCTGGTGAAGTTGATCTTGCTACTGCTGGAACTGCTGTTGCTTCTGGTGCTGAAGTTGCTCTTGGTCCTGGTGAAGTTGATCTAGCTGCTGCTGGAACAGATGTAGTTGCTACTGGAGTTGGAGGTGCTGATGTAGATCCTTGAGTTGGAGGTGTTGTACTAGTAGCACCAGAAGTAGATGAACCCTCACCAAGGTTGTGTCTGCTAGCCTGGATTGATATAAACATGTGAGAAGTTGAAAAATAAAAGTAGTACAATATAAACATGGGAGCAGTTGAAAAATAAACATTTGAGAAGATACCTGGTGAGCATTTTTCCTGATTTGCAGCTCTGGCTTCAATGTAACTTTGCAACTTGGCCACTTATGCCCAACCAAATTGCAGTTGCTGCAAGTGACAGAGGTCATCCTGGAAGAATCTCTTGGTGCTGGCACCTCAAATTGTCCCTTCCTTCTGTTCACCTGCTTTCTTCCAGGCTTAGCATGGAAGATTGGTGGTTCAATATCCTGGGTATTTGTCCTAATCCAGTCAGAAGGTCCAGGTACAGGGTGTATGGTATGTTTGAAGTCTTCTCTGTACATTGGCTTCTTGATAAAATCATGGACATAGTCCTCTGGGTGTTGTTTCAGTTTCATGATCACAACTACTACATGGTTACAAGGAATACCAGTCAAGTCCCACTTCCTACACCCACAAGTCCTTACCCTAAGATCTACTGCAACAATCCTACCACTAGAACTGGTGACTTGCCATAGTCCAACTTCACTGTTAACAGCAGAACAAACTCTAGACCACTTCTTTGATTCTTCCAGTTTCTCTGTGTAGAAAGGAGTGATTTCCCACCTGGATTCTTGTAGCTTCTCCCTTGTCCCACTGTACTTGACCATTAGTTTGGTCCTGATCCCCTCAAGCATTGTTTGAATTGGTTTGTTCCTGACATCCAGAATCATCCTGTTAAACACTTCACTTATGTTGTTAACTACAAGGTCTGTCTTGCAGTTTGTATCAAACAAATGCCTAGCCCAACTCTCTGCCGGAATCTGCACAAGCCAGTTGTATGCTTCCAAGCAATCATTCTTGAGACCTTCCATTGCTATGTCAAACTGATTCTTGGTATAGGCATAGCTTGCAGCATCCATATATTTCTTCAGTTCTGGTCCCCTGAATCCAGCCCTCTGGAAATTGGCATAAATGTGCCTTAAACAAAACCTTTGTGGAGAATCTGGAAACACCTTGGAGATGGCATTGAGCAGTCCCTAAACGACCAAATGGGCAACATTTATTAATACAAATGCAAAACCAAGTTGACAGTGAAACAAATTATACAGACAACACTTGCCTTTTGTCTATCTGATATTATTGTGTATCTTCCAAATTTTCCACTCTCTCCAATACAATATCTTAGTTGTGTTAAAAACCACAACCAGCTGGCTTTATCTTCCTTGTCAACTACTCCAAATGCAATGGGAAATATGTTATTGTTACCATCTCTTCCTGTTGTAGCAAGAATTTGTTGTCCTGTTGTCAACTTGATGAAACAACCATCTACACCTACATGCCACACAACAATATACACTAAATTATGCCACTGACATAGTGAAAAATATGGAAGTATTAATTGCATAACATTGTACTGATATCTTACCAATAAATGGCCTGCAACCATTAAGAAATCCCTCCTTTGAAGCATTTAAACAAATAAATAAGCCATGGAATCTGGGATTTGCAGTAGGATCACCAAGCACTAAATTAGTAGTCACAATACATCTACTTCCTGGGTTAGTGTCAATGATTGCCTGCAAATAATCCCTAATTCTTGTGTACTGTGTCTGCTGATCACCAAGGACAGCATCAAAGGCCTTCTGCCTAGCTCTGTAAGCTTTGCTTCTTGGAACATCCACACCAAAATGTTTCTTTGCATTCTGAATTAGTGTGTCCACACAAGTATTAGGATCAGTTCTAATTGAGTTCACAAACTTTGCAGCTAACCAATCTATGGTCACTCTTGTGTTCTCTCCATGAGGTGTGCAAGTGTGCCTACTATTGAATTTCCTTATGCAGAAGGTTTTCTCATGTGCAATGGTGGAAGCAGTGAGATAAAATGGACACCCCTGAGCTTTCCCTTCTTCTGTACATGTGACAATTATCCTAGTAGGGGTGTTTTCTGTGATATGCAAAATTTCTCAGCTGTGTTATGTGGAAATTCCTTAGAGCTACTCTAAATTCATACACATCTTGAAAGCACAACTTCATAGCAAATTGCATTTGGGCATCAGCTCTGTTGGGATCATACCAATTCCTTTTCTAAAATTTCTTTAGTTTCTTCCTCTTCTTCCCACTAAGTAGCTGAAAATTTTTTACAATGCCATCATCATCACTGGAACCAAGTTCATCTGGGCTGTTCTCTTCATCAGCTGAGGGCACAAAATCAAGCAGGTATGGATCATCAGGCTCATAGTGGGACCTGCTAGTTGGCCCTGGATTATTGGGTGCTTTCTTCACAGAGAAATACTCTGTGTCACCTTCTCCACCAGATTGACTGGATTCCTCTTCAGGTTGAAATATTTCTTCAACATCTGTATCCCCTTCATAATGTAACAAACTTTCCCCCCCTTTTCTTTTTCTGCATACTAAGCTTTGCCAAGATATCAGTTGTTTCTTCATCAGGTTCCCTAGCCCTTTTCTCCCTCTGGATTTTCCTAACTAATTCCCACTCCTCCTGTACCATTCTGTTGTGCTCTTCAGGGTTGTACTCACCTCTGTCATAATAAAAATCATCATCAGATGTTATGTCATCATCAGCTAATATGTCCTGGTCTCTCATCATCTTCTGAAAATTGCTGCTATGCTGTGTACCAAGATGTACCACATCTGAAATATCAACAACAACTGGATATAGTCCTTCTTCATCTGAGGAAATATAGTTCACACCTTCCTTGTCCACTGACAATACTACTAGCTCAGTAATTTGTGCAGGCTCACCATCTTCTAAGTTAAATCCCACTGGCCATGAAGCATTTTTCTTCAGAACTGTTATAGTCAGTATCTTCTCAAGCTCATACAGAGCTAACATTTCCTCACCTTTCCCATGCTGTCAATTACCTCCATTCCTTCATGTCCACAGCCCTTTTCCTTAACATAGTACATGTCATCTCTAATTCCATAGCCATGTCCTTCTATCATTGCTAAAAGATTCAAGACTGTAATGTCACTTCTACTAAGAGTCCTTTCCAAATTATCTAGCCCAGGAAATTGGAATCTCACTTCCCAAATCTCATTATCAAGACTGCAGACAGTTGAAAAAACAGGGGAATAATTACTACAAACAGTAGATAAAACAGGGCTACTAACAGTACACATCAAGACTACAGACAGTACATAAAACCGGGCTACTAACAGTATAAAAAACAATTGATAAATCAGGGCTATGGTTTCAGTCCTAACAGTAGAAAAAACAGGGGAATAATTACTACAAACAGTTGAAAAAACAGGGGAATAATTACTACTGACACCACTTACAAATCTGTGATTTCCTCTAGGCTAGATCTAACCTACAGATATCAATTGGCTACTACATATATTTTCTAATGTTGTGCTACCTAAAATTGCAAAAAAATTACAGGTTTGGTCCACAGATGGGGACTTACTCGATTGGGCCCAAAGCAGAGCACCACTGGTACGAGCTCTTCGCCGGAGATGACAGCACCGCCATGGCCACCGCTCCCGCAGCTCTCGCCTCCAGCGGATGCGGCCCAGCCTCGACGTGAGAGGCCCCGCCCACAACCGCGCCTTCTGCAGCTTCGACGCGACAGGGCGTATCGACGCCACTCCCCGCCTGTGACTGACCACCGACACAATCGCCGCCGGGAGTGGCCGCCGCCATGGCCGGAAGAGGAAGAGCCCGTGCGAGAGCTCGAGCGAGAGGACAGAGATGCGGTGCGACTGAAACCCTAGCTCGTACAGACAAGGGGGTTTGTACACGCGCGCGTGGGATGCGGCGTTAACGGGCGTTAACGGCTCCATCCTGACGACTGGGCCCCACCTGTCATTTTGGGTGTCAATTCGCGCTCGGACAGGGATTTGTGCATTCCGCGACAATCAGCGAAAAATCCGGTAGGTTTTTGCGATTCAAACGTCTATTGGTAGTTTTTCGGAATCTAACGCGAAAAGTAGTAGTTTTATGCTATTATCTCCATTCTCGTGGCGTGGGCTCAGCGGAGCCTGGGAAGTATGCCCAGAGAAGGCAATGACGAGGGCGAGCGTTAGAGCAGAGGAAGAGAGGATCGACCATGAAGAGAACCACCCAATACACGCTGTAATCCACAACCATCGATCGAAGATGCCACCCAGCGAGTTCTTGTGCACCATGCCAGACATGGACGAGGCCGCGATGCCACAGGCTGTGGGGGTGTCTGGCCTGTCGTCATGAGTGTGTTGGTGCTTGGGCCTGAACACGGCGAGCATGAAGGTGGCGACCTTGGTGGGGTTGAGGCAGGTGGATCGAGGGAGTATACCATGGGCGCAGAGGGCTGAGCCGTACATGGTGTATGCGCACGCCCCCCCCCCCCCCCCCCCCCCCCCGGCGTGGCGGTGGGCGCGTCGCCCAACGAGTTCGCCGTAAGATCGTGCTCAACACCATCACGCGCAAATGTTTCCTTAAAGATACATGTTGTAATTATATGTTTTATATTCAACAAAAATAACCATAGCAATGGGGCAAGATATTTTTTTTGTCCTGTTGGAACGCACGGACATGTATAAGTCAAATGGTCATCCTCCTTTAAGAAAAAAAAAAATCTACCACCGTGCTAGCAACCAAACAGCCTTGAGACTATCCATGGATGCATGCTGATCAATGATCCATCACTGCTCACTGCTACTCCTACCAATAATTCGTACGCCAGTCAACGAGTCAACGTCAACCGTCCACGTCGTTCTCTCCGGCCTGCCTTTCAAGTTGACCAGCAACAGCAATATTAATTGGCGCCTGCAACAAGCGAGCATCTTCTGGTACAGTGTACTGCATTTGCCGTGTTCTTCCATCGATCAAGCACACGGCGAACGTGTCGGTCTCCCCCAGCAAACGAGCGAGGCTCGATTTTATTTCACTTTTTTTAAAAACTTTATGGGTATTTCCAATGTTCATGGTTTTTTGATAATAGGATATTTTGTACCTTTGTTGGATGGGTCCTATATCTGCGTTGAACTGGAGTCACACATTGCAGCAAAATACGATCACCTATTTCCTTGAACCGAACCCACACAGTGGATGGTCTTACGTCTACTTTCCCTGTTCCAAAACATAGGACGTTTTAGCAAGCTGTTTTAGCTTGATAAACCATTTATATTGTGGAATGGAGAGAGTATATAAGAATCATCGACATGAATTTTGGCTATTTTCCACATTCCTACAAGCGCATTTTTGCTATCCTGTGTTGCGCCTATAGTATGGACGCAGACTTGAGGCACCTGGACACTAATAAAAAATTAAAGAATTCGAGTTCAAAAAAAAAATCAAATGTTGTTTTTCTGCACCCGTGTTCTCTACATATATGGTTATTATTGGTGTAAAAAAGTCATATTCCAAGCTACAAAAATAACAAAATTATAGACACAATACAGGAAAAATACTGGAATTTTTTTGTCTTTTTTTTATGTAACCCGAAACATAAAGTATTTTTAACGAAAATTCTTGCATACACACATAATATGTATATGTATCCGTGTACCAAATTTGAGAAAAAAATTTACACCTAAAAGTATGGTTTTCAAATTTTTCATAAAAGGGCGCAAGTGTGCTCGGGTGCCCGTGAGATTTCCACAAATAGTTGTTTTACGCTATAAGGAAGAGCAAAATGCATTTGGTGCATTGAGAGCATTTGAGGTGTGCCAGACAGATCTAATTCCCGATTCTTAAAAAGGCAAGGTTCGTCGCAAGTCCTACATAGGTCTGACCGTCTAACCTGCTGCATGGCACGTTAAGGTCTAGTTTGGCAGCAACGTTTTTTAAAACCACATTATTACAAAACCACGGTATTATCACGCGTAACCACCAATAAATCAGTTTAAGAGAAAGAGGTCTGAATCTCTTTGATATATTTCAAAGCTAGTGTTGTTTTTTAAATATTGAAGTATATAAACTTCTCGTTGCCAATGACAAACACCTTAAAGTATTTAAAACGATAGTATTTTCAGATACCGCAGTTTTCTTAGAATAGTTTAAAAATATTTTGCTCCCAAATACACCTAAATCATGCCACATAGACTATTACAAAAGAGAACATGAAAAAATATTTCTTCTAATTATATTATCCGTAAAATGAACACACTAATTGACTAAAATGAGAAATCCCGAGATCTCAGCGGGTATCCCAATGAAAAGCAACCGTTGGATTCGGAGATCGCCGAACACCAGCTTTCGGAGCTTCTCCGATTGTAATCGAAGAAGTATGTTCCATTACCCCTATTTCTCGCGTTTATTACCCTAGAATGGCACCAAGACGCTGACCCGACTCAAACCGGTATCCTGGCCCAATTTCTCCAGTAGTATCAGGCACAGAACAGCTATATTCCCTGTGTCCCTTTCTCCTTCGATCTTCTTCCTCCTGTCTCGCTGTTGTATCTCACAGCTCGTAATCCGCTGCTCTGTAATCAGACCAAACCCTAGAGTAACCTTACACGCTGCAGATGCGGGCACACCTCCACAATCAGGTGATGGCGGTGCAGGAGAGCGTACGACTCCATGACGCGGCGGCGCACCGCCGTTGTCACTCACCGCCGTTGCCAGCAGAGGATGATCATGGTTCCGAGGTCGTGCATGCTAGCGGCCATACTACGCTTGGTCCCATCACTCCTCACTGGGGAGGGAGCACGCTGGGCGGCACCGGTGATGGGCTTCTGGGCGGCGGGGTTGGCGCTGGTACACAGGTGCAGGTGCATGTGATCGCCCTCTCTTGTGAAACCTGTGCACGTGCCGACGGTTGACAAGGATATGAAAGGTGCATCCGCCGTGGCTCGCAGAGAAATGGCAGATTGCAACTCAGCGAGAAATGTACTGAAAGAAATAAAAAAGACTACGTAATCTGAGTAATACTGAACTCTTGGGATAGTGCATAAAGGTTCCATTTCGACTCGTGAACTTTGGTTCGAGTAGCTACATCATAACTCACCAACTGTATTTGGAAGTCCCAATACTATTTCTCACCATACTTTCAAATATTGAACAACAAATAAATTTAATCGGGGGCAAAATCACGAAATGCTACAGGATATACTGGGAAAATGATTTACACCCTGCTGGCCTGGGGAACCTATACTTTCTGTAAATTACACAGTTGAAGGCCGGTCCATCTTCTTTGCCGAGGCCTTGTTGTATGTTACAAACAACATGGTGACAGGTACAGTGCACGTACACGATGACTCTGTTGGGATCATGTATCAGCCTCTACAATTGCTGTATACAAGCATCCTTGGGACGTGGAATCGCTCTAGTTAGCCTTTGCTCGTTTCCATACAATAACTGTACCGTCAGAATCAGATGAAGCCAGCAAATTCTCCCCATGGTTCCAGGCCACTCCAATCACTGGAGAGCCGTGTCCCTTCAGGAATACAAATGGTTTCATCAGTGCCTCACCTCGTCACCAAAGTTTGAGATGTCACAAATAGAGGAACAGTAAACATACCTGCAATTTATTTACACATGAATTCTTTGGCCGTGCCAAATCATAGAAGTAAACGTTTGAATCCCCACTGCCAGTAACTTCATATTCAGAAGAAAATACAAGTTAGCAACAATTTGTTCATTTGCAGAAGTACAGGAATGCATAAGAAGACAGACAAATGGGTGGCGAACTGGCACATTCTGTATTTATTCTTGAAAGAGCAAGCACACCTCAGTTGCAAAAGCTATCTATCATATGTTGTTGATTTGTTTCAAAAAGTTCAGCTCAGCAGTTTTAAAATTTTGAATAAAAAAGTTTGCTCATGAAAACTTGAAATTAAGTGTCGACTACTCAAATGTGATCGTTCTGTCAGCTCACTGAACTACAGTTATGACCAAGGACAGCATTCACAAATATTAATTAACAGTAAAACAATAACTGACGGCCAGCAACATAAAATGCAGTAGTACTTGATTACAAGCTGATGGGAACAAGACGACCCTAAAATCTGGATGACAAGGAGCTTAAGTTTGAGCTAACTGACAGGCCCCAACTATAAATGGTCTTAACTCACCTATGAATTCCCCTTTCTCAAGGGAAAGAAGCGGGCAGAAAGAAGCACGGATGTTCTGCACCGTTGAGGCCAATTTTAGAGAGCATATGAGGGTCAAGTATCCCTGGGCATTCGTTGCAATGCTGAAATGCCAATAATAAAATACTAGTGAGGTAAAAGTGGAAGCCAGCACAGGTTTAGACAGTAACAAAGTAGCATACCTGAAGAAATACAGGTTTCCATCTTGAGCACAAGATAGAAGTACTGAACAACGTGCTACCAGAGAGAAGGTGCGGTACTGGATGGTTGTAATAGAAGATTTGCTCTTAGAACTCTTGTTTTTATGTGTTCTAGATAGCGACCCCGTGTGAGAGTTCACACTGATAGAGTATATGTAACCCTGAACATTTGAAGCACCAGTTCAAAATGATGGACTTTAGAAATCTATATTGGTGTTCAAATTTAAATTATGGGATACCTGTGCATCACCAGCAAAAATAAGCTGTCCAGTGTGATCGACATCCAAAGCTGTAACCGCATTATCAAAGGTGAGCTTGCTGATTACTCTCCCAGTGCTAAAATTAATTACCTAGATTAGAAATGGAAATGGATCACATGATGTGCAAGAAAAAAAAAATGCTTCTGATTACATAATTTGGCATGATTTAGAACTATTTAATGAGTAGAAGTTACATCAGCTTCATTGAATAAATACCAGAACAAACAAAAATATCTTTCCATTATTATTTCAGAAGAGAACGCTGATCAGAGGCCCACAAGAAACATATACGAAAGAGAACTATTATATATAATAATTCGGAGCAACAAGGCAGGAAATTTACATTGATTTCCCTGTTCGCATTGCCAACTAAAAGCAAATTATTATTCACCTGCAATAAAGTGTTTGGAGGGAAAAAAGTGTAAATATAGATACAGAAGATAATTTATACTAGTTATCGTACGCACTACAGATGCAGCCAGAGGCTATTGGTGCTAAAAAATAACAACCATGCTTTCCTGCTAAGTTTGGACTTACGGGATGAAAGCTGATGCATAGCTGGGAAGAAACTCCATATACGACCCTGATACAAGTGCCTTTCGATATCTCCCACACTCTCACAGTTTTATCCATGGAGCATGAAGCTATGTACTGGTTATTAGATGAAAAATCAAAATCTGTAATGCAGTTAGAATTTGAAACTCACAAGATACTTGAACAATGAAGAAATAGACTAGGAAGTGCAACTTGAATTGATCACGATTCATCTATATTTGCGAAATCCATATAATACCATAAGTTTTTCAAGTCTTAAAAACCTTTCAAGCTAACACAAACCCAGTTTTGTTAAGTCATCCAATTTACAAATATAACAAGTTTTTCAAGTATCAAAACCCTTTTTAGCTAACACAAACCCAAATTCGTTTAGTCATCAGTGTTACTTATGTGCGTAATGATGCTCATCACTAGTGTTTGTTTGTCATATTTATCAAATGCTACTAGAACCTAGGTGTAGATTTCAGTCTTCCTAGTGCTTGAAGCAAAATAATTTGTGAAAAAATGAAGGTAGATATACAAAAAGTACCTTTACAAGCATAATTAAGTAAATCTAACCTGTGATATCTTTAGAGTGTCCTACTAATTTTTGAAGAACGGATGGTGGGTCAGAAACCTGGCAAACCGTCAGACTGCCATCAGATGAACCATAAGCAAGCACATCTGAATTGGCACGGCCAAATTTCAATATTGTAACTGTCAAGAATAAAATCAATAAAGGGTGAGTATACTACTCAATTAACTCATACGAGAATACTCCATCGTTGACAGAGAAGAAACTGACCATAAAAAAAAACAGAGAAGAAACTGCATAACTACGAGCAGATAACCTGATGATTTGCAGTTGTCAAAGATGCAATGCATTCCAACAAACGAGTATGCAGGTTCAGCAAATCTGACATGACGCTCGAGTTCACTCTGCTTTGAGTTGACACTTACGGTGCGGCTTAATGCACCGCTGTTACTTCTGAGGTCCTGCAGCAAAGAAGTTACATGTATCAGCCTTCACATCAACATGTGCCACACTTTTTCTGGAAAAAAGGTATCCACACAAGCTTCTTAAGAAAGCTAAAAGAGCGAACCCGGATAGGACTCGAGCTGCCTACTTCAGATGTAGCAGTGCCAGCAAACCACCTTCCACTGGTCAAACAGAGCGTCCGAGATGTTAGATTTTACCTCTCATAGCATACTACATGCTCAAGGGATTGAGCTTGGGAAGAAATCAGTGGAGAATCATAAGCAAAAGTTCACAATTTAATTAACATTAGAGCACTGAGCACAAACTTGGCAACATTTTGTTCTCGTTTCGCTTTAGGTACGGGCAGCCGGGCGGGAAAGGGGATGAGGAACACAGCAATCAGAAGCGTCACCTGTTGCCGGGCGTGCTGTGGGCACTACTGGAGGCGGCGCCACCGTCGAGGCGGCGAAGGAGGAAGTTTCGGTGGGCGACGTAGCCCTTGCCGTTGGACCGCCACTCCTGCAACATCCCTCGCCAAGGCCATTCAATCGTACATTGTCCCCAAAGCATAGAAATGAACATAGTGCCATTGGCAGGAGACGGGATCTAAGAGAGGGTACCATGCGTTGTTGGAGCACGGAGGGAGGCTTCCGGCGGAGGAGGAAGCGGCGGAGGGCGACGTAGTCGGCGTCGGGGCGGGAGGAAGAGGGGACAGGGGGCTGGAGGACGCAGCTGAGAAAGTCGGGGTCAGTCGGCCGGGAGGGGGTGGGGCTCGCCGACGCAGGAGAGGGGGCGGGGGCGGAGGCGGTGGAGTCGTCGGCCATTTTTCCCGGCCGCGTGCTGCGTGCGTGCCGGTGGCTGGCGCGCGCGCCGGGGAGAGATCAGAAGGGGGCTTGGATCTCGGGCCGGTGTACGGGGGACGAGCTGGCAAAGTGTTTTTTTAGTTTAGTTTTCCTATTTTTCATGTCCGTGCGCACGCCGGAGCTGTTCATGTTGCTCTTGACACAATGCTCTAGAAGTCTCAAAAAAAAAAAGCTCTATAAGTGGGTCAATGATGCGAAAATACATTGGTGCTTCTAGGTACCATTGCACCTATATTTATTTATTTATTAAAATAATAATAAAAATCCTGCCATTGGGCAAACATCTGTTATAGACCTATATAGAAAAGTTCGCAAGCGAATAATATGCAGCCTGGATTTTGATTTTTTAAATTAACATTTTAAATTTAAAAAAAAAACCGAAAAAATCCTAGATATTGAAAATTATATGTTCTATGGTTCTGCAATTTTTCAACTCGAAATAGTTTGCATTCCGGACTACACGAAAATGAAAAATCCTGACATATTTATACATCACAAAATATAGAATAATTCATGTTTATTTTTTACACTCTCATACAAGTCATCATTATCTACATCTAATTTTTTTTCCAGAATTTTTCGACACTTAGATTTTGAATTTTCAAAATTTGGGCTACATGTAAAACGGGCTACAAAACGCCGTGCTCCAGAAGTCAAACGAGAATCATTTTCTGACCAAATTTTTTATACGACGAATAATTTATCTTCTTGTGGACATTCAGATTTCTTTTTGCCTTTTTTGAATTTTTTTACATATCAAATGTGATGGTAACTAGGAGCCAAAAGTACACATATGATGTTGTTTTGTAGCAAACCTACTTTATTAGTGAGTTTATGTAAAAATGAGTCTAGATTCATTCATTTTAGCATGTAAATGGACAAATTAAAATGACTTATAGAAGTGAGCAGGGAGTACAAGAAACATGTTAGTATTTAAAACGAAGTGTTAGTTTGCACCACAATTATGTCGGTGTGAGGTGATATGTCATAAAGGTATCTTTAATTTCTAATGTTCCATATTGTTTTCATGTTATTTGGTACATGTTTGCTATACCATTTATGTCATTTTTATCGATTTCTGGAACTAACCTATTGACAAGATGGCACAGAGCGAGTTCCTTGTTTTCTGTTGTTTTTTGTTTCGGAAAGGTTTTTATGAAAATATTCTCGGAATTCGAAAATTCGAAGCTCGAAAGTCTTAGAATTCCCGAATGTTCCACGGAGTCCCAAAGAGGCCGGGAGACGGGCCACACCATAGGGCGCCCCCCTCCCCCCGGCCGCGCCTAGGGGTGGTGGTGGGACCCTCGGGCATCCAACGCCATCGCCCTTTCGCCTGTTTATTCCCCCAATACGTAAACCCTAAAAATATACCACTGCCTCCCGAGAAACACCTGAGGCAGCCGTCATCATCAACCTGAGATCAGAGGGTTCTGGAGCTCTCCCTGGCACCCCGTCGGGAGGGAAATTCATCACCGGAGGGGTCTACACCACCATGCCCGCTTCTTGATGCGTGAGTAGTTTATCCCTGGACTACGGGTCTATATCAGTAGCTATATGGTTGTCTTCTCCACTGTATGCTTCATGTTTGGATCTCGTGAGTTGCCTTACATGATTGAGATCATCGTATTGTAATGCTACATGTTGTGTTTGCTGGGATCTAATGAATGTTGAATGCTATGTCTTCTGATTATCAATCTATCATGTTATCTTCATGCATATGTTATTTATGATCTTGCATGCTCTCTGTTGTTAGTAGATGCTCTATCCAAGTAGATGCTAGTGACTCCAAGAGGGAGTATTTATGCTCGATAGTGGGTTCATGCCTCCTTTGCATATTTGCTCGAGTGATAGAAACGTGACAGATGGAGTATGTGTTGTTTCCATTAGGGAGAAAACAATGATGTTTACTTCGTTTTACATTGTTTACAGTACACACTTTGCTTATTGCGATTATCTGTTTTTTGCAACTTAATACCTAACATTTGTTTGGATGATATTCGGAGGATGGATTATTAGTCATAGATGCAGTTGGATGACGGTCTATGTATTTTTTTTGTAATGCCCGCTTGAATCACATAGTAATCTTTATGTCTTACATATGCACTACGGGGTAACCTTTATTTCTGTCAATTGCCCAGCTGTAATTTGTTCACCACAGATGTTATTTATTTCTATGGAGAGATACTACTAGTGGACCGTGGACCCCGGTCTATTTTCTCATACTGATAATACAACCACTGCAATTATTGTTTTCATACTACTGCTAATGTTTTCCTATTGTTCTCATAATGTTCTCCACACCATACGTTTAACCTTTTTGTGTTCAGAAAAATCTGTGAGATTGACAAACTCACCGCTTCAATGGGGCAAAGTGATTTGATTGTGTTGTGTAGGTTCCACGTTGCTGCTGAACCGGTAGTGCGCCCTACCATCTCAACTGCATCAACCTTCTAAAATTACTTATTCCTACTGGTGGATTCAACCTTGGTTTCTTTCCGAGGAAAACTTACTGATGTGCTCTTCATACCTTCCACTTGGGGTCTCCCAACGAACGTGTGTTACACACGCATTATGAGGTTCGACTGATCAGATCGCATGTTTCTACCTACATGAAGTGATGTTTCGATCATCATCTTGACAAAGGATCGTTCGAGAGTCGTGCGACAAATTACCCCGCTCGATTCCACCCTGGTGTGCATTGGCCGCCATCGGAATTCTGCACAAGTACGCACCGATCGGGGTTGTGATGAAAGTTGCATCTAACTAAACCAATAATTATACACCAGACCCCACAAGGAAGAGAGCCACCAAGCCAACCGTCTCAATTGGAGCAATGCCCCGCATGGGAATCTATACTTCTATACTAATAATATACAAAGATCCATAGGTTGAAATCCAAGAGATCTTAGTCGTACAACTACATTAATCTGACTATCCAAATATCCCCCATGTTGACCACCAACCGTGTTTAGAACCTCCCACCACAGCTAAGGCTGTTGTTCAGTGAACAACACTCTTATAAAATTCATCAATGTGTGTAGTCATTAATTTACCTCTAGTCCTATATACAATGGGTCTCAATTCGAGAGGAAGAACCGATAATAAGCACAAAGCCATCCACTCTGGTTCTATATTTGTTTGAATACAATATTTTTCCAATTGCATGTGTCTAAATAAAAAAATTCTTATGTTTCCATTCATCTCAACTATTCACCTTGTTGTAAATTCTCGGGTTAAACAACAGGGAGAAATATTGTGGTTACCGAATGCAAATTCCTCTGCAAATAAACCTTCTAAAAAATAGTATTTTTCCGGTGCTAGGCCTAGCAAAAAGAACACACGAGTGAGTCACAGGTTACCACGACTAGATCTGGGCAACGACAGCCTGGCCTAAAAGCCCAAGAAAGCTATAAATTTGATTATTTTTAACATTTTACAAAAGAAAATGTATTAATACACTCCATTTTTTAATAATTTTTTATTGATATGAAACAGGAGGAGCGGAGATTTGGTGCACCTGGCGCCAGTACTCTTATCTTTTTCAAAAAAATGAAAATTTTGAAAAAATATATTTCTAATTTAAAAAAAAAATCAAAAAAAATTCCAAATGTAGCCAAGAGTGTATCCTGCACACGTGCAAAAATTCAATTGTAAATACTTTATATTCTGAACTACACAAAAATGTTGATTTCAGTATGCCTATTTCAAATCTCTAAATTTTATATTTTTTGTGTAGTCCATACTAGTTTGTGAAATTGAAAATTTGCATGTTTGTGGGATATACAATTTACTACATATAATTTTTTTCCATAATTTTTTAAAAGTTATAATTTAAAAAAACGGAAGAGCGCTGTTGTCGAAAGCTGGAAAACACTTTTTGGAAATAGGAACTTTTCATGTTTCAGGTCGGGCGGGTTTAGGCTTGTCTTTTGCAGCCATAGGTTTGTTCACATATACACAAGACCCAAGATCGTTCGCGTTAGCACGTTTTGTAACATCCCTGATTTTTGGGAAGTGCAAAAATCACTAAAAATTGAAACTTTTTGATATCATGTTTAGTAAGTCACCAAAAACCAAATGAGATGCAAGAAACAAAAAAAAAACAATACATATTTCAATGATATTGAAATTAAGAATCCATTAGGCCTTTATTTTTCCTAAACCCTAAAAGCCCATTCAAAATTGTCATTATTCAAAGAAATTGTTTTCTCTTAGAAATCTTTATTTTATAACATGTTTTCAAATCAACTATTACTTTGAAAATGTTTATGGCATTTAAAACCATATGATTATTACCTATAACAACTTCCTATGCCTCCAAAAATATTTCATATGAATAACATATTGTTTTCAAGTGAGTTATTAATACCCCAAATATTTCAAATGAAAACAGGAACATTATTTGTCTATGAAAATATTGTTTATGTGTTTTAAAATCAATATTAAAGCTTGTGGAATTTTTCTAAATTGTATTGAAGCCACTTTTTATATTTATTTAACTTTTCTATTTAAAAAATGGAATTAAGTTACTATTAGTAAATAACTAAAATCTTAAGTTTGTAGAATATTACAGTGAGGTAAAATAACTTTCAAAAATAGTTTTTGACATGTTAAATGTCTCTAAAATTTTATTTAATCAAAAACATCATTTTAATATATATTTTTCAGTTTTAAATAAAATTAAGTACTATTATTGTTTTATTTATAATTGCAAAATATGAAAATTCAAATGTGATGAAAAGTTTACAAAAATGTTATAATATGAAAGGTTAGAATTTTATGAATCAAATGCAATTGTTTTAAGGTTAAATGGATTTACCAATTAAGAGATATTAAAAACAAAACAAAAACAAAAAAAATGGCGACATCACGTCGTCATCAAGCTCGGGCTTTTTAATTTTTTGTTCTGTTTCTTACCGAATTCAATCCGATTGAATTCAGCCGTTTAAGTGCGGGATTAATTGCCCCATCACCTCCACCTTATAGCCCTTCTCCCCCGCATCATTTCCCCTCTGCTTTCCCGCCAAAACGTGCACCCATGCCGCATATATTGCTCGCCAGAGACCCCAAATTCCGCCGCCGTTCGTCGTCCTTTGCGGCCAACAGAGAAGGTTTCCGACGCCCCCGTTGGTTTCATTTTGTTGCCCAAGTACCTTAGCACGTACTAACGCTCTGTTTGTTTTGTTTCCGTGGCCGTAGAGACAAGGACGAGCTTGCCGGAGCATGGCCGCCTCGGGCCATCTCGCCGCCTTAGTTGCGGAGCCCCAGAAGCCTCACTGTGGGCACCATCGGTTTAACCAAGTCGAGTTGAGTATCTTCGTGGTCTCTATCGAGGTGGGGAGCAATCGGAACGCCGACGCCGTCGTTTTCCCGAGCCCAGCGTCGCCACCGTCGCCATTTCCGGCCGCCCATCGCCGGTAGAAACCCCCTTCCCTCCCGCGCCTTGGGATCTAAATCCTACGGTCATGATAGAATCACTTACGCGAAGAGGTACGAGCCAATCAGAGCGCGCCACCTCAGCGCACTGTCAGTGGCGCGTTAAGTTGTTATTCGTCTCCCGACGCAGCGCGTAGACGGCCCAGGCCCACTCCCTCTCTGCCGCACAACGCGGTAAACAGCCAATTTGAGCCAGCCTGCCTCTGGAAATAATTTCCGAATAAAATAGAATTGTTTTTTCGCAGTTTAGCCCCTGATTATTAGAAAAATCATAACTTTTGATCCACTTATCGAAATTTAGCAAACTTGGACTTTTTGAAGTCCGCTGGATCTTTAGAATCTTTTAGCACTGTTAAAATTCAATTTTTTCAATCTTAAATTAGTTCAAATTCAAATATGCTTATTTGATGAATTTTGGCATAATTCAAATTCTACAAATATAAAAATTGTAAATAAAATATATTTGGAAAACTTAGGATGTGTACTTTCATACCCTATGTCCCAAAATAATTTTTGATCAAATTAAAATTGAAGTTAGAATTAACTTATCTATTTGAGTCTTTTTGACATAGGTTTAATTCTTTAAATAATTAGAATATAGTTCCTTTTGCAAAGTTGATCCTTTTGGTAACGTTGAACCAGAGACATCAGTAACTAAACCTTTTGGACAACCTTGAACCATTTCCTTGTAAGTTAGACCAAAAATCCATCTTAGTGAACCACTAGTTGATCATGCCTTAGATTGTGTTTCTATTCTTTCTACCATTTTTTATTGTGGCCATTTTGAATCCAAGACCAAGTCCCTAGTATGTTAACCATATAAGAGACCAACTAGTGAACCTCAAACACTAGTACTATAGTTTTCTATCTACTCCTCCATCCCCTATTCTTGCTTCAAGAATCCATCAAGTTAGCAAATGGAAAACAAGACTCAAGCAATAGAAGGCTCTTCACTTTAACTTGGTGGCAACATGAAGAGCTACAAGGAGGATCAATGAATAAATTTTGAAGAAAAGACTCCACCACTAGAAGCAACACAAGGAAGTACATGTGTGAAGCAATCCAGAAGAAAACATCTCCCTCTCTCTTTCTATCTTTCTTCCTATTTTCTTTCTCTTGACTTAGTGGTATTTTGTGCCCATCCCATACCCAAACCAAATTAGTGAAGTGAAAGCCATGAAGAAATATATCAAGACCAAGAGAAGAATCCATCCAAGGAGGAAACTACAATAGAAGCATGAAGATGGACTCCAAGAAGACAATCATGTGAAGGCTTGGAGCAATCCACACAAGTTGAAGAATAACAAGTTGTTTTTGTCCAGCCCTTACCCAAATGGAAAATACCAAGACTTTAACTTGTTATCTCCTTTGTTATGAAGTTAGTTGAACCTAGAGCTTGTCCTAGCCAACTAAGTTAAACTCCTTTGGCTATGTTATTTTGTGTTCTTTTCACTTGTTTGCTTGCTAGCATGTTTGTTTATTTTGTTATTGTGTTTTCAATGAATAGATTGTACAGAGAGTAACGATCTTTTGTGAAGAGAGTGTGAATTCTTCACCAACTTCAACAAGGCAAGTAACACACCATCAACTACCTATTATTTTCTATATGCATTAGTTGATTTTGAGTAGTATGCATGATAGGGATTTTTAATAAGTTATATTATGCTATGCCATTATCCTAGTAGTGTGTAGCCATCTATTTTACCCTTGTTATTTTGATTGCCTTAGAACTTAGTAGATGCTATGCTATAGTACAAGATGGTTTTACTATATGTGGAGGAAAAATTCTAAGTATAACTAATAAATGAACCACCTGGGTGGAAGTGGTAAGACTGGATTATGTTGAGTGTTTCCTCAGGGCCCTTGTTTAAGGGTTATTTCACTTTAGGTTATCACTTGTGGATGGCCACCAAGGAACAAAGAGATTAATAAGTCCCTCTAAGCCTAGTATCTTACCGTGGAGCCTTTTGACATATGGGCTCTGTCTTGATCAACTAATTTGTGAGAGTTCAGCCCAGGCTTGACTAGCAGATGTAGCAAAATTATAGGTGGAACAGTCTTGCCGGTGGGTTTGGACTTCTTCTTCTGAAAGATCTCGTCTCGATTCTCTCCTTTCCATGATGCACTCCGAGTGTATAGGATGTTTGGGCAACTGAAGACAAAGGGTGAAAGTGCACAACCTCTGCAGAGTCAACAAACTAAGATCTTATCCGTGTCCCCGGTTATGGACAACTATAAGCAGCTGGACAAGGATTGCGGAAGAATCTCATCACCAATTTCAATAAGTAAAATTTTGACCAAGTGAAGAGTATTCTGGTGCTTGGATCGTAATCCAATGTTGCCACCCCTTTGAAAAGAAAAGTTTGTTTCACAAAAGAGATAGGATAAAACTGGCTTCATGCAAACTTAGCCTAAACTCCACTCAGCCAAATAAGCATGTAGTATTAGTCTTGCCATTTATATCCACCATAGTGTTACTTGCCAATACATTAAATTGTATTGACTCCCTTGTGGCTGCATATTCCATATTGCAGATGTTTCTGAAGACAAGTGAGGATTTCGTTTAGGATCTCGAGACTATTGCCAACATGTTTTGCTTGTGGCACATGAAGAAGATGGGCTCAATGTTCTATGTTTTCCGTTGTATTTCTTTGTTTTCTGCTAGTCTTCTAAGACTATGCAAGTTGTAATACTATTTTATAAAGAATGGATCATGCGATTTAATAGAATTTGATGCATTTGCATGATATTTCATTTTGTACTGTGGTGCTAGCAATTGATCCAGGGACTAGCACACTAACACAGATGTTCTTACATTATTTAAATGTGGGAACGCTACACGTTTCTTGCGATAAGTGAGATTATATGGCCCAATAGCGTTTAGGAGCCCGGCATGTGGGGGAACTTTTTTTAGAATAACAGGAGCTCACTCCCAGTTCCATTGAAGAAACCTTGCAAAACAGAAGGTCTTACAAAGTTCTAAGCACTCTCTCCTCCAAAACGGGAGCGAGAGATGCAGCAGGAAAGAAAACTACACGGGAGGGAACGGTCTTATAGTTCCATCGATTATAGACATAAAGACAGGGAAAAGGAAGCCATGCAGTGTTGCCACCAGAACACTAAAACAAAGACCTGGGATAGCTATCCACGGGAGAGACTGCAACTAGACGTCCATGGATACTTCATCATGTGGCTGGAGCGGTGACGTCAATATTGGCGAAGAGAAGAGGGTCTTGTCGAGAGTCTAAGAAGGACTGCATTGCAGCGGCTCAACGTCAGAGGTGACCAGTCCCAGCTTCCTCTATTCTTCGGAGAGATCGAAAGCGAGGTTCAGTTTGGTACTCACCCCACCTCGATCATGCTTGGGAGTGAGAGCTCTTGGTGGAATTGCTGAGATAATCTTCTCACCAAGACCATCAACGATTCATTGAAAAGGCACTCCCATTTGTGGCATCGAAACTTGTTTCAAATTAAGTTAAGTTGCATTTTAAATATAAAATCGTTCCTGAGTGTCCAAATAGCCCAGAGCACATCAGCGTAGATAGAATTTAAGACATCGTGCTTGGAATTAGCCACCCAAAACTGAGCAATCAAGGTAAAATCATAACCCACTTCAAAACCGAAGAATGTACTGACATCAGCCCAAATCAGTTTTGCAACAGTACATCTACAGAAGAGATGATCAACTGATTTTGTTTCAGTACAGAAAAAAAGACTATTCAGGTTTTATTCAAGTTTATTTTCTTGAGGTAGTCTCTGGTCATAATTTTATTGTTGAGCACAAGCCAAAGGAAAATATGCATTTTGGGAGGAACACACAATTTCCAGAAAACAAGAGTAAAAATCTGTTGGACCCCTCTATAATTAATGATGGCATAAAGGGAACGAGAGGTATATACTCCTAAGTTTTCATAGGTTCAGATCAGAGCATCAGTGTCCCCAGTGAATCTTATTCCCCTGGCCAGGTTTTTAATTTCTAGCCATTGTTCCATGAGGGAGGGGAAAAGTTCCAATGAAAAGTGAGCTTCAAGGATTGACCATCCCAAACCTCATAAATGGTGCTACATTGCTCATTACAGAGGGACTACATGTTCTAGAATTGGATAGCTAAAGGGGAGGTGCCAAACCAGCAATCCTCCTATAATTTAATTTTTTGAGCCATCACCCACAACTCATCTATAGCCAAATTTTACCGGCTTAGCAACCCTAATACCTTTCCAAATTTTGGATGTGCCGGTAGTAGCACTACAGAAAATATTTGGGGAAGAGGCACTATATTTTTGCTCTACTAGTGTCTTCCACATATTTTTTGTCAGGAGAGGCATATATTTTGATCCAAGAACCAAGGAGACACATGTTCAGGTCTCTAATGTTGGGCATGCCTAACCCCCCCCCCCCCCCAACTCTCTTTTTTTTCATATAGACTAGGTGCCAATTTGTTACGTGAATTTTTCTATGGCCCTCAAAGTCATTCCAAAGGAAGTTGGCCATTTGAGAGTTAATTAAATCTATGGCCCACTTGGGAAATTTTAAAAAGAAGAGGAGGTAGAAAGAAATGTTTGCTAGGCGTTCTTTAGTGAGAATTAATCTGCCACTATAAGAGAGTAGTTTGCCTCTCTACCTAGCTATCTTTTAAGGATTTTGTCTATTAGTCGTTGAAGGTGTTCTCTCATGAGCTTGTCGTAGTGTAGAGGGATGCCTAGATATTTAATAGGAAAATTTCCTAAAATGCATGAGAAGATGTTCACAAAAGGAGTCACCTCATCCAAGTCTATATTTGTTGGAATGAGCTCACTTTTGTTGTAATTGATCCTCATGCATGAGACCTTCTCAAAGAATTCTAGGGCAGTTCAGATTCCTAGCTAACAGAAAGATCATTTTCTACCAAAAAATGACGATGTCGCCTGATTGCTATCTAAGGCCTTTGTTTCATCCACTACCCAAGTGGGTTGGGGTGGATTGGAGGGGAATATGACTTGTCGGGGATTTAATCCACCTTAATCCCTCTCAAACCCCTTTGAACTAAAGTTAACCGAACAAAGTTTTTTTTTTGAAATATCACCGTCCGACTTTATTCATTGGACGAGAACCTATCTAATTGAATAGTATCAATCAGAAAACTAGGGGTAGTTTCATACAGAAAACTGGAGAACTAAGGGAGAGAGCTTCATGAGCGCAAGCATGGGCCGCTTTATTAGATGTTCTCCTTACAAAAATGAACAAAAACCCCTGGAAAGCGGAGATACAAGATTTCATCTCCAAAACTATCGGATACCCAGCTGATCGTTGCTCTTTGTCATTTGTCCAAGCTGTAACATCCGATTGATAATCAGTTTCCACTTCAACATGAGACCACCCTCTTGCTCTGGCCATGAAAATATCATCGTGGCATGCCAGGAGTTCATAAATTCCTGGATCAATGACATGCTGATACCTTCTCCCTTCAGCTACCACAAAGGACCCCGTGCTATCCCACACTAAAAATCCAGTTGCGGTCGTTGTTCCCCCAGTACTGAGAGCACTGTCACAATTCACCTTCATCGAGTTCACCTTCAGACTTGTCCACTTTTGCACCTCCCTAACTTGGGATGGCGATTCCCTTAGTGACTTAATATGTTCATCAACTAGCTCCATGGATCTATGTGGCTGGTATATTAACTCTCCATGTTTGTAACTATTACGGATACTCCAGATTGTCCACATGACCCACACTGCAATTGCAACCTCCTCCAGATAACTCATATCAAGCACATCCCTTGCCCAGGTCAATGGATGTAGACGTGGTAGCTTGACAGCAAAATGACTTTGAGCTGCATATGCCGTCGTCGAAGCTCCACTGTGCATGGCAGCATGTTCTTAATCACTCTCCACCAAAACACACGAACTTTCGGCATGACTTTCAGCTTCCACAACACTCTCCGGGTTGGTGCGTCCGCGGTCCAGGAAACTCCATTATTCTCCTGAGGTCCCTCTTTCTGGATCAATGCTTTATAAGCTGATCTCACTGTAAACATGCCAGTCCTATCCCATGCCCAGGCCCAGAAGTCACACTGCTCCATCCTTAGCCTCGGCATATTGAGAATGGTGTCTACATCCAGCGGGAAAAAACCCACTGAACCTTCTGAACGTCCCACTCATTTGTTTCTTCAACATTTAAATCTGATACAAACTGGATCGTCTGAAGTTATCCCCAAAGGCTTCATATTAGCCGAATCATCAATCCACTGCCAAATATCTGACGTCCGGCCGTTGCCGATTCGGCGAATCAGACCCATCCTAAGTACCTCTCTACCTTTGATAATAGCTTTCCACGTAGTTGAGGCACTTTGAGGGCAGAAGGCTGATAAAATATATCTTCCCTTGTCGTATCTACCTAAAAGAACCTGTGCACAAAGACTATCAGGTCTCTCAAGAAAGCGCCATGCCTTCTTAGCTAACATTGCGTCATTGAACTTCTCAAGATCTCTGAAACCGAGGCCTCCTTGATCTTTCGGTACCGAGAGTTTATCCCAGGATTGCCAATGCATCCCTGGTCTATCAAGTGATCCAACCCAGCAGTATTTAGACATTACCATTGTGTGTTTCTGCATAAGCCTCTAGCGAGTTTAAAGCAACTCATTGCATAGACCGACAAAGCTTGGATCAATGATTTAATTAGTACTCCCCTTGCTGCACAAGCTAACTTCTTCTCACTCCATCCGTGTGCCTTCGGCCATGATCTCTCCACTAGGTGTTCAAATTGTTGTTCTGTCATGCGACCCGATGCACTTGGGAGACTTCTCAGATAGTGCTTCTCTATGAATTTGCAAAGTATTCCTACCTGTAATCCGCGTAGTGGTCTGACAATTTGGAGTACAATAAACAGAGCTCTTCAACTTATTTTCACTCTGCCCCGGTCCATTACTATATATGTCAAGGATAGCATTCATGCGCATGACACTTCTCACATCCGCCTTGATAAAAATAAGGCAGTCATCAACAAATAACAAATGGGATATCCATGGAGAGTGGAAACTCACCCGAATCCCTCTGTCCACCCAACCTCCATCATAAAATTTGAGTAACGCAGACAATCCTTCCCCACATAGGAGAAACAGCTACGGATAAATAGGATCGCCTTGTCTGATACCTCGGAAGGACCTAAAATTGTCTAGTCTTTCGCCATTCACCTTGACCTGAAAGCTGACAGTGCTCACACACTTCATAACAAGTGAGACCCATTTCTCATCAAAACCCAGCTTTTGCATGATTCCCTGCAAATAAGACCACTCCACCCTATCATAGGCCTTGATCATATCTAGTTTTACGGTACATTATCCTTGTCGACCTTTCTTTTTTCTCATTGAATGAATGCATCCATAGGCCATCAAACACGTTGTCCGTGATCAGCCTTCCGGGCACAAAGGCTCTCTGTTCTGCAGAAATAATCTCATCGAGAACTTCCCTCAAACGGTTAGCAAGCACTTTCCAGCACAACTTATAAATAGCGTTACACATAGAAATGGGCATAAATTGTGTTATATTCTGAGGATTCTTCACCATCGGGATAAGAACAATAATGGTCTGATTAACCACCTCGGGCATGTGATCCCCACTCAAAAAGGATATCACCGTTGTCGTGACATCCTCGTGTACCAGATGCCAGTGCCTCTGAAATAAGACGACTGTAAACCCATCATCCCTAGGGGCTTTTGATGGTATTATCTGAAATAAAGCTTTCCGCACCTCGTCGATTTCGAAAGGACGACACGCCTATTATTCATCTACTCATCAACTTTCACAGGGACATGTTCAAGAACAACCTCCACATCAATATACTCTCCTGGTAGAAACTATATGCGCCTTAATGTGCTCATGTTCCTCCAACACTACGACATCATATCGAGTAAGAACTTTAATTCGGCTCTGGCTTCTACGGACTAAGGCACGGGCATGAAGAAAACATGTATTCCGGTCGCCTTCTTTCAACCATTGCACCTGTGATCGCTGCCTCGCCATGGTCTCCTCCTTGAGTAGGAGATCGGCCAGCTGGCTTGCCAACTCCTGCTCACGGTTTTTTTTTAAAAAAAATCACTTTATAAATAAACATATAGCACGCAACCCGGCTCATTAAAAACCTTAAAGTCCCCTCAGATACCCTGGATAGGAAAAGAGTGCGAAAAAACTTGCGTGCTCCCAGATTATAGGATAGTTACATCATTCGCTAGAAATCCTCTGATGAAATCGGGGGATCCTCATGCCAAACAAAAGAGAAATTCCCCACCGCTTTGCTAGCTAGACTATGAGCGACGATATTACTCTCCCTAGGGGCAAACACAAACTCAATAGAGCTAAAACCCCTAGCCAGAAGAGTGCAATCCTCGTATATTGCTGCAACAGGGCCAATGGAGTTCCCTCCTGCCAACATGGTTTCAATAACCTCATCTTCATGCATCCACACTGTCCTGCTAGAATAAGACCATCTCTTAGAGCCCTAACTTCTGCCATAGGGCATTTTCCACATGTGGAATACCACAGCTGAGTGCCCATATGATCCCTAATAATAGCCCCTGTAGTCGCACTCTCCTCAATAGAGTTGAAAGAAGCATCAACATTTAGCTTAACATAATCCTCCCCAGGTCTCTCCCACCCATGGCGTCTTATCACACTCTTAGGAATAGCTGATCGTTGATAATTTAGAGCAATAGCGGAGATCGATTGCGCTGACCTTGCAGGGTTATGGTTTCGCATGAACAACTTGCCTGCTCTCCCACCATGCACGGTTGGATGTACCTCCGTACATCGAATTTTCTTGTTCTTGCTCAAAATTCTTCCTCGCATTTTTAAGGAAAAGCCTTATGTTAGGCCGACCTAAAGGAAGCGAGCGTAGGTCGCTCTGCTCCTTGCGCTGCGGAGCAGCGTGGCCAGCATTTTGGGCCTTCTGCGCGTACGTGGCTGGCCCAATTAGCATTAATTTCGTTTGTGTAGCCCATTTGTGTGCATAAATAGCCCACCGCAGTAAGTAGGAGTAGTCACATACACTAAGTGTTTTCACCATGTTCGGATAATGTTGCGGACGTACTAAAATTTTGTAACAGTTTTGTCCATATTTTGTTGAGAATGCACAAACAAGATGTTGCAATGTTTTTTCTGGATATTTTTTCTAGACAAATACATGTGTATTTATAATTCATTTGGAATGATATGTTTATACGCTCATTCACATGTTGTAAATATGTAATTTCTTTGTTACTATCGATTTACCTTTTTGTTGAAATAGGTGATGATTTTAATTGCAACCGAAACAATGACAAATTATTTTGTTGCTTACCAACTTTTCTAATTGATGCAAATATTTTTTTGTTGCAATAGGTTGTGATTTTTGTTGAATTGTTGTAACTTTTTTGTTGCAACGCAATAATATATTGTTTAACTATTATTTGTAACATTACTTATCTTTCGAATTTTTTTGGAATAATTTATTGCAATGCTTTTTTTTACACGGAACAATAAATTTTGCTGTGATACCTGCAATTTTGTTGCAATAGCATTTTTGTTGTAATTTTCAAGATGACCGGGGGCAACACAATATACCTCTTCGCTTAACTGAGTCCATTGTGGAGTGCGGGTTCAGTTTCTAAAAACGTCAGGGACTAAAATAAAAAATTGCGATTTGATGATTTGTAACCACTAGATGGAGATCTAATAGTGGGGAAGGGGACCTAAAGTTGGCTTACGTAGGACGACCTACGCCTAGCGCTGCCCCATTTTTAATTCTCCTTTTAGTATCTCCAAACATTTTTGAACTCCATGACGTGAACGAAGATTGCATCTCTTCCACGGCCCTAGACCCTAGTTAGCCAACCATAGGAGCTCCAAGACGGTCTAAACGGGTCGACTCCGAGTCCGATTTCCACTCCAACTGGGAAACTGTTCTCAAAAAAAAAACTGGGAAACTGGCCACTCCTACGCGCAAAGAGGATTTATAATCTCCAAACGAAACCGGCTGCTTCTTCCCCGATTCGAGAGCCAGGGTTCTCTGTTCTTCCCGAGATCTTTTTTTTTTCCTATTTCGGTTCAAGAAGTTCTCCCCCAGACCTCGCAGCGCGGTGAGTGAGACAAGGCGCAGGACCAATGGCCTTTGAGGATCTTTCACGCATCACCGTAAGCTTGGCGGCGGACGAGAGGGCGGCCAAGGATGCGGTGGCCGCCGGCGAGGAGTGCCTGCATGGTTCGGCGGAGAAGCTGCGCGCCATCAAAAGGAAGGCGGAGGCAGACGACGAGGAGCAGCAGCGAGCCACCAAAAGGAAGGCGGCGATCGGCTCTTCTGAGGCGCAGGAGCCCTGTTACGCGAAGCCGGGGCAAAAGCTGACGCGGCTGCCGAGGGCGGACGTTCGTCGGATCCTTGCTTACGAGATCCACGCTGACCGTGTCCCTCCGGACTACAGGGCCATGAAGCTCCGAAACCCTGGCTTGATTCCTTCCCCGGAGGAGGAGAATGACGAGGTCACGGTGATGCACTACGCCGGCGCGCGCGCGTTCTACGAGATTCGGGAGCAGTTCTCCAGATTCCAGGGCTGGGTACGCAGGGAGTACGCCAGGAAGGGCTACGTCGAGGTCGACGACGACTTCCTCGCTGACAGGGCCCGTGTCCGAGCGTGCTGCGACAGAGCGCGGGAGGACGCGTTCCAAAGCATCGATTTCTCTGACGAAGATGAAGATCTGAAGATGCTGTTCAGGAAGAGAAGGCACTGAATCCAGTTTTAAGGTTTAACCATGGAGTGGTTGATAGTAATATTATTGTGATCCATGTCAACTGTGATATGCTAAGCACTGATGAATTTCTTCTAATCTGCACTTCGTGCCTTCGCTGCAATGAGGTCAAATTAAGAGTCTGCATTTGTAGTGTGTTACTAAAAAACCCGCTGCAAATTAACTCCTCAAACTCTGTTTCCTGACGACAATGGATTACAACATCGAACCAAACTTGTTGAGAGCTCGTGCACCCACTTGTCAAAAGATAAACAGACCTTTACCTTTTCCTTGAAAACAGCAAATGAATGCTTCAAATTAATCGCATCAATTATTGAGCGTGTACACGGATTGGCACATCCAGTTCACGGCGCGTGTTTTGCTCACTCACACCGTTATATGTAGCCTTCATCTCTATACACAGTTCTGGGTACAGGCTGACTACATGCATCTTGAACATTTCCAACGCGATCGCAGCAGGGTGCCTCCTCCACATGTTCATGAGGAAGCATGGAACATCTCCTGCTTCATTTGCTCGCGTCACAGGGCATCGTCCAAGGAATCATCCGTGGGCATCCAGTACCTGTTGGTGAACCAGAGGGAGTCGGCTGCCACGGCGGTGCCGTCCTGGTTGCGGTGCCATGCGTAGTAGGCATGCGTCCGGTTCTTGATGTCCAGGATGGCGTGCCCGAAGCTCGCCTCCCTGAACGCAGAGTAGCTAGGCTGCGGCTCCGACATGCTGCAAGCACCATTCCACAAGCAGAACCAAAAGATCCACTGTTAATCAGAGCTCGACATGGAATACAGCAGCAAGACAGCATGCAAGGGTCGCTCTTACTTGGTGGCCAACCCTTCCTGGTTTCCTCCGTCACCGATGGTTATGTAGACCGGCGAAGACTGGTCTGGGATCGGGGAGCACTGACCGTTTACAATGTTGTATGCGACGTTTGATATCCTATGCTGCAATCAGAGAACAAAGCTCTACGTCAGGAGCCCAGGATTGAGGTGCCATTCTAAGCAGAGGAACGAAGTAAAGCAAACTTACTGTCCTTTCGTAGGCATGGACATGCCCTGCAAACACAACATCGACCTTGTACTTCACGAACCATGGCTCGTACATCACCCTCATGCTTTCACCTTCCATGTAGTGGTAGTTGTAGCTGTTGTACCATGGAGCATGCATCAGAACGATCAACCACGGCGTTTCGCTCCTGTTCACCTTGGGGAATTCAGCTTCAAGCCACTTGTACTGAGGAGTATATTTTCCTGGCAAAGAAGGAACAGACCGGTCAAGTTAATTTCAGATTATTATTTTTTTGTACTGGCAGCTATCAGCATGTATGCTTCGACGCTGGGGTTGTATATATGCCTTCTTCCCCCAAAACAAACAAACTGGAGTATTCCTTCTTTCTGAAACCATCTAACACACTTTAGCAATTACAGTAGTTATGAAAAATTTCCTTCTTATACTTACTAAAGAGCTACAAACATACAGAGCCAGATGAACATAACTTACCGTATGCGGAATATGATGCCAGGACAATCACATATGCAGACGCTCTTTTGATGGAATACCAGAAAGGTGCTGTGCTGCCAGAAGCCTTATAAGGGGTGGGATACCTCCGGCTGAATGGCTTAAACGGCTTAGTTTCGCCCTGCGAATACGAGAGATATTATTTTTACCTAGCAATATGCATACTTCAATTGAGTTTCAATTGTACTTTTCAACTGTAAAAGCATCCACTGGAACAGATAGAAGTACTATCCTTACAAGTTCAGGAGCAAAATCTATCTCATGGTTTCCAGCTGTCCAGATCCAAGGTTGGTATGCAAGATTCCGCTCCACAAATCTTGCCCATGTATCCCACCTCACATTATCATGATATGGGTAGTTATCTGCATACGTCAGGTCTCCGACAAAGAGCACTGCCTGCGCTTTTGAATTGGATTCGTAATGAGCCAGAGTCACATTTGAGTCGAAACTCTGACCAAGATCACCTAAACACAACAGAAAATTTTCAGTAATATTTCTCGCAAATCACAAGCATATTTGGTGAATGTGTATTCTGATAATGAACTAGCAGACATATATGTGCAAAACTGAGCAAATTTGACAATACCTATCAGACCAAATGTATATGGAACATCTGGGCCACTTTTCGGAGGGGTCCTGAACCAGAACTTCCTCATTGTCTCTTCAGTCCCAACGGCATAGTAATATTTTGTGTCAAACTGCAACAAAGTCAGTATTTAAAATCCCTTGAATCAGGACTACAACGTGAACAAACATGTAAGCCTTAAATTTCTGGTGAGCTGATAACCTCCAACTTCTTTATTGTAGAATGATGAATATATCCCGAGGTATATTTGTAGAACGTATACTGGGTATGCTTTCCCTTCGCAGAACAGTTGAGGTTATCTTCTGAAGTTCCGTAAAGCACTGTGCTTGACCCGGGCTCGATTGTAGTCACCCATGAAATTATCATGGCTGTACCATCATGGTCGCCTTGTGTGATATGCACCTATTTAGAGCAACACACCAACCAATATGAAAGGGGAGAACAAAACACGGTGTGCGACCACATCTGTCGTAGTACTTTCTGTTCTAACAGCAATATTTTAATTACATAAGGTAAGAAATATCACATCAATATCATGGATAAGACATAATTATATTATTAAGTTATGTGGATTATTTAATTCTATATATGGAGTAAAACCAAGTACGAACAAAAAGGTTCCTGAAAGGGTCCTACAGCCAAAACAAGTAGCTTCCCCAAAAGTTGGACTAAAGTAAAGGTTGGGACCAAAACCATTGCTTTAATTAAAGAAACACTGGTTTGTGATGTTAAATTTGTGGGCTCGCATTAAGTAAATGTCGGAAGTAACTAAAAGAACACACCATACAACTGGGAGCCACTGGAAAAAGACAAGATTCACAACCTACCATTACCATACCATCCATATAGTACACGGAAAAATTGCTACGAAAACATCGGATTTGACTAGAAATTGTTAAATGTTTAAGGAACATAGTATAGGCCAGAAACACTAACAGTGATTGCACTTATACATGGTTTCCAGCAGCTTGCAAGACTTGTACAATACATATAATTAAAGAGTTGGAAAACTGCAACTTTTTCCAGTGATACTCTGCCACAGACGCGCAAGCAAACACAAAGGAACATAACAATTCTACCAGTTTTCTAATTAAGTTGAATTCTATCGTGAGACATGATTGATGAACTATCCTCCATTAAATAACACTAGGCTCATTAGTAAAATGATGGCAAGAATCACGTCAGACAAACAACGAAATAGCTTAAACCATGTAAAGTGAACCCAAGCACTGAAAGAAGCAATCAATCAGAAGTTTTGGAATCGTCCGGGTTGTATCACAGTATCTGACAAGTAGCAACAGCTATGCAACCCTGCTAGCTAGCATGTAATCGACTAACAACCGGATATGGCGACGAATAAAATAGTACTCCGGATAATGATAAAACAGTCCATCGTCGCATATTGCAGCTACCAGTGGTCAACTGTTCACCGGAGTCGACAGAAAAATGCCAAATCAACGGCAGCCTGGGGTCATTACCTGCTGCGGCGCATTGCGGCCGGGCGGAGCGCGGAAGACGTCGGCGTCGAGCGGCATGTCGATGGCCTGGCCGAGCTGCCGCCGGTACTCGCTGGTCTGGCCAGCGTGGCACGCGACGGCCAGCAGCAGGACGGCGCAGGCGACCGCCTCCGCGCCGATCCGGTTCACCACTCCCATTCCCGCACGGGGACGATTCCTCTGCAGTCTGTTGGTTCTTGGAGGTTGTACTCGGAGGATGGTAATGGGATCGCTTGTTCGATGTCGTGATTGATAAACTAGTTGGCGGGTCAAAGCAAGAAGGCGGGGGATATGGAGGGGGAATGGAATATGCTCATCCGAGGTGCCACGAAATAAATCGGAGATGGAGACGGGGAGAGGTAGATTACTTCGTGGTTTGAACTTGGAACACGCGCACGCATGGAGATATGGGAGGGTGGCAGCGATATGAGGGAGCCTGCGGCGACGCTCGGATCCGTGGGGATTCGAAGCCGCCAAGTGGGAGCGTGAGACGGGTTTGGAGGGGGCAAGAGGAACTCCATTTTTTATCACTCCTTTGCAGCCATGGATTTACAAATTGGTTTGTTACGACAATATCTTTGTTTAGGCGGGTGCCACTGCATGACGGATTATCACGGGGTATAGCCCCGCCACGTCAGATTTTTCTCTCACTCTCACCCCACTCTCACGCCACGGTGCCGGTGCACGGGCTATAGCCCCCACTCTCACCTCTCTCTCCTCCCTACCGCCTCCCTACCGCCCCCACTAGCACCACTATCGGCTCCCTCTCGCCCCGCTCTCGCCTGTCGCCTCCCCCTCTCGCCCGGCCAGTGCGGGCGGTAGCCGGGCGGTAACGGCGCTACCGCCGGGCGACGCGGCCATCGCCCGCCGCTACCGTCTCGCCCCCCTATCGCCCGCCTCTCGCCTGGCCGGGGGCGATATCGCCCCTCCTATCGCCCCCATTGGCACCAGCCTTAGAAGCGGATGATCTCGAAATCAAGTGGTACGGTATGTACAATGTTTATATCCTAGCGTTAACACGAAACCGGCTAAGCCGGAGGAAATGAGAAATTGATGTCTTCACTTAACTAAGATATGATCTCTTACAACAAATGTCCCTCCACAAATTTAGAAACATCCGGTTAATAAGATAAGACAAACGAAATAGCCAATGTACATCATATTTTATCGACTTATCTAAATTATGCGCCATGTATAAAATAAGATGTTAATGCCCTTACTTAGAAAACTGAATATGTTAGCATCCAAGAGGGATAATCCCCTCCGATCCCCATCCTCCGACACATGTCCAAAAAATGACCACAATTTCGTTTTTGCTACGAAAGGTTTGGAGTTGCTACAAAACGCTTCGCCCACAAAAAAAAAATAAAAAAAATACTGACTACGCCAGAGACCTCGTCGGAGATCTCGTAGCAACAAAAATATGTCATTGTAGAAAACATCAACTTTGTGAGAAACATCGAATCCCACCGGAGACCTCGTAGCAAATAAAAGAGTACTATTGTAGCAAAATCACATGATGGTTTTAACAAAACATCTAGTTATGATCCAATCCACAAAACGCATGGTGCAAAAAAACAGTAACGCTTGTAGCAAAACGATTATTCACATGATGAAAAATAAAAATATTGTAGCACACATTTTTCCTAATGATGCAAATCCATGAAACTTTGGCAGCACCGCCGACTCCGGTGACTGTGCGGGCGCGCCGGCCGTAGTCCTTGCGGCCATCAAGAACGCACCACCGACATCCTCTCATCGCCGCTCTGCGAACGAAGCCTCGCATCACCGCGTCCCGTCCCCGGGTCTCATTTCCCGACCCCACGATCGGGGCCACACTAGTGCAGCACATGGGGAGCATGGTGAAGGGGGCGCCGGGAGGGCAGAGGTGCAGAGAAAAGGGGCGGGCGGAGCTGAGCAGTTGGTCGAGGACGCCGCAAACTCATGCGGAGGCAATCCATAGCGTCCAGGAGCAACATCCGCGACACATGCCTCCCTCCTCCATGGCAGTCAGGAGGAAGTGTATTAGGTGTGGAAGCGACAGTGCTAGCTCTCCTATGTGTCGACGGAGCATTACTTCTATAAAAGCTCAAAGATTGTGAGCCTCCTCCTTCGTTTCGCCTCCTCCTTCGTTTCAGCAAACTCCCTCCGAGCTGCCACATGGCGCTATCTTGACCGTCGTTTCTTCTGCTCACATCCGTTGGATGCGGTGGTCTAGGAAGGTAAAACCTAGCTGCCAATCCCCATTCGCCCTCGAGCCCCGCGCCTCTCCTCCCTCAGTCCCCTCCCGTGTCCTCTCCTCCCCGCCTCCTCTCCTTCTCCCTGCGTGCTGACGGCCGCGGTGGCGGGTGAGAGGAAAAAAATCCCCCCAACCTGCTGTCCTTACCTCGCTCCTCTCGTTTGCCCCAGCGCGGAGGAGGCACTGCAAGCGAATGGCAGCAGCGTAGAGGGCGTGCGGCGAGCGGACAGAGCCAGACGGGACGGCCGCGATGGCGGGCAGGAGGAGATGCTTCAGGAGTGTTTCTCGGAGGGAGGCGGTGTCCGGCCAGCGTAGTCCAGGGAGGGCGCCGCTTCCGTCACTCGCCTACTCTGCACGGCTTCGATCCCGTGCCTCACATCGGGAGGACCGGAGCCGAGGACCCTGGCCGCGCTGCCGGGTTCTCCCTCCCCGCTAGCCGGTCCACCATGCCGGCGCCTCCTCCGTATGCATTGTTCAAACCAGCTCGCCGGCACACCCGTGGAAGAGCGGTGTCGCCTTCGGCTAGAGGAGCACCAGCCGCTGCTCCGCCAGGAGGAGATGCGTCGTCATCAGCGGAGGTCCGGGAGGAGCGTTGGCAAGGTTGAGGCTCCTCTCTCCATATATGTGTATTTCTTGAATAGCAGATGTCGTGGTGTTCATTTGCCTGCCACGTATTGTTTTTGTGGACTAATGCACACCATATGTTTAATGAATTTGCAAATTGGTTTATCCTTAATTGCAGATGGGGATGAGGCTGTGCTGAGGCAGATCTTGCATCTGCAGGTCGAGATGTGGGAGGAGAAGGTTCTGATACACATCCGCCTAGATTTTCTCCATCCACGACTTGCATCAGTCGAATGACCGAGGTAGCTTCCTGCTCTCCTTTCATTTGTTCATCTTCAGTTCTGGAATCATATTATCCTTTCAGTTCTTGGCTTTGTCAGCATGTGCGTTGATGTAATTTATCCTGGATGATTATTGTTCTCTACTTCTGAAGTTTGCAGTGATCTGACTGAGGCCCAATGTAAGTGTTTTTTAGAATTTTCTCATATTCTACAATACTCAAGTATCCATATTTTATCATGACGGTGTCCTTGTTGCGTTGTCTAGCATCTAATTATGCGTTGAAGATTTGTTATTTCTGCTAGAATCCATGTAGTATAATTTATATTCCTGAAATTCGTGTTTAATTCTGTATGAACTATGTCATCTTGCCTGTTCTTTTTTGTAATACTAAAAGACTCTAATTTTTCGTTTTCTATGGTCAAATTCATGAGCCGTATGCATGTTATAGTAGATCTCAGCATTGAAACTTTAGGTGTGATGATGTGCTCATAATTTAGCTTCTGCGTACTATTTTGAGACAGTCAAGTTTAGTCCTTTAATTTCTACCATCTTTCTGTAATCTATTAGGATCCATGCATCTACAGTTTCAGACCAGAATTGTGTTTTGGTTTTCTGCATTTCAATTTTTTTGTACCATTACTTCGTTGAACTTAATGTAAAGTTATATACCCATATGCATTTGCCTTCTACTAAGGAAAGATGGAATTGATGGTGGCTTATGTTGAATACTTGGCTTCTCTCTCTCTCTCACACACACACACACACACACACACACACACACACACACACGCACACACGTCTGGTTTTCCAGATTCCACAAAAAAAGAAACATGAGCAAATATACAATGTGTAATGATTTGTTTCCTCTTTGGCAGGATACTTGCGTCTTTCATATATTCTCCCTGGCTGTCTTTGGCAGAAGCTTCTCAGAGTACTAATTCCAGTCATGCTACATTGATAGTTTGATTAATCTAGCTGTGATGCAACTGATTTATCCTTTTTTTTTGTTCACATGCATTCCAGGGGCAGAAGATGAATTTCCGTAGAAGATTGGACCCAAATCTTGCTATTCAAGCAGGTTATTGTTGGAACTTTCCAGAATCAGAAACACGGTGGAAGTTCGGGATCTTTCTTTGTAACTATATCCTCCCAGATTAGACGATTTAAAGGTGTCTTTGCAAGTTCCTTTTTCGTACATATCTTTATTTATAAACTGTCTTTTGTGTCAATTGGTACGCTCTTTAATTTGTCTGTAATCCCATGTCTGAGGTGTTTCATTGTCCTATTGGCTGGGATTTTACAGGGTGAGGACCATGATAATCACCGCGACTATTCAAAGGGTTTTACAGGGTGAGGACAACGATGATCCCTCGCTATTTCGGTTCAGGTGAACTTTGGTGGAAGAAGATGAAGCTCTATGTTTTCACGTTCCGTGTGATTAATACGTAAGTTGTTTACTTACCCTTCCCTTCTAAAACATGAGATATGCATGTTCTGGTGGAGCAGTTAGCCTTTCAAGAATTTGCTGCAAGATAGAAGGCTCTGTTCACAAGAATATTTTGTTTCTGCAACCAAGGAAACCCTCTAAGTTATTGAGGCATGTCATATGAATGAACCACTACACGAGGAGAAAAATGTATTCAAATCCTATTTGTCCTACGATGATAAGTGACCTTTCTTTTATTTGGCCATTCTATTTAGCATTAGGAGCTTCAACCGGTGCATAATCGATTGCTTCTATGAGCACATGCTATATTTATGCATTGATGGAGCCGACGGGATCTGATGCTGATTTTGGGCTTGCCTTTTCTCCCCTTTTCATATGTGTTTGTGCTTTTATTCGATTAGATCTGGATAGCAGCTTGTTCTTTCTTGTGGTGCTGCTGTGATGCGCTCTTTTTTTTTGGGATCTGGGGACTTCTTGTCCAGCTGGTTACATTTCAATTTTTTGTGTTTCATTTGAGAAAAATGGTGATGCATGACCTTTGGTTTATTGTGCTGATTACAGGTTATTAATCATGGCTCGATGGTTCCACTGTTTCCCCGGCTGTTTTTTGTTCCACATGAAGGTTGCCGCCGGTCTGCGGGTGAGCATCCAACTTCGTTCTCTGTAAATTTATCGATATGAAACTTTCTGTGGAAAATAGTAACTTATAATTATTTATCCAACATTAATGAGAATGGAGACATTTGCCATGGTTAGGATATTTTATCAACTCTCCAGCGATCTATGCAGCCATGCAAAGGCACTTTGCCAGTGTTTGTAACAGAAACTTCAGGTCCTTTGCAAGCCTTGGATGCTAATTAAAATACCACATCATATGCTACCATGATAGCTCCCAATAGAAACTGTTGGTTATTCAGAACATGTGTTTGTTATAATGTGGTATAGTTTTGTCGAGTTATCCTAGAACGTGAAACAACAGCCTTTCAAAGTTGGACCAAAATTTGGTTTTCATGCACTTATTATATTTGGTCAAAGTATTCATTTATATATAACAGAACCTCTGTTAGTCAAAATTTATTTGCAATTCTTCCATGGGAATACCCGGTTGATTGTTTTTATTTTCTGTGGGCAGCAAACAAATGCTGGTTTCTAGACCTGATAAAATGATTAGTCGGCTTTCGACAGGAGAAGCACGAGTGGCCCCAGCAGCTGAGCTTGCAATTAACGTGCAGTCCAGTTGTAGCCCCAACTCGACCTTCCTGCATTTTGGCCCTCTCGCAGGTATCCCCACTTTCTATTTCCCCCTCTCTTCCACTTCCATGTCTTCTTTAAATGGTCAGACGCTTCAGTTGCAAGAAAATATGTTGAACTGCTGGTTCACTTCTTGCTTCCTTTGATTTGTTCGGTTACTTGCAAAACATCTTGGTCTGTCCCAGTTTGCCAAATTTATTCCCTGGAAATTTGCATTTCTCTTTGTGGTGATTTTTGTATGGAAGAAAAACATGCATGTTAGAGCATGGCGCAAATTATCTTGATCTTCTATGTTAATTGAAGGAATCATATTCTTCTTCTTTGCCAGGTTAATTTCATCTACCTCTCCACCACATCCCCATGTGCCGAACTGATGTTCCCACCACGACCATTTTCCGTGGGCGGTGTTCAGCGAATATATTGGTGGCGGAGGCGGGCCGGACCGCTAGAAGTGTTGTCTGGTTGTTGTTCAGATTGCGAAAGGGTGCCCAACGAAGGGAGGTACGCGTGTAGATATAAGACGAAGAGACTGAGAATTACGGAGGAAGATGGTGAAGCATTTGTCCCCATTATTAGGTCATCACCGCCAGTTCAAGAAAGGAACAGCGCAGCATTTTCTTTTTTCTGAGCGGAGACAGAGCATCAGTTTTCTGTTGTTGAGAAAAACAGAGCAGCAGTTAAGAGAGGAATCTAGACCGCGATGGTCAGCACGACGGTCCCGGTGAACAAGGAGCATTAGAATATATTGCTTTGTAAAAGAATCTGCACATGAGCAAGCTGGAGTCTCACTTCTATGTTCGTGTTCTTCATGGACAGGTTTGCTTCTTTTATGGTTTTTGTCAGATTTCTTTTGGTACCTTTATAATATATTGTTCCACACTAGCAGATAACTTGGATTTTAAAGTTGGCAATTTCTTTAAGGGGGTAACCAGATGTATTCTTTCTGCTAATCATGATAGATAGCACTGATGTAGCTTAATTCGTACACAATCACATTTTAAAGGTGTTTAGACTATTGGTCATTACATATCGTAAGGTAAATAAACTCAATACGTACCTAGCTTTAATCCTGGATTGTTGGATTTGCACATTTTACTTTTATATTTTGTTATCTTGTCAGAAAAATAAAGAGATTATTTTGGATTGGCGGATAGTTTGGCAAACTATGTGAAACTTTAAACGATTAAATGATATTTCCCCGAACAGTCACCGCTCGTGGAAAGTACAATGAACTATCCTGGCAGAAAAATAAAGCGATCGTTTTGGATTGTTGTGACGGTGCTCACAGATATATCTTGAAATACAGTTAGCTTCTACTATTTATTGGTTCCAGTTCCTCTGACAGTTACAGGAACTGTCAAATTGTTAGTGATATCTCTGCACACCGTGAAATCAAAAAATGAGGATGATCATGTAAAATAAATAAATGATGTTCATTGGTGATAGCTTTCAAAATTGAGTCCTTTTATTTCTGCTTCCATGTGCCTTTGTGCTCAGTTCAGCGCTTGATCTACTTCCAGTTGTTTCGTTCAGAAAGATACTTATTTCATCAAGATATGCTTGCACCTTGCTTAATCAAATCTAATGTGTATTTGAAATTTTATCTCCTATCCATGATAAATGATCTGATGTCGCATTCTTATCCAATAAATGACTGGTGTCTCATTCTTATCCAATAGTAAATTCTTTCCATACGAGACATGATACTTAATCAGGTCTTCCGTGACCTACATGTACTGTACGTGGGTATGTGATTAATCATGCTCATATTTTTTGCATACGAGACATGTACTTAATCATGCTCATATTTTTTTGCCAGTATGTGACTCTGAAACTGATTTTGTACTTACAAATGTTGTGATATGCTGCATTTACAGACGAAGGTGTAGGAATAAGAGAACAAGGATGTCATGGTGACTGATCTAGAGGAACGGTTTAAGTTTTCTAGCTTCCATTGTGATTGAATCGGAACACTTGTTTTATATTGGAAGTAGATGCACATGCTGATTGGCGATTCAGCTTTAACTTGCAGTTCACTGTCATGAAACTGCAGTTCACTAGCTTATCACTTCTCTTGAGGTAATAGTAGTGGTAGTGATTCCACAAGGCTAGAATGGTTTCCCAATTATTCTTTATGTTAGTAGACTAATTAGAGATGATCTATAGACATGATGCTGTGTATTCCTGATCTAGGTAGGCTGATTGATAAAGTGGCAACAACATGAAAGTTAAAATGGAATTTAAGGCCTATGCAAGTCTTTTCAATCATTACGCTTGCATTACTTATTTTTTTGGTACCAGTGTTGTTTCCTTCCAACCATTTCTTTTAACAGATTTGACATACACAAGATTTTATTTATGCATGTACCATGTTTCCTTCCAACCATTATTTTGTTTACTCCCAGTACAGATTTTGTGACTCCACAATCTATGATTTGGGTGTATAAGCATGTTTTTACTGCACATACCTGGTGGTGATTTTTATATATGTTGTTTGGTGCTAATCCATTGCTCGCTTTTAGTCTTGAACATTGATAAGTCATCCATACCAGGTGAAATGCCAATTGCTCGATAAACCTGACCATTTCCTATGCCGAAATGGTGTGTTCTGGCCATAACACACCGTGCCAATTGCTCGCTTTTATATATGTGAAATTTCTTACAGTGCACCATGTAGGTCCGGAGGGGAGGGCTGCTGTCTACTGGCTCGATAAACCTGACCATTTCAGAATAGGAACAAGGTAACACCACACCTTATTAAGGCGCCCAAAAATATTGTTTAGATCCCACCAATTTTATTACATTGGCACGGTGTGTTATGGCCAGAAAACACCATATCGTTGTTCCAAGTAAACTTCATTTTCAATCTTTAACGGTCCAATGTGCATAACCGTAATTTAAGCCTCATAGAGAGATCATAATATTCAGGGATTACCAAAGAAGCTCTATAATTTAAGCCTTATACAGAGATCATGTACTATAAGATTCTACATAGCCGGAGCTAAGTACTAATTCATATATGGCTTTTCTCAATTATTGATAACTCCCGCTAAACGCCGACAACCGAAAATATGGGGAGACCTTTGTTCTGGTGTAGATAAAAATGTTCAGATAGTACATTTTAATTTCCGACAGCTACCAGGTTGGAGAGTTGAACAGTGGGAGAAACTATAGAAATAACAATTCGCCTTTATCAGAGGTGTTTCATCTGTGATAATATTCTGTGAATCTATTAATGTAGAAATGAATGAAGGTTTGGTTGTAGCTGTTCTCCTGGGGGGATCCAGCTTGATCTTTACCAAATACGATACTAAAAGGAATTGGTGGTGGACTGAACTGAACTTTTAATTTACTCAAAGCTTGCTCAGTTTTGCGTAGGAATCATAGAGCTCTGGAACAGCTGCCCAGTTTCCCCGTTTTGTTGCAGACCTCAATACTTGCCATCAATCTTTACTTATGTTGTGGTTCTTCGTCTGATTGGTACCATTGTTCTTTAGCCCCCCTTTACAATTCCAGCATAAATATACTATAAGTCCAAACTTTACAGCAGTCTGATTGGCTAACTAAGTCCAAGCTGGAGGAATATTGTTGTCTCCTTAGTTCTAGATCATTTGAATTTTGATTTACAATTTTTTGTAGAAGCACTTTGTTCTACTAAGATCAATGTGACGTTTTCATACATCATTGCTCCATTGGCTATGCGTTTAATAATTACTCGACTTGTACTTAGAAACATGTACCTTTATGGCAAACAACATTATGACAGTTCTGCCATTCACCTGAAAGTATGCATAGTTCTCATGCTCTCCGTGATGTTGCTATTCTTTCATGATGTGAAGTGAATAGTGTTCATCATGGTGCTAGGCTCTAGCTGGACATCAGTTCGCCACCATGTATGTAATAGCTGATTAGACAGGGCTAGGTAGTCGTCTAGCGGTGATAATTTTGCTAGACGGGAGATGTCATGGAAAACAATCTCCTAATATAGATTATTAATTTGAAGATGCATTTTCAGAGTCCGTAGAAGGCCAATCTCCGGAGTCAAGCCTGCCATGTCCACAGCCCACGCGAGTCACCCACAGGACGAGCTTGCAGTCTGCGGACGCCGGACCTTATGATGAGGAACAACGAGAAGCGGTTGCGCGACGACAGCCATAGACCCTGACTAGGGCACGACAAATGCCGTTGGGGCCGAAGAGCGGCCTCGCTTCAAGGTGACTAGGAGAGTTTCCACAAGAAGCTAACAAATATGATGGCATGTTTTTTATTGGCAAATTATAAATATTATTTTTCCAGAGTTAGTTATGATTTGTAATCCAAAACATTGGCACAAAATTTCGCTCAACTTGGAGCGTTCAATAATTTTTTCTTATGAATTAAAATTATATCATAAATCCGACATTTGCGCCAAGCGGGCGCAACGGGTCATCTAGTAATCAGAAAAGAAACAAAGAATGAGAGGGGGAACGACGTGTAGCAGCGCTTGTTTGCCAGAGAGAATGTGTGGAGGAGAAGGACCCAATGATGAGATAAGGTGTAGGCCACATCCATCACTGCCTTCCATGGGAGGGACGCCGGTCGCTTGGTCAACCCCGAGGACGAACGCGCGACCTCCCGGGTGATTGTTAGCGTTTTTCTTAGAAAAAATATCGTGCAAGTCTCTAAAATAATCGAAACAAGTAACTCCATTCCATCACTTGAAAAAAAGGTAAATATCTTCTATGCTTGTCGTGCTATTGTCAAAACAATAACCATCGAGGTGACTTAAATAACAGTCTGGAGCAATGCGATCGTAGAAATTCCGGGCGAGATTGGCACACAATATACTCAGGTACAACCTCTTACGGTAAAGGTAAAAACCTACCCCTACACGTTTGGTTCTATACATTGATTACAAGTTGCTCCTATAAGGGCATCTCCAGTCGTTCGACCCCCCCAGGTTTCAGATCGGCGCTTTTTAGCGATAGCGCCGGCCCGCATCAAAACCTTGGGGGGGGGGGGGGGGGATTTCACCAGCCGTTCGGCGTTCCAGAAAATAAAGCACCGATATCATTCGAAAAGTTTCTTCCCGCCCCCAAAAAACAGAGCCCTAGTTCGGCGATCGGCAGCCATAGTTTCGGGCGATCATATTACAAAAAACGCCACAGGTGGGCGATCAAATATAGTTCAGATCGAATCACACAGACGGGCGCGCGCGGCGGTGGCAGACGTAGGAGATCAGACAGACGCGTCGGCCGGCGTCGGAGCAGGCGGCGAGCTCGGCGCAGCATCCAGGTCGATGACGGCGTCGGAGCGGATAGCGGGCTGGGCATCCTCCAGGTCGACGACGGGCTGGGCATCCTTGTCGACGGCGGCATCCTCCTGGGCGGCGGGCGGGCTTGTCGGCGCGGTGGTGTAGCTGGCGCCGCCAGACGATGTCGGGGCCGGGGGCGCGCTGATGTCGGTCAGGATGAGGTTGCACTGCGCCAGGAACCAAGCTCTCACCTCGGGGGTCATCGCGGCCGGGTCGCCGCCCGTGAGGAAGGCGAGGTCGTTGTTCCTCTTCTTCGCGGCGGTGCCAGTCCGGAGGAGGTCGATCTTGACCTGCGAGTTGGCCATGAGCGCCGCCCATCGCTGTTTGGAGACCTCCTCCCTCTTGCCGGCCTGGACCTGAGCGTCGGCGATGCAGGTCTCGATGGATGCCTGGAGTTTTGCCGCTGCAGGCGCGCCGTCCCTATCCAGCTTGGCTTTCTTGTGGCCCATCGGCGGACGCCCTTCGGATGCGCACGCAGCCACCGCGTCGGGGACGTACTCCTTGCCCTTGCCGATCGAGCGACGCACCTCCGCCCACTTCTCGCAAGTCTCGATGAGGACGAACACGTGGAGGAACTTGAAGTCGGTTCCCTCGTCGTTCTTGTACGCCTCGAGCATGCGGACGATCTCCATCTCGCGGTTGGCGCCGCTCTGCGGCCTCGCCGAGATCTCCTCCTGGATGCCGTGCCACTTGTTGCACGACGCCTGGATGTTGGCCCAATGGTTCGCCATGGCTTTCTGGCCGCGGTCGAGGACGCATGGGGCGTAGTAGGGATCGATCATGCGGCGCTCGTCGTAGGCCGTCTTCACCCGCTTCCAGTAGTTGTCGGCGTGCTGGTTCGCGCCGACGATCGGGTCGTGACTGACCGTCTTCCACGCCTCGGCGAGGAGCGAGTCCTCCCTGTTCAGCCACTTGATGCGAGGCTCGGCGGGCGGCAGGGGCACCTTGGGCTCCTTGCGGGGGCGGCCAGGGCCACGGCGCTTCCCGTTCTTCGCCGGCCGGATCTGTACTCTCTGGCACCACGGGCGTCTCGTCCACGTCGTCCTCTTCGCCCTCCTCCTCCGTCGCCTGCGTGCCGGAGCCGCCTTCGCCGTAGTCGCACCGACCTGCGTGAAGAACTCGCCGCTGGCATCGAGGAAGCCCGGGCTCGCCGCCGCCGCCATCGAGCCGGACGCGATGATCTCCTCCATGTAGCTGTCCTGGGGCTGCAGCCCGGCGAGAATCGCGCGGGCGGTGGGATGGGGAAGCTGCGTAGCCCGGCGCGTTGCCATACATCATCGGCGGGGTGGTAGGGGAAGGTGAGGTTGGGGTTGAAGCCTCCCAGCGAATCACCTTCGACGAACCATGCTGGCGGCGGGTGCGGCGACATGCGGGGCGACGGTGACGGCGACTGCTTCCAGCCGGCGAAACGTGGGCCGAAAGGGCCCTTCTTCTTGGCGAGAGGCGCCGCGGCCGGCGTAGGTGGCTCGTCTGGGACCTCCTCCTCCTCCTCCAGCTCGTCTTCCTCGGCGGCTGCCTGCTCCTCCGCTTGCAGCTGCGCCATGAGCTGCCTCTGCCGCTGCGCCGCCTCCCTACCCCGGCGCTTGATGTTGGCTGTCTCCAGCCGCGACCTCTCGGCGATCCACTCCTTGTTCGACATGCCGGGTGGTCGCTCCTTCGGTGCTCTTGGCTTGCGGGGTTTCTTGGCCGGTTCGGAGGCCGCGGGAATGGAGACGGCGGCGGCGGCGGCGCGGGGTCCTGTAAATCGAGCGGGAGCCATGGCGCGTAGATCTCGGGTGCGGGGGGAAATGGCGGGAATGAACCGGGGGGAGAGGTACATGTGGGGGGAAAGTGGAGGGAACCGCCGAAAAAAGAGAGGGAAATCGTCTTCCGTCGCCGACAAGCGTGGCCCACGCGAGCATTTCGCCCCCCCAGGCCGAACCCAGCGCGCTGGGTTTGGCCTGGGTTCGGCGGCGCCAAACGGCGCGAAAAACGGCGGAAAGCGGCGCTAAATCGATTCCTGGGGGGCGACTGGTGCGAAACGGCGCGAAACGGCGCCAAAAACGCCGCTTGGGGGGGCTCTGGGGGGGACGGCTGGAGATGCCCTAACGTCCAGATCTTCAAGGAGTTCCCATGATGGCTTTATATACGCAGCCCGACTAGTGTTTACAAGCGTTCCGAGTTAGTTTGGATGTAGAGTCTTAGTAGGAGCTTATATACATCTATTTGTCGTCTATCTAAACCTGGCACGCCATGTAGTCGGATGATTCCTACTGCGGCCCAACCCTGCGCTTGACTAGGCCCGACTGTAGTAGAAGGCCTTGTGTAGATCTTGTGACACCCTGGGACCGCTAGGCCATCTCCAAGTCTTAGTCCTACATGTTTGGCACTTTCTCATCATTATCCACAAAAAATGTCTAGGGCTTGTCACTTGTCAGCGGCTTTCGCTTATGGTCGAAGGCATCCATTCATGTTGTCTGGTCACCGGCTAAATGACCTTGATGGACTAATGAAAACAAAAAACAAAAAATAGCGAGAGCAAGAAACAACTGTTGGTCTTAATTTAGTTAATCCATGTCTTCTCGAATTCATTTCATCAGAGCGTTTTGTTAAATTGACTCGAAATCACGACTATGGACTCGTATCTAGACTAACAAGGAGCTAGTGAGATTCGAAACCTCGACTCGCCAATGGAATCTCTCCGCATTTGTCATGTACCTTTTGTCTCACCCACGCACGCGTCTACAAACCGGCGGTCAAACTAACGGGACAAGTCATTTTTGAGCCCATAGCCACCTCGGGACTATACTTGCTATATCTCGAGCCGGGACAAGCTTTGAGCTAGGCTGGAAAAATCCCGGTACCGAAAATCCAGGCCCAAGCCTAAAAAGCCCAACATAGCCCGACCCGGCCATGTCTAAAATCTTATTTTGGCAAGTCTGGTCCGGGCCCTGTTGGATGTATGCCTGATGCGTGTGAACACACGTTCGTTGGGAGACCCCAAGAGGAAGGTATGAAGAGTGCAGCAGCAAGTTTCTCTCAGAAAAAACCAAGGTTGAATCGACCAGTAGGAGAAAGGAATAACTTCAGAAGGTTGATGCAGCTGAGATGGCAAGGTGCACTACCGGTTCAGCAGCAACGTGGAACCTACACAACACAATCAAATTACTCTGCCCCAACGAAGCAGTGAGGTTGTCAATCTCACCGGTTTTGCTGAACACGAAGAGTTTAAACGTATGGTGTGAAAAACGGTAGGAGAACAATAAGAAAGCAGTAGTAACAGTATGAAAGCAGTGGAAGCAGTGTGTATATTATCAGTATGAGAAAATAGACCGGGGTCCACAGTTCACTAGTGGTGTCTCTCCGTGGAAGATAAATAACATATGTGGTGAACAAATTACAGCTGGGCAATTGACAAAAATGAAGGCTGTGCCGTAGTGCATATGCAAGACATAAAGATTACTATGTGATTCATGCAGACATTACAACAAAATACATAGACCGTCATCCAAATGCATCTATGACTAATAATCCACTCTCCGAATATCATCCGAACAAACGTTGCGTATTAAGTTACAAGCAACAGATTATCGCAGTAAGAAAAGTGTGTAATATAAACAATGTAAACTATGTAAATACCGTTGTTTTCTCCCTAATGGCAACATCACATCCTCCATCCGTCACGTTTCTGTCACTCGGGCACAGATGCAAAGGAGGCATGAACCCACTATCGAGCATAAATACTCCCCCTTGGAGTTACTAGCATCTACTTGGCCAGAGCATCTACTAATAACGGAGAGCATGCAAGATCATAAATAACATAAGCATCAACATAACATGATAGATTGATTATCAGAATACATAGCATTCAACATTCATCAGATCTCAGCAAACACAAAATGTAGCATTACATAAAGATGATGTCGATCATGTAAGGCAGCTCACGAGATCTAAACATGATGAACAAAGTGGAGAAGACACCCATCTAGCTACTGCTATGGACCCGTAGTCCAGGGATGAACTACTCACGCATCACTTTGGAGGAGGGCATGGTGGTGTAGACCCTTCCGGTGATAAATTCCCCTCCCAGTATGGTGCCCGGGAGACCTCCAGAACCGTCCCGATCTCGGGATGACGATGACGGCGGCCTCGTGTGTTTCTCGGGACAAAGTGGTATATTTTTAGGGTTGACGTATCGGGGGGTATAAATAGGCGAAAGGAGAAAGGCGGTGGAGGCCTGGGGGGCCCCACACCACCCCATGGCGCGGTCGGGAGAGGGGCTGCCTCCTATGGTGTGCCCCCATGTGGCCCCGCTCCGGGCCTCTTCGGAACTCCATGGAACCTTCGGGAATTCTAGGACATCCGGACTTCAAATTTTCCAATTCCGAGAATATTTCCAGAACAACTTTTCTGAAACTAAAAACAACATAAAACAGGGAACTGGCTCTGTGGCATATTGTCAATAGGTTATTCCGGAAAATTGATAAAAATGACATAAAGTGTATATCAAACATGTAGGAAACAACATGAAAACAACATAGAATATCAGAAATTAAGGATACGTTTATGACGTATCAACATCCCCAAGCTTAGTTCCTACTCGTCCTCGAGTAGGTAAACAATAAAAACACATCATTTCTGAGGTGACATGCTACCAACATAAACTTGATCATAAAAATGTACAAGCATAAGTAAGCTGAGATCATAGAACTTCAACACAAGCATGATAAATAGAATTTTAACAATAAAGCATAGCAATAACCTTGCATCATGAGAAGTAACACAAATAAAAGATCATGAATAACAATGCAACGAAAGATATATGTTTGTTTCAAGCATAGAGGTAACATGGAAAAGTGATATTTTGCTAGTCCTTAAGGGTGGGGCAAAACATAAATGCCAGGACACCTTCAAACTTCATGAGGAAGATTAGAACAAATAATTAGAGAACAAACAATAACACATCATGAATCAATTAATAATGTTTCTGGGACAAATGCACATTAAACTCAGAATGGCAACTATGCTCTCTCAACTGTGCATAAAGTTAGAAGATGGAGACTCAACATAAAAGTAAAATAAAGGCCATTCGTAGAGGGAAGCAGGGATCAACTCATGTGCTAGAGCTTTTATTTTATTAAACAGAGGTATACAAGTTTGACACTCCTCCCAACCATCTTACACAAACCATGGCTAACCGAATCATCGGGTGCCTGCCAACAATCACATACCGTGGAGGAGTGTCTATTTTTTAGAGAGGTGTATGCTTATGTCAACAAATGGTAAACAGAAAATACAGTACGTCACAAGCCAACTAGACTTCACAAGAGAGGCTCCCATAGAAGGACGCATATGGGTAGAAGGTCATCCCTCTTTATCTTTTGTTTACACAATTATGATTTGACTGATAAATCAAGGGAAAAAATAGTGAAGAGAATTTGTTGTTATTAATCTGGAGATGGACACCCCGCTGCCAGATCTTCTATGAGTGGATAAGAACACTAGTCCAGGGTGTGAAAGTACAATCAACAAGTGATATAAAGATTCTCTATTCACGTCCTCATGAGCTAAAACAGGGGCACAAAATTGGAGTAATTTTGAAAGTTTTAAAGGTAACATATGAGCAATTTTCTTTGGAGTGGCGGTTAAATACCACATGTAGGTAGCTATGGTGGACACAATGGGAAAACTTTGGTTTTTGGGAGTTGGATGCACGAATAGAGCTCATACTCAGTACAGGTGGAGGCTAGCAAAAGACTGGGAGCGACAAATTAAGAGAGCATAAGAGCCATAATCATGCATAGCGACATAAACATCAGTAATCAAAGCATAAGTGGTACCACAATTTCAAAACCTAAATGATCATAGAGGATATAAGTGACTGGTTCATAGTCATAAACATGGTGTGAGAATGCGCCAAGTCAACCAAATAAAACATTCAAAGGAGAACACCACAAATTTATGCTTCAATATGACAGGAACAACTCATGATTCTTTCAATGACACATTAAACACTCTCATCTATTTGAGACTAATCATGCTACTAAATAACCACTAGGATTTAGAATTAAAATAACATCTAGCATGCTATGAAAAAGTTTAGCCACGGTCTATACAAGCTTCTACTTGCACCGTTAAATTTTTTACTACAAGCAACAGTTTCTTTTCCCAACAAGCACCATACAAAATATGACTTAACAAAAATTCTCTAAATGGTACAGCAAGCAAACATGAGAGTACTCACACAATACTACTAAAACTGACAGCTCTGAATAAGAGATGCAAAGAAAACAAGAGCTAAACAGGAATTCTGAAGCAGCTAGAAGAAAAACTAAGAATACGAGCATGGCAAGTACTCAAATGAAAAAGATGAGCGTGTCTCTCTCCCAAACAAGGAATGCTAGGGTCCAACTATATTATTGAAGCAGGGAAAACAAAATAAAACAAGAGAAAACTACAGAAAAACTAACAGACGCTCCAAGTAAACTTCATATGATGTGACCGAATAAAAATATAGTTTCACTAGAAGTGACCTGATAGATTGTTAATGAAGAAGGGGATGCCTTGGGAATCCCCAATCTTAGATGCTTGAGTATTGTTAAAAAATTCTTGTAGGAACCACGGGGACATCCCCAAGCTTTGACCTTGCACTCTTCTTGATCACATATATCACCCTTATTGAGACATCGTAGTATAATTCATAGACGGGGGTGCCATGAGACTACTGATAGAGAAGTGGGGGGACGTGATTGTACGATGAACAATGACACAGGGTTTTTGCCCAGGTTCGGTACGACGCAATAATGCGGCGTTCCTACTCCTGCAATCTCACTATTCAGGACTAAACCCTGGGAATACAGAGTACAATGTGAGGTTCTATTAGCTACTCGTCAAAGATCCACCTCTCGGCGAGTTAGCCTTTAGCTTCTTGTCTATCTATCTTATCTCCCTTTTGGCTTTATATAATAGCCGGGTTAGGGCATACAGAGAAGGAAACCTAGAATACTACGGTATGTGCTAACTTGGAAAGTAAGGAATCCGCCTTCTACTCCAAGCCGTATCACGTGGGCCGTGATCCGGGTTCTTCTAGAATCCGGCTTCCGTGCGTCAGCTTATTGGCCGCCCAATTGACCGTGGCCCATTACCATTTAGGCCACCCTGGTAATCCGGCACTTTAGACCACCGTCTGAAATACCCCTAGTTGGTATATATCCGACAGTAGCCCCCAAGAAGGATTAATACTCTTATTCGCCGCCTTTCGTCAAATGCGCATTCTTTCCGAGAAATACTGGCTCACTGTCTTGATTCTTCTTTTCCTTAAAGTAATGCCATAACGCAAAACTCGGATTCCATAAAAATCGTCTTTTCTTCCACAAACCTTCATGGAGAAGGAACTTCCTACGTCAGCGCTTTAATCATGCTGACGTAAGGGACGTTTGGGTTTCGAGCGGGAAACCCTAAAACGTATCTCTGACAGATTCTCGCGGGAAACGAGGATATAACAATAATCACCCGTCGTTTCATTTCCCGGAATTTCCGGCGAGTGACACGCGTTGATCATCCAACGGTCAAAAGAGCCGTTAGCACGTATCGCGACGGGTTTCCGGCTATAAATAGCCGTATCCATCCCCTCCGGCAAACCTTCCGCTCCGAGTTCTTCACGCCTCACTCAGCGCCCAAGCACACTGCGAGCAGAGCAAGTTTCCAGCGAACGCATGAACCAGCGCCATCCACGACCTCGCCGGAGCACACGGATTCTCCATCGCACCGCCAAAAGATGGCATCTCCAAGTTCTTCTCCGTCCCGCTCCGTCGCGGCGGAGATTGATGATATCATCAACACCATGGATCCCATGGTGGATTCTCCTCTCCGTGCAACCGGCGACGAGCCGGAGAAAACTGTCGGCGGCCCAACTAGCGAGGAAACTCCTCTCGCCGCCACCAACCTCGCTGGGTCTTCCTCCGCGCCGTCTCCACCACTCGCGCCCGAGACAGCGGAGGAAAAGATCATCCTCGTCGGAGAGCAGCTCGCGGCCGCGTCGTCCGCTGCATCCGCCGCCGCCGGGACGGAAGATGAAGGGCAAACTGCCGGCAACTGGAGCCAGAGCAGTATTCCTCCTTCCCTCCTCCCGACAATGGAGAAGGATGGGTTGCTGCTGAAGGGAAAATGGCGGAGCCCAGAGGACGAGTCCGAGCCCCTGCCCAAGAACGGGGAACGTGTTCTCCTTACCTCTCATGTCACCAGAGGTATGGGAATTCCGCCATCCGCCTTTTTCCTTCAAATCTTAGAACACTACAACATTCAACCCCATAACCTGCCTCCCAACTCCATCCTCTACTTAGCCGGATTTCAAGCTCTTTTCGAAGGGTATCTAGGTTTAGCTCCTAGGTTAGATTTCTGGCAGTATTGTTTTGGGGTTAAGCGAAACCCTTCCGAGGGCGCACTCCCAACTTGTGGGACCATATCCTTTACCCTACGTAGATTCAGGGAGGATTGGTTCCCCAAGATTAAAACCTCGGAATCAGTAAACTTATGGACGGGTTACTTCTTTTACCATCCCGATGTTCCCTTTCCCGGAAAAACCACTGGGGTTCCACCTTTCTCCAATACCGCTACCGTTCCTCAAGAAAATTGGGGAACAGAAGCAATGCAATCTATGCCGCCAGATCTTCTCAGGATCAAGCGGCGCATCGCGAAACTTGTCGGCAAAAGACTTTCAAAAACGCGTGAACCAACTGGTTGCCTCGCGTGACCAATATGAAGAAAGCCGGCCAATGTATACAGCGTCTAACCCGGCTCCCAAGGTACATTTTTTTGCCCCTTGAGTTTGTATTCTTTCTATTTTCTCGGATTTTGTTTTTTAACCCGGCCTTTGCCTTTTTGACAGATCCTTGAACTTCCCGACTCGGATCTTGCTACTGACGCTGAGCTGGAGTCGCTGCGCGCCAACTTCGCTAGCGGGCGTAAGCGCAAGAAGATTTCAACTTCGCAGGAAATCATTGATCTTGACGGTGTTCCTATCGCTACTTCCAGGTTTGTAAATCTAGGTTTTCTCGATTTATCGGAGTTTGTTCTCTTGTCTCGGAGTTTTAACTTTCCGGCATTTCTCTTTTTTAGCTTGGCCCCTACAACTCTGAAGCCTAAGAAGCTAAAAAGGCTCAAATCTGTGGCCAGCAGAGGTCCACATCCTTCTCCTGCTACTGCTCCGGATACCCCAGTAGTAGCCACAGAAGAGCATGCTGCTGCCCCCGAGGCCGAAACCCAGCAGACCAGCCAGCCAATTGTGTCGGAAACGGACACGAGGGAAAGTGCGGTCCCGGAGGTGGTAGGTCCTTCTCGGGAAACTGAGGATGAAACCATTCCCACCTTCAATAAAGATTTCAAGAACATTAACGAGGGCCTTAGCGCTGCCGGGACTCTTTTTGCAGATTTTGCAAAAGAGTTCACTGAAGCTTTATCAGGTTTACAGCGGATGAGCCAGGTAATATCTCTAGCCCCCAAGCAATAAGTAAAATGCATGCTTTTAACTTAATGCTTTTATCATTATCATGCTTGTTGCTAACTTAAGCATTCTTTTTCATTTCCGTGTTTCAGCAAACCGCTGAAAGCATAAACCTGGAAGTTTTTGGCAAACTTATCGTCAAGAACAAGGAGGTTAGAAACCTTCTTTCCATTCTTGACGTTAAGGAAGCAGAGCTGGCATCATCTCAGCACCAGCTGGAGGAAACAATAGGTATTTTATCTCTCCGTGGTTTCTTTTCAATGACTTTTTTCTAATTATTTTTCCGAGTTTTCTAACTCGGGATTTTTTCTCGCTTTTCAGCTGCTTTGGCGAAAGCCAAGAAAGTTGCTGAAGATGCTGGCAATGCCGAGAACTTCCGCCGGGAGAACCTGGAGCTTCATAAGGAACTTATGAGGGTTCAGAAAGAACTGGAGGCCAGCCAGTTGGCTGTTGGCATTGCTCAATCCAATGCCTCCAACCAAGCTGAGAAGGACAAAACGACCATCCGAGATCTGGAGAATGCTTTGACTCTTTGCCTGGAGGAAGGCTCCGAGATGGATAAGATCCTCGGTAAGTTTTTTGCTATTTACCGGGTTTTTGATGTTTTATACTCTTTGTCTGCTTTTTCGCTAACCTCTTGATTGTTTGTCTGAAAAAATAGGAGACGACCCAGCTCTTACTCGGATTGAAAAAATTTGAGCTTTCGGGAAGGTCTTCACCGCGCTCAAGGTTGCGGGTATGGAACTGATCAACAAATTTCTTCCCGCAAGGACTGGGGAGTTTTTCAACTTCCGGAGGCTATCTTGGAGGTGGCGGAGTCCAAGGAATCCACCTTGCGCTCCGCGGCATGGGGTGGCACACACATGACTCTAGGGCTCTTGCGTATGCATTACCCCGCTGCCAAATCTTGGCGTGTGGCGTCCGGCGTCCCGCAAGGGTATACGGAAGCCCAGCGGACCAGCATCTTTGACCAGATCAAAGGTCACACAACCAAGATTGCTTCCATGGTCAACATCTCCATCGTCTACCCGGAGGAGGTGATCCCAGACACTCCAGAAGATTCTTCCAGCGAAGAAGACTCGGATGCTTGAAGGATAACTCCGGGTCCTGGGTAGATAGAAAATAGGAGCATTACCGAACTTATGTTGTAAACATTATTGTAATGCTTCTATTCTTTTGAATGAACAAGTACTCCGCCTTTTGCAGTTTATTGTTATATAACTACTCTGCAAGTTTTTTCGGGTTATTATTCCTTTATCTTCTAAATTCTCTAGTTTATATGCTTTAACTGTCCTTAGTGCTTTAAATGGCTCGATAGCGTTTTAATCTTCACGCCGAGTGACTGGGAATGACCAATCAGTGTAGAACTCGGAAACATGGATCATGCTAAAGGCATTTTTTGCTTACTAGCTCCAGTGACCCGGCATACAAACGATCAGATAATATTTAGAGAAAGGTTAAGGAATTTTTTGAATGAAACTCAGGCACAATCTGGGTTTCCTTAAGCCTTTTTAAGGCTGAAAATCATTCAGTTTTTTAACACCGAGCACGCAAGCACAATTCGGGTTAACATTGAGTATTTTGAAAGATCATTGGGAAATAGATAAGGCGGAAGATATGATTTATACTATAATGAACATGTAAAAAACACAGAAGTATGTATTCCGACAACTTTATTTCATGATCTCAAAGATGGTTACATAGAAACTGAACTAAGTATAGAAGGGACGTAACTGCTGGATACTCCAGGGCCTCTTTGTCTCTCCTAGTTCATCATCTATCTTTCTCTTTCTTTTGCGATTCGGCTTTTTGGGATGATCTTCCGTGTCTCGAATGTCTACAAGATAGTATGATCCATTTTTCATAGCTTTGCTGATGACGAATGGTCCTTGCCATACTGGGGCCAATTTGTGCTTTCTTTGTTGTACCAATCTTAGCACTAGGTAACCTTGTTTAAAAGAACGATACCTGATTTTCCGACTATGATAACATCGTAAACCTTGCTGATAAATGGCGGATCTTTGAAGCACAAGCTCCCGTTCCTCTTCTAAAAGATCGATGGCATCCTGTCGTGCGTTTTCGGCATCCGAGTCATCGAAATCCTGCACTCTTGGGCTGTCATGGATCATGTCCGTTGGAAGAATTGCTTCCGCACCATAAACTAGGTAAAACGGGGTTTGCCCTGTTGACCTATTTGGCGTTGTTCGAATGCTCCAAAGCACAGAGGGTAACTCTTCCACCCATGCTCCAGCTGCTCTATGAAGAGGAGATTCGAGTCTTGGGCGTATTCCTAGCAGGATTGAGCTATTCATTCTTTCAACCTGTCCATTGGATTGCGGGTGTGCCACAGATGCGAGAACTAGGCGAATTCCCGTTTGTCGGCAATATTTTGCCAACTCTCCAATAGAGAAATTTGTCCCGTTGTCGGTTATTATGCTATGTGGAACGCCATATCTCATGACTACGTCAGTAATGAAATTTCTGGCAGTTACACCGTCAAGTTTTTTGATGGGTTTAGCCTCCACCCACTTGGTATATTTATCCACTGCAACGAGTAGATGTGTAAGTCCGCCTCGTGCAGTTTTGAATGGTCACATCATATCTAGCCCCCAGACCGCAAACGGCCATGTAATAGGGATAGTTTTGAGTGCTTGGGCTAGCATATTTGTCTGCTTGGCATAATACTGACATCCAGCACATGTGTTCACTATGTGCTCGGCATCTGTTTTGGCTGTTAGCCAGAAAAACCCTGCCCGGAATGCTTTTTTTGACTATGCTTTTAGATTGAGCATGATGTCCGCAATCTCCGTCATGGATTTCTTGCAGGATTTCTCGTCCTTCTTCTGGCGAAATACATCGCAGAAAAATTCCGGTAGTACTGCGTTTATACAAGCAACCATTGATTACCGTGTATCCTTTGCATCGACGCTGTATCTGTCTCTGCAAGACTTCGTCTGCTCCATCCGGGTACTTCTGATCAACTAAGAAGTTTAAATATGGGATTGTCCATTCCGGGTTAACGAGCATGACTTCAATTGACTCGGAAACCAGAGGATAGTCTACATCTCCACCTTTTATCGAAGGCTCGTACAAATGTTGGACAAACACACCTGGTGGTAGGATTTTTACCCTTTCTGGTCCCATGCGGGCTAATGCATCTGCGTTCCAATTTTCCTCCCTTTTTACATGAAGCACTTCAAATCCAAGGAAACAGATTGCAAACTCGTCCACCGTTCTCCGATATTCGGCCATGATGGGACTTTTAGCGTCCCAAGTTTGGTTGAGATGGTGCTTTACCAAATCTGAGTCGCCATAGCATAAGATACGTTTGACACCTATTTCCTTTGCAATGTGCAAGCCATGAAGCAGAGCTTCGTATTCTGCCAGATTATTACTAGCATTGAAGTGAATTTGTAGTACATATTCCATTGTGTCTCCTTTAGGGGATTTTAGGACTACACCAGCTCTCGCGTCTTCTTTCATCTTAGATCTGTCAAAGTGCATGATCCAGTATTCTCACTCCGGCATTGGTGTTTTTTTTCCATTGCTTCTGTCCAATCGGCGACAAAATCTGCCAAAACCTGGGATTTTATTGCCGTCCTAGGTTGGTACTTAATGTCGAATGCTGCTAGCTCGATGCCCCATTTGGCTACTCGGCCAGTTGCCTCCGCATTGTTTATTATATCCCCTAGTGGTGCTTTACATACCACTGTTATGGAATGTCCTTGGAAGTAATGACGAAGTTTCCGAGATGCGAATAATACGCCATATGCCAGTTTTTGATAGTGTGGGTACCTTTGTTTAGACTCAGAGAAAACTTCGCTTACATAGTATACCGGATGCTGATCTGGTATGCTTTTGTCGTATTTCTTCCTTTCCACAACTATCACTGCGCTAATAACCCGGTTTGTAGCCGTGAGGTACAATAATATAGGTTCTTCGTCTTTTGGGGATGCCAAAATCGGAGCTTTCATCAAAGTTTCTTTCAACTGGGTTAATGCTGCATCTGCCTCTTCTGTCCACTCGAATTTGTCGGATTTCTTCAATAACTTGTACAGTGGCAGAGCTTTGTCCCCTAGCAGGCTAATAAACCTGCTAACGGCTGCTGCAGAACCCGTCAATCTTTGTACATCTTTTACGCACGTGGGCTTGGAGATGTTTAAGATTGCTTTGATCTTTTCTGGGTTTACTTCTATTCCTCTGTGAGAAACGATGAAACCCAGAAGTTTTCCTGAGGGAACCCCGAATACGCACTTAAATGGATTTAACTTCATCTTATAAGTGCGCAAATTTTCGAAGGTTTCTCGCAAATCTTCAAGGAGTGTGTCCTTTTCCTTGGAAACGACAGCAATGTCGTCCACGTAAACATGGACATTTTTGCCAATCTGACTATGCAAACATCGTTGCATGCAACGCTGGTAGGTTGCACCTGCGTTCTTCAGGACAAATGGCATGGTTATATAATAGTACGTCCCATATGGGGTTATGAAGGGGTTTTGATTTCATCTTCTTCCTTCATGCGTATTTGATGATACCCGGAATATGCATCCAAAAAAGCATAAAAGCTCAGAGCCTGCAGCGGCGTCTATTATTTGATTGATTCGCGGTAACGCAAACCTATCTTTTGGACACAATTTGTTCAAGCCAGTATAATCTATACACATCCTAAGGACAGTACTGTCCTTCTTCGGGACTAATACTGGATTTGCTGACCATTCAGTATGTATAACTTACCGGATAAAATCTGCTGCCAAAAGCCGGATAATCTCCTTGCCAATAGCCTTCTGTCTTCTTCCGTCAAATCAACGGAGACCTTGTTTGACGAGTTTAGATCCTGGAATCACCTTAAGTTGGTGCTCAGCAAGTTCCCTGGGTACGCCTGGCATGTCTGCTGGACACCATGCGAAGATGTCCCAGTTCTCATGGAGGAACTTGATGAGCTCGCTTTCCTATTTGTCGGTCATCCCAGTTCCCACTACGACAAACTTTGTCGGATCTTTGGGATCTAGGATTACCTGTCTTGTATTCTCGGAAGCTTTGAAGCTATCTGCAGGCTTTCGGCTTTCTTTTCCTGCCCGCATTTCTGTCGGCGATACCTCTTTGGCCAGCTCCTTCAGTTCTTCCTTTGCTATCACTTTCTCAGCGCAAAGGGCGTTTTATTTTTCCAGCTCGTTTGACAACTTGAAGTCTCCTGTTATGGTGATTACTCCTCCTTTTGGCCATGGTATCTTCAGCTTGTTGTAAATATAACATGACCTTGCCATGAATTTGGCGAAAGCTGGACGTCCGAGTATTGCGTGATATACGCTTTCGAACGGCACAACCTCGAAGGATACTTTTTCCTGACGGAACTGATCTTTCTCTCCGAAGGTGACATCTAGGGAAATTTCTCCTAGGGATCGTGCTTGTCTGCCAGGGAAAATACCGTGAAAACGTATGTTGCTGTGATTGAGCTGAGTCTCGGAAATTTACAGATGTTTCAGTGTATCCAGGTATATTATGTTAATGCTGGATCCTCCATCCATCAACACTCTTTTTAGCCTAGTGTTCTGGACAATAGGTCTTACGACAAGAGCTTGTGTGCCGGGTTCAGGGATGTTTCCGAGATGATCAGACTGATCCCAGGTAATTGGTGTATTTGAGTACTTCAAGAATTTTGGGGTTGCAGGAACAACCGCGTTTATTTCTCGGAGCGTTCTCTTTGCCACCTTTGCTGAGGGAGTTGCCAGGAAAGTTAGGTTGCATTCTCCATCAACTCTTGGAAACTTGGGATCGCCTTTCCAAAGTTGTTCCTGGATTTTTTCATCAGTGTCCGATTCACTGTCTTCTTTTTCAGCTTCAGGCTTTTGCTTGGAAAATTTCCTCTTGGAATTCTTCCCTTTGTTTCCGGATCCTGCACTGCCTTTCATATGCTTGTTCAGCCGGCATTTTGCGTTAGTATGGGTGGGTTTCCCAAATTGCAAGTGGTGGACACTGTTTTCCGACTTTATTTTTTCCCACTCTTCCTTGATGTAATTTATCGGTTCTGTACTTCGTCCTTTCCACCTGTTCCCATTTTCTCTTCCAAAGGCTATGTTAACTTCTTTGGGTTTTTGTGTTGTATCAGGAGTTCCTTTTTTCTCAGGGCGAGGGGTCTTTTTGGCCTGGATTAGGGTATCGATATTGCCTCCTCTCGCTCTGATATCGTCTTTGGCCGCTGCATGCTCATTGGCGGTTGTAAGCATAGATCCAAGATCTTTGTGTTTTTTGGAATCGATCATGAACGGTACGAGTCCGGGTTTTAAGCCATTGACGAAAGAATGCATTGCTTGAACATCAGTTACTCCAGAGCAACTATTCTTCATTGCCGTCCATCTTGAGATGAAATCCACGTATGGTTCGTCTTCAAATTGGGTGCAACGGTTTAGCTGGTTGATGCTGTTCGGGCGCTTATAGGTTCCCCGGAAATGCTGAGTAAATACTCTAGCCATGTCGTCCCAGCTATCGATAGTTCTTGAGGGTAGTCCATTGATCCAGTCTCTGGCTCCATCCAGTAACATTAGGGGGATAAACTTTACATCCTCCGGGTCTGTCCCATTGTTAATCTGGACAGCCGTGTAATAGTCTGAGAGCCAGGTATCCGGATTTGTGCTACCGGTGTATTTTTGGTACGTTGGACCAACTTTGGCGAAGCCAGAATGCAGAGTTATTCTTCGGATCCTATCAGTGAAACACTTAGGTCCAAAGTATAAGTCATCTCTTTCCGCTCTATCTATGTGTGCGGAGTATCTACCGGCTGAATGGACAGAAGGGCATCTGCTTCTTTCTTTTCCATTGTCGCACGAACGCGCTTTTCCGGGATCCTCTCTATTTCTTCCGTGATCGTGCCCTTTGGGATAAGGTGGAGTTCTGCTCCTGTGTCTTTCCTTATTCCTGGGGGCGTCCGGGATCTCTCACGCCTGTGAGGTATATCCTGTTTTCCAGCATTTTCAGCGGGAAATCTCGGAGGCGGCATTGCTTTTCCGTCTTTCCGGTTCTTTTCTTCCCGATCACGGGGATTAATTCCATCTTTCGGGAGATGCGATCCGGTTCTAGACGCTTCATCCTTATTGTCAGGTTTTTTTTGTCCTTTCTCGGATCTGATTTCTTCTCTTTCGAATTGTTTGAATCTCCCGGTTCTTCCGGTCCAGGTGCTCCAGCGGCGCATGTAGCTGTTTTACATAGGGCGGAGTCGTCGTCCAACTTCCCTGATCTCTGTTGCCCCCACTGTTGTTGTTGCAATGCTTTTCCTAGGAAAGCATACACCCCTTGAAGTTTTTCACCATTGGAGTACATATCGTGGTTGAGGATGGAGAACGCTGCTTCCGCGTTTTCTGCTGCGGTTTTGTATATTGGCTCGCCTCTGGCATCTTTGCCGTTTACCTGCTTTTGCCAAGATGGGTTGTGAAACCTTTCTTTTGGCGGTAGTACTTCCGGTCTTGCGATTCCGGGTAACCTTGTAGGTTTAATGCCAGATCTATTCTTTCTCTCGTATTCCTCAATTTCTTCCTTCATGAGCTTGATGTCATCCTGGGTTTTTGGGAGGTGTTCTCGAGTTCAAAATAGATGTTGCTGCTACCTTTGGAGAGCTCGCCTCCGGGCTTCTAGCACTTCAGGGGGCTCGTGTGGTCCCACTGGTGTTTGGAGTAATTCCTGTTCGTCTTGTTCTGTCATTGGCAGAACAAGGATTTCCTTTGTTTTCTTCTCCGCATGTTTTACTCCGCTTGCATCTCCTACTTCCGGGCTTTCATTGGCTAGATCAGCCGATTTCTTCTTCCGGAGTTTATACTGGAGTTTTTTAGCAGCTTTGTGCTTCTTCTTGGAAGAGGGAGGTTTCTTGCTGGGTTCTTCCTCTGTCAGTTCTTTGACATCAGGGTATGTTGGAGAGGTTTCTCCTTCTTCTCTCTCTTCCTCTGGCGGAGGAGTTTTAGGGATTTCCTGGCTGTCAGCATCCGTGTTTTCAGCCGGTTTTGCCATCAGTACCTCCTGGAATCCCTCTTGAAGAGATTTGACCTTTCTTTCGAAGGCGTCCTCATCTTCGTCTTCGGAATCAAAATTATCTGATCCGGTTTCTGATTCCAATCTCGCCTCAATGGCGGCTAACACGGAATCAGCTTCCGAGTTCGTCATCACATTGACGGATGTCGGATCTTCCACTTCTATTGTGGGATTGTCTTTTTCTGCCTCTTGAACGGGATTGCTTTCATCCGTGTTTTCGGCGATCTCGGATTGCACCATGCCGATAAAGTGTGATTCAGCTGTATAGGGCGGGGTGGGATAAATTTTCTTCCACACAGAATCCCATTGCCTCTGTAGTTAGTCCGATAAAGATGTTTGCAGATCCAATTGGTAAAACGCATGCACTTACCATATGATTCCGCGCCGGCATGTATGATTCATTGTCGAGGAAGCGTCCGACGTCGTTGTCGAATTCCAAGCTTCCGACAGTTATGGTACTGCCGATTCCGCCAAGTATCCCCGATCGAAACATAACACCTGACGTCGCTGGCCCCACGGTGGGCGCCAACTGTCAAGACATCGTAGTAGAATTCATAGAAGGGGGTTCCATGAGACTACTGATAGAGAAGTGGGGGGACGTGATTGTACGATGAACAATGACACAGGGTTTTACCCAGGTTCGGTACGACGCAATAATGTGGCGTTCCTACTCCTGCAATCTCACTATTCAGGACTAAAGCCTGGGAATACAGAGTACAATGTGAGGTTCTATTAGCTACTCGTCAAGGATCCACCTCTCGGCGAGTTAGCCTTTAGCTTCTTGTCTATCTATCTTATCTCCCATCCGGCTTTATATAATAGCCGGGTTAGGGCATACAGAGAAGGAAACCTAGAATACTACAGTATGTGCTAACTTGGAAAGTAAGGAATCTGCCTTCTACTCCAAGCCGTATCACGTGGGCCGTGATCCGGGTTCTTCTAGAATCCCGCTTCCGTGCGTCAGCTTACTGGGCCGCCCAATGGACAGTGGCCCATTACCATTTAGGCCACCCTGGTAATCTAGCACTTTATACCACCGTCTGATATACCCCTAGTTGGTATATATCCGACAACCCTCTTCTCTTGACCCTTGAAAACTTCCTTCACACCACACTCAAAGAGTAATTCGCATTAAAGGGTTAGTGCAACAATCAAAATACATGGGTTCTTTAAGGGCACAAGTTCTATTGATACTTTTAAACATTAGCTACATCCACTAATGTTTCATGAAGCAAAGAAATCCCATTGACATCGTAAAAGAGCAAATGCAAGAAAAATGACAGAATCTGTCAAAACCAGAACAATCTGTAAAGACGAATTTTTTATAGGCAGTTACGTTTCTCAGATCGAACAACTTAAAGAAAGAAAAAGTTGCGGAATTATCTGAGGAATAAGTACAAGAAATTTCAAGTCCTTCTGATTTTCCTGTGAATTATACGATTTTTTTACGGAGGACAGCAGAAATCTGTTTCCTGTGCAGAAATCCAAAACCAACTCCAACTCTCGTCAGAAACTTTACTTGCCACCACTAAAACATGAAAATAAAGATACAAAAAAGTTGCTACAGAAGTATACAACTCCTTGACTCAAAGAAAACAGAGAAAAACAAAGCAAAAATAAAACCATGGGTTATCTCCCAAGAAGTGCTTTTCTTTAACGCCTTTTAGCTAGGCCCAGAAAAGTGGAATCAGGTGTTTTCAAGTGGAGTGGTATTCAAATGCATTGTATTTCATCTCGGTGAGTTTCAGAACCTCCTATCTTAGAACTCTTAGGCTTACTATTCTCATCAAATAAATTCTCAGGAACAATCCAATCAAAATTCTTTTCTTGGGCTTCATGTAGTGCTACCAATTTAAAGGGGATTGGTATTTTATCCTCCTTTTAATTATTCGATTCAGTTTTTTCAAGAGCGCCAACAATATCTACAAATGAGCCTAGCGTGTTGAAACGATCAAAGACGTTTCTAGCTTCTGTAGCAACATCTCCAAATTCTTTAAGCATGGTTTCTAAGGTAAAGTTTCTTTTTTCAGTATCTTCAATATTATTCAAGTTGAGGAACATATGCTACACTATGGTATGGAGGTTAACAAACCTAGCTTCTAACATGTGAACTAAAGAAGTTGTAGCAGTTTCATAATTTGGAGCAAGTTCTACTATGGATTTTTCCTCAAAATTATCATGCTTACTAACATGATCAAAGAATTCTTTAATGGTATCCTTTCCAAGTATAGAACCACTACCAACTGGAAGGTCTTTCAGGGTAAACTTAGGGAACAACATGATGAAACATAACAACGAGGTAACAAAAGTAACAACTAGAATAAGAACTAATTTTTTTTTTGTGATTTTGATAAAGATAAGCAAACAAGACAAAAAAAAATAAACTAAGCAAAAAAAAGATTGGAAGTGAGAGACTCCCGTTGCAGAAATTCTCTTCCTCCCCAACAACGGTGCCAGAAAAGCGCTTGATTCCTATGAACACACTTTCGTTGGGAGACTCCAAGAGGAAGGTATGAAGAGTACAGCAGCAAGCTTCCCTCAGAAAGAAACCAATGTTGAATCGACCAGCAGGAGGAAGTAGTAACTTCACAAGGTTGATGCGGTTGAGATGGCAGGGCGCACTACCGGTTCAGCATCAACATGGAACCTACACAACACAATAAAATCACTTTGCCCCAACAAAGCAGTGAGGTTGTCAACCTCACCGGTTTTGCTGAACACAAAGAGGTTAAGCGTATGATGTGGAAAACAGTAGGAGAACAGTATGAAAGCAGTAGTAAAATATGAAAGCAGTGGAAGCAGTGTGTGTATTATCAGTATGAGAAAATGGAACAAGGTCCACAGTTCACTAGTGGTGTCTCTATGTGGAAGATAATAACATGTGTGGTGAACAAATTACAGCTGGGCAATTGACAGAAATGAAGGATGCACCGTAGTGCATATGCAAGACATAAAGATTATTATGTGATTCATGTGGGCATTACAACAAAATACATATACCGTCATCCAACTGCATCTATGACTAATAATCCACCCTACGAATTTCATCCGAACGAACGTTGGGTATTAAGTTGCAAGCAACATATTATCAGAGTAAGCAAAGTGTGTAATGTAAACAATGTAGACTAAGTAAACACCGTTGTTTTCTCCCTAATGGCAACAACACATCCTCCATCCCGCATGTTTGTGTCACTCGAACACAGATGCAAAGGAGGCATGAACCCACTATCGAGCATAAATACTCCCTATTGGAGTTACTAGCATCTACTTGGCCAGAGCATCTACTAATAACAGAGAGAATGCAAGATCATAAATAACATAAGCATGAAGATAACATGATAGATTGATAATCAGAAGACATAGCATTCAACATTCATCAGATCCCAGCAAACAAAACATATAGCATTACATAAAGATGATCTCGATCATGTAGGGCTGCTCACGAGATCTAAACATGAGGTACAAAGTGGATAATACAACCATCTAGCTACTGCTATGGACCCGTAGTCCAGGGATGAATTACTCACACATCACTTCTGAGGAGGGCATGGGGTGTAGACCCTTCCGGTGATGAATTCCCCTCCCGGAGGGGTGCCGGGAGAGCTCCTGAACCCTCCCGATCTCGGATGACGAGGACGGCAGCCTCGGGTGTTTCTCGGAACGAAGTGGTATATTTTTTAGGGTTGACGTATCGGAGGTTTAAATAGGTGAAAGGGCAAAGGCCGTGGAGGCCTCGACCCCACACCCCCCATGGCGCGGCCAGTGGCGCGCCGCCCTATGGTGTGCCCCCCTGTGGCCCCCTCCGGGCCTCTTCGGGACTCCGTGGAACCTTCGGGAATTCTAGGACCTCCGGACTTCGAATTTTCCAATTCCGAGAATATTTCCAGAACAACTTTTCTGACACTAAAAACAACAAAAAACAAGGAACTGCTCTATGGCATTTAGTCAATAGGTTAGTCTGGAAAATCGATAATAATGACATAAAGTGTATAGCAAACATGTAGGAAACAACATGGAACATCAGAAATTAAGGATACGTTTACGACGTATCAATGCCCAGAAGGCAATAATATTTGTATATTTGTGTTATAATTTATGATTCATGTTATTATTCTATAACCGACGTGGCTCTTGAATATTAGATTCGGAGAAAAAATCACGCTCACGTGTAGTAACATGAACAAAGTTTCAAAACCTAGTATTGCCTTTTATTGGATGTTTGATGGCTGTTTTTTCCTGGTCATGGACATAGTTTATGTCAGCATCAATAAATAAAATATTGTTGGAAGGGAACAATATGACTGAGCATACCCTAGTAGTTGATTTGCTAAGAGATTCCATTGCGATGTTTTTGTCCTTAGGGACGTATCACATCACGATTATATTACAACATATCCTTTGATTATGAGGTTATCGAGGTTGTATATTCTCGAGGTTTTACTTAGGTACTATCAAAAAACACACCGTAAACTGGATGAACAAAACAGTAGTCACTGGGTAATTATAAAGGATTATATTACCTTGGTGTTCTAAGATGGGAATTACTCCTCCATAAAAAGAGAGATACAAGTCTGAGCCCACTCGGTATTCTTGATATCCATATGTTCTGTAGACAATGCATGATGATGATACATCATGTGGGATATCATATACATTAACGAGTAAAAGGAAGCTTACGGGTTAACGAGATATAAAAAGTTATAGTGAATCAAATATTGCTTCACAGCAATACCAGATTCCATAGTCTCGGGTAAATTCGGTATCACGAGTAATGGGAATATCATATAATAATCAACATGTTCGACATAATTTATTTTGTATAGTGTGTGGGAGTCAATATAGGCGTCCATGCCACCGCTATTGATTATTTAAAAGGAAAGAGTTTCCAGTTGCATGTCCACACACTATCGGACCTGTAGGGATAACACACTTAAGTTAGGTCTAGTTTATGTGTATTGGTAGGTATGAATCAACAAGGAGTATCATCGTGTCAGACCCCGGACCCAGAGATATACATACTGTTATGTGCTCCTAGCCATGGACTCACAAGGGCTTCAGGGTTACCAGCCCCGGCCGCAACAAACAACGGCAGGCAGACCGGATTCATCGGCACGTAGTCCGGATCCCCGGTCTACTACTCCTTGTATCCATGCTAGTCATAACCAAATATGCATACCCAAGTGTCCACGAGTCGGATGAAACTGAAGGAACGGGACCAAAGTTATACAGAGCTGCTATGTGTCCAGAAAGTGCAACAACAATCGAGGGTTACTGGGGTTACCTCGCCCCAGGCCGATCAATCGACAGGCGGGCTCGGACATGGATCATCGGCTCCACAACCCCTCGACTGCGACAACTATGCAGGCATAGCCAAAACTGTATAACAATGAGCTCGAAACCAACAACCGATCAAAGCAACACTCTAGACATGAAACTTGTATTAAACAGATGTTACTAGAGTATAGCCTACAAGCAGAGGTCACACGACCCAACATTACATCAGACAACGGAAGGCAAATTATGTTGCTAATCAACAAGAACCAAGAAGGCCTAAGAGGCCGCAACATAAGGCGACGTCCCAGCCCATAGATTCCAGGCTGCTACCTGGGAACCCCGAACTACTCGTCGATGTCCACGTTGAATCACCACCGATGTGAGATCTTCTCCTGAACCAAAATTAAGCAAACCTGAGTACGGGAGGTACTCAACAAGACTTAGTTAACCTATTATATATCTGCTATCTTCAGAAAGGTTTTATGAAGGTTATTTGCGTAAAGCCATCTTTGTTTTCCAAATAGAGGAGGAATAGCACGTCTCATAGAATGTTTTCAAAACAGATGAGAAAGCTACTCAACTACTGAGATCATCATCTTTTAATCCACCGAATCATTTCAGCACCTTGTGCTTCAAAGATCACCTCCTCCAGTTGTTCCGGTAACTCAAACTACAAGGTAACCCCTCTCGGCATCTCCGAGGAGGCATCCTTCATTCGTTATCAACAAGTTTTAATCATTCCGTTTAAGTTGTCTATGATCACAGAATCCGTCACCAAGTCGTCTTTAACCGCAGACACGGCTTTTCGAAAAGATTTAACCCTGCAGGGGTGTACAACTTTACCCACACGTACCAACCGACTCTTAGTGCCACATGATTAGCACTAGCCCGGGAAGTGCCGGCAGAGGGTAGTCGATTCCCAGCCTTTACCTTGTCGAACCATATCCATGAGTCAACCCAAACAGGGCCACCCCGTCAACAGGGAGTTGGCCACCTCCTGACGGCACCTGTTCTGTGAGTCGGGATCAAGATCCGTGTACGTCCATCACTTGTCCCGGTCACGACCTAGTTTTCTCCAAAACATTTTCCGACACACACGCAGATGGAAAGCTCAAACTACGTGGCTCATGGATAAGGTTAAACAAGTTAGTTAGCCGAGCGGGGTTCATCGGCCCACGTGTGGCTGTACGCTCAGTCTTGGCTCGAAGGCGAGAACTCGCTCCTAGGGACATGAACAGGACAACACGCCACAACCCATTGTGGCCTCACATCCATGCCGTGATTAGTCAAGTTATCAAAGGTAATTCAGATCATAAACACCTGACATAGTAGATTCACGCATTGACCAGCTTCATCAACTAGGCATGGCTAAGCAAGACTCACAAGGTTTAGCGAAGCGCGCACAAACAAACCTATAGCCGCTAGGTGAAGTGGATCAGGATATCTAGGTTATGCAGTATATAGGAGAACTCTATCTACTGACATCAAATAGTTTGGAACCGAATGCCAAGTACGAGATTGAAATCACTTTGAAATCATATATGAGCAGATAAGAGGTTATGCTTGCCTTGGTTATAAGAAAACCAGATAAAGTCTTCAGGGATAAGTGCTTGACTTGTCGGTTAAGATCAAGTATTCGTCATGGAGTTGATGGCCTTCTCTTCGGAGTCACGTTCTATCGAGGGAGAAATAACACCGAAAGAGAAATAACAATCAACACATGGCATCGATGCAATGCGCAATAAGTATGCATGAGCAAGTTAATGCACTGAAATAAAGTCCTAAACATGTTCGATGGGTTGCTAGGGTTCGTATGTCAGTTAAGAAGTTTTACTGAAATTATCCCGAAATGGACCCCGGAGGGGGTTTCGGGCGATTCTGGAAGTGAGTGCAATTTTAAAAGCTCAAATGAGGTTAAAAACATCATAAATAGGTTGCACTTGTCACTTTGAGCAATTTGGTATATAACTTTTAATTTTTTAATTTTATTGATTAAAATCTTATTTTTCTATTTTTAAATGAATTAACAACATTAAATAAATACTCATTTTTGAACTTTGGCAAACATGTGTGAAAATGACATATTCAGATAGATTGCATTTTTCTGAACATTTCCATACTTTTATTTTATTTTTCTGAATTACAGATTGAAAGATATTAATTTTATAAGTGTTATTCATTTTCTGTAAACAGTAAAGGGAAAAACAGATGGCGGATGACATCATCATGACGAGATGGTGACGTCACAGAGCTCTGCTCCTCACAGATGGGTTCAAATTCGATCGAAATAGCGCGCAATTCGCGTATCGGCCTGGATGGGAAGCTAGAGGGGGTCGAGGCAAGCCTGGGGGTGGTGGCGGAACGACCAAACGGTCGCCGGAAGCTCGCCGGCTTCCATGGCCGACGGCGGCCGGAGGGGGAGCTCGGTGGCCGTGAGTTTCCGAGGGGGAGGGAGATGGAGGGGGGTACCAGGAGGTGCGGTGGCTCACCGCGGTGGTGATGGAACAATCGGAGGGGCCGGAGGAGCTCGGACTCGCCGGCGACTAGCGACGGGGTCCGGCGGCCGGACGCGACGAAGACGGCCCGATTGCAGAGGTTCCGGCCACCTCGGCGCTCAGGAGTTGTTGAGGGGAGGGAGGAGACCACGGCGGAGCTTCCTGCGGCATCAACTAGTCTGGGGGCGGCCGGAGAGGCGGCCATCGACGGCGGCCACGACGAGCTAGGGTTCGGCGTCGCGAGCAAAAATACAGAGAGGGAGAGGGAGCAGAGGACTGAGGGAGGGCAACAGAGGAAGTCGGGTGCTCTCCTGGTGTGGTTATCCTCTCGGAAAGACAAAGCATGAGGTGGAATCGACGTCGGTGCTGCCTCCACGCACCTGCTCCTACTGGCAGGAGGTTGAAGATGAAGGAAACTTACGAAAACCCCCTACGGTTTTTGGAAATAGCAGCAAGGTCCTTTTTCTTTTAAAAACAGAACAAAAACCACTTGTTTGAGGGCCTTTTTGAAAGAATAAAATTTGGCAAAAATTATTTTTGGAAAGCTCACAAAATTTCCAATAAAACCATAACTTGGTTTGCCAACTTTGAAAATGTTTTTAATTCAAACTTTGGGTGACCACTTTAAGTGGTTTTTGGTCAACTTCTTATTAAATTCAAATTCAAACTTGATTTAAATTTTACATGCATGATATGCCATGAACACAACACCACAACCCTTTTGTTAGCAAAATTGGGATGTTACAAATCTACCCCCCTTACAAGAATCTCGTCCCGAGATTCCCGAAGGAGAAGAAAGAAGGAACACCGGTTTTGAACGATCTTCTTGAACCTTACGGTTCTTTTCTCGATGAGGTTGATCCGTAGCATCTTGAAGTATTGAACGGATACACCTTAGGTAAGAGGGAAACTTTTAGGAAATGATCTTCACGAAGATCGAGTATATCATGGCCAACTCATGACAGGAATGTTCGTAAAGAACTTTTGAGTTAACAGGCATGAAACACATCAAGGTGACGGAGTGAATAGAAGATGGTTTCAAGTTTATGACGATGGTTCTTGAAAGGATTTAGAATATGAGCTTTGCACAAGACTTTAAATCCTTTTGGAAAAGAAAGGTTGAAAACTTGTGAAACCGAGGTTTTCTTCAAACAGATAACCAAGATGGAAAGGATGGTCTTGGATACCACAATGTAATATCCGTAGACGAGGGAGAACACGAGAAAAAACTGTAATCGTGTGTCAGAGGGAAGTTGATACATGATCATGTTCACTCTTCGGAGTGGACACGAAAGATGGCGGAACCTTCTCTCCATCAAAACTTTGTCGAGAACTTTGTCAAAGATCGGGATGTTACTTCATGGCAGAAGATGAGTAACCAAAGAATGTTGTAACACCGTAATTAGGGAGGAATTCTTGGTCACACCACAGGGATGGGTAACCAACGAGGATTGAAACACCGGAAAGAAAATAGGAAATCTCTTTCCTCTTGTGGTTTGTCCGTAGCAATACGTTTACCACATGGTTAAGATCCCACGGTTGAAGTGACTGACAAAATCACACAATGTGTGAGATGAACAAAAATTCAAGTATAAACAACTTGAAAAGGGAACTGATCAATAGCGGTTACAAGATACCACGAGATGGTCTCATGATATACTTGTTTCCACTAGAACAAAGGTTTTGGGAAGTTCAACGGAGAGATATTGGAAATATCAACTTCCAGGTTTTCCTTGATGTTCTAAATACCGACAGCAGGCTCTCGACAAGCCTTCTATAGGTCATCAAGTGAAAGTAAAACTCCGGTTTGGAAGAACGGGGAGGAAACTTGTTAGGATAAGCCAGAAAAGAATTCTCACGGAGAGTGGTTGTTCTTACAAATTCAAAGAGATATGACATTAGGCCTTCCGGCTAATTGTGTCAACCACCACATCAACCATGCCGGATTCTGAAAATACCTAATTCAATACCCTTGAGAAAACACCAACCATCGTTGCTGCTTGAGATTCAGCTCTGGTTAGTGGAAAGATAACTCAGACTCAATATGTGTGATCAAAGAGGTTGCACCGGTTACAATTGAGATACATATGCTAGATTCTCAAGACATGGACTATGATGTCAAGCTCGAAAAGATGAGCAGGATTATGGAACTCATGTATTAGCAACTTGTGAAAGACGGTTGCACCTACATGACTTACTTGCAATGAAACACATCGGAGTCCTTGTTGGGAGATGATAACGAAGATAACGAAGTTCTTAAACTTCTTCTCTTCCACGAACAATCAGTCAGTGGCTTGGTGTGGATGCAAACTTAAGAAAAAAAGTGGAGGTAAAAACCTACCATCTCAAGAATACTCCACACATGCATGATCGACTTGGGGTTATTCCCGAGGGAACAAGGAAACTATACTCGGATCTATGACGACAACTTTCACCAGGAGCACATGGACCGGAGTAAGCCACTTCGAACATCCAGAACACCACTTCGTGATAACACAAGATGGTTCTCGAGAGTTTCCAACATTGTTGCCAATTGTTCAACATGAGCCTCTCGCAACTTGGAGAAAACAGGAATGTCATCGATGGGCTCGAAAACACACTTATCAAAACACTCCAAGAAGAGGGATTCATATAATATATGAACAAGGCAGAATATTGGTCAGACCAAAGGACATGAAGGTGTACTTGGGCAAAACACCATGAGTGAAAACACCATCAACACAGTCCTTGGATCTTTTCTCGATTTGACGATAGCCCAAATCAATCAAGGGTAGAGTGATAGCATTTCCGCAAAGGGGATACTATCAAGCTTCGACATAGAAGAGACTAGACATCCATTTACAAAGGATCAGGTTAGGCGGAGCTTTTGCCTTTCAACTCTCCAAGTTGTTGTTCAAGCTCAACCGCTAGTCCAAGGTGTCTAGCTTAGTTTTCTTGGAGAAAGGAGTAGTTCAAACTACCCCTCGTTTAGACATCACGGTCAGGTAACAAACCTGGTGATACTTCTAGAAAGACAACCAGAATATCACAACCTACCGGTATGTCTCGAAGTTTGGAAGAAAACTTGCTTTTCAAAGCAACCGACAAGGTCTTGAGAGCTTTGGGTATAAACCTAACTCTTTGACCAGGAATGTGGACCGGAAAGAACGGATTTGGTAACACAACCAACTTTGAATAGAGACCGGGTGACCAATAGTGCTAAGAAGGATACAGATGTTTCTTAGATTTTCAAAGCAATAGAAATTGCTAGGAATAACTGATACACACCTCAATACACACCCAACATTCTTGAGCACTCAAGCTTGGAGTGAAGGTGGTTAAAGATATGTAAGAGCATCACTTCATCAACAAGGCCATGAAACTTAACAAGACCTCTTGATATGTAAGAGTGTGATACTCGAAGGTAGAACGGAACAGAAGCTAATGAAACTTCTTTATCCTGTGGATTACAAAACTTTGACCTGGTTCTAGAGATGAACGAGGTACTGGAGTTTGTTTCTCCTCACATTCCAAGGTGGAATGTTTTGACAGGAAACAAGAGCAATGCATTGGAAGAAACCAACACACATGTGCAACTTGATGTCCGAATCAACGGATGGAGATTTGAGGGCAACTGGGAGGTGGAAACATGCTCAGGAGAATTGCTAAAATCATGTTGATTGCACAGGGTAATACTCATTTGTAGAACCCATGCAAAAGAGTTGTTATAGCTGAATCAAGAACAAGGATATGGGAACCATAAAGAACACTCTTGTTGTGATCCCTTTTGGTTCTTAGAGAAACCCTATGGCTATTGGAGCTAAGATTACCTAGCCATCTTGAGGTAGAACAGATTTCTCAGGATCCAAAGAAACAGAACTTGGGTTAAAGGTCAGCATCCTGTACTGATAGCGTGAGCATCACATGGTTATGAAACCACATAATTCAACCCACCACATTTCAGCACATTCCGAGACCTTCGGTTCAAGTCCGAGGTTGAAAACACACGAAAAGAGTAACTACTTATAGGAGTGCCACAAAGGACACTACAATTAGCAATCACGAGGTATCTTTCAAAAGACAACGATAGCTCCGGAAGAACTTTCAGCAGAGGATAACGGATACATTCGAGATGGCAAGCAGATCTCGAGGTTCAGGATTTAGAACTTTGAAACATGTGAAGAATGTGGAATCCACACAGCTCTGAGAGATTTGAATGGAAAGGAAATCTCCCAGTGAAACGAGAGATAACGGAGTAAGGAACACACACGACTCTAGAAACTGAACACTAGGTCAACTTGGGTGGAAGAAACGTCTTGCCAAAGAAGGCACCTAAGTTTTGAATGACTAGAAGAGATAGCAAAACCTTTTTCAAACCAAAACAGGTAAGATGACCCAGAGTTTAGAGCGATACCAGATAAGGAGTAAAAAGAATCCTAAGAAGGTTTTGCACAATCCACTTTGGAGTTTCAAAGTAGTTTTCACAATCACTAGACTCAACATCGACCAAGCAGTAAGGTTTTCCTACAGGCAGTCCTGCTCTGATACCAAGACTTGTCAGACCCCGGACCCAGAGATATACATACTGTTATGTGCTCCTAGCCATGGACTCACAAGGGCTTCAGGGTTACCAGCCCCGGCCGCAACAAACAACGGCAGGCAGACCGGATTCATCGGCACGTAGTCCGGATCCCCGGTCTACTACTCCTTGTATCCATGCTAGTCATAACCAAATATGCATACCCAAGTGTCCACGAGTCGGATGAAACTGAAGGAACGGGACCAAAGTTATACAGAGCTGCTATGTGTCCAGAAAGTGCAACAACAATCGAGGGTTACTGGGGTTACCTCGCCCCAGGCCGATCAATCGACAGGCGGGCTCGGACATGGATCATCGGCTCCACAACCCCTCGACTGCGACAACTATGCAGGCATAGCCAAAACTGTATAACAATGAGCTCGAAACCAACAACCGATCAAAGCAACACTCTAGACATGAAACTTGTATTAAACAGATGTTACTAGAGTATAGCCTACAAGCAGAGGTCACACGACCCAACATTACATCAGACAACGGAAGGCAAATTATGTTGCTAATCAACAAGAACCAAGAAGGCCTAAGAGGCCGCAACATAAGGCGACGTCCCAGCCCATAGATTCCAGGCTTCTACCTGGGAACCCCGAACTACTCGTCGATGTCCACGTTGAATCACCACCGATGTGAGATCTTCTCCTGAACCAAAATTAAGCAAACCTGAGTACGGGAGGTACTCAACAAGACTTAGTTAACCTATTATATATCTGCTATCTTCAGAAAGGTTTTATGAAGGTTATTTGCGTAAAGCCATCTTTGTTTTCCAAATAGAGGAGGAATAGCACGTCTCATAGAATGTTTTCAAAACAGATGAGAAAGCTACTCAACTACTGAGATCATCATCTTTTAATCCACCGAATCATTTCAGCACCTTGTGCTTCAAAGATCACCTCCTCCAGTTGTTCCGGTAACTCAAACTACAAGGTAACCCCTCTCGGCATCTCCGAGGAGGCATCCTTCATTCGTTATCAACAAGTTTTAATCATTCCGTTTAAGTTGTCTATGATCACAGAATCCGTCACCAAGTCGTCTTTAACCGCAGACACGGCTTTTCGAAAAGATTTAACCCTGCAGGGGTGTACAACTTTACCCACACGTACCAACCGACTCTTAGTGCCACATGATTAGCACTAGCCCGGGAAGTGCCGGCAGAGGGTAGTCGATTCCCAGCCTTTACCTTGTCGAACCATATCCATGAGTCAACCCAAACAGGGCCACCCCGTCAACAGGGAGTTGGCCACCTCCTGACGGCACCTGTTCTGTGAGTCGGGATCAAGATCCGTGTACGTCCATCACTTGTCCCGGTCACGACCTAGTTTTCTCCAAAACATTTTCCGACACACACGCAGATGGAAAGCTCAAACTACGTGGCTCATGGATAAGGTTAAACAAGTTAGTTAGCCGAGCGGGGTTCATCGGCCCACGTGTGGCTGTACGCTCAGTCTTGGCTCGAAGGCGAGAACTCGCTCCTAGGGACATGAACAGGACAACACGCCACAACCCATTGTGGCCTCACATCCATGCCGTGATTAGTCAAGTTATCAAAGGTAATTCAGATCATAAACACCTGACATAGTAGATTCACGCATTGACCAGCTTCATCAACTAGGCATGGCTAAGCAAGACTCACAAGGTTTAGCGAAGCGCGCACAAACAAACCTATAGCCGCTAGGTGAAGTGGATCAGGATATCTAGGTTATGCAGTATATAGGAGAACTCTATCTACTGACATCAAATAGTTTGGAACCGAATGCCAAGTACGAGATTGAAATCACTTTGAAATCATATATGAGCAGATAAGAGGTTATGCTTGCCTTGGTTATAAGAAAACCAGATAAAGTCTTCAGGGATAAGTGCTTGACTTGTCGGTTAAGATCAAGTATTCGTCATGGAGTTGATGGCCTTCTCTTCGGAGTCACGTTCTATCGAGGGAGAAATAACACCAAAAGAGAAATAACAATCAACACATGGCATCGATGCAATGCGCAATAAGTATGCATGAGCAAGTTAATGCACTGAAATAAAGTCCTAAACATGTTCGATGGGTTGCTAGGGTTCGTATGTCAGTTAAGAAGTTTTACTGAAATTATCCCGAAATGGACCCCGGAGGGGGTTTCGGGCGATTCTGGAAGTGAGTGCAATTTTAAAAGCTCAAATGAGGTTAAAAACATCATAAATAGGTTGCACTTGTCACTTTGAGCAATTTGGTATATAACTTTTAATTTTTTAATTTTATTGATTAAAATCTTATTTTTCTATTTTTAAATGAATTAACAACATTAAATAAATACTCATTTTTGAACTTTGGCAAACATGTGTGAAAATGACATATTCAGATAGATTGCATTTTTCTGAACATTTCCATACTTTTATTTTATTTTTCTGAATTACAGATTGAAAGATATTAATTTTATAAGTGTTATTCATTTTCTGTAAACAGTAAAGGGAAAAACAGATGGCGGATGACATCATCATGACGAGATGGTGACGTCACAGAGCTCTGCTCCTCACAGATGGGTTCAAATTCGATCGAAATAGCGCGCAATTCGCGTATCGGCCTGGATGGGAAGCTAGAGGGGGTCGAGGCAAGCCTGGGGGTGGTGGCGGAACGACCAAACGGTCGCCGGAAGCTCGCCGGCTTCCATGGCCGACGGCGGCCGGAGGGGGAGCTCGGTGGCCGTGAGTTTCCGAGGGGGAGGGAGATGGAGGGGGGTACCAGGAGGTGCGGTGGCTCACCGCGGTGGTGATGGAACAATCGGAGGGGCCGGAGGAGCTCGGACTCGCCGGCGACTAGCGACGGGGTCCGGCGGCCGGACGCGACGAAGACGGCCCGATTGCAGAGGTTCCGGCCACCTCGGCGCTCAGGAGTTGTTGAGGGGAGGGAGGAGACCACGGCGGAGCTTCCTGCGGCATCAACTAGTCTGGGGGCGGCCGGAGAGGCGGCCATCGACGGCGGCCACGACGAGCTAGGGTTCGGCGTCGCGAGCAAAAATACAGAGAGGGAGAGGGAGCAGAGGACTGAGGGAGGGCAACAGAGGAAGTCGGGTGCTCTCCTGGTGTGGTTATCCTCTCGGAAAGACAAAGCATGAGGTGGAATCGACGTCGGTGCTGCCTCCACGCACCTGCTCCTACTGGCAGGAGGTTGAAGATGAAGGAAACTTACGAAAACCCCCTACGGTTTTTGGAAATAGCAGCAAGGTCCTTTTTCTTTTAAAAACAGAACAAAAACCACTTGTTTGAGGGCCTTTTTGAAAGAATAAAATTTGGCAAAAATTATTTTTGGAAAGCTCACAAAATTTCCAATAAAACCATAACTTGGTTTGCCAACTTTGAAAATGTTTTTAATTCAAACTTTGGGTGACCACTTTAAGTGGTTTTTGGTCAACTTCTTATTAAATTCAAATTCAAACTTGATTTAAATTTTACATGCATGATATGCCATGAACACAACACCACAACCCTTTTGTTAGCAAAATTGGGATGTTACACATCGGATGGTGTTTCTGCGTAATATATATTTTATATATCAGAGAGAATTTATAATAAGGTCATTAGATGTCCCAGAGTAATAGAAACAATTTCTATTACTATAGAAATTCATTTCGGAGTTTTTCTGAGAGAGAAAAATAGAGGTGCACGCTTTCTAGAGCAAGTGCAGGGGGCATGACATGTATGGAGATGTAAGAAATATATTTTTGACATTGTTAGATAAGGTCTATGATTTTATCTATATGGGTCACAGGGTTCCAAAAGAGTTTCAAGAAAAAAACCGAGAAGGGGGAGTGTCGGAAGGGGGCAGGATTGCCCCTATGGCCGCACCCATCATATGGGGGCTACTAGGTGGGCCCTAGGGCATCAAACCATGGCGCATTACTCTCCCTGCATTTTTTCCATAATTTATTTGAGAGAGCAAAAGAAAGATAAAAGGGGAAAAGGAAAAAAGGAAAAAAGGAGGAGTTGGGCTCCACATGGAGTCCAATTCAAATCCTCCTAGGAGGAGGGGTGCAGACACCCACTTGGTGGATTGAGGGAGGGACTCATCCACCTATAAAAAGGACCCCAAGTCTCAAAGAAAGTCATATCAATTGGCTCTCAAGTCTCTCTTTTTATAATAGAATTAGAGGGTCTAATTAGAGCCCATCTAATTGAATTAGAGATTATTCCAATTTAGGTTTTTATGTGCCTTCTCTCAATTAGATCTAACTTATAATTAATCTCTCTCATGTGTTGAGAACTCAAACTTCTTATATACCTGTGGCGTCTAGTCCTGGATGACAAATCGTTATAAAACTGGTCGCAATGTATGTGTGCGAACTCTCACAGGGGTAACACGTGAGACCCTCACTCTGCTGTATCAAGGTGCTGGATACGGGGAGTCGGCAACATCCTCACCCATAGGCTTGTGCGTGAGGATCTTCAATAGGCTTCGTGAGCGTCGTCACCGACATCTCTTCCACTTCTGCGGTGTCTGGTACACGATCTCAAGAACTAGATATGAGAATCATTATTCACTTGTATTTTCATCGATATATCTTAACGATTGCGTAGCTTGCATGGAAAAAAAAATTAAATTCCTATATACGCAACCCAATAGGCCTTGCCCGACCGCGAGGCATAATTGTCAGGTCCGAGCCTGGCCTAATGGCACAATCTCGCTCGACCTGAGTTATGCGGCCGGTCAGGGCAAATCGTCCGGGACAAGCTACCCATGGCCAGGTCTCTCAGGATGTATTAGCAACATTAATCATGCGCCGATTCCTACGCACATCATCTACCAAGTTTGACTCGCTTGTTGTAAGCATAGTTTAACCCCGTCCGCCTAACCCTGCAGACCGCGATGAGTCCGAAGAGTCACTCTTTAACATCATGACAAGTCGTAGAAATTTATCGTCCCGACATTCCCATTTAAGCGAGGGAATCAAAAAGTAGAAAGTAATTTCCTTTGATTCCATTCTTTCTCTGCTTGCAGTGCTCCGTTGCATCACCTACACACCAAATATTCGAATTTTATTCTCCTTGCACGCCTAGATCTACAATCGCACACATCTAGGGTGGCTAGAACGACTGGATCGTCACCATGGAGAGGTTGGAGGACGAAGCAGTTAGATTGTTGGCACCATGCTTGATGTTTGTGTGGCGGGTTACCGGTGATGGGATATTTCCTTAGCCACTGGGCGAGGTGAGTGTGCTCTTTGTTAGCCTCCTAATGCCAACCTCCAACTTCTGCCAGAGATTCCTCACCTTCTACGACCTCTAGACGGACGACCTTGCCCTAGTTCTATTCCCCAACTCTCATATTTCTCAAAGAGTGCTACCTCGACCTCACACCAAACTTCCCGCTCGAACTTGAGCTATTCAACGGGAGATGTCGACGGTGATAAAGAATGGATCATTGTTGAACTATGGCGACTTAATTTCCACATCTGACCTAGGGTAACATGCCCTTGATGGCGTGTAGACACACGTTCGTTGGGAGACCCCAAGAGGAAGGTATGAAGAGTACATCAATAAGATTTTCCCTCAGAAAGAAACCAATGTTTAATCGGACCAGTAGGGGAAAGAAATCACTTCTGAAGGTTGTTGACAACTGATGTTGCAGGGCGCTCTACCAGGCTCAGCAACAACATGAAATCTGCACACAACACAACCAAGATACTTTGCCCCAACGAAACAGTGAGGTTGTCAATCTCACCGGTTTTGCGGAAAACAAAGGATTAGACGTATAGTGTGAAAAATGATGTTTGTTTGAAGTAGAATAATATGAGAATAGAGTTTGCAGTAAAAGAGAACAGTGCTTGCAGTAGGTTATATTATCAGTGTAAAAGAATGGACCAGGGTCCACAATTCACTAGTGGTATCTCTCCAAAAAATATAAATAACATGTTGGGTGAACAAATTACAGCTGGGCAACTAACAAAATAGAGGTTGCACCGTAGTGCACATACATGACATGATGATTACTATAAGATTCATTTGGGCATTAAAACATGATACATAGACCGTAGTCCAACTTCATCTATCATTAATAATCCACCCTCAGGACATCATCCGAGCAAACTTTGGGTATTAAGTTCAAGCAACAGATTATTGCATTAAGTAAAGTGCGTAATGTAAACAATAGAATTATCCTTAGACAAAGAATCATTGTTTTATCCCTAATGGCAACAACACACCCACAATCTTAGAAGTTTTGTCACCCTCCCAGACTACTGGAGGCATGAACCCACTATCGAGCATAAATACCCCCTATTGGAGTTACAAGCATCAACTTGGCCATAGCATCTACTAGTAACGGAGAGCATGCAAGATCACAATAACATAAATGATAGATCTATAATCAACTTGACAAAGTATTCAATATTCATCGGATCCCAGCAAACACAACATGTAGCATTACAATAAGATGATCTTGATAATGTTGGACATCTCACAAGATCTAAACATGATGGCACAAAATTGAAGAATACAACCGTCTAGCTACTGCTATGGACCCGTAGTCCAAGGATGAACTATTGATGCATCACTCCGGAGGCAGGCATGGTGATGTAGAGCCTTCCGGTGATGATTTCCCCTCCCGGTAGGGTGCTGAGGAGAGCTTCAGAAGCCTCCCGAACTAGGATTGACAACGGCCGCGGCTACAGAACTTTTTGTGGATGGAGACTCGGGTGTTTATGGTTTTCCCGAGGAATACTTTAAATAGATGAAAGGGCGATGTCGGTGGACGCCAGAGGGGCCACACCACGTGGTGTCGCGGCCAAGGGGGCGCCACCCTATGGTGTGACCGCCTCGATGCCCCCCTCTGAATCTCCTATGGACTCCGTGTACGTGACAGAAAAATAGGGACTTTGTCTTTTGTTTTGTCCAATTCCAAGAATATTTCGAGAACAACTTTTCTGAAACTAAAAACAACAGAAAACAGGAACCGGCGCTATGGCATCTTGTCAATAGGTTAGTCCTAGAAAATGCATAAATATGCTATGAAGTGTATAGAAAACATGTAGCAATTGGCATAATATCAACATGGAACATTAGAAATTATAGATACGTTGGAGACGTATCAAGCATCCCCAAGCTTAGTTCTACTCGTCCCCGAGTAAGCAAAACGAGAAAACAAAATAATTTCCGAGTTGACATGATACCAACACAATCTTGATCATCATTATCGTAAAAGCATTGCAAGTTGATATCAAAGTACTATAAATATAGGCATGATAGATATAATTCTAACAATGTAACTTAGCATCTATGTTGCAACATGAAAAGTAACTCAAACAAAAGATCATGAATAATAATGAACTGAAAGTTGTACGTTTGTTTCGAGCATAAATAAAACATAGCAAAGTGGTATTTCGATTGTCCTTAAAGTTGTAGCAAAACATAAATGACAGGAAACCTTCAAAGTTCAAGTGGTGACTAAATACAAATAATTTTAGAACAAGTAATAACATAATCATGAATCAGTCAATAATAAATTTTGGGACTGATGCACATTATACTCAAAATGAAAACTATGCTTTCTTAATTGGTGCATAAAGTTAGAAGATTAAGACTCAACATAAAAGTAAAAGAAGGTCCCTTCGCAGAGGGAAGCAGGGATTAATCATGTTCTAGAGCTTTTTATTTTATTAAAACAGAGGTATTAAAAAAATTGAGAGAGGTGTATGTCTATGCCAACGAACGGTAAATAAATAATACATTAAGTCACAAGTTAACTAGACTTTAAAAGAGCGGCTCCCATTGAAGGACGTCCTTTCTACTGGGGTCAGTAGATCATCCCTCTTCTCTTTTGTTTACACACTTATGAACTTTGCTTAACTGATAAATCAGGTGCAAAACGAGTGAAGATAATTGTGTAGTAACCGAATTTGGGGCCGGGCACCCGTTGCTAGCTCTTCTAGCGACTTGGATAAGAGGATGTTCCACTAGTCCAAATGTGTAAAGTCTAATCAACAAGTGAAATAAAGACCGTCTACCTATGTCCTCATGAGCTAAAACAGAGCACAAAACATGTATTAATTTTGAAGGTTTAAAGGTAGCACATGAGAAAATTACTTTGGAGTGGCGGTTAAATACCACATATAGGTACGTATGTTGGACACATTTGGCAAATTTTGTGTTTTTGGGAGTTTGATGCACGAGTAGAGCTCATACTCAGTACATGTGAAGGCTAGCAAGAGACTGAGAGCGAACAACTAAGAGGACAATAATGAGCATAATCATGCATAGGGACAAAACATTCTTAATCAAAGCATAAATGATATTACAAGTAAAAAACTAAATGATCATAGAGGCTAGAGGTGACTGGTTTGTAGTCATAACATGGTGTAATCATGTGCCAACTCAACTAAATAAAGCATTCAGAGAAGAATACCACAATATTATGCTTCGATAGGATAAAAAAACTCATGATTTCTTGAAATGACACATTAAACACTCTCAGATATTTGGGACAAGTCATGCTTAATCAATAACTACTAAACATTGAATTAAAATGATATATAACATGACATGTTAAAGTCTAAGCCACGGTCTAAACAAGCTTCACTTGCACCGTTATAAGCATGAAATATTTTATTGCTTAACAACACCAATCACTTTATTTGAAAAAAAAACTCTCCAAATAATTTATCAATGAAACAAGAGAGTACTACTCTACAAAAACTAACAGCTCTGAATAAGAGATGCATGAAAAAAGGGAGCTAAAAGAATTGAAGTTGCTAGATGATGAATGAACAATACGGGTATTCATATGAAAAAGCAGAGTGTGTCTCTCTCCCACACAAGAATGCTAGGATCCAACCAAGTTTATTGCAGAAAATGAAAGAAGATGAAAACAGACAGACGCTCCAAGTAAAGTACATAAGATGTGACCGAATAAAAATATAGTTTCACTAGAAGTGACCTTATAAGTTGCTCATGAAGAAGGGGATGCCTTGGGCATCCCCAAGGTTAGACGCTTGAGTCTTCTTGAAATTTGCTGAGATGAACCATAGGGGCATCCCCAAGCATAGGTTTTTCACTCTTATTGATGACAGTATATGTAACATCCCAAGTATGAAAACAACCTTAGAATGTTTGTTTCCTGTTTTTATTTCAAATGCATCATGTCATCATATTGCATTCATGTGTTGAATTTGAATTTCAAAACAAATTTCAAATCCTTTGTTTCACACTTGGCCTGTTACAATTTTTTTCAAATGAAACATTTAAATCAAACAATTCTATTGTTTCCAATAAAATTGAATTTTCATATAATTAACTTGCTTAATTTTCAATATTTTCAATTATTGCAAAATTCACTCAAATTCATTTAAATTTCAAACAGCAGCAAAATTTAAAATTTTGAAAAACAAAAGTTTGTACAACTGTGCTTTTGCAATAAGGAACCTATAAAAATTTATCACAAAAGTTTTTGAAGCCCAAAACCCTCCTATTTTTCTCTGCTTATTTCTTTTCTTTTCTTTTCAGCAAAAAAAAAAGAGAGAGGGGGAGGCAGACCAGGCCAGCCGAATGGGCCGGCCCGGTCCACCTACAACCCCTGGAGGCCCAAGCTGGCAGCCCACCTACTCCCCGCGCCATCCCCTACCTCTGTACGGCAGGGCATCGGCGCTGTCCACGTCAAAACACCGTGGATGGGACAGCCGGGAGCGTGCCTCCTCCTCCTTAAAGCCGCGCCTACGAGCGCCTCCCTGCTGCCCTAGTTCCCTCTCTTCATTTTCCCCTCCACAGCCGCCGCCGCTCCCTCTTTTTCTTCCCCTTCCTTGCATCTCTCTTTCTAGTGAATCCGAAGGAGGAGCCGGTCGGGTTCAGAAATCGCCGGCGCGCTATGGAGCACGGCGGGCTAGGCTGAGCGCCCCGTCGTGTATCCCTCTACTCCCTCTATGCCGTCGACACCTGCGTCAAGCACGGGGACCAACGGAGTGACCACAACGACGAGCTCTTCTTTTCGGCCGCCACCAAACCTCGTCGCTCCTCGCCGTCTCCACCTCCCTCAACACCGTACGACCACCGCAACCACCCCAAGGTGATCTCCTCTGTCGATTCCCGGCCAAAGATCCCCCCTTTGCTTCCTGGTTCGCCGCTCCGCTGTCGGGCTGTCTCCGGTGTCCGCCATGGCGCCATGTCCGAGCGGGGAGAGGTCCCTCGCGGGTCCGGTGTGGCCTCTGTGATGGCACCCAACACGCGCACATACACGCACGGCCAGCACGCGCACATGGCTCGCTGCACGCACGCCACCCAGCCATGATCGCACTGCCGCCGGTGATCCCCGTCTCTGTCAGCCAAAGTTCAGTAAACTGAACTTTTCGTTTTTCAGTTAACAGCCCGAGATACACCTCAAAACCCCACGCATCACTGTTCTGTCACGATTCCGCAGCACAACCCAGTGGCCAGACGCCCACGCGCGCGAGCCCACGGTCACGAGTTTGATTCCCCGCCGCGCGAATAAAAGCCACCCTTTTTGCCCGCTTTGCCACGCGCGCAAGCAGGCCCCACCTTCAGCGATAGTGGTGGCCACGCTCGCGCACGCCCGCGGGGCACGCAGGCGCCAGCTGGGCACTGGCCCACTGGCCAGTGACCTAGGGCACGCCTGCCTGCGTAACGAAAGTTCCAGGCCCCTTTTCTGAAAACTTATTTTGCACTCAGGCCCCTGTAATAACTTTTAAACTTTTAAAATTGCAGAATAGCCCCCAGAATTCAAATTCAAATAACTTTTGCATATTAAATCCAAATCTAATAAATAAAATATGTATTCCATTCAAAATTCCCTAAACTTTTCAAATATGCAATCTGTTTAAAGTTTTGAATAATTAAAATTATATTATTTTCTGTGCCTTACTTAAATCAATTAAAAATTGTTTAAATCATAACTAATTCAAATTAAATTCAAATTTAATTTGTAAAATATGTTTTCAAACCAGAAAAATTTAATCTTTTCAAATATGAATTTTAATTAATGTTTTGAACCAATAAAATTCAATTAATTTTAGTACTTGAATTAAATTCATTTAAATCTTGTTTAAACTTGTTTAATTCATAATTAATTCATTTTAATTTCAAATTCAGAAAGTAATACACGTTTTCCAATCAGAATTAAATGCCCTATCCAAATATGCAATAATAATAATGTTTTGAGAAACTAAATTATGCACTAATTTCAATTCTGATTTTATTCAATTAAAATGCCAAAAGCCACAATTAAATATTTACAACTCCAAATTTGGCAAATAAAATATCTAGTTGAAGCTAAATTCATTTCCTAGCTGTTTCTATCATCTCTCATGCATTTAATCCACTTTAACCAATGTTTAGTTGTAGTTCATTAAATTCTCAATTAATGCACATGGGCTTTACCATATGCAATTCAATTGCCTATGGGTCCATCTAAAATTGGTTATAATGTCCCTAGTTTATTTTGATGCACCAATTAAAATGACATGCATCATCCCATGTTTGTGCATTATGCCATGTTATTGATTGTTTGTCTCTCTATGTTGTTTGTTTGCTTCTTCTCGAATAGACGACGACGTTGAGACAGACGAGGTTTACGATACCACTTCAGAGGAGTTAGCCCAGTACGAGGCTACTGAGTTTGCAGGCAAGTATTCACTCACATGAACCATTGTGTGCTTTCCACACTTGTTACCGATACTTTCCGTTGTCTAATCTGCTAGCCTTATGATTCGTTGCTTGTGTTCCGATCCTATCACATGTTATCCTGTAAACCTGATATAGCCTCACCTCCACACCTATAACCCTGTTGCTTGTGGCCTGTGTCTTACTAGCATGCTTAGGGTTGTTGTGCTCGAGTCTGATGTCCGTATTTCTGTTACTATATTTATTATGTTTTGGGGGCTCGATATTTAAACAACCACCTGTTAATGTTTGAGCTAATAATAATTTGATGATAAGGCACCGGCAGGAGGCCGGGTATGGTTTTGAGGCCTGCTAGTGTCGAACTCAGGAAAAGTTCTTGTCCTCTAGATCCATGATGAGCGCGCTAACCGCATGTGGGAAGCGTGTATGGGCGCCCCCCGCAACTCTGATTCGATTCGCATCTCGTCCAAATCGCCACACTTAGTTCGGGCTTTCCATTTGATGCATGCATATGCAGGTACGAACCCTTGGCGCCAGGGTGGAACTTTTGTAGTCGGCATTTAGGGCGGCGTGGTCTTCCAGTGCTATGAGGGTCCCCCTTTTCTTCGTGGGGGCTCGATTAGCCGTGCACGCACAACACGTGGTTCTTTGGGCTTGATGCGAAGAAGAGTTGGGTTGTGTTGAGTGCCTCGCTTGGTGGGTTTGATCCCCGTCTGGCGGGATATTCTTACGTGTACGGCCAAATTGGTGCACCCCTGCAGGGTTAAATCTTCTCGAGAAGCCGTGTTGTCCGCGGTTATGGATGACTTGGTGATAGGGCTGGCTAACAAGGATTAGACAACTTACACCTAATTAATAATAATTTGACTAGTAATAGGCTCATTGACACAATAACTTGAACCTTCATTAATCCAACTGTGTGAGTTATCCTCGGATTGCTTCTTTGGATAAGGGGCGAGATCCAGGATGGGTTTGTTTGAGGTTAGTGGTAGTTGGTTACGATGGGCTATCTTATCCCTTTCTTTTAGCCGGATGTTGTAGCGTGTCTCTGTAGTTGGTTAGTGCAGCTCGCTGCCGCAACTTTGTATCCCCTATCTTCCGTTGAACCCAAAGCATCTGTACTTGGTGTTGTCGGGTACACTTTGGTATCTTGTGCGTCTTGCTTGCCAGTACTCGTCCGTACTGACCCCTTTGGGGCTGCGTGTTCTGCAGACTACGTTTCCGAGGATCCCCATGGTGGCTACTACGTGGAGTATGACGAGGCTGCTGACGAGTAGATAGCGGACCCGGGCAGGATCCGAGTCTTCGTGGATGGGCTCCGTTCTTTCGTTTCCGGCCTCTTAGGCCTATTTGGATCTTGTCTGTACTCAGACATTTTGAATGCTTCCGCTGTGATGTAATGATGACTTGTTGGGACATGTGTCCTCTTCATGACTGTATTTGCTATTTCTGCTCTAGTGAGAGCGTTTGCCACTTATTTCTCTTTCTTTGTGTCTTAGAGATTTGTTGTGATATCACTTGTTCAAATGCCGTTGACGTACCATGTGTGTATGTTATGAAGTACGTCAATGGAAGTATTCGGAATTCTATTGGATGGTTTCACAGACGATGAATAGTAGAGGATGGTTGTCACACGTTTACGTGTTGGCCTACTCATATTGAGATGCGGGTGCAGGTAGGCCCTGTCGGATATATACCGAATAGGGGTATAGAAGATGGTGGACAAAAGAGCTGGATTACCAGGGTGGCCTGCAAGGTAATGGGCTTAGGTCCATTGGGCGGCCCAGTAGTCCGACGCGCAGAAGCCGGATTCTAGAAGAACCCGGATCACGGCCCGCGTGATCTGGCTTGGAGGAGAAGACGGATTCCTTACTTTCCAAGTTACAAGTTAAACGTAGTCTTCTAGGTTTCTGGTTCTGTAAGCCCTAATCCGGCTATTATATAAAGCCGGACGGGAGATAGATTTCATAAGTTCGATAAGTTCTTTTAGTTCCAAGGTTCTAGGTTCAAGCTTAAGCCTTACGCAACTCGCCGGGAAGTTCATCCTCGACGAGTAGCTGAATCTATTCCCTTACATTGTAACCTTATTATACGGGCTTTAGTCCCACATAGTGAGAAGTGCAGGAGTAGGTACGCCGTACTGTCGCGACGTACCGAACCTGGGTAAATCCCGTGTCCTGTGTTACTACGCTATCCCGTTACCCCACGTCTCTACCGTAGTCTCATGGCACCCCAGTCTATGAAAACTACTACGATGTCTCGACAGTTGGCGCCCACCGTGGGGCAAACGACGTCAGGCGTGAAGTTCCGATCTGGGATATTAGGCGGGATCGGAAGATCGATCACGGTCGGAAGCTTGGAATTCGACGACGACGTCGGGCGCTTCCTCGACAATGGATCCTACATCCCGGCGCAAAACCATCTGGTAAGTGCCTGCGTTTTACCGATTGGATCTGCTAATATCTTTATCGGATTAACCGCGGAAGCAATGGGGTTTTGCGGTGAAAGCAATTATCTAGAAGTCTTTTATCTACTGTTTAGCGGACTGTGTGTATCCTCTAGAAGTCCGGGTGCGACAAATTGTATCAGAGCCTGTCTGCCTGTAGGATCCCTTTTACTGGTCGCAGTTGAGTCTAGAATCTATTTTGTAGCTATATAGGAAAAATGAAATGTGAGAGTAGGAATTATGTTCTTTTATTTCTTTCCCCACCCACCCTCCCTTTTCTGGTAAGGAAGTGCAACGTTGTTTTCTCTTCTCATCTAAACTTTCAAGTTAGGATTTCACGTATCCTGGTTTCTCTAGGATGATTATATCTACTAGACCATAGGAATGGAGGTGGTTGTGACATTATTTTCATGTTGCCTACTCACGATTGAGAACGGAGGCACATAAGCCCCGGAAGCAGATCCTCTATTCCTTAAGCAGTAGATATTGATCCTTTATAAGCCCGGATGGGTTTTCCGTAGTACCTCAGGAGTGTTTTGGTCTCATGTTTCCCGAATGTTGCTTCTTTATCCTGTTCTTCCCAAGACCTTTTCGTCCGTTGGAACCTTGCTGTTGCTTGCCACTTCAGTTCTTCTACCGGCGTCTAATCAAAGTTTCACCGATCATCTGCAGATGGATCTCAGGTTCTACCCGCAGGTGGTTCGTATGACTCGTTGCGAGAGCACTGCCGGTTATCCGGAGATGCTGAGAGACATGGTCACTTTTCTGGGGTTCCATTGGGCACCAGAGTACCAGGTCTACGAGCAGCAGCGAGAGTTTGAGCAGACCTACTACCAGGCTATCGTCTACATTCTGTCAGATGATGGCATGAGCGTAGTCCACCGCTACGAGGCAGTGGGTTCCACAGTGGATATGGCTGTGCAGCAGGCAGCTTATGTGACCCTCACCGTCCTTCGTGCTGACTACTGGGGATTTGACGATTCTATCTATCGCCACATCCCCCGTGGTTACATCACTTCGGAGGGAGCTCACTTCACTCTCTACGACAACTTGGATGTTTACGAGCATGATAGCTCCATGCTGCATATCACCGCTCAGTTTGTGAGTCACACTGACGCAGTTGCCCGCACACTATCTCAGGAGTTGGCTTCAGCCAGAGAGCAGCTTTACCTTGCTTTGACTCGTCTGGCGACTTACACCACATATTTTGTTGGAGACGAGCGCTTTGCACGTTTCGATCAGCCAGTTGGGCGGCGTCTGCCAGATGCTGGAGGTTACGAGCCGATCAGAGGTCCACTCCTTAACCTTGGTGCTGGTTACACTGGGATTCCACGCTTTGGAGCACAGGGAGTCGACGCTATGTACTTCACCATGCCTAGAGTCGGTCTCAGACCACGTCAGATCTACGTGGATCGTCGTTCCACCTACTTTCGTGGGCGTGCTCCTCACCGTACCTCTCGCCGTACTCCTCGCCGCCGTCCTGCGTGATGAGCATGGGAGTACCGATGTATCCATTCTTAGCTATGTTTAGTTATCCTTTGGTATTCGAACCATTTATGGTGTGTTGGATATTCTGATGTAATTGAACATGTGATGGTGTACCTTTTGGTTATCTATTCATGCGTCAGAGTAATCTATCTTTCGGTTGCCAAGTCTATCTTTGTCTGTTGTTGTGCTAAAATGCATTTCCATTCAGGATGCCGCCAACAAGGAACACCACGCCTGAACCACCGCCAATCACGGAGCTGTTGACTCAGATGACCCAAGTCATGACGCAGATGGCTCAGTTTCAGGCTAATCAGCACATCAACCAGACAGCTCCACGAGTCAGCATCAAGGAGTTTCTCGGTCTGGGTCCGAGAGCTTTCGTGGCCACACGCGAGCCTCTGGACGCTGATGACTGGATCCGTGAGATAGCCAAGGCTCTGGAGATTGCACACATAGCTGAAGAAGACAAGGTAAAGTATGCCTCCTATCTGCTGAAGGGTCAAGCAGCTTCTTGGTGGGAAAACTTCCAGGCCATGAGAACTGGGATGCCAGTCACGTGGGATCGTTTCAAGGAAGCCTTCCTGAAACACCACATTCCAGATGGTCTCATGGAAAGAATGCGTGAAGAGTTTTGCTCTCTCAAGCAGGGAAAGTTGGACATCATTGGATATCAGAGTGAGTTCAATCGCCTCGCTCGGTACGCTGGAGATGAGGTGTCCACTGAAGCTAAGAAGATGGCAAGGTTCCGTAGAGGCTTTAACCCGGAACTCAAGTATGCCCTCACCAATGTCAAAGCCGACAGCTTCGAGGATCTCCTTAACACCGCACTTAATGAAGAAAATGGGCGCAAGGCGTTCAAGGAGTCTCGCAAGCACTCGCGTGAGGGTGGTTCCTCCTCCAACATGACCACCCCTCCGCAGAAGCGCCGCATCTGGGTACCAAATGGTGCTGTCACTCGGGCTCCATACGCCCAAACTTCTCCAGGCTTCGCTCCCCGCCCACTCAACCCTGCTCAGCTACATGATCAAAGGGCTTCGATGGGGCAGCCAAGGCCAGGGCCTCCTCATGTCGTCACATGCTACAAGTGCAAGCAGACAGGACACTACGCCGACAAGTGCACGCAGAGGCAGCTACCTCCACCACCACCTCGTCCTAACACAAACCAGGCAATGGTGCGCGCTCCCCCGCCTAAGGCCTTCAACTCCAACAACAGGCCTGTCGGGAGGACCGCAAGGGTGAATCATGTCAAGATCGACAAAGCTGAGGAAGCTCCTGACGTCGTTCTCGGTACATTTCCTGTAAACTCTTTTCCAGCTAAAGTGTTGTTTGATACCGTAGCATCACATTCTTTCGTTTCAAAGATCTTTGCGACATCAATTGAACTCCCTTTTGTTGGTTTGGGTTCCCCGCTAGTGGTCAACTCCCCTGGAGCAACTATGCAAACTTCCAAGATCAGTCACAAAAATCAAATTCTAATTGGAGGCCACATATTCCTTGCTTCTCTCATACTGCTTGGCAATTCTGACATTGATGTCATTCTTGGTATGGATTGGCTGAAGGCCAATAAAGCAAGAATTGACTGTGCTCAAAAGTCAATAACTCTGTCCCACCCTTCTGGCCAGATAATCTATTCTCCACATGAATCAAGTTCTATTCAGCTATGCACCCTCAATGCAAATCCTCTACCTTCACTTGAAAATGTTCCGGTGGTTTGCGACTTCCCTGACGTCTTTCCAGAGGAGTTGCCAGGAATGCCTCCGGACAGAGCTGTTGAGTTCGTGATCGAACTTGAACCAGGTACTGCTCCAATCTCTAAGCATCCCTACAAGATAGGAACTCCCGAGCTGAAGTTGTTGAAGGAACAAATTGATATGTACATGGAGAAAGGGTACATTCAACCTAGTTCCTCGGCTTGGGGATGCCCAACGCTGTTTGTTGCAAAGAAGGATCAAACAAAGAGACTCGTTGTTGACTATTGTCCTCTTAACGAGAAAACCATCAAAAACAAGTATCCAATTCCTCGCATCGATGATCTTTTTGATCAACTTGCTGGAGCCTCAATATTCTCCAAGTTGGACTTGAGAATGGGTTACCATCAAATAAAGATCAGAAAAGAGGATATTCCAAAGACAGCCTTCACCACTCGCTACGGTCTATATGAATTCACCGTCATGTCCTTTGGTCTCACCAATGCACCGGCGACCTTCTCTCGACTCATGAATTCTGTCTTCCATGAATACTTTGACAAGTTCGTTGTGGTATATCTTGATGACATTCTTGTCTACTCCAAATCCGAGGAAGAGCATGAAGAACATCTTCGTCTCACTCTCATGAAGCTTCGCGAGCATCGTCTCTATGCCAAGTTCTCCAAATGTGAGTTTTGGATTCCCGAAGTCGTTTATCTTGGTCATGTCATCTCTGCCAAGGGCATAGCCATTGATCCAGAAAAGGTTAAAGCAATTGTTGATTGGAAACCTCCAAAGACGGTGAAGCAAGTAAGAAGTTTTCTTGGCTTGGCTAGCTATTGCTGTCGCTTCGTCCCAAACTTCTCCAAGATTGCCAAACCTCTCACTGACCTCACAAAGAAGGACAAGAAGTTCGTCTGGTCTCCACAATGTGATGAAAGCTTCAATCTCCTGAAGACTAAACTCACTTCTACGCCAGTTCTGGTTGGCCCAGATCCTTCCAAAACTTTCCAAATATTCTGTGATGCTTCTCTCCAAGGTCTAGGTGCAGTTCTCATGCAAGAACGTCAAGTTGTGGCTTATGCTTCACGTCAGTTGAACACACATGAGCTCAATTATCCCACTCACGACCTTGAACTTGCAGCAGTTGTGTTTGCCCTCAAGAAATGGAGACAATACTTGTTGGGTAATCGCACTAAAATCTTTTCCGATCATAAAAGTCTGAAGTACATCTTTACTCAACCAGATCTGTCGTGGGATAATCACGGCAGACGTTACCAGGGGTAACTTATCTTGGGGCAATTCGACTCTGGTGTTTGGGAGAGGGTTTAGCTCAAGGGAAAACATGATGATATGCGATCTGGTAGCCGGCAATCAAGTCGCCGAGTCTCCGATCTAAATATATTAACTTAGCTCCCGTGTTACACTGGATGCTCGATACCTAACGATGTTGCTCAAACTCTGGGGCTCCGCTAAACTAAACCTAGGGGCCGGCTTATATAGTACCCGGACCCCCTGGCCTGCTCTCCAAGGCGTACTCTGAATCCTACCCGGACACTGCCTACAAACCCTAAACTTCCTTACGGGAACCCACAATCCGGGTTACCAGGCCTACGATCTTGGGCCTTCTAGAAGCTCCTTTATCCTAAGCCGGGTTTTTGCGCAGCGTCCTTTGGGCCGAGTTACTCCTTGGCGTTGACCTACCGGGTTATCATCCCTCCATCAGTAGTCCCCAGAATAGCTTGGGCTTCACGAGATCCTCCTTGAAGCGCACGCTATTCCCTGCAAAAATATCAAACATTCAAGTTCACAGGGCCCGGGTTAGATTGCTTTGATAAACAGCTAGGCCTAACTCCATGGTGGCCATATAACAACCCGGCTTTCTCTAAGTCCACTGTTTATTTTCCGGGTCAATCCCCTGATGCAAATGCCAAAGATCCGGCTTACTTTACTTGTTAATCGATCCAGGTATCGCGGAGAAGATTTGTTTCCTATCCATTCCGGATATCTCGTCCAGCACTTAAAGCATATCTCAGAAAATCTGGACGGGTATCCCTTATCCCGAAATTTCCGATTCCCGCCCGTTGGTCTAGGTTTACCCACCCGTACCTTATAAATAGGTACCTAGGGGGTAATCCACCCCAACGGTTCATTCCTTATTCTTCTTCCTCCGCGCCGGCGTCCTCTCTCACCCGTGCTCGCTCATCACCGCCACGGAGACCTCGAGCGCGCCACCGGAGCAGAGCCGCCGCCGGCTGCGTTCATACACCATTCGCCCCGCGCCGCCACAAAACTCCGCCGCCGCGCCCTCAACTTGCCCACCGGGAATCACAAAGGGGCATTTGGATTGCGCCATTTGCTGCCGTCGAGCTTTGCTTCGATCCGCTCCGGTAAGCCTCTCGCTCCCATTGATTTAATGGGTAATTTCTCCGTCTCGACCTAGATTGGATCTTGGCCTTCCGCGGGCCATTTCCCTTTCCGTGCTGGATTAGGTCGCATAATTCCACGCTAGCTCGTCCAATAGCTTGATAGATGGTCATACATCACTCCCCTATCGCCGTTAATCATCAATTTCTCCGCAGAATCGTCCGCAAATTTTTCAATCTAGATCCATTTCGCCCAAATTTTCCGCGGCTGTCATTGATACCCGGCAGATCCACTTCTTCCGGTTCTTTTACCTGCAGTAGATTCATGGGCAATCAACCTTCTTCCACAAACGCTCGCCAATACGTAAGTCCCCCATAGTTTCTGTACTGATACTCGATACTCGGATAATCTGTAATTTTCGCTCTGTCTAGTTATACCCGGATAATTCATAGTTCTCATGCCTCTTACTGATACTTCTTGCGTATATCCGGATAACTCATGATTTCCGAGTCTTATGTCTTGTACCTTTTGGTCTCGTGTTTTGCAGACTGAACCCATGGCTCCCAAGAAGCAAGGGAAGCAGCAAGCTAAAGCAAGGACGACCCAATCTATATCCGCCAACTGGGCGCGATCCACCGTTACCAAGGCCAAGCTAGAGGAGCTGGCCGAGTTAGGGGTCCTCCCCCCTCAGGAAGATATCCACTGGAGAGTGCCGGGTGATGAGACCCGGCCTACACCTGCTGCCGATGAGGTAATCTGCTTCATCGAGCATGTGACCCGGGGGTTTCGCCCTCCGGGTCATCCTTTTTTCCGCGAGGTCTTGAGCCACTATGGCCTCCGGGTGTTCGACATAGGGCCTAACTCTATGTTGAACATTACCCATTTTATCGTCCTTTGCGAGTCTTATTTGTGCATTCCGCCAAATCTGGCTCTTTTCATTGAACTTTTCCAATGCAAACCGTGCCGCGAAAGCGGTGACGGGGTGCTTCTCGCTTGCGGCGGGGTCTCCATCCAGCACCGCAAGAACTCCCCAATGCCGACTCTTAACTTGAATTCTCACGTTAAGCATTGGCAACTTTCCTTCTTTTACTGCCGGATCACCTCCCTACTCGGCGAAAGGAAACTGCCGGGTTACTCGAAGGGTCTTCTAGATATCTCCAAATCTTTCAACGCCTTTGCCCCTGAGTCAGACAGGGAGGCCATCCAACCCCTCCTCTCAAAAATAGCCGTCCTTTCTGCCCAAGGTCTTCTTGGGCTCAACCTGGTTAATACATGGGTGGACTTCCGAATCCAACCCAACTCCACCCGCACAAAGCTAATGTGCGATTACTCGGGGCACGTTACGGACGCGCTTTGATATTCTTCAAAGAATTATCCGGCTGGCGATACCAACAAGACCATCAAGAGTTTCTTGACGGAGAAGTTGGAGGTGATCAAAAACATCGCCGGGTTAGCACCATTCACCCGGGATAACCCGGCTCCAGCGGTAAAATCCGTCTCTTATACTTTCACTTTCATGCTTTTGCTTGATATGACTGCTGATTCTTACCCTTGTGCTTTTGTCTCAGGCTGATAACGTCTTCTGGAACGTCGAGACCTCCCCTTCTTCCGGAGACCCGGAAGAGGATGAAGAACCGGCTGACAATGGCGAAGGTATTTATCCGGGTCTTCTATCAGCTTCACTTGCGTCATTTTGCTCACACGTCTAACTTTTTCCGACTATACATACTCGGCTTACAGGGTTGGAGGACAAAGATGACAAGGACGAGGAGGACCCGGAGGCCACCGAGTCCGACAAAAGCGAATCCGAACAGGAAGTAACGGTCGGGGCCAAGAGGAAGACCCGAGGGGTGGTATCCAAGGTTCCTTTCTCCTCTATGTCCTCCGAACCCTATTCCTTTGATAACATGCGTAAACTTAACCAACAATTATCCAACTCATCGCGCTTGAAGGACCCTCTTCCGGCCAAGCGTAGGGTGACCCGGAGTTCCCCGGGTGACGATCCCCTCAACCCGGGCATCTCCACCTCACCAGTCCGCCGTGCCGGTACTCCTCCACCTCATCCTTCCAACTCTCCTCGGCGTCACCCCTCCCCCAACCATCCACGGGCCGGGCAGTTCCGGGTTCCGCTATCGGTTTCTGCGACAGTTTCATCCGCTTCCAGCAGCGAGCTCCCACCGGATTACGCTGTAAACGCCGGGTGAGTCTTCGCTATATGATATCCTTGTATACCTGATAATTTTCATCCACTGTCGCTAACTGTTTCTCTCTTTTTTCCTTAGCGCCCAAGTCACACTTAGTGACCCGGAGAACATGGAGACAGATAACCGGGAGACGGAGGGGCCGACTGATAATATGAACGCCGCGACTGGCGGTGATGCTGAAGACAACCAGGAACAAGGCCCCTTGGGTGACCCAGCTCACCAGGAAGCCGGGTCTCCAAAGCCATCCGAAGAGGCTGAGGACGAGGAGGTTGAGATTCTGGACACAAAGATGAGTTCTCCAAACCCGGACACCCAGACAGTCCGGGTCTCGACCCCAAAGTCGGGGAAAGTTCACCCGCCAGGCGATCAAGCTGCCGGCTCTTCTGGTGTCAGGCCCGAAGACATGACGTTCTCCCAGATGCTTGATGCCCTTCACACCTTGAGGGCCGATGAAGAAAATATCTTAGAAGCTTTGATAGCTAAACATGAGGTAAATCCGAATAATATTGCCTGTATCCTTATCTAGTCCCCAAGTTCCGAGTGAATTTATTGATAATTTGCTTGGAACTTCGTAGTATATCCGACTAATCCTTCCTTGTGTCTCCACTCAGGCTTTCGTGACCCAATCCGAGAAGAAATTGGCGAAGGCCACCAAGCTCGTTGGGAAGGAGGTGGCTCTGCGTGAGGCGGCTGAAGCTGAAGCTAGGAGGAGCGGGAAGATCACGAGGAAGTATAGGAGGAGGGCTCATGCAGCAGAAGATAGGCTGACGACGCTTTCTGTTCAAATTGCTGATACATATCGTGCTTTGACCGGTACTATTCCTAGGTTGATAATTATAATCCGGGTTCTCATTCTGATAAATAGCCGGATTTCCTTACTCGTTGTGTTTTCATATTTTCTGCAGGTCCGGATGAAGTAATCCCGGACGAAGATGACATTTCCAAGTTGAAAACCATCAAGAGCACTATCCGGCAGCTCTGTGCCGGAACCAAATGGATCCTTCAAGAACTGCATTGGCCGGGTGTTGGGCACGGCAACCTGAAGAAGCTGCTGGATGCCTGCTCCACTATCCCCGAGTGGATTGGGCACTGGAAGCGCTCGTCCTGCCGGGTTGGAGTAACCCGGGGGCTTGCGCTGGCTAAAGCTTATTTTCCTAATCTCGAACCGGCCAAGCTTGTGGGCGGGTTTCCAGAATTCAACCATGACGGGTCCAAGTTCTCAGTGAAGAATTTCAAGGCCATCCAGAAGGAAGTTCGTCACTCGGCCAGTGTGATTGCTGATGGCTTGGACATCAACTCAATTACCCCTGCGTATGATGCTGATGATAAGGTGATTAAGTCGGATCTTCCCAAGCCGTACGACATGCTGGCCCGATGGAAGGCGGAGGCTGCCCAGTTGAGAGAAGAGGCCGCGAAGAAGAAGGCTGAGGCCGATTCTGCGCCTGCTACCTCCACACCAATCGTCCCTCCTCCTGCACGGGCCGGCACTACTGCTGATCCGGGTGCTGCTGCTACCAAGAGTGCTGAAGAGCAAGTCAAGGGACAAGACCCGGCTGGCAAGGGCAAGGAGAAGATGGATGCCTCAGCCCAGGATGCCGAGTGATATTTGCTATCCGCTGTCGTTTCGTATGCGCCAGTCGGCCAACAGGCCCTTTGAACAATTATTTTTGCCGGTGCGCCTGTGCACCTTTGATACTAGTATCGAGACTTGTAATATACTTTAATGCCTTGATATACCTCGTGCCTCTTCTGGCCTTTGGATGATTTTGATATTTATCTGCTTTTGAGCTTATTTATTCCTGATATTCCCGACTTTCTTTATGGTTCCTTTTGTGAGACTCGGTTTCCGAGTCTCGTGGGTTTTGACGGGTGGACTTTTCTCTAAGTCCCCAAGTCCCCAAGACTCGGATTTTTGGGTTTTTGAGCTTAATAGCTAAGCATCTTGCTTCTTTTTTCAAAATCCCCAGTCCCCAAGACCCGAAATTCCGAGTCTAGGGGTGTGAGGTCTTTCAAGGAAAACAAGTTGTCTCTGCTAAGCCCAAAACCTAGAGCCGTTTCACATAGGTTTTGAAGTTATGCTTAATAAACTTTGAGTTTCCGGCTATTAACCCTATACTCTGCATAACTTGTGGTTTAGATGACCCTTTTGACTCTCTTGTACTGTAAGCCGGCTTTCGCGTGGATAATCATGTTGTTGCATGTGTACGAAAACAGGGTCAGGCAAGTCCCATTGGGCATCATGGCTGATTGTAATCGTAAGCGAGCAAATCATGCCACTTTAGTGCGAGTCACATCGAGCTTAAGTAAGAAAAGTCAAGAAAGTTTGGCTCCTTTGTCCGGTTATAAGATTGCAGCCGTACTCGTTTGCGAGTAATCGGCCCTTATAACTCATAGGCATCGTGGCCGGGTCTTTGAGTTTGTAACTGTGCTATTCAAGCAATCAGCCCCCAAGACCTAATTATATGCACCATAATAAAGAAACTAATGTACTAAAAACAATAAATAATACTTACCTGGAAGAAAAGTAAAAAACATGACAGAAAAATAAAGCTTGATAAAACATGTGAAAAAGATATATTGCTTAACCATCTCTTTATTGATACGAGAAAGTTAGGTCAGCAGGCCGCCTTATTAAAAACCCTCCAGTCCCCTTAGGTACCATGGATAGGAAAAGAGTGCGTCTGAAACCTGCTGCCTGTTACATCGTGTAATTCCACTTGTGAGTCTAGTCCATACTAGGTATAGTAGGGACGCAGCTGAGCTACGTTCCATGGTCTTTCTCTCTCTTGCATAGATGAAGTGGTATGAGCGGTGTCGTTAACCGTAGCCGACTCTTCCCTTGCATCTATCAAGTAATATGATCCATTGTGCAAATTCCGGCTTATGATAAACGGTCCTTCCCATGGCGGTGATAACTTGTGTTTTCCTTCCTTTGACTGTACCAGGCGTAGAACCAGGTCTCCTTCCTGGAAGACCCGGGTTTTCACGCGCCGACTATGATATCTCCACAGATCCTGCTGATATATGGCTGACCTTTCCAGTGCTTGTTCCCTTTCTTCTTCTAACATATCCACGGCGTCCTGCCGGGTCTTTTCGTTCTCCACCTCATCATAAGCCGACACTCGAGGCGAGTCATGGATGATATCACTCGGCAACACCGCCTCTGCACCATAAACCATGAAAAACGGTGTCATCTGAGTAGATCTGTTAGGTGTTGTGTTGATACCCCAAACCACTGCGGGTAATTCTTCGACCCATGCACCAGCAGCTCTGATACACGGAACTCGCAATCGTGGCTTTAATCCACGAAGCAACTCTTGATTTTCCCTCTCCACTTGTCCATTAGCCTGTGGATGGGCCACTGAAGCTATGTCAAGCCGGATTCCGTTGTTACCACAAAATTTTTCCATCTCGCCAAGGGACATGTTGGTTCCATTGTCGGTAATTATGCTATGGGGATACCCAAACCGATAGATAATCTTTTTCAGGAACTTGACTGCTGTAATTGCTTCACAGTTGGTAACTGGCATAACCTCAACCCACTTGGTAAACTTATCAATAGCCACCAAGAGATCTGTCTTTTTGCAAGGTGACATGTGAAAGGGGCCAACCATGTCCATACCCCAAACAGCGAACGGCCAGGTTAGCGGGATAGTCCGCAGTTCCATAGCCGGCACATGGGTTTGGCGAGCATACCTTTGGCATCCGTCACACCTTGCCACCAAGCGCTCCGCGTCTGCTAGGGCTGTGAGCCAGAAAAAACCATGTCGATAAGCTTTGGCCACAAGGGATCTTGTGGATGCATGATGCCCACAATCACCTTCATGGATTTCCTTGAGAATCTGTCGGCCTTCCTCTGGTGCTAAACAGCGCAAAAAGACTCCTGCTGCACTTCTCTTGTATAACTCTCCATTGATGATAGAATATCCTTTTGCTCGCCTCAGAATTTGTCTTGCTAATACTTCCTGCTGTGGTAACTCGCCCCGTGATAGGTAGGCCAGGAACGGCTCTGTCCACTCGGGAACAACACGTACCGTGGCCACGAGCTCCAAATCCGGGTCTTGATTTGCCAGTTCTTCCTCGGACTCGGTTTTAACTGATGGTCGCCATAATTCGTCCAGGAAAACATTAGGTGGAACCGGCTCTCTGCGCGAGCCGAGTCTGGCGAGTGCATCTGCTGCCTCGTTTTTTCTTCTGTCTATGTGCTCCACCTCATACCCGGAAAAACATCCGGCAACTCTATCAACCTCTCTGCGGTATGCTGCCATAGTTTCATCTTTTCTATCCCAAGTTCCCGAGACCTGCTGTACCACAAGGTCCGAATCTCCAAAGCATCATATCCTCTTAATGTTCATCTCCTTGGCTACCTTTAAGCCATGCAATAAGGCCTCATACTCGGCCACGTTGTTGGAACAATCAAAGTGAATCTACAGCACGTAACTCAACTTGTATCCTTTGGGTGATGTTAGCACCACTCCAGCTCCTGACCCCTCGTATTGCTTGGAGCCATCGAAGTGCATGATCCAAGACTCGGAGTTTGGAGCCATGGTGGGCATGCCTGTGTGTGTCCAATCGTTAATAAAATCGACTAGAGCTTGAGATTTGATTGCTGACCTTGGCTCGTAGTTGATATGATAATCCCCCATCTCGATCGCCCACTTGGCTATTCTACCTGTTGCATCCGAGTTTCTGATGATATCCGACATTGGTATAGAACTCACCACTGTTATGGGGTGTTCCTGAAAATATGGCTTCAATTTCCGGCTGGCCATGAAGACCCCGAAAACCAGCTTTTGCCAATGTGGATAGCGCTATTTTGCCTCTGATAATACCTCACTGGCGTAGTAAACCGGCCTCTGGACCGGGTATTCTTTTCCATCCTCTTTTCGCTCGACAACAACCACTGCGCTAACCGCCCGGGGCCCGGCTGCAACGTACAATAGCATGGGCTCTTTAGGACCCGGGGCTGCTAGGACGGGTGCCTCAGATAGCTGCTTTTTTAATGCGTCGAACGCCTCGTCCGCCTCTTGATCCCATACGAATTTATCAGATTTTTTCAAGAGCCGGTACAAGGGTATTGCCTTTTCTCCGAGTCTGGATATAAATCGGCTGAGCGCTGCTATGCACCCTGTGAGCTTCTGAACATGTTTCAAATTTTCCGGCTTTTTCAGACTCTGGATAGCTTTGATTTTGTCCGGATTTGCCTCAATTCCTCTCTCTGAAACGATAAAGCCGAGTAATTTCCCGGCTGGGACTCCAAAAACACACTTTGTCGGGTTGAGTTTCATCTGGTACCTTCTCAAGTTCTTGAACGTTTCCTTTAGATCATCAATAAATGTCTCCGCCTTTCTGGTCTTGATCACCACATCGTCTACATAAGCATGAACGTTGCGTCCAGTTTGGTCCTCGAAGCACTTCTGAATACACCGTTGATAGGTTGCGCCAGCGTTCTTCAATCCAAATGTCATGGTCTTGTAACAAAAGGCCCCAAAAGGGGTTATGAATGATGTTTTCTCCCAATCCTCCTTCTTGAGCTTGATTTGATGATACCCGGAATATGCGTCCAGGAAACATAATAGGTCACTTCCCGCCACTGCGTCTATGATCTGATCTATCCTTGGTAGTGCAAACGGATCCTTTGGGCAATGCTTGTTGAGACTCGTGTAATCAATGCACATCCTCCACTCATTGGTCTTTTTCATCACGAGAACCGGGTTTGCTAACCAGTCCGGGTGAAATACTTCCATGATAAAGCCGGCTGTCAGCAGCCGAGCAATTTCTTCCCCTATAGCCTTCCTTCTTTCCTCATTCATCTTTCTCAAACCCTGCTTCACAGGCCTGGACTTGGGATCGACATGCAAACTGTGCTCTGCCAGCTCTGTGGGGATACCCGGCATGTCGCTAGGCGTCCAGGCGAACACATCCTGATTTGAACGAATGAACTCCACAAGTGCTTTCTCCTGCTCGCTGTCGAAGTTAGATCCTATAGCGAATTGCTTAGAGGGATCACCCTCGACAAAAGCTACCATCTTGGTGTCCTGTGCTGCCTTGAATTTCGCTCTCTCATCTTCAGTATTCGGTCTTTTTAACGCTGTTCTGTCATCCGGGTCTACTTGAGACCGGTAATACTTGAGTTCCTCTTTTCTGCAAGCTTGTCCAGCCATGGCTGCGTCTCCTTCGTTGCACTCAGCTGCTATATCCCGGCTCCCATGTATGGTGATGGTCTGCTTGGGACCCGGGATTTTTAGTTGTAGATACACATAACACGGCCTGGCCATGAACTTAGCATAAGTCGGCCTTCCGAATAGCGCGTGATAAGGACTGCGCAACTTAACCACCTCAAAAGTAAGCCACTCGACTCGGTAATTATCCTTCGATTCTCCAAAAGCTACCTCCAATGTGATCTTTCCCTCGGGGCACGCTGAGTGACCCGGCACAATCCCATGAAAAACTGTTGAACTTTTCTGTAGCTGAGACTCCTTGAGACCCATGCGTAGAAAGGTTTCCCAATACAAGATATTGATGCTACTTCCACCGTCCATCAGGACCTTTTTCAGCTCATAACCATTGACTTGCGGTGCAACCACCAATGCTAAGACTCCCGGGTGTTCTATCCTTTCCGGGTGATCTCTTCTGCTCCACGTCACATCCTGCTCCGACCATCTCAGGTATCTCGGAACAGCCAAGGAAACCGAGTTTACCGCTTGTTTCAGTATCTTTTTATCCTTGTTAGAAGTTCCTGTGGTGTGCACGTGATATTGTCCCAATTGCTTGGGGTTAGCTTGGAAACCTCCAGCTCCCCCTTGGTTGTTACCCAGATTTCCGCCTGCCGGGTTACCGGCTGGGGGTGGGCCGTTGCCCGGGTTTCCACCCGGACCCGGTCCTCCTCCCCGACCTGCACCTCTCACAGCCTTGTTTATCTCCTCATTCTTCCATCTCTGTAGGTCTGCGCACTGTTCCAACGAGTGGTTAGCCGGCCTACCATTTCTGCTGTGTTTTGGGCATGCCATTCTGAAGATATCCCAATTGTTACCCGGTCTTGGCGGTCCCTGATAATTTCCTCCGTTATGGTTTCCAGTATTGAAATTTCCTTCCGCCCTAGGTCTCGAAGACCCGGCTTCTGTGCTAGCGACAAACTCGGAGCCTCCCTCAAACGGGCGTTTGTTCTGGTTGCTCCCATTGTTACCTCCATTATTACCCGGCGTTGATCCGTTGCCGGTTCTTCCACTATTATTTGTATTTGCTTTTGCTTTCTTGTCTTCGACATCCTCTTCTGTAGTATCTGTTGCAGCGTGTTTGTTGCATGCATCCATCAGCTCTCCCATTGTAACCTCTGAAGCATTTCGACTAGATTTCATGCGAGTCAACTTTTGCACTAAAGGTATGTACTTGCACGTCTTTGCCATGGCTTGTAACGCATCTTTGGGCTGAATATCTGTAGATGAATGAAGTATCTCCATAACCCGGCGCACCCAGCTGCGTGCCGATTCTCCCTTCTTTTGGACACATCGCTCTAGGTCATCAATAGTAAATAGCTTTCTGCACGTCCCATGAAAGTGCTTGATAAATGCAGTTTTCAACTCCTCCCATGACTTGATAGATCCCTCTGGTAGATTATTGAACCATAACTTTGCTGCTCCTTCTGACATCACTAGATAACCCGTTGCGCCGCTGGCGCAAATGCTGTAAGCAAGATTGTATTTTAGTCATAATTGTTATGTATTTTGTTGGCTTCGTATCGCAATAGCATAAATCATGCCCTTTTGTTTCCATATAAAGGCTATTCTTAGTAACCCCAAGTTGTATGTAATATCTATGGATTTTATCTTATCTTGTGTTTATGGCAGAAACATGGTTTGGCATGTGGTTGATTTGTGTGTAGAAAGGTGTTTTTCTGGAGTTGTAGTTATTCCTCGAATTTATCTCATAACCCGTCGCGTGTACTTAAATAACCATGAACTGTTGCGCCGCAAGCGCTTCGGAAGCAAGATTGTATTTTAGCCACAAGTTTTACGTGTGCTGGTTGTAGATTCATCGGCCACGTTTGAATTTTCCGCCACTCCCATGCCAGTATATCCTCCGTGAACTTCGGTGGAAATCAAGAAACCACTGCAAGGAACAACCGTATATCTGGTGGGGCTGAGCAGGTGAACTACGAGCCACAGGAAAGGAGAAGAAAGTGGCATAAGGAGCGCACATGAGCATCTATTTTATTTACCTATCTTCTTTGGTACCTGGCAAAGTAAGCGAGTGGGAGAGAACACACAGGTGAGCTGAATTTGGCAGGAAAAACAGCAAAGGAACATCACGATTACACTGAATCATAGTGTCAGGGACACTACTTAAAGTTGCAGAGGCTTGATTTGTACCGTAGGGAATGGGTACATTAGTACTGCAAAACTGGTTTCATGTGATACAAAATATTATCTGGAATTTGTGCTTACAAAGGTCTTCACCGAGATACCAAAATACACACATGCGCTCAGCTATGAGAAATGCATGTTGATCATGTCACATGGTCGAGCTTGCTAATTACAATGATAGGGCACACTCTTTCTACGATGGAATAGACCATCCCAAAATAGAACCTCTGGTCTACCGAGTAGCACTGTGAAATGAGTATGTCACCTTTGATAGATGCATCTTTCATTCAATCGGATAGCTGGCTTCAACTGTGTGAACAACGAACGATGGCCAGCTCCCATTGAAAGTGTTGTTTGCCACATAGATAAGAAACTCATACTTAGAGGAGGTAACAGCAGCTACTTCAGGTGGTGTATGGGCAATCTAAGCAGCTGCAACAGCTAGATTGGTTATTGGAACAGAGCTTTGATAGTTATTAAGTATAACCCGTCGAGGAGACACACTAACAATATCCTGAGCAGCTTTTTTAAACAATCTGAACTCAGCTTCTCCTGTGTTGTCCGATCCAAGCAAGCAGAGGTTGTACCTAGCAAGGGAGAAGAAAACTAAGGCTCATATTATAGCATGGCATGGCTAAGTATAATATAGCATGTGAGAAGAAAGATCTAAAAGCGATCCTACTCTAGGGATGCAATTGTGTCAGAGTTTGAGCATGTGTAGCTGTCAGGCTCTACAGGCGAAGAAGCAGCAGGCGTAGCCAGACTCCTGCATCGGGTACAGATGGGAACGCACCATGGCTATCTAGGCGTTAATCTCCAAATCCTAACAGTACAATGGAACAACATGCCCTGGGAAAATCGTGTAATGTGAGAAACGGCGTGTTCAATAGAACCAAAGAGCTCGGCTACCTACCTTAATATAATAGGGATACCTGGTTTTGTAAAGAGTTCTGGTGCGTTAGTTCAGAGAGAGTTCCTGTTGGGTAGTGATCATTGAGCTGTGATGGTAGGTTCACCCAAAGCGGTCCATGTAGTTGCTTAATCGGCTCGAACGAAACCCCGTTTCTGATTGACACATAAATAAAAAACAAGTAGTGTTAGTACCCGAAATGATCAAATGTCTTCGGCGTACATTATTTTGGCTGCTCTTACTCAGCGCGAAGGATATTAATATCCTGTATATCTTCGTTGATGTACCATATGCATGAAGACGCACCCGCCAATTCCTTTGAACCTACACACAAGCAAGCACCACTTTTCTGTCAACCGCTAATAACTGGCAGAAACGCATATAAGAATGGATGGCAATAGAGCACAGAGATATACCTTTACACATATGAATAGTAGCACCAACAAATATCACAACGGCTGTCTGATCCTGACCAAGAAAGGACGACCTGTCCATTGAATCGCCAGGCAGCTTCATCCCAGAGATTAATCTTCATTTTAGCACCGCTATGAAACAAAAATAATAAGCCTTAAAAGCAAGATCAATGGACAGAACATGGCATGGGAAGAGTTCAATTTCATACGCTTCATATAATAATAGCACCTTCTATTAGCAAGGAGTATCTCTCGCTTAGGAGTGGGATCTTTCCTTCCAGATAAGTTACAAGTGGTAACATCTGAGATGCCACGGATAGCTCCAATAACATCTGGCAATAGAAAGCAAGCAATGATTTAGAAAGTAACAAAGACACTAACAAGAGGCATGCTGAATCTCATTACCTAGAAACCTCTTAGGAGTTTCGCTTGGCGCAGGCAAATCTTTAAACGACGCTAGTGAGCACCCAGCCTCTCTCTCCAACCGTGCAGCGTGACGGGCAGCAAGAGACGCGACAACGACAGCAGACTACATACCATCCCTATAAGCAAGCATAGAATCATAATTATAGTCACGAACAACAGACCATACATCCCCTGCAAAAATCTGATGGCCTGTATCGCAGCATGGTCATAGGCGTCCATACAAGCACACCAGGCCGCATTCCAAAAAAAACCTCCGCTCCGGCAGCGAGCCTGTATCGCCCACAGGAAGCTCAAGCTCCACCCCGGACAGGATCAAACCATCCTCAGTCACCTCACATAAATAAAACAGAGCCGGCAGAGCACACCGTGCTGCAAGAGACTCTAAAATAGGCACAACAAAAGACACAACAGTGCACATCCTGTAGATAACCGCAACATAAAAATAAGGGAATGGAAAATAGAGCACACCAACACAACACACGGAGATCATCTGGAGAACAAAAATGGAGAGTAAGTTAAACAGAATATGCAGAGCGAGGCACCGATGATATATACAGCAGCATCTCTATAGAAAAAGCACCACATGTACAATGGGAGAAACAAAACAAACTTAGCACTACGAGCAGGAAAACACGGGGAAGGATAAATCCTGTCGAATATCCAAGACTTCCCGCAGAAGAAAAAAAAAGGACATCAGACACGAGAGTAGGGGAAAAAATCTTGCTAGGCACCACCTAAAACCAAACCAAAAAATCCCAAAAACCTCTGGAACGCTATAGCAAGGCGAACAAAGGAACCAACTCTCTATAAAACAGCAGCATCATATGTACACCAGGAGACACGAATCAAACCTTACCACTACAAGCGGTATAAACACATCAGACACAAGAGCAAAGGGGGAAAAAACTCTCGGTAGGCACCACCTAAAACCAGACCCAAGCAAGCTCAATTGTACCGACAGCCTCTGCATTCAAGAACACCAGGCCGCACCCCAAAAAAACCTCCGCTCCGTTTGCGAGCCTGGATCGCCCACAGGAAGCTCAAGATCCACCCCGGACAGGATCGAACCATCCTCGGTCACCTCACATAAATAAAACAGAGCCAGCAGAGCACACCGTGCTGCAAGAGACTCTAAGACGGGCACAACGAAAGACACAACAGCGCACATCTTGTAGATAACAGCAACATAAAAATATGGCAATGGAAAATAGGGCACACCAACACAACACATGGAGATCATTCGCAGAACAAAAAAGTAGAGTAAGTTAAACAGAATATGCAAAGCGAGGCGCGATAAATACAACATCATCTCTATAGCAAAATCACCACATGTACATTGGGAGAAACGAAACAAACCTTAGCACTACGAGCCGGACAGCACGGGGAAGGATCAATCCTATCGAATATCCAAGTCTGCCTGCAGAAGGGAAATAAAAAGCACATCAGACACGAGAGCAAAAAAATCTTGCTAGGCACCACCTAAAACCAGACACAAAAATCCCAAAAACCTCTGGAACGCTATAGCAAGGCAAACAAAGGAACCAACTCTCTACATAACAACAGCATCATATGTACACCAGGAGAAACAAAACAAACCTTAGCACTACAAGCAGCATAAGCACATCAAACACAAGAGAAAAGGGGAAAAACTCTTGCTAGGCACCACCTAAAATCAGACCCAAGCAAGCTTAATTATACCGACAGCCTCTACATTCAAGAAATAAACCAGGACCTTGAGATGGACAGGGAAGACAGCAGCGGAATCCAAGCTTTCCTGTAAAAGGACAAACAAACAGGCGATAAGAGACGAGAGCAAAACGAAGCCTCTTGCCAGGCACTCCCAAAGAAAAGGGAAAAATGGTAAGTGCCACCTAAAAGGACAACCTTTGCACTCTCAACTTTAAATAGCCAATCCATACCAAAATAACTCTGTTTCTATAGACGCTAAATCTTTCTAGCCAAATAGCCAATCCAGCCTAAAAGAACTCTTTCTCAACCTATTTCTGAACCTAGATAAACGCTAAATCTTCCTAGCCAAATAGCCAATCCAGCCTAAAAGAACTCTTTCTCAATCAGTTTCTGGACCTAGATAGATGCTAAATCTTCCTAGACAAATAGCCAATCCAGCCTAAAAGAACTATTTCTCAACCACCACTAATCCAATGCAGCCCAAAAGAAACCTACCTAGACTAACCTATCCACTCTTAACTTCCTAGGCATCCAAAAGAACTCAGCTTCTGCACCTAGACAGTCCATCTTTCTCAGATAACATCAACTACTAACGATTATCCAATCCATCCAACCTAGTCCAGCTCGCTCAACTAACACTGATCTAATCCATCCAAACTAAAACAAATCAGTCTCTGAACCTAGATAGATCCAATCCAGCGTAAAAGAAACCTTTGCACTCTCAACTTCCTAGCCACCTAGCCATCCAAGGCAAATAGCTAATCCAACCCAAAAGAACCCAGCTTCCTGAACCACCACCGATCCAAGATAAATAACTAATCCAGATCCAAGCTAAATAACTAACCCGCATCCAGAAAGAGATAAAAAAGCCGATCTCTCACCTTAACCTCCAGAGCATACCGCAATCCTTATCTTCAACTGCGTGGATCTTCAACTGAGCGTCACGAATGAGGAAGACAACCGAGGAAGAAAGAACACACACGGAGGAGGCAAGGCAGCACACCGGGCGGTCGTGGCGAAGGAGCGGCGGCCGGCGGAGGGACGGGCTCAAAGGCTACAGGCTCAGAGGCCAGAAGGAGCCCTAGATCGAGATGGCGTATGAATGAGAACAGAGGCCATGAGGAGCAGATAAGATAGGCCCCCGTCGAGGCCGCCGAGGCCGGCCAGGGGCGAAGCAGGCCTGCCGCTGTAGCACTCGTACCCGGCGGCGACCACCCTGCCGCCACGCACGTCCGGCCCCCATCGCGTCGCTCTGATCTAGAGACGAAATCATGAAACTGCCCCGGTCCAACTGCAGAACCACAGCCGCTGCCACCGAGGCACTCTCACATGCGCCCTCCTCACCGCCAGGCGGGCCCAGATGACAAATAGGGCCACCCGTCACTGCCCCGTCTAGGCACGGAAGAAGTAGACGAAAAAATTACCACGTGAACGGTCATGATGAAAAGCGCGCACTGGAAAATCACTGTGCCGATGCATCGTGTGTAGGCGGTTGATTCTAGCCTCGAGGATGCTCTCCCTGGCCGGGTAAGGCTACGCCTTTTAACTATGTAATTAAGTACATGAACTTGGCTTGAAGATTTTCAGTTGCATTGCGAATCGACATCGCCATCTCATAGCTGCTCAACCATGTTTCCGGATCCATAGTCGGCTCATAATTCACTACTTTACCCGGTTCCTTGAATTTATCCGGGTAGGGCTCAGCTCTGATGTTATCCGACAGACACTTAGGCCCAGCGAGATTAGTCGGAACTGGCCTCACTCGGGAAACGTGTGATCCCGCGGGGGGTGCGGCTGGACACGGCACTGCTGCTGGTCCATGTACCACAGACCCGGCCGCGGCTCTCCTGGCTCTGGAACTATCCACAATAGCTTGCGCTGCTGATGCTGCTGGTACTGCTTGAACGCGGGGAGGAGGCGGCATTTGCTGCTGCTCTGCCCTCCGTCGTGCTGAACTCGTCTAAATATTGCCGGTATTGGCTCGTTGCTGGCTGATATATGGTGTCCCATGCATTCCACTTCTGTTATCCGGGTAATTAACTTGCTGTGCCACTGCTGTATGCAATAAATCGATCGCCCGTCGGGTCTGCTCCGCATGGGGTGACTCTCTCACGGGGATCTGATTCAATGCTAATGTTGCAGCATACACATTATCCATGGGGTTGTTGTAATGACCTGCCGGCGTGCGAAACCGCGATGGTGGTGGTGGTGGTAATGTATTGCCGGTAGTAACTCCAGCCTGTAGTGTGGGTAACCCGGCCTGCACGTTTGCCGGCTGTACTACTCCAGTTGCAGGTTGCTGTACAGTTCCTTGGTTTGCCGCTGGGATCGGTTGATCCTGGGGCGTGATGAATAGCGCGGCCGGGTTTATAACTCCACCCGTTGCCGGTAATCTGGTCTGATGCCTTTGATGTACCCTAGTTGTTTCTTCTCGGAGCCGGGTTTCCAATGCATCCAGCTCACATTGGCGTGTGGCCATCCCTTGCCTTTCTGCTTCCACTTGCCTTCTCTGTTGCTCCAATGCACGACGGGCTACATCCAGATCCCTAACACGTTCCGCCGCGTTTTCCGGAGTTATGACTGTGGCTAGAACGGTTGGGTCCAGAATCAAGTTGTTGTTGAATAGGGCCAGGTGTTGCGGGTTTGAAGGACCCGCCCCAGGCGTTCGGTTTGCCAGATACCCGAACATGTTTGCCTGCAACTCACTGTCCGCTGCGTGACTGGTAACTGATGCCGATTCTCCGTCAACCCGGGTGAGAACCGGGTTTCCGTCAACCGGACCTTGCTGCTGGGCCAATGCTTGCGCTGCTCCAACTGTGGTCGCGGTCGCGTTCCCCTGAGTAAGATTGATCGCAGGAGCCGTGTAAACCGCAACCTGGCACACAATGCTTGGCGCAGATTCGTACTCTTCCTCTTCGCTGCTATTTTCCTCGTACCGGTCCTCCAGTGTAACACCTGGGGTGTTACCCTAGATAGAAAGTTGGTTGCTTCCTTTTTCTTTTTGCATCACATGCATCATATTGCATTGCACCATGTTTGCATCACAACTGAAAAATTCAAAACAATTTAAACTTTCACACCTGTCTAAAAATCCCAATTGAAAGTTGCAAGTAAACCACTCAATTGTTTTTCAAAAGGTTTGAAGTTGAATGTATTTAAATTGCCTGCTAAATAAAATTTCCCTTTTTGGTAAAACCCTAATGACAAATTTAATTTCCAATCAATTCCTTCTTAATGGGCATGTTTCAAATTGTGGGTTTAAAAAATCAAATTCTTGCAACTATTAAATTCAAATAATGTTTTCATAATTGCTTGAGCGTATTAAATAAAATTTGTTGATTTCCAAAATTTTTCCAAATCAAACTAATATTTGAAATCCAACTAACCATTTAAAACCAAACTAATTTTCCAAATTTTGAAAATCATTACTAACCTTGCTTTTACTCATTGTTTGCAAATCAATAAAATTTAATTATAAAATAAAACCCCCCCACACCCTATTACTATCTCTCCCTCTCTCTCTCTCTCTTTATCTCCTACAAAAAGAAAAAAAAGGAAAAGGAAAAACAAAATCACAAGAAAAAGGAGAGAGGCCAGCCCAGCCTTTCTCCCCTTTTTTCCTCAGCCCACCTAAGCCCAGCAGCCCAACGAGCTCGTCTTCCTCGTACGGACGCGGGGGAAGAGATCGCTGTCGCTGTCACCGATTCCCCCCACCTCAACCACTCCCCTCGCACTTATCTCCCCCTAGAGGCCCCCTCCAAACCCTAGGTTTTTCCCCCTCCCCTCCTCAGCCGCCGCCAATTCCCCTCTCTCTCCCCACCTCCCCCATTGTACCTCGCTGTCTAGCGCCACCATGGCCGGAGAAGAAGGCGCTCGGCGTCGGGGGCTGAGCAGCTGCCACGGGCCGCTGACGGTGGGAATGAAACCGCGGCGACGTCAACTTCCTCTACGCTCCACAGCCCCCCCGGATGATCTCGGTGCGTTCCCCATCTTCCCCACCCTGTCACGCTCGGTCGATCCCTCCCTCTCTGTATTTCCGTCTGTGCGTGCGTGTGCAGTTCACGCTTCAGACCCGAACCCACACCCTAAACCAGATCAGTTGATCTCTCCGCATCAGTAGGTCAAGTGTTTGAGGATGCTATTGCCGACCCTGCGTCCAGGTGTTCTCTGCCTCAGTTGTCCGCCGCTACGGTTCTGCCGTTCTTGATCGCCGTGGGCGGTGTCTGAATGTTCTCCTGCTAAAATTCAGTGAACGAGCTTAGGCCCCTCAAAAGGATGCAGTTCGCTCCCCTACACAACGCAGCGCAGTAGCGCAGTGGCTCTGCTCCCTCTCGCCCGCGCAGAAGGTCACGGGGTCGAACCCCTGGAGAGGCAAAAGCCTCCAGTTTTCCTTCTTTTACCGCGCTGACAACGGGGTCCCACCCGTCAGTGCCTCTACCTGCCACCCACGCTTCCCCGTGCCTCGTCAGCTGCCATGTGGCGCAGGTCCCACCCGTCAGCTGCGGTGGCTGGATCTGGACACGGTGAGAAAAGTCCCAGATCCATATCTGGATCTGGAATTTGCACCGAGGCCCCTGGCCTTACCGTTTTTACACCGGAGCCCCTCTCTACTGTTTTTTCCTCACAACCACATCCCTGTCTTTTGCAAAATAAACCCTAAACTTCAAATGCTCATAATTTTCAAACCACAAACCCAAATGACACAAACTTTGTATGTATCCCAATCAAAATTTCATGAACTTTTCAAATATGTTTTCTGTTTGCTGTTTTGAACATTCCAAATATTTTCAAACTCCAAATTCAAATAACCCTTATGAATTTGGTTAAATCCATAACAAATTTAAATATCTTTCAAATGGCCCATGTAAAATATGTTTTCCAACCAAAATTTCATGCTCTTTCCAAATATAACATTTGTTTTCTGTTTTGAATAATTTAAATTGCTGAAACCAACTGTTTCTTATTTAATGCAATTTAAATTGCGAAATTCATAACTAATTCATCTTAATTCCACTTTCCACAAATAAAATATGTTTTCCAATTAAAATTAAATGCTCTACCCAAATATAAAGTTTGTTTACTGTTTTGAACAATTAAAATTGATGCAACATTTAATTCCTCATTCAATTCATTTAATATTGTTAAATTGGCAACTTGCTCATTTTAATTCCAAATCCAACAAATAAAATATGTTTTCATACCAGAAAAATGCACTTAATCTATTCATGCCATCCATGTTCATGTTTGCACCTTGCATGTTGCATTTGTAGTAGTGTTATGTATGTTCACCTAATAAATAAATATGGAATGTGTTGGGGTATTTAATTCAACTGTTGCCCCATTCCATTTAAATTGCCTAACTCATCTACTTTATTGTTTGCCATGCTAAATAACAATTAAATTGATGGTTAGATAAACAACTTGAACCAATCCCTATTTCTCCGGACTCCGGTTCCGATTAACTTGCTTAAGTTGTTTCCCCTGTTGCATCCTGCCATGTCATGCATATAAAATAGGATCATGCTGGATCTTTTGCCGTAGTAGTAATTGTTGCATCCGGTGTTTGTTCGAGGTTCATTGCTTCTTCGCGGATAGGACGTTGAGATGATGTGAGCAACGACAAGTTCTGCGGATGTACCTCTACTTGCTGGATTCCAGGCAAGTATACTCACTTGCTGCCAAATGGCTGCCTTTCATCACTTGTTACCGATTCTTTCCGTTGTTCTTATTCTAGCATGTTGATTCGATGCTTATGTCCCGATCCTATCATATTGTTTACCTTGCAGCCATGATATAGCCTTTCTTCCACTTCCTATTAACTGTTGCTTGTTTACCTTGTTGGCCCTCGTGTCGTAGTTGCATGCTTAGTGTTGTTTGCGCTCAAGTCTTGTTGTTCCTTTCATATCACCTGTTTAGTTGATAGTTGGGTTTCCATTCAATCAACAACATGTTAATGTTCTGGGTAATAATAATTTGATGTTAAGGCACCGGCAAGAGGCCCGGGTTAGGGTTTTGAAGCCTGCTAGTGTCGAACTTAATTAGGAAAAGAGTCTTGTCTACTGATCCATGATGAGCGTGCTCACCGCATCCGGGTGGTAGTATGGGACCCCCCTCGACTTAGACCTGATCTGCAACTTGTCCGAAGAGCCACACTTAGTTCGGGTGTTCCATTTGCTCCTTGCATAATGGGTTGATCACCCATGGTTACTGATGATGATGATGATGCATATAGGGTGAGGCCCGTAGTGCCGGGGTGTTGTGTCCTGCGGGAGTTTTGCACACCTGCGCTGAGTATTCGGCTGCGTGGCTAGGACCTTATAGCTCCGTGGCTCCTAGGATGGGTTGTAGAGATGGTTTGGGTCGTGTCGATCCAACCTGAGTTTTAGTTGGTGGCTTGAGTGTGTACGGGTACTGGAGCACACCCTGCAGGGATGAATCTTCTCGAGAAGCCGTGTTGTCCGCGGTTATGTGACGACTTGGTGAAAGTGCTGGCTAACAAGTACTCAGACAACTTACACCTAATGATAATAACTTGACTAGTAATAGTCTTATTGACACAATAAGTTGAACATCACTAATCAAACAGTGTGAGTTATCCTTGGGTTGCTTCCTTAGTAGGGGGTGACATTGGATGGGTATTGTTTGGTGAGTAGTTGTAGTTGGTTACGATACGCTATCTTATCTTCTTTCTGTTAGCCTGAAGTTGTAGTGTGTCTCTGTAGTTGGTTAGTGCAGCCCGCTGCCGCCTCTTTGCAATAATCCCTTCCTTTCCGTTGAACCCAAAGTATTTGTATCTTGTGATGACTGGCTACGCCGGTATCTTGTGAGTATGGTTTATCCACTTGCCAGTACTTAACCGTACTGACCCACGAATCCTTTTTCGTGGCTGCATATTCAACATTGCATTCAACAGGTTTGAAGTCTGACGATGTTAGCTTGGGAATCCCTCCGGCTTGGCCTGGGCAGGGATTGGACGCCCTCGGTTATCTTCAGGACTCTTAGTCCAGTTTGTATCTTGTCCGTAGTCGGACGCTATGTTGTTTCTTCCGATGTAATTTGGATCTTTGTATTGTATCAGTTGTATCCCTGACTCGTTTGAGTCGTCTTGTATAAATCTATTCTGTTGTTGTTGTGGATTATTCGTGAACTGTTGTAATGGTATCACAAGTGGCAACCTGGAATCGGTTATTATGCGGATTTGGCGGAAATGCTGAAATCTGCATAGTGCCCGATTTGGGGGCGTCACAAATGGTATCAGAGCCTTGGTTCCGATTCCCGAGATTGTTTCGATACGAATGGTTATCGAAACAACGGGTCCGCAAAGCCTGTAGGATAACCTCGCTAACGGTCGTTGTTTCTAGAATGTCAAAAACTATTTCTGCTAAACTATTTTGGAAAAACATCTCAATAGGATTCTTGTTTTCTCCTTATCCCTATTCTATTTCCCCTCCCATCTTATTTGTTTTGGAGTCTCCCCCTCGTCTATCTTTCAAAGTTTTAGGATCCGACGTGGTTGGATGTTTTCTGAGCCTTTAACCTAATAGGTTCGATCATCGGAAGATTCCTGGTGGAAGAACATCGTCATCAGCCCGAGCAAGAAGCCCTTGTTAGTGGTGTCGAGAAGCCCTTGTTAGTGGTGTCGAGGAGATCAACTGGAAGCATGAAGAATCGATAGTCGAACTTCTTTTCCCTCCCGGGTTAGCAGGTGGATTGCGAGGGCGCAATCCCTTGTTAGTGGTGTCGTCTGTAACACCTGGGATGTTACCCTAGATAGAAAGTTGGTTGCTTCCTTTTTCTTTTTGCATCACATGCATCATATTGCATTGCACCATGTTTGCATCACAACTGAAAAATTCAAAACAATTTAAACTTTCACACCTGTCTAAAAATCCCAATTGAAAGTTGCAAGTAAACCACTCAATTGTTTTTCAAAAGGTTTGAAGTTGAATGTATTTAAATTGCCTGCTAAATAAAATTTCCCTTTTTGGTAAAACCCTAATGACAAATTTAATTTCCAATCAATTCCTTCTTAATGGGCATGTTTCAAATTGTGGGTTTAAAAAATCAAATTCTTGCAACTATTAAATTCAAATAATGTTTTCATAATTGCTTGAGCGTATTAAATAAAATTTGTTGATTTCCAAAATTTTTCCAAATCAAACTAATATTTGAAATCCAACTAACCATTTAAAACCAAACTAATTTTCCAAATTTTGAAAATCATTACTAACCTTGCTTTTACTCACTGTTTGCAAATCAATAAAATTTAATTATAAAATAAAACCCCCCACACCCTATTACTATCTCTCCCTCTCTCTCTCTCTCTCTCTCTTTATCTCCTACAAAAAGAAAAAAAAAGGAAAAGGAAAAACAAAATCACAAGAAAAAGGAGAGAGGCCAGCCCAGCCTTTCTCCCCTTTTTTCCTCAGCCCACCTAAGCCCAGCAGCCCAACGAGCTCGTCTTCCTCGTACGGACGCGGGGGAAGAGATCGCTGTCGCTGTCACCGATTCCCCCCACCTCAACCACTCCCCCTCGCCCTTATCTCCCCCTAGAGGCCCCCTCCAAACCCTAGGTTTTCCCCCTCCCCTCCTCAGCCGCCGCCAATTACCCTCTCTCTCCCCACCTCCCCCGCTGTACCTCGCTGTCTAGCGCCACCATGGCCGGAGAAGAAGGCGCTCGGCGTCGGGGGCTGGGCAGCTGCCACGGGCCGCTGACGGTGGGAATGAAACCGCGGCGACGTCATCTTCCTCTACGCTCCACAGCCCCCCCGGATGATCTCGGTGTGTTCCCCATCTTCCCCACCCTGTCACGCTCGGTCGATCCCTCCCTCTCTGTATTTCCGTCTGTGCGTGCGTGTGCAGTTCACGCTTCAGACCCGAACCCACACCCTAAACCAGATCAGTTGATCTCTCCGCATCAGTAGGTCAAGTGTTTGAGGATGCTATTGCCGACCCTGCGTCCAGGTGTTCTCTGCCTCAGTTGTCCGCCGCTACGGTTCTGCCGTTCTTGATCGCCGTGGGCTGTGTCTGAATGTTCTCCTGCTAAAATTCAGTGAACGAGCTTAGGCCCCTCAAAAGGATGCAGTTCGCTCCCCTACACAACGCAGCGCAGTAGCGCAGTGGCTCTGCTCCCTCTCGCCCGCGCAGAAGGTCACGGGGTCGAACCCCTGGAGAGGCAAAAGCCTCCAGTTTTCCTTCTTTTACCGCGCTGACAACAGGGTCCCACCCGTCAGTGCCTCTACCTGCCACCTACGCTTCCCCGTGCCTCGTCAGCTGCCATGTGGCGCAGGTCCCACCCGTCAGTTGCGGTGGCTGGATCTGGCCACGGTGAGAAAAGTCCCAGATCCATATCTGGATCTAGAATTTGCACCGAGGCCCCTGGCCTTACCGTTTTTACACCGGAGCCCCTCTCTACTGTTTTTTCCTCACAACCACATCCCTGTCTTTTGCAAAATAAACCCTAAACTTCAAATGCTCATAATTTTCAAACCACAAACCCAAATGACACAAACTTTGTATGTATCCCAATCAAAATTTCATGAACTTTTCAAATATGTTTTCTGTTTGCTGTTTTGAACATTCCAAATATTTTCAAACTCCAAATTCAAATAACCCTTATGAATTTGGTTAAATCCATAACAAATTTAAATATCTTTCAAATGTCCCATGTAAAATATGTTTTCCAACCAAAAATTCATGCTCTTTCCAAATATAACATTTGTTTTCTGTTTTGAATAATTTAAATTGCTGAAAACAACTGTTTCTTATTTAATGCAATTTAAATTGCCAAATTCATAACTAATTCATCTTAATTCCACTTTCCACAAATAAAATATGTTTTCCAATTAAAATTAAATGCTCTACCCAAATATAAAGTTTGTTTACTGTTTTGAACAATTAAAATTGATGCAACATTTAATTCCTCATTCAATTCATTTAATATTGTTAAATTGGCAACTTGCTCATTTTAATTCCAAATCCAACAAATAAAATATGTTTTCATACCAGAAAAATGCACTTAATCTATTCATGCCATCCATGTTCATGTTTGCACCTTGCATGTTGCATTTGTAGTAGTGTTATGTATGTTCACCTAATAAATAAATATGGAATGTGTTGGGGTATTTAATTCAACTGTTGCCCCATTCCATTTAAATTGCCTAACTCATCTACTTTATTGTTTGCCATGCTAAATAACAATTAAATTGATGGTTAGATAAACAACTTGAACCAATCCCTATTTCTTCGGACTCCGGTTCCGACTAAATTGCTTAAGTTGTTTCCCCTGTTGCATCCTGCCATGTCATGCATATAAAATAGGATCATGCTGGATCTTTTGCCGTAGTAGTAATTGTTGCATCCGGTGTTTGTTCGAGGTTCGTTGCTTCTTCGCGGATAGGACGTTGAGATGATGTGAGCAACGACAAGTTCTGCGGATGTACCTCTACTTGCTGGATTCCAGGCAAGTATACTCACTTGCTGCCAAATGGCTGCCTTTCATCACTTGTTACTGATTCTTTCCGTTGTTCTTATTCTAGCCTGTTGATTCGATGCTTATGTCCCGATCCTATCATATTGTTTACCTTGCAGCCATGATATAGCCTTCCTTCCACTTCCTATTAACTGTTGCTTGTTTACCTTGTTGGCCCTCGTGTCGTAGTTGCATGCTTAGTGTTGTTTGCGCTCAAGTCTTGTTGTTCCTTTCATATCACCTGTTTAGTTGATAGTTGGGTTTCCATTCAATCAACAACATGTTAATGTTCTGGGTAATAATAATTTGATGTTAAGGCACCGGCAAGAGGCCCGGGTTAGGGTTTTGAAGCCTGCTAGTGTCGAACTTAATTAGGAAAAGAGTCTTGTCTACTGATCCATGATGAGCGTGCTCACCGCATCCGGGTGGTAGTATGGGACCCCCCTCGACTTAGACCTGATCTGCAGCTTGTCCGAAGAGCCACACTTAGTTCGGGTGTTCCATTTGCTCCTTGCATAATGGGTTGATCACCCATGGTTACTGATGATGATGATGATGCATATAGGGTGAGGCCCGTAGTGCCGGGGTGTTGTGTCCTGCGGGAGTTTTGCACACCTGCGCTGAGTATTCGGCTGCGTGGCTGGGACCTTATAGCTCCGTGGCTCCTAGGATGGGTTGTAGAGATGGTTTGGGTCGTGTCGAGCCAACCTGAGTTTTAGTTGGTGGCTTGAGTGTGTACGGGTACTGGAGCACACCCTGCAGGGATGAATCTTCTCGAGAAGCCGTGTTGTCCGCGGTTATGTGACGACTTGGTGAAAGTGCTGGCTAACAAGTACTCAGACAACTTACACCTAATGATAATAACTTGACTAGTAATAGTCTTATTGACACAATAAGTTGAACATCACTAATCAAACAGTGTGAGTTATCCTTGGGTTGCTTCCTTAGTAGGGGGTGACATTGGATGGGTATTCTTTGGTGAGTAGTTGTAGTTGGTTACGATACGCTATCTTATCTTCTTTCTGTTAGCCGGAAGTTGTAGTGTGTCTCTGTAGTTGGTTAGTGCAGCCCGCTGCCGCCTCTTTGCAATAATCCCTTCCTTTCCGTTGAACCCAAAGTATTTGTATCTTGTGATGACTGGCTACGCCGTTATCTTGTGAGTATGGTTTATCCACTTGCCAGTACTTAACCGTACTGACCCACGAATCCTTTTTCGTGGCTGCATATTCAACATTGCAGTCAACAGGTTTGAAGTCTGATGACGTTAGCTTGGGAATCCCTCCGGCTTGGCCTGGGCAGGGATTGGACGCCCTCGGTTATCTTCAGGACTCTTAGTCCAGTTTGTATCTTGTCCGTAGTCGGACGCTATGTTGTTTCTTCCGCTGTTATTTGGATCTTTGTATTGTATCAGTTGTATCCCTGACTCGTTTGAGTCGTCTTGTATAAATCTATTCTGTTGTTGTTGTGGATTATTCGTGAACTGTTGTAATGGTATCACAAGTGGCAACCTGGAATCGGTTATTATGCGGATTTGGCGGAAATGCTGAAATCTGCATAGTGCCCGATTTGGGGGCATCACATCCAGCAGATGCAAGATAGACTCGGTATCATCTTCTCTCATGACCCGGCCACGCGGGGTCCATACCGGCTCCTCTGGCTGTTCCCTCTTCGTGGTGGGCTCTTCTGTCGGATCTACCGTCCCGACCGATTCTTCTTCATCTGACTGAGCGTAGGTGGCCTCCCCTGACACAGAATCAAATCCGAAATCGTCAGGGATTGAACCGGACGTACGTACCATGCCGATGAAGACGTTGATCTGGCCGATTGTCACGACAGATCCGGATTCGAGCAGATCCGACTCTGGCCCCCAGCCGGAATCGTCCACCATCTTCTCTCCTTTGGGGTTGGTGTAGATCTCGCCGATGATAAGGTTCTCCATGTTCTTCCGAGCTTCTCCCGTGATGTAAACACCCTTGGACGCAGGCCCCACGGTGGGCGCCAACTGTCGTGGGATAATCACGGCAGACGTTACCAGGGGTAACTTATCTTGGGGCAATTCGACTCTGGTGTTTGGGAGAGGGTTTAGCTCAAGGGAAAACATGATGATATGTGATCTGGTAGCCGGCAATCAAGTCGCCGAGTCTCCGATCTAAATATATTAACTTAGCTCCCGTGTTACACTGGATGCTCGATACCTAACGATGTTGCTCAAACTCTGGGGCTCCGCTAAACTAAACCTAGGGGCCGGCTTATATAGTACCCGGACCCCCTGGCCTGCTCTCCAAGGCGTACTCTGAATCCTACCCGGACACTGCCTACAAACTCTAAACTTCCTTACCGGAACCCACAATCCGGGTTACCAGGCCTACGATCTTGGGCTTTCTAGAAGCTCCTTTATCCTAAGCCGGGTTTTTGTGCAGCGTCCTTTGGGCCGAGTTACTCCTTGGCGTTGACCTACCGGGTTATCATCCCTCCATCAAGATCTAAATCTCAGACAAAGGAGATGGATTGAAAATATTAAAGACTTTGATCTTACCATTTCTTACACTCCAGGCAAGGCTAATGTTATGGCCGATGCTCTCAGTCGCAAGTCGTATTGCAATAATCTCATGATCATGGAAAGCCAACCTCCTCTTCATGAAGAATTCCAGAAGCTCAACCTTGGTCTTGTTCCTCAAGGCTATCTTGCAAACTTGACAGCCAGTCCAATTCTCGAGGACAAGATTCGTTCGGAACAACTTCGTGATGCTGAAATCAAGAAGATTGTAGAACACATCAAAGCAGGCAATGAGAAATTTGAGTGCTTCTCAATTGATGACAAGGGAACTGTGTTCTTCGAAGGACGCATTGCAGTTCCTCAAATTCAAAGTCTCAAAGATGTCATTCTCAAGGAGGCTCATGAAACTCCTCTCTCCATACACCCTGGAAGTACAAAGATGTACCAGGATCTCAAGACACTGTATTGGTGGCCTAGCATGAAACGTGAAATTTCTCAATACGTTTCTGAATACGACGTTTGTCAACGTGTCAAGGCAGTTCATCAGAAAACAGCCGGTCTTCTCCAACCTGTGAAAATCCCTGAATGGAAGTGGGACATGATTGAAATGGACTTCGTCACTGGTTTCCCAAAGTCCAAGAGGGGCAACGATGCAATCTTCGTTGTCATGGATCGACTCACTAAAGTCACTCACTTCTTTCCTGTCAAAGAGACAATCTCAGCTAGTCAGTTAGCAGAGCTCTACACAGCAAAGATTGTTCCTCTTCATGGTGTTCCGCTAGAAATAAGCTCAGACCGTGGAAGCATCTTCACTTCTCATTTCTGGAAAAGCTTTCAAGAAGCTTTGGGCACCAAGCTTCTGTTCAGCACAGCCTATCATCCTCAGTCTCAAGGGCAAGTCGAAAGAGTCAATCAGATTCTCGAGGATATGCTAAGAGCATGTGGTCTCTCTTTTGGCATGAAATGGGAGGAATGTCTTCCATATGCTGAATTCTCCTACAACAACAGCTTCCAGGCAAGTCTAGGCATGGCACCATTCGAGGATCTCTATGGCCGCAGATGCAGGAGTCCAATCAATTGGTCTGGAGCTGGTGAACATTCACTCTTAGGCCCTGACATTGTTAAGGAGGCGGAAGAGAAAGTTCGCATCATTCGTGACAATATGAAGATTGCTCAGTCTCGTCAGAAAAGCTACTATGACAGCAAACACAGGGACATGGTCTATGCAGCTGGAGACAAAGCATATCTCCGTGTTACTCCCCTCAGAGGCACTCATCATTTTGGTGTCAAAGGAAAGCTTGCTCCAAGATATATTGGTCCCTTCAACATTCTCTCAAGGCGTGCAGAAAATGCCTATCGTCTTGAACTTCCAGAAAAGCTATCCAAGGTGCATGATGTCTTTCACGTGTCACACCTCAAGAAATGCTTCAAAGATCCAGGTCGTGCAGTTGATCATGATTCAATTGATCTGCAAGAAGACCTCTCTTATGAAGAGCATCCTGTTCGCATTCTCGATGAGACCGAGCGCAAAACTCGCAACAAGAGCACCAAGTTCTTAAAAGTGCAGTGGTCTCATCATTCCGATAAAGAGGCAACGTGGGAGACCGAAGAGAATCTTCGCAAGAAGTATCCGGACCTTTTCTCTTCTTAGTAGGAATCTCGGGGCGCGATTCCTTCAAGGGGGGGGGGCGTTTTGTAACATCCCAAGTATGAAAACAACCTTAGAATGTTTGTTTCCTGTTTTTATTTCAAATGCATCATGTCATCATATTGCATTCATGTGTTGAATTTGAATTTCAAAACAAATTTCAAATCCTTTGTTTCACACTTGGCCTGTTACAATTTTTTTCAAATGAAACATTTAAATCAAACAATTCTATTGTTTCCAATAAACTTGAATTTTCATATAATTAACTTGCTTAATTTTCAATATTTTCAATTATTGCAAAATTCACTCAAATTCATTTAAATTTCAAACAGTAGCAAAATTTAAAATTTTGAAAAACAAAAGTTTGTACAACTGGGCTTTTGCAATAAGGAACCTATAAAAATTTATCACAAAAGTTTTTGAAGCCCAAAACCCTCCTATTTTTCTCTCCTTATTTCTTTTCTTTTCTTTTCAGCAAAAAAAAGAGAGAGGGGGAGGCAGACCAGGCCAGCCGAATGGGCCGGCCCGGTCCACCTACAACCCCTGGAGGCCCAAGCTGGCAGCCCACCTACTCCCCGCTCCATCCCCTACCTCTGTACGGCAGGGCATCGGCGCTGTCCACGTCAAAACACCGTGGATGGGACGGCCGGGAGCGTGCCTCCTCCTCCTTAAAGCCGCGCCTACGAGCGCCTCCCTGCTGCCCTAGTTCCCTCTCTTCATTTTCCCCTCCACAGCCGCTGCCGCTCCCTCTTTTTCTTCCCCTTCCTTGCATCTCTCTTTCTAGTGAATCCGAAGGAGGAGCCGGTCGGGTTCAGAAATCGCCGGCGCGCTATGGAGCACGGCGGGCTAGGCTGAGCGCCCCGTCGTGTATCCCTCTACTCCCTCTACGCCGTCGACACCTGCGTCAAGCACGGGGACCAACGGAGTGACCACAACGACGAGCTCTTCTTTTCGGCCGCCACCAAACCTCGTCGCTCCTCGCCGTCTCCACCTCCCTCAACACCGTACGACCACCGCAACCACCCCAAGGTGATCTCCTCTGTCGATTCCCGGCCAAATATCCCCCCTTTGCTTCCTGGTTCGCCGCTCCGCTGTCGGACTGTCTCCGGTGTCCGCCATGGCGCCATGTCCGAGCGGGGAGAGGTCCCTCGCGGGTCCGGTGTGGCCTCTGTGATGGCACCCAACACGCGCACATACACGCACGGCCAGCACGCGCACACGGCTCGCTGCACGCACGCCACCCAGCCACGATCGCGCTGCCGCCGGCGATCCCCGTCTCTGTCAGCCAAAGTTCAGTAAACTGAACTTTTCGTTTTTCAGTTAACAGCCCGAGATACACCTCAAAACCCCACGCATCACTATTCTGTCATGATTCCGCAGCACAGCCCAGTGGCCAGAGGCCCACGCGCGCGAGCCCACGGTCGCGAGTTCGATTCCCCGCCGCGCGAATAAAAGCCACCCCTTTTGCCCGCTTTGCCACGCGCGCAAGCAGACCCCACCTGTCAGCGACAGTGGTGGCCACGCGCGCGCACGGTCGCGGGCCACGCAGGCGCCGGCTGGGCACTGGGCCACTGGCCAGTGACCCAGGGCACGCCTGCCCTGCGTAACGAAAGTTCCAGGCCCCTTTTCTGAAAACTTATTTTGCACTCAGGCCCCTGTAATAACTTTTAAACTTTTAAAATTTCAGAATAGCCCCCAGAATTCAAATTGAAATAACTTTTGCATATTAAATCAAAATCTAATAAATAAAATATGTATTCCATTCAAAATTCCCTAAACTTTTCAAATATGCAATCTGTTTAAAGTTTTGAATAATTAAAAATTATATTATTTTCTGTGCCTTACTTAAATCAATTAAAAATTGTTTAAATCATAACTAATTCAAATTAAATTCAAATTTAATTTGTAAAATATGTTTTCAAACCAGAAAAATTTAATCTTTTCAAATATGAATTTTAATTAATGTTTTGAACCAATAAAATTCAATTAATTTTAGTACTTGAATTAAATTCATTTAAATCTTGTTTAAACTTGTTTAATTCATAATTAATTCATTTTAATTTCAAATTCAGAAAGTAAGACATGTTTTCCAATCAGAATTAAATGTCCTATCCAAATATGCAATAATAATAATGTTTTGAGAAACTAAATTCTGCACTAATTTCAATTCTGATTTTTATTCAATTAAAATGCCAAAAGCCACAATTAAATATTTACAACTCCAAATTTGGCAAATAAAATATCTAGTTGAAGCTAAATTCATTTCCTAGCTGTTTCTATCATCTCTCATGCATTTAATCCACTTTAACCAATGTTTAGTTGTAGTTCATTAAATTCTCAATTAATGCACATGGGCTTTACCATATGCAATTCAATTGCCTATGGGTCCATCTAAAATTGGTTATAATTTCCCTAGTTTATTTTGATGCACCAATTAAAATGACATCCATCATCCCATGTTTTTGCATTATGCCATGTTATTGATTGTCTGTCTCTCTATGTTGTTTGTTTGCTTCTTCTCGAATAGACGACGACGTTGAGACAGACGAGCTTTACGATACCACTTCAGAGGAGTTAGCCCAGTACCAGGGTACTGAGTTTGCAGGCAAGTATTCACTCACATGAACCATTGTGTCCTTTTCACACTTGTTACCGATACTTTCCGTTGTCTAATCTGCTAGCCTTATGATTCGTTGCTTGTGTTCCGATCCTATCACATGTTATCCTATAACCCTGATATAGCCTCACCTCCACACCTATAACCCTGTTGCTTGTGGCCTGTGTCTTACTAGCATGCTTAGGGTTGTTGTGCTCGAGTCTGATGTCCGTATTTCTGTTACTATATTTATTATGTTCTGGGGGATCGATATTTAAACAACCACCTGTTAATGTTTGAGGTAATAATAATTTGATGGTAAGGCACCGGCAGGAGGCCGGGTATGGTTTTGAGGCCTGCTAGTGTCGAACTCAGGAAAAGTTCTTGTCCTCTAGATCCATGATGAGCGCGCTAACCGCATGTGGGAAGCGTGTATGGGCGCCCCCCGCAACTCTGATTCGATTCGCATCTCGTCCAAATCGCCACACTTAGTTCGGGCTTTCCATTTGATGCATGCATATGCAGGTACGAACCCTTGTCGCCAGGGTGGAACTTTTGTAGTCGGCATTTAGGGCGGCGTGGTCTTCCAGTGCTATGAGGGTCCCCCTTTTCTTCGTGGGGGCTTGATTAGCTGCGCACGCACAGCACGTGGTTCTTTGGGCTTGATGCGAAGAAGAGTTGGGTTGTGTTGAGTGCCTCGCTTGGTGGGTTTGATCCCCGTCTGGCGGGATATTCTTACGTGTACGGCCAAATTGGTGCACCCCTGCAGGGTTAAATCTTCTCGAGAAGCCGTGTTGTCCGCGGTTATGGATGACTTGGTGATAGGGCTGGCTAACAAGGATTAGACAACTTACACCTAATTAATAATAATTTGACTAGTAATAGGCTCATTGACACAATAACTTGAACCTTCATTAATCCAACTATGTGAGTTATCCTCGGATTGCTTCTTTGGATAAGGGGCGAGATCCAGGATGGGTTTGTTTGAGGTTAGTGGTAGTTGGTTACGATGCGCTATCTTATCCCTTTCTTTTAGCCGGATGTTGTAGCGTGTCTCTGTAGTTGGTTAGTGCAGCTCGCTGCCGCACCTTTGTATCCCCTATCTTCCGTTGAACCCAAAGCATATGTACTTGGTGTTGTCGGGTACACTTTCGTATCTTGTGCGTCTTGCTTGCCAGTACTCGTCCGTACTGACCCCTTTGGGGCTGCCTGTTCTGCAGACTACGTTTCCGAGGATCCCCATGGTGGCTACTACGTGGAGTATGACGAGGCTGCTGACGAGTAGATAGCGGACCCGGGAAGGATCCGAGTCTTCGTGGATGGGCTTCGTTCTTTCGTTTCCGGCCTCTTAGGCCTATTTGGATCTTGTCTGTACTCAGACATTTTGAATGCTTCCGCTGTGATGTAATGATGACTTGTTGGGACATGTGTCCTCTGCATGACTGTATTTGCTATTTCTGCTCTAGTGAGAGCGTTTGCCACTTATTTCTCTTTCTTTGTGTCTTAGAGATTTGTTGTGATATCACTTGTTCAAATGCCGTTGACGTACCATGTGTGTACGTTATGAAGTACGTCAATGGAAGTATTCAGAATTCTATTGGATGGTTTCACAGACGATGAATAGTAGAGGATGGTTGTCACACGTTTACGTGTTGGCCTACTCATATTGAGATGCGGGTGCAGGTATGCCCCGTAAGCCATTTATCTACTGTTTAGCGGGCTGTGTGTATCCTCTAGAAGTCCGGGTGCGACAGTATATCATCCTCTTCTCGTGACCCTTAAAAAGTTAATTCACACCAAACTCGAAGTAATTCTCATCAGACGGTTAGTGCATAATAAAAAACTCACATGTTCTGCATGGACACAAGCATTACCAATACTTTCTAAACGTTAGCTACATCGACTGGTATTTTGTGGAGGAAAGAAATCCACTCAACATAGTAAAAGAGAGAATGCAAAGTAAAAGGCAGAGTCTGTCAAAACCAGAATAGTCTACAAAGACGAATTTTTTCGAGACACTTATGTTGCTCAGATCAGAAAACTCCGAACTAAGAAAAAGTTGCGTACATATATAAGGATCACGCAAAAACAAATTTAGGATGTTTTAATTTTTTGGAATTTATAGCGAATTAAACGGTGGACAGAAAAAATCTGTTCCTGTGCAGAAATCCAAATCTACCATCAACTTTCCACTAGACACTTTACTTGGCACAACAATTCAAAAAAGTAAAGGTACACAGAAGTAAAAAAAAACTTGACTCAAAGAAAACAAAAGTAAAATTGCAGAAATAAAACATGGGTTATCTCTCAAGAGTGCTTTTCTTTAACGCCTTTAAGCTAGGCACAAAAAGCAAGAATCAAGTATTTTCAAGTGAAGAAGCATCCAAATCAAGACCAGGAGACTTACGTTTACCTCTCTTACTCTTACTATTACTTCTACTTTTAGGGAACACATGACTGCAGCCTGGTGAGGTGAAATTCATGGTGCTTTTTCCAATATCTATCGTTGCTCCCAAGAGTTTTAGTAGAGATCTTCCAATAGTAATTTGTCCTTTTTCGACACATTCAATAACAAGATAATTAGTGGATGCCGTTATTCCTAGGATTTTTGTACACACTCCTTCAGCTACCCAAATGGGTAATATAGTGTCATTATTTGTAGGAGGTATTCCTTCACCACCTTCAGAAAGTTCCCAAAGATTCAAAAATTCGTAAATATCTTTAGGAATAAGATAAAATTCAGACATAATATCACAATGAGCATGAAAAGTTTCACCATTTATAGCATGTTTTACTGTAGGGATCCATTTTGAGGTTTCAAAATTTACTGGGACATAATCATAATGTTCACGAATCGGATTATAACCTTCTTTTAAAACAGATTTATGTGTCTCATGAGTGTTTAATCTAGCATGTATGCTCACAAGGGCCGAATCAAAACTACTAGGTGAGCTATAAGTTGCAATCAACTTCTTTATGGCATTAAAAGCTTGATCCCCATCACAGTGAAGGAAATCTCCTCCTACTACAATATCCAAAGCATATCTATAGCAAAGAACAAGACCAAAGCTTTACAATATCCGAAACAGGGTTAGAGTTATTTTAGACTAAGTTTTACAATAGGAATAAAAAAGTCTAGACCAAGCTTCTTTAAAAATCTCCTCACTCCCTTGTTTGAAAGTGAAGATCATTTCCTCAGGTGACATGGTAATAGGGACAGGACTAGACATAAAGGCAACTTTAAATAGGGATTTTTTTTGTGTGTTTTTTATATAAAGAAGCAAACAAGACAAAATAAAATAAACTAAGCAAAACAATAACAAAGTAAAAAAAAATTGGAGGTGAGAGACTCCCCTTGCAGAAATCCTCTTCCTCCCCGGCAATGGCGCCAGAAAATACGCTTGAGGGAGTGTAGACACACGTTCTTTGGGAGACCCCAAGAAGACGGAATAAAGAGTACAACAACAAGATTTTCCCTTAGAAATAAACCAAGGTTTAATCGGACCAGTAGGAGAAATAAATCACTTGTAAAGGTTGTTGACAGCGGATGTTGGCAGGGCGCACTACCAGTCTCAGCAGCAACGTGGAATCTGCATACAAGACAACCAAGATACTTTGCCTCAACGAAACAGTGAGGTTGGCAATCTCACCGGTTTTGCTGAAAACAAAGGATTAGACGTATAGTATGGAAAATGATGTTTGTTTGCAGTAGAATAAAATGAGAACAGTGTTTGCAGTAAAAAAGAACAATGCTTGGAGTAGGTTGTATTATCAGTGTAAAATAATGGACCGGGGTCCACAGTTCACTAGTGGTGTCTCTCCAAAACAGATAAATAACATGCTGGGTGAACATATTACAACTGGACAATTGAAAAAAGAGGTTGCACCGTAGTACACATACATTACATGATGATTACTATGAGATTCATTTGAGCATTACAACATGATACATAGACCGTAATCCAACTACATCTATGACTAACAATCCACCCTTAGGGCGTCATCCGAGCAAACTTTGGGTATTAAGTTGCAAGCACCAGATTATTGAATTAAGTAAAGTACCCAATATAAACAATATAATTATCCATTGTGGAACCATCACATCCACAATCTTAGAAGTTGTTGTCACTCTCCCAGGTTATTGGAGGCATGAACCCACAATCGAGCATAAAAACTCCCTTTTGGAGTTACAAGCATCAACTTTGCCAGAGCATCTACTAGTAAAAGAGATACTGCAAGATCACAAATAACATAAATGATAAATCTATAATCAACTGGACATAGTATTCAATATTCACCGGATCCCAACAAACACAACATGTACCATTACAATACGATAATCTCGATCATGTTAGGCGGCTCACAAGATCTAAACATGATGGCACAAAATTGGAGAAGACAACCATCTAGCTACTGCTATGGACCCGTAGTCCAAGGACGAACTACTCACGCATCACTCCGGAGGCAGGCATGGTGACGTAGAGCCCTCCGGTGATGATTTCCCCTCCCAGCAGGGTGCCGGAGAGAGCTTCAGAAGCCTCCCGGACTAGGTTTGACGATGGCGGCAGCTACAAAACTTTTCATGGATGGAGGATCGGGTGTTTAGGGTTTTCCCGAGGAAGTCTTTAAATAGGCGAAAGGGCGATGTTGGTGGGCGCCCGAGGGGCCCACACCACGTGGTGGCCTAGACAAGAGGGGGGGCCACCCTATGGTGTGGCCGCCTCGGTGCCCCCCTCCGGAAATCCTCCAAACTCCGTGTATGTGACATCAAAATAGGGACTTTGGATTTTGTTTCGTCCAATTCCGAGAATATTTCGAGAACAACTTTTCTGAAACAAAAAACAGCAGAAAACAGGAACCGGCGCTATGGTATCTTGTCAATAGGTTAGTCCGAGAAAATGCATAAAAATGCTATGAAGTGCATATAAAACATGTAGCAATTAGCATTAATCAACGTGGAACATAAAAAATTGTAGATACGTTGGAGACATATCAGCCCTTGGACCAACTTTGCCAGCAAATGCCACATAAGTATCCTCTACATCCACGGCTGCGGCAGCTGGTTGTATTCATTCATGCCGACCTATTCACCAACCATGACGACTACTTCCCACGGGGCCACTTCATCTACATATTGCAAATCTATTAGCCACCGCCAATGGAAGAGTAAGAGCAGGACACGGCGAAGGGCAACCACGGAAAGAGCTACATATGGAGCACTAGCAGGAGAGCCAAAGCGTTCCATGTCCAGTGTGTGTTTAGGCATCATGTTTAGTTCATTTTGGGTCAAGTTTCTATCAATTGAAAATTATTCTTTTGGTTAGAGTCTTTTGTGTCATGTGTAAGCTCTTCCTGCTCCACTAATGAAAGTGTGATACTTCATAAACGTATCCTTAATTTATGATGTTCCATGTTGTTTTGATTCCATATGCTACATGTTTTCTTAACACTTTATTCCGTTTTTATCGTTTTCCTGGGACTAACCTATTGACAAGATGCCATAGAGCCAGTTCCTGTTTTTAGTTTCAGAAAAGTTGTTCTAGAAATATTCTTGGAATTGGACGATTCGAAGCCCAGAAGTCTTAGAATTCCCGGAGGATCAACTGAGTCCAAAACAGACTCGAAGGGGGCCACAGGGGCCCCACACCCCCCCGGCCGCGCCATGGGGTGGTGTGGCCCCCCTGGCCACCCACCGACGTCGCCCTCTCGCCTATTTAGTCTCCTCGAAGGGTTAAACCTAAACACCCGAGCCTTTTTTATGAAAAACAGGCGAGGACACCGTCATCGTCAACCCTAGTTCGGGAGGGTTCTCGTTGTCGAGACATCGTAGTAGTTTTCATAGACTGGGGTGCCATGAGACTACGGTAGAGACGTGGGGTAACGGGATAGCGTAGTAACACAGGACACGGGATTTACCCAGGTTCGGTACGTCGCGACAGTACGGCGTACCTACTCCTGCACTTCTCACTATGTGGGACTAAAGCCCGTATAATAAGGTTACAATGTAAGGGAATAGATTCAGCTACTCGTCGAGGATGAACTTCCCGGCGAGTTGCGTAAGGCTTAAGCTTGAACCTAGAACCTTGGAACTAAAAGAACTTATCGAACTTATGAAATCTATCTCCCGTCCGGCTTTATATAATAGCCGGATTAGGGCTTACAGAACCAGAAACCTAGAAGACTACGTTTAACTTGTAACTTGGAAAGTAAGGAATCCGTCTTCTCCTCCAAGCCAGATCACGCGGGCCGTGATCCGGGTTCTTCTAGAATCCGGCTTCTGCGCGTCGGACTACTGGGCCGCCCAATGGACCTAAGCCCATTACCTTGCAGGCCACCCTGGTAATCCAGCTCTTTTGTCCACCATCTTCTATACCCCTATTCGGTATATATCCGACAGTAGCCCCCAGGAAGGATCAAAACTCTGAAACTCCGCCTTTCGTCAGATACATTTTGTCCGGGAAACTTGATTCAGCAGTCTTGATTCTTTCTTCTTTCCTTTTGAAGGAGATGGTAACATAAAACTCGGAACTATGAAAATCCGGCTTTTCTTCTCGCGATCCTTCGCGGAAAAGGAACACGTGACATCAGCGCTTTAATCATGCTGACGCAAGCGCCGCTTGGTTTCACGCGGGAAACCCTGCAACGTATCTCTGACAGATTCTCACGAGAAACGAGGAGATAGCCATCATTCCTCTGTCGTTCCGTTTCCCGGATTTTCCGGCGAGCGACACGCGTCGAACATCCAACGGTCAAAAGAGCCGTTAGCGCGTATCTAGAGGGTTTTTAGGCTATAAATAGCCGTCCTCGTCGTCTCCGAAAATCTTTCCCCACTCCCTCTGCCCACGCCATTGACGCAAGCACGAGAGCTTAGAACGAATCCTTGCCCCGACGAGCCCTTTGCACGCCGGAGCGCTCCGTCACCGCCGAAAACGATGGCCTCTCCGTCGTCCTCACCGGCCCGCGCCTCCATCGACGAGCTTTTGGGCGACCTGGATCCACAGCTGGGGTCGCCCAAGCATGCCGGCGGCGGGCCGGAAAGAACCATGGCATCCGCGGCGGGCGGAGGAAACGCTTCCGCCGCCGCGGACGTAGCGGGCCCAAGCACCACAACATCCCCGCCGTTCGCACCGGAAACGGCGGGGGTCAAGACTCACTCTCGTGGCACTGAGCGCTTCTCCGCCGGAGCTGACGAAGAAGCAGAATTTGTCGGAATTTGGAATCAGAGTGATACTTCACTCGCCCTCCTTCGTCGGATGTCAAGGGACAGATTAATAGTTAAAGGCAAATGGCGGATCTCGAAGAATGAGCCAGAGCCCAAGCCAAAGGAAGGAGAACGCGTCCTCCTTACTTCTCATATCACGAGAGGTATGGGTTTTCCCCCTTCCGCCTTTTTCCTAGACGTCCTCAACTTCTATGGTGTCCAACCACATAATATCTCTCCAAATTCCATCCTCCAATTAGCTAGTTTCCAAGCTCTTTTCGAAGGGTATCTTGGAATAACTCCCAATTTAGACTTCTGGCATTATTGTTTCGAGGTAAAACACAATATCACAAACGGTGTCTCGCCCATCTACGGTACCATATCTTTTATCCTCAGAAACTTTAGGGAAGAATGGTATCCCAGGATAAGAATGCCGAAACCTGACCAATCTTGGCTAGGTTCTTTCTTTTATCATCAAGACATTCCGTTCCCCAACAAAGAAACCGGACTTCCTCCCTTTGTTAATTCTGCTGCCATTCCTCATGAAAATTGGACACTTGAAATAACAGAGGATTTGCCTGAAAGCCTGATGAAAATAAAGCGTCGCATTGCCAAACTTTCTTCTTCTCAACCACCTTTGGTTTGGAAGGATATCGTGTTATGCTGGTTTGGACGTCGCGTACAACCTTTATCCCTTCGTTCCCGACTTCTTTGTGAGTACACGGGACCGGAAGATAGCATGAGAGGCACTGATAGATCCTTTAGCAAGAAGGATTTTATAGAACGCCTCCATCAGATAGTTGCCGCCGATAGCCAGGTTGAAGAAAGTCTAGCCATATATCATGCGGAAAATCTGGTTCCTAAGGTACTTTTCTTCCCTTGTTTCTGAATTTCCTCAGATTATCTTCTCTCTTCATTTTTAACATACTGCTGATTCTTTCCTAGTTTGACGAACTTGGAGAAGATGATCTTGCTTCTGATGCTGAAATCAGCCAATTGTATGCCGAGTTTTACAACAACCAAAAGCGCAAGAGGCAAACTACCATCAAAGAAGAATTCCCTTCTGCAGCTGCGGGTAAAAGGGGGAAAACGAATATGCCAATGGGCGGAAATCTTCAATCACCCATCAGAAACGAATCCATTCCTGCTCCAGATGATATCCGGGTGAAAGAAGAACTTTTCGACGAACTCGGATATATTCGTCCGGAAGCTAAGAAGTTTTTTGCTCCTGCGCCTCTGGTTCGCCCTTGGCCACAAAATGGATTAGTTATCCGCAACAATATCGCATTCTCGCCCCGCCAGGTCATACACGATGGCCTTCACCACGTAGGAATTCTTTTCATGGAATATGCCAGAGAATTCAAGGAGACCTTAACTGATTTGCGAGAAATGAGCCAGGTAATACCTCTAGCCCCCAAGCATTAAGTTGAAAATCTAAATTCCTCTTAATGATTCTTTGTATGCTTGTTCAAACTTAAGCATCTGGCTTTCATTTCCATGTTTCAGCATTCCGCAGATGCCATAAACGTGGAAGTTTTGAAAAAACTTAGCCTCAAAACCAAAGAAGTAAAAACACTTCAATCTGCTATTGAATCAAAAAGCAACGAACTGGCGTCGACTCAAAAGCAATTATCCAAAGCCACCGGTATTTTTCTTCGTGTTTGTTGACTTTTGCTGGAAGGTCATTTCTAAATCTTGCCGTAATGTCGGATTATTTTGTCCCTGCTTTTCAGCTGCTTTAACCAAAGCCAAGAAGCTCACAGCAAACGCTGCTTATTTTTCTCAACTTCGTGAAGAAAACTCCAACCTTCAAAGAGAACTTTCAAAAGTTCGAGAAGAACTGGAAGCCAGTAATCTAGCCCTTGGGATTGCGCAATCCAAGACTTCTTTGCAGGCAGCAGAGGATAAATCTATTATCAATGATTTAGAAAGTACTCCCTCCGTCCTGGTGTATAGGGCACAATACAAAAAACATGTAGTCCCATCACTTAGGCACATTTTGCATTAACTCTCTTCTAATTAGTGGGTGTTTGGCTCTCTCCACCACCCTCCACCAATGCATGTAATGTTTTAAACCCAATGAATGAATACCTAGGGCTTAGAGAATTGCTATATGTGCCCTATACACCAGGACGGAGGGAGTATGCTATTTCCTCGTATGAAAGAAAGCGATGAAATTGATGCGGTTCTTGGTAAGTTGACTTCTTTTACCAATACTTTCATGCCATATTCTTATATTTTCTAATCTTTGCCTTTTGTCAAAAAAGCAGGAAATTTTCCAGGGATTTCTCGGACGGAAAAGATCCGGGCCTTTGGGAAGATATGGAATTCAATCAGAAATGCAGGAATGCACTTAATTAATAAATTCCTACCCACAAGCAATATACAATTCTCAGAAGTTTACCGACTTCCGGATGGCATTATGGAAGTAGCAAATTCGAAGGAATCTTTCCTTCGCTCTGCAGCACGGGGTGGTGCGCGGATGGCACTTGGCCTCATGCGCTTACACTACCCTGATGCAAAATCCTGGCGTGTAGCATCCGGTATTCCTCAAGAATGCTCAGAAGCACAAATAAATGCAGTCTTTAAAGAAGTTGAAGGCCATGCCACGCAGATTGCTTCCATGGTAAATATCTCCATTACTTATCCGGAAGAAGAAGTGCCCGCAGCCCCCGAGAATGATGGCAGTGATGAAGACTCAGAAATTTAAAGGGGGCGCACTTAACCTGGATGATGGATGCGTATAGTAGCTTTTTTACAATGTAATTCATATTGTAATACTTCTATGTCATTTGTCGGAACAAGAACTCCGCCTTTTGCGATTTCAAACTTCTTGCAAAGTTTTTCCGGGTTTGGCTGCTCCTTTATCTTCTAAGTAATCTGGTATATATGCTTTAACTGTCCTTAGTGTTTGAAATGGCTCAAATAGCATTATGAATCGTTATGCCGAGTAACTGGGGATGAACCAAGCAGTTTTGAAACTCGAAAACATGAATCATGCTAAAGGCATTTTTACTAACTAGTTCCAGTAACCCATCATACGCACGATCAGATAAAACTTAGAGAAAACAAGGAACTGTTCTGAAACTTGGGCACGCAGGCACAATCCAAGTTTCCTTTAACCTTTAACAGGCCGAATCATTCAGCTTTTAAACACCGAGCACGCAGGCACAATTCGGGTCAACATTGAGTATTTGTAAGATCATTGGGAAATAGATAAAACGGAAATATTTTGTACTTATAATTAATATGAATTCCGATAACTTTATTTCATGATCTCAAAGATGTTTACATAGAAATTGAACTAAGTGTAGAAGGGACGTAATTGCTGGATACTCCAAGGCCTATTTGTCTCTCCTAGTTCAGCATCTATTTTTCTCTTTCTTTTGCGATTCGGCTTTTTGGGATCATCCTCCGTATCTCGAATGTCGACAAGATAATATGATCCATTCTTCATGGCTTTACTGATGACAAATGGTCCTTCCCATACTGGGGCCAATTTGTGCTTCCTTTGTTGCACCAATCTCAGCACCAAGTCACCTTCCTTAAAAGAACGATGCCTGATTTTACGACTATGATAACGTCGTAAACCTTGCTGGTAGATGGCGGATCTTTGAAGCACAAGTTCTCGTTCCTCTTCTAGGAGATCGACAGCATCCTGTCGTGCTTCCTCGGCATCTGAGTCGTCAAAATTTTGCACTCTTGGGCTGTCATGGATCATGTCCGTTGGAAGCATAGCTTCCGCACCATAAACTAGGAAAAACGGGGTTTGCTCAGTTGACCTATTTGGCGTCGTTCGAATACTCCATAACACGGAAGGTAGTTCTTCTACCCATGCTCCAGCTGCTCTATGAAGAGGAGTTTCGAGTCTTGGGCGTATTCCTTGCAGGATTGAGCTATTCATTCTTTCAACCTGTCCATTAGATTGCGGGTGTGCCACAGATGCAAGATCCAAGCGAATTCCCGTTTGTTGGCAGTATTTTGCCAACTCCCCAATGGAGAAATTTGTCCCGTTATCAGTTATTATGCTGTGTGGGACGCCATACCTCATTACTAAATCGATAATGAAGTTTCTGGCAGTTGCGCCGTCCAGCTTTTTGATGGGTTTAGCCTCCACCCATTTTGTGTACTTATCTACTGCTACGAGTAAATGTGTAAGTCCACCTCTTGCAGTTTTGAACGGTCCCATCATGTCTAGCCCCCAGACCGCGAACGGCCATGTGATAGGGATAGTTTTTAGTGCTTGGGCCGGCAAATTGGTCTGCTTGGCGTAATATTGGCATCCTTCGCATGTATTCACTATGCGTTCGGCGTCTGTCTTGGCTGTTAGCCAGAAAAACCCTGCACGGAATGCTTTTTTGACTATGCTTTTTGATTGAGCATGATGTCCGCAATCGCCGGCATGGATTTCTTGCAATATTTCTCTTCCTTCCTCTGGTGAGATACACCGCAGAAAAACTCCAGAAGTACTGCGTTTGTATAAATGGCCGTTGATTACTACGTATCCTTTGCATCGACGCTGTATTTGCCTTTGCAGGACTTCGTCTGCTCCTTCCGGGTACTTCTGATTGACTAAGAAGTTTAGGTACGGGATTGTCCAATCCGGTTTGACGAACATGACTTCAATTGTTTCAGATGCTAAAGGGTAATCGACGTCTCCACCTTTTATGGATGGTTCATGCAAATGCTGGACGAATACCCCTGGTGGTAAAGTTTTTACTCTCTCTGATCCCATGCGGGCTAACGCATCCGCGTTCCAATTTTCCTCCCTTTTTATGTGAAGGACTTCGAACCCGAAGAAGCAGATGGCAAACTCATCCACCGTTCTCCGATATTCGGCCATTATGGGGCTTTTCGCGTCCCAGGTTTGGTTGAGCTGATGCTGTACCAAATCCGAGTCTCCGTAGCACAAGATGCGTTTTACCCCTATTTCTTTTGCAATGTGCAAGCCATGAAGCAAAGCTTCGTATTCTGCCACATTATTACTGGCGTTGAAGTGTATTTGCAATACGTACTCCATTGTGTCTCCCTTGGGAGATTTTAGAACTACGCCGGCTCCAGCTCCTTCCTTCATCTTAGATCCGTCAAAGTGCATGATCCAGTACTCGGATTCTGGCATCGGTGTATTTTCCATTGCTTCTGTCCAGTCGGCGACGAAATCTGCCAAAACCTGGGATTTTATTGCCGTCCTTGGCTGATACTTAATGTCGAAAGCTGCCAGCTCGATGCCCCATTTAGCTACTCGGCCGGTTGCCTCCGCATTGTTTATAATATCTCCTAGTGGTGCTTTACATACCACTGTTATAGAATGTCCTTGGAAGTAATGGCGCAGCTTTCTGGATGCGAAAAATACGCCATATGCCAGTTTCTGATAGTGCGGGTATCTTTGTTTGGATTCGGAGAAAACTTCGCTTATGTAGTATACCGGATGTTGATCTGGTATGCTTTGCTCTTCTTTTGTCCGTTCCACAACGATTACCGCGCTAATAACCCGACTAGTAGCCGTAAGGTATAATAACATGGGTTCTTCATCTTTGGGAGATGCCAAGATGGGAGCGTTCATCAAGGTTTCTTTTAACTGGGCTAACGCTGCATCGGCCTCTTCTGTCCATTCAAACTTGTCGGATTTCTTTAACAGTTTGTATAGTGGCAAGGCTTTATCCCCCAGCCGACTAATAAATCTGCTGACGGCTGCTGCGGAACCCGTCAATCTTTGGACATCTTTTACACATGTAGGCTTTGAGATATTCAAGATTGCCTTGATCTTTTCCGGGTTAACTTCTATTCCTCTGTGAGAAACGATGAAACCTAGAAGTTTTCCTGAGGGAACCCCGAATACGCACTTAGATGGATTCAACTTCATCTTGTAAGTGCGCAAGTTTTCGAAAGTTTCTCGCAAATCCTCAAGGAGTGTATCTTTTTCCTTGGCTACGACAGCAATATCGTCCACGTAAACATGGACGTTTTTTCCAATCTGACTATGCAAACAACGTTGCATGCAACGCTGGTAGGTTGCTCCTGCGTTCTTCAGGCCAAAAGGCATGGTTACATAGTAATACGTCCCGTACGGGGTTATAAAAGAAGTCTTGATTTGATCTTCCTTTTTCATGCGTATTTGGTGGTACCCGGAGTATGCATCCAAAAAGCATAAAAGCTCAGAGCCTGCAGTGGCGTCTATTATTTGATCGGTTCGCGGCAGCGCAAACCTATCTTTCGGACATAACTTGTTCAATCCTGTGTAATCTATACACATTCTGAGTGCAGTTGTGTCTTTCTTCGGTACTAATACCGGATTTGCGGACCAGTCAGTATGGATTACCTCCTTGATGAAATCCGCTGCTAAAAGCCGGATAATTTCCTTGCCAATAGGCTTCCGTCTTCTTCCGTCAAATCGACGAAGACCTTGTTTGACGGGTTTTGATCCGGGAATAACCTTGAGTTGGTGCTCAGCAAGTTCCCTGGGTACGCCTGGCATGTCAGCTGGACACCAAGCAAAAATGTCCCAGTTCTCACGGAGGAACTTGATGAGCTCGCCTTCCTATTTGTCGGTCATCCCAGTCCCTACAACGACGAATTTTGTCGGATCTTTGGGATCTAGGATTACCTGTCTTGTATTCTCGGATGCCTTGAAGCTATCTGTTGGCTTCCGAGTTTCTTTTCCTGCCGGCATTTCTTTCGGCGATACCTCCTTGGCTAACTCCTTCAGTTCTTCCTGAGCTATAACTCTTTGAGCGCAAAGGGCGTTTTGCTTTTCCAACTCATTTGCCAGCTTGAAATCACCGGCAATGGTGATTACTCCTCCTTTGGGTCCTGGCATCTTCAGCTTGTTGTAGATGTAGCAAGATCTTGCCATAAACTTGGCGAAAGCCGGACGTCCGAGTATTGCGTGATACACGCTCTCGAACGGCACAACTTCGAAGGATACTTTTTCCTGCCGGAAGTGATCTTTATCTCCGAAGGTGACATCTAGGGAGATTTCTCCTAGGGATCGTGCTTGCCTGCCAGGAACGATGCCATGGAAGCGTATATTGCTGTAGTTGAGCTGGGACTCGGATATCTTCAAGTGCTTCAGTGTATCCAGGTACATTATATTGATGCTGGATCCTCCGTCCATCAGCACTCTTCTTAGCCTAGTGTTTTGAACAATAGGGCTTACAACAAGAGCTTGTGTGCCGGGTTCAGGGATATTTCCGGGATGATCAGACTGATCCCAGATTATCGGTGTGTTGGAATACTTCAAGAATTTTGGGGTTGCAGGAACAACCGCGTTTATTTCTCGAAGTGTCCTTTTGGCCACCTTTGCTGACGGGGTTGCTAGGAAAGTTAGCATTGCTTCTCCGTCAACTCTCGGAAATTTAGGTTCGCCTTTTCGCTGTTGTTCCTGGATTTTGTCATCAGTGTCCGATTCACTGTCTTCTTTTTCAGCTTCTGGCTTTTGTTTGGCAGGTTTCCTCTTGGAACCCTTCCCTTTACTTCCGGATCCTGCATTGCCTTTCATATGCTTGTTTAGCCGGCATTGCGCGTTTGTGTGGGTTGGTTTCCCAAACTGAGAGTGGTGGACGCAGGGTTCCGACTTAATTCTCTCCCATTCTTCAGGAGTGTAATTGATGGGATCCGGACTGCGGCCTTTCCACTTGTTCCCTTTTTCTCCTCCAAAGGCTAAGTTAACCTCCTTGGGCTTTGTCGTTGACTCCGGAGTTCCTTTTTTATCAGAACGAGGTGTTTTCTTGGCCAGTATCAGTGACTCAATATTGCCTCCTCTTGCTCTGATATCATCTTCGGCTGCAGCATGCTCATTAGCGGTTGTAAGCATAGATCCGAGATCTTTGTGCTTTTTAGAGCCAACCATGAACGGTACAAGTCCGGGTTTTAGGCCATTGACGAAAGCATGCATTGCTTGTACGTCAGTTACTCCAGAGCAACTATTCTTCATTGCAGTCCATCTGGAGATGAAATCCACGTATGGTTCGTCTTCAAATTGGGTGCAACGGTTCAGCTGGTTGATGCTATTTGGGCGTTTGTATGTTCCTCGAAAATGCTGAGTGAATACCCTCGCCATATCATCCCAACTGTCGACAGTTCTTGATGGTAAACCATTAATCCAATCTCTGGCTCCGTCTAGCAACATTAGGGGAAGAAACTTGACAGCTTCCAGGTCTGTCCCGTTGTTGATCTGGACGGCTGTGTAATAATCTGAAAGCCAGGTATCCGGGTTTGTACTGCCGGTATATTTTTGGTAGGTTGGACCAACTTTGGCAAAGCCAGAATGCAGGGTTATCCTTCGGATCCTGTCAGTAAAACACTTAGGACCAAAGTATAGATCATCCTTTTCTGCTCTGTCAATGTGTGCAGAATATCTCCCGGCTGAATGGACAGAAGGGGATCTGCTCCTTTCTTTTCCATTGTTACGCGGACGCGTTTTTCCGAGGTTATCTCTATCTCTTCCGTTGTCACGCCCTCTGGGATTAGGTGGAGTCCTGCTCCTGTACCTTTCCTTATCTTTGGGCGGTGTCCGAGATCTTTCACGCTTGTGAGGTGTATCGTATCTTCCAGCTTTTTCAGCTGGGTTTCTCGGAGGTGGCATTATTTTGCCGTCATTCCGGTGTTTGTCTTCCCGATCGTGTGGTTTATATCCATCTTTCGGGAGATGAGGTCCGGTTCTAGACGCTGCGTCCCGGTTGTCGGGGTTTTTCTTGTCTTTTCTCGGGTCCTCTTTTTTATCCGAATCTCCGGGTTCTTCCGGTCCAGGTGCTCCAGCAGCGCAAGTAACAGTTTTGCAGAGGGCGGAATTATCATGCAGCCTCCCTGATCGCTCTTGTCCTCGCTGTTGCTGCTGTAATGCTTTTCCTAGGAAGGCATACACCCCTTGGAGTTTTTCCCCGTTGGAGTACAGATCATTGTTCAAGATGGCGAACGCTGCTTCCGCGTTTTCAGCTGCGGTTTTGTATATTGGTTCGCCCTTGGCATCTTTGCCGTTTAACTGCTTTTGCCAAGATGGGTTATAGAACCTTTCTTTCGGCGGCAGTTCTTCCGGTTTTGCAATTCCGGGTAACCTTGTAGGTTTTAAGGCAGATCTGTGCTTTCTCTCGTACTCCTCAATTTCTTCCTTCATAATTTTGATGTCATTATGGGTTTGTTGGAGGTGTTGCCGAGATCTAAGCAGTTGTTGCTGTTGCCGTTGGAAAGCTTGTCTCCTGGCTTCCAGCATCTCAGGGGGTTCATTGGGTCCCACTGGAGTTTGTAATAGTTCTTGCTCTTCCAGTTCTGTCATTGGCGGAGCAGTGATTTCCTTAGATTTCTTTTCCGTAGGCTTTGTGCCACTAATATCTCCAACTTCCAGGTTTTCATCAGCGAGATCAGCTGACTTTTTCTTCCGGAGTTTGTACTGGAGTTTTTTAGAAGCACGGTGCTTTTTCTTGGAAGAGGGAGGTTTTTTGACAGGTTCATCCTCTGTCATCTCCTTGACATTAGGAAATATCGGAGAAGTTTCTCCGTCTTCCCTCTCCTCTGCTGGCGGAGGGGTTTTAGGGCTTTCCTGGCTATCGGCACCCGTTGTATCCGCTGGTTTTGCCATTAGCACTTCATGGAACCCCTCTTGAAAGGATTTAACTTTTCTTACGAAGGCATCATCATCTTCGTCTTCGGAGAAGTTATCCGATCCGGTTTCCGACTCCAATCTCGCCTCAATGGCGGCAAGCACGGACTCTGTTTCCGAGTTCATCGTCTGGTTGACTGATGTCGGATCTTCCGTCTCTGTGACAGGTATTGGTTCTTCCGTTTCTGTGACGGGTGTATCGTTGTCTGCCTCTTGCACGGGATTTCCGTCATCCGTGTTTTCGGCGATCTCGGATTGCACCATGCCGATAAAGTGCGTATCACTGTTTTGTCGGCGATCTGAGCAAAATCCGGCATCATAGTCGTCTTCGACTGGGTATAGGGCGGGTGGGAGATAATTGCTTTCACCGCAAAACCCCATTGCTTCCGCGGTTAATCCGATAAAGATATTAGCAGATCCAATCGGTAAAACGCAGGCACTTACCAGATGGTTTTGCGCCGGGATGTAGGATCCATTGTCGAGGAAGCGCCCGACGTCGTCGTCGAATTCCAAGCTTCCGACCGTGATCGATCTTCCGATCCCGCCTAATATCCCAGATCGGAACTTCACGCCTGACGTCGTTTGCCCCACGGTGGGCGCCAACTGTCGAGACATCGTAGTAGTTTTCATAGACTGGGGTGCCATGAGACTACGGTAGAGACGTGGGGTAACGGGATAGCGTAGTAACACAGGACACGGGATTTACCCAGGTTCGGTACGTCGCGACAGTACGGCGTACCTACTCCTGCACTTCTCACTATGTGGGACTAAAGCCCGTATAATAAGGTTACAATGTAAGGGAATAGATTCAGCTACTCGTCGAGGATGAACTTCCCGGCGAGTTGCGTAAGGCTTAAGCTTGAACCTAGAACCTTGGAACTAAAAGAACTTATCGAACTTATGAAATCTATCTCCCGTCCGGCTTTATATAATAGCCGGATTAGGGCTTACAGAACCAGAAACCTAGAAGACTACGTTTAACTTGTAACTTGGAAAGTAAGGAATCCGTCTTCTCCTCCAAGCCAGATCACGCGGGCCGTGATCCGGGTTCTTCTAGAATCCGGCTTCTGCGCGTCGGACTACTGGGCCGCCCAATGGACCTAAGCCCATTACCTTGCAGGCCACCCTGGTAATCCAGCTCTTTTGTCCACCATCTTCTATACCCCTATTCGGTATATATCCGACACTCGTGCTCTCCCCGACACCTTGCCGGGAGGGGGAATCATCACCGGAGGGCTCTACACCACCATGCCCGCCTCCGGAATGATGCGTGAGTAGTTCATCCTTGGACTACGATTCCATAGCAGTAGCTAGATGGTTGTTCTCTCCTGCTTATGCCTCATCTTTAGATCTTGTGAGCTGCCCTACATTATCAAGATCATCTTATTGTAACGCCTCATGTTGTGTTTGCTCGGATCCGATGAATGTTGAATTCTATGTCTCATGATTATCAATCTATCATGTTCCTTTCATGCGTATGTTATTTATGATCTTGCATGCTCTCCGTTGTTAGTAGATGCTCTAGCCAAGTAGATACTGGTGACTCCAAGAGGGAGTATTTATGCTCGATAGTGGGTTCATGCCTCCTTTGCATCTGTGCTCGAGTGACAGAAACGTGACGGATGGAGGATGTGTTCTTGCCATTAGGGAGAAACCAACGATGTTTACATTGTTTACATTACACACTTTGCTTACTGCAATTAACTGTTGCTTGCAACTTAATACCCAAGGTTTGCTCGGATGACATTCTGAGGGTGGATTATTAGTCATAGATGCAGTTTGATGACGGTCTATGTATCTTGTTGTAATGCCCGCATGAATCACATAGTAATCATCATGTCATGTATATGCACTAAGATGCATCCTTTATATCTGTCAATTGCCCAGCTGTAATTTGTTTATCACACATGCTTTCTATCTGTCTTGGGAGAGACACTTTTAGTGAACTGTGGACCCCGATCCATTGTAACATCCCTGTTTTGCTACAATAGGGTTTGTTGTGTTGTGCTCATGTCATTCATGCATGAAAGAATTTTGAAACAATTTAAATTTTGAATTTGAATGAAACTTGATCAAAAACCACTTAAAGTGATCACCCAAAATTTGTTATAAAAACATTTTCAATTTTGAAAAGCAAAGACATGGTGAGGTTGAAAATTTTGTAAGGTTTTCAAATATCATTTTTGCAAATTTTTCTGTTTGCAAAAAGGCCCTCAATTCATCTGTTTCTGTTCTGTTTTTAATGGAAAAGGACCTCAATGCAGTTTTTTTGTTTCCGAGGGGGTTTTCGCAAGAATGCCTTTGTCTTCTTCCTCACGAAGAGAAGCAGCTCGCTGCCCTCCTCCCATTCGTTGACGGCGCCACCTCCTGCTTCCACGGCTCCTCTGTGGATCAATATGTCGAGGAGACGTCCCCATCGGATTCTCCTCCCCGCAGAACCCCCTCCTCGTGTGCCCTCCCTCTCTCTGCTCCTCTGCGCGGAACCGAACCCTAACCCTAACAGTAGCCTGCGGGCCACCGGCCGCCGCCGTTTGCCGCTGTCTCTGGCCATCCCGGACGTTTTGAAGACACCAGGAGCTGCGCCTGGTGCTCCTCTACCTCCCCGTAGTGTATAGTTTGCAGGAACATCCAGAGAAAGCTGCATCGGGCCTCCTCCCTCAACTCCGGCCGGCGGATGCCGTCGGCGATTCCGGCGCCAACGCTGCCTCCCGGACCTCCCCGACCACTCCACCAGACTCCCTGCGTTGTGGTGAGCTTCATGGTGCCCTCGCCTTAACCTCTCCCCCTCTGTATCGCGTTGCCGCCGTGCGCCACCGAGCGCCGCTGCGGATGCTCGCCGCCGGCGAGGATTCCGGTGGCCATTCGGCCAACCGGCGCCACCTACAGGATCCCCTTGATCCCCTCTCCCTGTTGGTATATTTGGTTTCATCCAATTTGAAACCAATCCGTCGAATTTGAACTCATCCGTGATGATCAGAGCAAAGTGACGTCACAGTGACATCTTGATGACGTCATAATTCCCTCTATTTAGTAATTCCATTAAATTTCCAGAAAACAAATACAATTTGATAATTTAATATCTTCCAAAATGTTTCTCAGAAAAATAAAATAAAAACATGGAATTGTTCAGAAAAATAAACTCTACAGGAATATGTAATTTTCACACATGTTTGAGAAAGTTCAAAAATGACCTTTATTTAATGTCGTTTAATTATTTAAAAATAGAAAAATAAGTTTTTTATTCACTAAAATTAGAAAAATAAAAGTTATATACCATTTTGCTCAAAATGACAAATGCAACCTATTCATGATGTTTTCAAACCCATTTGAGCAATAAAAATTGTACCTACTTTCATAATCGTCTGAAACCCCCTCCGGGGTCTATTTCGGACTAATTCCACTAAAAAGGTTTAACTGACATACGAACCCTAGCAACCCAAAGAACATGTTTAGGGCTTTATTTCGGTGCATTAACTTGCTCATGCATACATATTGTGCATTGCATCGATGCCATGTTTGATTGTTGTTTCTCTTTCGGTGTTTTGCTTCTGATCGGTAGAACGCGACCCCGAAAAGAAGATCGACAACGCCATGGCGAATACTTGATCCTAACCGACAAGTCAAGCACTTATTCCTGAAGCCTTTCTCTGGTTTTGTTGAAGCAAGGCAAGCATAACCTCTTATCTGCCCATATATGATTTCGAAAGACTTTTCATTCTCGTACAAATGCATTCGGTTCCAATGTATCTTGAGTCAATAGATAGAGTTATCCTATTTATTTGCATAACCCAGATATCATGATTCAATGCTCCTAGCAGACATAGGATTTGTTTGTGTGTATCGCCAGAGCCTCAAATATGCCATGCTTAGTCATACATGCCTGTTATCTCTGCTCCATCCGGTTGATGAATCAGAGTCACGAAATAATCTAGTATGGCAGGAAGTGGTGGTAAATCAAGAGATGTTTGATTAACATGATTTAAAGGTGTGGATGACGAGACCACAGAGGGTCTATGGTGATTGTCTCGTTCATGCCCCTAGGAGCGAGTTCTCGTCTTCGAGCCAAGACTGAGCATGCATCCACACGGGGATTGGATTCCCCTCGGTCTCAACTTGCCTAGTTTGTTCCATGAGTTGCCTAGTTCGGGCTTTCCATTTGGATTTGCGGGGATGTTAAAAACGTTTACAAAACTAGGACGTGGCGGTGCAACAGCCTGTGGCGAGACAGTAGTTGAAGCACCGCTCACAAGATAGAGACCCGGCAGGAGATGGCCACTCCCTATTGGCGGACCATCTCTACTCGGAGCGACTCATGGAATAGGCGAAGCAAGGGAAAGGTCGTGGTCAACCTCCATCTGCCAGCACTTCCCGGAATAGTGCCAACGTTCTGGCATTAAGAGTTGGTTGATACGTGTGGTTAAAGTTGTACACCCCTGCAGGGTTAAATCTTTTCGAAAAGCCGTGTCCGCGGTTAAGGACAACTTGGTGACGGATTCTGTGATCATAGACAACTTAAACGGAATGATTAAAACTTGCTGGTAACGAATGAAGGATGCCTCCTCGGAGATGCCGAGAGGGGTTACCTTGTAGCATGAGATAGTGTGGAACAACTGGAGGAGGTGATCTTTGAAGCACGAGGTGCTGAAATGATTTGGTGGTTTAAAAGATGATGATTTCAGTAGTTGAGTAGCTTTCTCATCTGTTTTCAAAATACTCTATGAGACGTGCTATTCCTTCCTCAACTTGGAAAACAAAGATGGCTTTACGCGAAATAACCTTCATAAATCTTTCTAAAAGAAGCAGATTTCTAATAGGTTAACTAAGTCTTGTTGAGTACCTCCCGTACTCATGTTTGCTTCAACTTGGTTCAGGTGGAGTTCCTCAGTTCGGTGGTGTTTCAACATGGACATCGACGAGTAGTTTGGGGTTCCCAGGTAGCAGCCTGGAATCTATGGGCTGGGACGTCGCCTTATGTTGCGGCCTCTTAGGCCTTTTTGGTTCTTGTTGATTAGCAACATAATTTGCCTTCCGTTGTCTGATGTAATGTTGGGTCGTGTGACCTCTGCTTGTAAGCTATACTCTAGTAACACTTGTTTAATACAATTCCAATGTCTAGAGTGCTGCTTTGATCGGTTGTTGTTTCGAGCTCATTGTTATACAGTTTTGGCTATGCCTGCATAGTTGTCGCAGTCGAGGGGTTGTGGAGCCGATGATCCATGTCCGAGCCCGCCTGTCGATGTGATCGGCCTGGGGCGAGGTAACCCCAGTAACCCTCGATTGTTGTTGCACTTTATGGACACATAGCAGCTCTGTATAACTTTGGTCCCGTCCCTTCAGTTTCATCCGACTCGTGGACGCTTGGGTATGCATAATTTGTTATGACTAGCATGGATACAAGGAGTAGTAGACCGGGGATCCAGACTACGTGCCGATGAGTCTGGTCTGCCTGCCGTTGTTTGTTGCGGCCGGGGCTGGTAACCCTGAAGCCCTTGCGAGTCCATGGCTAGGAGCACATAACAGTATGTATATCTCTGGGTCCGGGGTCTGACATCCATTTTTCTCATACTGATAATACAATCACTGCAATCTCTATTTTCATACTGGTGCTATTGTTTTACTACTGCCATCACTTTTCTCTTTCGTCCACTACAAAACAAATATTATTTTCCACACGGTACGTGTAACATCTTGGTGTTCAGCAAAACCGGTGAGATTGACAACCTCACTGCTTCGTTTGGGCAAAGCGATTTGATTGTGTTGTGTAGATTCCACGTTGCTTCTGAAGCGGTAGTGCGCCCTGTCACCTCAGCTGCATCAACCTTCCGAAGTGATTTCTTTCTCCTACTGGTCGATTCAACCTTGGTTTCTTTCTGAGGGAAAACTTGCTGTTGTGCTCTTCATACCTTACTCTTGGGGTCTCCTAACGAGTGCAAGATCTGCACCATCAAAGGGCGGCCTTAATTCCCTTATTATGGTGATTCATATTTCTTGTAATCTCCTCTGTTTGCATTTTCTAAAAAATCTCCTCTTAAACTACAAGCACTTTGTAATCTTTCTTGCGAAATCCACACAAAAAGTTACTGCGGACATAGCGATTGCCGACAAGCGGGACCGACATGGTGCGGGAAGGATTAATGATCCCGTCAAACATGAAACACAAGGATTCACCAACATACCGATGAATGAGAACCAGCCAAACCATACGTTAGACTCATACGATGGTTTCATCCGCCAAGAAAAGAAAGCCACCAAGCGTATTCACCTCCGCCTCCTCCATAGGCCGGTTCCCCCTCCTCCGATTGGCCTCGCCGATGTTAGGAGGGGTGGGAAACCCGATCTATGAGTCGAGTTGTTCGTAAAATTAATTATTTTAATAGATTATTAGGGTTTTGATAGCCATCTTTGTTTTTTTCCTCCGTGTCAACGGAGATGGCATCGTATATAATAAGTGATCTTTGACCCCTTGTTCGACGACGATATCTCCATCCCGGAGTCGATGGTGGTGTTGAAGGATTAAATTTGTCTAGGTATGGTCTGGATCTTGCGTTGCCAGATCAGTTTTGGATTTTTTTTCCGATGGTTGCTGGGAGGAGTATTGTCCTCTCAATATTTTCCCCGGCTACTACGTCCTCAACAATGATGATTTGTACTCTCGGCTCCTAGCGACATCAACAAGGCTGTTCGATTGCTTTTCCTTGCAATACTGGTGCTGCTACTCTTGCCGATGTTGGTTGACTACTTTAAGGGCCGCTTGCATGCTCGCAGACTTGGCATTGCGGCTCAAAATTAAAACTATGGGAGAATATTTGTTGGCATTTATAGGTTTGTGGTTTGATATCTCTGTCATTATTCTACAACTGCTTTCAGAAAAGTACAAGATTATGTTCTGGAAAAATAAAGGGTCTAGAGATCTTGAAGATTTGTTCGTCATTTTAGATTTTATTTTGCCATTGCTGTAGTCAGCTCGTGTATCTCTACCATGTACAATTTGCTGCAATAAATATATATGGTATTGATTGTAAAAAAACATACTGATTAATGATCCTCCATACGACTTGGCGCATTTTTTTTACTCTTTTATTCATATCCTGCATCTCTACCATATTTTTTTGCTCAGTGATGAAATCAAGATTATTGAACCAGTAGGAGTACAAGTCTTCGACAAGGTTTCTAATGGACCTTCACACAACACACCAACTTATTTGCCCCAACATTTTAGAAAAGTGTTCAAACTTCCCGTCTAGCTGAAAGCAAAGGGTTAAAGTATAGTGTGAAAAATATGGTTGAAATAAATAAGAGTAAAAATGGATCAGAAAGCTAGCAATAGTAAAAATCAAGTAAACTTGGTGTTAATCAATATAAAATAATAGACTAATAGACATATTTTCACTAGTGGTAACTCTCCAATAAATATAAAGCAACTCCGTTGTGTAAAAAAAAACAGATGTGCAATTGACAGAATTGGAACATCGGTATTATGATAACAAGAATGTTCATTGATATATTCATGTAAACAATATGTCAAGGTATATATACCGCTATCCACTATGCATCTATAACTAATACTCCACTTTGAAAGTGCTTATATGCTTTCCTCTAAAAGTATTAATTTGCAGCCAACAGAGTTATGCATTAAACTCGGTACATGATATAAGAAATATTTATAATCAATATGGAGATATAAACACCGATGTTTTATCCTTACTATCAACAAAACATCCTTGTGTTTGGACGTTTCTGTTACTCGTGCCCAGACATGGAGGAGACATGAACCCAATATCGAGCATATGCTCCCTCTTGAAGATCCATATGAATACTTGTCCAGAATAAAATATAAATTGGATAGCATGCAAGAACGTAAAAATACAGACATGATAACAAAATAGCATCATGCAATAAACATGCACGATCTGATCGTAACTTCACAATTCATCGGATCTCAGAAAATACAAGAGGTAATCACATTATATGTATCTTGTTTATGTTGGGCGTCTCACAAAACTTTTGTGTTGAAGAACACAGGAGAAATATCACCATCTAGTTATTGCTATGTACCCGTAGTTGAAGGATGAACTACTCATACATCAACTTGGAGGCATCGTGTCTACGAAGAAGACTCCGGTGAAGATTTATCCTCCGGCAGGGTGCTGGAGCAGGGCTCCAAGACCCCCAAATTAGGGTTTCGAGATGACAACGGCTCTGTATCGATTTTGTGCACAAGTTCTCCGTCCTTGATGTTTTTAGCTCTGTGACGCCCCGGGATCGGGCACTATGCAGATTTCAGCATTTCCGCCAAAAGCCACATAATAACCGATTCCAGGTTGCCACTTGTGATAACATTACAACAATTCACGAATATCCCGCAACAACAGCAGAAAATATATATACAAGACGACTCAAACGAGTCAAGGATACAACTGATACAATACAAAGATCCAAATAACAGCGGAAGAAACAACATAGTGTCCGACTACGGACAAGATACAAATTGGACTAAGAGTCCTGAAGATAACCGATGGCGTCCAATCCCTGCCCAGGCCAAGCCGGAGGGATTCCCAAGCTAACGTCGTCAGACTTCAAACCTGTTGACTGCAATGTGGAATATGCAGCCACGAAATGGATTCGTGGGTCAGTACTATTAAGTACTGGCAAGTGGATAAACCATACTCACAAGATACCAGCGTAACCAATCATCACAAGATACACATACTTTGGGTAGAACGGAAGGAAGGGATTATGGCAACGAAGCGGCAACGGGCTGCACTAACTAACTACAGAGACGCGCTACAATATCCGGCTAATAGAAAGGGATAAGAGAGCGTATCCGAACCAACTACAACTACTCACCAAACAATACCCATCCAGTGTTACCCCTACTAAGGAAGCAACCCAAGGAAACTCACCCTGTTGATTAAGGTGACATTCATTTTTATGGTGGAGGTAATCTATATTACTAGTCAAGTTATCATCGTTAAGTGTAAGTTGTCCGAGTACTTGTTAGCCAGCACTTTCACCAAGTCATCCATAACCGCGGACAACACGGCTTCTCGAGAATATTTAACCCTGCAGGGATGCACCAATTTGGCCGTACACGTAAGAATGACCCGCCAGATGGAAAGGCCCTTCCACCAAGCGAGGCACTCAACACAACCCAACTCTTCTTCGCATCAAGCCCAAAGAACACCTTGCAATTGAGCGCACGACTAATCAAGACCCACGAAGAAAAGGGGACCCTCATAGCACTCTAAGAACGTGTCTCCCTAAATGCCGACTACAAAAGTTCCACCCTGGCGCCAAGGGTTCGCACCTGCATATGCATGCGGCAAATGGAAAACCCGAACTAAATGAGGCGATTTGGACGAGATGCGAATCGAATCAAAGTTGCGGGGGGCGCCCATACTCGCTTCCCACTTGCGGTTAGCGCGCTCATCATGGATCGGAGGACAATACCCCTTTCCTAATTAAGTTCGACACTAGCAGGCCTCAAAACCACGCCGGCCTCCTGCCGGTGCCTTATCATCAAATTATTATTACCCAAAACATTAACATGTTGTTGATTGAATTGAAACCCAACTATCAAACTAAACAGGTGATAAGACGGACAACATGACTTGAGCGCAAACAACACTAAGCATGCAACTACGACACGAGGGCCAACAAGGTAAACAACCAACAGTTAATAGGAAGTGGGAGGAAGGCTATATCATGGCTGCAAGGTAAACATATGATAGGATCGAGACACAAGCATCGAATCATAAGGCTAGAATAAAGGCAACGGGAAGAATCGGTAACAAGTGATGAAAGGCAGCCATAGGTAGCAAGTGAGTATACTTGCCTGGAATCCAGCAAGTAGAGGTACATCCGAAGAACTTGTCGGAGCTCACATCATCTCAACATCCTATCCGCGAAGAAGCAACGAACTAGAACAAACACCGGATGCAACAATTACTACTACGGCAAAAGATTCAGCATGATCCTATTTTATATGCATGACATGCGGGATGCAACGCAAAAGTACAACTTAGACAATTTAATCGGACCCGGAGTCCCAACAATTAATTTAGAATGTTCAAGTTATTTATCTAACCATCAATATTAAATGTTGTTTAGCATGGAAAACAATTCATAGGTGAGTGACACAAAATTAAATGGAATAGGGCACCAATTTAATTAAATGCCCAACACATTCCATGTTTATTATTTAGGTGGACATGCATAACACTACTAAAATGCAAGATGAGAGATGCAAACATGAGCATGGATGGCATATTAATATTCATTGCATCTTTTTGATAATTATGGACATAAATTTTGTAGTGATTGGATTTATAAAACAGAATTATGGCATTGGCAAAAAAAATAAAAATAAAAATAAAAGGTGGCTAGGACTAGGATTCGAACTCAGGCATCAGCTATGCAGTGAGCATGGAACAGAACCATTGAGCTAGAAAAGGACTTGTGATGGAAAGTGATGCTGACCAAACTTGAACCAGAAGAGGTGATGTTAACTGAATTTAACACAACAGGTTCAGAGGATAAAACATGATAAAATGAGGAGAGTTTGGCTTCTGCACGGAATTGAACCATAGACCTCCTACGAAACAGCTCGGGTGAACTACCACTGCACCGTAATCGCTGTTGTGAAAGGAAACGGATCTGAATTTAAGTGAAGTGTAACATCGCGATGTTTCTCTGACGAAACTGAAGGTGCATCGCTGGCTGACAGAGAGCAGCAGGTACACGATTTAACAAAATAAAAGGGCAGTTTGCCTCCGATAGGATTTGAACCTGGGACCTCCGGTGTGCAATACAGATGGCTAGCCATTGGGGTGTGCTCGGGTTTGTGTTGGAACATGGGCGCAGATATACATGTACCATCGTTTCGCGAACGGAAGTACCTGACGAAAATGAAGAACAGAGGCAGTGCAGGTTGTCGAGGAAGAGGCAGCTGTGTTCGTTGCCGATGGAGCTCGACGAGGCCATCACTCCGATCCATCTCCTCGCCTCTTGGTTCACTGAGGCGGAAGGGGCTGTTGTGGGGGTTCCATTCCCGCTCATCGCAGCCTTCCGCGGCGGCCACACGACGGTGTAACGAGCTCACGAAAACCAGCCATGGAGGTCCTCTAGATGGTTCAGAAAAGAAACAGAGAGGAAGGATAGAGGTAGGTGGCGGCGGAGAGGGAGGGGAGGGAGAAGGCTAGGGTTTGATGAGGGGAAAGGGGCGGGATTAAGAGGAGGGGAAATGAGGGTATCGGTGGGAAGAGGGGACCAAGGCTTGGTGGGCGTTGATAGCGACAGGAGAGATCACGCCTCTCCTGTGTGTCTCTGTCGTACGGAGGTGGAGGGTGAAGGGGTAGATGGGCTGGTATGGCTGGGTGTTGGGCCTCTCCTAGGCCTGGCTATTGCCCAGAAAACAAAAAAAAATCCCTTTCTTTGAGTTTTATCAATTTTCCAGAAAATTAAAAGAGTGTTTTGGGGTGCTACTTGAAATAGTTTTGAGGCATCAAAATAATTTCAGAAAATTTAGGAAAACATGATTTGATACAATTGAAATAGTGTTTGCATGTTGTAAATGAATGATGGTGCATGATGCCATGCGATGCAAAAGAAAAACAACAAGCAATTCTATTTGAGGGAAATCCCCCGGGTGTTACAAGCTCATGAGGCATTAAATAGGCGAAAGGTCTTCGCGATGGGGGAACGTGGTGCCCACGTTCCCCTTAGCCGTGCCTAGGATGGGGCCATGCCTAGAGTCGTGTGCCCACTTGGCAGCACCCCTCCGGCTAATTTTTTGTGTCCTCCTTTTCGGATAAATTTGGGTTTCTGATATTTCTAACGACTTTTCCGGTAGAACTCTTTTGAAATAGGAAATAGGCAAAAAAAAAGCTGGCACTTGGTATCTTGTCAATAAACTAGTCCAAAAAATGCCACGAAATTATATGAATTTATGAAATAAAAATGTAATAATGGTATTAAACAAGTATGGAAGAATAAAAAAGTTACATATACGTTTACACGTATCAGCGTTGACAATATGTTTTTCTTATAAATGGATTACAACAAATTACAAAAACTTTGAGTGATAGAAGTACTTTTTTATAAAGGATTCTTTATTACTCTTCGAATATTACACGTAAAGAAACTCTATATCGCCTACAGTGAGTGAGGGCCATTCTATCAATCATGGTGCCACCCATGTTGGGTAAAAAAAAAATCTCTTGCTGCATTCTCCAACCGTGTAGATGCCTCGATTCCTCACGCGTCGTAGAGGAGACCAAGAAATAATTATTTGGAATCCAAAGATGCACAAACACTATTGAGTATTTGAAGAGCAAATAAGTTGAGGATCCATCACATTTTATGGTGTGCAATTGGATGAAAGTGTAGTAGAATAATGGATTATTCTATACTTGGAACGCATTGCATAAAGTAACCATGATATACCGGCCTGGTGAGACCGCCTGCCACACATTACTAACCACCTAAATTAAGTGGATCATTGGAACTCACATAAGAATCACTATAATTTATCATTGTCGCAAACTAGGTTGGTCAGCTGATCTCATATAGCTATGTCATCAGGACTGCTGGTAACGCGCTTGACGCCATCAAGCCAATGTAGCGTCTCCATGTGTTGCATGGTCTGCGGCTCCTCCATGCCCCGTGCAGTTCACTGCTGGGTGTTGTTGACGACAATCTGGCCCACACACTACTTCTCCTCAACTATCTTGGTTGTCTTGATGTCGGTGTAAAACAAAAATGAATACAATTTATACCAAAAAATTTATACTTCTCTAGGTCTTATTTGAGTATAGTTTATTTTATTTCTCGTAGTTTACTGTAACCACATAACAAGAAAAAATTAGTAAAAAATAGTTGGTGCATATGTTTTTCTGGGAGGGTTGAATTCATGGAAAGACATGAAACAGTATTTTGTAACAAAGTCTATTCGAGAACCATGTTTTCTACAATGCACAATCTATATAATTTATAATACCTATGGTAAATATCTGTAAAAAAAGTATGATCTTAATGAATGTCTCAATAGCACTTTCTAGTGTGTATGATGAAGTAAACATCTCTATATAAACTAGATGAAACCCTGCGCTTTGCTCCAGGAATTCATAGCACATGATATATGATGCTAAATACTTGGATAATAATATAACGAAATTATGAGAAAAAGTAGTTATATAGAAGAAAAGCATAATTTGAAATATCCATGAAATGCAAGGAAATATATATAGCCCGCTTATATTCTCTCTCATCTAACTTAGCATATATATACTATTTAAAACCCTATATCCGGCTGAACCATAAGCATGTTACACTTGCTCTATGCCTCGTGTCTATAGAGACGACATTGCCGTACGGAAAGGGATAACGAGGCAAGATGGAGGAGTCTTGTGCACATACATTGTGTTGGTGACACATATAAATTCAGACATAGAGGGTGATAATATTGAATCACTTATGAGATGGATCCACATGACAAAGTGATTTAGGGCCTCTCTGATTCATAGGAACGACATAGAATTTTTGTAGGATTGGATCCTATTGGAAATTTTCCTATATTGCTTATTTGATTCATAGGATTATGTCGTATATAGGAAATATTCTTATATGAATCTTGTAGTACAAATCCTATAAGAAAAGAACATGAGGTCCAACCTCATGACAAAATTCCTTCACACAATAAAAGGAAATTGCTCTTCTCGTAGAATTCATTTAGCCATGGCATACCAATCATACAAGTTTCTTGTTCCTATACTTTTCCTATCATACGAATCAAACGAGCCCTTATAGAGAACTAGTTTTGCCCAATCTACTTAGGAAAATGCTTATCTTAGGGGGACCTAAGACTCGCTAACGTAGATCCCTTAGCGCTGCTTTGGCCGGCCCATTTAGCGTATATAGACCCAATTAGCATCAAGTTAGTATTTTAGGCCCAGTTTTTCGTGTCTGGCTACACAAACCACGTGCAGCCTTTACATTTGCTAAGTGTTCTTCGTCATTTCGAACAATGTTGCGTACGCCTATAAAATTTGTTACAATCTCGCACTTTTTTATTAAGAAACCACAAATGAAATGTTGCAATGTTTTCTGGATGATTTTCTAAAAAATGTTTATATGTTTATTAGAATCTATTTTGAATGACATGTTTACGGGCTTCTTTGCATGTTGTAAACATGTAACTTTTTTGTTGCTATCGTTTTACATTTTTGTTGAAATAGGTGATGATTTTTGTTGCAACTGAAATAGTAAAAAATTATTTTGTTGCTTACCAACTTTTTAATTGATGCAATTTTTTTTTGTTGCAATAGGTTGTGATTTTTTTCGAACTGTTGTAACTTTTTTGTTGCAACGCAATAACATATTGTTTAACTATTATTTGTAACATTACTTATCTTTCGAATTTTTTTGGAATAATTTGTTGCAATGCTTTTTTTTACACGGAACAATAAATTTTGTTGCGATACCTGCGAATTTGTTGCAATGGCATTTTTCTGTAATTATCAAGATGTTCGGGGCAACACAATATACCTTTTCGTTTAAGTGAGTCCGGAGTGGAGTGCGGGTTCTTATACAAAAAGTAGAGGGGTTAAAATGCAAAAACACAAAACGCATTTTGTGGCCGTGCGATGATGATCCAACGGTCCGCGAGGGGACCTAGAAGTGGGCGCTATAGGCGACCTACACCCAGCGTTTCCCATCTAGTTAAGGAGTACAATTTCTCAGGTTTCTTTGTCCTATGACTTGAATATTATTTTAGAAGCCGAATTTGCTGATGAAGACATTGTTTTATGGGAAACTATATTTTTCCTCCAGAGGACGTCCTCCGGTTGCTTACGTGCAACCCTCCACTCCTTAGGGCATCTCCAGCCGTCCCCCCCAACGCCCCCCCAGGACCACTTTTTGTGTCAAAAAACGACGTTTTAGCGTCGAATTCTACCAGTCAGCCCCCAGGAGCTCAAATAGCGCCGTTTTTGCGCCGGCGCACCCAAGCCAAACCCAAGGGGCTGGGTTTGGCCTGGAGGGGGGGCAAAATGCGCCGTTTTGCATGCAAAAAGTAATCTTTCTCCTATTTTTTTCCCACTTTGCATGCAAAGATGCCTCTCTCTCCTACTTTTGCCCCACTAACGAAGATATGGATTCTGGATCCTACGGATAAGGACACCCCCTCTCAGGCCCAATGTGAAGGCCCAAGAAGAGGAGCCCTTGGAATACTCCAGAAGGCCCACGTGAAGCCCACCCGCACTAAACTTGCGGGTTAAGCTAGGAAACATGTAACCGACCTAGCTAGGGTTCGAGTCCTCTCCGGGTAGAACTCGAGACCTGGCCGCCTATATAAGCCCAGGAGAGCCCCCGAGAGAGGACCAAGAGATACCGCACGACCAAAAGCCTTGAACTCGAGACATACTCTCGATTCGAGCACCACCTTTGTAAACCGATCCAATCATCAATACAGATCGACAAGAGGTAGGAGTAAGGGTTTTACCTCCACCAGGGCCCCGAACCTGGGTAAATCTTGCCCCCTGTCTAGCCGACGATTCCACCAACGCTCATGGGTTCTCCTAATCGAAATCCGATAGGTTCACCGAAGGGATTTGTTGAGTTAGGGATTCGACAATTGGCGCCGTCTGTGGGAACGGCGGGCGCTGGATCACCGGCATCCTCGGCTTCATCGACAACCAACTCCCGTTGGAAACCGACGACTACGGCTCCGAACAATCCTGTACGGATCGGATCTGTCGTGGTCACACCGCACTCGCCGGAATCGCGCCCGGTATTCGAAGATCTGGAGGAGAGCGTCACCCTGACGTTCGGTAGCCTCAAATTCGTGACGAACAGGGACGAAATCCTCCACTTCTCGGATGAATCGGAAACTGAATCTGGAGCTGTCGACTCACGCCGTCACCTCGAAAAAAGTGGCGAGTACATCCGCTTCAACGCCAACGACTATCACACCCTGTCGACAGAGGAACCATCAAGAATTCAGGGAAACCTTCGACCTACGCCCAGGACGCACGAGCTTCGACTAGCTCAAGTCTGCATGGCAGGATTGGAACAAGGCTCGGAAACAGAACACAGCGCGACAGAGCGCAACATAATCGGCGTCTCGCGGGAATCCTGGAAACGAGCAAAGGAAGCTATGTGAACAAGCAAGCCACCCGCAGCCGGATCCTCACACGAAGACATGGTTGCCTACCACTATCACCTAGTGAGAGCAGCCACGATTATCAAAGATGCTCGGGTAGATCTGGCCCGCCGAAGAAGAGCGGCGGACGAATCAAGCCAGAGACGAGCTGGGCTGTCCGTAACACCCTCGGTCGGAACCCGACCCGCGAGGAAGGGACACGCATCCACATCCAGGAACGATAAATCCATACCCGAAACAAACAGATCAATCACTCCTTCTCTCATGCGAGTCGACGACGACGGCAACGTGTACCCGCAAACTCCCGCTGCTGCGGTTCTAGCCGCGGCAACCTACATGCAGATGAACCAACCGACGGAAAGCGACCCTCGGGCAGAGCAATACAAGCAAATACGAAAAGGACTCGGATTGGCAGCCGCAAGGCTCGCCTCTCACGATCGCAAGAAGGTCGAGGAGCAGCAGGAGAAGGAGCGACGGGAGAAAGAGAAAGATAAAGAAACGCCCCGCAGGCACAGAAGCTCTTCACCAAGGAGGGATAAGTCACCGCGCCGCGGTCGAGGAAAAGAAGCCAGACGCCGCGACGACAGTCGAAGCAGCAGTGAAGATAGCCCGAGAGATAGAAGCTCGCGGCACCATAGCAGCCACTCGAGAAAACGAAGCAAGGAACCAAGGAAAGATGACGACCGCGATCGGCCAGAATACGACGCGCGATCAGATCTCGCTCAAAAAAGGGTGGATAAGGCAAGGGCTTCGCGATATCGCGAGCGCTCTTCGTCCGGCTCCTCGGATGACGAAACCTGCGGAGCACTCTGTTTCGCTCGCAGCATCCGCGAAGCACCTCTACCCAAAAGGTTCAAGCTCAGCACGGAGGTGACGAAATACGACGGCTCACTCGAGCCCTCTCAGTGGCTAAGCGACTACCTCACGACAGTAAAATGCCAACGTGGGAACAAAAACCCGGCTATGCAATACCTCAATTTGCATCTTACCGGCGCGGCCCGCAGTTGGCTGGAAAGAAGACCTAAATCTTGCTACGCATCGTGGGATGATTTGCACCGCGATTTCTGCAAAAATTTCCAGTCGACTTACAAGAGGCCAGCTACAATCGAAGAACTACGAGCATGCAAGCAGAAGAGTGGCGAGTCCACACGCGAGTACATCCAGCGATGGACCACGCTCAGGAATACCACGGGAACGATCTCAGAAGAAGTAGCGATCGAAGCCTTCGCAAAAGGCGCCAGAAGAACTGCTTTTCGAGAGGAGCTAGGCAGGGCTGCACCCAAGACTATCGGGGAACTAATGATCATAGCCGAAAAATGGGCCAACGGAGAAGATGCGGTGCGCAACGAAAGAGCATCGTCACCCGCACACGATGACGATCGTCATGGTCGAAGAAAATATTACGATCATGAGGATAGAGAGGAGTTGGTCGCCGCGGAATTCACGCGAAACCGCGATTCCGGTCGCCGTGGAAATCGCGAGTGGAGACCAAAGGCTGAAGAAACATCCCCCGAGGAAGACCTTGATGCATACTGCTCGCTACATCTATTCACAGATAAGCGCACGGGCAAAACTAAGGCAACACACCTGCTTAAGGATTGCCGAAAGTTCCATGACATCTCGGATGCACTCGCGAGGAAAAGATCTACCTCCACTCAAAATTACCCGCCGCTTCCAGGAGGAGGGCACCAAGGATTCCAGCCGCCACCACCACCACCTCCACCCGCAAATCCAAACATGGCGCTAGCTGCAGTACCCGCACCACCACAGAACGCCGGAGCCAACGTGTATCCGAACCCGGCAGGACAACTCGCAATGATCCAGAAGGTATGCCCCTCTCGGAGAGCTCAAAAGACTAACACAAGGCAACTATGCATGGCAGTGCAGACACCGCCAACAAAGACCGAGTACCTGAAAATGGCAGACCAGCCAATCACGTTCTCAATGAAAGATCACCCACCACGAGTCTATCGACCAGGACACGCCGCCCTCGTCATCCAGGCGCAAATTGGCAACTACGACTTAGCCCAGGTATTCATGGATGGGGGCAGCAGCCTCAACATTATCTACGCGGATACACTCCGTCGGATGAACAAGAACTTGGACGGCCTCCCGGAATCAGAGACATCCTTCCACGGGATAGTTCCAGGCAAGGCAGTCCGTCCACTCGGAACAATCAACCTAGAAGTTGTGCTGGCACGCAGAGCAACTACAGGAGAGAGTTCCTCGACTTCGAAGTTGTCGACTGGCCTTCACAGTACCACGCCATCTTGGGTCGAACAGCGTTCGCCAGATTCATGGCAGTACCTCACTACGCCTACCTGAAGCTCAAATTACCTGGCGAACATGGTGTAATCACCATTGACGGAGACTTTCAGAAATCCAACAAATGCGACATTGAATTCAACGAGATCGCAAAATCTTTCGGGATGCAAGAAGAACTTCAAGAGCTGGCAAAAACCAGGGATCACTCCGTGATGCCCCTCACGAAGAAAAACGTGCCTGAGCTAGAGTTTAGCGCCAACTGCGACACCCGAAAGCATCAAGTGCACCCGACAGACTCTGCGAAGACAGCGATGGTTTCAACAACCCTCTCGCAAGCATAGGAAAGCGCGCTCGTCAAACTCCTCCGTGAGTACTGGGAAATTTTCGCCTGGCAGCCTTCAGATATGCCAGGAATACCCAGGGAGTTTGCCGAGCACTCACTCGAAACCTTTCCAGACGCTAAACCCATCAAACAGACCACGCGAAGATTTTCAGAACCCAAGCAGAAGGCACTTGGAGAAGAAGTAAACAGATTGCTAGCTGCGAAATTCATCAGGGAGATCAAGATATCCACTTGGTTAGCAAACCCGGTGTTGGTCCCCAAAAAGAACACGGATATCCTTCGGGTCTGCATCGACTACACGTCATTAAATAAGCATTGCCCCAAGGATAATTTTCCCCTCCCGCGAATCGACCAGATCGTGGATTCTACAGCAGGCTGCCAACGCCTCTCCTTCCTGGACGCCTATTCGGGATACAACCAGATTCGAATGAAAAGGGAGGATGAAGAAAAGACAGCATTCATCACACCTCACGGTGTCTACTGCTACACAACAATGCCCTTCGGGCTGAAGAACGCAGGCGCAACATATCAGCGCTGCATGCAAAGATGCCTCGCCAACCTCATTGGCAAGAACGTGCAAGTGTACGTTGACGACATTGTCATCAAGACTCAAGTTGAGGACACACTCCTCGAAGACATTAGAGAAACATTCGACGCCCTCAACGCGTATAGGATCAAGCTCAATCCGACCAAATGTGTCTTTGGCGTTCCGGCAGGAAAACTTCTCGGGTACCTGGTATCCGCCAGAGGCATTGAAGCCAACCCGGAGAAAATACAAGCCATCTTGACCATGAAGGAGCCATGCAACCTGCGCGGAGTCCAACAGCTCGCAGCGCGATTAGCCGCCCTAAGCAGATTCATCGCACGATTGGGAGAGCAAGCATTACCCTTCTATAAGTTGTTGAAGAAGACAGACAAATTCGAGTGGACATCAGAAGCTAAGCAAGCATTCGCAGATTTGAAGCGGTCATTGCAAAGTAGGCGCGTCCTCGCAACACCGCGAGAAGGGGAGCCACTTTTCTTGTACCTAGCCGCCACAAACCAGGTCATCAGCACAGCAATCGTGGTCGAACGACCTGAGGAAGGCAAAGCGTATGGAGTTCAACGTCCAATCTATTACATCAGCGAAGTGCTCTCACCATCCAAGCAACGCTACCCTCACTACCAGAAGCTCGCATATGGAGTCGTTCTTACAGCCCGCAAGCTCAAACATTATTTCCAGGAACACGCCATTACAGTGGTCAATGATGCGTCACTCGGGACGATCATGAACAACCCTATGGCATCCGGAAGAATAGCAAAATGGAACATCGAGTTGGGCGCTTGGGACATCACTTACGCAGGACGCAGCGCAATCAAATCCCAGGTACTTGTCGAATTCCTAAGCGAATGGACAGAACTGCAAACGCCAGGACCACCCGAGTACACGAGCAATTGGATAATGTACTTTTACGGGTCCAAGAGAAACGAAGGAGCAGGAGCTGGAATTGTTCTTATATCCCCTCAGGGAGACAAGCTACAATATGTCCTACGATTGGAATTTCCACCAGATGATCCGGCATCAAACAACGACGCAGAATACGAAGCCTTGTTGCACGGGATGAAGATGGCAATCGCCTGTGGAGCTACTCGCTTAATGATCTACGGCGACTCCAACCTCATTGTGCAACAAACGATGAAAGAGTGTGACGCAATCGCCGAAAACATGGTCGCATATCGCGACATGTACAATCTACTCGAAGGAAGTTTTAAAGGATGCGAGCTAAAGCACATAGCAAGATCCAGCAACGAAGAAGCAGATCGACTGGCAAACATGGGTTCCACGAATACACCCATACCACCAGGAATATATTTCGAACGGATGATCAAGCGATCGGTCAAAATCAAGAAAGCTGCAGAAGCAATAGCAGTGCCAGAAACGGGGGTCAGCCTGCAAATCGCCCTTATCGAGCTAATTCATAACATATCACGACAGGTTTTTCTGGTCGAGCCAATCTGGACGCAGAAATATTTCGACTACCTGACCAACAGACAGCTCCCGGCTGACCCACGCGAGGCCCGACAAATAATCAGACGCAGCAAATCCTTTCGGGTAGTCAATGGGGAATTATACAAGCAAAGCATCTCGGGAATACTTCAGCGTTGCATCGCACCCGAAGATGGCAAAGAATTGCTCCATGACATCCACCAAGGAGACTGCGGACATCATGCTAGCTGGAAAACAATAATGGGGAAGGCCTTCCGAGCATGATTCTACTGGCTGACAGCAGCTACCGATGCAAAGAACCTGGTCGAACGATGTGATGCCTGTCAGCGATTCGCACCAAGACCACATGCACCTGCTACGGAATTGCACATGATACCCATTGCCTGGCCCTTCACACAATGGGGGCTAGACATGGTCGGACCACTACGCAAGTCCACCCCTGGAGGATATACACACTTGCTGCTCGCAGTCGACAAATTCACCAAATGGATCGAGGCCACGCCAGTAACTTCGGCTGGTGCCCAATGCGCCGTCAAGTTCCTCGACTCCATTGTATGCAGATTTGGTGTGCCACACGACATCATTACAGACAATGGTACAAATTTCACAGCAAAGGAAACGCAACAGTTCTGCGAGGAAATGGGCATCAACTTCAAGTTTGCTTCAGTTGCCCACCCGCAAACGAACGGACAAGTCGAGAGATCCAACGGCTTAGTTTTGGCTGGCATCAAGAAACGCCTACTCGATCATCTACACCCCGCCGCAGGACATTGGGCAGACGAACTACCCTCCGTACTATGGAGCCTCCGCACAACTCCTAACCGATCTACAAAATACACGCCATTTTTCATGGTATACGGGGCAGAAGCAGTCCTCCCCGAGGATGTTCGATTCAGCGCCCCACGAGTTGTGGCCTACAGCGAAGAAACCTCTAACAGGGCACTCGCGGAAGATATGGATGTACTCGACGAAATGCGGGACATCGCACTCGCCAGATCCGCAGTATATCAGCAATCCCTGCGAAACTATCATAGTCGCCGCATACGCCATAGAGCATTCGCGATTGGAGATCTAGTGCTGCGACTCAAGCAGAAGGAAGGACACAAGCTCGAACCACCCTGGGAAGGACCCTTCATCATACACGAAGTCATCCCAGGTGGAGCCTACAGGTTGAAGAATCCATCGACTGGAGGAATCTATTCCAATCCTTGGAATATTGCACACCTCCGCAAATTTTATCCCTAGGTTTACTTGTTCTCACAACAAATAAGGCTATGCTAGCCACTCTTGTAGCTCGAATACATGACTTCTCAGTCATCGCAATAAAAACATGGTTTCTCCATCATATTCACTCGCAACTTCCTATTTTTACAAGCTCAAAAGTTACAGGAACACACCCCATAAACACACGGGGGCTACACCTACAGCTAAGCATTACAGGAAAAAAGCATACATACAAGGTTATACACCTTACAACAGTTTTACAAACTATACAAGGTTACAGGATATGCACATCCGACAATCAATCAAAGCGCTGAGCATTCTCAGTCGCTAAAACTCTATCTACCTCCTCAGAGGACAATCGGATGATTTTCTCCGTTGCGGGACGAACAGCATCATAGAAGGGGGAAATATCATCGATTGGATCATCTGGGAGCCTGGCTACGGAGTTAAAATCTATTTCAGGATACCATATTCGGACAAAGGATAGAGCTACAACCGCGCCGCATGTCATTTGATTGCGCACACACGCGCGAACCTCTCCCTCACGTCCAAACAACCTGAGAAGATAGCTCCAGTCTTCGGGACCCCTTTCGAGTGGGTAGAAAGCAGCGTTCATCGCGATCAGGACCTCGTGAAAAGAACTCACGAGAATGCTTGCTTGCAGAACACGGAACTTCAAGGTGGCCATCACAAATCCTCGACTGCGATCAGACCAGAAGTTACTCGCATGAGGATTTGAGCTACCTGCCTCCTGAACAATGTGGTTTTCCACCCACTGCTTTTTTTCCCTGTCATCAGGTCTGACAACTGAAGACCAAGCATGCTTGATCAGCTAAGGAAACAAAGCAAAAAGAAGACACCGGGGCTGTATTACTTACACAGCAAATCCCTCGCAACCAACGATAATTCATCCATCAGAAACTGCTCACGTTCAGCCGCCAGTTTCTGCTTGGACTTCGCCACATCGGCTATACCACGCAGAGCTTTAAGCTGACGCTCACCCTCCCGGACCTTGTCACGAATACCAGCATAGGTGCCAACGGCGACAACAAGGGGATTTACTGGAGTAGCATGTCCACCTGAAGATTCTGCAACTACCCCAGTAGCCTGGAAGAATACAAGGAAAGAAGTAAGAATCCCTATTCGAAGTATTTCTAGTCGCACATCCGACAAAAGTACTCGGGGGCTACTCCCATCGGGAGAAAATACACAAACTACGGGAAGCAATTTCCAGAACGAACACTTCGATTAAAGACAATGAAAATACGGGAATACATCCCAAGGTTCATTACATTCACGAAGGAAAGGAAAAAGAAGGACAAAACTAAGAAGCTATAGTGGTGCTCTCACTAGCGGCAGTCGCCCCTCCTTTCAGTCAAGCAAATAGCTCAGACAGCTTCCGAGCAAGATTGGTGGCCTGCTCGCCAAAACGAGAGAGCCGTACCTTTTTGCCCGTCGAGGGGTCGACTGGAAGAGCCGAGTAGGCTTCCTCCAAACCGTTGACTCCGTGTGCCAGCGCGAACTGGATCGCGGTCTTCGCGCCAGACTCCGACTGGGCGACTGCGTAAGCATCCAGGAGATTGCCCTCCGAGAAAATCTTCAGCAGGTCGTCTAGCGCGGATGGAGGTACAGCGTTGGCGAGGAAGCGATTGTGCAATTGCGACAACACTTGGGTGGCATCGCCAACCAAGGAGCACACTCCTTCGGCGTGCCTCTTGAGTTGAGCAAGTGTGTCGGTTAGCACATCTACCCGCTGAAGCCCAGGGATCTCCAAAGGAACATCCAGAAGACCTGCAAAGGAAAAGAATGTCAAAATTTCGCAAGTTCACCAAGACAAAAGTTACAACTGCGAGAACCTAGGCCACTTACCCGCGAGACGCTCAGCAAGGGGACGGAGGAACGTGACAAGGTCAGAATCGGCCTTATTGCCAGCTTCCTCTTGATCCTTCAAAGCTTTTCTCGCATCCGCGAGTTGCCTATCAAGATCCTCCGACCGCATGCGGGAGGCCTCCAGCTCTTGTCGAATAGCCGCCAAATCAGCTTCCTGAGTGGTTGCCCGCTCAGAGAGCTTGACTTTCTCGGACTCAGAATATTCGAGTTGAGCTGTGCAATAACATTTGTTAGACATCAAGAATGGACGCAAGAACAGAAACAAAAGAAGACACTGAGACTTATTCTTAAGGAGCTCGTTCTCGGAGTGGAATCGACTACAGTGTGACTGGAGCCTATCGCATTCTGATTCGGCAAGAACAACGCGGCGACCAATCGCCGCAAGCGAGTCAACAAGCGACTGCAAAAGCACAGAAGAAGAGGAATTAGAAGATATAAATTAGAGCCTGTACCCGATTGAATTCAATCGACTACAGCCTCGGGGGCTACTCCCATCGGGAGCACTGTCGTGCACCCGATAAAAAATCAAGGCGAAGAAAATAAAACAAGACTTTGAGCCTGTAGCCGATCGCAAGCAATCGACTACAGCCTCGGGGGCTACTCCCATCGGGAGCACTGTCGTGCACCCGATAAAAATTCGAAGACAAACTACAAAGTTTACCTGGCCCGTGGCGCGGGAGAGAGGATCTGCGGAGCTGTCAGTCACTTCTTTCGAAGCTGAAGTCCTGGCGGCAAAGCTAGGAGCTTCATGTTCCGCAGTCGCCGCATTGGGGGCTGCGCTGGGAGAATTCTGGACGGTGCCAGCATGGGGAGTCTCACCCGCAGTTCCTGCTTTGTTCCTCTTTTCGGGAGGAACAGAAGAAGCGTACCTGCGAGGGCTGATGGCCTGCATACTGCAGCAAAGAAGAACAAGGAATCAAACATAAGCGCAGAAGAAAAAACGTTCGACTAAGAACGAGGAAAATAACTTACTCGTCATCTTCATCTTCATCCGGCAAATCCGCGTTCCAAGCGGTTGTGATTACTGGGAATGAAGGTGAAGGGGCGAGGGAGCGAAGTGGAGTCGCGGAGATAGGGGCTTTCCCGGGCGATTCCTCTAAGGAATTATCCTTGGAAGTAGCCTCGTTATTGTCCTCTACTCGACGACGCTTGCAGTGACGAAGGCCGCCATTCGAGCCCTCCGCATCATCCGAAGAATCGTCCTCGGAGCTCGAGGAGGCATCGGCTACGCTGGTATCGGCTAAGCCGTCCAGGTGACTCGCCAATAACTCCGAGGCATCCTCTCCCGCAACTGGCGGGTAGCAGTTCGCCACTGCTAAGCTCTACAAAGAAGGCAAAGGAAGGCAAGAAAAACTTCAGTCGACCAAAGACTCAAAGCAAACAAGAAAATAATGACAGACAGGAAGGATAAAGCTAACCGCGGCTGGGGGAGGTTTCGAAGCGTCGAAGGCTTCGACTGTGCAGTCGGGGAACTTCTTCCCCACCTTCAAGCTGGTGACAGCCGCGATTTTCTTCTCGAACTCAACGTTCGAAAGTTCCTCACGGCTCACTCGGCTAGGATCTTCAGCGCCTTGGTATTCCCACATGGTGGAAGGCCTTTGCTGCAGCGGTTGGATCCTGTGCTTCAGAAAAATACTCGTCAGGTGCAGCCCGTTAAGTACCACTCCAGCGGTTTGATCCCGGAGAGCGGACACTCTTGCGAGTAGGGGCGTGACAACCTGGGTTTCTTCGGCTGACAGCTTGTGCGCCCAGGACTTCCGCCTCTTCAAAACAGCGAACGGGTGGAATTCCACGATCCCACACGAGCTGTTGTCGATGACGTAAAACCACTTCTTCCGCCAGCCTTGGGCGGAGTCGACGAAGTGCATGTTGAAGTAGCTTCTCTCCAGCCGCGCCTGGATCCCGAAGCCGCCTGTGCGTAGCGGCTCGCCAGGCTCGGAGTCCACCCGCGATTTCTCGCGGAAGATGCGAACTTTGAAGAGGGCCTTCCAAAGCGCCCAATGAGGGCGAATGCCAAGGAAGCATTCGCAGAACACGATGAAGCACGAAATGTGCTGCACCGCGTTCGGAGGAAGATCGTGAAGCTGTATGCCATAGACATACAGCAACCCGAGGAGAAAAGAATGGAGAGGGAAGGAAAGACCCCGAGACACGTGGTCCGCGAAGACCACGCGCTCGTTCGATTGCGGGTTCGGTACCTCTTCTTTCTTCCCGAAGTGCACCCGCTTCTCAGATTCAGCCGGCAGCAGCCCCTCCCGCTGCATCTCCTTGATGCTCTTCGCGGTGGTATTGGGCGAGCGCCAGTCGCCAGCTCGAGGCGCAGGTTGCGCGGAAACTTCTCCGGATGCGGAAGCGGCGGCACCACGTCTTTTGCCTCCGGCCATGGCTAACAGTGTGAGCTCGAGTGCAAGGAGGAAGACGAGCACGAGGAAGAAGATGATTGAGGGCGAAGGCTGGGAAAATTTTACCGCAGCGCTAGGTCCCGTATTTATACACGGAGCGGGTCAATCTCAGCCACTCGATGCGCCACGTGGCACGTATCGCAGCCACCACGTGTGAAGATGAAACGAAGGGACGGTGAACGCTGTTCTGTGCCACGATCTTAACAGAAGATCGTGCGCATTTACTGCGCAGTTCGCGTAAAAAACGGAAGCGGCGTCTCGTTTCCCGGTCAAAAAGCTGACTAAGTGGGCCAGCCCATCTGCTACCACTCCGTCACGTCCCATCGGGAGGAAAAAAGTGCGCCATGACATCATGGCACGCAACATCAAGCTCAAGAATTGTCGAATGGAGAATTCAAACACGAAAACAACTTCGTATGAAAATTCCTTCGACTAAAAGCAACTCTTTTGAGAAACAAATCATAACGCAAGACCTCTTTGGGACAAGAGAAAAATGCCCTATACACGAAAACTCTTTCGTATGGGCACGACACTCCAAACATGACAACTCTTTCATACGAGCATAACTTTCCTCAGCACGGAAATCCTTTCGGTTGAAACTCAAACTGTCATTCGGGTAGATATAATCTGCCTCTTCTTTACACATGATAACTTACATCATAAAAACCTGGGTTGTTCAGCCGACTAGGCACATCCGGATGCCATATTCTTCGAATATGAAGGTAAGACCCAGAAAGATCTCTCTTAAGGGCCTGGAATCGCACTCAAAAGCTGCGGCCTCCGGTATGATTCCGTGTCAACAACACGAAGAAAAATCCTAGCGGACGCGCCAGGTACCCTCATAGGTTAAGTTCGACTCGATAAGTCCACAACGGCCCAGTCGCAATAATCACCTTATCGGGTTCGAGTCGGAGGTCTCGAATCTGTGTAGGCCAGGAATGTTTTTGCCCTAGTCGCAATTAATTGGCCCTGATCTCTCGGGAGAGCCAAGCTACTGTGCCGCATCCTTCTGCAAATAAAGCCGCAATAACAGGCACCTATGTCGCTCAACACTCGAGCATAAGGACTCATTGCACAGGGAACACACCCTTTAAAACAGTAAGCAGCCAAGCTGTTTATTCAAAAGAAAAAGCAAGGCCAAAAAAGGTTTGACCGTCTACTCGACTGGAAAATTCCCACTCGAGCAAACGCTCGGGGGCTACTGACGAAGATATGGATTCTGGATCCTGCGGATAAGGACACCCCCTCTCAGGCCCAAGGTGAAGGCCCAAGAAGAGGAGCCCTTAGAATACTCCAGAAGGCCCACGTGAAACCCACCCGCACTAAACTTGCGGGTTAAACTAGGAAACATGTAACCGACCTAGCTAGGGTTCGAGTCCTCTCCGGGTAGAACTCGAGACCTAGCCGCCTATATAAGGCCAGGAGAGCCCCCGAGAGAGGACCAAGAGATACCGCACGACCAAAAGCCTTGAACTCGAGACCTACTCTCGATTCGAGCACCACCTTTGTAAACCGATCCAATCATCAATACAGATCGACAAGAGGCAGGAGTAAGGGTTTTACCTCCACGAGGGCCCCGAACCTGGGTAAATCTCGCCCCCTGTCTAGCCGACGATTCCACCAGCGCTCATGGGTTCTCCTAATCGAAACCCGATAGGTTCACCGAAGGGATTTGTTGAGTTAGGGATTTGACACCCACTTTGCATGCAAAAGCCCCCCATTTTGGCTGCTTGGGTGGACTACGGCTGGTAAATGATCTTGCCCCAAGTTTGTGTGATGTTTTGTGCTGGTGGGGGGGGGGGCTTAACACGGCTGGAGATGCCCTTACCTTATCCCTTCATTGTCCTTCTTCCTCCCGCATCATTCGTAGAGACCATGGCCACGAGTTGCTCCTGCCCAATTCCATGGCGAGCTTGCGCGACCGCGCCGCCGTTGACCCACGCGCGCCAGCCAGGCCGGCCTTCTCCGCCGCTCACACACCATCACAACCGATGCCGCCGAGGTCGGGCCGCTCGGCCGCCGTCTCCTCCTTCCATTCCGAGGCGAGCTCGAAGCGTCCGCGTGGAGGCCGCCGCGCTCCTCAACACCGGCGGCACGTGCTGCTCATCATGAGCAGTCATGCGGAGGCCGCCGCGCTCCTCAACACCGGCGGCACTGGGCTGCTCGTCCTCCGAAGCGGCCGTACGGCGTCGTGCTCCTTAACGCCGGCGACACGGGCGTATGTAGCGTCGTATCCTCCTTTCGTACTGAGCCGAGGTCGGACAACACCGGTGCTGCTCCCACCACCTCCACTCCATGCTCAACGAATCCGGCGCCGAGCACCACGAAGCCCACCATCGGCGACGCCTCTAACAAGCACCGTGCCGCCTCCCACCAACTTCACACCTTGTGCTCGACGAATCCCACACTGGCACGCCGCTGCACTTCTAGCAGGGTGGGCGCTGAACTGCTCTCGGCGTCACCTTGGCCCACCTCTGGAGATGCTACAAGCGGCATAGGCCCGTGCTACCATAGGCGGGAAGGTGCGCTACCAGCGGGCAACGGTGATGCTACCCTCTCGGTGATGGTGCTGCCATATCTGGTGGGATTTTGCTAAAAAATATTTTTGTTTTGCTCTGCTTCTGTTCTTAAAATGCTATAACATAAAAAAAAATTGCTAAGATGTCTCCACTGATATTTTTTGGGGAGATTTTGCACCATAAGTAAATTTTTGTTGCTACAATCATTTTGTGTTTTTCCTATGATAGTAGATTTTTTTTTGCTACGGGTACTCCGGCGATGTCTTCGCTGAAATCGATTTTTGTTAGAATAGCAGATTTTTTTTTGCTACAATAGAACAAAATTCTTATTTCAAACGAGCAGTTTTTTTTGCCCATAGGAGCAAAACCGGGGTTTAAGAGGAATTTTTGAAATTGTTACAATATGTCAAATTTCTTATTTCAATGAATCGTGTTTTTTTTTCATAGCAGCAAAAGCGGGATTTGAAAATAAATCGGAACACGTGTCATGCCCAGCTTTCCTTGTTTTATTCCAAGTCCAAAACTTGGAAATAGTCCCTTTACATTTCCAAAACTAAAAACGGAATTCACACAGAGGCAAGTTGGTACCGCGGTACCGCCCTCGGCGCACGACGCGCGAGCAGCTAGTGGGAGGGCAGCCGCGTACACACGCCCCAGACGGCGCATATAGATTCGGTCCCCGGGGTTGCAGAACGACTGAACGAGGATATGCTTCCGCCGATGCGCGCGCGTGCGCTGCTCGCTACATTGCATGGTCCCGTACCCTAGTCCGAGCGGCGTGCGCAAAACACACCGCAAGTGATGGTCCACCCGACCACAATGTATCGACATGATCATGGTATGTTTCACGTATCATCAAATCCGCCGGCCGTGTTTTGCGTCCATTGGCTTTGCTGAGCACTACATATGCGGCAGTTTTAGCTGTCTGGTTGAAGCTTTGCTCCAGCGTTTCCGTGCGTACATGGAGCAGCGAGCGCCGCCGCTGGGACTAGGGCGACGGCTTATGGCACGCCAAGTATGTTTCAGATGGACGAAACTCGCGTTCTAGCGTCGCGTGGCAACCCGAGCATGCCCAGCCAGTGACATGCTCTCTGAATCTCTGATCCAACCCACAATTCAAATTAGCCCTTTTTCTTAAGCAGTCGATTCCATGTTCACTATTGATGTACGCACGTCGCAGTCCGACAATCCCATAGGCCATAGGGTAGATCCACTCGTAGGATTACGTATACGCTTTCGTCATTATTAAGAGCATCTCCAGCGGACACGTCATCGCGCCGTGTTGAAACCGCAGTTTGGAGCGCGTTGTGGAGTTTCGAGTGCGAGCGGCGCTGCAACAGCAAATACAGAAGCGCTAAAAAAAATTCGGGTGCTAGTAATTTTTTCATTTAGCAGATGCGCCAAACAAGCGCGCCGCAAACATAGACGGAAATTAAAACTAGAAACGAAAATTTTAAACATATTTACTAGCCGCCGCCGTTCAGTCGGAGAAGACGCCGCCATCGGAGGACGTCCAGATGCGGTCCCACCGAGAGTCGTCGGACGCCCAGTCCTCGCCCGACGCTTCGAGCTCCGCCACGGCGGCATCGTGACGGGCGCGCTCCTCCTGCCGTCGCGCCGCTCGCTCCGCCCGACGCCGCTCGTAGAAGTTCTGCTCGGCGGCGACGTCCTCTGGGAAGCGCTCGTGCCAAAGCGCCATGCCCCGCTCGTCTTGCTCCGCGATGGCGAGGCGGCGCTGAGTGGGACGGTTGCGACGGTTGTCCTTCTCCGTCACGACGCGCGGCGGCGGCACTAGGTCTTCCGCCTACTGACGCGTCAAGACGTCGTGGAAGTTCATCCCGGCGCGCGGCCGACCGAGCCTCCACGCCACCGCGTCACACGCGCGGGCGGCCTCGTGCTCGGTCTTGAACGTGCCTAGGCCGATGCGCGACTCGCCGCTCCTGATCTCGGCATACTAGGTCACGCTGGGCCGCGCCCGGAGGCCGTGATAGCCGCTCTGGTTCCGGCGCAGCGGAATTGCGGCGGCGGCGGCAACGCGTGGAAGAGAGAGGGAGAAGAGCAGACGTGGCGCGGGCGAGTGGAAGTCCCGCAAGTCGACGTGAATCATTTTATAATGCGCGCTCGCGGCCACGCGCCACAACACCCGCGCGAACCCCCCCGCGCGCTACCTCTTTTCCCTCATGCACCGTTTTACCGCGCCCACTAGAGCTTCCCTCGCTTGCCCGCGCGGGCGAAGTCGGCGTTTTTTCGCGCCCGCGCGGGATGCCGCGTCCGCTGGAGATGCTCTAAATGAGCTGGACCAACCACGGTTGCTAGTTTTTTTTTTTTGACATGGACCACAACTCTTCCATTAGATATGTGTCGAGAGCATCTCTAGCAGATCCCATAAAATGCCGGGACCTAAAAAGGCTGACGGGTTTACGGGCTTGGGGCGTAGTTTCGGCCGTAGAAGAGGCCGTATAATGCACCCGACCCATAAACGGTTTTTAGTCGCCCTAGAATCCGAGACGCGGAACCCTAGAAATAGTGGCCGCGTGACCATTTTTAGGTCATGCCCCCGTCCCCCCCGCCGCCACCGATGACCAATCCATCCGCGCCGCCACATACCTCCAACGACAAATTACTCATAGCTCAACCCAGATCCAGCTCTGTCGCTGCCGAAGCTGAAGAACCCGAAGCGCGAGCCCGCCTCTTGGCTCGCGTTCGACCCGTCAGATCTGTCTGACAAGGCGGGACGGAGGTCGGTGCGGTTCGACGCCGCGCAAAAGAGGGCGACGCGCGCCTTCAGCAACCGCCAGCACCTCGTTTCAGCGTACCTGGAGTATCGCACCCTCCCGGAGTTTGATCGCCTCAGTGAAGCCGCGAGGAGCGGTGGGAAGCTCCTCTGGCGCGGGGAGCTCTGCCGTCGCGGGAAGGTCCTCCTGCATACTCGTGAGGACGGAGGTGGAGCCGCTGCCAAAGTACGACCCGGCGGCATTTGGCCCCTACTTCTCCGAGCACGACTTCGTCCCCGACAACGCGGTGGACGCCGTCGTGGCGACCCTCTGCCAGTGCTCTGTAGCGGAGGAGGAGGAGCTCGAGGCGTAGTAACGCCAGCACCTTGAGGCGAACGCGGTGCTCCTCGAGAAGGGCATCGCTGCCTCGTTCGAGAAGCCACGATACATCGGCTCCTCCGATGAGGACTGAGCGGCGCTGCCGTTCTTTAGCCGCGCCGCCGCGACATTTTGGGGAGCGGCGCCGTTCGCGGGTAGGCTAGGGTAGGGCTAGGGGTATTCCGGTGATCACCGTCGGCGATAATCGTTGTAATCTGTGGTCTTTGCCGCCTCTTTTGTAAACTAAATTCGCGGCAAAATAAGAAATCAAAATATGCGGGTTATGTTTACGGGAACTGCTACTGCGCGATGAATCAAAACTGAAAAAACAAACCTTAAACGCGGAACCGAAAACCATTTTCGGTTCCGCGTTTTAGGTGTTCTGCTAGAGATGCTATGACAAAGACCTCATTGTCTGAATGTAACACCCGGGGATTTTCCCCAATTAGTTTGTGTGTTTTTCTTCTTCTTTTTTGCATCATCATGGCATCCTGCATGCATTTCATTTTATGTTGTTGAGCCTTAAAATTATTTCCTCTCAAACCTATTTTTAATTGTCAACTCAAAATATTTGATGCTTTCAAAATAAGTCACTATTTTATCAAAAACGATTTTACCAGCATTGTTTTCCTACTTAAAACCATCTTTCTAATTCCTGGAAATTAATTAAAAAAAAAGAACAAACAAAAATAAGTGGAGACAACCAAACCAACAGCCCACCAAGCCCAGCCATCCCTCTCTCCCTTCTAGCCCACCCCGACCTTCTTCTCCGTACGATCACACGCAGCACGCGTGACCCTCCCGTCGCTGTCCACCACCCCCACCATGGTCCCCTTCTCCACGCTTTCCCCTCCTCCATAAAAACCCCCCTCCTGGCTCCCCAAACCCTAGCCCTTTCCCTCCTTCCTCCTTGCCGCCGCCATCCCTTCCTCCTCTCTGTGTTCTTCCTCAGTTTTCCTGCAACGTGAGAGAGAGAGCACCGGGAGACCTCGCCTTCGGCCCGCCACCATGGAGCGTCGCGACCCTGTCCGAGCGCGGGAATGGAACCCCCTTGGAGTCCTCTCCGTCCTCGACACCGCGGCGCGATCAGAGGAGCCCCAGGTCATCGGCGACGGGACCGTCTTCCTCCTCCATCTCATGTACGTCTGCACCTTCTGCCCCAGTTCCTCGACACTTCGATCTGCCTCCGACCATCTCCGGCCGCCACCAACCTTCGCCACGGTGAGCACCCCTCTGGAACATCTCCCCTACCCATCCTCGTGCTATCAGAGCGTCACCATCGAGCACCGTCCGCTGTAGGGCGTCGTCGTCGTCGTCGTTCTGTAACAGTTATGCTCTCTGAAACTACGTTGTTCGGAAGTTCAGTTAAGGTCGACGAGTTAAATCATCTTCAGTCGGATCTACTATCCATCACACAGCCGTAGCCAGCCCAGTGGCTAGGCTTCCGTCCATCTCCTGGGAGATCCCAGTTTCGAAACCCAAACGAGGCGGAGCCTCACCTTTTTGCGCAATTTTCCACCGCGGGGTCGGCCCACCCGTCAGTGAGCCAGGAGGCCACCTCAGCTGCCATCCCCGCCACGTCAACGCCGCGTGGTGCTTGGGCCCGCTCGTCAGTCGCTCTGGCTAGGGTGCCCGGTGGTAAGAATCGTCCCACATCCAGATCGGATCTAGCTCTTTTCCGTTCATGCCCCTGTGCTTTCCGTTATTGCACCGGAGCCCTCCCACTCTCTGTTTCTACCACGAACAGGTCCCTGCCTTTTCCAAATAACACCCCAATATTCAAATGCCCATAACTAATTCATTTTAACTGCAAATTTGAAAAGTAAAATATGTGTTCCAATCAAAATTCTCTGTACTTTTCAAATATACAATTTGTTTACTGTTTTTCCTAATTAAAAGTGGTGCAATAATTCAATGCTTTAATTAAGCCTTTTAAATTGCAAAAAAATCATAATTAAATATTTAAAATTCCAAATTTGGCAAATGAGATATCACATTGAAGCTAATGTTGTATACATTCTGTTTTCATCATCCACAATGGCATTTAATCACTTCAACCTAATGTTTGCTTGTAATTCACTTAAATAACTATGCATGCACCTGGGATTTTCCAAATGCAACCTTATCTTTGCATTTGGGCCCATTTAAAATGTTTCATCATGTCTTGTATTTATTTTGATGCACCCTTTAACTTGTCATGCATATAAAATAAGATCATGCTGGATCTTTTGTCGTAGTAGTAATTGTTGCATTCGGTGTTTGTTCTAGTTCGTTGCTTCTTCGCGGATAGGACGTTGAGATGACGTGAGCAACGATAAGTCCTGCGGATGTACCTCTACTTGTTGGATTCCAGGCAAGTATACTTACTTGCTACCTATGGCTGCCTTTCATCACTTGTTACCGATTCTTCCCGTTGCCTTTATTCTAGCCTTATGATTCGATGCTTGTGTCTTGATCCTATCATATGTTTACCTTGCAACCATGATATAGCCTTCCTTCCACTTCCTATTAACTGTTGTTTGTTTACCCCGTTGGCCCTCGTGTCGTAGTTGCATGCTTAGTGTTGTTTGCGCTCTAGTCCTGTTGTCCTTTGTCCTATCACCTGTTTAGTTGATAGTTGGGTATGTCCTAATCAACAACATGTTAATGTTTTGGGTAATATTAATTTGATGATAAGACACCGGCAGGAGGCCCGGCGTGGTTTTGAGGCCTGCTAGTGTCGAACTTAATTAGGAAAAGGGTCTTGTCCTCCGATCCATGATGAGCGCGCTAACCGCATGTGGGAAGCGAGTATGGGCGCCCCCCGCAACTTTGATTCGATTCGCATCTCGTCCAAATCGCCTCATTTAGTTCGGGTTTTCCATTTGCCGCATGCATATGCAGGTGCGAACCCTTGGCGCCAGGGTGGAACTTTTGTAGTCGGCATTTAGGGAGACACGTTCTTAGAGTGCTATGAGGGTCCCCTTTTCTTCGTGGGGCTTGATTAGCCGTGCGCTCAATTGCACGGGGTTCTTTGGGCTTGATGCGAAGAAGAGTTGGGTTGTGTTGAGTGCCTCGCTTGGTGGAAGTGCATTTCCATCTGGCGGGTCATTCTTACGTGTACGGCCGAATTGGTGCATCCCTGCAGGGTTAAATCTTCTCGAGAAGCCGTGTTGTCCGCGGTTATGGATGACTTGGTGAAAGTGCTGGCTAAAAAGTACTCAGACAACTTACACTTAACGATGATAACTTGACTAGTAATATAGATTACCTCCACCATAAAAATGAATGTCACCTTAATCAACAGTGTGAGTTTCCTTGGGTTGCTTCCTTAGTAGGGGGTAACACTGGATGGGTATTGTTTGGTGAGTAGTTATAGCTGGTTTTGTCGCGCTATCTTATCCCTTTCTTTTAGCCGGATGTTGTAGCGCGTCTCTGTAGTTAGTTAGTGCAGCCCGCTGCCGCTTCTTTGCAATAATCCTTTCCTTTCCGTTGAACCCAAAGTATTTGTATCTTGTGATTATTGGTTACGCTGATATCTTGTGAGTATGGGTTATCCACTTGCCAGTACTTAACCGTACCGACCCACGAATCCCTTTTCGTGGCTGCATATTCCACATTGCAGTCAACAGGTATGAAGTCTGACGACGTTAGCTTGGGAATCCCTCCGGCTTGGCCTGGGCAGGGATTGGACGCCATCGGTTATCTTCAGGACTCTTAGTCCAATTTGTATCTTGTCCGTAGTCGGACACTATGTTGTTTGTTCCGCTGTTATTTGGATCTTGTATTGTATCAGTTGTATCCTTGACTCGTTTGAGTCGTCTTGTATATATATCTCTTCTGTTGTTGTTGTGGATTATTCGTGAACTGTTGTAATGTTATCACAGGTGGCAAACTGAAATCGGTTATTATGTGGATTTTGGCGGAAATGCTGAAATCTGCATAGTGCCCGATCCCGGGGCGTCACAAATGGTATCAGAGCATGGTTTCCGATTCCCGATGTTGTTTCGATACGTATGGTTATCGAAGCAACGGGTCCAAAAAGCCTGTAGGATAACCTCGCTAACGGTCGTTGTTTCTAGAGTGTCAAAAACTATTTCTGCTAAACTATTTTGGAAACATCTCAATAGGATTCTTGTTTTCTCCTTATCTCTATTCTATTTCTCCTCTCATCTTATTTGTTTTGGAGTATCTCTTCCTCTCAATCTTTCAAAGTTCTAGGATTCTACGTGGGTGGACGTTTTCTGAGCCTTTAACCTAATAGGTGCGATCATCGGAAGATTCCTGGTGGGAGAAGATCGTCATCAACCCGAGCAAGATTCCCTTATTAGTGGTGTCGAGAAATTTTTGTTAGTGGTGTCGAGAAGAAGAGATCCGCCCACTGACCCGGAAAATCAACCGCAGCACGAAGACTTCGTAGTTGACACCTCTCTTCCCCTTGCCTTGGGTGGATTGCGAGGGCGCAATCCCTTGTTAGTGGTGTCGGCTGTAACACCCGGGGATTTTCCCCAATTAGTTTGTGTGTTTTTCTTCTTCTTTTTTGCATCATCATGGCATCCTGAATGCATTTCATTTTATGTTGTTGAGCCTTAAAATTATTTCCTCTCAAACCTATTTTTAATTGTCAACTCAAAATATTTGATGCTTTCAAAATAAGTCACTATTTTATCAAAAACGATTTTACCAGCATTGTTTTCCTACTTAAAACCATCTTTCTAATTCCTGGAAATTAATTAAAAAAAAAGAACAAACAAAAATAAGTGGAGACAACCAAACCAGCAGCCCACCAAGCCCAGCCAGCCCTCTCTCCCTTCTAGCCCACCTAAACCAACTCGCAGCCCACCCCGACCTTCTTCTCCGTACGATCACGCGCAGCACGCGTGACCCTCTCGTCGCTTTCCACCTCCTCCACCATGGTCCCCTCCTCCACGCTTTCCCCTCCTCCATAAAAACCCCCCTCCTGGCTCCCCAAACCCTAGCCCTTTCCCTCCTTCCTCCTTGCCGCCGCCATCCCTTCCTCCTCTCTGTGTTCTTCCTCAGTTTTCCTACAACGTGAGAGAGAGAGCACCGGGAGACCTCGCCTTCGTCCCGCCACCATGGAGCGTCGCGACCCTGTCCGAGCGCGGGAATGGAACCCCCTTGGAGTCCTCTCCGTCCTCGACACCGCGGCGCGATCAGAGGAGCCCCAGGTCATCGGCGACGGGACCGTCTTCCTCCTCCATCTCATGTACGTCTGCACCTTCTGCCCGAGTTCCTCGACACTTCGATCTGCCTCCGACCATCTCCGGCCGCCACCAACCTTCGCCACGGTGAGCACCCCTCTGGAACATCTCCCCTACCCCTCCTCGTGCTATCAGAGCGTCACCATCAAGCGCCGTCCGCTGTAGGGAGTCGTCGTCGTCGTTCTGTAACAGTTATGCTCTCTGAAACTACGTTGTTCGGAAGTTCAGTTAAGGTCGACGAGTTAAATCATCTTCAGTCGGATCTACTATCCATCACACAGCCGTAGCCAGCCCAGTGGCTAGGCTTTCGTCCATCTCCTGGGAGATCCCAGGTTCGAAACCCAAACGAGGCGGAGCCTCACCTTTTTGCGCAATTTTCCACCGCGGGGTCGGCCCACCCGTCAGTGAGCCAGGAGGCCACCTCAGCTGCCATCCCCGCCACGTCAACGCCGCGTGGTGCTTGGGCCCGCTCGTCATTCGCTCTGGCTAGGGTGCCCGGTGGTAAGAATCGTCCCAGATCCAGATCGGATCTGGCTCTTTTCCGTTCAGGCCCCTGTGCTTTCCGTTTTTGCACCGGAGCCCTCCCACTCTCTGTTTCTACCACGAACAGGTCCCTGCCTTTTCCAAATAACACCCCAATATTCAAATGCCCATAACTAATTCATTTTAACTGCAAATTTGAAAAGTAAAATATGTGTTCCAATCAAAATTCTCTGTACTTTTCAAATATACAATTTGTTTACTGTTTTTCCTAATTAAAAGTGGTGCAATAATTCAATGCTTTAATTAAGCCTTTTAAATTGCAAAAAAATCATAATTAAATATTTAAAATTCCAAATTTGGCAAATGAGATATCACATTGAAGCTAATGTTGTATACATTCTGTTTTCATCATCCACAATTCCATTTAATCACTTCAACCTAATGTTTGCTTGTAATTCACTTAAATAACTATGCGTGCACCTGGGATTTTCCAAATGCAACCTTATCTTTGCATTTGGGCCCATTTAAAATGTTTCATCATGTCTTGTATTTATTTTGATGCACCCTTTAACTTGTCATGCATATAAAATAGGATCATGCTGGATCTTTTGCCGTAGTAGTAATTGTTGCATTCGGTGTTTGTTCTAGTTCGTTGCTTCTTCGCGGATAGGACGTTGAGATGAGGTGAGCAACGACAAGTCCTGCGGATGTACCTCTACTTGCTGGATTCCAGGCAAGTATACTCACTTGCTACCTATGGCTGCCTTTCATCACTTATTACCGATTCTTCCCGTTGCCTTTATTCTAGCCTTATGATTCGATGCTTGTGTCTCGATCCTATCATATGTTTACCTTGCAACCATGATATAGCCTTCCTTCCACTTCCTATTAACTGTTGTTTGTTTACCCCGTTGGCCTTCGTGTCGTAGTTGCATGCTTAGTGTTGTTTGCGCTCTAGTCCTGTTGTCCTTTGTCCTATCACCTGTTTAGTTGATAGTTGGGCATGTCCTAATCAATAACATGTTAATGTTTTGGGTAATATTAATTTGATGATAAGGCACCGGCAGGAGGCCCGGCGTGGTTTTGAGGGCTGCTAGTGTCGAACTTAATTAGGAAAAGGGTCTTGTCCTCCGATCCATGATGAGCGCGCTAACCGCATGTGGGAAGCGAGTATGGGCGCCCCCCGCAACTTTGATTCGATTCGCACCTCGTCCAAATCGCCTCATTTAGTTCGGGTTTTCCATTTGCCGCATGCATATGCAGGTGCGAACCCTTGGCGCCAGGGTGGAACTTTTGTAGTCGGCATTTAGGGAGACACGTTCTTAGAGTGCTATGAGGGTCCCCTTTTCTTCGTGGGGCTTGATTAGCCGTGCGCTCAATTGCACGGGGTTCTTTGGGCTTGATGCGAAGAAGAGTTGGGTTGTGTTGAGTGCCTCGCTTGGTGGAAGTGCATTTCCATCTGGCGGGTCATTCTTACGTGTACGGCCAAATTGGTGCATCCCTGCAGGGTTAAATCTTCTCGAGAAGCCGTGTTGTCCGCGGTTATGGATGACTTGGTGAAAGTGCTGGCTAACAAGTACTCAGACAACTTACACTTAACGATGATAACTTGAGTAGTAATATAGATTACCTCCACCATAAAAATGAATGTCACCTTAATCAACAGTGTGAGTTTCCTTGGGTTGCTTCCTTAGTAGGGGGTAACACTGGATGGGTATTGTTTGGTGAGTATTTATAGCTGGTTTTGTCGCGCTATCTTATCCCTTTCTTTTAGCCGGATGTTGTAGCGCGTCTCTGTAGTTAGTTAGTGCAGCCCGCTGCCGCTTCTTTGCAATAATCCTTTCCTTTCCGTTGAACCCAAAGTATTTGTATCTTGTGATGATTGGTTACGCTGATATCTTGTGAGTATGGGTTATCCACTTGCCAGTACTTAACCGTACTGACCCACGAATCCCTTTTCGTGGCTGCATATTCCACATTGCAGTCAACAGGTTTGAAGTCTGACGACGTTAGCTTGGGAATCCCTCCGGCTTGGCCTGGGCAGGGATTGGACGCCATCGGTTATCTTCAGGACTCTTAGTCCAATTTGTATCTTGTCCGTAGTCGGACACTATGTTGTTTCTTCCGCTGTTATTTGGATCTTGTATTGTATCAGTTGTATCCTTGACTCGTTTGAGTGGTCTTGTATATATCTCTTCTGTTGTTGTTGTGGATTATTCGTGAACTGTTGTAATGTTATCACAAGTGGCAACCTGAAATCGGTTATTATGTGGATTTTGGCGGAAATGCTGAAATCTGCATAGTGCCCGATCCCGGGGCGTCACACTGAATCACAAGTTTGCCGAATTGTAAACACAATAAATCATCTGAACAATAACATTATATACTCGCTCTCCCTCCATTTCAATAATTTAAGGGAGTATTAGATTTGTTATAGAGCATATACTTTTATATTGTATAGATAATATATGTTACCACGTTTTCTTATAATTTTGGTCAAACATAAAGAAGTTTGCTTTATTTAGGACAACCCTAGAATTTCAACTATCTTGAAAGGGAAGGAGTATATAACATTTTCAACAGTTCATGTAACAAATGGAGTACGTGTTGATAACAAATTTATCTTGGTGCAAACTGAGTGCGGGTCCATATACAGAAATACTCTCAAAATACACATGATAATCGATGATTTGTTGCTGTGTTTCCGGCGCCATATCTCGTCCCATCGATTGATGCGACTGCGACCCCAAGATAGGCAATGATGTTGTTTCCAACCGTGGACTCTTCCTATTCGTATATTTGTGGTATATTCTTAAAACGAAAGCAAAAACTTTTTCTTAGTCCATTAGTTAAGAAGAATGTGCCCGATTTATTAAGAGAGATCGGGCGAAAAACTATACAATAAACAGCACATTAGGGGGAGCGACCAAACAAAAACAAAGATCAACACCTAAATCAAGCAACATCCAAAGCAACAACCTCCCTCAACATATTACAACCGTGAACTTGCTCTAGGACCAATAAGCTGCCAAAGATTTCCTTGCGATTCTGCTCTTTTTTTTCTTTTGTCCCGGACAAAAACCTTCGTGAGAAATTTCTCCACATTCCTGATTACGTCCTCCGAAGCCTTTCCTGCCAAGACGCGGGCAATGGCCTTGCTATATCCAGGGCTAGTCGCCTCTAAACACGCAAGTAATCCGCAAATATCTTTAGCAAAAGGGGCTCATGTAACCCCCTCCTGGCTGCATATATAAAGCCAGGAGGGAGGAGAGAAAAGGGGGATCCAATCTAGAAAGAGGAAGAGACAAGGCACAACTAGACTAGGCAATACACGGGATACCCCGTACGCCTCACCATGGCATCGCCATTGTAAACAGCTCGACTATCTCGCCATATTACAGATCAGACAAGCAGGAGTAAGGGTTTTACCTCTACGAGGGCCCAAACCTGGGTAAATCCTGCCTCCTTGTTAGCCGTTGAGATCACCAGAGCGTACATCGTTCCTCTACTCGAAACCCTACCGGATCATCCGAGGGATTTGTCGACACGACTCTTCGACAATTGGCGCCGTCTTTGGGAACGACACGCGCTGGATCTACGGTCTCGCCGGCCTCGTCTACATCAAGCTTTGGGTCCTCGACCCCATGGATTCGATCTACTTTCGGCTCCTTCAACTTCATAGAGCACTCGCCGGCATCACGCACGGTCTTCATCGTCTACATCGACATCGTTCTTCACGCGCAGGTTGCAGGACAGCAGCAACGTACATATTGCGGACGTCATCAACGGACGCTCGAAAAATGAGAAATCAAATTATCTCTCGGCTCCAGACAGAAGCGGCGAATTCCGACGGTTAGATCTCCGTGGATGACCCGAACACTGAAGCCCTATCAGAATCTGACGGAACTCCGCGCGACTTTGGGAAAACAATTCTCACAGTCGACTCTGACATCAATTCGAAGATCACGCCGTTGAAAAGCCGCGGAATCCAATCCCGCACCACTCCATCTATTTTGAGCCAATTCCAACGGTTAGATCTCCGTCAGCGGCTCGCGTACTGCGTCACGTTTTGGATCTCTTCAAGTTCGCGAATTCAAATCGCGAATCCAGATTCTATTTCGGCAATTTGCGAGTCGGCACAAAGACCAAGCAACGTCAACGAAATATGGCGACTCGGCATACTAGTGCCCGGGGCTCGACATAAACATTTCCCCCTGTATACACACAACGAACATCGCGCCTCCGCCATGTTGACCCAGTCCGCCACGTCGAGTCCTTCGAGCAAATATCGCAACTCCACCGCGTCGACTCGGTCTGCTGCGTCGAGTCCTTCGGGCAAACATCGCGACTCCGCTACGTCGACTCGGTCCGCCGTGTCGAGTCCTTTGGACAAACAACGTGACTCTGTCGCGTCGAGTCCTTCGGACAAACATTGCGACTCCGCCCTGTCAAGTACTTCGAGAATCCTCGCGACTCCGCTGCGTCGACTCGGTCCGCCGCGTCGAGTCCTTCGGTCGAACATCGCGACTACGCTGCGTCGACTCGGTCCGCCGCGTCGAGTCCTTCGGACAAGCATCGCGACTTCGCCACGTCGACTCAGTCCGCCGTGTCGACTCCTTCGGACAAACATCGTGACTCCGCCGCGTCGACTCGATCCGCTGCGTTGAGTCATTCGGGAAGCATGGCGACTCCGCCTCGTCGGGTCCTTCCGGAATACATCGTGACTCCGTCTAGAAAACATCGCGACTCCGCCGCACAACTCCGCTACATCGAATCCTTTCGACTAAGCGTCTCGGGGGATGTCCTTCCCCGCAGCCACACTCGTTGCTCGGGGGCTGTGCTGCAAAGTAGACGCACTCGAGAATTCGCCGCAGCCGCACTCGACACTCGGGGGCTGAGGCGCGAAACAGCCGCACTCGACACACGAGTCCGGTTCATCGATTACGTCACTCGGCACCGTCTCGTCGACTACGGCAGTGGCATACAAAGTGCAACGCAGGAACCACAACGTCGGCTGCAACTTCGGCAATCGACACAATCCTCCGCTCGGAGTCGACACAATCCTCCGCTCGAAGTGGAAAGTCGACACATATCCTCCTCCGGGAGTCGACGAATGTCCTCCTCTGCGAGCCAACAGAAGACAAGCACAAGGGGTTAGCTTCAGAACAACTTGAGCCTATGTCCGACTCTGCGAGCCGAGCATAGCCCCGGGGGCTACTCCCATCGGGAGCACTGCCATGCACCCGATAAAATCGAAGAAGCAATGTTGGAAGATCTTTGAGTCTATGCCCGACTACAAATAATCGCACATAGACTCGGGGGCTACTCCCATCGGGAGCGCTGGCCGCGCACCCAATGAGTGTTGGTCGCGCAACCGACGAGCGCTACACGCGCACTCGACGTACTACCGCGTGGGAAGCATCTAACACGCTGGCCGCGTATCTGAGGAGCTATGTCAGATTTCTTCGTCCAAGTCCTTATTATGGTCGCACACACCGCATATTAACTCGGATGAAGAAAAGCAAAAAAATCAAACTTGTTCGCCTCGACGAGACACATACAACAACGCGCGTCAATTCGCGAAATCAGAACATCTTGAAGTCTTTTCGGGTATATCTTCTTGTGTGGACTCGGTGGCTGAGCGTCCGCGTCAACTACACGACTTCCACGTCGTCGTGCGACTCCGTCACGTCCTCGTCGACTACACGACTTTCGCGTCGACTCCGTCCACCATGTCCAGTACATCTCCACCGCATCGACTCCGTCCGCCGTGTCGAGTACATCTCCACCGCATCGACACCGTCCGCCTCGTCAACTACATGAATTCCGCGTCGACTCCGTCCGCCGTGTCGAGTACAGCTCCACCGCGTCGACTCCGACACGTCTAGTCTCTGACACTTCTCGCCACGTCCCACCGGGAGGCAGAACAAGTGCTTAGTGCACCACGATATCACGCGACTATCAGCCAGCAGACTTATTTCTCTTCGGAATCTTCAAACAAAAAGGCACTCGCCATGCAGGGGGGAGAATATTGTGAGTATGCGGCTTCCCACAAAACCACGACTCTGCACTACGGTGTACAGACACATCACTCGAAACAAAAGACAAAACTTGTTGCGCGTCCAAAAGAAAATCGCGAGTCCCTAACACGAATTTACTTTCGTCTGGGCCCCACGCTCTCTGCCCCACTTCGTCATATCCCATCGGGAGCAGGGGAGTGCAGGCAAGTGCGCGGTGACGTCATTGAGTACCTCACGACACGAAAACTGTTTCGTATGAACATCGAGACTCAAAATTTCTTGGCATGGACACCCTAACAGGAAATTACTTTCATATGAGCATTCTAACACGAAATATCTTTCGTATCAGCAGCAAGACGCGGAATTTCTTTTGCATGGACACCCTAACACGAAATCTCTTTTGTATGGGCATTCTAACACGAAATCTCTTTCGTATGAGCATGAAGATGCGAAATTTCTTTCGCAAGGACACCCTAACACGAAATTACTTTCGTATGGGCATTATAACACGAAATATCTTTCGTATGAGTACCAAGACGCGAAATTTCTTTCGCATAAGCACCCCGACACGAAATCTCTTTCATATGGGCACATCAAAGACGCGAAATTTCTTTCGCACAAGCACCCTGACACAAAATCTCTTTCGTATGGGCACATCAAAGACGCGGAATTTCTTTCGCATAAGCACCCTAACACGAAATATCTTTCGTATGGGCACATCAAAGATGCCAAAATTTATTTCGCATAAGCACCCTGACACGAAATCTCTTTCGTATGGGCACATCAAGACGCGAAATTTCTTTCGCATAAGCACCCTGACATGAAATCTCTTTCGTATGGGCATATCAAGACGCGAAATTTCTTTCGCATAGTCACCCTCACACGAAATCTCTTTCGTATGGGAACATCAAGACAAAATTTCTCTCGCGTAAACTTCATAACACGAAACCTCTTTCGCACAAGATCAAGAAGGAAGATCTCTTCACCTGAAGAATCGCAAGAACATGATGAAGGTAAAATCGCGAGTGTGCGGCTCCCGCAACTCTACCACACGATGTATTTACACATCCTTATCTTGGATCGTTCGGCTGACTAGGCACATCCGGATGCCACATATTCTTTCAAGTACGAAGGTAAGACCCAAGGATCTCTCTTTTGGGCCTGGAATCGCACTCAAGCTGCGTCCTCCTGTAAATTTCCCGTGTCAACAACACGAAGAAAAATCCTGGCGGACGCGCCGGGTACCCCTTTAGGTTAAGTTCGACTCGGTAAGATCTCCACGGCCCAGTCGCAACGATCACCTCGCCGGATTCGAGTCAGAGGTCTCGAATTCGTGTAGGCCAGAACCGTTTTTGCCCTAGATGCAATTAATTGGCCCTGATCTTTCAGGAGAGTCAAGTGAATGAGCCACATCTTTCTGCGAAAACAGCCAACACAAGGCACATTTATCACTCGATGCTTGAGTACATAAGCGCATCGCGCACAGGGTATGCACCCTCAATACCAGACGATTGAATAACCAATCCAAGAAATCAAGAACGGACTTTGAGTGCCCACCCGACTGATTCTCAGTCGACTAAACACTCGGGGGCTACTGACATGGGGATGAATCCTGGACCTATCGGGTGATCCTACCCGGTCCAAGGCCCAAGACCTAGGCCCAAAGACAGGTGATATCTCGTGGTTCTAGAAGGCCCAACAGAAGCCCACTCGCAAGACTTGCGGGTCAAGATAAGAACTCCTGTACGTAGTCTACTAGGACTCATGTAACCCCCTCCTGGCTGCATATATAAAGCCAGGAGGGAGGAGAGAAAAAGGGGATCCAATCTAGAAAGAGGAAGAGACAAACCACAACTAGACTAGGCAATACACGGGATACCCCATACGCCCCACCATGGCATCGCCATTGTAAACAGCTCGACTATCTCGCCATAATACAGATCAGACAAGCAGAAGTGAGGGTTTTACCTCTACGAGGGCCCCGAACCTGGGTAAATCTTGCCTCCTTGTTAGCCGTCAAAATCACCAGCGCGTACATCGTTCCTCTACTCGAAACCCTACTGGATCATCCGAGGGATTTGTTGACACGACTCTTTGACATGGGCCCAGATCCATCGGAAACACCCACTGGTAGAAAATAGGCCTTCCATACGCCCTCATTAGTCCCCAAAATAATCGACCCGCGACCATAGGGGTCTTTAGTCGCGGTTCGGGACGAGACCCGCGACCAATAGTCTGGGCCCAGCGCGCTCGGTCCACAGCTGGCGGACGGGAGGGGCTTTAGTCCCGGTTGGCCAGGCCAACCGGGACTAATAGGTCCTCAGGCTGGCCCGAAGGCCTTTAGTCGCGGTTGTCCAGGTGAACCGGGACTAAAGGCCCATCCCTATATAGGAATCAGCTCGCTGCACTTTGCCACATTTGGTGTCACTTCTACTCACAATATTCACAAGGGGCGGTGGGTTTGCTTTTGGTTCCTACTATGCACACAAGGTGTTCGATGAAATGCCCGAGAGCATGAAACACACATGATATGAAGTGTCCGAGCCGCACTTGAGCTTTTTCACTTATTTTACCTCCGCGATCGCGGTTAGCAACTTGAACCTTTCATGATTTGTATTATTTCTAGCTAGTTAGTTTAACAAATGCATGATGGTTAATTATATACTTTATATAATAATAATGCACATGAATCGGCAATGGATGTACGGTAACCGACTCTCCGGCGAGTTCACTACGGGTTTGAAAGATTTCCTCGTAGTGGCAAATGCGAACAAGCAGCGAGGTTTTATTATCTGTCCATGTGTTGAATGTAAGAATCAGAAGGGTCACTCCTCCTCAAAAGTCGTTCACATGCACCTGCTTCGGCACGGTTTCATGCCAAGCTATAATTGTTGGACCAAGCATGGAGAAAAAGGGGTTAGAATGGAAGAAGATGAAGAAGAGGATGATATCGATTTCAACTATCATGAGGCTTTCGGTGATACTTTCATGGAGGATGATGCTGAAGGTGGGGAAGGGTTTGGTGAAGGTGAAGAAGAGGCACATGATGAGCCGGCTGATGATCTTGGTCGGACCATTGCTAATGCACGGAGACGCTGCGAAACTGACAAGGAGAGGGAGAATTTGGATCACATGTTAGAGGATCACACGAAGTCGCTGTACCCAGGATGCGACAATAGTATGAAAAAGCTGGGCTGCACACTGGATTTGCTGAAATGGAAGGCACGGGAAGGTGTAGCTGACTCATCATTTGAAAATTTGCTGAAAATATTGAAGAATATATTTCCGAAGAATAACGAGTTTCCCGCCAGTACGTACGAAGCAAAGAAGGTTGTCTGCCCTCTAGGTTTAGAGGTTCTGAAGATACATGCATGCATTAACGACTGCATCCTCTACCGCGGTGCATACGAGAATTTGAATGAATGCCCTGTATGCACTGCATTGCGTTATAAGATCAGAGGCGATGACCCTGGTGACGATGTTGAGGGCGAGAAACCCAGGAAGAGGGTTCCCGCCAAGGTGATGTGGTATGCTCCTATAATACCTCGGTTGAAACGCCTGTTGAGGAACAAAGAGCATGCCAAGTTGTTGTGATGGCACAAAGAGGACCGTAAATCCAACGGGGAGTTGAGACACCCCGCTGATGGAACGCAATGGAGAAAGATCGACAGAGAGTTCAAAAAATTTGCAGCTGACGCAAGGAACATAAGATTTGGTCTAAGTACTGATGGCATGAATCCTTTTGGCGAGCAGAGCTCCAGCCATAGTCGCGCCGCTTACGAACCGGGACTAAAGGCCCGGCCACGTGGGCGGGTGGCGGAGCCGGGGGGCGGAGGACCTTTAGTCCCGGTTGGCCACCTGAACCGGGACTAGACTTTATTTCGTTATTTCCTTAATTCATTTGGGTTTCTAATTATTTTTCACACCAATTTTTCTCTCCCTTTTTTTCGCTCCCTTTTTTCACTCCCTTTTTTTTCAGAATTTGTATTATTTGCTTACCGTCTAACTACAATTATCTCTAGTCAAATTACTTACTCATGGTCAAACTTCCCGCTCGGTCACCCATCCTCCCACTGCTCTAGCACTAGCACGCTTAACTTCCGAGTTCCATACCGTCCCGCATCCAAGTGTTTTGCACGAATGTATGTGATAGTAGTATCATATCAATCTTATTAACATGTTGGTCGATGCCACATTTCTTTATTGTTTGAATTTCAAATAAATCTTTTAATAAACAAAAGTAATGATGTAATCAATAATTTTGAATAAATAAATAAACATTAACTTTTTAATTTGTATTATTTCTAAAAATACTATTAATATATCAAAAAATTCAGAAAATAAAACTAATTCATTTTTAAATCTTAAAAAATACAAATAATATATCAAAATATTCAGAAAATAAAACTAATTCATTTTTAAATCTTAAAAAATACAAATAATATATCAAAAAATTAAGAACAATAATACTAATTCATTTTAAAATCTTAAAAATACAAATAATATATGAAAAAATTAAGAAAAATAATACTAATTCATTTTAAAATCTTAAAAATACAAATAATATATCAAAAAATTAAGAACAATAATACTAATTCATTTTTAAATCTTAAAAAATACAAATAATATATCAAAAAATTAAGAAAAATAATACTAATTCATTTTAAATTCTTAAAAATACAAATAATATATCAAAAAATTAAGAACAATAATACTAATTCATTTTAAAATCTTATAAATACAAATAATATATCAAAAAATTAAGAAAAATAATACTAATTCATTTTAATACTGGATGAACAGATATATAGAAACTGTAGTTTTTCTGTTTTTTTTTCTTGATGTGTTTTTGTTTGTTTTCTTGATGTGTTTTTGTTTTTGCTTGTTTTGAAACGTGTGTTTGACATAATATAGAAATAGTAGCTAGGAATTAATATAGAATACAACACAATCACACATTCATAACATAGTCTTACGATCACACATAACACACAAACATAAGTCAATACTAAGATATCCATTACATATATATACTAAGATACCCATTACATGCATATATATCGAACGGCTACATCTATGGCTCCGTCGAGTAGATGCGGAACAACTCGTAGGAGACATATGCATCTATGGCTGCATACTTGACGTTCGTCAAGTCCAGTGGGGTCTTCTCCCAATAGAAGTGATTGCTTCGGGGGAAACCAGACTTCATGGATTCGTAGCCCTCGTGGATGAGGGCAGTTGCCATGCGAGCCATCCCGGTCTTTGGCCCGTTCAATTGGATAAGATCCTGAAGATCAATGTAGTGATCTTCAGGTATCACAATACCCAAGCGCCTCAATTTCGGACGGTCTTGCGTGATGTCAACGCTGCAAAATTCATATCCCTTGTTGACAAGAAAATCAACAAGGGCCGCAGAATGATTTGAACTACTGCAACAACAAAAATATCAATGTGTTAGATATGTTGCAACACATGTATTCTTCACATGCAACAAACAAATCGGAGATGCATGCAAGATTGGACGTGTGCGTTACCTTGACCATTGGAAGATCAAAACCGACTCCTTGTACGCAATCTGGATGACGGCAACATCCCGTTGATCCGCCGTATATTCCAGATCAAGCCCGAAGAACCGGTGTTCATCGGGAGAAGAGAAGTAGAGATTGGTCAAATGACCAAGAGCACCGGCCAGCCGATCGCAACTGTTGGTGTAGCACACGTCCAGAAGCTTGCCGCATGGTGTCGGACCACGGTATGTCTCCCAAACTTCAGCCATGGTGGTGTGCTTGGATAAGATCGAAGAGATGGAAGACACAGAGAAGAGAGGAAGAAACAGAGAGACTCCGACGCGCACTGTGGAATGGCGCCCTTCTGCCTCGCTCGCGAAATAAAAACCGCCGCGCGGGAGGCGAGCAGTTTGATCTTTAGTCCCGGTTGGCCACGCCAACCGGGACTAAAGGACCAATAGTCCCGGGCGGCCAGGTCAACCGGAATTAATGCCCTCCACGCGCCTCAACGCGCTTCCCAACCCGCGACGTATGACCTTCTGTCGCGGGCCTCCTCCCGACCCGGGACTAAAGACTCATTAGTCACGGTGCGCAACGTTTGGGGACTGATGGGGGCGTATGGAAGGCCTTTTTTCTACCAGTGCTACAACCTTCCTCCTTGGTTGTGCATGAAGCGGAAGTTCATTATGATGCCAGTGCTCATCCAAGGTCCGAAGCAACCCGGCAACGACATCGATGTGTACCTAAGGCCATTAGTTGATGAACTTTTACAGTTGTGGGGCAGACCTGGTGTACCTGTGTGGGATGAGCACAAAGAAGAGGAATTTGACCTACGAGCGTTGCTTTTTGTAACCATCAACGATTGGCCTGCTCTCAGTAACCTTTCGGGACAGTCAAATAAGGGATACAAAGCATGCACGCACTGCTTACATGAGACTGAAAGTGTATTTTTGGATAATTGTAGGAAGAACGTGTACGTGGGTCATCGTCGATTTCTTCCCCGAAATCATAACGTAAGAAAGAAAGGCAAGCATTTCAACGGCAAGGCAGATTACCGGCCGAAGCCTGCGGAACGTACTGGAGCTGAGATATTTGATATGGTCAAGGATTTGAAAGTCATCTTTGGAAAGGGTCCTGGCGGACAATCAGTTCCGCTAGGAGTTGACGGGCACGTACCCATGTGGAAAAAGAAATCGATATTTTGGGAGCTATAGTATTGGAAAGTCCTAGATGTCCGCTCTGCAATCGACGTGATGCATGTTACGAAGAATATTTGCGTGAACCTGCTAAGCTTCTTGGGCGTGTATGGGAAGACAAATGATACAAAGGAAGCACGGCAGGACCAGCAACTTTTGAAAGACCCAGATGACCGGCATCCGGAATGGTTTCAAGGTCGTGCCAGCTACGCTCTTACCAAAGAAGAGAAGGTCATTTTTTTTGAATGCCTGAGCAGTATGAAGGTCCCGTCTGGCTTCCCGTCGAATATAAAGGGAATAATAAACATGGCGGGCAAAAAGTTCCAAAACCTGAAGTCTCACGACTGCCACGTGATTATGACGCAATTCTTCCGATTGCTTTGAGGGGGCTCCTATCGGAAATTTTCGAGTAGCCATTGTGAAGCTATGTGCATTCCTCAATGCAATCTCTCAGAAGGTAATCAGTCCAGAAGATCTACCACAGTTACAGAACGATGTGGTCCAATGTCTTGTCAGTTTCGAGTTGGTGTTTCCACCATCCTTCTTCAATATTATGACGCACCTCCTGGTCCACCTAGTCGAAGAGATTTCCATTCTCTGTCCTGTATTTCTACACAATATGTTCCCCTTTGAGAGGTTTATGGGAGTATTAAAGAAATATGTTCGTAACCGTGCTAGGCCAGAAGGAAGCATCGTAAAGGGCTATGGAAATGAGGAGGTAATTGAGTTCTGTATTGACTATGTTCCTGACCTTAAGCCGATTGGTATTCCTCAATCGCGGCACGAGGGGAGACTAAGTGGAAAAGGCACGATCGGAAGGAAATCAACGATATGTATGGACGGTCATTCTATGACTGAAGCACACCACACAGTTCTGCCAAATTCGAGCTTGGTGGCTCCGTACTTCGAGCAACACAAGAATATTTTACGCTCGGACAACCCGGGGAAGCCTGAATCATGGATTAGAAAGGCCCACATGGAGACTTTCGGCAGTTGGTTGCGAAAAAATTTAATGAATGACAATGATGTTGGAGATCAGCTGTACATGTTGTCCAAGACACCATCTTCGACTATAACGACTTTCCAAGGGTAGGAGATTAATGGGAATATATTTTACACGATCTCCCAAGATAAAAAAGAGCACCAACCAAAACAGTGGTGTCCGCTTTGATGCAGCAACCGAGATTGGGCAAAAGGTCACATATTATGGTTACATAGAGGAGATATGGGAACTTGACTATGGACCCTCCTTTAAGGTCCCTTTGTTTCGGTGCAAATGGTTCAAGCTAACAGGAGGTGGGGTAAAGGTGGACGAGCAATACGGAATGACAATGGTGGATTTCAACAATCTTGGTTACCTTGACGAACCATTCGTCCTAGCCAAAAATGTCGCTCAGGTTTTCTATTCGAAGGACATGAGTAGCAAACCGAGGAAACGGAAAGATAAGAAAACGATCAGTACATCATGCGATGATCCAAAGCGCCACATTGTTCTTTCAGGGAAAAGAAACATCATGAGAGTGGAGGACAAGACAGACATGTCAGAAGATTATAATATGTTTGGTGAAATTCCGCCCTTCAAAGTGAACACTAACCCAAGCATTAAGTTAAATGATGAGGATGCTCCATGGATACGGCCAAATCGTAAGAAAGCGGGGACACAAGGGAAGAATTCATGTGTAATAATTTATTGTACCAAACTTTGTTGAATGGATCATGTGAATTATATTATCTCTGATGTGTTTAAGACTAACTCCTTTGCAAAATATTTGAGAAAACGAGTGGAAAACATGGAAAACAGAAGGTTACTCAAATGTCTCAAAACCTTGTGAGATAAAATATCTAATTTCATAACTTTTATTAAAAACAGAAAACAGACGCGCTAGCGCGCCACAGTGTCGCCGGAATACAAATTCTTTTATTAAAAAGAGAAAACATACGAACACTACTCCTCGTCGTCGTCGTCGGGGAACTTGTCGGTGACCTCCTCCGGGTCATCATCGTCGTCGAACTCGTCGGTGACCTCCTCGTCGTCGTCGGAGGTGCATGATGGTATGTCCGAGATAGGCCCCCACCTCGGATCGTCGGAGGCCCGACGAAGCTCTTGCAGCGCCTTCGTCCTCGCCTCCCGAGCGGCATCTAACGCGAGGTGGCGTTTGAGGCGGCGCTCCGCCCGCTGAGCCACGCGGGTCTGCCAGAGCTCCTCGTCGGCGCTCTCCTCCCCCGGGTTGTTCCGGTAATACTCGCGGACGACGCGGTCTTCCCTAGCGTCGACTAGGCCCTGAAATGCGCGGTGGCGGAGGTGGAGGTGGTCGGCGGCAGTGATGATCTGCGGCTTCGGCGCCCTGGCCTCCGCTTCCCAGACGGTGTGGCAGTCGTTGAAGTTCATCAGCGACCGCGGGCGGTTGAGGCGCCAGGCCGCCGCGTCCCAGGCGCAGGCGGCCTCCGCCGCCGTCGCAAAGGAGTCGAGGGGGATGCGGTCTTCCCCCCAGCGGATATCTGCGCTGAACATTCCGTTCTGCCGTGCTCGGACGCCGCTGAAGCCGGTGGTGCTGTTCCTCCTCGGAGGCATAGTGGAAGCGCGACGGTGCGTGGAGAGGAGAAGACGCGCTCGAGGCGCGACAGTTTATACCGCGCCCTCCTGGCCACGCGTCACAACTCCCGCGCCACGCGTCACAACTCCCGCGCCACGCGTCACAACTCCCGTGCCACGCGCCACCCTAACACAACCCAAGCATGGATGGATGTGTTAAAGGGGGGTGTACAACAAAACAATCGGTATCGCCATCATACAGCCCCACCGTGGCTACTGGGTGCAATATGCATACCAAATGCACGGCAGGACGTATGATGGCGAATCTGGATGTTTTGTATTTGCTCGATGAACTGACCGGTGTATGAAGGTGGGCTATATATAGGGTCCTCTGGCTCACAAAGTGTTGTGCTAGGGTTTTGATCCAACGGTTAAGAAACCACCTCATCCAACGGCTCACAACAGCTCGAAAGAAACACACCGTAGCCCTTATCGAACGGCTCACAACAGCTCGAAAGAAACACACCCCGGATCCAACGACTCACAAGCGCTTGAAAGAAACACACGATTCGTGTGATTCTATCTGATTGGTCCAAACGAAACCCTAACCCATTTAGTCCCGGTTGGTGTCCCCAACCGGGACTAAAGGGATGATCCGTTTCCCAATGAAACCCTAACCCATTTAGTCCCGGTTGGTGTCCCCAACCGGGACTAAAGGGATGTTTTCTTCTCGCTATATATATGTATGCATTGCCACACCATTGGCATAAACACATACAAACTCACCACTCTCTCATGGCTTCTACCGTACCCACTCTAACATTCATCCAGGCGGAGGCACTTTCCGCCTCGAACTACCCCTGCCCGTGCGCCTACAACGTTCCCGCCGGTTGGATGCTGAGCGCCGGAGGAGTGCCGGTCCCTCCTCTTCCTCAAGGTGTGGCGCGTCGGGCGGCCATCACGAACCACTACTATCACGAGCTCACGCCGGAGCAGCGGAGGAATCCCAGTTGGCATCCCGATAACCAGCATACTTGGGATGCCTTCTTCATCAATCGGCGTGAGAGGGCGCTCGCCAGGTATGAGGAGGACGGCCTGCCTCCTGGGAACTTTCACGAGGCCGGTCGTCGGCTATGGTGGTCCGGCCGGACTCTATAGAGCGACATGGACTACATCAGGGCCGGCGATATCCCCCGCCTGCGCTACCCTCAAGCCCAGTCCTGGAGTCGTGATCCTCCGAGGGAGTGCAGAGCACCGTCAGACGATAGTGATGACGACGGCGGCGACTACGACGACTACGAGTCGGAGTACTATAGGCCTAGGCAGGAGTATGACTAGCAGATATCAGATCCATAGTGTCTTGCCATTATGTAGATCGATCATGCATCTATGCTCTCCGTTTAGGTTTAGATCCGCTTTTGCCATTATGTACTGCTTTTTTCATCTATATATATATTCAAGATGTGTGTGAATCTTTCTGATTGGATGGAACAAAACCATAACCATTTCGTCTCGGTTGGTAAAATATGCCGGGACTAAAGGGGTTTTATTTTTCTGAATTTTCTGATATATTATTTGTATTTTTAAGATTTTAAAAAGAATTAGTTTTATTTTTCTGAATTTTCTGATATATTATTTGTATTTTTTAGATTTTAAAAAGAAATAGTTTTATTTTTCTGAAGTTCTGATATATTATTTGTATTTTTAAGATTGGAAAAAGAATTAGTTTTATTTTTCTGAATTTTCTGATATATTATTTGTATTTTTAAGACTTTAAAAAGAATTAGTTTTATTTTTCTGAATTTTCTGATATATTATTTGTATTTTTAAGATTGGAAAAATGAAAAGTATTTGAAAAACCACCTTTAGTCGCGGTTCGTGTCACGAACCGGGACTAAAGACTCGTTCCGCGCGGGAACGAAAACGCCGCGAAAAAATACACCTTTAGTCCCGGTTGGAGCCATGGAAGCCTGCTGCAGACTGCCTAGCGTCGGAGGAGCACATGGATGAGCCGGATTGTCCCTGTGACCAGGAGAAGACCCGACTGGATCGGACTAGCCTTACTGGGATCGATGTCGGGGACGGTGGCAGCAGGACGGAGGTGACACCGACAGGCGCAAGCGCAACATTGACGCTGGGCGTTGGGACTGGAGCCATCGCCTTCACAAGCTTAGAGATAGCCTTGCACGAGACGATCACACCACCATTCTCCTTTCGAAACATCCCAGCACAGGGAAACCGCGACGAGCGAGGAGGGGCCAAGGGCGAGCTCATCTCGCGTGGACGACGTGGCACGACAAGGATGAAAAGGTGCCAAGCACGAGGGAGCACGACCGTCGCGAACCGGTGACGGCAGCGTCAGACTTCAAGAGAGACAGAGAGTGGTCGTTGAGGGATCTCCGGATCTGGGTGCAGAGTAGGCAGAGTTGTCCGGGAGAGGAAGGTCAAGATGGCGGCTGTTTCCAGTTGTGGCCATGGTCTCCCACTCGCCTATGCTCACTCTCTCTTCTCTCGCACATTGGCCTTTTTAGCTCTGAGTGTGTAGCCTGAAACCACCACATTGCACGAAAATGTTTGAAAAACCGCCACTTTAAGATTTGATCTAAACTAACACAAATTTTTATACTTTCACACTATTCACGACTTGAACGCCAATTGCCACCCATTCTGACACTGGAGCCCATCTAAAAAGATGACATGGCACTATATTAATTTTTCAGCCCAATAAAAAATAATAAAATATGCCTAGCGAGCTAATCGGTGTCTCGGCCCGGACCACCACGAGCTCGCGTGCGGCAGAGGCGGTGCACCGCTGCTCATGGCCCGCATGGAGCGAAGACACAACGGCCGTTGCCTCGCCATGACTGGCTACCGGCGTGCAAACGACGGCGGCCCACCTCGAGCTCCCACCTCCGCGATGGAGCACCTTCCCCGCGCCTCTCTTGTCGCCTCAGGTCGTCCTTCTGCGCGGCCTTGACGCATCCGAGTGCGCTGACCTCCTACCGACGAGCTCCACCTCAGCCAACATGGCTGCCACCTAGAGCCACCGATTAATGTCGCCCCAAGCTTCTTCGACCATGCCCTGCGCATCTCATCTCCACCTAGAAACTCCACACCAAGGAATTGACGCGGGCCGCTGAGAATACGACGAATCGAGGTCATCTTCTTCACCTCCAGGAAGGGGGCATACGGATCTTCCGACCTTTGCGATGGGTTTGTTCCTTCTCCAGGACGGGGTCCATGCGAAGTTTGACTACATTAGGCTTTTTCTGAGAAGGTTTGGGCCCTAAGCGCAAATATCATATGGTGAATTAGACTTCTATGTGTCTCCGAAGGGAGTGCGGGGGCATGGGGCTTACCTACACAGAGTCCATGAATAAGGCCCTCATGTTGAAATGGATTTTGCAGCTGTACCAGGAGGGGGAGTCAATTTGGAAGAAACTGCTATCGGCCAAGTACCCAGGGGAATCCAATATATGCTTGGCGTCATCCCGGGGAGGGTCACAGTTCTGGCGTAGTCTTCAGAATATAAAGCATCTTGTCAAATTGGGGGCCCGCCATACGGTCAAGGACGGGGCCGCACATGTTTTTGGACTGATTGGTGGTCAGGGGATGCTTCTCTCAAAAATCGATTCCCTCGGCTATCTACTATCTGCGACAACCCCAACTTGCCAGAGGAGGAAGCGCTAGTGGAGGCGGGGGAGGAATTGGGTTCAGAAGAGCGTTCGACCTTGATTGTAGGTCACAGTGGGACCGTATGGCAGAAGAAACTGGTCTGATCACCCTCTCGGAGGGACCAGATGCCGTTAGATGGACGGTAGAACCTCCTGGTAGGTTCTCGGTGGCCTCGGCCTATAGGATGCTATCAAAATGGCGTATGTTGCATTTTGCACCGATCTATGGGGAGCTAGGTGAACGGATAGTATGGGCACCTAGAGGGGGGTGAATAGGTGCTACGACCAATTTTAGTTTTTCTTCAAATTAAGGCTTGACACAAAGGTAAATTCTCTAAATAATGCAGCTAAGGTGAATTTACCTATATGACAAGAACAACAATAAATACAATACAAGGTAAACGAAAGGGAACGAGGTAACCGATAACGGAAGCACGCGAAGACACGATGTATTCCCAAGTTCCTCCTTGTTAAGGGAGTACGTCTCGTTGGAGGGGTGTGAGTTTCTCCACGAAGGCCTATTGAACGCCACACAGGCCTCACTCTATTCTCCGATGAAACCCGCCGCAAAGGCCTATTCCACCTTCCACTATTGGTCCCCTTTGAGGCGGGAATCGAGTCCTTTACATCCAAGTTTGGGGCACACACCCACAACAAAATTGGGGGCTCCCAACAATAACAAGAATCACCAAGAGTAGCAAGATGTCTAGGTTCTCCACACAGGGGAAACCTAGACTAGTTCCTCTTAAATAAATGAGGGGGAAATGGAAAACCGGTTGGTGAAGACGTAGATCGGGGCCTTCTCCTTCAATCCTCTGAAGATCAACACTTTTGGTGAGAAGGATTGGGAGATCTAGCAAGGTGGGTGAGCTCTTGCAATGGTGAGATCTATTCTGGACGAGCTAACTCAAGGATGAAGAAGGGGAGGGGTATTTATATCCCTCACCTAATTTTAGCCGTTTGAGTTGTTCCTACGAAATTCACACCGGAGACTCCGGTCTGAAAAGATTTTGGACAGCCTCAGACCGGAGACTCCGCACTGGGGAGACCGGAGACTCCGGATAGTCTCCAGACTTTCTCCGGAGTGACACCATATTCACTTGACGCTGGGAGACATCAAGTCTGGAGACTCCGGTCTGCCAGACCGGAGACTCCGGTGTAGACCGGAGACTCCGGTGTAGACCGGAGAATTAGCGGAGATTTTGCCTTTTCCTTGTCTCCTTCATGCAGAGTGTGTCTCGGGTTGCATAGACATGAGACAGTCCAGAGACTCCCGTAAGTCTTCGGACAGTCTCCGGTGTGTGTCCATGGGGTAACACCATTTGCGCAGCTCTGGCTTCTTCGCAGGGAAACTTTATACCGGAGACTCCGACCTGGAATAAATTCTAGCAAGTTTTAAACATGGAGAATCTTTGACCTGTTGTAACATTATCAAAAGACCCTGAAAACATCAACACACTTAAATATATAATGTGTTGTTAACAAACACCCAAAACAAAGATTTAGGCGCATTTGCACTTTTAGTATCCCCCTTTTTGGTGTTTCATGACAACACACATATTTGCAATGAATAACATAGCTAGGCTTGGTTTTGAAAAAATAGAAGGGCTCTCGAACAACAAAGTCACGAGCTCCCCACAAGTACAACAACAATAATGAACAATATATTTGCATGCATAGGTAAGGTAAGTAAAGCAACATAATATCACAAACATAAGATAGCTTCACAAAAATAGTATCACCACACACAAATTAAATTTAAGGTCCACTAGGAAATAAACAAGAAATCAACTAAGATAAAGGGAACACAAGCCATAAAACCAAATCAACTCCAAAGACTTGTGTTCCGGGGAAAATAAATTCAAAGCAACCCTTGCAAATACCAAGAAGTCTATAGGTACTTCTCCCCCTTTGGCATCGAGACACCAAAAAGGGACAAAGAGCAACAACACAAAACCCAAGGATCTATCATCCTCCTTATAGTCCCCATATTCTCTATCATTCTGGTCAGTGCCTTCACCCTCATCATCCTCATCACCCTCTTCATCATCTTCCTGAAACTCTTCTTATTCTTCTTCTTCTTCAGTATGCTCCTCTTCCTTTGTCATAGGAGCATTTCCATGGTTGTTGGAAGAAGAATGAGCTGAAGTGACCTCTTCAAAGTCACCCCACAGAAACGAGGAAGCATTCCAATCTTCATAGGACATGGCGACAGACTGAGGAGGAGGGTTATGCGGAGGGGTAGCCACTATACCCGCATTATCTTGAAGACGGGTAATCATATTCTTCATCTCCCTCCTTTCCATATAGGCCATGTGATTCTCCTTGTGAACAACTATGGTCATGCACAGAACGTTGCGTTGGAACCACGACAGCTTCTTCATCTCATCCTGAACATCATCCCTGCCCTGACAATCAAGAAGGAGGGTCGACGTTCTTCCTCCGAGCCCTCGGGGCTCAGTCCCAGCATCACCCATAGGGGTGTCCTCATCAGAAGGCAAGTGAGAAGTAAGCATCTCATGAGTGCCAACAGCATGCACATTCTCATACACAAGTCTTGGGCACCGATCAAGAATGAGAATCATCACATATGGAGCATACACCGGAACCTTCTTGATCTCGATCATGGCAGAGTAGATCTCTTCTTTAATGAAATGCATGACACCAATCTCAAAGCCCTCACAGTATGGACCCGTATGGTGGCACCTAGAGGCATGGTAGAGCAAGTTAACTATCCCTCCACGAATAACATCAACATTTGTGACCTTGGGAGCAATGTTGTTACGGAAGAGGTGGAGAAGAATGTTGTAGACCCGCTTCAGGTCCTTGGAAGTGCTTGTACTCGAGATCTTCTCATACATAGGAGCCATCCTCTTCTTGTCATAAGAACCACCATGAATATGCATCCTTTTGCCTATGTTGTCACCATGCTTAAGTTAGCCGAGAAGCTTGGAGAGCCTAAGGATAGATGACTGACACTTCTTGCGACCGGTCATCCACGTCAAAGGAATATCCTCATCATCTCCAAAAGTGGCAGTGGCATAGAATTGTTGAACATACTTGATGTTGTAGTTCTGCTGAGTACCCACAAGATGCTCCATACAAAGCTTCTTAGTAATCCAGACGGCTTCTTCAAAGTACTCCCTAGCGCCCAGAGCCTCTAAGTCAAGAACCTTCTGCGGACAGACTGGATGCTGCAAACCACTGTAAATCTCCCTCTGAATGAGCTCAGACTCTGTCCTCCAATATTTAGGACTCTCAGCAGTGCGAGTCATGGTGAAGAAGGGCTGGTCTCTCATCTACATATAGTCTTGCTTGCTCATCTTCTTCAAAGTGGTGATCCTATCAAACCTAGACTTCTTCGCCAATTCATGCCTTTGGTGCTCTTGGATAGCCTGTTCTTGGCGACACTCATCATCAAAGTTCCTACGCTGAGCAAATTTGCTAGTCACGGGATCGTGGCGAGGTAATTGCGAGAGTGAGCACGGGACTTCCTTGTTTTGACATGAGGATTGGAGGAGGACGCCTTAGTCCTTTTCCCTGAAAAAACAGCCAAAAAGAAACACCAAATAGCAGTAGATAAGCATGCATGTCCACAAGGTAAAGGAAGAAATCTGCACAAGATAGTGGGCACAATTCTTTGCTTCTACACCAGAATCTCCGGTCTGGTGACTGGAATCTCCGAACACACCGGAGTCTCTGGTCCGAGGCGCCGGAGTCTCCAGTCTTTGCGACAGATCTGACAAAGTACATGCAGGGATTTGTGCTTCAAACATCTAGTGAAGGTTTCTAGAGATTATAAACATCCTATGGAGTCTCTACAACAAGGAGGCAAGGAACAGTATCTCCAAAGCAAACATCTAGAACAAACCCTAGATGCAAGAGAGGAAAAAATGGGGGAGGATATACCCTTTCCATCCCAGTTGTCCATGGAGGTGCTCCTGGAGGGGAACCCCGAGGAGGAGTAGACGGGAACCCGGAGGGGCGGATCCCGGTGGAAGGAGAGCGGCCGGACGGGGTCCTGGAGTCGGGCGGCAGCACGGGAGGAGAGATGGGGTCGGGGTGGTTGGAAGAGAATGAGGAAACCCTTCCACCCCAATCCCCTTTTTGTCGCAGACTAGACTCTCCGGTCTAAGCACACCGGAGTCTCTGGTGTACCAGAATCTTCGTGCTTAGGCCGGATACTTTGTTTAGGCCAGAGTCTCCGGTGTTTCACACGAGAGTCTCCAGACCAAAACTCCAGAAAAATACCAGAAAATGTAGGGACATGCATGTGGCTACAAAACTTGGCTTTTAGGAAGATTTTGGCTTGGGACAAGAAAAATGAAATAGGGATGGTACTTCACACTCAATGATAAGACCCAAACAACTAAACACCAAAATTTGAGTGTGTTTTCCGTAATACCGACAGAACTCAAAAAGAGAGAAAGAAGCCAAATAAAATCCAAATAAGAACCAACTCTTCAAAGTAAGAAATCATGGTATGTGATACGTCATAAACGTATCCATAATTTCTGATGTTCCATGTTATTTTCATGCCATATGCTACAAGTTTCCTTTACACTTTATGCCATTTTTATCGATTTCCTGGGACTAACATATTGACAAGATGCCTCAGAGCAAGTTCATGTTTTCTGTTGTTTTTAGTTTCAGAAAAGTTCTTCTGGAAATATTCTCGGAATTGGATGATTCGAAGCTCGGAAGTCTTAGAAAGTTGTCACGCACACGGAGTCCGAAGGAGACCCGGAGGGGAGCCACAGGGGCCCCACACCATGGGTGGGCGCGCCCCCCCGGCCGCGCCCGGTCGTGTGCCCCCTGCTCGCCCACCGATGTTGTCCTCTCGCCTATATATTGTCCGCGATGGGTCCCTAAAGACAGAAGCCTTTTCCACGAAAAACATCCGCAGCCACCGTCATCGTCAACCCTAGTTTGGGAGGGTTCTGGGGCTCTCTCCGACACCCTGCCAAGAGGGGGAATCATCACCTGGGGGCTCTACATCACCATGGTCGCCTCTGGAATGATGCGTGAGTAGTTCATCCTTGGACTACGCGTCCATAGAAGTAGCTAGATGGTTGTTCTCTTCTCTTTATGCCTCATGTTTAGATCTTGTGAGCTGCCCTACATGATCAAGATCATCTTTCTTTTTTTTTTTGACTATTTACTGTAAGGCAAAAAGCCCCACAGCATTTTATTAGTTACTTATAATGGATTCAGAAATTACAATGATCAATGATCCGATATTAGAGGGCCTAGGGAAGACTATCTATCCAGCTCTTTACAGACAGAGATTTATCCTTAGAGAACCTATGTACATGCATATACATGTCGTTAACAAATCTGTTCCTCCAAACAGTAAACTTAGGCCGATCCAGTCGAAAAATTGCATCGTTTCTTATCTTCCAAATATTCCAGCAAGCAATAAAGGCCACCTCCAAAAAGAAATGTTTATCAAAACTTTTTCTGGCAAGCTTAGCCTTTGAGAGCAGATCATTTCCCTGAGACCAGTCAATGCCCAGAAAATTCCATACTCTGTTGCTAAAATTGCATTGAAAAAATAGATGATCTCTATCCTCATAACAATCTCCAATACAAAGTACACAACTGTCATTTTCAGAGACATGACAGTGTCTCCTCTTCAGTAAATCTTTAGTATTTAGCCTGTCGTTTATCAACAACCATGAAAACATCTTTATTCTCATAATGCATTTGCTTCTCGAGGGCCACTGTACAACAGGACAAACAACAATGTCTTTATGGACATGTGCATAATACTTAGCAGCTGTGTATACCCCACCCTTCCAAATACAGTGCCACTCATCATTTTTGGAGACATCAAGCTGTACAGAGTCCATCCAATCCGAGAGAACAATCAATTCATCAAAAGCTTGTGATGATAATGGCATATGGAACCCATCCTCCCGATTCACCAAATCCATCAGAGCCCGAACAGAAGCCTTCTCATCCTTGGAAAATGAGTAAAGCCTTGGCAACCTAAACTGTAAAGGCAATGAAGAACCTCCAATCTCCCAGGAGTCCATCCAGAAACAAACTGTTTGCCCATCATGGACAACTGGTCTTGTAATTTCCATATATGTACACACTAGTTGCAGGTTATCCTTCCACCAAAAGGAGCCACAAGGGTCCTCCTTATGTGGTATGGTGCCTCTATAGTAGTTGTCCCAAATTAATTTTACCCAAGGCATGTCCATCTTGTTGTAAAATTTATTAACAAATTTGAGCATCAGAGCATCAGAGCATCATTCTTGACAGAGAAGTTAGAAATACCCAGTCCTCCCTTCATTTTTGGATTACAAATCATTTCCCAAGAAGCAAGTGACTGTTTAGGAGTATCATCATTCCCCCTCCATAAACATTGCCTAATGATTCTATTCAACTGTTCCATAATACCCTGTGGAAGATGCAATGTGGCAAGAAAATGCACAGGTAGGGAGGTGAACACTGAGTTAACTAATTGCAGTCTAGCACCTTGTGACAAGAAACAAGATCATCTTATTGTAATGCTACATGTTGTGTTTGGTGGGATCCGATGAATATTGAATGTTATGTCTCATGATTATAAATCTATCATGTTCTTTCATGTGTATGTTATTTATGATCTTGCATGCTCTTCGTTGTTAGTAGATGCTCTAGCCAAGTAGATGCTAGTAACTCCAAGAGTGAGTATTTATTATCGACAATGGGTTCACTCCTCTCTTTCACTCACGCTCGAGTGATAGAAATGTAAACGGGTGGAGGATGTGTTGTTTCCACTAGGGAGAAAACAACAATGCTTTGTCTAAGGATGATGTTATTGTTTACATTACACACTTTGCTTACTGCGATTATCTGTTGCTTCCAACTTAATACCCAAGGTTTTCTCATATTACATTCTAAGGGTGGATTATTAGTCATAGATGCAGTTGGATGACAGTCTATGTATCTTGTTGTAATGCCCGCATGAATCTCATAGTAATCATCATGTCATGCATATGCACTATGGTGCAGCCTTTATATTTGTCAATTGTCGAGCTATAATTTGTTTACCACACATGCTATCTATCTGTCTTGGGAGAGACGCCTCTAGTGAACTTAATACAACCACTCCAATCACTGTTTTCATACTGCTGCTACTGTTTTATTACTTCCATTACTGTTCTCTTTCATCTACTCCAAACAAATATTATTTTCCCACACGGTATGTTTAAGCTCTTTGTTTTCAGAAAAAACCGGTGACATTGACAACTTCACTGCTTCGTTGGGGCAAAGTGATTTGATTGTGTTGTGTAGGTTCCCTGTTGCTTCTGAACTGGTAGTGCGCCCTGCCACCTCAGCTGCATCAACCTTTGGAAGTGATTTCTTTCTCCTACTGTTTGACTCAACCTTGGTTCTTCCTGAGGGAAAACTTGCCTCTGTGCTCTTCATACCTTCCTCTTGGGATATCCCAACGAGTGCACCATCAAGCATATTTTTTGGCGTCATTGCCGGGGAGAAAGAGGATTTATGCAAGGGGAGTCTCTCACTTCCAATCTCTTTACTTTGTTTTTGTTTTTCTTTGTTTATTTTATTTTGTCTTGCTTGCTTCTATTTATAAAAAACACACACAAAAAATTAGTTCATATTCTAGTTGTATTTTTTGTCCTGTTTTTAATCTTGCTAAAATGAGTGTTCCTGAAGTTGAGGTTTGTTCTTTTAAACAACAAGGAGGATAAATTTTCAAATATGCTTTGTATAGAATAACTGATGCCCATCATAGATGCACAAAAGATATTCCACTTTAATCCTTCTTAGGAATTTGTATGTTGGCATTACTAGCTGGTATAGGTATGTTCTAGACACTCTTATAGGTGGAAATTTTTCGGGAACTCCTGCTATGGAAGCCTGTAATTTAATTGAAAGTTTAGTTGGAACACCACCTACTAAGGTTGTCAAAACTGAGATCACTTTAGATGATGTTATTAAAAATCTAAACTCTATGGACAAAAATTTGCCAAATTTCCTTGACAATGCTAGCAAAGTTAATGAATGAATAGTAAGTATCAACAAGAGAATTACTATTTTACAGGCTAGAAATATCCTTGATAGTCAAAACATGAGGATTGGTAAACTAGAGGAAGCTATGGAAACTTTAAGTTCAACTTTTTCTTCTCTTATGTTTAAGAGGGAGAAAGCTTTTATGGGAAAAGAGCAAAAAATTATGTATGTCCCCAAGGTGCCTAAACCTAAACCCCCTAATGTGCTTAAAATTGATAAAACTTTTAGTGAAACAAAAAGTGATTTGCATGTTGAATCATATTTAGGGGTACCTAAAGTACCAGTTGGTACACGTGGTGTTTTGGAGGAGATTATTGATTTGGATGCTTATTCACTTGAAAACACTTGATTCTATTTTTCTGGGCTAGCTAAAAGGTGTTAAAGCAAAGAACTTCTTGGGAGATAACCCATGGTTTTATTTTTGCTTTGTTTTTCTATGTTTTCTTTGAGTAAATGTGTTGCATACTTCTGTAGAAACTCCTTTGTATCTTTATTTTCATGTATTATCTGTGCCAAGTAAAGTTTCTAGCAAAAGTTGGAGTTGGTTTTGAATTTCTGCGCAGGAAACAAATTTCCGTTGTCCACTGTAAAAAATCGCATAATCCATAGAAAGATCAAAATGACCTGAATTTTTTTGTTCTTATTCCTCAGCTAATTACAAAACTTTTTTGTTCTTTACGTTTTTAGATCTGAGCAACATAAGTGCCCCGAATGTTTTTGTCTTTACAGACTATTCTGGTTTTGATAGATTCTGTCTTTTTACTTGCATTCTCTCTTTTACTATGTCGAGTGGATTTATTTGCTTCACGAAACATCAGTGTTGTAGCTAATGTTTGAAATTATCAATAATTCTTGTGTCCATTCTGAACATGTGAATTTTTTATTGTGCACTAACCCTCTAATGCGAATTACATTGAGTGTGGTGTGAAGGAAGTTTATAAGGGTCAAGAGAAGAGGGTGATATGATGTGATAAAGAAGAGTGCAAAGCCAAAGCTTTGGGATTCCCCCGTGGTTCATCCTAGAAAATTCTAAGAATACTCAAGCGTCTAAGCTTGTGGATTCCCAAGGCATCCCCTTCTTCATCAACAATTTATCATGTCACTTCTAGTGAAACTATATTTTTATTCGGTCACATCATATGAATTTTTTACTTGAAGCGTCGGTTTGTTTTCTTTTGTTATTATTTTGTTTTATTTGCTGCAATAATATTTTTGGAATCTAACATTCTTTGTGTGGGAGAGGGACACACTCCGCTTTTTCATATGAATACTCGTTATGCTCGTATTCTTAGTTTTTCTTCTAGCCGCGGCAAAATTCATTTTTAGCTCCTGTTTTTCTTGCACCTCTTATTCAGAGTTGTTAGTTTTGTAGAGTTATGTTACTACTCTCTTGTTTCATTGCTATTTCTCTTGGAGTGTTTTTTTAGTATTAATTGTTTGGTGTTGGAAAGCAGTAGTACAGTCTTCGTGCTTATAACGGTACAAATAGAAGCTTGTATAGACTGTGGCTAGACTTTTTCATGTCATGCTAGATGTTATTTTAATTCTAAGCTTAGTAGTGTTATTGTAGAATGACCTGTCTCAAATAGCTGAGAGTGCTTAATGTTCTATTGAAAGAATTATGAGTTGTTTTTTCATATTGAAGCATGAATTTGTGGTGTTCTCCTTTGAATGCTTTATTTGGTTGACTTGGCACATGCTTACGCCATATTTATGACTACAAACCAGTCACTTATAACCTCTATGATCATTTAGTTTTTTACTTGTAATACTCTTTATGCCTTGATTAATAATGTTTTTGTCGCCATGCATGATTATGGCCATTATTGCTCTCTTGATTTATCGCTCCCAGTCTTTTGCTAGCCTCCACCTGTACTGAGTATGAGCTCTACCCGTGCATCCAACTCCCAAAAACCAAATGTGTCCACCATACGTACCTACATATGGTATTTAACCGCCACTCCAAGTAAATGTCTCATGTGTTACTTGTAAAACTTTCAAAATTATTCCTGTTTTGTGCCCATGTTTTAGCTCATGAGGACGTAAATAGAGAATGTTTATTTCACTTGTTGATTGGACTTTACACACCTGGACTAGTGGCTTCATATGCTTATCCAAATGATAGAAGAGCTGGCAGCAGGGTGCCCAGTCCCAAAATTGGTACTATTAAATTATCTTCACTATTTTTGCCCCTGATTTATCAGTCAAAGCATAATTGTGTAAAAAAATAGAAAGAGGGATGACCTTCTGACCCCAGTTGCGTCCTTCAATGGGAGCCACTCTTCTGAAGTCTAGTTGGCTTGTGACGTACTGTATTTTCTGTTTACCATTTGTTGACATAAGCATACGCCTCTCTAAAAATGTTTTCAATACCTCTGTTTAATAAAATAAAAAGCTCTAGCACATGAGTTAATCCATGATTCCTTCTGCGAAGGGCCTTTCGTTGACTTTTATGTTGAGTCTCCATCTTCTAAATTTATGCATAGCTGAGAGAGCATAGTTGCCATCATGAATTTAATGTGCATTTGTCCCAGAAACATTATTAATTGATTCATGATGTGTTATTATGTGCTCTCAAATTATTGTTTCTAGTCATCCACTTGAACTTTGAAGGTACCCTGGCATTTATGTTTTTCCCCACTCTTAAAGACAAGCAAAATATCACTTTGCTATGTTTTATCTATGCTCGAAACAAAAGTATAACTTTCAAGTGCATTGTTATTCATGATTTCTTATTTGTGTTACTTTTCATGATTCAAGGTGATTGCTAAGTTTCATTGTTAAAATTATATCTATCATGCTTGTGTTTTAGTACTTTGATCTCAGCTATACTTATGATTTTATAATTTAGATGATCAAGTTTATATTGGTAGCATGTCACCTCAGAAATTATTTGTTTTTATCGTTTACCTACTCGAGGACGAGTAGGAACTAAGCTTTGGGATGTTGATACGTCATAAACGTATCCATAATTTCTGATGTTCCATGTTGTTTTCATGCCATATGCTACATGTTTCCTTTACACTTTGTGCCAATTTATCGATTTCTCGGGACTAACCTATTGACAACATGCCATAGAGCCAGTTCTTGTTTTCTGTTGGTTTTAGTTTTAGAAAAGTTCTTGTGGAAATATTCTTAGAATTGGACGATTCGAAGCCCGGAAGTCTTAAAAGTTGTCGCGCACACGAAGTCCAGAGGAGACCCGGAGGGGAGCCACCGAGGCCCACATCATGGGTGGGCGCGGCCCCTGGCCGCACCTAGGGGTGGTGTGCCCCCTACACGCCCACCGATGTTGCCCTCTCGCCTATATATTGTCCCCGAAGGGTTAACCCTAAAGACAGAAGCATTTTCCACGAAAAACATCCGCAGTCGCCGTCATCATCAACCCTAGATCGGGAGGGTTCTGGAGCTCTCTCTCCGGCACCCTGTCGGGAGGGGGAATCATCACTAGAGGGCTCTACATCACCATGTCCACCGCCGGGATGATGTGTGAGTACTTCATCCTTGGACTACGGGTACATAGCAGTATCTAGATGGTTGTTCTCTCCTCTTTATGCCTCATGTTTAGATCTTGTGAGGTTCCCTACATGATCAATATCATCTTATTGTACTGCTACATGTTGTGTTTGCTGGGATCCGATGAATATTGAATGCTATGTCTCATGATAATCAATCTATCATGTTCTTTTCATGTGTATGTTATTTATAATCTTGCATGCTCTCCCTTGTTAGTAGATGCTCTCGCTAAGTAGATGCCAGTAACTTCAAGAGGGAGTATTTATGCTCGATAGTGGGTTCATGCCTCCCTTTCGCTCACGCTCGAGTGACAGAAACGTAAACATGTGGGGGATGTGCTGTTGCCACTAGGGAGAAAACAACAATGCTTTTTCTAAGGATGATGTTATTGTTTATATTAAACACTTTTCTTACTGAGATTATCTGTTGCTTGCAACTTAATACCCAAAGGTTTGCTCGGATGACATTCTGAGGGTGGATTATTAGTCATAGATGTAGTTGGATGACGGTCTATGTATCTTGTTGTAATGCCTGCATGAATCTCATAGTAATCATCATGTCATGCATATGCACTATGGTGGAGCCTTTATATCTGTGAATTGCCCAGCTGTAATTTGTTCACCACACATGCTATCTATCTGTCTTGGGAGAGACACCTCTAGTGAACTGTGGACCCCGATCCATTTTCCTCATACTGATAATACAACCACTTTAATCTATGTTTTCATACTGCTGCTATTGTTTTATTACTGCCATCACTGTTCTCTTTCATCTACTACAAACAAATATTATTTTCCACACTATACGTTTAACCTCTTTGTTTTTAGCAAAACCGGTGAGATTGACAACTTCACTGCTTCGTTGGGAGCAAAGTGATTTGATTGTGTTGTGTAGGTTCCCCATTGCTTCTAAACCGGTGATGCTTGTGTTGGGAATTCCAACATGAGGGTGTGATGAGCACAGCGGTGGAGTTTTCCCCTTAGTTAAGAACCAGGGTTATCAATTCAGTAGGAGAAAGAGGACCTTCGGAAGGTTAATGCCACTGACGGTGGTGCTGGCACTTCACCGGTGTCAGCAACAACGTGGAACCTGCACACAACACAACCAAAATACTTTGCCCCAATGGTACAGTGAGGTTGTCAATCTCACCGGTCTTGCTGAAAACAAAGATTAGACGTATAGTGTTTAAAACTGTGTATGCTTGCAGTAAGTAAGGAGAGCAGGAAATTGTTGTGGTTGGTTTAACAGTGTGTAAAATGGACCGGGGTTCATAGGTTCACTAGTGGTGTCTCTCCATAAAGATAACATGTTGGGTGAACAAATTACAGCTGAGCAATTGACAAATAAAGTTTGCACCCATAGTGCACATTATAACATGATGACTACTATGATATTTAGTGCGGGCATTACAACAAAATACATAGACCGAAATCCATCTGCATCTACGACTAATAATCCACCCTCAAGTTATCTTCCGAACCCCTTAGGTATTAAATTGCAAGCAACAGATAATCGCATTAAGAAATGCGTGTAATGTAAGCAATGATTATACATGCGGGCACTCTCACCGCTGTTTTCTCCCTAGTGGCAACAACACATCCTCCCCCGTCACGTTTTCGTCACTCGATCACAGGCGAAAAGGAGGCATGAACCCACTATCTAGCATAAATCCCCCCTCTTGGAGTCACGAGCAACTACTTGGCCAGAGCAACCACTAGCAACGGAAAGCATGCAAGATCACAAATAAAAGATGCAATAAATACTATAATCAACTTGGCATAAGGTCAATATTCATCGGATCCCATCAAACACAACATATAGAATTACATAAGATCAATCTCGATCATGATAGGCAGCTCACAAGATCTAAACATGGAGGCATATGAGTAGGAGACAACCATCTAGCTACTGATATGGACCCGTAGTCCAGGGATGAACTACTCAAACATCACTCTGGAGGCAGGCATGGTGATGTAGAAGCCTCCGATGATGATTTCCTCTCCGGCAGGGTGCCGGAAAACAGCTCCAGAACCCTCATGATCTAGGGTTGACGATGACGGCGGTTGCGGAACTTTTCAGGGATTTTTTATCAGGTGCTTAGGGTTTTCCATCCGGGGGAATCAATAGGAAAAAGGGCAAAGGCCGTGGAGGCCAGGGGGCCCCACACCCATAGCTGGCGCGCCGTGCCAGCCTATGGTGTGGCCCCCATGTTGCCCGTTTTCGACTCCTCTTCAGTGTTGTGGATGCTTCCGGGGAAAATAGGCACTTCGGGCTTTGTGGGATCCAATTCCGAGAATGTTTCCAGAACAACTTTTCTGAAACAAAAAACAGCAGAAAATAGGGAACTGGCGCTTGGCATCTTGTTAATACGTTAGTCCCGGAAAACGTATAAAAATGCTATAAATAAGGGAGAAAATATGTAGCAATTGACATAATATGATCATGGAGCATCAGAAATTAGGGATATGTTTGTTACGTATCAACCGGTAGTGCGCCCTGCCACCTCAGCTGCATCAACCTTCAGAAGTGATTTCTTTCTCTTACTGGTCGATTCAACCTTGGTTTCTTTCTGCGGGTAAACTTGCTGATGTGCTCTTGATACCTTCCTCTTGGGGTCTCCCAACGAGTGCAAGATCTGCACCATCAATATGACACCACAAAGATATATCTTGGGTGCATTGCCACTTCTTGACATAGAAGCTCACAATTCAACATTAGAAATAGAGATAACAATGTTTTTTCTTTGGGAATAATGGGGGGAGCGAGAACCCAATGTGTTACGATAACACCCCCCCTATGTCCATGCCCACACCTAAACCCAAACACGTATCAACTATAGGGGTGTGTGCAAGATCCTCAATTCTAACTCCTTGCATCCATGATATTTAGCTCATTCCTCAAAAACATGAATCTTGCATCATAGAGAGGCTTCGTGAAGATTTTCGCGAGATTATCCTTGGTTGGGACATATGCTAGATCAATATCACCTCCTGCCACATGATCCTGGATGAAATGATGACGAATCTCGATATGCTTCGTCCTTGTGTGTTGCACGGGGTTGTAGGCGATCTTGATGGCACTTTAATTGTCACACATTAGCGGCACCTTATCCAAGTGACCATCATACTCTTTGATAGTTTTCCTCATCCATAGAAATTGGGTGCAAGCACTTGCGGCCGCCACATACTCGGCTTCGGCGGTGGAGAGAGATATACAATTTTTCTTCTTAGAAGACCAAATAACCAAAGACCTACCAAGAAATTGGCAAGCCCCGTAAGTAGACTTTCTATCATCTTGATCACCGGCCCAATCCGAGTATGTGTATCCCTTGAGAGAAAATTGTGCCCCCTTTGGGTACCACAAACCAAACCTTGAGGTATGAATCAAATACCAAAAGATCCTATGGACAACCACCAAGTGGCTTTCTTTAGGAGCCTCTTGATACCTTGCACACACACCTACACTCAAAACAATATCGGGCCTAGATGCAGAAAGGTAAAGCAAAGAACCAGTCATAGAACGATACAAATTTTCTTCCACATCTTTACCGTACGGATTCCGCTTGAGGTGACATTTGAGCTAGATAGGAGATGGCTTCTATTTTGCACCTTCGAAAATAAACCTCTTCATCATTTCTTGGGTATACTTGGATTGAGAATTAAAGTCCCACGAGCCAATTGCTTGATCTGAAAGCCAAGGAAGAATTTAAGCTCTCCCATCATAGACATCTCAAACCTGTCTGTCATAAGCTTCGAGAACTCATTATTAAAAGCTTAGTTAGTTGAGCCAAATATAATATCATCCACGTAGAGTTGGAATATGAAAATCTCTCCCTTTACCCACTTTGTGAAAAGGGTGGGGTCAATCTTCCCAACTTCAAACCCACGGTCTTCCAATAACTCTCTATGGTGCTCATACCACGCACATGGTGATTGTTTAAGTCCATAGAGCGCCTTATCGAGCTTGTAGACATGGTTAGGTAAGTTGGGGTTCTCGAACCACGGATTGCTTAACATATACTTCCTGTTTCAGTGGACCGGTTAGAAAATCACTTTTGACATCCATTTGTCGCAATTTGAAATTATGCAAAGATGCATATGGAAGAAGGATATAAATGAAATCAAGGCAATCCATGGGAGCATAGGTTTCATCAAACTCAATGCCTTGTAATGAGAGTTGTTTACTCTCGTTGGTAAACCCCAAGAGGAAGGTTGTGAAGAGTGCAGCGGAAAGTTTTCCTCAGTAAGAAACCAAGGTTTAATCGACCTGTAGGAGGAAGGAGTAACTTAAGAAGGTTGAAGCGGCTGAGATGGCAGGGCGCACTACCGGTTCAGAAACAACGTGGAACCTACACAACACAATCAAATCACTATTCCCCAACAAAGCAGTGAGGTTGTCAATCTCACCGTTTATGCCGAACACAAAGAGGTTAAACATATGGTGTGGAAAATAGTAGGAAAACAGTATGAAAGAAGTAGTAGCAGTATGAAATCGGTAGGTGTTTGATCAGTATGAGGAAAAAGGACCGGGGTCCACAGTTCACTAGCGGTGTCTCTCCGTGAAAGATAAATAGCATGTGTGGTGAACAAATTACAGCTCGACAATTGACAAAAATAAAGGCTGCACCGTAGTGCATATGCAAGACATAAAGATTACTATGTGATTCATGCGAGCATTACAACAAAATACATAGACCGTCATCCAACTGCATCTATGTCTAATAATCCACCCGCCGAATATCATCCAAACAAACGTTGGGTATTAAGTTGCTAGAAACATATTATCGCAGTAAGTAGAGTGTGTAATGTAAACAATATAAACTAGGTAAACACCGTTGTTTATCCCTGATGGCAACAACACATCCTCCATCCGTCACATTTCTGTCACTCGAGCACATATGCAAAGGATACATGAACCCACTATCAAGCATAAATACTCCCTCTTAGAGTTACTATCATCTACTTGGCCATAGCATCTACTAATAACGGAGAGCATGCAAGATCATAAATAACATATGCATGAAGATAACATGATAGATTGATAATCAGAATACATAGCATTCAACATTTATCAGATCCCATCAAACACAACATGTAACATTACATAAAGATAATCTCGATCATGTGAGGCAGCTCACGAGATATAAACATGAGGTACAAAGTGAAGAGAACAACCATCTAGCTACTGATATGGACCCGTAGTCCAGGGATGAACTACTCACGCATCACTTCGGAGGAGGGCATGGTTGTGTAGACCCCTCCGGTGATGATTTCCCCTCCCGGCAGCGTGCCGGGGAGAGCTCTAGAACCCTCCCGATCTCGGGTTGACGATGACGGCGGCCTCAGGTGTTTTTTGGGACGAAGTGGTATATCCTTAGGGTTTACGTCTCGGGCGGTATGAATAGGTGAAAGGGCAAAGGCGGTGGAGGCCTGGGGGCCCCATACCACCCCATGGCGCGGCCAGGGCGACGCCCTATGGTGTGGGCCCCGTGTGGCCCCTCTCCGGATCTCTTCGGGACTCCGTGAAACCTTCGGGAATTTTAGGACATCCATACTTAAAATTTTCCAATTCCGAGAATATTTCCACAACAACTTTTCTGAAACTAAAAACATCAGAAAACATGGAACTCGCTCTGTGGCATCTTGTCAATTGGTTAGTCCGGAAATTAGATAAAAATGACATAAAGTGTATAGCAAACATGTGGGAAACAACAAGAAAACACCATGGAACATCATAAATTAAGGATACGTTTAAGACGTATCAACATCCCCAAGCTTAGTCCCTACTCGTCCTCGAGTAGGTAAACGATAAAAACACATAATTTTTGAGGTGACATGCTACCAACATAAACTTGATCATCAATAGAGTAAAAGCATAAGTAAGCTGCGATCATAGAACTTAAACACAAGCACGATAAATAGAATTTTAATAATAAAGCATAACAATCAACTTGCATCATGAGAAGTAACACAAATAAAAGATCATGAATAACAATGCAACAAAAGTTATGCGATTGTTTCAAGTATAGAGAAAATATGGAAAAATGATATTCCGCTCGTACTTAAGAGTGAGGAAAAACATTCAAAGTTCACGAGGAAGACTAAAAAAATTAATTAGAGAACAAGCAAACACACATCATGAATCAATTAATAATATTTCTGGAACAAATGCACATAAAACTCAGAATGTGCAAATTTTGGTTTTGGGGAGTTCGATGCACGAGTAGAGCTCATACTCAGTACAAGTGGAGGCTAGCAAAAGACTGGGAGAGATAAATGAACATGGAGGCTATTAGTGACTGGTTCATACTTCATAGTCATAAACATGGTGTGCGCATGCGCCAAGTCAACGAAATAAAACATTCAAAGGAGAACACCACAAATTTAAGCTTCAATATGACAAGAACAACTCATGATTATTTCAATGGAACATTAAACACTCTAAGATATTTGAGGATAATCATGATACTAAATAACCACAACGATTTAGAACTAAAATAACATCTATCATGATATGAAAAAGTCTAGCCACAATCTATACAAGGTTCTACTTGCATCGTTATAAATTCTACTACAAGCAGGAATTTTTTCCCACCAAGCACCATACAAAACATGCTTTAACAAAAAATCTCTAAATGCTACTGCAAGAAAACATGAGAGTAATCACATAAAACTACTAAAACTAATAGCTCTGAATAAGAGATGCAATGAAAACACGAGCTTAACAGGAATTTTTGGAGCAACTAGAAGAGAAAAACCAAGAATACTAGCATAGGAAGTATTCAAACGAAAAAGCGGAGCGTGTATCTCTCCCAAACAAAGAATACTAGGGTCCAACTATATTATTGCAGCAAAGAAAATCAAAGAAATCAAAGTAAAACGAAATAAAACAATAGAAAAACAAACAAACGCTCCAAGTAAACTGCATATGATGTGACCGAATAAAAATATAGTTTCACTAGAAGTGACCTGATAGATTGTTGATGAAGAAGGGGATACCTTGGGCATCCCCAATCTTACATGCTTGAGTATTCTAAAAATATTCTTGGATGAATCGGGGGGGCATCCCCAAGATTTTACCTCGCACTCTTCTTGATCACATATATCACCCTCTTCTCTTGACCCTTGAAAACTTCCTTCACACCACACTCAAAGAGTAATTCACATTAGAGGGTTAGTGCAACACTAAAAAAATCCATGTGTTATGTAAGGTCACAATTTCTATTGATACTTTTAAACACTAGCTACAGCCACTAATGTTTTGTTAAGCAAAGAAATCCACTTGACATCGTAAATGAGCAAATGCAAGAAAAATGGCAGAATCTATCAAAACCAGAAGAGTCTGTAAAAACGAATTTGTTCGGGGCACTTACGTTACTCACATTGAAAATTTTAAAAACGAAAAAGTTGCGGAATTATCCTAGCAATAAGCATAAGAAATTTCAGGTAATTCCGATGTTTCTATGATTTATAAGATCTTTTATGGTGGAGAGCAGAAATCTGTTTCGTGCGCAGAAATCTAAAAACCAACTCCAACTCTCGTCAGAATCCTTACTTGGCACTACTAAAAAATGAAAACAAAGATATAAAGGAGTTTCTACAGAAGTATACAACCCCTTGACTCAAATAAAACGGAGAAAAACAAAGCAAAAATAAAACCATGGGTTATCTCCCAAGAAGTGCTTTTCATTAACGCCTTTTAGCTAGGCCCAGAAAAGTGGAATCAAGTATTTTCAAGTGAAGAAGCATCCAAATTGTAACTTGTTCGAATAATGGAATAAAAAGGCAAATTAATTATCTTTCTAGGAAAGTGTTCCATAACTTTCTTGAGTGGGAACTGAAATTAATATTCCCCTCTTTCATACCAATAACAGCACCAACAGCTCGAAGAAAAGGTCTTCCCAAAACAATTGGACAAGAAGCATTGAATTCAATATTCAACAAAACAAAATCAACGGGGACAAGATTACTATTAACAATGATAAGAACATCATCAACTCTCCCCAAAGGTTTATTTCTAACATTATCAATAAGACGAACATCCAGATAACAAGGTTCCAATGGTGGTAAATCAAGAATATCATAGAGTTTCTTGGGCATAACAGAGACACTAGCACCAAGATCACATAGAGAATTGCAATAAAAATAATTCAATTTCATTTTAATAATAGGTTCCCAAGCATCATCTAGCTTCCTAGGGATAGAGGCTTCACATCTTAATTCATCCTCTCTAATTTGCATGAGAGCATTTGTAATATGTTTTGTGAAAGCCATATTCATAGCACTAGCATTAGGATAACTAGCAAGCTTTTGTACGAACTTAAACAATTCATTATGTTGCAATCATCAAAGTCAAGATAATTTTTTATCAAATATAATGTGACCATTGTCTCCCATATTTCTAAAAATTTCAGCACTTCTATCAGGAACATTTTTAGCAGTTTCGGGCAGTTTTGCATTTCTAATAGCAGAAGTGGGAGTTTTTCCAACACAAATTACTTTACCATTGATAGTAGAAGGTTTTCTAGCATGAGAGCATTCAGTTTTACTAGTGGTGGTAATGGTGCAAACATTAGCTATATTATTCTTTCTAGATATTTCATCTTCTCTTTCCCATCTAGCATGCAATTCAGCTAACATCCTAACATTATCATCAATTCGAATTTGGATGGCATTAGTAGCAGCAACAGGATTATCATCTCTGGTTTCAGTTTTAACAGTTATTCTATTAATCAAAGAAGATTGAGCTTCAGACATGGATGAAATAGAAGTTTCAGCATGAGCAATTTTAACTTGCAACCCAGATATTTCTCTATTTAAACTCTAAAGTTGATAGCTGATATTTCTTAGCATAAAAGATTGTTACTCCATGGTTTTGGTAAATAGTTCATTTTTCTCATATTTTTTTTGCATAAAGTCTTTAGTGGCTCTTTCAACTTCTGAAATTCTTTCATTAGACATTCCGGTTCTATCATTATTACCACTATTAAAAGGATAAGGCCTATAATTGTTGCTACCAAAATTATTCCTGTAAGCATTTGTGTTGAAATTATTATTTTTTCATGAAGTTCACATCAACATGCTCTTCTTGAGCAACCAAAGAGGCTAAAGGAACATTATTTGGATCAATAGGAGGATGGCCATTCACAAGCATAGACATAATAGCATCAAGTCTTTCATTCAAAGAGGAGGTTTCTTCAACAGAATTTACTTTCTTACTAGTTATAGCTCTCTCAGTGTGCCACTCAGAATAATTTTACATCATATCATAAAGAAGCTTTATTGCTGACCCCAAAGTAATGGACATAAAGGTTCCTCCAGCAGCTGAATCCAGAAGGTTTCTTGAAGAAAAATTCAGACATGCATAAAAGCTTTGGATGATCATCCAAGTAGTCAGTCTATGAGTAATACAATTCTTTACTAAATATTTCATTCTTTCCCAAGCTTTAGCAACATGCTCATTATCAAGTTGCTTAAAATTCATAATGCTACTTCTTAAAGATATAATCTTGGCAGGAGGATAATATTTTCCACTGAAAGCATCTTTACACTTAGTCCAAGAATCAATACTATTTCTAGGCAAAGACAAAAACCATTCTTTAGCTCTTCCTCTCAAGGAGAAAGGAAGCAATTTCAGTTTAATAATATCTCCATCTACCTCTTTATATTTTTGCATCTCACATAGTTCAACAAAATTATAAAAATGGGCAGCAGCATCATTAGTACCAATACCAGAAAATTTCTCTCTCATAACAAGGTTTAACAGGACATGCTTTGTCTCATAAAAATCAGCGGTAGGATAGGGTGGAGAAATAGGTGTGCTAATGAAATCATTGTTGTTGGTGCTAATAAAGTCACACAACTTAGTGTTCTCATGAGTAGTCATTTTTAACAAGACTAAAAACAGGAATAAAACTACAGCTAGAATAAGAACTTTTTTTTGTGTGATTTTGATAAAGAGAAGAAAACAAGAAAAAATAAAATAAACTAAGAAAAACTAAAACAAAGAAAAGAGATTGGAAGTGAAAGACTCCCCTTGCATAAATTCTCTTCCTCCCCAGCAACGGTGCCAGAAAAATGCTTGATGGGAGCTGCTTGCTCTCGTTGGTAAACCCCAAGAGGAAGGTTGTGAAGATTTCAGCGGCAAGTTTCCCTCAGTAAGAAACCAAGGTTTAATCGACCCGTAGAAAGAAGGAGTAACTTCAGAAGGTTGAAGCAGCTGAGATGCCAGGGCGCACTACCGGTTCAGAAACAACATGGAACCTACACAACACAATCAAATCACTCTGCCCCAACGAAGAAGTGAGGTTGTCAATCTCACCGGTTTTGCTGCACACAAAGAGGTTAAACGTATGGTGTGGAAAATAGTAGGAAAATAGTATGAAAGCAGGAGTAACAATATGAAAGCAGTAGGTGTTTTATCAGTATGAGGAAAAAGGTTTGGAGTCCATAGTTCACTAATGGTGTCTCTCCATGAAAGGTAAATAACATGTGTGGTGAACAAATTACAGCTCGGTAATTGAGGGAAATGAAGTCTGCACTGTAGTGCATATGCAAGACATAAATATTACTATGTGATTCATGCGGGCATTACAACAAAATACATAGATCGTCATCCAATTGCATCTATGTCTAATAATCCACCCTCTGAATATCATCCGAATAAACGTTGGGTATTAAGTTGCTAGCAACAGATTATCGCAGTAAGCAAAGTGTGTAATGTAAACTAGGTAAACACCGTTGTTTTCTCCCTAATGGCAACAACACGTCCTCCATTAGTCACATTTCTGTCACTCGAGCACAGATTCAAAGGAGGCATGAACCCACTATCGAGCATAAGTACTCCCTCTTGGAGTTACTAACATCTACTTGGACAGAGCATCTACTAATAATGGAGAACATGCAAGATCATAAATAACATATGCATGAAGATAACATGATAGATTGATAATCAGAAGACATAGCATTCAACATTCATCAGATCTCAGCAAACACAACATGTAGGATTACATAAAGACGATCTCGATCAGGTGAGGCTGCTCACGAGATCTAAACATGAGGTGCAAAGTGGAGAGAAAAACCATCTAGCTACTTCTATGGACCCGTAGTCCAGGGATGAACTACTCACGCATCACTTCGGAGGAGGGCATGGTGGTGTAGACCCCTCCGGTGATGAATTCCCCTCCCGGCAGAGTGCCGGGGAGAGCTTCGGAACCCTCCCGATCTTGGGATGACGATGACGGCGGCCTGAGGTGTTTTTTGGGACGAAGTGGTATATCCTTAGGGTTTACGTCTCCGGGGGTATAAATAGGCGAAAGGGCAGAGGCGGTGGAGGCATGGGGGCCCCACACCACCCCATTACACGGCCTAGGGGCGCGTCGCCCTATCGTGTGGGCCCCCTGTGGCCCCCCTGCAGGTCTCTTAGGGACTCTGTGGAACCTTCGGGAATTCTAGGACCTCCGGAAACACTTTTCTGAAACTAAAAACAACAAAAAACAAGGAACTGTCTCTCTGGCATCTTGTCAATAGGTTAGTCCGGAAAATAGATAAAAATGACATAAAGTGTATACCAAACATGTGGGAAACAACAAGAAAACAACACAGAACATCGGAAATTAAGGATACGTTTATGACGTATCACCTTCCACTTGAGTGTAGCCTTGAGCCACCAATCTTGCTTTGTTCCGTATGAAAATACCATGCTCATTTTGCTTATTCTTGAAAATCCACTTAGTGCCAATAACGTTGTGGCAATTCTTTGGCTTCTCAACTAGCTTTCGAACTTTATTGCGCTCAAAGTTATTTAGCTCATCATGCATAGTTTCCAACCAATCGGAGTCCTCAAGAGCTTCAAACACTTTCTTTGGCTCCACAATGGATATGTGAGCTTGATGCTCACTAAAGTTTGCCAATTGCCTTCTTGTGTATCTTTTAGCTTGAACATCTTCGAAAACCTTGTCATCAGATGCATCAATACGCTTCAAGGCCTTTCTAATCCTTCTAGCAGGACGGGCTTTGATCTCCTCATTATTGCAAAGAGGAATCACTAAATCATCTTGATCATTTGGGTCCCCGTCTTGACCGGTTTGTTGGCCTTGATCATCATCATCATCAACAGTTTCTTCAATTTGTGGAGAGGAGGACAAAGAAGGTTGATCTTGGCCTTGACCTTGACTAGCTTGCATGATAGGAGTGGTTGTTTCTCGCATAGTAACTTGGTCAACAAGAGGAGGGTCTTGAGCTTGTTCTTGGGTACGTGCATCACTTGGCTCCTTGGCTTGATGTTATATTGTAGAGGAGGGCTCCTCTTGGGTAGAGCATAGTTCTTCGCGAGTTTCCACAAGGTGTCCCTCAATGGGGCGGAAAAATCCCACACCATCCTTCCTATGGCTTCTTGAGGCATTTCAACATCTACATTAGAAACATGAAATTGCGCCACTTGGGAGCCATCATTTTCCTCGAAAACCACACTACAGGATTCTATGAATATCCGTGAGGTTATGTCAAAGACCCTATAAGTGTGGTATTCGGCACCGTAACCAACAAATGTACCCTCAATAGTTTAGATTGCAATTTAGACAACCAAACACCCTTTATCAAATAGACACACTTACAACCGAAGACACGGAAGTAGGACACATTGGGTGTGTTGCCGGTGAGGATTTCATATGGAGTCTTCTCTAAGCCCTTGCGAATGTAGAGGCGGTTGGAGGAGTGGCATGCGATAGATATGGCTTCGGCCCATAAATATTGGGGAGAAGACTACTCCGCCAACATGGTCCTTGCCATATCCAATAGAGTTCGATTCTTCCTTTCAGCTACACCATTTTGTTGAGGGGTATATGCAGCGGAATATTAATGACGAATATCCTCTTGACTAAGGAATCCATTCAAAATGCAGTTCTTGAACTTGGTGCCATTGTCACTCTGAATAGCCATGATAGGAACATTGTGTTGACATTGCACTTTATTGGAGAAGTCGATGATGGTTTGTTGGGTCTCACTCTTTGACTTGAAGAAATAAACCCAAGTGTATCATGAATAGTCATCGACAATCACCAAGCAATACTTCTCGCCTCCAAGACTTGCCTCGGGCACGGTACCAAAGAGATCAACATGGAGAAGCTCCAAGATCCTCTTTGATGAGATAGTGGTCTTGGACTTATGGGAGGCATCATGCATCTTTCCTTCAACACACGACCTACAAACGCGACCTTTGGAAAAGGAAAAAAAATTTAGTCAGAGGATTAGGCCACCTTTGTGAAGACTTTGCAAAGTTCTCATGTTGACATGGGATAGGAGGTAATGCCGCAACCATCCCACATCCGCCTTTCCAAAAAGACACATCGCTTGAGAGTTGGTAATCTTCGAAAAGTCCACCACAAACAACTCATTTTTGACATGTCCCATGTATGCGATGTCAAGATTCTTGCTCCTCAAAAGGACCACAATATCAGGATCAAAGAATACGGAGAAAACCATCTTCCCTAATGAACAAAATGAAAGTAAATTGTAACCAAGGGATTCTACAAGCAAGACGTCCATGATAGTGATATCCGGCGCAATCAAAACCTTGCCAAAACCCGTTACCTTAGACTTGGACTTATCTCCATAAGTTACGGTTGCATCATTTGTATTTGGGCGCAACTCCGTCACAAGTTCTTTGCTTCCGGTCACATGGCTAGTCCATCCACTATCAATTATCCATTTCGACCCACTGGAAGCATAGTTCTGAAAGAAATCATTGACTAGAGTTAGGACCCGAGGAGGGTTCCCTCATGTTAGCAACAAGGGTCTTTGGAACCCAAATAGTATAGTCAATGAAAATCTCAATTGGACCAACATATTTAGCTTGCACAACACCATAATAATCAACATATAAGAAATGGGGTGGATTTTTAGTTCCCGCGGGGTTGCTACGAGTAGTGTCGTCCCTAATGACAATACCACTCGAAGCAACATTCTTCTTAGCTTGTGCGGTCTTGGCCTTGTTCTTCTTCTTCTTGTTGTTCTTCTTCTTGGCAACATAGCCTAGACCTTGCTTGCCCACTTTTGGTTTAGGAGCAACCACTTGTGGCTTGGGAGGAACTTGTGGCTTAGAAACCACAACCTTCTCAACACACGGGCTCTTTCCCTTGAGCCTTACTAGATCTTCCTTCAACCTAGAATTGATTCAGTTGAGTTTGAAGTTGTTCATGTGACTCTTTGAGGGTAGAGTGTTCACTCTCCAAGGCTTTGTGGGCCTTGGTAATCTTCCCAAACTCCTCGGTTAGTTTATCATGACCAACACACAACTCAACCTTATCCTTTTTAGCTTTCTTAAATTTAGCAATTGCAACCTTATCCTTGAAGTTGTTCATAGCACGCTTGCGTAGCTCGAGTCGTTTTCCTAGCTGTGTTCGGTGGTGTTTTCTTCCCGGCTTATTGTGGGGGTGCCGGCCCCGGCATGCTAGTGATGTTGTCGTCCTAGTAGTTGTGACTCTGGTGGTGTTGTTTCCCCAGCGTGCGTTTGTGTGGGTCCTTGTTAACTATTTGCTTTTATTAATCTTAATGCAGGGCAATCTATTGTATTTTATCTTAAATCTTCTTCACCTCCTGTGTGCACGGGACGAACATGAGAACTCCTACATTTTTTATTTCCTTTTTTAGATATTTAGAATTTTTTTAATTAGCTGGCAGGTGGGACACAGTCCAAATCAGAAGCTCCCTATGCCACGTCAGCCTTTAGGTGGGTCCTGCATGTCAGCCTGAGTGTAAATTGGCGTTCAAGTCGTGATCAATGCGAGTTGCAGCAAGTTTAAAATTTTGTGCTGGTTTTTTGCGATCGTATGTCAAAATGGTGATTTTCTATTCATTTTCGTAAAATGTGGCAGTTCTACGCTAAACACTCCGGTCTTTTAGGTTCACTGGGCACCGCGGGTACAACATCAACTAGGTAGTGGGAGGAACAACTCTGGCAGGCTTGCTTACTTGTGTGCTAAAGACGAGTCTATGACACTGCATGCCAAAATAGGCCGTAGCCCCGCTATATTAATATAGAAAACACCCGATACAACCAACATACATGCAATGCTGGGGCGGCAGCACACTGATCACGCCCAAAAAAACAAGAAAAGAAGGGGAAAAAAGGAAAACACCGTCGGCATCGAGGCACGGCGAAAGACGGAGAAGACTCGCAACCGCTGCGCCCACCGAAGAATGTCCACCACGCTCCCAGCCCCCGGAAGCATCTCATACCAAGCAGTACCTCCAAGAAGAGGACGACGCCGACGTCGCTACTTCCCGGACAGCTCCACTGGTTTCCTGGAGCATGTCCTAGGGTTTCCCCTGGTACTCTAGGGGGTGAGAGGGAGGTACTCCGACGCCCTTCAAGAAGGAAGGCGTCACCGCGTCAGGGTCTCAACGACAGGGATTTCTCCCGACCTCCAAAACACCACACCCCCACGCTCCATAAGCCCCCACCAATCTTGCCGCCCCTGGCACGCCACCTCGATCTTGCAGTCTTCTCCGTCATCTCCCCGTTGCCCAAGTCGCGAGGTCGATAGGTCCGAGTAGAGGCATCCAAACAAGGGTCAGCAGTGCAGTAGCACGCGGGAGGGATCTACCTCTACTGCCTTTCGGTGATAGCCGACCGGATGCAGCCACAGAGCAAACCAGGCCCTCCTAGCCCGGCCGAGCCCCAAGGGACCGTAAAGCTCTATAGCCGCACTGCAGCAGGAGCGCCACCGCCGCCGTTAACCCTCGCAAGCACCCTTGGGACTCCGACCCACCGGGAAACTTCACTCATGGACGCCCCCAACACCGCCCGCTTCTCGCCGCCCACACAGCCAAAAAGCAAGGCCAGCACCACTGCCACGACGCTCGCCGTAGAACGCCCGTGCAGTTCACCTTCCAGGGCCGCCGCCCCGGCGTGTACGACCTCGAACTGCGAAAAGGACTACACCACGCGAACAGCGAAACTGGCGAGGTAGGACAACAAATGATCCGAACCCACGTAGACGGTAGCAGCAGCTAGTAGGAGGAGACCAGCTGTCCTCCTCCGCCACAGGCGGCCACCGACCGGAGCCTGTCAGGCCCAGATGAGCTAGATCCTTCCAAATTGGCTAGATCCGACCTAGATCAGGCTCGACTAGCCTCGCCGCCGCGCTGCAGCACCATGGCCGCTACCGCCATCCACCTGTAGGTCCTTTCTTGCCCCTACCGCCACCATCCTCGTCGGAGACGACCCTAGCCAACTTGGACGAGTCCACCGAAGCTCTCAGCGGTCCACCGGACGTCGCGAACCAGGGGCGGGAGGGGCATAGACAACCAGCGGACGAGCTTCCGAGGATGGCGCAAGGCCAGATTCGCAGCGGCGAAGAAGGTCTTGGCCCCGACCTTGGAGAGCACCGTCATGGCTAGCGACTTCGTAAGCACCAAGCAGAGACGACGCCATGGCGGAATCGGGTCTGGTGGGGAGCTGCCGATTGGGGACAGCACCCCAACAACAAGCGACCACGCGCGTGCCCGGCCGCACCTACAAGCCCAGATCGGGGCCCTGCTGGCCCAGATCGGGCCCGCCTAGGCCGACGGCCAACGAGCCCCTGCCCCTGCCCCCGACCGCACCGCAGGCTCCCAACGCCGACGTGGGAAAATCTCCGCCGCCGTGCCGACCTCTGCCGCCAGTCGAGGCTTTCACCGAGTAAGCACCGCCGCCGGCCGCCACCGTCCCGCGCGGGTAGAGAGGAGCCGCCGCCACCGGCACCGCACGGGCTTCGCCCGGCAGCTCCCGCCGGCGGCGGCGGAGGGGAGGCGAGAGGAAGGGGGACGAAGGCGGCGGGAGGAGAAAGGCCCGCTCGGTCGCCCGCGGGGACGACGCGGACGAGCGCCTCACGAGGGTTTTTTCCGCGGACACTGCATGCTTTGTCCATGAACTGCAAAACGGGCACAAGAAATGAAGGACATCAGTGTTTGATGAAGAAGCGTGTCCATAACAAAATACATTATAAGATGCTTCTGAGGCTAATCTACTCCCTCCGTCTCATAACAATCGCCCCAAAGTTGGACAAAAGTGGATGTATCTAGACATATTTTAGTGTTAGATATATCTATTTCTGTCCAACTTTGACAAAATTAATATGAGACAGAGGGAGTACAATCAGATCGAGGGCCAAAACTCCAACAAACTACCAAGAGAATCAAGAGATGCTATAATTCTATCGTCAGGGACACACGCGAGCATACAACCCGTTTGAGAGAACTAAGGGCATCTCCAGCCGTCCCCCCCAGAGCCCCCCCAAGCGGCGTTTTTGGCGCCGTTTCGCACCAGTCGCCCCCCCAGGAATCGATTTAGCGCCGCTTTCCGCCGTTTGGCGCCGCCGAACCCAGCGCGCTGGGTTCGGCTTGGGGGGCGAAATGCGCGCGTGGGCCACGCCTGTCGGCGACGGAAGACGATTTCCCTCTCTTTTTTTGGCGCTTCCCTCCACTTTCCCCCCGGTCCATTCCCGCCATTTCCCCCCGCACCCGAGATCTACGCGCCATGGCTCCCGCCCGATTTACAGGACCCCGCGCCGCCGCCACCGCCGTTTCCATTCCCGCGGCCTCCGAACCGGCCAAGAAACCGCACAAGCCAAGAGCACCGAAGGAGCGGCCACCCGGCATGTCGAACAAGGAGTGGATCGCCGAGAGGTCGCGCCTGGAAACGGCCAACATCAAACGCCGGGGGAGGGAGGCGGCGCAGCGGCAGAGGCAGCTGATGGCGCAGCTGCAGGCGGAGGAGCAGGCCGCCGCCGAGGAAGACGACCTGGAGGACGAGGAGGAGGAGGCCGCGCCGGACGAGCCACCTACGCCGGCCGCGGCGCCGCTCGCCAAGAAGAAGAGCCCTTTCGGCCCCCGGTTCGCCGGCTGGAAGCAGTCGCCGTCGCCGTCGCCACGCATGTCACCGCACCCGGCGCCAGCGTGGTTCGTCGAAGGCGATTCCCTGGGAGGTTTCAACCCCAACCTCACCTTCCCCTACCGCCCGCCGATGATGTATGGTGCCGCGCCGGGCTACGCAGCTTCCCCATCCCACAGGCCGTGCGATTCTCGCCGGACTTCAGCCCCAGGACAGCTACATGGAGGAGATCATCGCGTCCGGCTCGATGGCGACGGCGGCGAGCCCGGGCTTCCTCGAGAACAGCGGGGAGTTCTTCACGCAGGGCGGTGGCGACTACGGCGAAGGTGCCTCCGGCAAGCAGGCGACGGAGGAGCAGGGCGAAGACGACGACGTGGACGAGACGCCCGTGGTGCCAGAGGGGACAGATCCGGTCGGCGAAGGCCGGAAGCGCCGTGGTCCTGGCCGTCCCCGCAAGGAACCCAAGGTGCCCCTGCCCCCCGCCGAGCCTCGCATCAAGTGGCTCCTCGCCGAGGCGTGGAAGACGGTGAGCATGGACCCGATCGTCGGCGCGAACCAGCACGTCGACAACTACTGGAAGCGGGTGAAGACGGCGTACGACGAGCGCCGCATGATCGATCCCTACTACGCCCCATGTGTCGCCGACCGCGGCCAGAAGGCCATGGCGAACCATTGGGCCAACATTCAGGCGTCGTGCAACAAGTGGCACGGCATCCAGGAGGAGATCTCGGCGACATCCAGGAGGATGCCGCGCCAGCTGACCGCTCCGACGCGGTCATCGACCTGGATGCTGCGCCGAGCTCGCCGCCTGCTCCGACGCCGGCCGACGCGTCTGCCTGATCGCCTACGTTTGCCCACGCCGCGCGCGCCCGTCTGTGTGATTCGATCTGGACTGTATTTGATCGCTCACCTGTGGCGTTTTTTGTAATATGATCGCCCGAAACCATGGCTGCCGATCGCCGAACTAGGGCTCTATTTTTTGGGGCGGGAAGATGAACTTTCGAATGGTATCGGTGCTTTCTTTTCTGGGCCGCCGAACGGCTGGTGAAATCGTCCCCCCAAGGTTTTGGTGCGGGCCGGCGCTATCGCTAAAAAGCGCCGATCTGAAACCTGGGGGGCGAACGACTGGAGATGCCCTAAGTATCGACGAAAGACTGAGACGATATTGCAAGGTAAGTGTAAGTTTTGACCAAATTTCAAGACATGAGACCATGTATTATCTAAATGTTTTGATAAGTGAGGAGTGGCTAAATGAAACTTCTCGTCCTTTTTCTAGAAAAAAGTATAGGCTTCAACACCAACTTCTACTACTAGTATGCTCTTGCCCCGTTTTGATTCGGGACTCAGGCCGGTCCGCCTTTTCGGCCGATCTCGAAATCGACCCGAACAGGTACCTACCCCGAGACTCGATGAGGATGGAGGAGTGCTTCCATATCATCAAACACGTAAGTCCGGGCCGGGACTCGCACGCAAGGCAGGTAGACACGGTACACATCGACTACAAGCTACAAGAACCGTCGGTCATCAAGGCGTACGGCACGAGGAGGCGATTCTCGAGATCGAGGCGTGGCTGCAGCGCTCGATCGATGGCCGACGTGGAGGATCCCGGGGTGGCGGAGGCGGAGGCGGAGCCCGGCGAGTGCAGCAGGCGCATGCTCCTGTGCGGGGTGGGCTCCGTCTTCTTCGCGCTCCTCTGCGTCTCCGTGCACACGATGGAGTTGCAGGAAGCCCACCCGGAGTCGACGAGTGCAGCCGTGAACGCCCTGGGGCTCCTGGCCTTCCTCCTCGCACTCTGCTTCCTCCTCATCTTCCTGGTCCTCGTTGTTGAGCGGATCCTCGGCAATCCGGAGGGACGTCGGTTTGTGGATGTCTTGATCCAGTCCGATAGGTTTATTCTGCATGAATGCGTCCATGAGTTTATCCGCATGGATCAGTACCTTAAAGCTCAGCTTGTAAATGAGCAATAGTCTCTCTCACCCCATATTGATTAGCGTTTGGACTTTGGATTATCTTCGTTCTTCAGTCTTCGACTCTTTTGCCTCTCCCAGTGTACACGATCAGCACTCTTAGATGTAGTGAATCACATACTCTTTAATCCATAAACCCGCAGCAGTTCTAATATGATTTATATATCTATTATTATTGAATTTATTTCATATATATATTTGGTTTAAATTACTTCCAGTAATTACACAGTAATTCCTTTAAACATTGAAAAACAATAAAATAGTTCAACAACCATGAGAATCTTATACGAACTTTGCAACATGCCACTATATCTTACACAAACTTTGTTTTGCTACCACCAAATATTGGGTCTAATTTTGTTTTGTTGCCTCTCCAAATGCAATCCCGACCAACTCTGTTATGCGAACGAAGAAATCCTTAATGATACCATTAATAAAAAGGGCAGCCCGGTACAGTAGCTCTCACTTGTGCAGGGCGTACGTGAGGAAGCGTCTGAGCGCTTTGGGTCTTTAGTACGCAGCATTTCCATAACAATAGGCACCGATTCTGTTATGGTAACAGCGAAATTCTTAATGATACCATTAAATAGAAAGGGATGCCCGGTGCAGTAGCTTCCGCTTGCGCAGGGAAGCGTCTGAACACTTTGGGTCTTTAGTACGCAACATTTTCTTACAATTCTGCAAGAGGTTGTTTATAGGATTTGAACATGTGATCACCGTTGCGCCAAGCCTCGCCTTTAATAATACTATACATTCCTAACAAAAAATAAGTTGCGAAAGAGTAGTGATGTGGCTACGACAGTGTCCAACACACCGAATCAACCCATCGGTATATGGGATTAAACCTGTCTGATTATGTACGTCGGATGCAAATGTGTCATACCTGGAGCAGAGCAGTTCCGGTTGCCCAAAAATAGCTTTGCAATAGTTCTACCGGCCCCACTCGCTTTCCCCGGATACAATATAATCATTAGCTTAGATTGTTATAAAAAAAATAAGCTGCATCCATTGAAGACAACAAGTTTATCGACTTTAATTGTTGTAAAGAAATCATCACTAGCAAAAAAGGTACAAATGCGTGCCCTATTTTTCCTTCTGAATTTAGGATGCCGCAAGGCTAGTGGAATATTGGCTCTATGGTGTAGAGGTCCGGCTGAATTATTATTTGTTATTAATTTTATTAAATCCATGTCATTTGAGTTTCCCTCCTAAGTCCGCACCTTAACCCATCATGTCTATTTGTTAAAATTCACACATCTGTGAGAAGAATCAAGCCTATATTAGATGTCTATAACCAAAAAACTTAATTAGACATAAGATATACACGGAGTCCACTTAGGTGTAAAGGGAACTTTATTTATATCCATTAGAGATTATAGGGGCCTAAGAAACTCCTATATTTACTTGTGTATCTTTGGTCTAGATAATATATAACATCATAGCCTGGTAGAACAAGAGGTGATCGGGTGAGAGACGAAGGACAAGCCAATGATAGCAGCAACAAAGTCGATAACTATGAGTTGAGAAGGAGTCTAACCATGAAAATGAAGTCAAATGGAGGGGCACATAATGTTTACTAAAGGGGAGGGGGGAGAACACAAATATTCCACAACTGCTATCCAAGAACATGTCACTCTAGCCGAACATATTCGTGAAAATATTGTATGTATCACGCGAAAATACTAAAAAAAATGCACCATGACGATAAAGCGGTGTAAAAACCAAAAATAGCGTCGAGGCGGACATGGAGAGAAATGGGGAGGAGAAAGACTGCCCTACATATTCTCTTCTTGGAGAAACCAACACATGTGTTAAGGAGGAACAAGTCCGGATGGCAATGGGGCCCCAAAACCCGCAAACCTGATGGGTACCCACATTAAATGGCTAGGGTTTGGTTGAAAAATAGACCCACGGGTCTGATTATCGGTAAGAACTTAGACCCATCGGGTCTAGCGGAGGCGGGTTTGGCTACCCTACAACTCGCAGACCCGACAACACTAAGTGGCCCCCACATGTTATTGTCTAGATGAAACTAATCCCCACTCCCAGCCCCACCGCCCGCTTGTCCCCACTCCCCACGCGTGACTCGTAAATGCGCCGCCGCACCTAGGCCCCCAGCACCCCAGCCTTGGCCCTCTTCCTCTGACCCTACTCCCTGCTTTCCCGTCTACCTCTCTCACATTTCACGAATCGAGATCTGCTTCCTCCGGTCGTCCTCTTCCTCTCCTTCCTCCGCTCGCCGGCCGCCCTTCCTCTGCTTCCTCCAGTCGCCGACTCCATTCCCTACTGCTAGAGCTCCTCCTACCCCAACATCTGCACCATTCTCGTGCCCCTACCTCTCCTCCTCCTCGATTTGGTCTCCACTCTGCCGCAAGAAGCGGCCACCGGCAGCCTCATCCTCGACGCTCCTTTGACGACCGCAGCAAAGGACAAGCACGGCCGCTCGCCCCCCTTGTCCTCCTCTCTCGTGGGTCCCCGTCGGGTCCCGCAAACCCGGCGGGTCGCGGGTCTGGTGGGGAGACGGACCCGGCGGCGGGTATGGAGGAGGGTGGCGGTAGCGGGGAGACGTGGTGGGGCGGGTATGGGGGGCTGAACCCGGCCCTAGACCCGGCGGGTGCCATCCGGAGGAACAACCGTATAGGAGAGTGTGGTGGTCACCAGAGAAATGTTGGTGGCATTTAACGTGCATGTACATATCGTATTAGACAAACACGACGTGAAAATACGATATAAAGATCGGTAGATTCGTAAGTATTGACGTTATTTTAAAAGCCAGTCTAGCTAGCGCCATAACATAATATTTTACCCATCTAACATGCCAGTTTCTTCTCAAACTAGTATTCAACCAGTTTTCATTCTACATTTCCGAGCTTCCTAAAATGAATTGGGATCCCATATATTTAAATGGTAGAGACCCAGAATCACATATGAGTATCAACTTATATTAATCCTCCACCGCTCTGGCTTAGAAAGTTTATTTTAAGACTAGAAAGTTTCTATATAAAAATTACAAAGGGTAAGTTCTACATTTAGAGTTAACTCTAAGTTGTGATTCATAAGAAAACATTGTATCATTATTGTAGAATTGATACTCCTCTCTCCGCTAAGTGAGGAATAAGACCTTCTACTTGACCATCCTCCTTTGCTCCGGATCAAGATAAGTTTTATATTTAGAGTTAACTCTAAGTCGTGATTCATAAAAAAAAATATCATTGGAATATTGTAGAATTGATACTCCTCTCCCACTAAGTGAGGAATAAGACCTTTCTACTTGACCATCCTCCTTTGCTCTGGAGCAAGATAGCCAACACATCCGCGACAATGTTAAACATAATTAGAGAAATCCTTCTTTTAGTTTGAAAACAATGAACAATGTCATCATTAACCCTAATACCTACGTTTTTCTCTCTGAATAAACTGATTGATCCAATTACACCATTTTGGATCAAAAACTTTCATATGTTGCAAAACGGTCATTTTACTTATCGTAGGCATGTTCAAATTCAATCTTGAAGAGCGCCCCATCCATCTTATTTCTATGAAGCTCTTGGATAATCTCGTGGAGCACCTCAACACCTTATAGAATGTGGCGCCCTGGCAAAAATGTTGTTTGCGTAGAAAATTCAGCATAAATAGTTCGAGTTCCAGGGATATTTTCATATACCACTTGGTGTTTTACGTTGGAAGCTGCAGGAAGTGCCTCTCAATGTACTTATAGGCTTCATGCACAAATTGGATAAGCGTTGGAGCTTCTCATGACCCGGTTTTTTTATCTTTGTCTAGACTTGTGCTTGTAGAGACCCAAAAGCAGAAGAAGCCCTAGCTACAACCCAAACAAAGATGGCCATGAAGTCTCATTTTATAATTCTAAAACTTTTGGTAGAATTCAGCAGGTGGTCGTGTGATCCCGATGTCATATTATTTTGCATTTAAGAAATAGATTCAAACACTTACTCAACAAGATTAACGGGACGTATGATTTAGGTATGCATCACTAGCTGGAGACGACATGCATGATACGATTCTCTTCACTCGCCAGCGATGAAAGAGCCCAAATCTGGCGATTTATGTCCATCGTCGCTCATTAAGTCATCACTTCATGTATTAATAATAACTAAGACATGGCTGGTGTTTTGAATATGTGGCAAACAAAAGTGTCCTCATTGCTAGTCACTCTGATCCATTTTAATTATTCCCGAATCGTGTGTATCTAGACATGCTACATAAATCCGATTCAATGACAGTTAATATGGATGGGCGGGAGTGGTATCTACAAAGTCCTAGCACACGTTGTCTGATAATTTTTCTCCTTTTTTTATTAAAAGTGGAGGTTCTATACTGAGCCTCTGCATCAAAATGATGCACACAGCCGGTTTTTTATTAAAAATAAAAGTGAACCGCGTAGCCTTACAAAGAGTTTCAAGAATCAACCAAAAATCACCTGTGTGACAAACATCGTCACACCTACAAACTCTTGATGAAGGGGGTGGTTATTGTTGGAGCGGCATACCCTCACCTAACACACCAACGCGTATCATCTAATCCGGTTGCTTCCACCAAGCCGTTCAATGACGAATTAAGAGCACATAACTGATTCAGTAGTCCCGCGGTATACACCGACGTGCACACTCAGAAGCCGCTGCCGCCGAGATCCGCAAAACCATCTTATAGAGATATCAATGCAGAAACCTTGCTCGGCCTGCAATTGAGGCGCCGAAGAGTACCACTTTCCTACGCGTGTCCATCATTCGGCGTCCATCACCGAAACTCCACGGCTCCAGGCCGCCAAGACTCGCCGCCTTCGACGAAGATGAAACACCGCACCACCAATGGACCCCCTCCAGGCATCATCTCGTGTTCCGAAAACGATGCCCCCAAAGGGGTAAACGACACCGAACGTGCCGCCATTGTCCGATCTGGATGCACCAGATCTAGGGTTTCCCCCGAAACATAGTGCAGGAAGCGGGTGAATAGCGGCGGCGACTCCTTGAAGAAGGTGACGACACCCACAGATGCCGCAGTCGTCGTCCTGAGCCCGGTTTGCACCGGCTGCAATCCTCCCATCCGAGATCCGCAGCATTCACGCCGTAGCACGAGCCAAGTCGTGGAGGAGGTCACCGCGCCGTCCCTTGCACCACCGATCTTCCTGGATGGAATTGGTCGTCATCCGCCGCACCACTGCAGATGCAGCCACGCCGTGACGCCCGCGGAAGCGCCACACCTCGCCCTTAGGAGAACCGTGTTGCTCCGGCTCCATTGGGCAAGAGGGGCGGAAGAGAACCCCGTTGTTGGCGGCGCCGGCTAGGCTATGCCCGGCCGCACCTTTTGCCGGTGGCGGAGGAGAGGAGGAGGGTGAGGGGAGGCTGGGGGGTGCGGCGCTGGGGTCGCCCTCCCGCCGCCGCGCGGTTTAGGGATTTCCCCCGGTCCCTCCTAAATCTTCTCCTAAATTTCCGTCCCTCCGGTGGGAATTCCCCCTATGGGCACAAACATATCCTTCTCTCTGAAGTAGCCTTATGGGCACACTAGTGAGCTGCCTGATTGGCCTTTCTACTCACATGTACAATCTCAAAGCTAGTAAAAAGGCCACTTAGCTCTCTCAGTTCTAGACATATACTACTGAATACTGATGATAGATCTGCCAGTACTTGATTCTCTCCACAGCTTGACAACTTCAGAAGCATCTGTTTCAATCTAGACATTATGCAGACCCATGTCCAGTGTTAGCCTCACCCCATCACGAATTACTACGGCCTCCGCAATGAGCGAACTAGCCGCCCTCTCGATCAAACGAGCCGATGCTCTTATCAGTTTTCCAGTGTGATCTCGGACCACTATTCATGTTGATCCTTCAAGTAGATCGTGCTTAAAACCAGCATCGACATTAATCTTGATTGTACCAGGATCTAGAGGTTTCCAGCCAGAAGCAATACGTAATCTCTCCTTGGTACTATTAACTTACCAGCCTGTCGTGGGTCGACTGTTTCTGTACGTACTCCGAGACGCAATGAGATGAGGAGTGTTCTATATCAAGGACATAAATCCGGGCCGGGACTCGCACGTAATCACGTAGACACGGTATACCACACATCAACTACAGATTACAAAAACTTCAAAAAAAAAAACTACAGATTACAAGAACCGTCATCAACGCGTACGGCACGAGGAGGCGATTCTCGAGATCGAAACGTGGCTACAGCGCCCTATCGATGGCCGACGTGGAGAATCTACTGGGGGTGGCGGAGGCGGAGCCCGACGAGTGCAGCAGGCGCATGCTCGTGTGCGTGGTGGGCTTCGTCTTCTTCACGCTCGTCTGCGTCTCCACGCACATGATGGAGTTGCAGGAAACCCACCCGGAGTCGACGAGTGCCGCCGTGGAGTTGCTGATCTTGCTGGTCTTGCTCCTCGCACTCTGCTTCTGCGTCGTCTTCATGGTCCTCGTGGCTGAGTGCTTCCGCGGCAGTCGGGACGGGCATCATCGGATTGTAGATGACTTGATCCAGTCCGATAGGTTTATTCTTTATGAATTCGTCCATCAGTTTATGCGTCGCATGGATCAGCCCCTTGCCGATCAGCATGTAGATGCATAATATAGTCTCACCCATCATGATTAGCGTTTGAATATTTCTTCGGTCTTGCCGTCCGGGTAGTGTTTGTATTTTTTAGATAAAAGATAAAGACTCTGAATTAACAAAGCCACCAGGTAGTGTTTGTTTACATGGAGACAGATAATTAAAGCGGCCGGATATACGTCTTCAACCTTAGCGCGGGCAACGGCAACTCTGTCAGCTCCTCCAACGGCGCCGCGCTCTGCCGCTGCAGCATCTCCACCAGCGGAGTCGGCGTCACTCACCATCGTTGCTGAGCTCAGCATCTGATTGCCAATGAGGCAAGCAATATTGATTTGCTTAGCGCCAAGAGGCTTGCAGGAAGGACGTCGAGCGATGTGCTCCAAGCTCGGTTTGTTGTTGTCTGGTACCCTGTTCTGACCTAGTCGAAATCTCACATATGGGAGGTGATGAATTGTTGTATGATCTTGCACAACATAACCATCGAGAGCGAGTGGGACGGCCCAATGGTTGAGACTGGATCATATTTCAGGTAGCGTTCTCTTGCAAATGTTGATCATCAGGTGCCGACAACATGGACTTCATTCCTCACTATGCGATAAGAGATCCGACACCCACAAGTGCATCAAGATCTGCACCATGATGTGTTGGTATATGGAGACTCAAGGGCACCCCTCAAGTTTGATGTGTTTAATTTGTGTATAAAACTTGTTAAATTATGGTTCCGTTGAAATATTTGATTTTCGTCGAATCTGTGCCAAAATCATACTGAATTTGGTTTAAAATCATGCTACGCTGAATGTTTGCCGAAATTCTTACGAATTTGGACAAAAAAGAGAAATGTACACCGAATTTAAGCAAAAACAAACGGCTAAGACCGAGACGCCTGTGTTCGCGGCTGAAAACCGAAAATAGGGCTGGCAAGCCCCTAATGACGGCTCTGGAGGGACGAAACGGCCAGAGATGCTCATACGTACAGAACGTCGAATTGGCTGGACGAATTCGTGGGCCAAAACCGGTGCCACGCGAAGTGTTCCAGATAGAGGAAACATGCGTCTCGCATGGCTGCCCGATCGTACGTGGCAGTGACATGCTCTCGAATCCAACCGACAATTCAAGTTTCCCCTGTTTCTTAAGCAATCGATTTCATGCTCAGTATTGATGTACGCACGTCGCTGTCCGACAATCTAGATCCACTCGGTAGGATTACGTATACGCTTCCGTCATACATGAGCGGCGTGCACCAACGACGGTTACTCGGATATTTCATCTCTCTTTTTAGAGGTACTCGTATATTTCATCTCGTTTTAAGGGATACACGGATATTTCAAGTGTTGACAAAGACCTCAACTCAATTGTCCCACCAAATTGCAGGTTCGCCGAATTGCAAACTCAATAAATCATCTGAATAATACTAACATTATACTCTTGCTCCTTTTCAAGTTAAAAAATAATTGAAGTTCTAGCCTTGTCTTATGTTTATAGAAAAATACATCAATATAACCCTACCAAATTGTCTCTTTTTTCCAGGGGTACACTACAAATTCAGTTCTATTAGATTCATCATACAGTGCATTTTCATATGTACAGATTTGACGCTACAGGTATTACTATCACATTTCTTATAAATAATTTTGGTCAAACATAAAGACGCTTGACTAAGGACAAACCTAAAATTTCAACCATTTCAGAAGACAATTCATAGACTTTTCCCCAATTCTCTTGGCAACTCAGTTGTATTCTCAGCAGATCATGAATGTAACAAATGTAGGACATGTTGATAACAGATTTATCTTGGTGCAAACCGAGCGCAGGGTCCATACAGAAATACTATCAAAATACACTCTCTAATCGATGATTTGCTGCTGTGTTTCCGGCGCCATATCTCGTCCCATCGAGTGATGCGACCCCAAGTTACGCAAAAGATGCTGTTTCCACCCGTGGACTCTTCCCAGTCGTATGTTTGCGGTCTTGTAGCTTCATCAGGCACTGCGGATACAACATCAGCTAGGTACTGCAAGGAACAACTCTGGCAGGCTCCCCTACTTATGTGCTAATGACGAGTCCATGACGCTGCATGACTTGTCCATGAACTGCAAAATGGGTACAAGAAATGAAGGAGATCAGCATTTGGTAAAGAAACATGTCAATAACAACAAATACATCACATGATTCTTCTGACGTTGATATAGGTATGAATTGTAAACTTCTTAGATGATTTGAACTTCAACAACTACCCAAGGGATGCTACCATTCTATTGTCGCGAGGATACAACCATTGGAGAGGACCAAGCACCAACACCAACAGACCAAGGTATGAAACTTATCTCAAGGTATGAATTGTAAACTTCAGCCAGAATTCAGAACAAATCAGACCATGTACTAATGAAAACTTTCATGCTTCCCCTAGAAGTATAAGCTTCAACACTAACTTCTTAGATGATTTGTTCAATGGTCAGAATGACTAAACTGATCAATCACCAGTTATACAAGCACCTTTCTTTTAAGATACAGCTCATGCATTTAACACCGGACCCACCCATCCAGCATCAACATGACTAAAGCCCACTAGGATCTCTCAACAACAGCAGGCAAAACATATACTGTATTTTTTTTAAAGAAGTTCAGCAGAACATAGCTCAGGCTGTCAGGCATGCCTATGATCTTAAGAATCAAGAAACCTAAGGAGAGTGCCTTCCTTCAAAAAGTATCATCATCCGTATTAATGCGGCAGCTAAGTGGTCCATAAAATGGGACCAATATGTAGGTACATACTGTTGCATTCAATCAGAGACATTTCCACTGGAATACTAGTGTTTCTTTGAGCATACACAATAGCTGACATAGGAGAAGGTTATACCACCCATATTGTTAGGCCAGCTAAGTGCACCTTAAATATGACCAATGTACATATGGTTGCATTAATACTTTTGAACTAACAGCATATGGTTGCATTAATACTTTTGAACTAACAGGCCCAAGAATAGTATTACAAGTAAAATGCAAAGCAAGTGATACCATAACTATCAATGTGTAGTGTGCAACTACACAACATGCTTTGATGACATAAATCATTTACAGCTAGTGCACTACAAAGACCAAGCGACAGCTAAATATCCTATTTATCTTTCACAGGAGCGCATTGCAACAAAGTTTGAACATTGACACATATTTGTAAAAGGTCTTGTTATACAGACGACACAATCAAACAAAGCCCATTCTGTAGGACTGCTACGGTCATTTGGCAGCACATACTTGGAGTTTGATTACTGATACTTCATAACTCAAAACACATAATCAAGATGTAACCGGACTATGTTTTACCTTCTTCATGGAATGTAATTCCCGTCCAAATGGTTCCAGGAACTTCATCTCTATATCTAGAGGCCAAACCTGCATAGAGCATAAGAAAACAGTTAATCCAACATTAGCAAAATGGCTCATAATCTACAATTTTTTAGACTAAACTAGCCATATTAACTTTTGAAATTTTAAGTTACAAACTAATGGCGCTATACAGAGCTAGCGCACATGCAGAAACTTCAACTCTTCAAGGTTAGGCAAGCACACAAGCCAAGCACTATACATGCATATGCAAAAACTGGACAGGTTAAAAGCATAGCTAATTGAAGTACTCAAACACTGAAACATCACATCATAATGTGGAAGCCAATCTATTTACAAGCTTCCAGCAACAGAAAATATGAGCTATGGTATGAGACTATTAGTATCAGACTCGTGATAAACTTAACATAAGTATACACACCATGATACACATGTAGAGAATGATCTCAAACCATCCCCCGTGGCTTCTATTATCTACATAAATCATGATGTAAAATATGAACCATATGGTACCAAATTTTGCAATTTCTGTGGCTGCGAAACACCAGTGGATGATCAACCACAGGCACCAAAGACCAAACTATACAACCATGAGAGGGTATCAAGGTGAAGTATCCGATCATTTTGTAGAATTGGACAGAATCATCAAATCATGATGCACAACAATTGCACGAAAGTATCAAAATCCTGGCGCAGAATTGGGCGGAATGGTGCGGAATTGAGGAGAACAGGCCACAAGTCACCTCACGATCAACAATCACGTCATTAAACAACTTAGATCAACAATATGCACACCGATCAGGCTACTATATTAGCATACTGCGAGCAAAATTGGCGATGAATTCGTACCTTGATCCCCATCAGCCGCAGTGGCGCCTGCTGGCCGGGCACGATGCACTCCGGCCCAGCAGCCTCCGCGACCGCCTCCATGGCGAGCCCAACCCCTATCGGATCCGGATGCTGCAGAGAGGAATCAAAATCAGGCATCCGCCGGCCCCACCTAACAACCAGACCAAACTAACCAACCAACCCGAAATTGAACCAGAGCCGGACCGGTACGTACCTTCATGAGTGCGAGGGCGTAGGCGGAGGAGTCGTCGTGGGCGACCCGGAGGACGGGCGCGTGGTGGATGCGCGGGACGGGGCGGATTCCGGCGGAGCCGGTGGCGGCGACGCGCCAGGGCGCGTCGTCGCCGGCGAGGTGCGGCCGCTTGGAGGCGGCGGCGGTGGGCGAGACGGAGGTGGCCGCCGCGGTGGTGGCGGAGGCGGCGGGCAGAGCCGCGGGCGAGGAGGCGGTGGTGGTGGTGAGGGACGCCATGAGGGGGAGGAAGGCTCCGGTCCGGAGAGGATAAGGGGCAGGGGGAGGAGACGTTCCGTTTGCGTGTTTGGCTCGCTCGCGTGTGGGGGGACGACGCGAGAGAGCGGGCGTGAAGGGAGTAGCGAGGGATCTCTTTATACAACGTGCGGGGGTTGGTTGGTCGGCCCGGGCCGACGCGGTTCTGGGAAGTGGGCGGCCTGGTGGATGACGCGTGGGCCAGGAGTCGTGTTGGGAAACCCGGAGCCGTTCCGTGCAAGGAGAAGTTTGGGTTGGCCTTTGGGGCCGTCTCTGCGCCTGGAATGATCTGTCAAGGCGTGTTGTTGATTTAAATATCTTCTTGCTAGTCTTAATGGTCAAAGTAATGGTGCTAGTTAGATCAAAAGAATTGTTCGTTGTTCTAGGAGAAGCGCACCGGAGTACTATTGGACGTGATCATGAAAATTATGTTAGTCGGATAAAATTCTAGGGCGGTCACCGACCCCATATAAGATTGGAGCAATCTCCACAACTCAACTGGAGGCTCCCAACAATATCTCGCGAGCCACCAAAACTCCGAAATCGCAACAAGCTCCGGAGCAACCAAAACTCCGGGACAACAACAATCGTCTAGGGCACTCCAAGTACCCAAGAGAACAAGCTCAAGGGCACTCCAAAAACTCAAGAGTAACAAGCTTCTCAACTTTTCACTTGAACAAATCCTCGTAGACAACTCAAACCGATGCAACATATGCAATGGCAAGAACACAAGAAGTACTCAAATCCTTCACTCTCTCAAATCCCACCAAAGCAACAAATGCTATGAGGGGAGAAGAGAGGAAGAACAAGAAACCAACAAATGAATCAACGAGATCTATATCCAAAGATTTCCAGGAGAGATGGCTTAGTGGACTAATAGATCGGGTTCTCATCTCTCTTTTCCCACTAATTGGAGGTAAGAATCATGGAGGAATAGAGAGAAAGCAAACTTCAAGAGGTCAACAATGGTGGTACAACGGTTAACTCACCCTTAGCAGTTCGCCATTACGAAGGGACGCCATATCCATGATGGAATCTTGGCGCTACATGAAGTAGTTCATGAAGTGAAGGACCGAGACTTCCAGAAAGGCCTATGATCGTTTAGACTGGACGTTCTTGCGTCAAGTCCTCGAACGTAGGGGGTTTGATAACCGGGTCAAATACTGGATTATGAAGCTTGTAACGTCCGGTAACATGGCGATTAATATAAATGGGGAGATTAGACCATTCTTTAGGTCCTCATGCGGGGTGAGACAGTGGATCCTATATCCCCATCTTGTTCAACATGGCAGTTGAATCCATTTCGACTATCCTGGGGTTGGCTAAGGAGGCCGGCCACATCTTCGGTGTGGTTGGCCACCTGATCCCAGGAGGAGGGGTGACCCACCTCCAGTATGCGGATGACACTATGATTATGGTGGAGGGTTCGGACCACCTGAAATTCCTCCTCCTCTGTTTTGAAGCTATGTCGGGTCTCAAAATAAACTTTGACAAAAGCGAAGTGGTGGTGATGGGATATCCTCCAGAGGAAAAACAACGGATTGCAGATAATTTCAACTCCAAAATGTCCTCTTTTCCGGTGGATTATCTGGGGTGTCACTTGGGGATTCGAAGATCTTGATGCGGGACCTCGAACCCCTTATAGAGCGGGTCAGGAAAAAGGCGGAACCATGGTGCGGTAGGTTCATCTCTAAGGGGAGCAAATCCGTACTTATTGACTCCTGCCTTTCTAGTATGCCTATGTATATGATGAGCCTCTACCTCCTCCCGGAAGGGGCCCATAAGGCTTTTGACAAGGAACTTTCACGGTTCTTCTGGTCAGCCTCCAATGGCCAGCAAAAATATCATATGGTCAAGTGGGAACATGTTTGCGCCCCCAAATATTTGGGGGGGGCATAGGGATTTTCGCGTCATGGAAGATTAACACCTCTCTCATGCTTAAATGGGTGTGGAGTATATTGCAAGACGATGGAGGGCTCTGGCTTCAGCTTATCAAAGCTAAATACCTTAGAGGCCGCCCTCTGATGTCATGCGTGCGCCGGGAGGGATCCCAATTTTGGAGATCTATCCAATCCATTAAGTTTGAAATCCGGCGGGGGACGCGCTTCATTGTGGAGGATGGGAGAATCATCCTCTTCTGGGTAGATGTGTGGCTAGGGGATAGATCGCTCCAGTTGGTTTACCCTAGCCTTTTTGCGATTTGCTCAGACCTGTTGCTATATGTTGCCGACGCCGCACCGAATGGAATTTGGAACATCTTGTTCCGAAGGACATTTGGTCCGGTCGAGGCGGCAGCTTGGGTTGAGCTTAACGCTGCTTTGTCGGGTTCCTTAGTAGGAGCTCCAGACCGAGTTACATTGAGCTTAGCGTCGTCGGGCTCCTTCTCAGTTAAGCCGGCCTACCGTAGTCTGTTCCACGGGACGGGTCAGGCGTGGTCCACCAAATTGTGGAAAGCCCCTCTTCCGCTGAATATCAAGATCTTTGTTTGGCAGCTGTTACGTGACCGCCTTCCTTCGGGAGTGGAGGTTCGGGAGCGTGAAGGGCCTGGTGATGGCATGTGCCCGCTATGTGGGATTCCTGAGACAGAAACCCATATTTTGTTCACATGCCCCGCAGCTCGGTTCCTATGGAATTTGGTTCATAAAGGTCTCGGGCCCGAATGGCGGGCCTCGGTTCTTGGGACTCCAGGCAAGGAAGACCGGTAGGGGGCGTCGCCTCTTCTGGGTCATCCTTGCCGGGATGACATGGGCCATGTGGACAATTAGGAATAAGATGGTGATTCAACGAATCTTTCTTAGACGAGCTACTAACTCGATGTTCAAATGTCTCGCTTTTCTGCAGCAGTGGACCCGTTGTGTAGACAGCAGGACAAGGCTCAGCTGGACGACATGCTGGATCGTTTGGTGGCGGTGGCGCGGCGCATCTCTTAATCTTCTCCACCTTGAAGCTGAGCCCAGCGGTTGGGTGGGACCTTGCTTCCCCACGCCTTGCTCCATCATCTTGTTTTCATTTCTTTTCTGTCATGTTTGGCTGGGTTGTTGTACTTTGGGTGTTCTTGTGCTGCTGCCCCAGCGAACTTCTCTCTGCTTGTCTCTCCTTTTCTCGTCAAATTTTATGTATGAACCTGGTGTAACATCCCAAGTAGGAAAATTCCCCTTTTGCAATGTTTGTTTCTTGAATTTCTAATTAATGCATCATGTCATCATAATGCATTCATGTGTGGAATTTCAAATTTCAAACAAATCCAAACCAATATGTTTCCCACTTGGTCTGTTACAACTTTTTCAAATAAAATATTCGAATCAAATAATTTAATTGCTTCCATAAATTTGATTTTCCAAATGAGTGACTTGGGTAATTTTTCAACTAGTTCATTTATTGCAAAATTCAAGCAAATTCATTTAAAATTCAAACAGCAACAAATATTTAAAAATTTTGAAAAACAAAAGTTGGTGCAACTGGGCATTTTCAATAAGGAACTCATACAAGTTATCACCATAAATGTTGGATCCCAAAAACCCCTTCTTTTTTCTTCTCTTTTCTTTTCTACAAAAAAAAGAATAAAAAGAAATTAAAGAAAAGGGGGAGGCAGATCAGGCCAGCCGAATGGGCAGGCCCAGGCCACCTACAACCCCGAACCAGGCCCAAGCCCCCCTAGCCGTCTCCTTCCTCGTACGGACAGAGAGCCAGGGAGCTGGTAAGCTCCTGTGGAGAGGAGCCCTCCACGTCACCCCTACCTGCTCCCTCCCTCCAGCTATAAACGAGCCGTGCCCGAACCCTAACCCTAGCCCTCTCATTTTCCTCTCCGCCGCCGCCTCGTTTCCCCTTCCCTTCTCCTCTCTGTAATCCGGCGACTGGGGTGGTTGCAGTGGATGGCGTCGCCGTCGACAGCATCCTAGGGAGCTCCTCCAACCATGCCAGGGGAACGAGCGGGACCGCCGCCTCTTCCTCGTCATCATCGACATCTGCGGCGAGTCCCGGGAGCTGCTGGTCCTCGACGACGAGCTCGTCACCGCCACGGTTGTTCTGAAGATCGTCGTCGCGCCGTCGTCTCCGTCACCGTCACGCCCAGCCAGCGCCTCCGCCAGCACCCCGGTGAGCTCCTGGTCCCTCTCCCATCGATGAAGCCGTAGCCCGCGTCCGTTTTAGAGGAGGTCCTGACGGCGCTCCTCTCTGTCCGCCATGGCCGACGCCGCAAGGCTCGCCGCCGTGCGCTGCTGTCCTCCCTAGTCCACGCACGCGCACCCCACCACTTCCTGATGCCCCGGCACGCACGCCCAGCGCCGCCCGCTCGTGGTCGCCGGCGTTGTTCTGCCCCGCCGTTCCCTGCCTGTCGCCGTTCGCGTCAGAAACTGCAGTACACCCCAGATCTACCCCAAAAGGCCGCGCGCCGTTTCTGAATCACAAGCGCGCGCTAGCCCAGTGGTCATCCACCCGTTGCGCGCACAGCAGGTCGCGGGATCGAATCCCCTCGCCGCGGAATTTAATCCCTCTTTTTTTCCTTCGCTGACACGCGGGCCCCACGCGTCAGCGACGTGGAGGCCACGCCAGCCCACACTCGCGCGTCACGTGGGTGCCACCTGTGCACGACCCCACTGGTCAGAGGCACTGGGTATAGATGCCCTGCGTGACAAAAGTCCCAGGCCCTTGCTGAAAATTTTATTTTGCACTCAAGCCCCTGTAATAATTTTAAACTTTTAAAATTGCAGAGTGGCCCTCCGAATTCAAATTCAAATATCTTTACCATATTAACTCCAAACTTAATAAATAAAATATGTTGTCCATTCAGAATTTCCTAAAATTTTCAAATATGCAATTTGTTTAATGTTTTGAATAATTAAAAATTATAATATATTATGTACTTTATTTAATGCATCTAAAATTGTTTTATTCATAACTAATTCATTTTAATTCCAAATTCAAAAAGTAATACATGTATTCCAGTCAGAATTAAATGCTCTATCCAAATATGCCATAATATCAACATTTTGAGGAACTAGAAATCCCACTAATTTTAGTACTGATTTTTTATTTAATTAAAATGCCAAAGTGCATAACTTAATCGTTAAAACCCCAAATTTTACAAATAAAATGTCTAGTTGAAGCTAACACTATATCCTTGCTATTTCTATCATCTCTCATGCATTTAATCCACTTCAACAAAATGTTTAGTTGTATTTCATTAAACCCTCAATTTATGCTATGGACTTTTACCAAATGCAATTCAATTGCATATGGGTCCATTTAATATTGGCTATAATGTCTCTAGGTTACCTTTGATGCACCAATTAACATGTCATGCATCATCCCATGTTTGTGCATTATGCCATGTTATTGATTGTCCGCCTCTCTTCGTTGTTTGTTTGCTTCCTCTCGAATAGACGACGACGTTGAGACAGACGAGGTTTACGATACCACTTCAGAGGAGTTAGCCCAGTACCAGGCTACTGAGTTTGCAGGCAAGTATAAACTCACCTGAACCATTGTTTCCGTATCACACTGATACCAATGCTTTCCGTTGTCTAATCTGCTAGCCTTATGATTCGTTGCTTGTGTTCCGATCCTATCAAATGTTATCCTGTAACCCTGATATAGCCTCACCTCCACACCTATAACCCTGTTGCATGTTGGCCTGTGTCTTACTAGCATGCCTAGTGTTGTTTGTGCTCGAGTCCGTTGTTCGTTACCTCTTTTACCATAATTATTATGTTCTGGGGGCTCGATATTTAAACAACAACCTGTTAATGTTTGAGGTAAATAATTTGATGATAAGGCACCGGTAGGAGGCCGGGTATGGTTTTGAGGCCTGCTAGTGTCGAACTCAGAAAAAAGTTCTTGTCCTCTAGATCCATGATGAGCGCGCTAACCGCATGTGGGAAGCGTGTATGGGCGTCCCCCGCAACTTTGATTCGATTCGCATCTCGTCCAAATCGCCACATTTAGTTCGGGTTTTCCATTTGCCGCATGCATATGCAGGTGCGAACCCTTGGCGCCAGGTTGGTAACTTTTGTAGTCGGCATTTAGGGAGACACGTTCTTAGAGTGCTATGAGGGTCCCCTTTTCTTCGTGGGGCTTGATTAGCCGTGCGCTCAATTGCACGGGGTTCTTTGGGCTTGATGCGAAGAAGAGTTGGGTTGTGTTGAGTGGCCTGCTTGGTGGGTTTGATCCCCGCCTGGCGGGTTATTCTTACGTGTACGGCCAAATTGGTGCATCCCTGCAGGGTTAAATCTTCTCGAGAAGTCGTGTTGTCCACGGTTATGGATGACTTGGTGATAGGGCTGGCTAACAAGGATTAGACAACTTACACCTAATTAATAATAATTTGACTAGTAATAGGCATATTGTCACAATAACCTGAACCTTCATTAATCCAACTGTGTGGGTTATCCTCGGATTGTTTCTTTGGATAAGAGGCGAGATCCAGGATGGGTTTGTTCGAGGTTAGTGGTAGTTGGCTCCGATGCGCTATCTTATCCCTTTCTTTTAGCCGGATGTTGTAGCGTGTCTCTGTAGTTGGTTAGTGCAGCCCGCTGCCGCACCTTTGTATCACCTATCTTCCGTTGAACCCAAAGCATATGTACTTGGTGTTGTCGGGTACACTTTGGTATCTTGTGCGTCTTGCTTGCCAGTACTCGTCCGTACTGACCCCTTTGGGGCTGCTGGTTCTGCAGACTACGTTTCCGAGGATCCCCATGGTGGCTACTACGTGGAGTATGACGAGGCTGCTGACGAGTAGATAGCGGACCCGGGCAGGATCCGAGACTTCGTGGATGGGCTCCGTTCTTTTCGTTTCCGGCCTCTTAGGCCTATTTGGATCTTGTCTATACTCAGACACTTTGTTTTCTTCCGCTGTGATGTAATGATGACTTGTTGGGACATGTGTCCTCTGCATGACTGTATTTGCTATCTCTGCTCTAGTGAGAGCTTTTGCCACTTATTTCTATTTCTTTGTGTCTTAGAGATTTGTTGTGGTATCACTTGTTCAAATGCCGTTGACGTACCATGTGTGTATGTTATGAAGTACGTCAATGGAAGTATTCGGATTCCTATTGGATGGTTTCACAGACGATGAATAGTAGAGGATGGTTGTCACACGTTTACGTGTTGGCCTACTCATATTGAGATGCGGGTGCAGGTAGACCCCGTAAGCCAATTATGTACTATTTAGCGGGCTGTGTGTATCCTCTAGAAGTCCGGGTGCGACAAATAATATCAGAGCATGTCTGCCTGTAGGATCCCTTTTACTGGTCGCAGTTGAGTGTAGAAACTATTTTGTAGCTATATAGGAAAAATGAAATGTGAGAGTAGGAATTCTGTTCTTTTATTTCTTTCCCCACCCACCCTCCCTTTTTCTGGTAAGGAAGTGCAACGTTGTTTTCTCTTCTCATCTAAACTTTCAAGTTAGGATTTCACGTATCCTGGTTTCTCTAGGATGGTTATATCTACTAGACCATAGGAAGGGAGGTGGTTGTGACATGATTTTTCATGTTGCCTACTCACGATTGAGAACGGAGGCACATAAGCCCCGGAAGCAGATCCTCTATTCCTTAAGCAGTAGATATTGATCCTCTAGAAGCCCGGATGGGTTTTCCGTAGTACCTCAGGAGTGTTTGGTCTCGTGCTTCCCAGATGTTGCTTCGATATCCTGTTCTTCTCAAGATCCTTTTCGTCCGTTGAAACCTTGTTGTTGCTTGCCACTTCAGTTCTTCTACCGGCGTCTAATCAAAGATTCCCCGATCATCTGCAGATGGATCTCAGGTTCTACCCGCAGGTGGTTCATATGACTCGTTGTGAGAGCACTACCGGTTATCCGGAGATGCTGAGAGACATGGTCACTTTTCTGGGTTTCCGTTGGGCACCAGAGTACCAGGTCTACGAGCAACAGCGAGAGTTTGAGCAGACCTACTACCAGGCTATCGTCTACATTCTGTCTGATGATGGCATGAGTGTAGTCCACCGCTACGAGGCAGTGGGTTCCACAGTGGATATGGTTGTGCAGCATGCAGCTTATGTGAGCCTCACCGTCCTTCGTGCTGACTACTGGGGATTTGACGATTCTATTTATCGCCACATTCCCCGTGGTTACATCACTTCGGAGGGAGCTCACTTCACTCTCTACGACAACTTGGATGTTTACGGGCATGATAGCTCCAGGCTGCACATCACCGCTCAGTTTGTGAGACACAGTGACGCAGTTGCCCGCACACTATCTCAGGAGTTGGCTTCAGTCAGAGAGCAGCTTTACCTTGCTTTGACTCGTCTGGCGACTTACACCACAGACTTTGTTGGAGACGAGCGCTTTGAACGTTTCGATCAGCCAGTTCGGCGTCGTCTGCCAGATGCTGGAGGTTACGAGCCGATCAGAGGTCCACTCCTTAACCTTGGTGCTGGTTACACTGGGATTCCCCGCTTTGGAGCACAGGGAGTCGACGCTATGTACTTCACCACGCCTAGAGTCGGTCTCAGAGCACGTCATATCTACGTGGATCGTCGTTCCACCTACTTTCGTGGGCGTACTCCTCACCGTACCTCTCGCCGTACTCCTCGCCGCCGTACTGCGTGATGAGCATGGGAGTACCGATGTATTCATTCTTAGCTATGTTTAGTTATCCTTTGGTATTCGAACCATTTATGGTGTGTTGGATATTCTGATGTACTTGAACATGTGATGGTGTACCTTTTGGTTATCTATTCATGCGTCAGAGTAATCTCTCTTTCGGTTGCCAAGTATATCCTTTTGTATTGTTGTGCTAAAATGCATTTCCATTCAGGATGCCGCCAACAAGGACCACCACGCCTGAACCACCGCCGATCATGGAGTTGTTGTCTCAGATGACCCAAGTCATGACGCAGATGGCTCAGTTTCAGACTAATCAGCAAATCAACCAGACAGTTCCACGAGTGAGCATCAAGGAGTTTCTCAGTATGGGTCCAAGAGCTTTCGTGGCCACACGCGAGCCTCTAGACGCAGATGACTGGATCCGTGCGATAGCCAAGGCTTTGGATATTGCACACGTAGCTGAAGAAGACAAGGTCAAGTATGCCTCCTATCTGCTGAAGGGTCAGGCAGCTTCTTGGTGGGAAAACTTCCAGGCCATGAGAACTGGCATGCCAGTCACGTGGGATCGTTTCAAGGAAGCCTTCCTGAAACACCACATTCCAGATGGTCTCATGGAAAGAATGCGTGAAGAGTTTTGCTCTCTCAAGCAGGGCAAGTTGGACATCATCGGGTATCAGAGTGAGTTCAATCGCCTCGCTCGATACGCTGGAGATGAGGTGTCCACTGAATCTAAGAAGATGGCAAGGTTCCGCAGAGGATTTAACCCGGAACTCAAGTATGCCCTCACCAATGTCAAGGCCGACAGCTTCGAGGATCTCGTTAACACCACGCTCAATGAAGAAAATGGGCGCAAGGTGTTCGAGGAGTCTCGCAAGCACTCGCGTGAGGGTGGTTCCTCCTCCAACATGACCACCCCTCCGCAGAAGCGCCGCATCTGGGTACCAAATGGTGCTATCACTCGGGCTCCATATGCCCAAACTTCTCCAGGCTTCGCTCCCCGCCCACCCAACCCTGCTCAGGTGCATGATCCAAGGGCTTCGATGGGGCAGCCAAGGCCAGGGCCTCCTCGTGTCGTCACATGCTACAAGTGCAAGCAGACGGGATACTACGCCAACAAGTGCACGCAGAGGCAGCTACCTCCACCACCACCTTGTCCTAACACAAACCAGGCAATGGTGCGCGCTCCCCCGCCTAAGGCCTTCAACTCCAACAACAGGCCTGTCGGGAGGACCGCAAGGGTGAAGCATGTCAAGATCGACAAAGCTGAGGAAGCTCCTAACGTCGTTCTCGGTACACTTCCCGTAAACTCTATTCCAGCTAAAGTGTTGTTTGATACTGGAGCATCACATTCTTTTGTGTCAAAGACCTTTGCCACAACAAACAACCTAATTGTGGTTCCACTAAGCAATCAGATCACTGTTCACTCCCCGGGATCTCAAATGTTGACTTCCAAGATAAGTAAGGACAATCAAATCTTAATTGAAGGTCACATATTCCTTGCTTCTCTCATGTTGCTTGGAAATTCTGACATTGATGTCATTCTTGGTATGAATTGGCTGAAGGCCAATAAAGCAAGAATTGACTGTGCTCAAAAGTCAATAACTCTGTTCCACCCTTCTGGCCAGATAATCTATTCTCCACATGAATCAAGTTCCAGTCAGCTATACACCCTCAATGCAAATCCTCTACCTTCACTTGAAAATGTTCCGGTGGTTTGCGACTTCCCTGACGTCTTTCCAGAAGAGTTGCCAGGAATGCCTCCGGACAGAGCTGTTGAGTTCGTGATCGAACTTGAACCAGGTACTGCTCCAATCTCTAAGCATCCCTACAAGATAGGAACTCCCGAGCTGAAGTTGTTGAAGGAACAAATTGATATGTACATGGAAAAAGGTTACATTCACCCTAGTTCCTCGGCTTGGGGATGCCCAACTCTGTTCGTTGCGAAGAAGGATCAAACAAAGAGACTCGTTGTTGACTATCGTCCTCTTAACGAGAAGACCATCAAAAATAAGTATCCAATTCCTCGCATCGATGATCTTTTTGATCAACTTGCTGGAGCCTCTATATTCTCCAAGTTGGACTTGAGAATGGGTTACCATCAAATAAAGATCAGAAAAGAGGATATTCCAAAGACAGCCTTCACCACTCGCTACGGTCTATATTAATTCACCGTCATGTCCTTTGGTCTCACCAATGCACCGGCGACCTTCTCTCGACTCATGAATTCTGTCTTCCATGAATACCTAGACAAGTTCGTTGTGGTATATCTTGATGACATTCTTGTCTACTCCAAATCCGAGGAAGAGCATGAAGAACATCTTCGTCTCACTCTCATGAAGCTTCGCGAGCATCGTCTCTATGCCAAGTTCTCCAAATGTGAGTTTTGGATTTCCGAAGTCGTTTATCTTGGTCATGTCATCTCTGCCAAGGGCATAGCCATTGATCCAGAAAAGGTTAAAGCAATTGTTGATTGGAAACCTCCAAAGACGGTGAAGCAAGTAAGAAGTTTTCTTGGCTTGACTAGCTATTGCCGTCGCTTCGTCCCAAACTTCTCCAAGATTGCCAAACCTCTCACTGACCTCACAAAGAAGGACAAGAAGTTCAACTGGTCTCCACAATGTGAGGAAAACTTCAATCTCCTGAAGACTAAACTCACTTCTACACCAGTTCTAGTTGGCCCAGATACTTCCAAACCTTTCCAAATATTCTGTGATGCTTCTCTCCAAGGTCTAGGTGCAGTTCTCATGCAAGAACGTCAAGTTGTGGCTTATGCTTCACGTCAGTTGAACACACATGAGCTCAATTATCCCACTCATGACCTTGAACTCGCAGCAGTTGTGTTTGCCCTCAAGAAATGGAGACAATACTTGTTGGGGTAATCGCACTGAAATCTTTTCCGATCATAAGAGTCTGAAGTACATCTTCACTCAACCAGATCTAAACCTCAGACAAAGGAGATGGATTGAAAAGATCAAAGACTTTGATCTTACCATTTCTTACACTCCAGGCAAGGCTAATGTTATGGCCGATCCTCTCAGTCGCAAGTCGTATTGCAATAATCTCATGATCATGGAAAACCAACCTCCTCTTCATGAAGAATTCCAAAAACTGAATCTTGGTCTTGTTCCTCAAGGCTATCTTGCAAACTTGACAGCCAATCCAACTCTCTAGGACAAGATTCGTTCTGAACAACTTCGTGATGCTAAAATCAAGAAGATTGTAGAGCACATCAAAGCATGCAATGAGAAATTTGAGTGCTTCTCAATTGATGACAAGGGAACTGTGTTCTTCGAAGGACACATTGCAGTTCCTCAAATTCAAAGTCTCAAAAATGTCATTCTCAAGGAGGCTCATGAAACTCCTCTCTCAATACACCCTGGAAGTACAAAGACGTACCAGGATCTCAAGACACTGTATTGGTGGCCTAGCATGAAATGTGAAATTGCTCAATATGTTTCTGAATGCGACGTCTGTCAGCGTGTCAAGGCAGTTCATCAGAAAACAGCCGGTCTTCTCCAACCTCTGAAAATCCCTGAATGGAAGTGGGACATGATTGAAATGGACTTCTTCACTGGTTTTCCAAAGTCCAAGAGGGGAAACGATGCAATCTTCATTGTCATTGATCGACTCACTAAAGTCGCTCACTTCTTTCCTGTCAAAGAGACAATCTCAGCTAGTCAGTTAGTAGAGCTCTACACAACAAAGATTGTTCATCTTCATGGTATTCCATTGGAAATAAGCTCAGACCGTGGAAGCATCTTCACTTCTCATTTCTGGAAAAGCTTTCAAGAAGCTTTGGGCACCAAGCTTCTGTTCAGCACAGCCTATCATCCTCAGTCTCAAGGGCAAGTTGAAAGAGTCAATCAGATTCTCGAGGATATGCTCAGAGCATGTGGTCTCTCTTTTGGCATGAAATGGGAGGAATGTCTTCCATATGCTGAATTCTCCTACAACAACAGCTTCCAGGCAAGTCTAGGCATGGCACCATTCGAGGCTCTCTATGGCCGCAGATGCAGGAGTCCAATCAATTGGTCTGGAGCTGGTGAACGTTCACTCTTAGGCCCTGACATTGTTAAGAAGGCCGAAGAGAAAGTTCTCATCATTCGTGACAATCTGAAGATTGCTCAGTCTCGTCAGAAAAGCTACTATGACAGCAAACACAGGGACATGGTCTATGCAGCTGGAGACAAAGCATATCTCCGTGTTACTCCCCTCGGAGGCACTCATCGTTTTGGTGTCAAAGGAAAGCTTGCACCAAGATATATTGGTCCCTTCAACATTCTCTCAAGGCGTGCAGAAAATGCCTATCGTCTTGAACTTCCAGAAAAGTTGTCCAAGGTGCACGATGTCTTTCACGTGTCACAGCTCAAGAAGTGCTTCAGAGATCCAGATCGTGCAGTTGATCATGATTCCATTGAACTGCAAGAAGACCTATCTTATGAAGAGCATCCTATTCGCATTCTCGATGAGACCGAGCGCAAAACTCGCAACAAGAGCACCAAGTTCTTAAAAGTGCAGTGGTCTCATCATTCCGATAAAGAGGCAACGTGGGAGACCGAAGAGGATCTTCGCAAGAAGTATCCGGACCTTTTCTCTTCTCAGTAGGAATCTCGGGGCGCGATTCCTTCAAGGGGGGGCGTTTTGTAACATCCCAAGTAGGAAAATTCCCCTTTTGCAATGTTTGTTTCTTGAATTTCTAAGTAATGCATCATGTCATCATAATGCATTCATGTGTGGAATTTCAAATTTCAAACAAATCCAAACCAATATGTTTCCCACTTGGTCTGTTACAACTTTTTCAAATAAAATATTCGAATCAAATAATTTAATTGCTTCCATAAATTTGATTTTCCAAATGAGTGACTTGGGTAATTTTTCAACTAGTTCATTTATTGCAAAATTCAAGCAAATTCATTTAAAATTCAAACAGCAACAAATATTTAAATTTTTAAAAAAACAAAAGTTGGTGCAACTGGGCATTTTCAATAAGGAACTCATACAAGTTATCACCATAAATGTTGGATTCCAAAAACCCCTTCTTTTTCCTTCTCTTTTCTTTTCTACAAAATAAAGAATAAAAAGAAATTAAAGAAAAGGGGGAGGCAGACCAGGCCAGCCGAATGGGCAGGCCCAGGCCACCTACAACCCCGAACCAGGCCCAAGCCCCCCTAGCCGTCTCCTTCCTCGTACGGACAGAGAGCCAGGGAGCAGGTAAGCTCCTGTGGAGAGGAGCCCTCCACGTCACCCCTACCTGCTCCCCCCTCCAGCTATAAACGAGCCGTGCCCGAACCCTAACCCTAGCCCTCTCCTTTTCCTCTCCGCCGCCACCTCGTTTCCCCTTTCCTTCTCCTCTCTGTAATCCGGCGACTGGGGGTGGTTGCAGTGGATGCCGTCACCGTCGACAGCATCCTAGGGAGCTCCTCCGACCAGGCCAGGGGCACGAGCGGGACCGCCGCCTTTTCCTCGTCATCATCGACATCTGTGGCGAGTCCCGGGAGTTGCTGGTCCTCGACGACGAGCTCGTCACCGCCACGGCTGTTCTGAAGATCGTCGTCGCGCCGTCGTCTCCGTCACTGTCACGCCCAGCCAGCGCCTCCGCCAGCACCCCGGTGAGCTCCTGGTCCCTTTCCCATCGATGAAGCCGTAGCCCGCGTCCGTTTTAGAGGAGGTCCTGACAGCGCTCCTCTCTGTCCGCCATGGCCGACGCCGCAAGGCTCGCCGCCGTGCGCTGCTGTCCTCCCTAGTCCACGCACGCGCACCCCACCACTTCCTGATGCCCCAGCACGCACGCCCAGCGCCGCCCGCTCGTGGTCGCCGGCGCTGTTCTGCCCCGTCGTTCTCTGCCTGTCGCCGTTCGCGTCAGAAACTGCAGTACACCCCAGATCTACCCCAAAAGGCCGCGCGCCGTTTCTGAATCACAAGCGCGCGCTAGCCCAGTGGTCATCCACCCGTTGCGTGCACAGCAGGTCGCGGGATCGAATCCCCTCGCCGCGGGATTTAATCCCTCTTTTTTCCCTTCGCTGACACGCGGGCCCCACGCGTCAGCGACGTGGAGGCCACGCCAGCCCACACTCGCGCGTCACGTGGGTGCCACCTGTGCACGACCCCACTGGTCAGAGGCACTGGGTATAGATGCCCTGCGTGACAAAAGTCCCAGGCCCTTGCTGAAAATTTTATTTTGCACTCAAGCCCCTGTAATAATTTTAAACTTTTAAAATTGCAGAGTGGCCCTCCGAATTCAAATTCAAATATCTTTACCATATTAACTCCAAACTTAATAAAAAAAATATGTTTTCCATTCAGAATTTCCTAAATTTTTCAAATATGCAATTTGTTTAATGTTTTGAATAATTAAAAATTATAATATATTATGTACTTTATTTAATGCATCTAAAATTGTTTAATTCATAACTAATTTATTTTAATTCCAAATTCAAAAAGTAATACATGTATTCCAATCAGAATTAAATGCTCTATCCAAATATGCCATAATATCAACATTTTGAGGAACTAGAAATCCCACTAATTTCAGTACTGATTTTTTATTTAATTAAAATGCCAAAGTGCATAACTTAATCGTTAAAACCCCAAATTTGACAAATAAAATGTCTAGTTGAAGCTAACACTATATCCTTGCTATTTCTATCATCTCTCATGCATTTAATCCACTTCAACAAAATGTTTAGTTGTATTTCATTAAACCCTCAATTTATGCTATGGACTTTTACCAAATGCAATTCAATTGCATATGGGTCCATTTAATATTGGCTATAATGTCTCTAGGTTACCTTTGATGCACCAATTAACATGTCATGCATCATCCCATGTTTGTGCATTATGCCATGTTATTGATTGTCCGCCTCTCTTCGTTGTTTGTTTGCTTCCTCTCGAATAGACGACGACGTTGAGACAAACGAGGTTTACGATACCACTTCAGAGGAGTTAGCCCAGTACCAGGCTACTGAGTTTGCAGGCAAGTATTTACTCACCTGAACCATTGTTTCCGCATCACACTTGATACCGATGCTTTCCGTTGTCTAATCTGCTAGCCTTATGATTCGTTGCTTGTGTTCCGATCCTATCACATGTTATCCTGTAACCCTGATATAGCCTTACCTCCACACCTATAACCCTGTTGCCTGTTGGCCTGTGTCTTACTAGCATGCTTAGTGTTGTTTGTGCTCGAGTCCGTTGTCCGTTACCTCTTTTACCATAATTATTATGTTCTGGGGGCTCGATATTTAAACAACAACCTGTTAATGTTTGAGGTAACAATAATTTGATGATAAGGCACCGGCAGGAGGCCGGGTATGGTTTTGAGGCCTGCTAGTGTCGAACTCAGGAAAAAGTTCTTGTCCTCTAGATCCATGATGAGCGCGCTAACCGCATGTGGGAAGCGTGTATGGGCGCCCCCCGCAACTTTGATTCGATTCGCATCTCGTCCAAATCGCCACATTTAGTTCGGGTTTTCCATTTACCGTATGCATATGCAGGTGCGAACCCTTGGCGCCAGGGTGGTAAGTTTTGTAGTCGGCATTTAGGAAGACACGTTCTTAGAGTGCTATGAGGGTCCCCTTTTCTTTGTGGGGCTTGATTAGTCGTGCGCTCAATTGCACGGGGTTCTTTGGGCTTGATGCGAAAAAGAGTTGGGTTGTGTTGAGTGGCCTGCTTGGTGGGTTTGATCCCTGCCTGGCGGGTTATTCTTACGTGTACGACCAAATTGGTGCATCCCTGCAGGGTTAAATCTTCTCGAGAAGCCGTGTTTTCCGCGGTTATGGATGACTTGGTGATAGGGCTGGCTAACAAGGATTAGACAACTTACACCTAATTAATAATAATTTGACTAGTAATAGGCATATTGTCACAATAACCTGAACCTTCATTAATCCAACTGTGTGGGTTATCCTCGGATTGTTTCTTTGGATAAGGGGCGAGATCCAGGATGGGTTTGTTCGAGGTTAGTGGTAGTTGGCTCCGATGCGCTATCTTATCCCTTTCTTTTAGCCGGATGTTGTAGCGTGTCTCTGTAGTTGGTTAGTGCAGCCCGCTGCCGCACCTTTGTATCACCTATCTCCCGTTGAACCCAAAGCATCTGTACTTGGTGTTGTCAGGTACACTTTGGTATCTTGTGCGCCTTGCTTGCCAGTACTCGTCCGTACTGACCCCTTTGGGGCTGCTGGTTCTGCAGACTACGTTTCCGAGGATCCCCATGGTGACTACTACGTGGCTGCTGACGAGTAGATAGCGGACCCAGGGAGGATCCGAGACTTCGTGGATGGGCTCCGTTCTTTTTGTTTCTGGCCTCTTAGGCCTATTTGGATCTTGTCTGTACTCAGACACTTTGTTTGCTTCCGCTGTGATGTAATGATGACTTGTTGGGACATGTGTCCTCTGCATGACTGTATTTGCTATCTCTGCTCTAGTGAGAGATTTTGCCACTTATTTCTATTTCTTTGTGTCTTAGAGATTTGTTGTGGTATCACTTGTTCAAATGCCGTTGACGTACCATGTGTGTATGTTATGAAGTACGTCAATGGAAGTATTCGGATTCCTATTGGATGGTTTCACAGACGATGAATAGTAGAGGATGGTTGTCACACGTTTACGTGTTGGCCTACTCATATTGAGATGCGGGTGCAGGTAGACCCCGTAAGCCAATTATCTACTATTTAGCGGGCTGTGTGTATCCTCTAGAAGTCCGGGTGCGACACCTGGATTGGTGGTTGATTTATTTATTAAGCGGGGCATAAAGCCTTTTTCGATAAAACAATGGTGGGGGAAACTTGCCTAAAACATGGAGAACCATTGGGGAAGAAGACCCCTTATATAGGCCCTAGGCCGGCCTCCCAGTTTCCAGAAGATCACCTTCACTAAAAATGTGATATCTTTTGCATCCGGGCTCTGTTTTCGATGATCTTGGGCTCGTTGAAATCGCAAGAACAAGTACTATAATATTATGAAAAGAAACATCACAGATCATTGGAGTATTGATACGTCTCCAACGTATCTATAATTTCTGATGCTCCATGATCATATTTTGCCAATTGCTACTTGTTTTCTCCCTTATTTATAGCATTTTTATACATTTTCTGGGACTAACCTATTAATAGGATGCCAAGTGCCAGTTCTCTGTTTTATGTTGTTTTTGGTTCCAGAAAAGTTGTTCTGCAAACATTCTCGGAATTGGACCCCACAAAGCCCGAAGTTCCTATTTTCCCCGGAAGCATCCAGAACACCGAAGAGGAGTCGAAGAGGGGCAGCAGGGGGGCCACACCATAGGGTGGCGCGCCCCCCTTGGTCGTGCCACCTATAGGTGTGGGGCCCCTGGAGCTCCATCGCCTCTTCCCTTTCGCCTATTTAAGCCCCCCGGATGGAAAAACCTAAACGCCTAAATCCCCAAAAAGTTCCACAGCCACCATCATCGTCAACCCTAGATCAGGGGGGGTTCTGAAGCTGTTTCCGGCACCCTGCCGGAGAGGAGATCATCACCGGAGGCCTCTACATCACCATGCCTGCCTCCGGAGTGATGCGTGAGTAGTTCATCCTTGGACTACGGGTTCGTAGCTGTAGCTAGATGGTTGTCTTCTCCTCATATGCCTCCATGTTTAGATCTCGTGAGCTGCCTAACATGATCGAGATTGATCTTATATAATTCTCTGTGCTGTGTTTGCTGGGATCCGATGAATATTGAACTTATGCCAAGTTGATTATAGTCTTTATTTGCATATGCTATTTGTGATCTTGCATGCTTTTCGTTGCTAGTGGTTACTGTGGCCAAGTAGTTGATAGTGACTCCAAGAGGGAGTATTTATGCTCGATAGTGGGTTCATGCCTCCTTTTCGCCTTGCTCGAGTGACAGAAACGTGAAGGGGGAGGATGTGATGTTGCCATTAGGGAGAAAACAGCGGTGAGAGTGTCCACGTGCATAATCATTGCTTACATTACACACTTTGTTTAATGCAATTATCTATTGCTTGCAACTTAATACCTAAGGGGATTCGGATGATAACCTGAGGGTGGATTATTAGTCATAGATGCAAATAGATGTCGGTCTATGTATCTTGTTGTAATGCCCGTACTAAATATCATAGTAATCTTCATGTCATATTGTGCACGACGGTGCAACCTCTATTTGTCAATTGCCCAGCTGTAATTTGTTCACCCAGCATGCTATCTTTTATGGAGAGACACCACTAGTGAAACAATGAACCCCGGTCCATTTTCCACACTGTTAAACAAACCACAACAATTTCCTGCTTTCTTTACTTATTGCAAGCATACACTGTTTTCCACACTATACGTCTAATCTTTGTTTTCAGCAAGACCGGTGAGATTGACAACCTCACTGTACCGTTGGGGCAAAGTATTTTGGTTGTGTTGTGTGCAGGTTCCACGTTGTTGCTAACACCGGTGAAGCGCCACCACCACCGTTAGTGGCATCAACCTTCCGAAGGTCCTCTTTCTCCTACTGGATTGATAACCCTGGTTCTTAACTAAGGGGAAAACTCCTACTGAGTGCTCATCATACCCTCCTCTTGGGGTTCCCAACAAAGTGCATCAAGGATATTTTCGGGCGCCGTTGCCGGGGAGAAGGAAGACTTCTGGCAAGGGGAGTCTCTCACTCTCAACCTCTTTATTTTGTTTATTGTCTTTTTTTATTTTTGTCTTGTTTTCCTTCTCTTTATCAAAAACACAAAAAAATAGTTTACTTTATAGCATAGAAAGCAACTCAAGTATTTTCAAGTGAAGAATTCACTTGCTATTTTTTTGCTTTATCATGCTTGCTATCAATGTTTGATGTCTTTGAAACTATATATTTTAGGCAAGGTGGGTTCACGAATGAACAACAAAAACATTATAAGGAACCCCGCTTGTCACAAAAAAGGATACACTTATGGGAGCAAATTAATAAATTGCATGACTATGCTAAAAACTTGTGCTCTACTTATAATGTTACTTATTGCTTTGATAAATCTTGTTGCTATAGGAGGTATAAACACCTGCCTTTTCAATGTGATTATAATGATAATGTTACCATATCTTCTTATGTTAAGGAAAATTATGAATTATATGATGTTGAACAAATTGAAGAATTTATTGCTTGGAAGGGTGCATTCGAAATTGCCTATTTGATTGAAAGTATTGATGTTGCACCTTATAAATATGTGATTTATGCTATACTTGAATATTTCTTTGATAATTATAAGGATTGTAACTACTATATAATGGAATATCTTAATAAATTCTCTCAACCTAAGGAAGTAACTAATGCCTTGCAGGAGCCTATGGAAGAAGAAATTGCTGAATCTGGAAGCTCATTGGATGAAAAAGAGGAGGAGAGTGATGATCAAGAGGAGGAAGAATGGAGCTACCCATGTCTACCTCCCAGTGATAGTAACTCTTTAACTCATACATTATTTGATGAAATTGATACTTGCTATACTTGTGGCCTTGATACTACTATGAATGAAACTTGTGAGAATGATATTGCTGTTGTTATTTATGATAATCCATGCTACTTGGATAAATCTTATGATAATGCTCTTGATGATGGTCCTATGTTACTTGATGTTATAAATCATAATGATACTGAAAATAGGATTGCTATAATGTGTCCTATACCTTTTATGATTGATCAATTATCTTGTTTTGCTATTGCTAAAAGTGGGAAAGAAGAGGAGCTGATCTTAAATTTTGATCCCACTGTTTTTGAGATTGATATAAATTATGTGCTTTTAGACCATGACAAACATACTTTATGTGATAATTATGTTGTTGAGTTTGTTCATGATGCTACTGAAAATTATCATGAGAGAGTAAACTATGGTTGTAAGAATTTTCATGTTACTAAAACACCTCTCTTTTTGTTGAAAGTTTTGAAGTTCCTCTTGTTCTACCTTCCCATGATTTATAGTTTGAGCTTCTTTAATTTATTTATTTACAAGATCCCTATGCATAGGAAGTGGGTTAGACTTAAATTTATTTTATACTTGCTTCTTGATTCTCACTTTTACTTAATTCATATGTCTTATGTGAGTCTCTACTTGATTCCACCCTTTTATGCCTAGCTGAAAGGCGTTAAAGAAAAGCGCTACCGAGAGACAACCCGTTTTCTTTCGTTTTCTTTGGTGTGCTTTGAACCTGGGTGTTGTCTATTTCCTTAGCAACCCCGCTGTATCTTTTCTTTTGAGTTTTTGTTGAGCCAAGTAAAGCCTCTAGTGGAAAGTTGAGCCTATATTTCGGATTTCTGCGCGGGAAACAGATTTCTTCTGTCCACTGTTAATTCCGTTAAAAATCACAAAAAAATAAAAAATGACCTGAGCTTTTTTGTGCTTAATCCTGAGTTATATACACAACTTTTCTTAGAAAACCACTTTTTGATCGGAGCAACAGAAGATTTTTGAAAAAAAACGATCTTTACCTGCTGTTCTGTTTTGACAGATTTCTGCCATTTATCGCATTTGCATTTTTATCTCTTTCTTTTGGTGTTCTTTTGAGAAAAAGAGTTTTGAAGGAAGTTGTGACAGTATCTAATGTGTTTTTGAGTATTAGACTTGTGTTGAAACCGAACCATGTGAATTTATTATTTCAATTGCGCTAACGTTGCTAATGAAGATTGTGAGAGTTTTGATGTGAAGGAAATTTTCAAGGGTCAAGAGAAGAGGATGATATGATGTGATCAAGAAGAGTGAAAATCCTAAGCTTGGGTATGCCCCGGTGGTACATCTAAGAAAATTCCAAGAAGACTCAAGCGTCTAAGCTTGGGTATGCCCAAGGCATCCCCTTCTTCATCAACAAATTATCAGGTCACTTCTAGTGAAACTATATTTTTATTCGGTCGCATCTTATGTGCTTTACTTGGAGCGTCTTCTATTTTTGTTTTAAGTTTGTTTTTATTTTTATTTCAGTTTCTTTTTACTTTTTCAATAATCTTGGTTGGACCCCCAGCATTCTTTTATTGGAGAGTGACACGCTCTGCTTTTTCATGAGAATATGTTTTATTCTTAGTCTCTGTTTATCTGCTGCATTTATTCAGCTCCTGTTTTGCATGCATCTCTTGTTAGAGATGTTAGTTTTAGTAGTATTATTTGAGTACTCTCAGGTTTGCTTGCTGTATCATAAAGAGTTTTTTTTTGTTAAAGCATGTTTTGTATGGTGCTTGTTGGGAGAAACAAAAGGAAAACTGCTGCTTGTATAGACTGTGGCTAGGACTTTTTCATGCCATGCTAAATGTTATTTTAGTTTTAAAGCCTTGTGATTATTGAGTATCATGATTAGCCTCAAATACTGAGAGTGTTTAATATGTATTGAAAGATTCATGAGTTGTTGTTGTCATAGTAAAGCATCAATATATGGTATTCTCTTTCGAATGATTTATTTGGTTGACTTGGCGCATTCTCACACCATGTTTATGACTACAAACCAGTCACGAATAGCCTCCATGACCACTTGGTTTTTGAACTTGTGATATTGCTTATGTTTTAATTAATGATGTTTATGTCGTTATGCATGATTATGGCTCTTATGCTCTCTTGATTTGTCGCTCCCAGTCTTTTGCTAGCCTCCACTTGTACTGAGTATGAGCTCTACTCGTGCATCCAAAATCCCTTAAACCAAAGTTTTTCCCATTCTGTACACCATACCTACCTACATGTGGTATTAACCGCCATTCCAAAGTAAATTGCTCATGTGTTACCTTTAAAACCTTCAAAATTACTCCTGCTTTATGTTCCTGTTTTTGCTCATGAGGACGTAAATAGATAATCTTTATCTCACTTGTTGATTGGATATCACACTCTGGACTATTGGCTTCATCTTCTTATCCAAATGATAGAAGAGCTGGCAGCGGGGTGCCCAGCCCCAAATTAATGCAAACAAATTCTCTTCACTATTTTTGCCCTTGATTTATCAGTCAAAGCATAGTTGTGTAAACAAAAGAGAAACAGGGATGACCTTCTACACCAGTTGCATCATTCACCATGGGAGCCACTCTTGTGAATCCAGTTGTCTTGTGACGTACTGTATTTTATGTTTACCGTTTGTTGACATTAGCATACATCTCCCAAAATATAGACACTCCTCCACGGTATGTGATTGTTGGCAGGCACCCGAGGATTCAGTTAGCCATGGTATGTGAAATATGGATGGTAAGAGTGAAAAACTTTTAATACCTCCGTTTAATAAACTAAAAGCTCTAGCACATGAGTGATCCCTGCTTCCCTCTGCGAAGGGCCTTTCTTTTACTTTTATGTTCTCCATCTTCTAATTTTATGCACAGTTGAGAGAGAATTTTTGCCATTCTGAGTTCTATGTGCATTTGTCCCGTAAGCATCAATAATTACTTCATGATGTGATATCATTTGTTTTTAAATTATTTGTTCTAGTCTTCCTCATGAACTTTGAAGGTGTTCTGGCATTTATGTTTTGCCCCACTCTTAAGGACTATCGAAATATCACTTTGCCATGATTTCACTATACCTGAAACAAACGTTTACCTTTCTTTGCATTATTATTCACGATCCTTTATTTGAGTTAATCTTCGTGATGCAAAGTAATTGCGATGCTTTGTTATTAAAGTTTTATTTATCATGCCCGTGTTTAAAGTTTTATGATCTCAGCGTGCATATGCTTTTACATTAGATTGATCAAGTTTATGTTAGTAGCATGTCACCTCAGAAATTATTGTTATCGTTTACATACTCGAGGAAGAGTAGGAACTAAGCTTGGGGATGCTTGATACGTCTCCAACGTATCTATAATTTCTGATGCTCCATGATCATATTTTGCCGATTCCTACTTGTTTTCTCCCTTATTTATAGCATTTTTATATGTTTTCTGGGACTAACCTATTAACAAGATGCCAAGTGCCAGTTCCCTGTTTTCTGCTGTTTTTTGTTTCAGAAAAGTTGTTCTGCAAACATTCTCGGAATTGGACCCCACAAAGGCTGAAGTTCCTATTTTCCCCGGAAGCATCCAGAACACCGAAGAGGAGTCGAAGAGGGGAAACAGGGGGCCACACCATAGGGTGGCGCCCCCCTTGGCCGCTCCACCTATAGGTGTGGGCCCCTGGGGCTCCACCGCCTCTGCCCTTTCGCCTATTTAAGACCCCCGGATGGAAAAACCCTAAACACCTGATAAAAAATCCCCGAAAAGTTCCGCAGCCGCCGTCACCGTCAACCCTAGATCAGGGGGGTTCTAAAGCTGTTTCCGGCACCCTTCCAGAGAGGAGATCATCATCGGAGGCCTCTACATCACCATGCCTGCCTCCATAGTGATGCGTGAGTAGTTCATCCTTGGACTACGGGTCCGTAGCTGTAGCTAGATGGTTGTCTTCTCCTCATATGGGCTCCGTGTTTAGATCTCGTGAGCTGCCTAACATGATCGATATTGATTTTATGTAATTCTCTGTGTTGTGTTTGTTGGGATCCGATGAATATTGAACTTATGCCAAGTTGATTATAGTCTTTATTTGCATATGCTATTTGTGATCTTGCATGCTTTCCGTTGCTAGTGGTTACTCTGGCCAAGTAGTTGCTAGTGACTCCAAGAGGGAGTATTTATGCTCGATAGTGGGTTCATGCCTCCTTTTCGCCTTGCTCGAGTGAGAGAAACATGAAGGTGGAGGATGTGTTGTTGCCATTAGGTTGAAAACAGTGGTGAGAGTGCCCGCGTGCATAATCATTGCTTACATTACACACTTTGTTTAATGCAATTATATGTTGCTTGCAACTTAATACCTAAGGGGGTTCGGATGATAACCTCAGGGTGGATTATTAGTCATAGATGCAGATGGATGTCGGTCTATGTATCTTGTTGTAATGCCCACACTAAATATCATAGTAATGTTCATGTCATATTGTGCACTACGGTGCAACCTCTATTTGTCAATTGCCCAGCTGTAATTTGTTCACCCAGCATGCTATCTTTTATGGAGAGACACCACTAGTGAAACTATGAACCCCGGTCCATTTTCCACACTATTAAACAAACCACAACAATTTCCTTCTTTCTTTACTTACTGCAAACATACACTGTTTTCCACACTATACGTCTAATCTTTGTTTTCAGCAAGACCGGTGAGATTGACAACCTCACTATGCCGTTGGGGCAAAGTATTTTGGTTGTTTTGTGTGCAGGTTCCATGTTGTTGCTGACACCGGTGAAGCGCCATCACCCTTCCGAAGGTCCTCTTTCTCCTACTGGATTGATAACCCTGGTTCTTAACTAAGGGGAAAACTCCTACTTATGTTCTCATCATACCTTCCTCTTGGGGTTCCCAACAAAGTGCATCAAGTATAAAACCACATGATGAAAGGTTTGACCTCTCTATAAAGGAACAACTGGTAAAACCTCCAATATCAAAAAGGCAATAAGTTTTTCATGCAAAACCCATTTTTGATGAACTTGAGCTTGTACTGAAGCACATGACAAGCTTTAAAACCACACTTGGAGAAAACAAAAATAAGAACTAAGAAAGATGATGCCAAGTATGCAAAGGTTTGAGATCTCTCCGATTTATGCGATCAAGTTGCTAATATGAGAGCCCCTCTTGATAGTACGGTTATCTATCCTACAACCCGGTCTCCCAACTATGCTACGAGACCGGTAAAATAGAAAACCTATCAAGATTATACATTTTCCTTGAGCATTCCACTTTATCTAGATGATGAAGACCTTGACCTCCTCAAGATGGAACATCTTTCTTGTTTTCGTTTTGCTCGGTGAAGGCACATAGATTGCTCCCCCATACGCCACTATGGCAGAGGCTCTTTTAAGCCCACCTTCACTTGGACATTGTCTCCAAAAGAGTGGCAAGCTTCAAGCATATGATCTCTTCGATATGCTCCCCTTGAACTTGCACTTATCGAACTTGATGACGACCACAACTTGACGTCATCTACCATGGACTATATGAAATCTTCCTTTTGATGCAAGCCCATGGAAATATACCTAGCCCCACATAGATATAACACACACACATATAATAGGTTAGAACACAAATCTATATGAACAATTACTTACCATACCATGATCCCACATGGTAGATCTTCTTGCTTTGAGAGTTGATCAATGTTAACCATCGCTTAGCACTTTGTCTTGATCAACCTTGTATATTTTCTTCTCTCTTCATAATAATGATGTCTTGAAGGTAAAAATGAATGTTCATACAATATTCTTCTTCAAGACATACTTGCAATATGCTCAACTCTCTCATGACCAAACTTGGGATATTCACATGAATTAGCACCTTGGTTACCACTTGATCATCTTGAATCCAACACATGGACATCAAGCATTGCCCATGGACAAACTCTACAATTATAGCTCAATGAAACCATTAGTCCATAGCGGTTGTCATCATTTACCAAAACCACACATGGGGGGCACCATGCTCTTTCAATCTTCCCCATTTTGTTAATTGATGACAATCTCTTTTACGAGGGTTTATATAATGAATTTGAGAAACCATGAAAATAAACAAGGAAGGATGTATGAGCATGAAAGTAAAATGCTTAAGAACAAAACGAAAGCATAAAACCAAATTCCCTTAAACCCTCTAAACTTTCTCCCCCATTGGCATCCATTTCCAAAATGGGATCATAGAAATTTCAAATGTCCAATATAGTAAGGGTTCCTCCGTAGGATGTGGACTTCTCATAATATGAGTGAAATCAAATACACTTATCCAATGATGAATACTGGGAGGAAATCAAACTATACTGAGGATCAAAAGATTGCAAATAAGATGGTATACAAATCTCTAATCTTCTCCTAAAGAGAAGCAAGCAATCAAAAAGATCCGACAAACCAAATGAACAAGGTATATTATGGTTTGAGAAAATGAGTGTTTTTAAAAGAAAATAGAGGATCTCCCCAATATTTGTGCATGATTTAGAAATATTTCATTTTGAATGCAAAGTGCACAAAAATGGAATCATAACGCCCCCACTGTTATTCAAAACTCAAAGCAAGTGCAAGTGAGCATAAAAGAAAACATGGCATATCACTTGGAGCAAGAGGTGGTTGATCCATAATAGAAGTTACCAATAAAAGGATGTGATTTAAGAAAAGGCTCAACCAATCATATATATATGTGTGTGAGACAAGAAAAGGCATGAGAAAAGACTAATAACATGATGAATATTTAAGAATCATAATATTCTCAATATAATGATAGGCATATAACCAAGAGTGTCTTTTCCACAAACAAGAATTTTTTTTCAAACCAATATATAATAGTTAGGATCACAAGCTTAAAAAGTTGTAAATAAAGAAGCAAGGCTTATGAAACCATCATGTCAAGAAACTAACATGATCGCAAAGAAAGCATGAGGGTAGAAAATCTTAAATAAATATGAGGGGAAAATAGGTTTTTGAAAATATGGCAAGCACTCATAAGGCAAATTATTTTCGGAGCTACAAAAAAGTAAATAAGAATAAAAGGATTGACACCGAAACATTAGGATACCAATAAGACATGTAATTTTTATCATGTGTATAAGTTTCTATATAGAACACAATCATGATGATGTACATCCATAAAGAAACACATACACACAATATAGTTACAAAGATAAAGAACGACATATCCAATTTGAAGACATAAATATGACAATAAGATATTTGCTTGATAGCATATCACATAGCTTTAATTTTTATCTTAAAGGATATGAATGATCTTCCAACAAAAACACATCAAATACATCACAAACATCAATAAGGGAAAAAGATATAGTTGGGGCGTTTTTATAAAAGCAACAAGTTTCACAAGGAGTAAATATGCTTCATGACACGAGACAACCTACAAAATGTTGAAATGTTAGAGTATATGCATGAGGTAGGTACTTGTTACCGAGGTAGCATTGGTGATTTTGTACTAGATAAGAATTCATCCATCATCATAGCTTGACTCCAATAAGCATGTAGTGATAACACCTTCTTTGTGAATGAGGCAAGCACCCAATGCATCTCAAATGTACCTAAAACAAATTTAAGTACAAAAAGGTCCCCAAACTCATTGGGTCCAAAGTAGTTATACAAACTACAATATATAGGACACAATCCACGTGAATATGGGAATATATATATGAAATTGAATTTCATGAACATCTTAGCCGATTTAGGATTGATGGATAGTATTCTATATAAATATTGGATCAAGGAAGATAAACATGCCATAACATATACATTAGTACTTATGCATGCAATCACTTTCAAGAACCAAAAGTGATGTAATTTGGACAAAACACCTAGTAAACCAAGATATGCACACAAAGGCATGACACGACATAAAGGTTATCCAAATTATATCAAAGATCCACGTCAACACATGAAAGGAGATACCAATTGGAACCAAACAACATCAACTCATCATTGATAAGATACAAATAAAAAATATACCATGTGAAAATAAAATACCAAAGGAAATACTTATCACTTGAGGATACTAAATAAAAATGTATCAAGGAGTAAAATATTGAGACCCCAATAGACATCAAATGAACCATGTCAAATTACAAGAGATGTCAATTGAAGCAAATATCTATGAGTGAGATATCAAACTCCAGTTAATACCAATTGAGGGCATCAAAGTGTAGCGTTCCCACATTTAAATAATGCAAGTACTCTGTGTTATTGTGCTAGTCCCTGGATCAATTGTTAGCACCACGGTTCAAAATGAAATATCACGCAAATGCGTAAAAATCTATTACATTTCATGATCCAGTCTTTACAAAATAACTTTACAACTTGCATAGTCTCAGAAGACTAGCAGGAAACAGGATTACAGCGGAAAACATATTACAACATTGAGCCTCATCTTCTTCATGTGCCACAGACAAAACATGTTGGCGATAGACTCGAGATCCTGAACGAAACCTCACTCGTCTTCAGATTCATCTGCAATATAGAATATGCAACCACAAGGGAGTCAATACAATTTAATGTATTGGCAAGTAACACTATGGTGGATATAAAATGGCAAGTGTAAACTACATGCATATCTGGCTTGGTGGAGTTTAGGCTATTTGCAGAAAGCAAGTTTTTCCCTAACACTTTTGAAAAAGAGTTTTTCTTTTCAAAGATTGGCACCATGGGACACACCCATGATCACCACAACTAATATTTCCTTATCCAAATTTTACTTCTTCAAAACGGTGTTGAGATTCTTCTGTCCATCCTTGTCCAGTTGCTCGAAGTCGTCCATTACCGGGGACACGGCTATGAACATAGTTTCTAACTCTGCAGAGGTTGTGCACTTTCACCCTTTGTCTTCAATTAGCCCAAACATCCTATACACACGGAGTGCATTATGGAAAGGAGAGAATTGAGACGAGATCTTTCAGAAGAAAGAATTCAACCCAACCAGCAAGACCCGCTCCACCTATAATTATGCTACATCTTCATGTCAAGCATGGGATGAACTCTCACAACATAGTTGATCAAGACAGAGCCCATATGTCAAAGGGCTGCACGGGAAGCTACTAAACTTATAGGGACTTAGGAATCTATTTGTTCCTGGGTGGCCATCCACAAGTGTACTCCTTCGGTGATAAACACCATTGATATGGCCCTAGGGAGCCACTCAACATAATCCAATCACATCCAAATTCCACCCAGGTGTTTCATTGAATGTTATACTTAGAATTTTCCATACATAAAGTAAAACAATATATGACATTGTGTAGCATCTACTAAGTTCTAAGGCTTCAAAATAGCAAGGTAAAAGATATGGCTACACACTACTAGGATAATAGCATAGCATAGTACTTAATAGAAATTCCCTATCATGCATACTACTCAAAAACACTAGTAATGCATAGTAAAAATATGGGAGATTTGATGGTGTGTTACTTGCCTCTGAAATTGGTGAAGAACAATCACCCTTTCTTCACAAAATGTAACGTTGCTCTCCGTACAATCTAAACATTGAAAACACAAACAGAATAAACAAGCATGCTAACAAACAAACAAATAAACAAATGAAGAAAACATAAAAAGCAATAAACATAGCAAAAGAAAACATGTAAAAACATTTAGTTTCAATGCACAAAAGAAAACTAAGTGGTTGTAGTTAGATTTTTCCATTTGTGACCAAGTGTTGGTATTTGGTCAAGAAGATCACACAAAGGTGTTAGGCTAATCTATTTCTATCTTGGTTTCTTAAAGTCTTCTTTTGCTTCCTTGAGTTGCTTCTGATGTCTAAGTCCTTTTGCATGTTTCTTCAATTGCCTTGCTTGTAGTCCTCCTTATTAATCCTAGGGACTTAGTCATATAAAATAAGAGAGGTAGTAGAGATTGTTAGAGTTCCTTGAGAAAGGACTTGTAAAATCTTCTCTTCTTCTTCTTCATCTTTTGGGAGAATATTCTTCTTGAGTTGAAGTTGGCTTCTTGTAGATGTCTTGGTGAAAAGTTCTCATCTCACTAGGAAAACAAATTCTAAGTCTTGGTAAAAACACACCAATCATCTTGAAAACAAATTCTAAGTATTGGAAAACAAATCCCAAGTCTTCACATGATTGGTCTTGGAAAATCTTCAGGCTCCTCTGTAGCTTCCTCCTTGGTGTGGTGGCTTCGTTGAATCTTCTAACACTTGTTGGTTTTGGTACAACAAGAGCTGGTCTTCATCTAAATTAGCCATAGCACAAAGTCTAAGAGAACAGAAAAGAAAGGATAGAAAATACTTAGAGAAAAAGAGAGAGATGTGGCTGGTCTTCTTGTCTTCTTTGTTTTCTTCTAAGTGTATCTACTTCTTTGGATATGCTTCTGAAGTCTGTTTTCTTGGCTAAGTCCTTCATTTGTCTTCTTTCTTCATGTTGAAAATCTTTGAGTTGACAATTGTAGTATCCTCTCCATGGCTTTTCACTAATCCAGACTTAGTGGTTTTCAACTAGGAGGGTCAACTAGGATAAATAACTTAGAAATATTCTAAGGGCTTTGGTTTTGGTCTCTCTGGTCTAAGGTTAGTCCCTAGCACAAATTTGCTAGAGAAAACATATTGAAAATAATTACAGAAAATAAACTAAGTCAGAAATAGTCACATGAGCATATATCAACCAAAACCATTTTAACTTAGCCAAAATTTACTTTGGGCGCAAGGGACTGTTAGTACACATCCTAAGGTCTCCAAAAATATTTTATTTGCAATTTTTAGATTTGTAGAATTTAAACTATGCCAAAAATCATCAAACAAGCATTTTTTAATTTGAACCAATTTAAGTTTTTCAAATTTAAATTTGGATAGTTTTTAAATATTTTACATGTTGTGCTGATTTCAAAAAGTCCAAGTTTGCTAAATTTGGATCTACGGTCAAAAAGTTATGATAGATCTAAGTTACAAGGGTTTTCTGCAAAACTTCCAGATTTAATTTTATTTCGAAAAAGGAGTGGATAATGCTGGTCCGCGTGGCATGCTGTGATTGGGTGAGCGCGCTGACTGGACGCTGACGTGGCTGTTGACTTGCTGTGCTGACGTGGATAAGTGAAACCATCCGGATCGTTAGATCCAGATCCTACGGGTGGGGTCGCGTACCTCTTACGATCTAATCGTGGCCGTTGGCGAGGATCGAACGGTTGAGGAAGAGCAGCGGCACAAAGTCACCGGCGATGGCGGTTCCAGCGGCGCTCCGGTGGTCTGCGCCTCGGAAATTCGCAGTGACGGCGCTCCGGTGCTGCTTCGGCTCAATGGAGACGACGAAGACGCTCAGAACAACAAGGCGAAGAAGATGGTGGCGGTGACTTTGTGGGTCGCCTCCTGGGACGATGGCGCGGTGCAGAACAAGAGCTCGGGACTTCGGCGATCCTCGGTTGCAGACGGCGCCGTGGTTTTGCTACGAGGAGAAACGGGGGAAGGGGTTAAGGAGACGTGCGCGTGCAAGGGGAGTAGATGGGGTACGGATTTGGGCGGCGGGACCTGTTCGTATCTGGAGGTGGCAGCTAGGGTTTCGATTCCGGCGAGGAATTCCACCGGCTTGGAGGCGCAATCTTGAGCATAGATAGAGGGGAAACGGAGAGGGATATTTAGCTATTTATAGGGAGCCTCGGGGATCAAATATCTACCCAAATTCATACCGAATCGAGAGGTCGATTCTTCTCCGTTTCGGGAGTTACTGGCGTGCACAGGAGGTAAGGGATGGTGTGACATCACCGCCGCGTCACGCTGACGTCGCGTGTGGATCCCACCTGCCAGAGAGAGAATAGAGAGAAAGCGTGCGGCTTCTACTGGGCTGCCTTGGTGGGTTTCTGACGGGCTGTTGCTGGGCTTCGGGGGGGCTCTCTACGCTGCGCGCGCTGTAGTTAGGGTATGGGCCTATGGGGCTGCTCTGTTGTGCGGCTTGCTCCCCTTTTTGTTTTTTTTTTGTTGAAAATAATTCATAACTTTTGATTTAAGTGTCCAAATGGCCTTAAACAAAAACCTATAGTTTTGTAAAAACTTTCTTTGTCAAAAGGAAACATTTATGTGTCGCTGCGCGCGCTGTAGTTAGGGTATGGGCCTATGGAGCTGCTCTGTTGTGCGGGTTGCTCCCCCTTTTTTTTGTTGAAAATAATTCATAACTTTTGATTTAAGTGTCCAAATGGCCTTAAACAAAAACCTATATTTTTGTAAAAACTTTATTTGTCAAAAGGAAACATTTATGTGTTGTTTTAACACACTTAAAACAATTATATTTTCAAAATGTGATTAAATAACTATAGCTACTTAATATCATTTTAATTGAAAATATGAAAAATCATTTGAAAAGAGGTTTTATAAAATCCAAAACATTCTATAAGTCAGAAGTTATTTTTAAAAAGTCATTTAACTTATTTCCATATTTATACTTTAAAATATCAGTAAACTCTAACAACAACTTAATGTTATTTCAAAATAGAGAAATAATTACTTTGAAATAATAACACTTATTTTGAATGAGGCTTTTAAGGGTTATGGATTTAGAGGCATGTTTGGATTATTATTTCTAATAGCATTGGAATAACATAAAATACTTCCTTTGTGTTTGAGTTTTATTTGTTTTTGGTGGCTTGGTTTAACCATGTCGAGACATCGTAGTAGAATTCATAGACGGGGGTGCCATGAGACTGCTGATAGAGATTGTGGGGGACGTGGTCGTATGTCGAACAATGACACAAGGGTTTTACCCAGGTTTGGTACGTTGAAAATAGGCGGCGTTCCAACTCCTGCAATCTGACTAAATCAGGGCTGAAGCCTGAAGTATACAAAGTACAATGTGAGTTGGGTTTACCTACTCGACAAGGATCAACCTCTCGGCGAGTTAGCTTCTAGCTTATTATCTATCTTGTTCTTCTCTCCCGTCCGAGTTTATATAATAGTCGGGTTAGGGCTTACAGAAAAGGAAACCTAGAAGACTACGGTAAGTTCTAACTTGGAAGGCAAGAATCTGGCTTCTACTCCAAGCCGTACCACGTGGGCCGTGGTCCGGGTTCTTCTAGAATCCGGCTTCTGCGCGTGAGGTTACTGGGCCGCCTAATGGACCGTAATCCATTACCATTCAGTCCACCCTGGTAATCCAGCACTTTAGGACACCATCTGATATACCCCTAATTGGTATATATCCGACAGTAGCCCCCAAGAAAGGTTAAGACTCGGAATCGCCGTCTTTCGTCAAATTGCATTCTTTCCGAGAAATGTCGGCTCTTCGTCTTGATTCTTCTTTTCCTTCAAATCATGCTTTAACACGAAACTCGGATTTTGGGAAATCCGGCGTTTTCTTCCACGAGCCTTCGTGGAGAAGGAACTTCCTACGTCAGCGATGAAATCGTGCTGACGTCAGGGACATTTGGGTTTCGAGTGTGAAACCTTGAAACGTATCTCTTACAGATTCTCACGGGAAACGAGGAGATAGCCATTATCACATGTCGATTCATTTCCCGGATTTTCCGGCGAGTGACACGCGTTGATCATCCAACGGTCAAAAGTGTCGTTAGCGCGCACAGTAAAGGATTTCCGGCTATAAATAGCCCACTTCATCCCCTCCGGCAAACCTTCCGCTCTCCTCTCTCCTCCAGCTCAAGCGCCATAGCCCCCGAGCCATTGTCCAGTGAGAGCAAAATAGAGCAGAGCCCGTGCTCGCGCAGCACCGTTCCCGGATTTCACGTCGGAGAGCTCAAGGTCCTCGTCGCGCCGCCGCGGAATGGACTCACCTCGCGCGTCCCAGGAACACTCCATCGCCGCGGAAATTGACGACATCATCAACACAATGGATCCATTGGTGGATTCGCCGAGCCGCGCCACCGTCGTTACGCCGGAGAAAACTTCCGGCGGTCAGGCATGTGAGGATCTGCATCTCGCGGCCGATTACCTGGCCGCGTCGGCTTCTAGGATCTTGCTCTCGTATACCCAGAATACAGGAATCCTTCTATCTCTCTCAAAATTTCTATCTATGCCCTAGAAGCCAATTTATATCATACCCGGCTTCCTGGCTTTCCTTACAAGATATTTCTGGAATCCTACTCGGGATCCATACGTAATTCTAAGTTTCCTACCGTGACCCCCAAGTCGCGGGTCACAGGGTTTGCGCCACCTCTAAGGTCTTCTAGAGCTTCCTTTCCCTTGGGTCAGGTCACCAACGCAATCGCTAGCCCATTAATAACACTTGGCCCAGCATCACAGCGCATGGTCTCGTGCAGTTTCCCTTTGGTCGGGTTTCGTCCCAGGCATGGGCCTGCCTGGTTATCATCCCCCCAACAGTAGTCCCCAGAATAGATTGGGCATCTTGGTTGACGTGCTTTCCTTGTAGCTTTAAATCCTTGAGTCAACCATGAAGCGCACGCTATTCCCTGCAAAACAACAAACTCTTACACATACAATGTCACAGGTTAAATTGCTTTTCCTATAGCCAGGCCGGCTCTTTCGGCGGCCATATAATAACCTTACTATCCTACTGAGCCGACTATCATTCCTCGGTTCAACTCTCCATAACGTGCATCTCCTAACCCGGCTTTCATTTTCTTCACAAGCTGGTCCGAGTAACAGTTTCGAGTCCGGCTCTCTTGACGGTTATCAGTGACTCGGCCGCTTCACGATAACTCCCAAGATCTTATCCCGTAATCAACGGGCCGGTTTATATCTTTCCGCAAATCCCTCCATTTTACCGTTTGGCATTCCGGGTTTCTCTGCGCCTATAAATAGAGCCCGGGGGGAAACCCTAAATCCAAAACGCCACCACACCTTCTCCACTTCTTCTTCCTCCAGCTCACAATTGGCGCCCAAGGTCCCGAGCCCAAAACGCGAGCCATCGGATTCCGCGCGCCCGCCGTAGACCCTGACAGCCGGTCGCCGCCTCGCGCCGCCGTTCCGCACTGCCCCGCCCGCCGGTCTTCTCCTTCGAGATCTAGCCGCGCCATTGGAGGCCGAACTCCAAGCTCAAGGTCCAAGCGCCAACCCTCACGCGTTCCGGCCACCGTCTTCAAGAACCAGGCCACCGCGCCGCGCCATGCTCGCCGGACCTTACTCCGCCACCGCTCTCCGGTAAGCACTAGTAGATCTAAGTTTTCTCCTTTAGATCTTGAGTTTGTGTTCATCATGCTCCTAGCTTCCATTTTTTCTTCGTTTTGTTCTTAATTTTTGGTTCCATCTAGATCCATTTCAATGGCACCCAAAGCCGCATCCAAGTCCAAGGGAAAGACCCCGACTTTGAAGCAAAAGCCGGGTCAATCCATTTCAGCTAACTGGGATAAATCGACCGTGACGCTCGCAAAATTGGAGGAGCTGGCCGAGTATGGGGTCCTCCCACCACAGTCGGAGATCTCCTGGAGAGCACCGGAGGAGGAGACCCGGCCTTCGCCCGAATCAGGTGAAGTCGTCGTATTTCTTGAGCATGTGACCCGGGGTTTCTGTCCCCCAAGTCACCCTTTCTTTCGCGAAGTCCTCCATCACTACAAATTCCGGGTTTTCGACATAGGCCCAAACTCGATCTTGAACATTTGCCATTTCATTGTTCTCTACGAGTCTTATCTCTGCATCGCCCCCAACCTTGCTTTGTTTTTAGAACTTTTCCAATGCAAACCTTGCTGTGAGAACACGGATGGACCCCTCCTTGTCTGTGGGGGTGTGTCCATCCATAGGCGCAAGAAATCATTGATGCCGACTCTCAGTCTTCATTCCCACGTGAAGCACTGGCAGAAAACGTTCTTCTACTGCAAGGACACATCTACACCCGGCGAAAAGCCTTTGCCGGGTTTTTCCACTGAGATCCTCTCTCTTATCGATAACTTAAGTGCTTTCACTCCAGAAACCGACAGACAGTCTATTCAACCTCTCCTCCATAAATTAGTCGTCCTAGCAGCCCACGGCCTTTGTGGGCTAAACCTGATCAAAACCTGGATTAGCTGTAGGATTCAACCCAACAGCATCCGACCCAAACTCCTCTGCGATTACTCGGGCCATCTGACCGGCTCTCTCCGATACTCGGAGAAGTCATACCCGGCCACAGACGTCAACAAGGTTATGAAAAATTTCCTGGTCGAGAAGATGGATGCCATCAAGAGCGTTTCTGGACTCGACCCCTTTACTCTCTCAAACCCGGCTCCCCCAGTAAGATCCGGCTAATCCCTTCTATACCGGTTAATTTTTCAGATACATATGTACTAACCTTTAACATTGTTGTTCTTGACCTAGGAAACTGACGCATTTTGGAAGATTGTCACCCCTCCTCCTTCTGAAAACTCGGAGGATGAAGAGCCAAGTGACAGCGAGGAAGGTAATTTCCGAGTTACTGAACAAGTATTTTGTCAATCTTTTAGATCAAAATTCTCCTCTTACCGACAATATGCCACAATCACCAGCACCGGCTGACAAGGACGCTCTCAGTCGGAGGAGAGCGAGGTAGAGCCAGATGCTGAGTTAGGCAAGAAAAGGAAGCCCAGGGGGGTCACATTCAAGGTGCCATAGTCCTCCATGACCATAGAGCCGTACTCATATGCCGGTATGTGCAAACTTAATGAATATCTAACCACTATATCATCTCTGAAGGCCACAACTCGTCCACCCAAGCGACGGGCAACCCGAACTTCTCCGGGTGACAAGCCCCTCAACCCCGGGATCTCTCTGTCGCCTGCTCGCCGAGCCGGTACTCCTTCAACTTGCACTCCTCGAAAATATCCATCTCCAAATCATCCATTAGCCGGACAACTCCGAGTCTCACTTTCCAATTCTTTATCAGTGTCCTCCCGGTCTAGCAACGATCTCCCAAGTGACTTCGTTGTAAACATCGGGTGATTTTCATAACCTGTTTTCATCCCTATACTTTGCGCGTTTTTCCTCTATAGCACACTAACTTCTTATTTTTCTTTCCTCAGAGCCAAGGTCACACTTAGCGATCCGGTGGAAACCCCCGCTGATGACCCAATGGCGGAAGACCCGTTAAGCGCTGCCAACCCTCCACCTGCTGAAGAACAAGGTCCGACTAACGCCACCAGCCCAAGAACCGAGTCTCCTCCTCCCATGCCCCAGCCGGAAGATCCTGAGGTCGAATACATTGGGACCCAGAAGAGTGTTGCTGCCCCAAAAACCGCTACTGCCAGATATGAACCGGAGGAAACAAAGGCAGCAGCCCAACCAACTGGCTATGGCGCTAGCTCTTCCAGGACGGCTCTCAACGGCCAAAAGTTTGAACAGCTGCTGGAGGAGTATCGGTCCTTGAAGACCAGTGAGAGGAGATAATCGAGTCTCTGGCGGCTGAGCACCAGGTTAACCTGACTAACACTACTCATACATTCATCCTAGTCCCCAAGTTCTGAGTGTTCTGTACACAGTCACTCGGTACTCGCTAATATGCCGACTAATATGTATCTGTCGATTTCAGGCTTATGTTGCTCGTACTGATGAAATTTTAGCTAAGACCAATAAACTGCTGCAAGTGGAAGTTAAACTCCATGAAGAACTAGAAGCTAGACTCAAGGATCTCACCAAGAGGCATAACAAGCAAAAGAAGAAACTCCGAACCGCTGATGAGCTTATCAAGGAATACTCGACCTTCATCGGCAATACTTTTAACTCCATCACTGGTGAGTCTAGGTTCTGTCTGTCGATTTGTGTTACCCGGATTTCCCTATCCAGTAGTGTGTTTGACTCGGTATCTCGGTGCCGCAAGTCGGACTGACGTTGCTGAGGTGAAAGATGACCACCATAGGCTGAGAATACTCAAGACTGTTATCCGGCAATTCTCGGCAGGGACAAAGTGGGCTCTTGAATCTTTGAAGCTATCGGGTGATTTACCGGGTGTTACCCAAATGCTCGAGGAATACTCGATGGTCCCCGCCTGGATTGAGGCTTGGAAGCGCTCAGCATGCCGAGTTGGAGTGGTACGTGCTCTTGCACTGGCCAAAGCCTATTATCCCAGGATCGAGCCAGCAATGCTTGTGAACGAATTTCCCGAGTTTAAAGCTGACGGCTCTAAGTTCACTGGGAAAGACCTCAAGGCCATCAACGTCCAGATCCGTCACTCGGCTATCCTGGTCGCGGAGACCCTCGACGTGAACAAGCTTACTCCCGCCTATGATGATGAGGACAAGCATGTGCCTATCGAAGACCCGGCGCCCTTTGACATCTTGACTCGTTTCAAGGTGGAGCTCGCGAAGAAAAAGGCTGCGGTCGACCCCGGCTCTTTGCCATCTTCCTCAAATACGATTGTTCCTCCTCCATCACATGCTGCCTCCGGGGGTAACCCGGACATTGAGAAGGAGAAGGCGGCGGAAGAAAACACCGAAGACCCGGCTGCCAAGACTACTCCTGATGACTCGGCTGAAGCAGTGATGACTCCCAAGTGCAGGAGATCAATTGTAGTACCTTTCGATAAGTATTTGAGTGTCGAACCCACGAGGAGCTGAAGGTAAGCTATCTATTCTCTAAAGCCCTATAACCCTCTTATATGGCTGTTTATGCAAAGCAATAAGTTTGACTAAATCATGCAAATATATGTAGCTCTTCAAATCAACCATGGAATCCCTATTCCAAGTCATAATACTAGCATCCAATACATTCCAACCCCAAACTCCAGTAGCTCAATCTCATATAAAATTATGGGTGTGGTCTTATCAAAACAAAAATAAAAACAAAAACTAGACGCTTCAAGTCTCTACGATAAATGCTTTGCTTAGAAAAACAGAAAGTAGACGTGTGCTAACCAAAAGAGTGTAGCTCCAGTGGGGTGTTCATCACATCCCCAAGCTTATGTCTTTCACCATTCTTGGATGTCTTGAGGCGCAGCTCCTCTATTCCCTGTGAAAAAACTTCACAAAACATGTTTCTCCCATTCTTTTTTCTGTGGGGTGAGATTAGCAAGGACAAACAAATCACATGCTTGCTGTGCAAAATTCCAAATCAAATGCTCCAGTAGATAGAAAATAAGGTTCGTTATGTTGTATGTTCACTCTCTTTCTTGAAAGAATCATGGAAATTCGATTCCCAAGCCCAAAGAGTGCATAAAACAAAAGAAGGCAGAATCTGTCCAGAAAAGCAGCAGCAGCAAAACGAACGTTTTTCCCTAAGCTATACTCGTCAAAAAATTAAGCCAATTTTTGTGCTTACAGAGGACGAAAAGTTGCAGAACATACTAAAAAAATAGCTCAATCCGACATACCAATAAAAAAACGTAAAATCATACGGTGAGCAGACTCGTGCTGAAACAGAAATTTCATGCACTAGGATAGCAACTTATAAGTCCAAATGGGTTTGACTTGACTCTTTATTGAAAACTCCAGAATTAAAAAAAAAAGCTAATCTCTTGAGACAGAAAGAGGACACTAGGAAAATCCAAACAAAAACAACCGGGTTGCCTCCCGTAAAGCGCTTTCTTTATAGCCATATAGCTAGGCTTTACTTACTTAACATCATGATGGTTGGAGTGAGGTGGCTCGGCATCCCCAAGCTTGGATTGTTGTACTTATTTGATACATGTAGGGTGAGCCCAGGGGTACATCCCCAAGCTTGATTGGTTGTCCCTCTTGATCTTTGTTCATCTCACTCAACTCTTCCTCCTGAAAAATTCTTCTTACACAAATCTCAACATAAAACTTGATTAGAGGGGTTAGTGCCTCCATAAATAAAATCCACATAGGTACAGCAAAGACACATCATGAGTTGATTCTAAATATTAACTACTGTTACTACAGTTGTGCATTGATCCTTGATCAAAAGAACCACACAAAACACAAGTAATGAGAGCAATGCAAAATAAAGACATAATCTGCCAAAAACTGAACAGCCCATAAAGAGTGAAATTTTAGAGGCACTTAAGTTGCTCAAATCAGAAAACTTAAAACTAATGAAATATGTAGTGATAACTAAATATTGCTGTCGTAAATTACCAGGTCAAAATTCCACATCTGTGATTTTAAACATTTTTCGCAGTGAAGTTCAGGAATCTGTTTTCTTGACAGCTAATTACTATTGTTTAATCCTATCTCTCATATAAGATTATTCTTGCCATTTAAGATGATAAATAAGACAGAAATGTGATGTTACAGTAGTGAACTAATATTTTTATTGTTTTTAGCTTTGGAAAAAGTTTTAATGATAGAGACTTTGCAATGGTTTCATTCGCATGAACAACACATGTTCAAGGTCGACCCCAACTTCTCCATTACTCATCCTTCTCATTTACTTTCCCAAAAAAATTATAAAATGAAAATCTTAAACTAAATGATACATAACAGTAGGTAAAGTCATTTTACATGTTGTAAAGACATAAATTTGTACTCAAACCGAATAGGAAATTAAAGCATAAGGAACATACCAAAAAAATATTAAACAATTTATTTTTAAGTCTAACCCATTTCCTATGCATTGGCATTTTGTAATGAAACAAATAAAAGAAGCATATAATAGCAAGCATAGAAAGGTAGATCAAGTGCAACTTCAATACTTTCAGCATAAAGAGGGGAAACTTAATATTGTTGAAATATGTGTAACCATGTTTCCCTCTCTCATAATAATTTTCAGTAGCATCATGAATAGATTCAACAATATGAATATCACATAAAACATTCTTATCATGAGCCACATGCATAAAAGAATCACTACTCTCCACATAAGTAAAATCCTCATTAGTGATAGTGGGAGTTAAACATTCATAATTTTTATTGCAATCATCATATATAGGAGGCATAGTATCATCAAAGTGAATTTTCTCCTCCAAGCTTGGGGAACTAGAAATATCATGCTCATCAAAACCAACTTCCCCAAGCTTAAAACTTTCCATAGAATCAGCAAGTATATCATTTTTATCCTCAATAGTAGGAGGACTAAAAATATCATATTCATCAAGACAAACTTCCCCAAGCTCAAGGTTTTCCTTAGCAATAAAGGTGTTCAAAGAATTAGTACTACCACAAATATGATTGTTGTGCAAATAATTTTTCAATTTCTCCTCAAACACTTCATGTCCTAATTCAAGGTAGATATTATACAGTTCTAAAATTGTTTGGTTGTTTTCCATTTTATATTTTTTTTTGGTGTTTTAGGTTTATATGTTAGTATGCAATACAAACAAGAATAAAAGCTTAGCACAACGCTCCCCGGCAACGGCGCCAGAGAAGTGCTTGATGACTCCCAAGTGCAGGAGATCAATTGTAGTATCTTTCGATAAGTATTTGAGTGTCGAACCCACGAGGAGCTGAAGGTAAGCTATCTATTCTCTGAAGCCCTATAACCCTCTTATATGGATGTTTATGCAAAGCAATAAGTTTGACTAAAAGAAACTAACTAATTAAAAGCAAGTGACGTGGAGTCTGGTTTGTCTAGTAACTAGTGAAGCAAGTTTAAAATGCAAGTAATCCTAAAGCAAGTTTCACAAGTAGCAAGCATCAAATATCTCAAGGGAGCAAGTGTTCTAGCAATAGGAGTTTCGTTTGTGTGATTGTCACAATTAGTGAAGCACATGTTTTAGTCTTAGTTGTTTCTTCTAGGAAAGAGCCATGAATAGGTATAGTCAAGTAAATGATCTACAACCCATTATGATGGATCATGTGGCCAAGTAAATGACTGCTAAAGATTGATTAAGACATAAAGTCCCACCATAGCCTTACGTTCTAAGGTCCCCTATATATATATCCCCCAATAACTTAACTTTGTGGCTCGGTCTCAGGTTACTGTCACTCCCAAGTCACCACCACTCCATTATGCTACCGGTGATCACCTTACATGCATTCCCCAACATATGCGTGCACTCATATATTGTACATAAAGACAATCATAGAAGATAACAAACTTGTATGCAACCAATCAACGAACTATTTCACCATTGCCAAGAACAATTCACTACTCAAACATAGACGGGGAGACACAATACATCAAGGGAATATAGTATTGCATCATACATCGTGTTTGCCAAGAGATTACAGTGGAGAAATGGAGCTGATCTTGCTGTAGATGTTGATGATGAACACGCCGGAGGGGGTGGAGCCCTCCGGGGGTGATCCCGGCGGCGTTTCCCCCTCCGATCTTCTCCGGCGGCAGCCTTCTCTCTCTCTGTTTCGTGGTTTCGTCTCTCGGCGCCGCCTCCTCCTCGAAAATGCCAGGGGACCCTTTATATAGTCATTTTTAGGTCACGAGACACTCGGGAGAAGAAAGATCGACGGCATCGGAGCCACGGGGGCAAAAAGGGGGCCTCTCACGCGGCCAAGGAATCTGGCCGCATGGAGGGTCCTCTTTGCCACTTGGTTGGCCTTTTGGCCCTCTACTTTGGCCCATGGTCTTCATCTCAAAATTTTTGAACCGTGCTCTTTAGCCTTGCCCTTTTTGGAGTCCCGAAGCTCCCGGAAAGTCTGAAACACTAAAAAGTACGTTTTCTGGAAAAACAGGGTTAGAACCAAAAGAAGGGGGATTGTTTAGAAAATCCCCCAAATCATTATAAAACATGAATATAAGTTGCTAATATGTAGGAAAAACAAGTAATAACATGCAAAGTTCATGTATGCATTTTACATGCATCAACATCCCCAAGCTTAACCCATGCTCGTCCCCGAGTATGAAGGTGATAAAACTAACATGGACTTTGCATATTGAAACAATCATGGGATATCAAGGAGGATTATTCATGCTACATATAATCAAATGATTAATACTAGAAATGAGTAGCAATATACAATTCATGTTGTAAGAAATATCAAATATGCAAGCAAAGATGCTTCATGAAAGTTCACAAAGTGTATAATGAAATAAAAGCACTATGGACCAAATGCATACACAAAATGAAAAATAAAATCCCATATTGGTCAAAGAATATCATAATGGAAAATAGAAAATATGGTGGACACTTTTGAGAAAATTGAGTAGAGGTAAAACCTGATCAAGTCTTATTTAGCCTCTAAATTATTCAACTAAAATTACTAATTGAAATGTGGTATCCATTGATCTAGGACTCTCATTGCCCCTTTATCACTAGCATCTTAAATGGTGAATGTTGAAGTAATGTGAATGACAAGGTGGTTGAAATCCTCATGCCCCGTGAGTGTGAAAACCTACTCCATGATTACTCAACTTAAGATTCCTAATAAGCTTTGTACAATCATAATAAGTATTAATGACATCATAGAGAACCGCAAAGAGGTACCTCTTTCCCCATGACATGGAAACAAGCCCATGTCACAATGACAAGACAAACAAACGGAGTAGACTCATCATCCTTTTTATTTTCATTCACTATTATGCATAGCTTCTTATTTTATTGTAGGATGTGTTGTAGAGTCACTCAAGCTGTAAGTAAATTTCCACCATGATAAAGCATGGCTTGGGTTAGCGGCCCAATGCGTTTCTATAGTCATATAGATACTTACTCATCAAAACTTACTATTCCTCTATTTCATTTCAGCATGGCAGGAGTCCAAAAACAAAAGTACATGATATCAACCAAATGTAAATTTTTGTGCAATGTTGAAAGCTTTCCGGTGATACACGTTTATAGCTAGCTCCCAACCACACACTTGTCAAACGCAAAACTTGTGGCTCCCATTATTGGGTCATGTTTATTAGATGCATAAAAAGTAAAGTGTGCCTTCAAAAGTTCGTGAGAGTCCTATCCCAAGTTCAACCCATGACAATTAATAAATTGAATATCTTAATTTAGAACACAATAACATGGTGAACATACTCGGAATAGCAATGAAGCTAATGGGAAGATATGGTGGACTCACTGGAAATACTTGGCTAAGGAGTGTTGGAAACAAGTTTTTACTTGTTGGAATTTTTAAATTTTTGGCTAGCAAGAGGGAGATAGTTGACCAGCTACTATGCATGCATATGTCCGTAGAACTACTCATTTCATGAAAAACTAAATAAACCAGCAATTAACATCAAGGACATGAATAAGAGATAGCTCAAGACAACATTATTGCAAATTTCTACACATAAAAAGCCTATAAATCATGCAAACATATGTAGCTCTTCAAATAAACCATGGAATCCCTATTCCAAGTCATAATACTAGCATACAATATATTCCAACCCCAAACTCCAGTAGATCAATCTCATATAAAATGATGGGTGTGGTCTTATCAAAACAAAAATAAAAACAAAAACTAGACGCTTCAAGTCTCTACGATAAATGTTTTGCTTAGAAAAACAGAAAGTAGACGTGTGCTAACCAAAAGAGTGTAGCTCCAGTGGGGTGTTCATCACATACCCAAGCTTATGGCTTTCACCATTCTTGGATGTCTTGAGGCGCAGCTCCTCTATTCCCTGTGAAAAAACTTCACAAAACATGTTTCTCCTAATCTTTTTCTGTGGGGTGAGATTAGCAAGGACAAACAAATCACATGCTTGCTGTGCAAAATTCCAAATCAAATGCTCCAGTAGATAGAAAATAAGGTTCATTATGTTGTATGTTCACTCTCTTGCTTTAAAGAATCATGGAAATTCGATTCCCAAGCCCAAAGAGTGCATAAAACAAAAGAAGGCAGAATCTGTCCAGAAAAGTAGCAGCAGCAAAACGAACGTTTTTCCCTAAGCTATACTCGTCAAAAAATTAAGCCAATTTTTGTGCTTACAGAGGACGAAATGTTGCAGAACATACTAAAAAATTAGCTCAATCCGACATACCAATAAAAACATAAAATCATACGGTGAGCAGACTCGTGCTGAAACAGAAATTTCATGCACTAGGATAGCAACTTATAAGTCCAAATGGGTTTGACTTGACTCTTTATTGAAATCTCCAGAATTGAAACAAAAAAAACTAATCTCTTGAGACAGCAAGAGTACACTAGGAAAATCCAAACAAAAACAACCGAGTTGCCTCCCGTAAAGCGCTTTCTTTATAGCCATATAGCTAGGCTTTATTTACTTAACATCATGATGGTTGGAGTGAGGTGGCTCGACATCCCCAAGCTTGGATTGTTGTACTTATTTGATACATGTAGGGTGAGCCCAGGGGTACATCCCCAAGCTTTATTGGTTGTCCCTCTTGATCTTTGTTCATCTCACTCAACTCTTCCTCCTGAAAAATTCTTCTTACACAAATCTCAACATAAAACTTGATTAGAGGGGTTAGTGCCTCCATAAATAAAATCCACATAGGTACAGCAAAGACACATCATGAGTTGATCTAAATATTAACTACTGTTACTACAGTTGTGCATTGATCCTTGATCAAAAGAACCACACAAAACACAAGTAATGAGAGCAATGCAAAATAAAGACATAATCTGCCAAAAACTGAACAGCCCGTAAAGAGTGAATTTTTAGAGGCACTTAAGTTGCTCAAATCAGAAAACTTAAAACTAATGAAATATGTAGTGATAACTAAATATTGCTGTCTTAAATTACCAGGTCAAAATTCCACTTCTGTGATTTTAAACATTTTTCGCAGTGAAGTTCAGGAATCTGTTTCTTGACAGCTAATTACTATTGTTTAATCCTATCTCTCATATAAGATTATTCTTGCCATTTAAGATGAGAAATAAGACAGAAATGTGATGTTACAGTAGTGAACTAATATTTTTATTGTTTTTAGCTTTGGAAAAAGTTTTAATGGTAGAGACTTTGCAATGGTTTCATTGGCATGAACAACACATGTTCAAGGTCGACCCCAACTTCTCCATTACTCATCCTTCTCATTTACTTTCCCAAAAATTTTATAAAATTAAAATCTTAAACTAAATGATACATAACAGTAGGTAAAGGCATTTTACATGTTGTAAATACATAAATGTGTGCTCAAACCGAATAGGAAATTAAAGCATAAGGAACACACCAAAAAAATATTAAACAATTTATTTTTAAGTCTAACCCATTTCCTATGCATTGGCATTTTGTAATGAAACAAATAAAAGAAGCACATAATAGCAAGCATAGAAAGGTAGATAAAGTGCAACTTCAATACTTTCAGCATAAAGAGGGGAAACTTAATATTGTTGAAATATGTGTAACCATGTTTCCCTCTCTCATAATAATTTTCAGTAGCATCATGAATAGATTCAACAATATGAATATCACATAAAACATTCTTATCATGAGCCACGTGCATAAAAGAATCACTACTCTCCACATAAGTAAAATCCTCATTAGTGATAGTGGGAGTTACACATTCATAATTTTCATTGCAATCATCATATATAGGAGGCATAGTATCATCAAAGTGAATTTTCTCCTCCAAGCTTGGGGAACTAGAAATATCATGCTCATCAAAACCAACTTCCCCAAGCTTAAAACTTTCCATAGAATCAGCAAGTATATCATTTTTATCCTCAATAGTAGGGGGACTAAAAATATCATATTCATCAAGACAAACTTCCCCAAGCTCAAGGTTTTCCTTAACAATAAAGGTGTTCAAAGAATTAGTACTACCACAAATATGATTGTTGTGCAAATAATTTTTCAATTTCTCCTCAAACACTTCATGTCCTAATTCAAGGTAGATATTATACAGTTCTAAAATTGTTTGGTTGTTTTCCATTTTATAATTTTTTTTGTGTGTTTTAGGTTTATATGTTAGTATGCAATACAGACAAGAATAAAAGCTTAGCACGCTCCCCGGCAACGGCGCCAGAAAAGTGCTTGATGACTCCCAAGTGCAGGAGATCAATTGTAGTACCTTTCGATAAGTATTTGAGTGTCGAACCCACGAGGAGCTGAAGGTAAGCTATCTATTCTCTAAAGCCCTATAACCCTCTTATATGGCTGTTTATGCAAAGCAATAAGTTTGACTAAAAGGAACTAACTAATTAAAAGCAAGTGACGTGGAGTGTGGTTTGTCTAGTAACTAGTGAAGCAAGTTTAAAATGCAAGTAATCCTAAAGCAAGTTTCTAAAGAAAGTTTCACAAGTAGCAAGCAGCAAATATCTCAAGTATCTCAAGGGAGCAAGTGTTCTAGCAATAGGTGTTTTGTTCGTGTGGTTGTCACAGTTAGTGAAGCACATGTTTTAGTCTTAGTTGTTTCTTCTAGGAAGGAGCCATGAATAGGTATAGTCAATTAAATGATCTACAACCCCTTATGATGGATCATGTGGCCAAGTAAATGACTGCACAAGATTGATTAAGACATAAAGTCCCACCATAGCCTTACGTTCTAAGGCCCCCTATATATATCCCCCAATAACTTAACTTTGTGGCTCGGTCTCAGGTTACTGTCACTCCCAAGTCACCACCACTCCATTATGCTACCGGTGATCACCTTACATGCATTCGCCAACAAATGCGTGCACTCATATATTGTACATAAAGACAATCATAGAAGATAACAAACTTGTATGCAACCAATCAACGAACTATTTCACCATTGCCAAGAACAATTCACTACTCAAACATAGACGGGGAGACACAATACATCAAGGGAATATAGTATTGCATCATACATCGTGTTTCCAAGAGATTACAGTGGAGAGATGGAGATGATCTTGCTGTAGATGTTGATGATGAACACGCCAGAGGGGGGTGGAGCCCTCCGGGGGTGATCCCGGCGGTGTTTCCCCCCTCCGATCTTCTCCGGCGGCAGCCTTCTATCTCTCTGTTTCGTGGTTTCGTCTCTCGGCGCCGCCTCCTCCTTGAAAAGGCCAGGGGACCCTTTATATAGTCGTTTTTAGGTCACGAGACACTTGGGAGACGAAAGATCGACGGCATCGGAGCCAGGGGGGCAAAAAGAGGGCCTCTCACGCGGCCAAGGAATCTGGCCGCGTGGAGGGTCCTCTTTGCCACCTGGTTGGCCTTTTGGCCCTCTACTTTCGCCCATGGTCTTCGTCTCAAAAATTCTGAACCGTGCTCTTTGGCCTTGCCCTTTGTGGAGTCCCGAAGCTCCCGGAAAGTCTAAAACACTAAAAAGTACGTTTTCTGGAAAAACAGGGTTAGAACCAAAAGAAGGGGGATTGTTTAGAAAATCCCCCAAATCATTATAAAACATGAATATAAGTTGCTAATATGTAGGAAAAACAAGTAATAACATGCAAAGTTCATGTATGCATTTTACATGCATCAAGCAGCCGAGAAAAGTTTTACCTTTTATCAGCAAACAACTTATTCGGCCAATAGGCATTGTAATATGCCTTTCATACACTTTTATTTGATAGTGCGTCTGTGCACTTTTGGTACTATTCCTGAGGTTTGTAACGTATTTGAACTTCTGTGGTTTTGATGACCCTTCTGGTTATCAGTTTGATATGCACTTTTCAACCTTATGTTGGCACAACTTTGCTTTTATATGCTTTTCGTGATAGATACCGAGTCTTGGTTTTGGGACGGTGAAAAATTTCTTCCAAGTCCCCAAGACCCGGATTTTGGGTCTGGGGTTTTTTGGCTTGGGAAACTTTGCATCTCTAGTCCTCAAGTCCCAAAGACCCGGATTCTGCATCTGGAGATCATTGGCTTAAGAAAACTTTTTGCTTTCTCAAGTCCCCAAGTCCCCAAGACCCGTATTCTAGATCTGAGGATTGATGGCTTAAGAAAACTTTTTGTTTTTCCAAGTCCTCAACCATGTTATTATATTTATACACTTTGAAGTTATGCTCGATGTATTATGAGTTTCCGGCTGTTGCCTTCACTCTGCATAACTTATGGTTTGGATGACCCTTTTGACCCTCTTTGTTGTAATCCGGCTTTCGCGTGGATATTCAATGTTGCTATAACTCTATGAAAACAGGGTCAGGCAAGTCCCAATGGGCATCATGACTGATTGAATTTATAGGCTAGCAAAAACATGCCACTTTGTTGCGAGTCACATCAAGCTTAAACAAGTAAGGCCAAGAAAAATTTGGCTCTATTGTCCGGGTTATGAGATTGCAACTGTACTTATTGCAAGTAATCAATCCTCACAACTTAATGGCATCATGGCCGGGTCTGAGATTGTAACTGTGCTATTCATGCAATCAGCCCCCAAGACCTAGATATATATGCTATGCAACAGTAGGTTTCAGCTCTACCGGCTTACAGATAGCTTGAATGTAATAAAAGGAAAAGATATGTAAATTTTAAGCCTACTAAACTATATTTCTTACAATTGGATAAACATAGCTAACTAAACATAATACACTTACCTAATATAAAGCATCATCAAATATAGAAAAAACATGCGAAAAATTGACAAAATTTAGGAAACGCAACAATTATCATGATTTAACCATCTTTTTATTGATATGAAAAGGTTAGGTCAGCAGGCCGCCTCATTAAAAACCCTCCAGTCCCCTTAGGTACCCTCGATAGGAAAAGAGTGTGTCTGAAACCTGCTGCATGTTACATCGTGTAATACAATGCAAACCGAGTCTATACTAAGTGTAGTAGGGACGCAGCTGAGCCACGTTCCACGGCCTTTCACGCTCTTGCATAGATGAAGTGGAATGAGCAGTGTCATTGGCGGAATCCGACTCTTCTCTTGCATCTATCAGGTAGTACGATCCATTGTGCAGATTCCGGCTTATAATGAACGGACCCTCCCATGGGGGAGATAGCTTGTGCTTTCCTTCCCTGGATTGTACCAAACGCAACACCAGGTCTCCTTAAAAAACGCGGGTTTTGACTCGGCGACTGTGATACCGCCTCAAATCCTGTTGATATATGGCGGATCGTTCCAATGCTTGCTCCCTGTGCTCTTCTAACATGTCCACGACGTCTTGCCGGGTCTTCTCGTTTTCCACCTCAACATAGGCCGCCACTCGTGGCGAGTCATGGATGATATCACTCGGAAGGACCGCCTCTGCACCATAAACCATAAAAAACGGGGTCATCTGAGTAGATCTGTTAGGTGTAGTGTTGATTCCCCAAACCACAGAGGGTAGCTCCTCAACCCATGCTCCAGCAGCTCTGAGACACGAGACTCACAGTCGTGGTTTTAACCCACGAAGTAGCTCTTGGTTTGCTCTCTCCACCTGACCATTGGCTTGTGGATGGTCCACCAATGTTACATCAAGTCGAATGCCATTGTTTCCACAGAACTTCTCCATCTCTCCTAGGGACATATTAGTTCCATTGTCCGTGATGATGTTGTGGGGGTATCCAAACCGATATATGATTTTCTTCAAGAATTTCACAGCTGTGGCCGCTTCACAGTTTGTAACTGGCATGACCTCGACCCACTTTGTAAACTTATCAATAGCCACCAAAAGATGAGTCTTTTTGCATGGAGACATGTTGTCGAAGCTCTGGCTCCGCAAATCCCTCGGGTGACCCTATCGGGTTTCGACTAGGAGATGTCATAGGCGCTGGTGAAATCGTCGGCTTGACAGGGAGGCAAGATTACCCAGGTTCGGGGCCCTCGAAGAGGTATAACCCTTACTCCTGCCTTCTGTTGATCTGTATTAGACGATTAGATCGATTACAGGGTGCTCGAATTGAGAGTAGATCTCGAGTTTCAAGGCTTTTGTGGTCGTGCGGTCTTACTTGGTCCTCTCCTTTGGGGCTCTCCTGGCTTTATATAGATAGCCAGGTCTCGAGTCCAACCCGGAGAGGATACAAACCCTAGCTTGAGTCGGTTACAATCCCTAACTTAACCCGCAAGTTGACGCGGGTGGGCTTTTCATGGCCTTCTAGAGTACTCCAAGGTGCTTCCTGTCGGGCCTTGATCAGAAGGCTTGAGAGGGGGTGTCCTTACTCGCAGGGCCCAGGATCCGTGCCTTCGTCAGTAGCCCCCGAGCGTGTGCTCGACTGGATTTATTTCCAGTCGGTAGACGGTCAGACCCTTTCTTTGATCTCATCTTGGAAGTTCAGCTCAACAGTTGTTGTCTACGAAGGGTGTGTTCCCTGTTTCGCGAATTAAAATACTCGAGTATCGAGCAGCATAGGTGCCAGTTTTTGCGGCTATATTAGCAGAAGGATGTGGCGCAGTGGCTTGGCTCTCCCGAGAGATCAGGGCCAATTAATTGCGACTAGGGCAAAAACACTCCTGGCCTACACAGATTCGAGACCTCCGACTCGAACCCGATGAGGTGATCGTCACGACTGGGCCGTTGTGGACTTATCGAGTCGAACTTAACCTAAGAGGGTACCCGGCGCGTCCGCTAGGATTTTTCTTCGTGTTGTTGACACGGAACTATGCCGGAGGACGCAGCTTTCGAGTGCGATTCCAGGCCCAAAAGAAAGATCTTTTTGGGTCTTACCTTCATATTCGAAGAATATGGCATCCGGATGTGCCTAGTCGGCTGTACAATCCAGGTTCTTGTGATGTATAATTATCACGCATAAGGTAGGTTCTTTCTACCCGATTAGATTGGTATGAGTTCCGTACGAAAAAGTTTCGTGTTGGAAATGTTAGTTCCGTATGAAAGAGTTTTCATGTTTTGGAAAATTGTGCCCGTACGAAAGAGTTTTCGTGTATAAGGTATGTTTCTCTTGTTCGAAGAGGCTTTGATTCATGAATTATTTCATGGGAAAATTGTGTTCTATCCGAAGGAATTGATATTCGTGCGAAGATAATTTCGCGTTTGAACTTTTATTCGCAAAAAATTTCCCTTTTGAATGACGAACGCCATGACGTCAAGGCGTGCTCCTCTTCTCCCGATGGGACGTGACGGAGTGGCAGCAGAAATTGGCCCACCTTGTCAGCTTTTTGACCGGGAAACGAGACGTCGCTCCCGTTTTTTACGCGAAATGCGCAGTAAATGCGCACGATCTTTTGTTAAGATCGTGGCACGAAACAGCGTATGCCGCCGCTTCGTTTCATCCTTACGCGTGGCAGCCGCGATAGGTGCCACGTTGCGTATCGTACGGCTGAGATTGCTTTACCCCGTATATAAATAGAGGTGTTAGCGCCGCAGTGAAATTTTCCCCGCTCTCAATCTTCGTCTTCCACCTCGCGCTCGTCTTCGCCTTCCTTGCGCTCGAGCTCTCGCTGTGAACAATGGCCGGCGGAAAGAAACGTGGCGCTGGAACCTCCGCATCTGGCGAGCCTTCTGCGCCACTCGCCTCTCGCGCCGGCGATTGGCGCACCCCCAACACCACTGCTAAGAGCATCAAGGATATGCAGCGGGAGGGTCTGCTGCCGGCGGAGGCGGAGAAGCGCGTCCGTCTTGGGAAGAGGGAAGAGGTACCAAACCCTCACTCGAACGAGCGCGTGGTCTTCGTGGACCACGTGACTCGAGGCCTCTCCTTCCCTCTTCACCCTTTCTTCATCGGGCTGCTGTGTGCATACGGCATACAGCTCCACGACCTCCCCCCGAACGCGGTGCAGCCCATCTCGTGCTTCATCGCGCTTTGCGAATGCTATCTTGGCATTCGCCCGCACTGGGCGCTCTGGAAGGCGCTGTTCAAGATCCGGATCTTCCGCGAAAGATCGCGGGTGGAGTCCGAGCCCGGTGAGCCACTTCGCACGGGTGGCTTCGGGATCCAAGCGCGCCAGGAGAATGCCTACTTCAACATGCACTTCATCGACTCCGCCCAAGGCTGGCGGAAGAAGTGGTTCTACGTCGCCGACAACAACTCGAGCGGGCTTGTAGAGTTCCACCCATTCGCAGTTCTGGCGAGGCGCAAATCTTGGCACCACAAGATGTCAGCCGAAGAAATCCAGACAGTCACACCTCTACTCGAAAGAGTAGGTGCTCTTCGAGACCAAGCCTCGGGAGTAGTGCTCAATGGACTCCATCTGGCAAGCCTTTTCTTGAAGCGCAGGATCCAGCCTTTGCAGCAGAGGCCTTCCGCTATGTGGGAGTATCAAGGCGCAGAAGATCCCAGCCGAGTGAGCCGCGAAGAACTTTCGAATGTGGAATTCGAGAAGAAGATCGCGGCCATCACTCGACTGAAGGTTGGGGAGCAATTCCCCGATTGCTCAGTCGAGGCTTATTCTGCTTCAAACCCTCCTCCAGCTGCGGTTAGTTTCCTGTCTTTAACTTGCTTTCATTTTCAGAATTTTCGTAGTCGATAAGATCTTTATCGTCTTCTTATCTTTGTAGAGCCTAGCTGTAGCAAATTGCTACCCGCCCGTTGTTGGTGAAGATGCCTCGTGTCTTCAATCAAGCCACCAGGACGGCGCGGTTGACACCAGCGTGGCCAACGCTTCCTCGAGTTCTGAGCATGATTCCTCAGATGATGTTGAAGACTCGAGTGGCGTCCCACCAAAGCGCCGTCGGGTGAACGAAAACGAAGTCACCTCCAAAGATAAGTCTTTGGAGGCGTCACCTGGCCCAACTCCAATTTCTGCGACTCCGCTTCGATCTCTTCCTCCTCTGGCTCCATTCGCAACCGCCTGGAATGCGGATGACTTGGATGAAGACGACGAGGATGACGAGTAAGTTTTTTCCATATTTTAATTCGATTAAACTCTATTTGTCAATGCTGACGTTTCTTTGTCCTTCACTGCAGTCTGCAGGCAATCAGCCCGCGTAGATTCGCCGCGGCTGTTCCTCCCGAAAAGAGGAACAAAGCGAAGGACGCGGGTGAAACCCCTACTGCGGGTACCGTCCAGAACTCTCCCAGGGCAGCGCCTGATGCTGCGACTGCGGAGCGGGATGTCCCTAGCTCCGCTGCTAGAACTTCGGTCTCGAAGGAGGCGACGGACAGCTCGGCGGATCCCCTCTCCCGCGCCTCTGGACAGGTAAACTTCTATCTCTTTGGCTTTCTCAAACAAATTTTATCGGGTGCACGACAGTGCTCCCGATGGGAGTAGCCCCCGAGGCTGTAGTCGATTGTAAATAATCGGGTACAGGCTCAAAACCTCTTTCTGCTCTTCTTCTTTATTTTGTCTTCTTCGGGTGCACGGCAGTGCTCCCGATGGGAGTAGCCCCCGAGGCTGTAGTCGATTGTAAATAATCGGGTACAGGCTCAAGCCTTTTTTTCTTCTAACTCTTTTATATTCATGCTTTCGCAGTCGCTCGTCGATTCCCTTGCGGCGATCGGTCGCCACGTCGTTCTGGCCGAGACAGATTGCGAGTCGCTTCGATCAGAAGTTAACCGACTCAAATCTGAAAGATACCTTCTTAAAGGTAAATTTCATTATCTTCTTGGCTTCCGTGTATCATTCATTCTTGATTTCTGATTAATATCCCCTTTGCAGCTCGAGCCGAATTCGCAGAGTCTGAAACGACCAAACTTTCAGAGCAGGTAACTGCTCGGGAAGCTGAACTGGCGACTACCCGACAAGAGCTTGAAGCTTCTCGCAAGCAATCGGAGGAACTCAGTACGAAGCTTGCGGAGGCGCGGAAGGCCGTGAAGGACTTAGAGGAGGCCGGCAGTAAGGCTGACAACGACACTGTCGCGTTCCTTCGTCCTCTCGCCAAACGCTTTGCGGGTAAGTGTCTTGGGTTTTTGAACTTTTCATTCTGCTGATTTTTGCTAAGCATTATTTTCTCTGTCTGTAGATCTTCTGAGCGTTCCTCTGGAGATTCCTGGGATTCAGCGGGTGGACGTGCTGACCGACACTCTCGCGCAGCTCAGGAGGCATTCTGAGGGAATATTTTCCCTGATTGATGATGCTTCCAAAGCGTTGGCACGAGTGCATGGCCGTCTTGTCGCCAGCGATACTCCTGCGCCTGCGCTGAGCGAGCTGTTGAAGGTCTTCTCGGAAGGCGACCTCCTGGAAGCCTTTGCGGTTGCTCAATCGGAAGCTGGCGCAAAGACTGCGATTCAGTTCGCTCTGGCGAACGGAGTTGATGGTCTGGAGGAGGCCTATTCGTCCATGCCGGTCGACCCTTCCACGGGCAAGAAGGTACGGCTATCTCGTTTTTCTGAGCAAGCCACTGTTCTTGCTCGGAAATTATCTGAGATGTTTGCTCGGAAGAAGGGAGGGTCGACCGCTGCTAGTGGCAGCACCAACGCGGCTTCGTAGACCTTTTTTTTTCCTTTTGTTTCTGTTGCTTGGATGTAATGAATTTTGGGATGTATTCCCGTACCTTTGCTGGTCTTTTAATCGAAGCGTTTTGCATTTAGAATTTATCCTTGTCGTCTATACTTTGCCTCCCGATGGGAGTAGCCCCCGAGCGATTAGTCAGATGTGCGACTGGAAACAACTCGAGTAGGGCGTCTCACTTCTTTCCTTGTACTTCTTCCAGGCAATTGCGTCTGCCGCTGAACCTTCGAGTGGACGTGGTAATCCAGTAAATCCACTTGTGGCTGCCGTGGGCACTCTTGCTGGCCTTCGTGATAAGGTTCAAGAGGGTGAACGTAGGCTGAAAGCGCTGCGCGGAGTAGCTGACGTGGCGATATCCAAGCAGAAATTGGCGGCTGAGCGCGAGCAATTTCTGATTGGTGAACTGTCTTCGATTGCAAAGGAGTTACTATGTGAGTAGTGCAGCCCCCATGCTATTTTCCTCCTCTGTGTTTCTTAGCTTACTGAGTGCGTTTGCTTCTTAGTTGTGAAACCAGATGACAGGGAAGAAAAGCAGTGGGTAGAAAACCACATTCATCAAGAAGCTAACAGCACAAAGCCTCATGCGAGTAATTTCTGGTCTGATCGCAGTCGAGGTTTTGTGATGGCTACCTTGAAGTTTCGAGTCCGCCAGACGAAAGTTCTCATGAGTTCTTTCCACGAGGTCCTGATTGCGGTGAATGCTGCTTTTTATCCACTTGAGAGGGGCCCCGAAGACTGGAGCTATCTTCTCAGGTTATTCGGACGAGAAGGAGAGGTTCGCGCGTGCGTTCGCAATCAGATGACATGCGGCGCGGTTGTTGCTCTCTCGTTTGTCCGAATATGGCATCCTGAGATTGACTTGAACTCCGTAGCCCGACGTCCGGATTATGCAATTGAAGATATTGCGCCGTACTATGATGTTGTTCGTCCTGCAGCCGAGAAGATTATCCGAATGACATCTGAAGAGGTAGATAGGATCTTAGCGGCTAAAAATGCTCAGCGTTTCGACTGACTTTTCGGATGTGAATATCCTGTAAGTTTATCTGTAGTTTGTAAAAACTGTAGTAAGGTGTGCAACCTTGTACTCGATAATTATTTTCTGTGATGCTTAGTTTTAGGTGTAGCCCCCGTGTATTTTATGGGGTGTGTACCTGTAACCTTTTAGCATGTAGTAATCTTGAAAGCTGTCGAGTAAATATGATGAGAGAATCATGTCTTTATTGCTATGACTGAGAAGTCATGTGTTCGAGCTACAAGATTGGCTAGTATAGCCTTATTGTTTCAAAATAAATAAACCTAGGGGTAGAATTTGCGCAGTTGCGCGATATTCCATGGATTGGAATAGATGCCTCCAGTCTCTGGATTCTTCAGTCGATAGGCTCCTCCTGGGATCACTTCGTGTACGATGAAGGGTCCTTCCCAAGGTGGTTCGAGCTTGTGCCCTTCCTTTTGCTTTAGCCGCAACACCAAGTCGCCAACCACGAATGATCTGTGGCGTATGCGGCGACTGTGATAATTGCGCAGTGATTGTTGGTAGACTGCAGATCTTGCGAGTGCAATGTCCCGAATTTCGTCGAGTGCGTCCATATCTTCTGCGAGTGCTTTGTTGGAGGTTTCTTCACTGTAGGCTACAACTCGTGGGGCGCTGAATCGAACCTCTTCGGGGAGGACGGCTTCTGCCCCATATACCATGAAAAATGGTGTGTATTGCGTTGATCGATTGGGGGTTGTGCGGAGGCTCCAAAGTACGGAGGGTAACTCCTCTGCCCAATGACCTGCAGCGGGATGTAGCCGATCGAGCAATCTCTTTTTGATGCCAGCCGAAACTAAGCCGTTGGATCTTTCGACTTGACCGTTTGTTTGCGGGTGGGCGACCGAAGCAAACTTCAGATTAATTCCTTTCTCCTCGCAGAACTGTTGTGTCTCCTTTGCAGTGAAGTTCGTACCATTGTCTGTAATGATGTCGTGTGGCACCCCGAATCTGCATACTATGGAGTCGAGGAACTTGATTGCGCATTGGGCGCTACCCGAGGTCACTGGCATAGCCTCGATCCATTTGGTAAATTTGTCGACTGCGACCAGCAAATGTGTGTACCCTCCTGGAGTGGATTTTCGCAGTGGGCCAACCATGTCAAGCCCCCATTGGGCAAAGGGCCAGGCGATGGGTATCATGTGCAACTCTGTGGCGGGCGCGTGCGGCTTGGGTGAGAATCGCTGGCAAGCGCCACATCTGTCGACTAGGTTTTTTGCATCGTTGGCTGCTGTTAACCAGTAGAATCCTGCTCGAAAGGCTTTTCCCAGTATTGCTCTCCAGCTAGCATGATGTCCGCAATCACCCTGGTGTATATCCCGGAGTAACTCTTTGCCGTCTTCGGGTGCGATGCACCGCTGAAGGATGCCCGAGATGCTTTGCTTGTACAGCTCTCCGTTGATTACTCGGAAGGATTTGCTACGCCTGATTAGCTGTCGAGCCTCGCGTGGATCGGCTGGGAGCTGTTTATTGAGCAGGTAGTCGAGATATTTCTGCGTCCAGACTGGCTCGACCAGAAAGACCTGTCGTGATATATTATGAATAAGCTCGATAAGCGCGACCTGCGGGCTGACATCTGTTTCTGGCGCTGCCGGTGTTTCTGCAGTTTTCTTCAATTTGACCGATCGCTTGATCATCCGTTCAAAGTATATTCCTGGCGGTATGGGTGTATTCGTGGAACCCATGTTTGCCAGTCTATCCGCCTCTTCGTTGCTGGATCTTGCAATATGCTTCAACTCGCATCCTTTGAAGCTTCCTTCGAGTAGATTATACATGTCGCGGTACGCGATCATGTTTTCGGCAACGGCATCGCATTCTTTCATTGTTTGTTGTACTATGAGATTAGAATCGCCATAAATCATCAACCGGGTAGCTCCACAGGAAATTGCCATCTTCATCCCGTGCAACAGTGCTTCATATTCTGCGTCGTTGTTCGATGCTGGATCATCTGGCGGAAAGTCTAGTCGTAGGACGTATTGCAGTTTGTCTCCACGAGGTGAGATAAGAACGATTCCAGCTCCTGCCCCTTCGTTTCTTTTGGACCCGTCAAAGTACATGATCCAATTGCTTGTATACTCGGGTGGCCCGGGTGTTTGTAGCTCTGTCCATTCGCTGATGAATTCCACGAGAACTTGGGACTTGACTGCATTGCGTCCTACGTAGGTGATATCCCAAGCGCCCAACTCGATGCTCCACTTTGCTATTCTTCCGGATGCCATAGGGTTGTTCATGATTGTCCCGAGTGACGCATCATTAACCACTGTAATGGCGTGTTCCTGGAAGTAATGTTTGAGTTTTCGGGCTGTGAGGACAACTCCATACGCAAGCTTCTGGTAATGAGGATATCGCTGCTTGCAGGGCGAGAGCACTTCGCTGATGTAATATATTGGGCGCTGGACTCCGTATGCCTTGCCATCTTCAGGTCGTTCGACTACGATTGCAGTGCTGATGACCTGGTTTGTGGCGGCTAAATAGAGGAAAAGCGGCTCCCTTTCTTGTGGTGTTGCGAGAATGCGCCTGCTTTGCAGCGACCGTTTCAAGTCTGCGAATGCTTGTTTGGCTTCGGGGGTCCATTCGAACTTGTCCGTCTTCTTCAGTAGCTTGTAGAAGGGTAACGCCTGCTCTCCCAATCGTGCTATGAATCTGCTTAGGGCGGCCAATCGCCCTGCGAGCTGCTGGACTCCGCGTAGATTGGTAGGCTCCTTCATGGTGAGGATGGCTTGTATTTTCTCCGGATTGGCCTCAATGCCTCTGGCGGATACCAGGTATCCTAGGAGTTTTCCTGCGGGGACGCCGAAAACGCATTTTGTCGGATTGAGCTTGATCCGATATGCATTAAGGGCGTCGAATGTTTCTTTAATAACTTCGAGGAGTGTGTCCTCTACTCGAGTTTTGATGACGATGTCATCGACATATACTTGTACGTTTTTGCCAATGAGATTGGCAAGGCATCTCTGCATGCAACGTTGATATGTTGCGCCTGCATTCTTCAGCCCGAAGGGCATTGTCGTGTAGCAGTATACACCGTGTGGTGTGATGAATGCCGTCTTCTCTTCGTCTTCCTTTTTCATTCGGATCTGGTTGTATCCCGAGTAGGCGTCCAGGAAGGAGAGACGTTGGCAACCTGCTGTGGAATCCACAATCTGGTCGATTCGTGGTAGAGGAAAGTTGTCCTTGGGGCAGTGCTTGTTCAGTGACGTGTAATCGATGCACACCCGAAGGATATCCGTGTTCTTCTTGGGGACCAACACCGGATTTGCTAACCAGGTGGATATCTTGATCTCCCTAATGAAAGTCGTCTGTTTGATGGGCTTGGCGTTCGGAAAGACTTCGAGTGAATGCTCGGCAAACTCCCTGGGTATACCTGGCATATCTGAGGGCTGCCAGGCGAAAATTTCCCAGTACTCACGGAGGAGTTTGACGAGCGCGCTTTCCTATGCTGGCGAGAGGGTTGTGGAAACCATCGCGGTTTTGGCGGAATCCGTCGGGTGCACTTGGTGTTTGCGAGTGTCGCTGTTGGCGCTGAATTCCAGTTCAGGCGCGTTTTTCTTCGTGAGTGGCATGACGGAGTGATCCGTGGTTTTTGCCAGCTCTTGTAGTTCTTCTTGCATCCCGAAAGATTTCGCGATCTCATTGAATTCTATGTCGCACTTATCCGATTTCTGGAAGTCTCCGTCAATGGTGATCACACCGTATTCGCCGGGTAGCTTGAGCTTCAAGTATGCGTAATGTGGTACGGCCATGAATCTGGCGAACGCTGTTCGACCAAGAATGGCGTGGTACTGCGAGGGCCAGTCGACGACTTCAAAGTCCAGGAATTCCCTTCTGTAGTTGCGTGGGGAGCCCAGTACAACTTCAAGGTTGATTGTTCCGAGTGGACGTATTGCCTTGCCCGGAACTATCCCGTGGAAGGATGTTTCTGATTCCGTTAGGCCGTCCAGGTTTTTGTTCATTCGACGGAGTGTATCCGCGTAGATGATGTTGATGCCGCTGCCGCCGTCCATGAATACGCGGGCCAGGTCATAGTTGCCAATTTGAGCTTGAATGACGAGGGCGGCGTGTCCTGGTCGATAGACTCGTGGCGGGTGGTCTTCCTTCGAGAACGTGATTGGCTGCTCGGCCATCTTCAGGTACTCGGGCTTCGTTGGTGGCGTCTGCACTGCCATGCATATTTGTCTCGAGTTAGTTTTTTGAGCTCTGCGAGAGGGGCATACCTTCTGTATCATCCCGAGGAGTTGTCCGTGCGGAGTCGGGTATGTATTTGCTCCCGTGTTTTGCTGTTGTGGTGCTGGCAATGCGGCGAGTGCCATGTTTGGGTTGGCTGGTGGAGGTGGTGGCGGTGGTAGCTGGAATTGTTGTCCGCCTCCTGGTAGCGGTGGATAGTTTTGGGTGGAAACGAATCTTTTCTTGGCGAGCGCGTCCGAGATTTCGATGAACTTTCGGCAATCCTTGAGAAGGTGTGTTGCCTTAGTCTTGCCCGTGCGCTTGTCTGTGAACAGATGTAGCGAGCAGTACCCATCGAGGTCTTCCTCGGGTGATTTTTCTTCTACCTTTGGCTTCCATTCGCGACTTCCACGACGACCGGAGTCGCGACTTCGCGTGAACTCTGCTGCCACTAGTTCTTCTCTATCCTCGTGGTCGTAGTATTTTCTTCTCTTTCTTCGCCCATGACGGTCTTCGTCATGTGTGGGCGATGATGTTCTTTCATTGCGTACCGCGTCTTCTCCATTGGCCCATTTTTCGGCTATGACCATGAGCTCCCCTATGGTTTTGGGCGCAGCTCTGCCGAGTTCTTCTCGAAACGCGGTTCTTCTTGCTCCTTTGGCGAAGGCCTCAATCGCCACTTCTTCAGAGATTGTCCCTGCGGTGTTCCTGAGTGTGTTCCACCGCTGGATGTATTCTCGCGTGGATTCGCCACTTTTCTGTTTGCAGGCTCTTAGTTCTTCGATTGTAGCTGGCCTTTTGTAGGTCGACTGGAAGTTTTTGCAGAAATCGCGATGCAGGTCGTCCCATGATGCATAGCAAGATCGTGGTCTCCTCTCCAGCCAGCTGCGGGCCGCTCCGGCCAGGTGCAAATTGAGGTATTGCATGGCCGTGTTCTTGTTACCACGTTGGCATTTTACTGCCGTGAGGTAGTCGCTTAACCACTGGGAGGGCTCGAGTGAGCCATCTTATTTTGTCACCTCCGAGCTGAGCTTGAATCTCTTGGGTAGAGATGCTTCGCGGATACTGCGAGCAAAGCAAAGTGCTCCGCAGGTTTCGTCGTCCGAAGATCCGGATGAGGAGCGTTCGCGATATCGTGAAGCCCTTGCTTTATCCACCTTCTTCTGGGCGAGATCGGATCGCGCGTCGTACCCGGACCGGTCGCGGTCGCTATCTTTTCTTGGTTCTTTACTTCGTTTTCTCGAGCGGCTGCTGTGGTGCCGCGAATCTTTGTCTCTCGGGCTGTCGTCGCTGCTGCTTCGGCTGTCGCCGCGGCGTCGAGCCTCTTTTCCTCGGCCGCGACGCGGCGATTTATCCTTTCTCGGAGAGGAGCTCCTGTGCCTGCGGGGCGTGTCTTTGTCTTTGTCCTTCTCCAGTCGCGCCTTCTCCAGTTGTTCCTTGCGATCGTGGGAGGCGAGCTTCGCGGCTGCCAGCCCTAGACCTTTGCGGATATGCTTGTATTGTTCCACCCGAGGATCGCTGTCCGTTGGCTGGTTCATCTGCATGTAGGTTGCCGCAGCTAGAATTGCGGCGGCTGGAGTTTGCGGGTAGACGTTGCCGTCGTCGTCAACCCTCATGAAAGAGGACGTGGTAGACCTGTTGGTCCCAGCCATAGATTCGTGGTCCCTTGTCGATGCTGCGGGTCCTTTTCCCACGGGTCGGGTACCGACCGAAGGAGCAAGGGACAGCTCGGCTCGGCGTAAGCTTGACTCATCCGCCGCTCTCCTGCGACGGGCTAGATCTGCTCGGGCGTCCTTGATGTTTGAGGCCGCTCTCACTAGGTGATAGTGGTAGGCGGTTAGGTCTTCCTGCGTGGCACCTGCTGCGGGTGGCTGACTCTTTCGCATGGATTCCTTTGCTCTTTTCCAGGCTTCCCGCGAGACGCCGATTAGATCGCGCTCGGTTGCGCTATATTCAGTTTCCGAGGGCTGTTCCGATCCTGCCATGCAGACTTGGGCCAGTCGTGGCCCGTGCATCCTAGGCGCAGATCGGGAGGCTCCTCGCACCCGAGAGGGTTCCTCTGTCGAGAGTGCGTGGTAGTCGATCGTGTTGAAGCGGATGGACTCGCCGCTTTTCTCCATAGGGAAGCGCGAGTTGACGGCTCCAGATTCGGGTTCAGATTCATCCGAGAAGTGGAGGATTCCGTCCCTGTTTGCCATGAAGTTGAAGCTTCCGAACGTCAGGGTGACGCTCTTCTCCAGATCCTCGAATACCGGGCGTGATTCCGGCGAGTGAGGCATGACTATGACGGATCCGTACAGGATTGTTCGGAGCCGTAGTCGATGGTTTCCAACGGGAGTTGGATGTCGATGAAGCCGAAGATGCCGGTGATCCAGCGCCTGCGTTCCCCACGGTCGGCGCCAATTGTCGAAGCTCTGGCTCCGCAAATCCCTCGGGTGACCCTATCGGGTTTCGACTAGGAGATGTCATAGGCGCTGGTGAAATCGTCGGCTTGACAGGGAGGCAAGATTTACCCAGGTTCGGGGCCCTCGAAGAGGTAAAACCCTTACTCCTGCCTTCTGTTGATCTGTATTAGACGATTAGATCGATTACAGGGTGCTCGAATTGAGAGTAGATCTCGAGTTTCAAGGCTTTTGTGGTCGTGCGGTCTTACTTGGTCCTCTCCTTTGGGGCTCTCCTGGCTTTATATAGATAGCCAGGTCTCGAGTCCAACCCGGAGAGGATACAAACCCTAGCTTGAGTCGGTTACAATCCCTAACTTAACCCGCAAGTTGACGCGGGTGGGCTTTTCATGGGCCTTCTAGAGTACTCCAAGGGTGCTTCCTGTCGGGCCTTGATCAGAAGACTTGAGAGGGGGTGTCCTTACTCGCAGGGCCCAGGATCCGTGCCTTCGTCACATGTGAAAAGGGCCTACCATGTCCATACCCCAAACATCGAATGGCCAAGTCAAAGGAATTGTCCGTAACTCCATAGCCGGCACATGAGATTGCCGAGCGTACCTTTGACATCCATCACATCTTGCCACCAAGCGTTCTGCGTCTGCTATAGCCGTGAGCCAAAAGAAACCGTGCCGATACACCTTAGCCACAAGGGACCTTGTGGAGGCATGGTGTCCACAATCACCTTCATGAATTTCCTTCAATATTTGACGGCCTTCTTCTGGGGTTACGCAGCGCAAAAAGACACCTGTAGCACTTCTCTTGTAAAGCTCACCGTTAATGATAGAATAACCCTTTGCCTGTCTCAGGATTTACTAGGCTAAAACTTCCTGTTGTGGTAACTCACCCCGTAGTAGGAGCGCCAGGAACGGCTCAGTCCACTCCGGGATAGCGCGCACCGCGGCCACAAACTCTAAATCCGGGTCTTGATGAGCTATTTCTTCCTCTGACTCAGTTTTAACAGAAGGCCGCCATAACTCATCCAGGAAGACATTAGGCGGAACCGGCTCTCGACGAGAACCTAGTCTTGGAAGCGCGTCAGCGGCCTCGCCGATCAATGTGCTCCACCTGATACCCGGAAAAAGACCCGGCTACCTTGTCCACCTCTCTGCGGTATGCTGCCATTGTTGCATCCTTTCTATCCCACGTTCCTGAGACCTGCTGTACCACGAGATCCGAGTCTCCATAGCACCTTATACGCTTGATGTTCATCTCCTTTGCTATTCTTAGTCCATGCAACAGGGCCTCGTACTCGGCTACGTTGCTAGAGAAATCGAAGTGAATTTGCAATACGTAACTCAACTTATCTCCTTTTGGCGATGTGAGCACCCTACCAGCTCCTGACCCTTCATACTGCTTGGAACCATCAAAATGCATAACCCAGGATTCCAAACTTGGCACCACTAAGGGCATGCTTGTTTGAGTCCAATCATTAACGAAATCAACCAAAGCCTGAGACTTGATCGCAGACCGGGGCTCATAGTTGATGTGATAATCTCCCATCTCGATGGCCCACTTGGCCACCCTGCCTATTGCGTCCGAATTTCTTATGATATCTGCCATGGGTATTAAACTTAGCACCGTGATGGGATGTTCTTGAAATTACGGCTTCAATTTTCGACTAGCCATGAATACCCCAAAAACTAGCTTTTGCCAATGAGGGTATCGTTTCTTTGCTTCTGATAAAACCTCGCTCACATAGTAAACCAGTATTGCACCGGGTGATCCTTTCCATCCTCCTTGCGCTCAACCACAACCACTGCGCTGACTGCCCGAGGCCCAGCCGCGACATACAGCAACATAGGCTCCTTGGGACCCGGTGCAGCCAAAACCGGCGCCTCAGATGGCTGCTTCTTCAGAGCCTCAAATGCCTCGTCCGCCTCTTGATCCCATATGAACTTGTATGTTTTCTTCAAGAGTCGGTATAAGGGTATCACTTTTTCTCGAGCCGAGATATGAACCGACTTAACGCTGCCACGCATCCTGTAAGTTTCTGAACATGTTTCAACTCTTCCGGCTTTTTCAAGCTCTGGATGGCTTTGATCTTTTCCGGGTTAGCCTCGATCCCCCGCTCAGAAACAATGATACCGAGTAACTTCCCTGCAGGAACCCCAAACACACACTTTATTGGGTTGAGCTTCATCTGGTACCTCCTCAGGTTCTTGAATGTCTCTTTTAGGTCATCAATGAACGTCTCTGCCTTCCTTGTTTGATCACTACATCATCAACATAAGCATGGATGTTGCATCCAATCTGATCCTCAAAGCACTTCTGAATGCACCATTGGTATGTCGCGCCGGCTTTCTTCAATCCAAAGGTCATGGTTTTGTAACAAAAGGTTCCAAAGGGGGTTATGCACGATGTTTTCTCCCAATCCTCCTCTTTGAGTTTTATGTGATACCTGGAATAGGCATCCAGGAAGCATAACAGGTCACTTCCCGCCACTGCGTCTATGATCTGGTCTATCCTTGGAAGGGCGAACGGATCCTTAGGACAATTCTTGTTGAGACTCGTGTAATATATGCACATTCTCCACTCATTATTCTTTTTCAACACTAAAACCGGGTTTGCCAACCAGTCGGGGTGAAAAACCTCCATGATAAAGCCGGCTGCTAGGAGCCGAGCTACCTCTGCTCCTATAGCCTTTCTCCTTTCTTCGTTCATTTTTCTCAAACCCTGCTTCACTGGCCGGGACTTGGGATTGACATGCAAACTATGCTCAGCGAGCTCAGTCGGGATACCCGGCATGTCACTAGGTGTCCAAGCGAACACATCCCGATTCTTACGAATGAACTCTATGAGTGCCTCTTCCTCCTTATTATCTAGGTTAGAACCTATAGCAAACTGTTTGGAAGAGTCGCCCTCAATGAAAGCCACCATCTTTGTGTCTTGGTTTGCTTTAAACTTAGCTCTCTCGTCATCCGTGTTTGGTTTCTTCAAAGCTGTTCGATCTTCCGGGTCTACCTGAGACCGGTAATACCTGAGTTCTTCCTTTGCACAAGCTTGTTCTGCAAGTGCCGCATCTCCCTCATCACACTCTGCTGCCACAGCCCTGTTCCCATGTATAGTGATGGTTTGCTTAGGACCCGGGATCTTTAGCTGTAGGTAAACATAGCACGGCCTTGCCATGAATTTGGCGTAAGCCGGCCTTCCAAACAGTGCATGATAAGGACTACGCAATTTCACCACCTCGAATGTGAGCCACTCTACTCTGTAATTATCCTTGGATTCTCCAAAAGCGACCTCTAGTGTTATCTTTCCCTCGGGGCAGGCCGAATGTCCTGGCACAATTCCGTGGAAAACTGTGGAGCTTTTCTGCAGCTGAGACTCCTTGAGCCCCATACGTAAAAAGGTCTCCCAATACAGGATGTTGATGCTACTTCCGCCATCCATCAGAACCTTCTTCAGCTCATAGCCATTGACCTGCGGTGCTACCACCAACGCTAACACACCCGGATGTTCTATCGCTTCCGGGTGATCCCTCCTACTCCATGTTACTTCCTGATCTGACCATCTCAGGTATCTTGGAACACCCGAGGAAACCGAGTTTACCGCTCTCTTGAGTACCTTTCTCTCCCTTTTGGAGGTCCCGGTGGTGTGGACATGATATTGTCCTAACTGTTTTGGATTAGCCTCAAAACCACCTGCGCCTCCCTGGTTATTACCCGGGTTGCCACCTCCTGCGTTGCCTGCGGGGGGTGGTCCGTTGCCCGGGTTTCCGCCCAGACCCGGCCCTCCTCCCCGGCCTGCACCTCGCAGGGCCTTCTGTATTTCCTCGTTCTTCCATCTCTATAAATCCACACATTGCTCCAATGAATGATTAGCCGGCTTGACATTCCTACTATGACGTGGGCAAGGCATCTTGAAGGCTTCTATGTAGGTAGCCGGTCGTGGTGGTCCTTGATAATTGCCTCCTCCGTTGAAGTTTCCTCCGTTAAAGTTTCCATCTGCTCTAGACCTTGGAAACCCGACCTCCGTATTGGCGACTAACTCGGAGTTCCCCTCATACGGACGTTTATGCTGGTTGTTTCCATTACCACCTCCATTATTACCCGACGCTGCCTCATTGCCGGGTCTTCCGTTACTGTTCACGTTAGCCTTTCCTTTCTTGTCCTTGATATCCTCTTCTGTAGTGTCAGTGGAGGCATGCTTGTTGCACGCATCCATCAACTCCCCCATAGTAATTTCTGAAACATGCCTACTGGATTTCATGCGCACCAATTTTTGCACCAAAGGCGTGTATCTGCATGTTTTCGCCATAGCTTGTATCGCGTCCTTTGGCTGAATATCAGTGGAAGAGTGGAGTATCTCCATGACCCGACGTACCCAACTGCGTGCCGATTCTCCTTTTCTTTGGACACACCTATCTAAATCATCGACTGTGTATAGTTTTCTGCAGGTTCCATGAAAATGTTTGATGAAAACCGACTTTAACTCACTCCACGAATTGATAGATCTCTCAGGCAAATTGTTGAACCATAGTTTTGCTGCTCCTTTAGACATCATAAGGTACATGAATTTAGCTTGAAGCCTTTCCGAAGCGTTGCGAATAGACATGGCCATCTCGTAACTGCTCAACCAGGTCTCAGGATCCATGGTTGGCTCATAATTGACAACTTTACCCGGCTCCTTAAACTTATCCGGGTATGGTTCAGCCCTAATGACATCTGACAGGCACTTGGGTCCGGCTAAGTTCGTCAGTACCGGCCTTACTCGTGAAACATGGGAAACCTCGGCGGGCACAACGAGTGGCACGTCACCCGCTGGCCCTCGCGCCGCAGACCCGGCCATACGCCTCGCCCGAGAACTATCGACAATTTCCTGCGCCGCTGAAACCGCAGGCGTTGCTGGCATGTGGGGAGGAGGCGGCATTTGCTGCTGCTCTGCCCTCTGTCGCGCCGAGCTCGACTGAATGTTCCTCGTATTTACGTGCTGCCGACTGACATATGGCATCCCGTGCAAACCGCTCCTGTTATCCGGGTAGTTAACCTGCTGAGCCACCGCGGTGCGTAGCATATCTATAGCTCGCCGGGTCTCAATCGCTTGAGGCGATTCTCAAAATGGAATATGGTCGAGCGCCAGAGTTGCGGCGTACACGTTATCCATGGGGTTATTGAAGTGATCCGGTGGGGTATGAAATCGCGATGGTGGTGGCACAGTATTGCCTCCAGTGGCCCCATCGGGTAGCGCGGGTAACCCGGCTGGCACATTAGCCGGCTGCCCCCCAAGCATCGCACCTTGATACCCGGTTCCTTGATTCACAGCCGGGATCGGCTGGTCTTGAGGTGTAACGAACAACGTGGCCGGCTATAGATCTCCGCCTGTCGCTGGTAGTCTCGTCTGATGCCTCTGATTATATATTCTAGTTGTTTGGGCTTGTATGCGGTCCTCCAATTCTTCCAACTGACGCTGGCGCAAGGCCATTCCCTGCCTCTCAGCTTCTACATCTCTCCTCTGTTGTTCTAATGCTCGGCGAGCCACGTCCAGGTCTCTGGCATGTGCCGCCGCGTTCTCTGGAGTTATCACCGTTGCCAACACTCTGGGATCCAAGATTAAGTTATTGTTGAACAGAGCCGGGTTTGGTGGGTGGGATGTTCTTGCCCCTGCTGTTATGTTCGCCCTGAATCCGAACATGTTTCTGAGATGAGTGCTTTCCCCTGTTTCGCTGGTAACGGATGCCGGCTCACCATCAACCCGGGCTATAACCGGGTTTCCATTCATCGGAGCTTGTTGTTGGGCCAGTGCTTGCGCCGCACCAGTCGCGGCTGCCGACACATCGCCCCGATTGAGATTTATTGCAGGGGCTGTGTAGACCGCGACTCGGCGCGCAATGCCTGGCGAAGACTCATACTCTTCCTCTTCGCAGCTATCTTCTTCATACCGATCTTCAAGTAGATGCAAGATAGACTCGGTATCATCCTCTCCAACGACCCGGCCACGCAGGGTGAAGGGAATATGCCCGAGAGGCAATAATAAAATGGTTATTATCTTATTCCTTGTTTATGATGAATGTTTATTTCTCATGCTAGAATTGTATTAACCGGAAACGTTGATACATGTGTGCTTAATAAACAAACAATGGTTCCTAGTAAAGCCTCTCTTTTAACTAGCTCGTTGATTAATAGATGATCAAGGTTTCCTGATCATGAACATTGGATGTTATTAATAACGGGATCATGTCATTAGAAGAATGATGTGATGAACATATACCCAAAGAGAATATAGCAATGCGATCAAGTCATTTAGTTTACATTGTTATATCAAACATACGAAGTAACTTATTCCTTAGACCATGAGATCATGTCAATCGCTGATACCGGAAGGGTGCTTTGATGGCATCAAACGTCACACCGTAACAGGGTGACTATAAAGGTGTCGTTAAGTATTCGGAAAGTATTAGTTGAGGATCATGGATCAAGAGTGGGATTTGTCCATCCAAATGACGGAGAGATATACTCTGGGCCCTCTCGGTGATATCACATCGAAACCGCTTGCAAGCATGTGATATGATCACAAGGATGTTATATCACGGGAACGAGAAAAGAGTACTTGTCGGTAACGAGATTGAACAAGGTATGGTTGATACCAATGATCGAATCTCGGACAAGTAAAATATTGCGAGACAAAGGGAATAGTTCACGGCGTTGTTGGTTCACACGATCACGAGAGTCATCGTTGAATATATAGGAGTCATCACGGATCTCCAGATCCCGCTGTTGATTATTGATCGGAGAGGAGTCTCGATCATGTCTATCTTATTCGCGAACCGTAGGGTGACACACTTAAGGTTCGATGACGCATTTGAGAGGATACGGAATATCGGAGAAAAGTTTGGACAGCACCGAAATTGTTTCGGGGAATATTGAAATAGTCACCGAAATTGTTTCGAGTAATTTTGAAATAGTTCAAGGGGATTCTTATCAAATGGTTGTTAATAGATTTAACAACTAACTCAAGGGGTTATATGTTAATGTTTGTTAATGGAATTAACAAATATTAAAATAAAGAAATAAAATTGTTTTATTTATTTATTAAAGAAAACCCTTGGGATTTTGAGTGGGAATTCATGGAAGAATGAGTGGGTTGAGTGGAGACTCCACTCACATGATGAGGGAGAGGTGGAGGCAGCCAAAAATTCGTGGCTGCCATCCCCTCCTATAAAAGGAGGGGTGAGAGCTCCCTCTCCCCCTACACACACTTGTGTCATCTCTTCCTCCCTCCTGCCGCTGCTCCACCACTTGTTCGTGCGCTTGGCGAAGCCCTGAGCAATGTTTTTCTCCAACACACCACGCCGTCGTGCTGCTGGAGTTCCGAGGGATCCTCTACTTCCGCGCCCCGCTGGAACGAGGGAACGGAGGTCGTCATCAACCGTACGTGTGACCGATCACGGATGCACCGCCGGATTGCGGTGCCATCTTCTCGCTATCGGGATCGGTGTGAGTACGACTACGCCAACAACGAGATTTGATCTCGTACCACTTTGAGTCTTCGAGGGTATGTGTTCTCCTTAACCCTTTTGTTGCCCGTTACACTTCGTCTCCTAGATTAGATCTTGGCCTTTCGGGTGTCTCTCGCGTAGGAAAATTTTTGTTTTCTTTGCTACGTTCCCCTTCAGTGGTATCAGAGCCGGATCTATGCGTAGATGTTTTGTACGGGTAGAACACATAGGTGTATGTGGGCGTTGATGATCATGTTATTACCTCCTTGATTATTTTATGATCTTAGTGGCATAGTGGGATGAAGCGGCCCGAACTAACCTTACATGTCCACGTACATGAGACTTGTTCCACAACTGACATGCAACTTGTATTGCATAAGTGGCTTGCGGGTGTCTGTTTCTCCTACTATAGTTAAGATCTAATCTATGAAGGGTTGTTAAAAATGTGTTTATCAACGTTGTGGTTGATGTTCGTAGGTATGAACGGTTCTATCCTCGAAAGCCCTAAGCCACATAAAATATGCAAAAATAAATTAGAAGCGTCTAACTAGTTTTTGCTGGGCATGTGATGTGATATGGTCAATATTACAAATTTGATTATGAGATGATCTATTTTGTAAATTATTGATATACCGTAAGGTATCCATATGGTTGTCTTCTTATTGATGGACAAACAAGTTTGGGGTACCGTGGTACTTGGTACCACGCCGGTGGAATGATTGAGATCATACCATAATGCACATGATGGAGATCAAGTGCAAGAAGGACCATATCATATCACGTTATCCTTTCATGTGATGTTTGTGATGTTGATCCTTTTTATGCATCTTGTTTTGCTTAGATAACGTTGGTAGCATTATAAGATGATCCCTCTCACTTAATATCAAGATAATAATGTGTTCTTCCTTAAGTATGCACCGTTAAGAAAGTTCGTCGTTTCGAGACACCACGTGATGATCGGGTGTGATAGACTCAACGTTCGCATACAACGGGTGTTTTCAAGCCTAGCATGTACAGACATGGCCTTGAAACACACGCAATACTACGGTTCTACTTGGCGAGCCTAGCATGTACAGACATGGCATGGGAACACGTAACCGAAAGGTAAAGCATGAGTCATATGGATGATATGATGAACATGTCGATGTTCGCCTTTGAAGCTACATCATCTCACGTGATGATCGGTTTTGTTGTAGTGAATTTGGTCCGTGTAATCACTAAAGACGACTAAGAGGGATGTTGTTTTTGAGTGGGAGTTCATGGCTTAATTTGAATTAACTTGAACTTATTTATCATGAACAACAAATCAAAGTGAATTTGCACAACTTGTAGTAGTCATTGGCATCCTCATAACTACCTTACACTTAGATTGTTAATTGAGATATAACTGTTATGATCTGGTAAATACCATTTAAGATTGGTACCGTATTAGTGAAATTTAAAATTGAGTCCTATTGTAGATTTTTGGTATTTCCTACCTAGCTCCATATGGTTAATAATTGATTAATCTAGAGAGCAAATAATTCCTACTTAGAATCCAGAGTCATGGTTGCTTTCGTATTACTTTATCTTCAAAAGAATGTTTTGTTGATCAAGGTGATTTTGGAACTGAAAAGAGTTGTTTTCAGAAACAATCAAGTGAAAGATATATTGATATCTAGAAACTTATTTGTAGCAACATGACTGAGTATAATTTAGCGTGACAATGTTTGCTTATATTATCTGAATATATGCAATGATTGAAGACGCTAGGCGTTTGAATATTCCAAGAAATTGGATGCTAAAAATTATCCTCTAAATTCCTTCCTTCGAGCTATAGTAGCTTAATCATAAAATTGTTATGATGGGATGGATTAGAAGTATGGGTAAAGTAGTTTACCTTACTTGGAAATTGCTAAGAGTGGAATCTAGAAGAATGCTATTAATATGGTGATATTAGTAGAACAATCAAACTCAAAGTATGACTCAATGGGTGATAGTATATGACTAACACGCCAAAGAAAATGAGCTAGTAAGACTAGCATTGTTTGATGTTGAATGATTCTTCTATAAAGGAAAGGGAATATTGAAAATATGGCAGAAAAGAAGATAACTGGAAAAGTCCAGCTCAGGAGTATATACTTGATATACAAGATATAGATGTATTACTAGTTAACAAAGTATTTTTGGGTATTTTGATACCACATTGGTTGGTATGAGTTGTCATACAAAGCAACGCAATGCAAGAAATACAAGGGCCTAAAAGGAACTAGTAATAGATGTGGAATCGATTATGACAAGAACATAAATAAAGTGTTATTGTGTTCATTGTCGTATCGAACCAACCAGTCGAGATTTATTTGAAGAACTTAATAATTTGTTATTTTGTTCTAGTCTTTTGTGAGAACAAATGAGATTGTTCAAACTATGACCATATTCCATAATTGATGGATATGTTAATATAAATCATGTTGGTAAAGTAAACATCTATAAGACGAAATGCTAAACGTTGCAAGACGTAAAAGAGTTTCACTTAAATTGTGGCACCACCATTTTAGTTCACATCGGAAAGGAAAACATGAAGGAACTCCATATTAATGGACTTCCGGAGTCATTTTGTTTTGAATAAATTGACGCTTGTGAGACCTCTTCCAAAAGATGACTAGAATTCCGTTCATAGGCCAAAGTAGAATGGACGACTAATGTAGTGGAGATTATACATGTTGATGTATATAGTCCATTATGTGTAGTCATGTATGGTGGATTAATTTTTCCTTCATAAAATTCTGTCGACGACTTGAGTAGATATGTGAGTATATCTATTTAAAGAAAATGGAGTTTGACATTTTGAATTGGTTCAAAAGGTTGTTAATATGAAGTAAAAATCATTGTAACAAGATAATCAAGTATTTATGATTCGATCATAAAGAATAAAGTTTGAGTTACAAGTTTAGCAAAACATCTGAGAAGTTGCAAAATTGTTCTACAACTTATACTTCTCGAATACCCCACATTAGATTGGAGTATTCAAAAGACAAAATCAAACCCTGTTTGACATGGTAAGATTAATAAAATTGCCATTATATTTTTGTAGTTTATACATTAAGGACAACCGCTTTTACACTGAAAAGAGCACCATCATGATCCGTTGAAATTGACAACATATAAGATATGGTTTGGGTAATGACCTGAATTGTCATTTTTCTTAAGTTTTGGTATGCATAGCATGTGTAAAATGTTTACAACCAAAATAGGATAAATATATGTTTATAAGGTTATCCCAAATAAAACATTGGGTATTTATCCTATCACCGAACCAAAAGACAAATGTTGTTTGTCAGAAAGGGTTGATTTCTCGAGAAAGTAGTTCTTGCGAAACAAGTGAGTGGGAGCACGGTACAAACTCAACAAGATTACAGAATCTCCGTTATCATGTCAAGAGTAGCGCAGCACTGGAAGTTGGTCCGGGGTTTACTATTTTGACTAAGTAGAAGACACTACAAATGTTGTAGATACTTCAAATGAGTTTGCGAACTGTACCAGAAAAGTCCAAAAACTTTGTACTTTGAACAACTTGTGGTTTAAGTATAAAGTGTTGTTTTGACAACAAAGGACCTGGACCTTATAAAGGAAGCAAATGATGGGCACTGACTTCGTAAAATTGACTATGAGTCATTATATCCGCCATAGTATCCTTGTATGAATATCAAGTATGTGACTTGGTAGTCCTTTCAATAGGCATGATGCCTAACGATAGCAAAAGGGTCTATATAGCGACAAAGACATGGATACTTATCGGAAAGTTGTTTTCGACGAAGTTCAAAGAGTTCACTACTACAAGATTTTGATCTTCCGTAGTGATGCTTAGTCTTTGCAGATAGTTCTAGCAAAGTTACATATTATGATATGGATGTTGAATAACAAAACCAATTCTCCTCTCGAGGAAGTTTATTCAAGGATGTGTACTTGACACAGTCTGAGAGTTTTGTAAAATTCAAAAGGTTGCTAGAAAGGCATGCGCACTTCAATGGTTGAAGTGAGCATAACGAAGTTGAAATCTTTACCTTAATGAAGTTATCAAAAGAGTTTGATTCCATCATGAATGATAAAGATGCTTGTAGAGTTACAAGAAATTAAGTGGGAGCGTTATGACATATTTCCAATACTTTATGTAGATGACATATGGTTGATTGGAAAATATGTATTTTAAATTAACACGGTTAAGATTTCATATTGATGAAAGGCTTAGAAGATATTGGGCATTGATATCTATAAAAGATGGATTGAAGCACCTGATATGATTGAAGCCAAATTACATAGATGAAATATTGAAGTAAGTCAATATAAAATTGATAAGAAGGAGTTCTTGTCACATGGAAAATAATTGAGCAAGATTCATGTGTTTTGACACATGATGAGCATCATTGAAATTGAGATTTCTAAGTCATGTTTCCATGCTATGTATACAACCAGATGAGTCATATGCTATAAAATGTTATAGCAGGATAATTCATATGATTATTAGACAACAGTGGGAGAGATCCTTGTGTCATTTTAGAAATGCTAAGGATATGTTTTCCTATGTAGTAATGACAAAATATTAGTTGTAATATGTTACACTAATAGTCTTGTCATTTATTCAAGAAATTTTATCTCAATTAAAATATGTGATGAAGGGTAGCACAATAGGATGGAAGAAAGTTCCATGCTGGATTTGAAAGAGTTTCAAAATTAAAATATTGTGACAGATACTACAACAAAGGCTAAAGTATATCGTTGTGTTAACAACTGATAATAAGCGTATTTTGTGTCAAGGAGTTCTTTATTGAACTTGGTGAATTTCCAAGAATGCTGAAACTATGAAGCTACATTTTCACAATGTTAGTAACATCAGTTTAAGCTGAGGAATTAAGGTATCACCGGAACTTGGTGAGTTTCCAAGAATGCTAACACTATGAAGCTACATTTTCACAATGTTAGTGACATCAGTTTAAGCTAAGGAATTAAGTTTTCACCAATTGACCATATATATACAAAGCCATCTCATTAGAGAATGAGTGATGCGTGTAGACGCAAAGAACATGCAAATACAATAGGACCTGAACAGTTCAGATCTTTTTGATGATGTTTACCGCATGCGAAGCATGGTAATAACACTGGTACGCCATATGTGTTAAAATGCTTACAGACTAGATTATTGACTCTAGTGCAAGTGGGAGACTGAAGGGAATATGCCCGAGAGGCAATAATAAAATGGTTATTATCTTATTCCTTGTTTATGATGAATGTTTATTTCTCATGCTAGAATTGTATTAACCGGAAACGTTGATACATGTGTGCTTAATAAACAAACAATGGTTCCTAGTAAAGCCTCTCTTTTAACTAGCTCGTTGATTAATAGATGATCAAGGTTTCCTGATCATGAACATTGGATGTTATTAATAACGGGATCATGTCATTAGAAGAATGATGTGATGAACATATACCCAAAGAGAATATAGCAATGCGATCAAGTCATTTAGTTTACATTGTTATATCAAACATACGAAGTAACTTATTCCTTAGACCATGAGATCATGTCAATCGCTGATACCGGAAGGGTGCTTTGATGGCATCAAACGTCACACCGTAACAGGGTGACTATAAAGGTGTCGTTAAGTATTCGGAAAGTATTAGTTGAGGATCATGGATCAAGAGTGGGATTTGTCCATCCAAATGACGGAGAGATATACTCTGGGCCCTCTCGGTGATATCACATCGAAACCGCTTGCAAGCATGTGATATGATCACAAGGATGTTATATCACGGGAACGAGAAAAGAGTACTTGTCGGTAACGAGATTGAACAAGGTATGGTTGATACCAATGATCGAATCTCGGACAAGTAAAATATTGCGAGACAAAGGGAATAGTTCACGGCGTTGTTGGTTCACACGATCACGAGAGTCATCGTTGAATATATAGGAGTCATCACGGATCTCCAGATCCCGCTGTTGATTATTGATCGGAGAGGAGTCTCGATCATGTCTATCTTATTCGCGAACCGTAGGGTGACACACTTAAGGTTCGATGACGCATTTGAGAGGATACGGAATATCGGAGAAAAGTTTGGACAGCACCGAAATTGTTTCGGGGAATATTGAAATAGTCACCGAAATTGTTTCGAGTAATTTTGAAATAGTTCAAGGGGATTCTTATCAAATGGTTGTTAATAGATTTAACAACTAACTCAAGGGGTTATATGTTAATGTTTGTTAATGGAATTAACAAATATTAAAATAAAGAAATAAAATTGTTTTATTTATTTATTAAAGAAAACCCTTGGGATTTTGAGTGGGAATTCATGGAAGAATGAGTGGGTTGAGTGGAGACTCCACTCACATGATGAGGGAGAGGTGGAGGCAGCCAAAAATTCGTGGCTGCCATCCCCTCCTATAAAAGGAGGGGTGAGAGCTCCCTCTCCCCCTACACACACTTGTGTCATCTCTTCCTCCCTCCTGCCGCTGCTCCACCACTTGTTCGTGCGCTTGGCGAAGCCCTGAGCAATGTTTTTCTCCAACACACCACGCCGTCGTGCTGCTGGAGTTCCGAGGGATCCTCTACTTCCGCGCCCCGCTGGAACGAGGGAACGGAGGTCGTCATCAACCGTACGTGTGACCGATCACGGATGCACCGCCGGATTGCGGTGCCATCTTCTCGCTATCGGGATCGGTGTGAGTACGACTACGCCAACAACGAGATTTGATCTCGTACCACTTTGAGTCTTCGAGGGTATGTGTTCTCCTTAACCCTTTTGTTGCCCGTTACACTTCGTCTCCTAGATTAGATCTTGGCCTTTCGGGTGTCTCTCGCGTAGGAAAATTTTTGTTTTCTTTGCTACGTTCCCCTTCACAGGGTCCATACCGGCTCCTCCGACTGTTCCCTCTTCGTGGTGGGTGTCTTCTCCGGCTCTGATGTTCCTACCGATTCTTCCCCGTCCGATTGAACACAGGTGGTGTCCCCTGACATAGATTCATACTCATTATTGTTAGAAATAAAACCAGACGCACGTACCATGCCGACGAAGACGTTGACCCGGCCGATCATGACGACAGATCCGGTTTCCAGCTGATCCGACTCTGGCCCCCAGCCAAAGTCATCAACGATCTTCTCTCCTTCAGGGTTGGTGATGATCTCGCCGATGACGAGGTTCTTCATGCTTTCCAGAGCTTCTCCCGTGATGTAAACACCTTTGGACGTAGGCCCCACGGTGGGCGCCAACTGTCGCGGGATAATCACGGCAGACGTTACCATGGGTAACTTAGTTTGAGGCGAATCGACTCTGGTGTTTGGGAGAGGGTTTAGCTCGGGTGAAATCATAATAACTGGTGATCTAGAAGCTCGGGCTGTAATGTCGCCGATACTCCGATCTAGGGTTACAAGGGCTTGCTCTCGTATACCCAGAATACATGAATCCTTCTATCTCTCTCAATCTGTCTATATATGCCCTAGAAGCCGGTTTATATCATACCCGGCTTCCTGGATTTCCTTACAAGATATTTCCGGAATCCTACTCGGGATCCATACGTAACCCTAAGTTTCTTACCGTGACCCCCAAGTCACGGGTTACAGGGTTTGCGCCGCCTCTAAGGTCTTCTAGAGCTTCCTTTCCCTTGGGCCAGGTCACCAACGCAATCGCTAGCCCATTAATAACACCTGGCCCAACATCACAGCGCGGGGTCTTGTGTAGTTTCCCTTTGGCCGGGTTTCGTCCCAGGCGTGGGCCTGTCGGGTTATCATCCCCCCAACAGTACTGTTTCGGGGTTAAGCAAAACCCCTCAGAGGGCGCACTCCCGACTTGCGGAACCATTTCTTTCACCCTGCGTAGATTCAGGGAAGATTGGTTCCCCAAGATAAAAACTTCAGAATCCGTCAAATTCTGGACGGGTTCTTTCTTTTATCATCCAGACGTCCCTTTTCCCGGAAAAACAACGGGGATTCCACCTTTCGCCAACACTGCCGCCACTCCCCAGGAAAGCTGGGCGACTGAAGCAGTGCAAACCCTGCCGCCAGATCTTCTCAAAATCAAGCGGCGCATCGCCAAACTCGTCACTTCCGATCCAACTCTGACCGGCATGGATACAGTTCTATGCTGGTTAGAGAGGCGAATTCAGCCCTTGGCTGACCACGGTTCCCGGCTCTTATGTGACTACACGGGAACCGCGGACGCTATGCGGACGCCGGACAAATCCTTGACGGCGGAGGATTTGCGGAAGCGCGTGAATAAGTTGGTCGCAGCACGCGACCAATATGACGAAAGTCGGCCGACGTACACGGCGACTAACCCGGCTCCAAAGGTACGACTTTTACATTTTGGGTTTCACGTTATTTTTCTTTCTCGGATAATTGTCTTAACCCGTATTTTGTCTTTTTTGACAGATCTTCGATCTTCCTGAGTCGGACCTTGCAACTGATGCCGAGTTGGACGCATTGCATGCCAACTTCGCTGGTGGACGTAAACGCAAGAAGATTTCCGCCTCCAGGAAGTAATCGATCTTGACGGTGTCTCCATCGTTACCTCCAGGTTTGACATCCGGGTTTTCTATTTTTGTCGGAACTTTTCTTACTTTGTCTCGGATTTTTAATTTTTCGGTACTTCTCTTTTTAGCTTGCCTCCTTCAACCTTGAAGCCTAAAAAGCTTAAAAGGTTTAAGGCTGTGGCCAAAAGAGGTCCACATCCTTCTCCTGCAACTGCCCTAGATACTCCAGTTGCAGATACAGAAGAACATGTTGCTGCTATGAACGAAGAAACCCACCAGACCAGCCATCCCATTGTGCCGGAAACGGACACGAGGGAAAAGGCGGCCCTGGAAATGGGAGGTCCTTCTCAGCCAGCTATGGAAGATCCCATTCCCACTTTTGATAAGGATTTCAAGGTCATTCATGAGGGCCTTCGCAACGTCGGGACTCTTTTTGCAGAGTTTGCAAAAGAGTTCAACGAAACCTGGTCAGGTTTGCAGCGGATGAGCCAGGTAATACCTCTAGCCCCCAAGCAATAAGTCGAATGCGTGTTTTTGCCTTAATGCTTTTTCTGCTTTTATGCTTGATTTTAACTTAATCATTTGTTGTCTCTTTTCCGTGTTTCAGCAAACCACTGAAAACATCAACATGGAAGTTTTCAATAAACTTACCATCAAGAACAAGGAGGTGAAATCCCTTCTTTCGATTCTTGAGGGTAAGGAGGCGGAACTGGCATCCACTCAGCGGCAGCTGAAGAAATCAGCAGGTAAGAAATTTCTCTGCTTCCAGTTGTGTAGATTTTTTCTAAGTATTTTTTCGAGTTTTCTAACTCATCTCTTATACTTGCTTTTCACCTTCTATGGCGAAAGCCAAACAAATTGCTGAAGATGCCGGCAATGCTGAGAACCTACACCGGGAAAACCTAGATCTTCATAAGCTCAATATGAAGTTACAGCAGGACCTGGAGGCCAGCCAATTGGCCGTTGGCATTGCCGAGTCCAACGCCTCCAGCCAAGCAGCCAAGGACAAGGACACCATCAAAGACTTGAAGAATGCCTTGAACCAGCGCTTGGAGGAAGGCGTCGAGATGGACAAAATTCTCGGTAAGTACTTTACCTTTTACCGGATTTCCCATGTTTACATCTTTCTCTGTTTTTGCTAACACTTTTTGTGTTTTACTGAATCAGGAGATAGCCCCCAGGTTACTCGGATTGAGAAAATCCGAGTTTTTGGGAAGGTGTTCACCGCAATCAAAGCTGCGGGGATGTTGCTGGTCAACAAATGCCTTCCCGCCAGGACTGGGGAGTTCTCGAAAGTTGCAAAACTTCCGGAAGCTACCGTGGAGGTGGCGGAGTCCAGGGAGTCAATCCTTCGTTCCGCGGCGCGTGGTGGTGCGCGCAAGGCTCTAGGGCTCATGCGCAAGCACTACCCTGACGCCAAACCTTGGCGCGTGGCGTCCGGCATCCCGCAAGGATACACGGAGGCGCAACGGGCCAACATTTTTGAAGCCATCAAAGGTCACGCCACCAAGATTGCCACCATGGTCAACATCTCCACCTTCTACCCGGAGGAAACCATTCCAGATATTCCTGAGGAATCCAGCAGTGAAGACGACTCGGATGCCTGAAGGGAAATGCCTTGTCCTAGGTAGAAGATAGGAAATAGGAGCATTAATGATCTTACAATGTAAACTTATTCGAATGCTTTCTATTCCTTTGTATAAACAAGTACTCCGCTTTTGCAGCAATATTTATTAAGTCTTTTGCAGGTTTTTCGGGTTTTTATTCCTTTATCTTCTAAGCTCTCTGGTTTGTATGCTTTAACTATTCTTAGTGTTTGAAATGGCTCGATAGTATTTTAATCTTCATGCCAAGTGACTGGGTATAACCAATTAGTCGAAACTCGGAAACATGGATCATACTAAAGGCATTTTTACTTACTAGCTCCAGCGACCCAGCATAAAAACAATCAGATAATACTTAGAGAACAGTAAGGAGTTTTTTGAATGAAACTCAGGCACGCAGGCACAATCTGGGTTTCCTTAAGCCATTTTAGGCTGAAAATCATTCAGTTTTTTTAACACCGAGCACGCAGGCACAATTCGGGTTAACATTGAGTATTTTGAAAGATCATTGGGAAATAGATAAGACGGAATTATGTTTTAAACTATAATAAGCATGTAAAAACACAGATGTATGAATTTCGACAACTTTATTTCATGATCTCAAAGATATTTACATAGAAATTGAACTAAGTATAGAAGGGACGTAACTGCTGGATGCTCCAGGGTCTTTTGGTCTCCCCTAGTTCGTCATCTATCTTTCTCTTTCTTTTGCGATTCGACTTTTCGGGGTCATCTTCCGTGTCTCGAATATCTACAAGATGGTATGATCCATTTTTCATAGCTTTGCTGATGACAAATGGTCCTTCCCAAACTGGAGCCAATTTGTGCTTTCTTTGTTGTACCAATCTTAGCACTAGGTCACCTTCTTTAAAAGAACGATGCCTGATTTTCCGACTATGGTAACATCGTAAACCTTGCTGATAAATGGCAGACCTTTGAAGCACAAGTTCTCGTTCTTCCTCTAAGAGATCGACGGCATCCTGTCGTGCGCTTTCAGCATCCAAGTCATCGAAAGTCTGCACTCTTGGGCTATCATGGATCATGTCCGTTGGAAGGACTGCTTCCGCGCCGTAAACTAGGAAAAATGGGTTGCCCTGTTGAACTGTTTGGTGTCGTTCGAATACTCCAAAGCACAGAGGGTAACTCTTCCACCCATGATCCAGATGCTCTATGAAGAGGAGATTCGAGTCTTGGGCGTATTCCTTGCAGGATTGAACTATTCATTCTTTCAACCTGCCCATTGGATTGTGGGTGTGCCACAGATGCAAGATCTAGGCGTATTCCCGTTTGTCGGCAATATTTTGCCAACTCTCCAATAGAGAAATTTGCCCCGTTGTCGGTTATTATGCTGTGTGGAACGTCGTATCTCATGACTACGTCAATGATGAAATTTCTGGCTGTTACACCGTCAAGCTTTTTGATGGGTTTTGCCTCCACCCACTTGGTATACTTATCCACTGTAACGAGTAGATGTGTAAGTCCACCTCTTGCAGTTTTGAATGGTCCCATCATATCTAGCCCCCAGACCGCAAACGTCCATGTAATAGGGATAGTTTTGAGTGCTTGGGCTGGCATATTCGTCTGCTTGGCGTAATACTGATATCCGACACATGTATTGACTATGTGTTCGGCATCTGTCTTGGCTGTTAGCCAGAAAAATCCTGCACGGAATGCTTTCTTAACTATGCTTTTTGATTGAGCATGATGTCCGCAATCTCCAGCATGGATTTCTTGCATAATTTCTCGGCCTTCTTTTGGCGAAATACATCGCAGAAAAATTCCGATAGTGCTGCGTTTATACATGCAACCATTGATTACCGTGTATCCTTTGCATCGACGTTTTATTTGTCTTTGCAAGACCTCGTCTGCTCCATCCGGGTACTTCTGATCTACTAAGAAGTTTAGATATGGAATTGTCCAATCCGGGTTAACGAGCAAAACTTCGATTGACTCGGAAACTAGAGGATAGTCGATATCTCCACCTTTTATGGATGGTTCGTGCAAATGCTGGACAAACACACCTGGTGGTAGGTTTTTCACTCTTTCCGAGCCCATGCGGGCTAATGCGTCCGCGTTCCAATTTTCTTCCCTTTTGACATGAAGTACTTCAAATCCCAGGAAGCAAATTGCAAACTCGTCCACCGTTCTCCGATATTCGTACATGATGGGGCTTTTGGCGTCCCATGTTTGGTTGAGCTGATGTTGTACCAAATCTGAGTCACCATAGCATAAGATGCGCTTGACACCTATTTCTTTTGCAATGTGCAAGCCATGAAGCAGAGCTTCGTATTCTGCCACATTATTGCTGGCGTTGAAGTGTATTTGTAATACATACTCCATTGTATATCCCTTAGGGGATTTTAGGACTACACCAGCTCCAGCGCCTTCCTTCATCTTGGATCCATCAAAGTGCATAACCCAGTATTCCGACTCCGGCATTGGTGTGTGTTCCATTGCTTCTGTCCAATCAGCGACGAAATCTGTCAACACCTGAGATTTTATTGTCGTCCGGGGTTGGTACTTAATGTCGAACGCAGCCAATTCGATGCCCCATTTGGCTACTCGGCCTGTTGCCTCCGCATTGTTCATAATATCCCCTAGTGGTGCTTTGCAAACCACTGTTATGGAATGTCCTTGGAAGTAATGACGGAGTTTTCGAGATGCGAAAAATACGCCATATGCCAGTTTTTGATAGTGCGGGTATCTTTGCTTGGACTCAGAAAAAACTTCGCTTACATAATACACCGGATGTTGATCTGGTATGGTTTGCCCGTCTTTCCGTCTTTCCACAACTATCACTGCGCTGATAACCCTATTTGTTGCCGTGAGATACAGTAACATCGGTTCTTCGTCTTTTGGCGATGCCAAAATCGGAGCTTTCATCAAGGTTTCTTTTAACTGGGTTAACACTTTGTCCGCCTCTTCTGTCCATTCAAATTTGCGGATTTCTTCAACAATTTGTATAATGGCAGAGCTTTGTCTCCTAGCCAGCTTATAAACCCGCTGACGGCAGCTGCATAACCCGTCAATCTTTGTACATGTTTTAAGCACGTAGGCCTTGAGATGTTTAGGATTGCCTTGATCTTTTTCGGGTTAACTTCTATTCCTCTGTGAGAAACAATGAAACCCAGAAGTTTTCCTGAGGGAACCCCGAATACGCACTTTAATGGATTCAACTTCATTTTGTAAGTGCGTAAATTTTCGAAGGTTTCTTGCAAATCTTCAAGGAGCGTGTCCTTTTCCTTGGAAACGACAACAATGTCGTCTACGTAAACGTGAACATTTTTGCCAATCTGACTATGCAAACATCGTTGCATGCAACGCTGGTAGGTGGCACCTGCGTTCTTCAAGCCAAAAGGCATAGTTATGTAGTAGTATGGTCCATATGGGGTTATGAAGGAGGTTTTGATTTGGTCCTCTTCCTTCATACGTATTTGATGATACCCGGAATAAGCGTCCAAAAAGCATAAAAGCTCAGAGCCAGCAGTGGCATCTATTATTTGATCGATTCGCGGTAACGCAAATCTATCTTTTGGACACAATTTGTTCAGGCCGGTATAATCTATACACATCCTAAGAACAATACTATCTTTCTTCAGGACTAATACTGGGTTTGCAGACCATTCAGTATGTATAACTTCCCGGATAAAATCAGCTGCCAATAGCCGAATAATTTCCTTGCCAATAGCCTTCCGTATTCTTCCATCAAATCGACGAAGACCTTGTTTGACAGGTTTAGATACTCGAATTACCTTGAGTTGGTGCTCAGCAAGTTCCCTGGGTACGCCTGGCATGTCCGCTGGACACCACACGAAAATGTCCCAGTTCTCACGGAGGAACTTGATGAGCTCGCTTTCCTATTTGTCGGTCATGCTAGTTCCTACTACGACAAACTTTGTCGGATCTTTGGGATCTAGGATAACCTGTCTTGTATTCTCGGAAGATTTGAAGCTGTCTGCCGGTTCCCGGCTTTCTTTTTCTGCCGGCATTTCTGTCGGCGATACTTCTTTTGCCAGCTCCTTCAGTTCCTCCTTTGCTATCACTTTTTCTGCGCAAAGGGCGTTTTCTTTTTCCAGCTCGTTTTCCAATTTGAAATCTCCACTTATGGTGATTACTCCTCCTTTTGGTCCTGGCATCTTCAGCTTGCTATAGATATAACATGATCTTGCCATGAATTTGGCGAAAGCTGGATGTCCGAGTATTGCGTGATACACGCTTTCGAACGGTACAACCTCGAAGGATACTTTTTCCTGCCGGAATTGTTCTTTATCTCCGAAGGTTACATCTAGGGAAATTTCTCCTAGGGATCGTGCTTGCTTGCCAGGGACGATGCCGTGAAAACGTATGTTGTTGTGATTGAGCTGGGTCTCGGAGATTCGCAGATGCTTCAATGTATCCAAGTATATTATGTTAATGCTGGATCATCCATCCATCAGCACTCCTTTTAGCCTTGTGTTTTGAACAATAGGACTTACAACGAGAGCTTGTGTGACGGGTTCTGGGATATTTCTGGGATGATCAGACTGGTCCCATGTAATTGGTGTATTTGAGTACTTCAAGAATTTCGCGGTTGGTGGGACAACCGTGTTTATTTCTCGAAGTGTCCTCTTTGCCACCTTTGCTGATGGAGTTGCCAGGAAAGTTAGGTTGCATTCTCCTTCAACTCTCGGAAACTTAGGCTCGCCTTTTCGCTGTTGTTCCTGGATTTTTTCATCAGTGTCCGATTCACTGTCTTCTTTTTTAGCTTCTAGCTTTTGCTTGGAGAATTTCCTCTTGGATTTTTTCCCTTTGCTTCCGGATCCTGCACTGCCTTTCATATGCTTGTTAAGCCAGCATTGTGCGTTCGTATGGGTGGGTTTCCCAAATTGCGAATGGTGGACACAGTTTTCCGACTTTATTCTTTCCCACTCTTCTTTTGTGTAGTTGATCAGTTCTGTGCTTCGTCCTTTCCATTTGCTCCCATTTTCTCTTCCAAAGGCTATGTTAACTTCTTTGGGTTTTTGATGTGTTTCTGGAGTTGCTTTTTTCTCAGGCCAAGGGGTCTTTTTGGCTTCCATCAAAGTGTTAATATTGCCACCTCTCGCTCTGATGTCATCTTCGGCCGCTGCGTTCTCGTTTGCAATTGTAAGCATAGATCCGAGGTCTTTGTGCTTTTTGGAACCGATCATGAACGGTACAAGTCCGGGTTTCAAGCCATTGACGAAAGCATGCATTGCTTGTACGTCAGTTACTCCAGAGCAGATGTTTTTCATTGCAGTCCACCTTGAGATAAAGTCCACGTATGGCTCATCTTCAAACTGGGTGCAGCGGTTTAACTGGTTGATGTTGTTGGGGCGTTTGTACGTTCCCCAAAAATGCTGAGTGAAAACTCTATCCATATCATCCCAGCTATCGACAGTTCTTGCCGGAAGCCCGTTGATCCAATCTCTGGCTCCGTCCAACAACATTAGGGGGAGGAATTTTACTGCCTCTAGATCTGTCCCATTGTTAATCTTGACGGCTGTGTAATAGTCTGAGAGGCAGGTATCCGGGTTTGTACTGCCGGTATATTTTTTATATGTTGGACCAACTTTGGTGAAGCCAGAATGTAGAGTTATTCTTCGGATCCTGTGAGTGAAACACTTAGGCCCTAAGTAGAGATTATCTCTTTCCGCTCTATCAATGTGTGCGGAGTATCTACCGGCTGAATGCATAGAAGGGGATCTGCTCCTTTCTTTTCCATTGTTGCGAATGCGCTTTTCCGGGGCTGTCTCTATTTCCTCCGTTATCGTTCCCTTTGGGATAAGGTGGAGTTCTACTCCCGTGTCTTTCCTTATTCCTGGGGGGCGTACGGGATCTCTCACTCCTGTTAGGAATGTCGTATCTTCCAGCTTTTTCAGCAGGGCGTCTCGGAGGCGGCATTGCTTTTCCGTCCTTCCGGTTTTGTTCTTCCCGATCTCGGGGATTAATTCCATCTTTCGGCAGATGGGATCCGGTTCTGGACACTGCATCCTTGTTATCGGGATTTTTCTTGTCCTTTCTCGGATCTGCTTTCTTCTCTTTCGAATTACTTGAATCTCCAGGTTCTTCCGGTCCAGGTGCTCCAGCGGCGCATGTAGCTGTTTTGCATAGGGTCGTGTCGTCATACAACTTCCCTGATCTTTCTTGCCCTCGCTGTTGTTGTTGCAATGCCTTTCCTAAGAAAGCATACACCCCTTAAAGTTTTTCGCCATTGGAGTACAAATCGTTGTTGAGGATGGCGAACGCAGCTTCTGCATTTTCTGCTGCGGTTTTGTATATAGGTTCGCCCCTGGTATCTGTGCCGTTCACTTGCTTTTGCCAGGCCGGGTTTTAAAACCTTTCCTTTGATGGCAATACTTCTGGTCTTGCGATTCCGGGTAACCGTGTAGGTTTAATGCCAGATCTATTCCTTCTCTCGTACTCCTCGATTTCTTCCTGCTTTAACTTAATGTCAGCTTGGGTTTTTTGGAGATGTTCCCGAGTTCGGAATAGATGTTGCTGTTGCCTTTGGAGAGCTTGTCTCTTGGCTTCTAGCACTTCAGGGTGTTCGTGGGGTCCCACTGGTGTTTGAAGTAGATCCTGTTCGTCCTGTTGTGACATTGGCGGAACAGTGATTTCCTTCGCTTTCTTCTCCGCGGGCTTAACTCCACTTCCTCCTCCTGCTTCCAGGTTTTCGTTGGTTGGATCAGCCAATTTTTTCTTCCGGAGCTTGTACTGAAGTTTCTTGGAAGCTTTGTGTTTTTTCTTGGAAGAGGGAGGTTTTTTACCAGGTTCTTCCTCTGTCAATTCCTTGACATCCGGGTATGTTGGACTGGCTTCCCCATCCTCTCTTTCCTCATCCGGCGGAGGTGTTCTAGGGCTTTCCTGACTTTTGGCATCTCTGTTTTCAGCCGGTTTTGCCATTAGTACTTTGTGGAATCCCTTTTGAAAGGATTTGACCTTTCTTTCGAAAGCGTCTACATCTTCGTCTTCGGAATCGAACTGGTCCGATCCGGGTTCCGACTCTAATCTCGCCTCAATGGCGGCTAACACAGAGTCAGCTTCCGAGTTTGTCGTCAGATTGACGGATGTCGGATCTTCCACCTCTATTCTGGGATTGTTGTTTTCTACCTCTTCCACGGGATTGTTTTCATCCGTGTTTTCGGCGATCTCGGATTGCACCATACCGATAAAGTGCGATTCAGCAGAGTATCGGCGATCTGAGCAAAATCCGGCGTCATAGCCTTTTTCGACTGGGTATATGGCGGGTGGGATAAATTTGCTTCCATCATAGAATCCCATTGCCTCTGCAGTTAATCCGATAAAGATGTTTGCAGATCCAATCGGTAAAACGCGGGCACTTACCAGATGATTCCGCGCTGGCATGTATGATCCGTTGTCGAGGAAGCGCCCGACGTCGTTGTCGAATTCCAGACTTCCGACAGTAATGGTATTGCCAATTCCGCCAAGTATCCCCGATCGAAACATAACGCCTGACGTCGCTGGCCCCACGGTGGGCGCCAACTGTTGAGACATCGTAGTAGAATTCATAGACGGGGGTGCCATGAGACTACTGGTAGAGATTGTGGGGGACGTGGTCGTATGTCGAACAATAACACCAGGGTTTTACCCAGGTTTGGTACGTCGCAACTAGGCGGCGTTCCTACTCCTGCAATCTCACTAAATCAGGGCTGAAGCCTGAAGTATACAAAGTACAATGTGAGTTGGGTTTAGCTACTCGACAAGGATCAACCTCTCAGCGAGTTAGCTTCTAGCTTATTATCTATCTTGTTCTTCTCTCCCGTCCGGCTTTATATAATAGCCGGGTTAGGGCTTACAGAAAAGGAAACCTAGAAGACTACGGTAAGTTCTAACTTGGAAGGCAAGAATCCGCCTTCTACTCCAAGCCGTACCACGTGGGCCGTGGTCCGGTTTCTTCTAGAATCCGGCTTCTGCGCGTCACGTTACTGGGCCGCCTAATGGACTGTAATCCATTACCATTCAGGCCACCCTGGTAATCCGGCACTTTAGGACACCATCTGATATACCCCTAATTGGTATATATCCGACAAACCAAAAAACAAAAGTTTTAAATTTTTGTGATTTTTGTCTTTCTCCAAAAATCCGGGATATTAGAGACTACCACCCTTAAAGGAATCTCGTCCCGAGATTCGGGAAGGCTAGAAAGAAATATAGGTTTGGGTTACTTGGGTTCCATTGCAACTGGGTGGCTACCACCCTTAAAAGAAACTTTTGTGGGTATACAAATCTCATGGCTTGATTGTGTAGCTTGTCTCCAGATGGCTTGAGTAGAACTTTATTTTGTAGTAGGGATGAAGACTAACTGGTGCCTCTTCAACTTCATTTGATACCTAGGGGTCACTCTTTGGGTCAATCAAAAGTATTTGGGTCACTCTCAACTTGGTCTTTTGATGTCCTTGGAAATCTTCCATCTTGTTGTTGATCTTCTCATGGTTGTTGGTATTCTGGATAGGCATCTCTTCTTTTGCTTCCTTGAGTTTCTTCTGATGTCTAAGTCCTTTTGCATGTTTCTTCAATTGCCTTGCTTTTAGTCCTCCTTATTAATCCTAGGGACTTAGTCATATAAAATAAGATAGGTAGTAGAGATTGTTAGAGTTCCTTGAGAAAGGATTTGTAAAATCTTCTCTTCTTCTTCTTCATCTTTTGGGAGAATATTCTTCTTGAGTTGAAGTTGTCTTCTTGTAGATGTCTTGGTTAAAAGTTCTCATCTCACTAGGAAAAAAATTCTAAGTCTTGCGCAAAACACACCAATCATCTTGAAAACAAATTCTAAGTATTGGAAAAATCCTAAGTCTTCACATGATTGGTCTTGGAAAATCTTCAGGCTCCTTTGTAGCTTCCTCCTTGGTGTGGTGGCTTCGTTGAATCTTCTAACACTTTTTGGTTTTGTTACAACAAGAGCTGGTCTTCATCTAACTTATCCATAGCACAAAGTCTAAGAGAACAGAAAAGAAAGGGGAGAAAATACTTAGAGAAAAAAGAGAGAGATGTGGCTGGTCTTCTTGTCTTCTTGATTTTCTTCTAAGTGTTTCTACTTCTTTGGATATGCTTCTTAAGTCTGTTTTCTTGGCTAAGTCCTACATTTGTCTTCTTTCTTCATGTTGAAAATCTTCGAGTTGACAATTGTAGTATCCTCTCCATGGCTTTTCACTAATCCAGACTTAGTGGTTTTCAACTAGGAGGGTCAACTAGAAAAAATAACTTAGAAATATTCTAAGGGATTTGGTTTTGGTCTCTCTGGTCTAAGGTTAGTCCTTAGCACAAATTTGATAGAGAAAACATATTGAAAATAATTACAGAAAATAAACTAAGTCAGAAATAGTCACATGAGCATATATCAACCAAAACCATTTTAACTTAGCCAAAATTTATTTTGGGTGCAAGGGACTCTTAGTACACATCCTAAGGTCTCCAAAAATATTTTATTTGCAATTTTTATATTTGTAGAATTTAAACTATGCCAAAAATCATCAAACAAGCATATTTAAATTTGAACCAATCTAAGTTTGTCAAATTTGAATTTGGATAGTTCTAAAAGATTCTACGTGTTGTGCTGATTTCAAAAAGTCCAAGTTTGCTAAATTTGGATCTACGGTAAAAAAGTTATGATAGATCTAAGTTACAGGGGTTTTCTGCAAAACTTCCAGATTTAATTTTATTTCGAAAAAGGAGTGGATAAGGCTGGTCCGCGTGGCATGTTGTGATTGGGTGAGCGCGCTGACTGGACGCTGACACGGCTGCTTTCTGGCTGTGCTGACGTGGACAAGTGAAACCATCCGGATCGATAGATCCAGATCCAACGGGTGGGGTCGCGTACCTCTTCCGATCTAACCGTGGCCGTTGGTGAGGATCGGACGGTTGAGGAAGAGCAGCGGCACAAAGTCACCGGCGATGGCGGTTCTGGCAGCGCTCCGGTGGTCTGCGCCTCGGAAATTCGCAGTGACGGCGCTCCGGTGCAGCTCCGGCTCAATGGAGACGACGGAGACGCTAAGAACAACAAGGCGAAGACGATGGTGGCGGTGACATCGTGGGTCGCTTCCTCGGACGATGGCGCGGTGCAGAACAAGAGCTCGGGACTCCGGCGATCCTCGGTTGCAGACGGCGCCGTGGTTTTGCTACGAGGAGAAACGAGAGAATGGGTCAAGGAGACGCGCACGTTCAAGGGGAGTAGAGGGGGCACGGATTTGGGCGACGGGACCTGTTCTGTCGCCGGAAAAGTATCTGGAGGTGGCAGCTAGGGTTTCGATTCCGGAGAGGAATTCCACGGGCCTGGAGGCGCGATCTTGAGCATAGAGAGGGGGGAAACGGAGAGGGATCTGTAGCTATTTACAGGGAGCCTCGGGGATCAAATATCTGCCCAAATTCGTACCGAATCGAGGGATCGATTCTTCTCCGTTTCGGGAATTCCTAGCGTGCACGGGAGGTAAGGGATGGGGTGACATCACCGCCTCGTCACGCTGACGTCGCGTGTGGATCCCACCTGCCAGAGAGAGAATAGAGAGAGAAGGCGCGCGGCTTCTACTGGGCTGCCATGGTGGGTTTCTGACGGGCCGTTGCTGGGCTTTGGGGGGGGGGGCTCTCTACGCTGCGCACGCTGTAGTTAGGGTATCGCCCTATGGGGCTGCTCTGCTGTGCGGGTTGCTCCCCTTTTTTTTTTTGTTGAAAATAATTCATAACTTTTGATTTAAGTGTCCAAATGGCCGTAAACAAAAACCTATAGTTTTGTAAAAACTTTCTTTGTCAAAAGGAAACATTTATGTGCTGTTTTAACACACTTAAAACAATTATATTTTCAAAATGTGATTAAATAACTATAGCTACTTGATATCATTTTAATTGAAAATATGAAAAATCATTTGAAAAGAGGTTTTATAAAATCCAAAAACATTCTATAAGTCAAAAGTTATTTTTAAAAAGTCATTTAACTTATTTCCATATTTATACTTTAAAATATGAGTAAACTCTAATAGCAACTTAATGTTATTTCAAAATAGAGAAATAATTACTTTGAAATAATAACACTTATTTTGAATGAGGCTTTTAAGGGTTATGGAGTTAGAGGCATGCTTGGATTATTATTTCCAATATCATTGGAATAACATAAAATAATTCCTTTGTGTTTGAGTTTTTTTTTGTTGGTGGCTTGGTTTAATCAGAAAACAAAAGTTTTAAATTTTTGTGATTTTTATCTTTCTCCAAAAATCAGGGATGTTACACAAAGCAAAACAAATGAGCATAGAATATGACTATATAAAATATGCTCAAAGACTTATCTCATTCAAAACGATAGAACGCAAGACAAGGAATGAGATAACCAACCCCTCTACACTTTTTATGATGGCACAAAGTACCAAAAAATAAAAGTTGTGCCTTTCACAAACACACAATATAGTGGTTAAAATACCAATTTAAAAATATCTAATATCAGTTGATGATAACTAGTGTTCAAAAGAATCTATGAGAGCTCCCCCGTGATCTATGCATGATTTTTGGATTTTGCACACAAATGGGATCATCACTATCCATAATCATACATTAGAAACATTAATTAAGTGGCAAGAAGATCCAATTAAAAATATAATTTTCTAAAGGAAGTAAGATAGCTCTCCCATAAATTATGCATTATCTAGATGTTTGCATTTGAATACAAAAAGCACTATAAGGGGATCCTCCCTTTTCTTACAACCATTACACTAGAATTTTATTTGATTATAACACATAGATCTTCAAGAGGCAAGGAAGACAATGGGAGTTCATAAAAAAAATTCTCGTTGATAATACAAATGGAAGCAAAGCTCAATGTAAATATGATCAATAACTTTTACCACAAATATGATTGTCACTTGTCCAAGGACGAGGAGGGTATGGTGATACTTTTCGGTGGTATATTGCAAAAATATTCATGATCATGTTCACAACACAAAAGCATATGGAAAAGGATATGAGTTAATTACCATGCTTACATAGAGATTCTTGGTGGATTCAACTAGTCAAATGATCATGTAAATCAATGCTTAATTTATCTTGAAGCAACCGGTTTCCCAAATAATACATACTAGTGCACATTTGAGGAACACTACATGAAGAAACTCTCTCAAATTCAAGAAACCAATATATGAGATACGAAAACTCATTTAAGAAAATATGAAACTTGTTTGAGCTAATCATACCACGTAGTAACAAGATAATTTAGAATATCAATTATAAGTGGCATTACCTCACATGTTCACATTTTCTATAATTGTAATACACACATAGCTTATTACTCCCCATAATGTGATAATACATTTCTTTTCAACAAGAGGCAAGTGAAATCCAATAAGAGATAATTAATGAACATTGTAAAATTTGAATTTCTCATTAGAATGAAATACCACATCGAGACTATATAATCTTTTGACATTAGTAATAAGTGATATACCTCATGTACACATATTTTAGGATTGTGAGGTGGCAAAGCACATCACTCCCCCAAAATGAGATAGTTCATTAATCTCTCAAAATAGGCAACTAAATTAAACATAAATTGCAATAAAGTCTCAACATAAAACAAACAAGTAAATGGAGTGCAAACCAACAAACACATACTAGATTACTCAAGATAGGTAATTAATAAGCACACCATATACAAACACATGCTAGATACAAAATTAACACATGCAAGGGGCAAGCAACTTTCAACGTATATAATTTAAATACAAGTTACCGCAAGGAGACACACATTGGATATGATATAGATATATGATGATACAAATGACTTGGCTTGAGTAAATATAATTTATGAATATCCCTTAATTCTTCATAAGATATCCAAATCTCCAATGCCCTCCAACAACACTTATTGATCAAGTTTTAGCTTGTTGGTCCCCAACCAAGTTGGGTCTTAAGAGTTTAGTCAAAATAGGCTTGGCAACCCAAATGGTTCTTTTCTTGACACCACTTTGAGTGCCAACATATTTGGCAAACACATTGCCAACCTTATCCTTCAGAAGTGAATAAACATCATAAATAATGATAGGGTTGGATAAGGTACCATTAGTGGATGAAGAAGCAAAGTGGCCCTTTTCACGACATAGGTAGCAACATTGGCTTCCTTCTTTATTCTTAGTTAATTTCTCAACTTGAGGTTGACCATGAGATTGAACTTGTGGTAGTTTCCCTTGTTACTTATCACTAATATGCTTCTTCTTTAAAGGGCAAGATCTAACATGGTGCCTTTCAACCTTGCACTTGAATCAAACAATCTTGGCCGGATTCTTCACTTGTTCTTGGCCCTTGTTATTTTTGGTTGTGCGCTTATTACTGATATTGGACTTCTTGTTATTATTGGATTTGAATCCAAGTACACTCTTGTCACCGAGCAATATTTGCATACGCAAGATGTTGTCAAGTGCGGACTTCCCATGACGATTTTCCAAGTCTTTCTTCAAAGACGTGACTTGGGCCTTGAGATATTTTATTTCCTCTACATGGTTAGTAGCAACACAAGTAATAGAGGAAGTATATGCTTCATTTTTAGAGCAATAAGGCATGCAAAGGAATTCATCATAAGATGTAGCGATATTATGAGTGGACGAATTACTAGGACTAGCACAGGGCAAAATAGAATTTTGAGTAGAGTTTGTGCTAATGTCCACATGAGGCTCACAAGATATCACCTTGGTAATGATAGCCTCACGAGCTAACTTTAGCTTATCATGTGAGACTAAAATATCCTCATGAGATTTTGAGATATTTTCATGACTTTCTTCCATTTTCCCATAATTGCTAGTTAGCAACTCAAGTTGAGCCCTTATCTCAACATTTTTATTCAATGTGGACGCTTCACAAGAAATAGAGTTAGTAGCACAAACGTCATTATTAATAGTAATAGGAAAAGGCAATTTGGCAAGCTCTTTTGAATATGAAGGGTTAAGTTGAGCATGTGCAACTTTTAACTCATCATTTTTTGTTTTAAGACAATTAACCACCTCAAGATTTCTATCATGAGATTCCTTTACTTTTTATAATTCTAGAGTAAAAGTATCTTCAAGAGATTCATTGATGGTTTGTTCTTCTACAAGAGCTTCCTCTAGTTTAGCAATCTCATTGGCATAATCATGCTCATGGCTATAACACTCATCAATGCATGATTCCAAATCCTTAATGGTGATACCGCGCCTATCAAATGACCGAATGATTTTTAGGAAATTGGCACAAACATCTTTATCCTCATAAAGGATATCGTGAATCATTTTACCTTCCTCCATTAACAAATCATTATCGTCATCATCATCGTCATCGTCATTATCATCATCATCATCATCATCACCATCATAATCATCACTATATACATTTGTGTTCAAAGTAGGAGTTACCTTTGAACCTTTAGACACAAGGAATAAGTGAGATATGGTAAATAATGATGAACCATTACTTGAAGCACCACTTAAATCCACATCCGTATCATTATGTTGTGGCTTTCCACATGTTGGTGAAGTAGAAGAAGTTGAGAACTCATCACGCCCGGAGGTGGAGGGAGAATAATCATTTCCACGATTTTTGGACACATCATATTTATCTTAAAGCTTGGTCCATATCTCACGAGCTTTCCAAGATGGCCTAATTGACTCAAGAACTACAATGCTCAAATATTTGAAAAACACATTAGTAGTTTGAGTATCAAGATATAAGTTTTTCTCATCCTCTAAATAGTAATCAAGGCCCGTTGGAGAAGAAAAACCCATATCTACTATATTTGGACCCATGTCCTTGAAAATATTAAGCATACTAATTTTCCAAAAATCATAATTTGTGCCATCGAATATAAAGGTGTCATTATGCACTAATACCCTAAGCGACATCCTTACTCTGTAGGTAGCGAAGCCCTAGAAAGAGAGAGCCTGCTCTGATACCAATTGAAAGGACACGAATGTCGCCTAGAGGGAGGGGGGGTAATAGGCGTTTACAAATAACTACGGTCAAGGCTTAAATAAACGCGTAATAAAACTAGCGTTTAATTTATCAAGCCAAAACCTAAACAAACTAGGTTCACCTATGTGCACCAACAACTTATGCTAAACAATTCAAGCAACTATGTGATAGCAAGATATGTTACTGCAAGCTCGATGGCTATCACAAAGTAAATTGCATAAGTAAAGAGATCGGGTATAGAAATAACTGAGAGACGTGGAAACGACGATTTATCCCGAAGTTTACTTCCCAATGGAAGCAAATCTCCGTTGGAGAGGTGTGGAGTCACAATGACTACAAGCACCCAATGGCTCACCTTATTCTCCTCGTGCCTCCATCAATGTGGAGTGCCACGATCTGCTATGGGACTTTTGAGGACGGTCACCGGTCCCGTACAAGGTTGGGGAAATATCCACAACTCAATTGGAGGTTCCCAACAATATCCAGCGAGCCACCAAAACTCGGAGATAGCAACAAGGTCTCGAGCCACCAAAACTCCGGGACAACAAGGTCCGGAGCCACCAAAACTCCGGGACAACAGAAATCGTACCCAAGAGGACAAGCTCAAGGGCATTCCAAGAACCCAAGAGTAACAAGCTTCTCAACCTTTCACTCAAACGAATCCTCGTAGAGAACTCAAACCGATGCAACCTATGCAATGGCAATAACACAAGAAGTGCTCAAATCCCACCAAAGCAACAAATGCTATGGGGGGGGGGGGAGAAGAGAGGAAGAACAATGAAGAAACCAACAAATGAATCTACAAGATCTAGATCCAAAGACTTCCCTTCACTAAGAGGAGAGATGGATTGGTGGAATAATAAATCTGGATCTCCTCTCTCTTTTCCCACTAATCGGAGGCAAGAATCATGGAGGAACAGAGAGAAAGCAAGCTTCAAGAGGTCAACAATGGTGGGGGAAACTTGCCTAAAAGATGTGGAACCATTGGGGAAGAAGACCCCTTATATAGGCCCCCAAAATCAGCCCGCTAGGGGCATTCTGTGCATCCCCGGCCTTCCAGGCCGACCACCTAACACAGCCGCCCGGCCTATGCCGGCCTCCCAGTTTCCAGAAAACCACCTTCACTAAAAGTGTGATATCTTTTACATCCGGACTCCGTTTTTTATGATCTTGGGCTCGTTGAAATTGCAAGAACGAGCAATACAAGATTATGCAAAGAAACATCATAGTACATCATTGGAGTATAAAATCAAATGATGAAAGGTTTGACCTCTCTATAAAGGAACAATTGGTAAACCCTCCCATATCAAAAACGCAATAAGTTATTCATGCGAAACCCTTTTTGATGAACTTGAGCTTGTATTGAAGCACATGACAATCTCTAAAACCACATATGGAGAAAACACAAATAAGAACTAAGAAACATGATGCCAAGTATGCAAAGGTTTGAGCTCTCTCCGATTGATGCGATCAAGTTGCTAATATGAGAGCCCCTCTTGATAGTACGGTTATCTATCCTATAACCCGGTCTCCCAACTATGCTATGATACCGGTAAAATAGAAAACCTATCAAGATCATAAATTTTCCTTGAGCATTCCACTTGAGCTAGATGATGAAGACCTTGACCTCCTCAAGATGGAACATCTTTCTTGTTTTCGTTTTGCTCGTTGAAGGCACATAGATTTCTCCCCCATACGCCAATATGGGAGAGGCTCTTTTAAGCCCATCTTCACTTGGACATTATTTCCAAAAGAGTGGAAAGTTTCAAGCATGTGATATCTTCGATATGCTCCCCTTGAACTTGCACTTATCGAACTTGATGACGACCACAACTTGACGTCATCTATCATGGACTATATTAAATCTTACTTTTGATGCAAACTCATGGAAAGATACCTAACCCCACATAGATATAACACACACACATATAATGGGTTAGAACACAAAGCTATATGAACAATTACTTACCATACCATGATCCCACATGGTACATCTTCTTGCTTTGTGAGTTGATCAATATTAACCACCGCTTAGCATTTTGCCTTGATCAACCTTATATCTTTTCTTCTCTCTTCATAATAATGATGCCTTGAATGTAAAGATGAATGCTCATACACTATTCTTCTTCAAGACATACTTGTATGATCAACTCTCTCATGACCAAACTTGGGATATTCACATGAATTAGCACCTTGGTCACCACTTGATCATCTTGAATCCAACACATAGACATCAAGCATTGCCCATGGAAAAACTCTACAAGTATAGCTCAATGCGAACATTAGTCCATAGTGGTTGTCATCAGTTACCAAAACCACACATGGGTGTAACATCCCAAGTATGAAAATCATCCCCTTAGAATGTTTGTTGCATGTTTATTAAAGTATTGCATCATGTCATCATATTGTTTCTATGTTGTTTGCATTTGTTTCTTAATTGTTACAATTGTTTTCCACTGTTTTCACAACTCAAATTCAAACCTTATTCAAACAATGGTTTCATACTTGCTCTGTTACAACATTTTGAATAAAACTCACCAATAATAACAATCAATTGGTTTCATGTTTTTCCATAGTGAACACTTGTGAAAATGATGGTTTTAAATCAATTATTTATGTTCCAAACACATTTAAAATTCAAATCCAAGCACCCAAAACAGAACCATTTTGAAATTATGTTGATACCAAAACAAATCAATTCAAATTGCCTAATAACCTTAGGGGTAACCCTATTGAAAATGCTTTGTTTTTCTAATGTTAATTAATATTGAAAATTTCATTCAATTGGGTTTAATTTTCAAACAGCAAGCAAACATTTAAATTTTTGCAATTAAAAGCTACCAAATGTTTGCATTTGGCCTAAGGAAACTCCCCTAATTTTCCTAAATTTTTCTCTAACCTAAAACCTATGTTTTTCTTCCAAAAGCAAAACCTACAAAAAAAAAACAGAAAAGGAAAAAAGAAAAGAAAAGGAAAAACGCAGCGCGCGCAGCAGATAAGCAAACCCAGCCCACCTAAGCCTAGCGCGCGCAGCCTAGCCCGCCTAACCCTTCACTTAACGCTTTGAAAAGCGTGCGATCGTCTGTTTGCCGTACGGCAGCGCATCCGTTGCGCCACCGCGACAGCGCGGCGACTCCGGCGGCCACCCCCCTTGCTTTCCGCGCCTATAAGAAGCCCCCAGGGCCCCCGCAGACCTAACCCTAGTCCCTAGGTCCTCGCTCCCCGCGCCGCGCCGCCAATTCCTGCTCGCTGTCGCCACTCCCCCTCTCTGCAATTCTCACCGGCGGCATCCACCTCTGAATTCCGCCATGACGCCGCCACCTCACTGCCCCTCCTAGCCATCTAACTGCTGGAACCAGCTCGCCACTCTCTCCTCTCTCTGTCGAACACCTAATCGCCACCGGTAAGCCCCTGTTTCGCCGCCGCGATCTTCTACCTCTCCGGCCACCGTGGTACCACGTTTCTGAACCCGTGGTTTTCCACCTCGTTGCAGAGATCCTCTACGCTGTCCGTTCGCTGAGATCGCACCACCACCATCTACTCTCCCTCTTGGACACCTGCGGGAGCACGGAGGAGCACGGCCTCGTCGCCGCCATCAACGTCACCGTCGTCACCGTTGCGTCACCGTCGAGCCTCTGCCTCGATTACTTCCGGTGGTGAGCCACCATCCATCTCCTCCCCTCTCCCTCTACTTACGCACGTTCTGCACACCTCCACGCATCATCAGTTGCGAGCACGGCCGTGCAGATCAACGCCGGCGAGTCTTTCTGTTAGTCGAGCAAGCTTTCGCTCGTCAGTTTCGTCAGATTAGCGAGTAGATCTGAAGCTCAACCTGTCCGCGTCGCTATGTCTGTCGAATCTGAAGAAGCAGCGCAGTGGTTGCACTGCTCCTGCGCCTAGCGCTGGTCGCGGGTTCGAGCCGCAGCGCCCACCTTTTTTGTGGCATTTTGCCCCAGCGCAGAGGCCCACGCTTCAGTGACTGCCACTGCCACGCGTGCGTGCACAGCGCCACGCTGGCCACGGGTCCACTGGACAGTGGCTAGGGGTAGAGAGCAGCTCGGTAACAAAAGTTCCTGCAAATTTCTGTTATTTCCAAAATCAATTTAAATAACAGATTTGAACCTAAAACTTCAAACTTTAATAACTTTTATTCTGTAATTCCAATAACTAAAAGTTTTATATGTTTTCTGATCCAAATTTCATAACCTTTCCAAATAATCTGTTTGTGTACTGCTTTGAACTTTCAAATTGCAATTCAAATTTAAATTCAAATCATTCAATTGTATTTTACCAAAATTCATAAGTAATTCATAATAATTCCAAATCATGCAAATAAAATATGTTTTCAATGCTATTTCAAATAATCTATCCAAATATAAATTTTGTTTCATGGTTTGAATAATTTAAATTGCCTAAATAATTTAATACTTGTTTAATTCATTTAAATTTGATAAAATCATAACTTGCTCAAAATAAAATAATTTTGAACATGCAAAGTATGTTTCCAAACCATCAAAGAGTGAAATTTTCAAATATGAGTTTGAAATTATGTTTTGAAACAAATAAAAATTCAATTAAATTCAAACTTGTTTTAAATTCATTTAAAACTTGTTTAATATTGTTTAATTCATAATTAAATAATCCTAACTCCTATTTCAATATTTGAAACATGTAATCCAACTAAAATTTGATGTTCTTTTCAAATATAAACTTTGTTATTTGTTTTGAACAATTTAAATGGTTGAAAACAACAACTACTTGTGTGTCACCTTTAAGGCACCCCAAAATGCCCTAAATTAATAATAAAATTCTAAATTGCTACACCCTATTCTAATTTGATTCTAATGTTGTTATTTTGCTGTTTTCCTTTTGCATGCATCATACTAAACCACTAGCACCTGTTGATTAGTTGAAAAACAAATAATCTAACCAAAATCCATGGGCTTTTCATATGCAACTCAAAGTTGCATATGTGTCCATTTAAATTGTGTTATCATGTTATCTAGTTTATTTTGATGCATCTATTAACTTGACATGCATCATATTTGATTGTGCACTATGCCATGACAATGATTGTTTATATTTCTGTCTTGTTTGTTTGCTTCTTCTCGGATAGACGACGACGTTGATACCGACGACCTTTACGACACCCCTTCTGAGGATCTAGCTCAGTACCCGGCTACTGGGTTTGCAGGCAAGTTATCACTCACATGAACCATTGTGTTCATTTCAACATTGGTTACCGATACTTTCCGTTGTTCTTTTCTGCTAGCCATAGTGGTAGTTGTTTCTGTACGAACCTATCACATGACACCCTAAACCCTGATATTGCCACACCTCCAGTCCTAAAACCCCGTTGCTTGGGCCCGTGTCTTACTAGCATGCTTAGGGTTGTTTTGCTCGAGTCTGTTATCCGTTACTTTCTGTTATTATATTCTGTATATTCTGGGGCTCGATGTTAAACAACAATTTGTTAATTTGAGGTAATAATAAATTGCTGATAAGGCACCGGCAGGAGGCCCGGCGTGGTTTTGAGGCATGCTAGTGTCGACCCTAATAGGAAAAGGGTCTTGTCTACTGATCCATGATGAGCGCACTATCCGCATGTGGGAAGCGTGTATGGGCGCCCCCCTCAATTTGACTCGATCCGCATCTCGTCCAAATCACCACACTTAGTTCGGGCTTTCCATTTGATGCACGCATATGCAGGTACGAACCCGAGGCCAGGGTGGAACTTTTGTAGTCGGCATTTAGGGCGGCGTGGTCTTCCAGTGCTATGAGGGTCCTCCTTTTCTTCGGGGGGCTCGATTAGCCGCGCACGCACAGCACGTGGTGCTTTGGGCTTGATGCGAAGAAGAGTTGAGTTGTGTTGAGTGCCCCGCTTGGTGGGAAAGGCCTTTCCATCTGGCGGGTTATTCTTACGTGTACGGCCAAATTGGTGCACCCCTGCAGGGATAAATCTTCTCGAGAAGCCGTGTTTTCCGCGGTTATGGTTGACTTGGTGAAAGTACTGGCTAACAAGTACTCAGAACAACTTACACCTAACTAATGATACTTGACTAGTAATAGGCTTATTGACACAACAACTTGATCCATCATTAATCCAACTGTGTGAGTTATCCTCGGATTTCTTCTTTGGATAAGGGGCGAGGTCCAGGATGGGTTTGATTGGTGGTTAGTTATAGTTGGTTACGATACGCTATCTTATCTCTTTCTGTTACACCGGAAGTTGTAGTATGTTCTGTAGATGGTTAGTGCAGCCAGTTGCAGCATCTTTCATACGCTTTTCTTCCGTTTATCCCAAGGCATATGTGCTTGGTGTTGACGGGCTACACTTTGGTGAACTGTGAGTCTTGCTTGCCAGTACGTTGTTGTACTGACCCCTTTGGGGCTGTGGTTTACGCAGACTACGACTACGGCTACGATGACCACCAGGATGGCTACTTCGTGGAGTTTGACGAGACTGCAGACGAGTAGATAGCTGGACCAGGGCTGGATCCAGGACCTACGTGGATGGGCTTCGTCTTCTTTATTTTCTCCGGCTTCTTAAGCCTGTTGGATTTGTCTGTACCCAGACACCTTGATTGCTTCCGCTGATGTAATGAATGTTATGTTGGGACATGTGTCCTCTGGATGATTGTATTTGCTATTTCTGCCTTAGTGAAGGCCATTTGCAACCTTATTTCAATCTTTTGTGTCTTAGAGGCATGTTGTGTTATCCTTTTGTTCAAAAACCGTTGACGTACCATGTGTGTATGGTATGAAGTACGTCAATGGTAGTATCCTGATTTCTACGGGATAGTTTACATCGACGGTGAACAGTAACGGTTGGTTGTCGCACATAAGTGCTCGCCTACCCGTAAGGGGACGCGGGAGCCTTTAAGCCCCGTAATCCAATCAAAATACTGTTCAGTTCGTATGGTGAGTATCCTCTAGAAGTCCGGGTGCGACAATGGGGCACCATGCTCTTTCAACACGACTAGAGACTCAAGTAGCCAAGCATGTTGACAAATCGCGAAAGATAAAGCAAAATTTGCTATAAAATTTACATCCCTCTTAGACTTCCTATTCTCATGCTTAATATGTATGCTTGATATGTTGTTCCCACAATAAAATGGGTCGATTCCGATGTAAAAGAAAAAATGGGTCGATTCCCAAGTAAAAGAAAACAATTGATTGTGCTATTTCAGTCATCCAGGCTTTTGCCTCTACTACCTGGGCCGTGCGAGAGAAATTAGTTGGAGACCTTCATTTTGGATTTGGACTCTGTTTCAGTGCGAGCTTTCTATATTTTTTTTGGGCAATGCTGGGCGAATCGTTTTGCCCACGAGAAAAGTAAAAAGCTGGCCGGAGAGAACTCTCCGGCGGAGAACTATAGCAATTTTTTTTTGCAATTGTAGCAAAACCGACCTGGTAGCAAAAAAACATACAAAAATAGGAGTAAAAAAGTTGGCTGGAGAGTTCGTCGGAGAACTATAGCATATTATTTTGTTATCGTAGCAAAACCATCCTAGTAGCAAAAAAATCATACAAAAATAGCAAAAACAAAAAACTATTTTAGCAAAAAAAATGTTATACTGGAGCATCTTAGCAAAAACAAATCATACAAAAATAGCAAAAATAGAAAACTATTTTAGCAAAAATAATGTTATACTGGAGCATCTTAGCAAACATAAAAATCTTCTGACGAGATCGTCTGGCAATACTTGTGATGCAAAATTATAGAACTATTGTAGCAAACAAAAATCTTGTGATGATGCAAAAAAAATCCAACGAGGCACTCCTTGCAGCATCGCCCGCAACAACGTTGGTCGCCGCGGTAGCACCATGAGCCGCCGCCGGTAGCACCATGAGTCGTCGTCGGTAGCACCATGAGCCGCCGCCCCTTGCAGCGGCGGTAGCAACAGCTCCAGCTGGCCGCCGCGCCATCCGCAGCCTCCAGCTCGCAGCAACGGAGCAACGATAGCCGGCAACAGAGGAACGACCGCTGTAGTGGAACCATGGGCGACGCCGGTGGAGCGCGAGGTTGTGGTGGTGCTGCCGCCGCTGATGCGCACGGTGACACGCGTGGGGCAGGTAGCTGGACGCCGGCGCGGGCGCGACAGAAGATTTGCTGCCGTCGTGTGTTGTGCAGGAGGTCAGGAGGTGGGGGATGGATGCGGGTTAGGGGAAGTTGCGCCGGTCGCCGGTAATGGAGGCGGGGGTAGAGAGCGCCGGTCTCCGGTGATGGAGGCGGCCGGAGATGGAGGGTGTGTAGGGAGGAAGAGAAACGGGAGCGTCTCCGGCTCAGCCATGGCGAGTTGGAAATCTGGATCGAGATCTGCGGTGCGGACAGTGGAGCAAAGAGATATGGCCTTGACTTTTGTGGGCCCCGCAGGGACGCGTGGCGCGCTCCCAACCCCGGAGGACGCGAGAGGTTCATCCCGGGGGAGTCACAGCGTTTTCCTTTTTTTTAGTCAAAAGAAAAATCGCACGTCTACTAAAAAAACAAAAAGAATAGACGCTGCTCCTCGCAGCACCTGGTCCACCATTGGTTACTCACTTACATTACAGCCCCATACACTTGACTTGCCATAGGTCCACCTGCAGTGCACTCTCCCAAAGCCCACAGCTAAACTGAAACGAACGTGCATCTTGTACCAGTAAGAAAATCTCCCTATCTCGCCGTGCGTTCTAAGGAAAAGCTCGGCCACGATGCCAGCCGCGGCAGCCTCCGGCGGCGGCGTGGCCGACGCTGAGGAGCTCTTCCGCACCAAGCGCATCGCCGAGATCCGCGCTGCGGAGGGCGCCACCCGCCGCGAGATCTCCGCCAAGGAGGAGGAGCTCCGGCAGCTCGTCGGCCGCAGCTACCGCGACCTCCTCGACTCCGCCGACTCCATCCTCCTCATCAAGCAGTCCTCCGACGCCATCTCCGACAACCTCTCCCGCGTCTCCGAGTCCCTCTCATCGCTCTCGCCGCCCCCCGAGGTTCCCAATGCCAGCGCCGCCTCGCCATCCCCGTCCGGTGGCCGCGTGGGGCTCTACGCTGCGGCGGCCCGCGCCAAGTACCTGGTCGACACGCCCGAGCACATCTGGGGCCGGCTCGACGAGGGGATGCTCCTGGAGGCCGCGGGGCGGTACATGCGGGCGCAGGTCGTGCACCGCCTGCTCTCCAGCAACGCCGCGGCGGCCGCGCGGTTCCCGCTGCTCGCGCACCAGGCGCAGCTGGTGGAGGCGTTCCGGCCCCAGATCGCGCAGCGCGCGCGCGAACGCCTCGCCGACCGCCGGCTCCCTGTTGCGGCCCACGCCGACGCGCTCGCTGCTGTAGCCGCGATCGACGCGCCGTCGCTCACACCGTCCCAGGCGCTCCTCCTCCTCCTATCCTCCCGCCGCACCTGGATCTCACAAGCTCTAGCCGCACTAGCCTCGGATCCGTCCACCTACACCTCCGTGCTGTGCGATGTTGCGCGGATCGTTCGGGTCACCCTCGGCCACGTCGGCCAGTTATTTGTGCCTGCGCTCACCGACTTGCCGCTGTTCTACAAGACAGTGCTCGAGTCGCCGCCCCCTGCACAGCTCTTCGGTGGCATTCCAGACCCTGATGACGAGACACGGTTGTGGAGACAACACTGGGATCAGCTTGAGGCTACCATGGTGCTGCTTGAGCCGGATGCTGTGGCACAATCCTGTGCTGGTTGGCTTAAGGAATGCTGTGATGAGACCTTTGGTGTGATTGCTGGGGCGCAGAGGCTAGTTGATGCCATTGGGAGCGGGGAGGGGCTTGGCTCGGTGCAAAGGCTCGTGCGTGAGACACTAGATGGGAGGAAAGGACTGGAAGCGAGTTTGGAGCAGTGGCTCAAGAGTGTGTTTGGATCAGAGATTGAATCCCCGTGGGATCAAATCCGCGGGTTAATCTTGAAAGAAGGGAAAGATATTTTTGAGGTCCGGATGGAGGAAGCATTTGTGCGACAGATGAAGGACATTGTGCATTCAGAATTCGATAGCTTGGGTGGTAGTGTTGATGTGATGGGGTCGATTGAGGCGATTGGTGCCAATGGTGATCCAAAGGATGCTGGTGATTTCCTGACGCATATGAGAAAAGCTTCGACCGGGGGCAGCGTATGGTTCTCGGAGTCTAAGATCAAGAAAGGTGGAGTTTTGGCACACTTGAAACCGATTGCTGACGAGAATGACTTCCACAGCTGCCTAGACTCGTATTTTGGGCCAGAAGTTAGTTGCATAAAAAATGCAATTGACAACAAATGCAAGAGTATTCTTGAGGATCTGTTGATCTTTGTCGAGTCACACAATTCTGTTCCAAGGTTGAAAGAATTGGTGCCATACCTTCAGGAGAAATGCTATGGGACCATCTTGGGAATACTGAACAATTTGGAAGCCCAACTTGGAAAGCTCTCTGATTCACTGGGAACCAAAAATGGGGATGTCAATGAGCCTTCTGCATCCGTTATTGTGGAGAGGTCTCTATTCATTGGCCGCCTCTTGTTTGCGTTGAGATATCATTCAAGCCATGTACCCCTGATACTAAGCTCCCCAAGGCAGTGGGTAAAGGATTCTGGTGGTGCAGCATTTGCCAGGGTATCATCGCCCACACCAAGACATTCAAGAGCATCTTTTGATTCGGCAGTACCTTTTACCCCCAGGAGGCACACATTTGACAACCCTAGGAGTCCTGGAAGTCAATATTTTGACAGCCCCAGAAGGCAACCTCTTGCTGCTGCTGCTTCCTTGTTTGGTGCTGATGATAGCTCCAAACCCAGACTTGATGAACTCAACAAGACCTTACAGGCACTATGCATTACTGCTCACACTTTGTGGATTACATGGGTTGCCGCTGGATTGACAGACCTTCTTTCATACGCTCTTAATGCAGATGATTCATTAGCCTCGTCAACCCCCTTAAGGGTACACCCTCAGCACCACTCGTTTTTCATTTTTTGTTCTGGATCATTCGATCATTCTTAGTGTATATTACACTGTCGTATCTAGCTATGTCGTCTCATGCTATTCGTATTATTACTAGGGCAGAATTTATCTATGTTTCCTATGAAGATATATATCTAGAGTAACATCAGTGACACATGCAACTTGTAAATTGTCATAATCATGCAACCTGTTGGGCATGATTGAATAGAAAGAAGATGGTTGATGGAGTTGTACCTAAAGTTGCACCTTTTCGAGACACTAAATAATTATTTTTTTCTGTGGTTGTGCTTCTAAAATGGGTTTGTCTTGTTCAGTCATTAAGTTCTATTTAAAGATTTCAGCACCACTTCTTGTTCCATCGAGCTATTTCAGTTTAAATGGAAGCATCTTATCTTTGGTTACATATTTCATAGATATGTATTCTGGTTGTTTTGATTATTGGTATGGTTGCCTTGTCAGGGGTGGGAAGTCACAGTCATCAAACAAGAGGAATCTACCGATGGATCCATGGAGATGCAAATAGCTCTTCCATCGATGCCTTCACTGTACATTATATCTTTTCTTTACCAATCATGTTTGGAGATTCATAAAATTGGAGGGCACATCCTGGACAGAACTATATTGCATAAATTTGCGTGGGAGTTATTACAGAAGGTATGTTCTGATAACAATTTACCAACATGCATAACACTACATTATTGTTCTGAATTCTGATAGTTCATTACTTGTCACATTTGTTTGCTTGTTAGCACTGATTATGGAGTTTTTTTTATTACTTTTCCTAGTTGTGTTCTGGGCTGAGAAGCTAAGCATGGCATATACATAAAGTCGTGACTCGTGAACTTTTTTTTTTGACATGGAACACCTTGATTCCATTACTCAAGTAGCACAGTGCGGTCACTGGCCAGGTGCGGCCTCAGGCATAAGAACCTAGAGCAGCAAGTTCGTGAGCTACGCTGTTACAGGCCCTTGGGCAAAAGCTACTCACGCAGGAGGAAAAGTTTAAAAACATGAAAGCCCTAGCCTCCTTAAACAGAACACCATTCGTCATCCGGTCATACTTGGTACTCTAAAGAGCCTCCGCTAGCATGGTAGAGTCAGTCTCGATGTGTATATCGGTCATTCCCCAGTTTGCAGCAGCCTGAATCGCTTGGATGCATACCTCTGTTTCAGCATGAAGTGGGTCTCTAATATGTTGTATTTGGCCTTATCCAGCTCCCAGAACATCGCTGTCAGAGTCGGGAATTATGAAACCCCAGCCTCCACGGTTAGTGTGACTCGTGAACTTACTAGATCATGATGGCGTACATTGCCGCCGCGCAGGTCTATTTTGACCTTTATAACACATAATGATAATGTTTCATTGAACTTTCCCAAAATAAGAATTCAATGTCTTTTTCTCAACTTTGCTAATATACCATATGATGATATAAATAAACGATCAATGTGTAGGATAATGTAATGGTAGAAAGGTGCCCCCCCCCTCTTCTTTTCAGCTGAATCGCCATAACTTTGCAGCTAAGAGTACACCATCATGGTTCAATTCGAGGATCTTCTTCATTTAAGGAACATGTAGCCTATTCTCCTATATATGTTACAAAGATCTTTTATTCTACTTAGTCAAAACTGAACACATCATCAAGTTGTATGCTTTTATGTATATATAAGAGAATGAGTCACAAATATCACAACGAGTATCATAATCATAACAGATAGATCGAGCGAAGCCATTGTACTTGTCCATTAACTAATTGTACTGTCGGTCAAAAGATAAAAAATTTGATTGTGCTGAACTTGTTTGACTCAAACATTGTTGCTTTTTATCTCAGTCCAATGTTTACTTGTTCCATTGTTCTGGCTACAAATCACTTTGGATCTTTCATTGCAAGACGTTTTCCACCTGCAATATAAACAAAAACAAACAAGTTCCATAATATGTATGCATGGTTCAAAAAAGCGGTCGCTCAGGCGCGCTTAAGCGCTGAGCGATGGCCTTCCGCTTCGCTTATGGCCTAAGCGCTCGATTAAGCAAGGAAGATAGAAAGGGGAGAGGAAAACACGACTGGTCGTCGACCATTAGGGAAATAGACCGGGAAATAAGGGGAGGATGCAGGGAAGGAGGGGGCAAAGGCAGGGAGGGAGGGACAGAGGCAACGATTCCATGGAAGAGGAGATGCAGCATGGCCATTGCGGCTGTGGATGTGTCGCTGGAAGGGAGCAGGTGTGTGAAAAAGATAGATGGACGGTGAAGATTAGAGAATAGAGATGGCTCTGATTGATTTAGGCAGGTTAGGGTTTCGTATGAGCCTTTCTGGGCCAATATTGAAGGAAGATTTGAGCTTATCTCGGCTGAACAATGCAACCGACTGCCCCTCATGCTGTGTCCGTACATAACGCTTAAGCGCGCCTAGGCGCCGTTTAAGCGATGATTCCACTAAGCGGTGGCCTACCGCTCGCTTAGCGCTTGCCGCTTTTTTTAACCTTGTATGTATGAGGTTAGATCATGCATTTTGTCCCAATTATGGACCTGCGACATAGTTAGAATTTTCAAATATACTTTATTACTGGATCTGGATGTTTGTAGTATCCATAAGATGGAACTCCCACGAAATTGGTTACCAGTAGGCTGAAAGCAATGATGTGAAACAGAGAAAAATGGATGTGCTATCTTGAAACATCATGTCAATATTGTACATCTTCCTCAGAGTGATAATGCATCGTGTATTTATATATGCTGAGGCAGAAGCTAGTAGAGCAATTTAGACATTTTCTAGAATTCACTAATTGACTACTGATACCGATCAATTAAATAAAACTTCTTTTGCTGGGAATCAGAGGACAGCTGTGGGTGACCCTTGTACCTAGGATGACGGCAGTCATCAAGCCATTCATCTCTAGGGCTGATGGGAAGATGTTTAACACAAAAATTGCCACTGAAATTTGAGCTCTATGGACCAGTATATTTGGAAACGAGAACAACCGACCTCTGTGAGTTGAGCAGATACAACTTCCTATGAACTCGTCAAAGTAAATGAGCTGATTGCATTTCAACTCACACGCGAAGTTGGCTGCCAGATGGCTTTCTGTGGATGTCACGTTGCAGCCGACGGCGCTAGACGCTCCAGTTGGTGGAACGCAGAGGAGGATGCCGACTCAGCAACCACGGATGCATTGGCTTCATTGGGGCAAGGAGAGGCATTGCAGCGGCCAGCGGAAGAGGGTTGTCTCGAGGATCCCCTCTTGCTCGTGACATAGGAGAAGGACACAGCAGCCCAAACTTGAGCCTGAATCCTAGCAGGCGCGCCATGATGGCCAGACAGACGCACATGTCTATCCACCGCTGCCCCACCTGTGGCTGGTGATGGGGATCGGAGAAGAAACGCCATTGGATGGAGGCTATCTTCGGGGCTTCTTTTTATTGTGGGCTTGCGAACGGATTGGTGTTATCTCGTGACTCGCGAATTTATTTTTCCTGCAATAAATCACCCGCTGATTGGTTATCCAAGTATTTGTTTTAGCGTTAACGATTAACATTTTTTTTAACTCTTAACTGTTAGCATTTCCATATCTAGCTGTATCAGTGAAGTTTGGATATGAAAGTTCAATATAAAACTTCCATTCTAGTTGGTGGACTAACGTGTACTTAAACTCATGTAGGTTATCAATATCTATGAAAACTTTTTGGCATCTATCGAGTTAGATAACTCGCAGGTTTCAGAAAAAGGTGTTCTGCAAATACTGCTAGATCTGCGTTTCATTGGTGATATCCTATCAGGAGGCAAAAAATCTTCCACCAACTCTTCTGAAACACAAGTGAAACAGGACTCTTTACCAAGCACCATGGCTAAGACTTCTTACAGGAGAAAACAGTCTCAATTTCAGGCAGATTCAGCTACCATAGAACCAATAAACAAGTTGATCATTAAATTCTCACAAAGACTGGATCCGATAGACTGGGCAACGTAAGTAATTTCTCTGTTCTACATTGTTATACATGAATATGAGCGTTTGACTAGATTAGCTTGCTCAGTAATCTTCACAAATTAACCATGTCTTGTGTGAAATAGGTATGAACATTACTTATGGGAGAATGAGAAGCAGTCTTACAAGCGTTGCGTTGTTCTTTTTGGTTTCTTGGTTGAACTGAATCACATGTATACTGGTGCCGTACAAAAGTTACCAACAAAAGCAAATACAGATTCTAATATTTTGAGGTGCTCTAAGGTTCCAAGATTCAAGTACTTACCAATCAGGTAAATAGTCTAAACTGTATGACATTTGTTAATGGCATGGAGCATTTTTAGGTTGTTAATTTTTGACAGAACCATGGTTGTATCCTTAAAATATTTGATGAAATGACATGGTTAATAGTGGTACTAATCTATACAAAAAATTACATGCCTACATCCTGGTGAGTGTACTGGACAATACAATTGTTGTGAAGAATGTCATGCTGGATATTCTGCATTATGTAGTATTTGGTACAAACTGCTATTGATAGCAATGAGCAAAATACTAGTCTTCAAAGTGTCAATAGCAGTAAATAGTGTGGTATATACTTGTCTAAAGACATGTTTTCAGTGTTTCCTTTCTGCACAATTAGGATTGCTTAATGGTTCGCTGCAAAATTGTAACCTTCCCAGGGCATATAAGCTACTAATACGTTTTTTCCTAAAGCAAGTTCCCCTCTATGTCTCTCCTTGTTGATTTGGGCCCTGTGTTGGGAGTTACCTTTTTTCCCCTTTTGTGAGGATTGGTTGTGATGAACAAATATGCTAGTTTTAGGTTGTAACTTCCTGTTCACCTTTTCCACTTGTAGTGCTCCAGCTCTATCATCAAGAACACCCAAATCATCAGTACAGTCGCCATCTGATGATTCAGCGTCCAGAAGCCCTTGGAAATCATATTCAAATGGTGAAAGATCAACCGCATCAGAATATTATAATAATGCAAGTCTTGGAAGTGCCGCCCCATTGCTCAAGTCCTTTGTTACCCAGGTAAGTAGCCAGCCATGTTTGTTACTTTTTTATTGTGTCCTTGCTTTAAAAAAGCTGAAGTGATACTAGCCAGTAGCGACAATGCATGGTGTAGGTACTCGTAAATGTAGTCCCAGTTGTGAATGCATATACTGAAGATCCCAATTGTGAATACATGTGCTGAAGATCTTTTGGCATAGTCACGTAGGAAGTTAATGAGGTCTAATGCAATTCAACATGTCTAGAGAATTATGGACATCATATGGGATTTTGTCTCGACTGTAACTAGGGCATAACATCTGTATCAAAGCAACCTAATCTTTAGTGTATGGTTGAATTTCTTTATAAGGCCAGTAGGGTAGGCCGAATTGAAAGATGCTGTATATAGTTCTTCAGTGCAGTCAAATTAAGATGCTTGTCATGTCCCTTTCGTCAGGTCTATTGGCTAGATTTGAGACATGGAATTTATTTCCAATTGAATAGCAATGTTCAGCTAAACATGTCCTTGCTTTTGTCTTTTGTCAGGTCGGGAGCAAATTTGGGGAGAACACATCGAGATGGGGGTCCATGCTCTCGGATGGCCAGGTTGGTAAGCTCAGCGACATTCTTCCTGGACCAGCAGCTGGGTTCTTCTCATCGTTCACATCTGGTGCCCGCTATGATTCATAGTCAAAGTACCGTAAAGGTGTTAACCTTACCCTTCAGTCAGCACGTCCTATGCGTCGAATGGAAACGCCCTTGTGTCACCAAGGTTACGGCGGTGCTGCTGATGAGTGAGAGATCTGTCGTCCGCTGCTTACACAGTGACAACACGAAGCTGGCGCGGTGATGCTCAGCACATCCTACCATGCCTCTTGCATTTCATTTGATCGGGCGGGCAGTTGAGGAGAGCTCAAGCAGATCTGATGACACTCAAGATCGGCTCGCTTCGAGCTTGCAGAGTGGAAGAATCGATGATACTTGGAATGGGGCGGTTGTGGCTTTCTCAACGTGGCTTGCAGAGTGGAAGCTGCAGAGGTTGTGGTTTTCTCAACGTGGTAAAATTTCCATGTGTGTAGCTGCCGTGTACAGTGCAAATATATAGCAATAAATAAAGCATTGTAGTATTTTCTTCTTGAAACAACCAAAGTGTAGCCACTCTTTCTCCACAGTGCGATTTTGTCCCTCCGTACACGTTTTTCAGTTGGCGTTTCTGAAACGTACCCAGGACCACGCAGAAAGCATGGGCCGGGGACCAGAAACTGAAACCTGTTGGCGTCAGCGGCGTTGCGCCGGAGGTGGATGAGACGTTGCTTGCGGCGCGATGGCTGCCCGTGTCCTGGGCCGGCTGTCTGTGACGGGTCGCAAAAGTTTCGCACGCACCGGGAAAAAAGGCGTCGCCCTTTCTTTGCCTTGCCTTGACGTATGTGGCGATCCGCGGACCGTGGCGACGCGCGCCGATGGCGAACCGCCAACAGCTCCTCCAACTTGTCGAAAACGAGTGGCGCGTACGTACGTATGATAAGTATACTGGATTAATTAACGAAGGACCCTGTTCTACACTTCTATACGAGCTTGTGTTCTTCCTGGATCCAGATCTCTGTTCTGCGAGTGCTCGATTGATGAGAACATCCCATATTCCCATCCTAATCCCTACAGGAGCTCGGCCATGCAAAAGCTTTATAGTATCTTCGAGAAGATCGCATCCATTATTTTACTCAAAACTGAGTCGACGCCACACCCACCGGGCTCACTTTTATTGTGGATTTTATCCAGCGAGGCTCGGCTGTCTGGTTGTTCAGACTATCTTTCTTGTTTTTTTTTTTTTGACTATCTTTCTTGTTGAAAAGGTGGCGCAGCACGACTCTGAGTTGCGCGCGATGGCGAGCTACGTACATGCCTGACCTTGTAGACGAGCGGTACGTGCATGTCCGTACGTAGTACCCTCGTTTCCGAGGAAAAATAAAAGGAGAGTAGTACGATTTCGTACCCTTGAAGACGAGCGGTACGTGCAACGAATTTTCAGATAGCAAGGAAATCTCGGAGGCGACACCGGCTCCAAAGTCCAAACACGGCATGGTGGGGTCCGAGTTTTAAGCCGTGGAACTGGAAAGGTTGTGAGAGCCTGTTCTGGCGACTGGATCTGGCGGCTTCCGCTCGAACAGCTCCCGTCCAGCTGATTTCCTTGTTTGCTATTTCGGCTATTTTGTTCGGTTGTTCCGGATCAGCAGCATTCGGTGCACGTTCTCGCTGAGGATCCATCCACCGCACATTAGCCTCTGCTCCTTTTCATATGCTGTCGATCAAAAGGAAGGTCGGCAGGGCAAGGCAGGCAGAGGACTCCTTCTAAAGAACAAGAGGTGGTGGCACGTTGCAACTTACAGTAGAGTGTTCCACGCATATCATTGCAGAGCATTATAGTTATGGAGATCTTCTGAGTGGGGATTTCAGGTTCCTGAGCACCGGTGATGGCGGTGCTTTAAAAAAAATTAAAAATCCAATTTATTAGTTTCATAGAAATCTGAAAAAAAAATGCAGTTGTTCTCCATGATCTATCTCATAAACTTGCAAAATTTTGATTTAAACTATCGCCTAAACAAATGTATAGATCTGAGTATAGTGAAAATGCACATTTTCAAATGTACATATTTTATCATTTTTGTGTAGGTTAAAATATAAACTATTACAACTAAAATTTTACACATTTGTGGGATACATCATATCATTCAGACCAATCAGAATTTTTAAAACTTATACATATTTTTTTTAAACACCGGGATCATCGGTGCTCGGAAGCACAAGTGACATCCCAGATCTTCTTTCAATGTCTCGAAGCATTTTGGGCTGGACTTTCAGCTCTTGAGCATGGTTTCCCTTCCCAGGTAACTATTTTCCCACAAAGTGACAGTTCACCTCCTCATGTTTGCCTTATAGTACTCCCTCCGATCCATATTAATAGGTGCTGAAGTGGATGTATCTAACAATAAAACATGTCTAAATACATCCACTTCAGCACCTATTAATATGGCTCGGAGGGAGTATCTTCGAGAAGATCACATCCATTATATTTTACTCAAAACTGATTCGACGCCACACCCACCGGACCCGGCTTTATATGCAGCAAGGCTCGGCTGTCCGGTTGTTCATACTCCCTCCGTTCAGCAATAGATGACTTTCATATATCTAGATATGGATGTATCTAGACGTATTTTAGTGTCTAGATACATCCATATATAGATATGTGGAAGTCATCTATTGTTGAACGGAGGGAGTATATCTTTCTTGAAAGATGGCGTAGCACGACTCTGAGTTGCGATGGCGAGCTAAGGACATCTCCAACGGGGCTGCTCATTTGCACCCCGTTTTTGTGTCCGTTTCGGACATTTGAGCAGCCGTCCGACGACGCGGACACACGAATTTGGAACGTGCACCCAGCAGGCCTGCTTACTTCACACCTTGTCCGCTATTTTTTTTTCCTTTTTTCACAAAGCTAGAACAATTTGGACTAGTAGCCAGGAGCCAGAGCGCTCGAAGCGGTGCTGTGGCGCAAGCGCTTCGGCATCAAGTCGCTCCGTCACCCGCCAGCAACCACTTGCCGCTGCCGCCATCGCAAAGCCTCCGCCGCCGCCGCACTTCGTGCTGGTCCCTCTTCCGGCGCACGGCCACCTCATCCCCATGGTCGACCTCGCGCGCCTCCTCGCGTCCCGCGGTGCGCGCGCCAGCCTCGTCACCACGCCCCTAAACGCCAGGCGGCTGCGCGACGGCGGCGTCCACCATGCCGCATTCGAGATCGTTGACCTCCCCTTCTCGCCGGCCGACTACGGCCTGCCACCGGACTGCCAGAACGCCTACAAGATCGCCGACAACGCCCAGATCCTCCCCTTCTTCCTCGCCCTGCACGAGCTCGCGCCATCCTTCGAGGCCTACTTGCGCGCGCTGGCGCCCCGCCCGAGCTGCATCATCTCCGACTGGTTCAACTCGTGGACGGCCGGCGTCGCTACCAGCCTCGGCATCCCTAGACTGTTCTTCCACGGTCGAGGCGCTGCGGCCGGCCGGCTTCAGGCTGTGGATGCCGATCTGGAGCGCGCCCGCTACCGCAACGCCGAGCTGGAATCCCGTCTCCGCCCAATCCCCGCCCGGCGCCCTCTCCGTGCGGCACCCCGGCGCCCAATCCCAGCCCGGCGCCCAATCCGCGAGCGCCGCAGGGTACGACGCAGACAAGCGGGGCGGCGCTTCAGTCGATCAGCCGCGAGGGCGATGGAGGCCTCGTCGCGGTCGCGAGCACGGTGGCGGCGCCCGTGAGCTTCCCGGCGGCGCGGTGCTCGCCCACCCGAGGCCGGCCTCCGTGGCGATGGTGTCGCGCCACAGCCTGCTGAGCGTGGTCATGGTGAGCACGACGCCCCTGCCCCCGAGCGTCACGGCGGCGGCGGAGGAGTGGCCATGGCCATGGCGCGCAGACAAAGGGGAAAAAGAGGAGAGAGAGGGACCAACGAGTGGGTCAGGGCGTGAAAAATTAGGACAGAAACGCGTCCGTGGACTGTCCGAGGCTGCTCATTTCTCGACCAAATTTGGTCTGGATTTGAGCAGCCTCGGACAAAAAACGGACCCAGGTATGAGCAGCCCCGCTGGGGCCTCGTTTTGTCCGGGGCTGCTCAAATCCGGCCTGTCCGGGGCAAATGAGCAGCCCCGCTGGCGATGTCCTAAGCTACATGCCTGACCTTCTAAGCGAGCGGTACGTGCATGTCCGTACCCTCGTTTCCGACGAAAATAAAGCGAGAGTACAATTTCGTACCCTTTAGACGAGCGGTACGTGCACCGATTTTTCAGATAGCAAGGAGATCTTGGAGGCGATATCCGCTCCAAAGTCCAAACTAGACACTGCTGCGATGCTGCGGGTCCGAGTTAAGCCGTGTCCAGATGATGATTTTCGCTCATTGGGGTGGAAAGGTTGTGAGAGACTGCTGTTGTGGCGGCTTCCGCTCGAACAGCTCCCGTCCAGTATTTGTTCGGTTGTTCCGGATCAGCAGCATTCGGGGCACGTTCTCGCCGAGGATCCATCCACCGCACTGCCCCTGCCAGGCACATTAGCCTCTGCCCCTTTTCATATGCTGTCGATCAAAAGGAAGGTCGGCAGGGCAACGCAGGCAGAGGACTCTTTCTAAAGAACAAGAGGTGGTGGCACGTTGCAACTTACAGTAGAGTGTTCCACGCATATCACTGCAGAGCATTATAGTTATGGAGATCTTCTGAGTGGGGATTTCAGGTTCCTGAGCACCGGTGATGGTGGTGCTTTATTTTATTTTTTTAAATCCAATTTATTAGTTTCATAGAAATCTGAAAAAAAATTAGTTGTTCTCCATGATGTACTCCGTATCTCATAAGCTTGCAAAATTTTGATTTAAACTATCGCCTAAACAAATGTATAGATCTGAGTATAGTGAAATGCACATTTTCAAATGTACATATTTTATCATTTTTGTGTAACTTAAAATATAAACTATTTTAACTAAGATTTTACACATATGCAGGATACATCATATCATTCAGACCAATCAGAATTTATTTCAGAATTTTTAAAACTTATAAATATTTTTTTTAAACACCGGGATCATCGGTGCTCGGGAGCACAAGTGACATCCGAGATCTTCTTTCAATGTCTCGAAGCATTTTGTGCTGGACTTTCAGCTCTTGAGCATGGTTTCCCTTCCCAGGTAACTATTTTCCCACAAATTGACAGTTCACCACCTCATGTTTGCCTTTTGAAGTGAGCATATGGCTGTTGGCAAAGAGATAGAAACGGAAGCACACACGTACGTGATCGGCACTAGTGCTCAGTTACAGGCCAACTCTTCAAAGTTCTATATGGTGGGTCAAGAAATTGTGCACCACGTACGTACGGCTACTTTGGCTCCAACAAGATCCGGCATTGAACATGTGCAGATGATCCTTTGCCGGTCCCCGAATTCGCAGCACATCTTTGATAATTGCCGTACGCAAAAGTACCCCCCGTACTTTGCCGTGATTATTACTTTCTTCTCCCCAATCTCTGTCTTCTCTTGGGGTACGGAGGGAGGCACTTTTTTTGTACACCTTTTGCCGGGTGATTGGTCCGGATGGGCTCGATTTTCGTGTTAAAGCAGCAGCAGCGAGGTTTATTTGGGAGAAGATCTTTCCTTTCCAAACGGGTGTCCATCCATGGCCCTGAGGTTGCTTAACGACAAAGCTAGTTGTTTTGGCTCGGAGGTTAGGGAAAATACTACGTTCAACCTGGGTATAAATGCTCCTGCCTGCAAAAACCACTTTTACAAAGTTCCAAATTTCCGAAAATAAATGGAGGCATACATACATATGTATTATGTGATAGTACAAAATTTCGTTCAGAAATGATTTTTCACTTCGCCTGCGTAAAAATGACAAATCTATGACGTATATATACTGCTATATAGCATAACTGTAGCAATGGCAATTTATCTTTTTTTTCCATAGAAAAAGTAAATACAAATTCATCACGAAACTCATTTGCCGCGCATTGGGTTTGCATTACGAATGCATCTAATTTTTTCCAGATTTTTTTGACTTTTAAAAAGTGGTTTAAATCAATGTTTAAAAAAAATAGCCAGGAGCATATGCCGTCCGGTTCACATCAGCTGCACTCCGGAGGTTAACTGCTATACAGCCTATACTAGTGCCAGTTGCTAGCGGTAGAACTAGAGCACTAAGAGCATCTCCAGCCGTTCGCCCCGCGGCGCGTTTTTCGGCGCTAAATAGCGCCTCCTGGGGTGTCCGGCGCTATTTTTCATTCTGGGAGGGCCGCAGTCCCCAACCGTTCCCCCAGCCCAAGTAGACGAAATTTGACAAAATCAATCAAAACGGCGAAATTTTAGCAAACTACTAACGATTTCATTGAAGTTGACTGAATATAGGCGATTTTTAGATATTTAGACGGGATTTTTTTTTTTAAAAACGACTACTACATGTCGAGGGCCTTGTACATCTTGGTGTAGTCGCCGCCGTCCTCGTCATCAGAGTCGCTCGGCGACTCCGCCTTCTGCCCCGCCCTAGGTCGCCGAGGTACATTGGCGGGGTAGGGAAGGCATCGTCGTCGTCGTCGCTGTCGGAGAGGAAGATGACATCGCCCGGCGATTGTGGAGAAGCTCGCCCTTCCCTGATGACGAGGGTCTGGTTCCGAGTCCGCCGACGCGGCGACGCTTCCTCTGGCTCCTCCTTGACGACGGCGAGAGGAACAGAAGCGGGAGCAGGCATGGCTGTGGTGCGGCGGTTCCTCTCCCGCCTCATCTGCCGCTCGATGTGGTCAAGGACCCGAGCGAGAGTGCGCCCGGGTTTGCTCCACCAGATGCGGCCGCCGGCGGCATTGTTGCGCATGAAATGGGGCCGTGGTCGGGGATGTCGCTGAATTCCGCCTTGAAGCAGTCCTCGAAGAACGCCGTTCAGGAGGCCTCGTTTGCGGGATGCCCCTGAGGCTGGCGCCGCTCCTCCGACGACATGCGCGCCCGAATCTCCTCGATTTCAGCGGTGCGCTCGGGCCCGGTCGGTGGCGGAGGCACAAGTACGTCGCATGCGCTGAGCCGACATGTCCTCGACGCGCTCATGCCCGGCGGTGCGTGGAAGTTCGCCTTGTACAGGAGCCTCGCCTCCCAGAGGTGCTGGGTTCGGCGACCGAACCCACTGACGGCCGCGCCGACGAGGTGGTGACGGTGAACCATGGCAAGGAGAATGACGAGGAGAAGGCGAGAAGAGGAGGGAAATCATGGCGAGGAGAATGGCGACGGGTCCGGGTTTATGTAGCCGGGAGTGGGCAAGGCGAAGCGGCGACAACGTCATAACTAGGCCGCGTGGGCGATTGGACCTCCGTCGCCGCGTGTCGTCTTGACAGACCGGAGGCGCCAATGCGCGCGGCAGCTGAGGCGATGAGGACGAGAAACCTCTCCCTCTCTGCCAGGACGGGTCTACGGGCGACAGAAGCGGCGGGGATTTTTTCGCGCGGTTTCGCGCCATTTTCCCTCCGTCTGGCGGCCCAGCTGCCCCCGGCGCTGGGTTTGGCCTTGGTTCGCCGAGCGCTAAAATTGTCCAAAACGGCGCTATTTGAGCTCGTGGGGGCGACTGGGCGAAAAACGACGTAACGGCGTAAAAAAAGTTGCCCTGGGGGCTCCTGGGGGCGCGGCTGGAGATGCTCTAAGCTTCAGCGATTCCGGGAGAAAAACATACTAGCACGTGTAGGGCTGAGAAACATCACCTTTGGTGGATTGTTTTCCTTTGTTTATTTGTATCTTTTTTTATGTGATTTTTGAATTTTGAGTCAGTAAGAGCTCACTTCAATTTTAAAAATCTCCTTTGAGATGTAGTACCAGCGTACTAAGCCACACAAAAAATACATACAAGTGCATCATGAAAATTCTAGGAAAAAGTTGCGACACATCGATGAGATATATCTGCTATGTCTAGAAATGAGGAATGTGCCTTTATTTCTGATGAATGAGATCTTCCTTTTCCCGCAAAATAATGTAACGAGATGAAGGAGCCAAAACAGGAAAATTGATTGTACCCTTATTTCTGATTAATGGGATCTTTCTTTTCACTAAAAGGAAAAAAAAAATGAAGGAGGCAAACATGAAAATGATTGCTCTGTATGCCTGCTGCTGCTGCCCTACGTTACCTTAGCGGCCCTACTGCCCTGCATCTTATTGGACCGCTTTCTCTCACGGGAGAAAAATAAATCATCACAAAAGAAAAGAAAAGAAAAAGACGTAGTGGAGTCCGGCAATGCTTGAACAAGCAACCTTGTTGGCAACAATTATTAAGTTGATTCTCTAGAGACCAACAGCTGTTGAACAGTGACCATGCTGATAGTTATAAGTCGTCTCAGATAATAAACTCGAAGATCTCTGCTAGCTACCAACAGCAGCAAACAGGCACTCTGTTGATCCAACAGCACCAAAACTCATCTTGATTTGATCTAGTCAGAAAACAATATCTGAATGCATTGAAGCTAAAACTATCCTGGGACTGACAAAGAAATACCATAATCCGTATTATTATGTACTAGGCTAGGGCATCGCATGATTGGGTTTTCATGATAAGTTTATGCCCTGCACCAGCACTTGGTCATCATGATGATGAAACGACATCGCAATACTAAATAAACGAGAGAGAGAGAAAAAAAAAATCTCTGCATGGAATGTGGGATGCCGCCATGCCGTAGTACCAACCAGTACAGAGCAATGGACAACAATTTGGCTAAAAGGCAGGGAGAAATTGAAAGATTCGAGCCCTTTTCCCGCGTCAACTCTTTGATCATAGCCAACTTGACGATAAACAAAGAGAATGCGGCAGCGTAGGGCGGGCGTAAGCAATAGTATCAAGGTAAGACGATGATGGGTGATGCAGGCAGCACTATGTCACGGTAGATTATTGCAGGCACTTTGCTAAAGGCATTTTTTAGAAACGCCAGGAAAAATTATTATTTGAGGCACTGTACTTATAGGTGCCTCTAAAAATCAATCTTTTGAGGCATTTTATTCCAGTGCCTTAAAAGAGTGTTCTTTTGAGGCATTTTTCTGTAATGCCTTTGAATAGAAGATCTTTTGAGGCATTTTCCTGGAATGCCTTTGAATATAAGATCTTTTGAGGCACTTCCAAAAATGCCTGCAAAAATCATCTGCTAGTGGTAATAACAAGTCCACAGTACTGCTACTAGTAGGCATAATAATTCAGTAATCAATAAAAGATAGCAGTTGACATTCCCTAATAGAAGTTATACTTACATACTACTAGCAGTTGACAGTCCAAAAGACACTAGCACAGTGCTACTTACATACTAGCAGTCCAACAGCATTTACATCCAAAAGGCAGTAGTTCAGAGTGCTACTTAGTACTACAAGTTATACTTTAATTACATACTAGCAGTTGACAGTCCAAAAGGCCCAACAGATGCATCCATACTAGCACTTACAAGTCAAATTACTCGTCAAGTGGAACAATGACAAGCCTAAGCCTAGCATTAGGATCTTGGAACCTTGTGTTCATTTGATCCCTGAAGCTGAAGATACAAGTCTCTTCCTGCTTCAAGCTAAACTCGTCGATGACATCTTGCCATCCTCTTGTTATCATCGCTCCACCCTTCTTTCCCTTCACCATCCGAACATAAACTGGTTTGGTGCTCCTGTTGCAGTTCACAACAACCTCAATGGGTCTTGATTCAAACCCCTGAAGTAAGTACTTGTCGAGGTAGCGAACAGTGAACCTTTTCCCAAAATCCTGTTAGATGGCAACAAAATAAAAGGTCAAGACAATATAAAAGAAGTATTATTTCAGGGACAAAAGTATATGAAGCAAAAAGTTACAGGCCAAGAGCCAAGGAAAGCATACCATTTTGTATTTACCCCGAATCACCGAGGATTTCGTCATGTTGAAGACATAATGTTTAATGTCAGGGAAGGGATAGTCCTTTGCTTTCTTTCTCAGGACTTGCACTTCAGCAGGAGTCATCTCTACATGGTTTGCAAAAATGCAAACCCAATCGAAAGAACGTCCTCCTTCATTGCCCGGCCCTCGAACCGTGTACCTCATTTCTCCTACTGGTTGATACACAGAAAAGAAACATATGAATGTTCATATAAGGGGCAAGTAACACAGAAAAGAAAAGGAAGAAACTTAGGTTTAGCATGTGAAAAATATCAAGACACTAGCATCATTTCAGCCTAACACAATCAATCATCCTACAGTAGCCTACTGGTTGACAATGGTGTACAAACAAGGTGAATGCAAACAATGTCCACCTGCTGCCGAGCCTGCTTTGGTTCAGTCAGACCAAGAACGTCCTGTGTTTATAGTTGAATGTAGACGCAGATGCTACAATAATTGAAGTCATGCAAGAAAACAGAAACGTCACAATTAAGTTGTCTCTGTCTGGGTGTCTGCTTCTGTTTCACTTATCTGTAACACGCTCCAGTTCCAAAGACAAAGATTTACCATAACTGTAAACTTATACCCAACTGACTACCGTCGGCATATGCACAGCAGAAAACTGATAACCAGGTTAATTACTTGCTGACATGGTACTTGTGATGAGTGTTGTCGATCAAACAAAGGTGATACTACGTGTTTTGTCCTCAAGTGCACAGAGATGTTTTGAGTGTTTGACTTTTGTGCGTCCTCTAATCTAGAAACACTGAAAATTGGTAAACATCTGGCCGCATATGCAGTGCAGGAACAAAAGCCGTTCGAAAAAGAACAAAACTAGCGTAAAGAAAAGAACAAATCTGACATCACGGTCAAACCCAACGTTTTCTGTATAGAAACAGCTGTTGATTCGAATCTCTACCAATTAAACATCCGAAAGAACAGGTACAGAAGCACACTAGTCACTTACTTATCTCTAGATCTGAGCAAATAAACAGATTCACGCATCAAGTGTGTAGTTGAAATGAGCAGTCCATCAAGTGTCTAGATTCAGTGGCGGTACTAACCGGTTAGAGAGGGGAGAGGGGTGAGAAGGGTGAGAAGTGGCGGTACTAACCGGGAAAGGAGATTCCTGGCGGCGGAAGGAGGTGCCCTCCCGGCGGCGGAAGGAGGCGGTGGCGGAAGGAGGCGGCGGCGGCGGATCTAGGGTTAAATTAGAAGTGGGTCGGGTCGGTATGGAATGCGAAACAGAGGGACGAGCTCTCCTCTATGTAGCTGTAAGTTTTACATTTATGTCCCTATATTATTTCACTTAATCTTAATTTGTCCTCCCACCGTCGCTCTGCGAGGGGGTTTTTGCAAACTAATATTTTCTAACTTCCCCGTGCGGAAGGAGTTAGACCCAAAAAAAAAAAAAAAAACGGAGACGGGGAACACGACGGCGCCATGGATCCAGAGCCCTCCACCGCCCCCGCCGTCGAGCGCGTACGCTCCACCGCCTCCGCCGTCTACCGCGCGCGCTCCACTGGCTCCTCCGTCGACCACGCACGCTGCACCGCCCCCGCCGTCGACCGCGAGCGCTCCAGTGGCTCCGCCGGCGACCGCGCACGCTCCACCGCCCCCGTCGTCGACCGCGCACGCTTCACCGCCCCCGCCGTCGATCCTCGTCGGTCCTTCCTCCATCGAGCTGAACCTGGTGAGTTCTCCTTGCCATTTCCCCTCTCGCTAGACTGAATGTGTGTAGTGGGATTGGAAGCAACACTACAGGAATTGCATAAGGGATGATCGATATACCCGATCCGTGCCATGTTGATTGATTAGTGAGGAATTGCATAGGGCACCTAGCTAGCCGCAGATGCTAGGAGAAGATGATGGAGTGGAGTGAGCACTTGTTCTGTTCAGAGGGAGTGAGCACTTATCCTGCGTTATACCTAATTAGCCTGCTAGGAGAAGATGATGGAATGGTTGTATATCCTGCGTTATACCTAATTATTACTAAATACAAAGTATAGAGGGAGGATAACTTCTTTTAAATTGTTAGCACAAATGAAAATATAGTATCACTCGTAGGCTATCGAGGTGTAATGAGTACTCCACTGGTTGCAGTTTTGTTCTGCTGCCTAAATTAAATTGCCACACTGGTTTGAGACCTGACCATGCTTTCACCAATGGGTATTGTGAATTGATTCTATGGTGGCTCCTATATTTGGTTGCTCGTACAAATCTGAATTGTTTTATTCAATTATGGAGTAATGATGTGCCTGTGATTCCTAACCTTGCAACATGTGTAGGCCTGCTAAAAGATGGTATTCCCCTAGTTCCCCTAAGAAATGACCGCCTACTTTAGAAATGCGAATCACTGGCTTTAGAAAGGCAGAGCACTTCTCCATCTCTCTGTTCTGCCTCTGCTCCAAAATATAAAATGTTTTACATATTTCATTGTACACTGCATATATGGAGTTAAATGAGTGAACTACACTCGAATGTGTCTAGATGCATGTGAATCATGCAAATTCAAAAACAAAAAACTAAAACATCTTATACTTTGAACACACAGATATCACTTTCCTGCAACTAGTTATGGCGAACAAAGCACAAGACAGCTGAAAGCATGCTTGTGCCATCAGTGATGACCTTCAAATAGTCTACCTATATGTTGCTTTTCTAAGGATGGCAGTGGCAGAGTGATGAATTGGTCTTTAGGTGGAATCCTTGCAGATAACCTGTTATGGATGAATGAATAGCTTTTAAGTTATCTGAAGATTGTAATTTACGAGTGATACAATGTTTCTAGAATTCTAACAATATTTAAAACAAGAGTCTGAATCCTGCCTAAAGTAGTATCTGTTCATTTTATATAACTGTCAGATTATTAGTTCCCCGTTATACTCACTGATTAATAAGCTGTTGTAGGATGTACTATGTTGAGGATTTAGCTTGAATGGTCTGGACTTCTGTAGGAAACATTTAACTTCAAGGCATATTATTACAGTAGCTTTGCTTCTCTTATTTAGTTATTTTCTTCTCGAAATTTCCTACATGAAAGTTTATTCAGTTTGGATTAATTTGTAACTGCCAGATATGGATAAAGAGTGGATGGGTTCAGCTAGGTCTTCGGCACGATATTCTGATGGTGTTACGGAGTTTATTCAGTTTGGTGTTAAGAACTCCGGGAGAAATGGACACATCTTATGCCCATGTAAAAAATGTGGCAACAGATATTGGCTAGGTGTAGAAGATGTTTATGAACATTTAATATGTGATGGATTCATGTCTGGCTACACCTCCTGGATATTTCATGGAGAGTGCTTAGGTGGTGCTAGTGAACCTACATTTCAGCCTAGTACAAGCCAAGAACCAAATGGAGATGTTGATGGAGACGGTGGTGGAGATGTTGATGAGATAGACCAACTATTGGTGGATGGATTTGGAATCTATGATAGCAGTTGTTTGGATGCACATTCAGATTCCGAAGAAGACAGTGAGGATGATTGTGATGAGGCTGCTGAAACCTTCAGGTCACTATCCATGGAAGGAAGCCAGGAGTTGTATACGGGCTGCAAAATTTTTTCCAAGTTGCAGTTTCTAGTAAGATTGCTGAACATCAAGAATAATAGGAGAGTGTCCAATGCTGTCTTTGAAGATGTGTTGGAATTATTTAGGGATGCATTGCCTGAAGGTGAAACACTTCCTAAAAATCTTCACGAGCTGAAGAAATTTGTTAGAGCTGTTGGACTAGGTTATGACAGTCATCATGCCTGTTTTAATGATTGCATTATTTTTAGAGGACAACATGCCAATGCCGACTCATGTCCAGTGTGCGAGAGAAGTCGATGGAAAACAGTAAAGACCGGCGTCGATGGAAAAAGGATTAGCAAGGTGCCACAAAAGGTGGTTAGACATTTTCCACTCAAGAAAAGAATTAGGAGGTTGTTCATGTCTTCTAAAACCTCACCACTTATGAGCTGGCACAGCGATAGCCGCACAAAGGATGGATTGATGAGGCACCCTGCCGACTCTCCTGCTTGGAAGCACTTCGATATGACACACGAGTGGTTTAGTGCTGAACCTAGAAATATCAGATTCGGTTTGGCAGCTGATGGATTCAATCCCTATAGGAATATGAATCTTTCTTATAGTATATGGCCCATAATCTTGATTCCATATAATTTCCCTCCTTGGGTCTGCATGAAGCAGTCCAATTTCATTCTCTCTGTGATCATCCCTGGAAAGAAGTCGTCGGGCAAAGATATTGATGTGTACTTGCAGCTAGTTGTTGATGAGCTCGCAGAGCTATGGGAAACAGGTGTGCTCACACATGATGCTACCTTTGGAAAGAAGTTTAGAGTATATGCTGCATTGTTGTGGACGATAAGTGATTGGCTTGGCCGTGGCCTCTTAAGTGGGGAAAGCAATGCTACTTGCTCTCACTGCTTGACAAACACATGCTCTAGAAGGTTGAAGCATGGACACAAGAGGTGCTACCTTGGACATAGAAGGTTCTTAGACGCCGATCACCCATTTAGAAGTGATGCTGCTTCCTTTGATGGGACCACTGAATTCCGAGAACATCCTGTCCAACCATCAAGCCTTCAGATTTCAGAAATGACAAAGGGCGTGAAGATTGTTTATGGGAAATCTAAGAAGCCGAGTCAGAAAGGTAAGAGGAAGCGGAAGAGGAAGAGCCCAAGGTTTGAGGAAGAGGAGGACGAGGATTTGAATGAACAAGAGGACAAGCACACGGTTGAAACAACATTCAAGAAGAGAAGCATATTCTTTCAGTTGGAGTACTGGGAAACGTTGCTAGTTCGGCATAACTTGGATCCTATGCATATTCAGAAGAATGTTTTCGACAACATAGTGAACACGATTCTCAATATTGACAAGAGGACCAAGGATAATATAAATGCCAGACGTGATCTTAAACGTATGAACATAAGAGAAGAGTTGCATGTAGATGAGACTCAACCTAAACCAGAACTTCCAAAAGCCCAGTACCACATGATTTCAGATGCAAAGAAGATATTCTTGCAAGTCATCAAGTATGCTAGGTTCCCTGATGGGTATGCCTCGAACTTGTATGACAAGGTTAGGATGGACGAAAAGAAACTTGTTGGTCTTAAAACCCATGACATCCATATCATAATGCAAGATCTGTTTCCCTTGGCCATTAGTAGGAGTATGCCTGAAAGTGTTGCTCTGCCCTTGATACAGCTAAGCAACTATTTCAAGGCAGTGTTTGCGAAGGTTATAAATGTTGTTGAGATGCAAAAGATGGAAGCAATCATACCTGAAATTCTATGTCAGTTGGAGAAGATATTCCCTCCAACCTTCTTTGACATAATGGAGCATCTCGTTATCCACCTAGCAACTGAAGTTATGATTGCTGGACCGGCACAATTTAGAGACATGTGGTCACCTGAGATGTACATGGGTAATCTCAAGAATAAGGTCCATACAAGGAGTCACCCTGAAGGTTCAATAGCAGAAGGCTACATCTTTGATGAAAGCATGACATTCTGTTCTAGATATCTACATGGTGCTAGTACAAAGTTCAATCAACCTGCACGTCACAGTGGTTCCAAATCTTCAAGCGCTTCCAAATATCAATACTTGAAGATAATTGGACGCCCTTTGTCTGCTTTTGCTGTTGATGAACTAGATCATGTGTCATGGACACAGGCACAAAAATGTATTCTCTTCAACTATCCCGAAATCAGCAGTTACACGCGGAAACATCTGGCCATATTATCTAATGGAAAAAATAAGAGAAAAATATGTGTGGATTCAGCCCACCGTAGCAACTTCCACACATGGTTTGTAGACCATGTGAATTCAGAGATTAAGAAAGGGGTTGAAGTTCATGAAGAAGTGTTCCTTTTATCTCAAAAGCCATATATGATGGTGAAGAGGTATAATAGTTACTCAATAAATGGATGCCATTTCCATACGAGCAAACATGGACAAGGTAAATCCACCCAGTGTGATGGGGTATCGATATGTGTCAAAGATGATAAACCAGCCCATGGAGATGTTCAACATTATGGTAGAATCACAGAAATAGTTGAACTAAACTATTCAAACAAAGCACAAGTTGTCTTATTCAAGTGTGCCTGGATTAAACCTAGCGGAGTATGGATGGACCAAAAATTTGGAATAACTCGGGTGAACTTCCATCACTTGCAAGATGGGAGTGGTATATCTTCAGAACCATTTATACTTGCAAACCAAGCCAAGCAAGTGTACTATGTGCAAGATCCTGTAGAACCAGATTGGCATGCTGTTGTGTCTCCTCCCGTTAGGGATTTCTTTGATATGAAGTCTATTAATGATAGTGATGATGAAAACTAGGTGATGATGAAAACTATATTGTGCCCTTTTTACTTATACCTGGTATCTTGAAATTAGCCAACTAATGTGCTCTTTTGACTTGCAGGTACAAGCATGTTAGGAAGTCAGGAGAGAAGGAATGATGAGCTGGATTGTAAACTGAAGCAGATTGGTCTAGAGCGTAAAGAAATTCGAAATGATACCTTTTTTTCTGGTCTTCAAAGTTTTGCTTCAAAAACAGGAATACAAGTAAGTGAAATGCAACACTTTATTCTTTGTCCAACGTCACTTTTCATGTCAAATATGCCACTTAATCCGTTTATGTTTTTTTCCTATTTAAGAATGACACAATATACGAAGAGCAAGAAGAGGAGGACGATGAGTACTATGATGATATGATGGGAGGACAACAAGAAGAAACACAATATAATGAATCTCAGCCTGAAAGTGAAGAAGCAGAAGATTGCGAAGTTCAGCCTGAAAGTGAAGAAGCACACCAAAATCAAGAATTACAAATTGAACAAGGTGAGTTTCACAACAAAATCTGCTATTCCTTTAAAGTACTCTTCCTTTAAAGCAGTTACAGCATGACCCTGTATACCTATCAATATGACACGTGTACTGGAGTGAAGAACTCTTTTTTTGCGGTGAAAATAGAGATTATGCTCTCTGAATTTATTTGCGGTGGCTTACTAAACTGAAATTTCTGATTAAGATTTCATTCTCACATGTGGATATGTAGGGATTCTTCAATGTTGACGAATCTCACAAGGGTTGGGTGTTGAAATCTGCTAGCAAAAAATGGAAAGATTTCAAATCAGTTATCAAGAGCAAGCACTTTGATGGGAACAAGTCCATTAGTGAGAATATTGCAAAAGGGTGCAATGGTAGGATCCCTCCCAAACAGTGGGAATGGTTAGTAAAATATTGGAAAACTGAAAAGGCTCAGATTATTAGTGGCAAGAATAAAACCACAAGAAATGATCAAGCCAACGCAGTCCATACATCAGGATCGAGAGGATTTGCCGTAGTTCATGATCAACTGGTTAGTTTTTTTGAATATCCACAAAACATATGTAAACTTGCAGTATATGCAGCTCTGAACTTGCTGTCTGTTTCTATGCAGGAAATAAAGCACGGGAGAAGGGTTAGCCGTGCTGAGCTATATTGCGTGACCCACACAAACAAAGAAGGAAATCCAGTTGATGACTTCAGTGCCGACAAGATTGTAAGTACTTGTTACTTCAGCTTATTCTGTCATCTCTTTCAACTGAAATGACAATGGTTGGAACAATGCAATTTCAGAGCACGATCAAAGAGAAGTTAGAAGCCGATCCATCGCTACATGGAGAAGAAGCTCATGAAGAGGATCTTTATTCCACATTATTTTCAAAGGGTACGACATCAACACGGCATGGTTTTGGACTCGTTGTTGGTGGAAGGGGATCCGAAAAAATTGACCAAGTAATATCAGCATTGTGGGAAAGCCAAGAGGAAAATAAAAATTTGCGAAGAATTCTTGGAAATCTGATGGAAAACCAAAAGTATTTGAAGGCGCAAAATGACACGATGAAAGAGCAGAATGAAATGGTGATGGATAAGTGCAATCAAATGATGGTGTTGTTCGAAGCTTCACAAAAACAGAATCCAACCCAAGATGTTGAAGATGTGGAAGGGAGGGGAGTTTCCAAGCAACAGAGTACATTGCAAACAGATGCAATTCCAACTACACGTGTTGAAGCTCAAGTTGATCCATGTGTTGAAGTGGACAAGACCAAAAAGAAAAGGAAAGAAATGCAGTTGAAGAAACAAGAGGTAACATGACACTCTCTTGGACTTCTCCATATTAAAATTTTGAAGTGCTGTAGCCTAACAAGTGCACTTTGTATTTTGAAGACACCCAAGCTATCTCAAGACAATAAAATTGAACCTTCTAATACCGAATATCTGAAGGCTGCATCGAAAAAGAGTAAAGAGGTAACATGACAATAAAATTGAACCTTCTAATATCGAGTTAGCTAGTAATACTTGCTGCATCCTAACAGTTACCATCTACCAAATGAAGGTACCCGATATTGTAAAAGTGAAATTGGAAAAGGCAGAAGCTAATAAGGCTGAATGGCTCAAAGCTGAATCGGATAGGAAAGCAGAGGTAATCAAACGAGGAATGGAGGTGTCGCTCAGGTCGCCGAACAGTTTGGTCCTGGCAGCAATGGGAACCGTCCAAAATACAGACGAGAATGCATTAGGGTCAGATGGCAAACCTTTGTCCGATTATGTAGAGGTCTTGGTTAACTACGTCATGAGAAACGAAACAAGGTTGCCACGCGCCTATGGACGAATGAAAACTTTGAGGGGTGCTACAGCCAGGTGCATTCCATGGCCCAGGATCAATGTAAGATCAATCTGATGCATACATTGTATTGCATATTGTTGGTACTTCCTTAATGCATATCTAATGCAGACATTGTATTGCAGATCAATTTGATCACAGAGCCGGAGCTTTGTCATCGCAAAATGTGTGAAGAGAAGAAAAAGAAAAAGAGAAGTCACAGTGATGCGATTGCGACAGATGGTGCAAATGCCAGTTCTTCACAAGCTACACAAATAAGTGCAGGTACTTACGCAAAAGTTCTCCTAGCATATGGTTGCTCCCTGGTTTTGCTTGCATATGGTTATTCCCAGGTTGCTCCCTGGTTTTGGTTGCATATGGTTGCTCCCAGGTTGCTGTTTTGGTTGCATATGGTTGTTCTCAGGTTGCTGTTTTGGTTGCATATGGTAAGTACACAGCGCCGATGGATCTCGTCGCTTTGTTTCTGAAAGTGGCGATTATGCCGGCTCTAGCTATTCATAACTTTCGATGACAATTATGGTCTAGCTAAGGCTTGATTAGCTTTGTTAACTGTGGTTACTCAAATAGTATACGGTATTGGAGTTGAAATTACCGTCACTGCTGCTGGCACCCGATTTGCCATCCATTGGATCATTGTTAACAGAATAGATTGTACAGTACTCGATTTAAATTTTGTCCTGTACCGAGCCATGGTACATACAAGTTGCAATTGATTGCTCCCAGGTTTTGCTAGTATATGATTGCTCCCAGGTTTTGCTAGCATATGATTGCAAACTGTTATTCCCAGGTTTTGACTAGTAAATAATTTGATTTTGTAGTCCCAGGAGGACATATGGCTCATCAGGATGGATCGGAGACGTTACCAAGCCAGAGAGTGTTATGAAGATATAACAAGATAGTCAGTTTTGGATGGATTGGTTCTATGACACCTTTTACCATGTTGGGTGATGCTACATAATGTTCTGTATGGATTATCCGATTGATTTTCAATGAGGATGGTTATGTGACATGTAATTGATATGTCTGCCGATTGTTACTTTGAATGATTCTCCGATTGTTACTTTGAATGATTCTCCGATTGTAATTGATATGTATGCCGAGATTACCATTGCAACATGCCTAGAATGTTTTTTTGAGGCATGATTTACTAATGCCTAGAATGTTTTTTTGAGGCAATATTTCCTAATGCCTAGATTGATTTTCTGAGGCAATACTTACTAATGCCTCGATTGATCTTTTGAGGCATCATTGCCTAATGCCTTTATTGATCTTTTGAGGCATCACTGCCTAATGCCTTTATTGATCTTTTGAGGCATTATTGCATAATGCCTTGATTGATCTTTTGAGGCATTTTTGTCTAATGCCTCAAAAGAACTTTTGAGGCATTTTTGTATAGTGCCTCAAAAGATCATTTAAGGCATATTACATAGTGCCTTAAAAAATGTATCTTTAGAGGCACTTCCAAATATGCCTACAAAAATCTATTTTCGGAGGCACTATTTAGTAATGCCTTAAATGATCTTTCCCTACCCTATTTTATGTGGCATTTTTCTGAAATGCCTTCTATGATTATTTGAGGCATTTTAGACATTTTTTAAGGCATTTTGTTGTGCCTCTGAAAACCATCCGTGTTGTAGTGCAGGGGAGGGGAACCTTGGTTGGCGGCAACGGCGGAGCAATAGTGCGTTTCCGTGTGGCGCAACCGGTTGCTTGACCCGCTCAGCTCACCGTTCTTCTCTGGCCGATTCCACGGCTGGTTGTCGTCGTTGTTTTCTTCCTCTCCCCAGCTGGTACGGCGCCGGGCACAAGAAACTAATGGAAAGAAAGCTTTGTGGGAACCGTTTGGCATCTTCCCAGGAACAGATTCTTGACACTTCATCGACCACACCATTGTCTGCGTGGTCATGCTAGCCACGTCTGGTTGGCCCAGACAGTAAACATATTAGTACCATTAAGGCTTTAGTATTTTCTGGACTTGTACTTCTATCGATAGCCGATAGGGAACTATCTTCGATTGTCTGACAAAAAAGCTAAGCTCAAAAGGAAGAAATAATCACAGAGATATATCTAGCCATGACTATGCACCTAACCCAATCGATTACTCTTTTTCCGAACCAGTTCCAATGGAGGGAGTACACATTTGGTGAGTGAGATATTTGGGACGAGACAGCACAAAAAAGCGCGTGCATGGTTGCGGAAGGGAAAAACCTGACAGCGACACGACACACCAGCGTCGGAGCAGGCGGCAGCCACTGCGCACGATTTCTGCCTCATTCGGCCATGAGCCACTTGGAAGAAGCAGGAAGCAAGTCGCCCAACGTAATACCTGCCTAAATGAGGAATTCTACCTGCCCCAGCGAAGGAATGACGAGCAAGTCATTGGGTTGACGTCAAGGTTTGTTTCACGATCGTTGCCTGGAGGCGTTCCCAGCAGCTGGCCAGCTCACACGCAGAAGTTTCTCTCCCCTGCTCGTCAATGATGAGCATTTTATTTGCACAGGTCTAGGAGAACCAAATTGACATGTTTCCATCTCAATTTCTTGTTTTGACATTTCTCCACTTTGTAACGTATTTTCTTTTTTGCATGTACACTATTCTTAGTTAATTATTTTCTGTGCTCTGGCTACGTGCAGTCCCCTATGTTGAGAGTGGGGGTTGAACTGCTGTCCAATACCAGAAATTCTTGACCATTCAAGTGCCATAACCGTACAGATTTGGTCATTTTTCCTCCACCCGGTAGCGGTTTTAAGAACGACATGGCCGAAAGAATAACAAATATCTAGAGAAAGGGAAACCAGGAGAGAAAAAAATAGAATTCCTTTTCAAAATTCAACTAATTTGAAGACAAGAAGGGGAACTATTAAAAAAATCATTTTTCAAAATAATTTTGCAACTAAACATAAAGCTAAAAATATTAAAAAAAATGTATGACGGTTATTAAGAAAATAATAAGAAGTTTGTAAACACTAGGTGTACTCCGGATAATTTATTGACAAGCGTTTGAATTTAAATGAAAAAAAAAAATCAGGAAAAAGCTTTGATTTTTTATTTTATTGTGACCGCCTTTTTCTTATTGCTTATTTCTATATTGATCTGGTGCCACCTATGCAAAAATACCGCCATTAGAGTAAGGGGCCAAATCCAGATGATTTTGACACTTGATTTAGTATTGGAGATATCAGTAAAAAAAAAACTTTGATTGTTTTGGTGTCACTGTCTTTTTTCTTATTGTATTTTATTTTATGTTGATTGGGCTGCAACGTGTGCGCTTAGAGTAAGGGGCCAAATCAAGATGATTTTGACACTTGATGGATGCCAAAAATTTAATACTAAAGATATCAGGAAAAAACATTTAAATTTTTTGGGTGTCACCACATTTTTTTTCTTATTGCCTTTGTTCATTGGGCTGCCACTTATGCAAAACTACCACCATTAGAGTAAGGGGCCAAGTCTAAATGATCTTGACACTTTTTGGATGCCAAATTTTTATTATTAGAGTCGGGGAGGCCAAGCTTGGATTTTGGTAGCAGATGAATAAAAATGTGAAATGTCCATGTACATATGATCTTTGGTTATATATTCTATTGGAATGGTCTATAGAAATATTTTTCCTAATAAAAGAGGTAGCTTTAGGTAATAGCTTTGTTTTTTTGGCCGGTGAGAAGAAGTTGATCTTGGTATATAAGTACATATCACATGATAGTAGGACAATTTTTTTTAGTAAATTTCCGATATAAAAAGCAATTTTTTTGTAGTTCACAGGATGGATTTTTTTGTTATTGCTTGCCGTAGATACAAAGTCTAGACAATAAACTTGTTCCACCCTTCAACTCCGCTATCCTATATGGAAGTTTAAAGGATGGTTGTCACATAACTCAATGCCGAAATATTTGCAAGTTCTGTTTTTAAGTACAAGAACATAATACAATTAGTTGCCCCTCTCATATAAGCTTTGTAATGTGAAAATCTATGTTGATTTTTGGGTTAAACTGGACACCGTGATATTTTTTTATTGCGCGCTTTTGTGCGAATGCCAAATGACAATCAACAATTCTTGGTTGCTAGTACCTCCGTTGTCAATTCTTAAGCGAGGCAGTTGTGTACTCTTGTTTAGAGAGATGACACATTTGACAATTCTCATCAAATATATTGAAGTGCCAACCAAAGCAGAATTATTGGACAGTACTTTGACTGTACATTTATTAATTTTAGCAAAAGTACACCACAATCTGGTCCTATGATACCCACATTAATAATTCATGGAAACATATCATCCATCGTATCTAGAGAGAAAGAAAACTATTCTAATCACCATCAATTGTAGCCGGCCATCTTTGAATAAATCAAACCAAACCAAACAAACCCAAACCCATCACTTTGGTCAATGGCAGAGAAAGGAAACCCAAAGAGAAAAAAGGAGACCAAGGCCAAAGAGGAAAGCCGGATGAAATTGTTGCCCACCCTATAAAGCGGTGCAATACAAGGCACGGCACACGCAGAGGGAGTCCACACGTAATCCCATCATCCATCCTTTCCCGCTTTACCCCCCTGTACTTCTCCCATTTTGGAAGTCTGGACCGGGAGGAGGGGGGCGTACGTGCCAAAGCGCGAATTTGGAGCTTTTTTTGGGGTCCCCGAGCGCAAAAAGGGCCGAGCTGCTACGCGCACACGCGCAGCCGCCGCGCCAACGAGCAGTCATTCCCTTCGCCTCGCCGCGTCCGGGAGGAGCGGCTCTTTGCTCCATGAGGCCGCCGGAATTGGCGCTCGCCGCGGCGTTCCTGGCGGTGGCGGCGGTCCTCGCTGGGGCGGCCCCGTTTCCGGCGGCGCTGACGCTCGAGCGCGCGCTGCCGCACAAGGGGGTGCCCGCGGAGCACCTCAAGGAGCGGGACAGGGCGCGGCACGCGGGGAGGGGGCTCCTCGGGGCGGCGCCCGCCGTCGCCGGCGTGGTGGACTTCCCCGTGGAAGGCTCCGCCAACCCGTACATGGTCGGGTGGGTGAGCTGTTTCGCTTCCTTTTTTTCCGTGCGGTGGTTTGGTTTCGGTTGGGTTAGTTGTGTGTGTGATCGGCGGAAGCGTTGACAATTCGAGCTTGTTTTCGGTGTGGGCGTTGAGCTGAAATTGTTTGCTTTGCTTGCTGGATTGATCTGTTAGCTTTCTTGTGCGTTGTCGTGCATCGGCGAAGGCAAGTGGACAGCGATTCGGTTGCTTAGCTGCTAGTGTTCGTTTTGTTCGTCAGCTGAAGCAGCAACCATTGAAGTATTGACACCGTAATCCGTGAATAATTAGTTTGCTGTCTGCGTGCATTCTGCAAACATTATAGTTACTACTTATAGAAGTTCCGCCTTTTTGCTGCTCGGAATGACTGACTCTTGTTTTTCTTTTTCTTCCTTAGATTTGTTTTCGTCGCCGTTTCAATGCGATTATTCTTAGTCTTTGTGCATTTCTGTATTCCGCTAGTTTGATTGTTGACACGTATAGGGAGCTCAATTCTGATGTGTTTTCTTGTATCAATCGTCACAATGATTCAATGCCTTTAATTTGAAAGAAAATAACATTTTTTTTAATGCTTTGCTTATCTTGGATGTTAACTCTTCAGAAATTTTGTTGCCGACCACATTTTGTTTCACTTCCTCGGTTGATTTTGCTTAAAGGTCAAATTCCTTCTGTTTAAGCTGCAGATTGGGATTTCTAGTATACTTTATGTTTTCGTATTCAGTTTGTTCGTCCAGTAAGGTGTAGAGGTGTACATTTTTTTACACGCTTTTGGAGCCAGTATTTTGTAGAGGTCTTGGCGTCTTGCTAGCACTAGTATAATGGATGTATTGGCAGACATTCTTACTCGTGACGTGCCAGTTTTAAGTGAAGCTGCCAATGCCCGTGGCTGGATATTCCAAGACGCCTCCCCTTCTTACGAATTCCTGATTTTAGTTACGATTTATGTTTTAGTAACATAGACTCTTGTTACAGATCTCTTGTGATCGATAAAATCCCATTAGACAGTTGAATATCGTGTATTTAGTGACTTGGTTCATTACCCACATGTAGCAAAAGTCTATTTAGGATACAAGAGTCAATTAATTTCTTTTGACCAGTCCTCAAATTGGTTAAGATGCAAAGTTCAGGTTTGTTCCTCAGTTTTATCCCATGTGTTGTGATTGATTAATCCTTTTTGGCATTATCATCTCGTCAGTTCATATAATCTTGCATTTCTGCAACTAGGTTTGCTGTTATTTGGAATCAGAAGGGATTTATTTCAATCTATAATGCAATACTCTTTTGTTGTTACTGTATCCTAAAGTTTGAAATTACAGGCTCTATTTTACACGGGTGAAACTGGGAAACCCTGCGAAGGAATACTTTGTCCAAATTGACACTGGCAGCGACATCTTATGGGTTGCTTGCAGCCCTTGCACGGGTTGCCCGACATCAAGTGGGCTCAATGTGAGGCAATCATCATCCTGTGTCTTATTAATCTCTATAAGAAACACATATTTTTGGAATATGTTTTCTACCTTCAGATGGGATCAGTTGTTAGCTAAGAAGATGCTTCTGATGGGTTGCTACTTGGTTTGCTTCTCAGATCCAATTGGAGTTCTTCAACCCTGATGCTTCATCAACATCATCCAGGATACCATGCTCAGATGATCGATGTACAGCTGCCCTCCAAACAGGGGAAGCGGTTTGCCAAAACTCAGATTCCCCAAGCAGCCCATGTGGTTACACTTTCACGTATGGCGATGGAAGTGGCACATCTGGGTACTATGTGTCTGACACTATGTACTTCGACACTGTGATGGGAAATGAGCAGACTGCCAATTCTTCTGCCTCTGTCGTCTTTGGGTACAGTTTCCTTAGACTCCTATCTTTTTGAATCCCTATCTGATAATGAAAAGTTTCAATTTATGATTGATGATCATTTACTTACGGTAGCTAGAAACCTAGCTAGAGTGGTGCAACAACCGTGCCAGGTAAGATGGTTGACATGATGTGGGTCCTTCTCCCTGGTAATGTGAACCATTTACATGTTGACACTTTGTGGCACAGGTGCAGACAAAGTTAGGTCGTTTTGTTCATCGGGGTTAGTACAAATGATGGATCTAATGACAACAAAATGCTGTCATGAAACCAGCAGGTTGCTAGTTACTACTGCCAGAATAGTTCTTTTCCTTGCTGTCATTCAAGAGAACAGTTGTTACTAGAAAAAATCAATTTCGTTTATTGTCATCCTGAAAAAATGTTGGAATGGTTATATTGCTATCTTTTCATTCTCTAGCAAAAATATATTGGAATGTGACTAGTATCTGAACATCCTTAAATGCTGATTGATTAACAGGGCTCTCCTCTGATGTCTCTGAACATTCCAAAAGCTAGCCTCAGGATGGATTTTTGTAGTGACGGGCCTACATGGTGTGCTGGTCTTATTAGTTTAGTTAAACCCTGCATTAGTATACAGCAACTGTATATATGGTTACAGTTTTGTGTAGTCGTTGCCTTAATAGTGAAGCCTGCTGCCTAGTAACATTTTCAATGGTTTTTCTTCATTGTTTTAACGTTTTTGTTTTTTGTAACAGATGTAGCAATTCACAGTCAGGTGACCTGATGAAGACAGACAGAGCAGTTGATGGAATTTTTGGGTTTGGACAGCATCAGCTGTCTGTCATTTCACAATTGTACTCTCTTGGAGTATCCCCTAAGACATTCTCTCACTGCCTGAAAGGTTCAGATAATGGTGGTGGCATTCTTGTTCTTGGTGAAATTGTTGAGCCAGGATTAGTATTTACTCCACTTGTTCCATCACAGTAAGTTTCTTTTCCTGGATTTGCTATTGAGTGTAACTTCCGAATTCCACATGTTCGCCGTGTGTTTCAGTAGCTATACTTGTGCTACCTGTGTAGTTGTAGCTTGTAAGTATGGGGGGATAAATAATATGGCTGCAAATAGTAACAAATTCAGTCATTTGCTTTCTAGCCTTTTCTTTCTTTCTGAAAATACAAATTTGAGGTGAATTTATTTGGGCATCTTTAATTACCCTACAGTGAGTGTGTCTGTATTGTGAGTGGCTAACAATATAGCTAGTTTTTGTTTTATGAAGTAAACATGGTGGCGATAAACTAAGGAGCATTTTGATACTAAACACTAATTTTGTGCAATTATTATTTTTGTTGAAATGCAGGCCTCATTACAACTTGAATCTGGAGAGCATTGCTGTGAGTGGTCAAAAGCTACCCATTGATTCTTCCTTGTTTGCAACCTCAAATACACAAGGAACAATTGTGGATTCAGGAACAACACTAGTCTACCTTGTCGACGGAGCCTATGATCCGTTTGTTAATGCGGTAAACCCCATATTGCACACTTCCATCTTTTTTTGATGGAACAGCAAATATGTGACCAGTTTGCATTACTTAAAAATACACTTATTAGTTCTATTAATCTGTATCTGCAGATAGCTGCTGCAGTCTCTCCATCTGTACGCTCTGTTGTCAACAAGGGGAGCCAATGTTTTGTTACAAGCAGCAGGTTTTTTTTTTCTTCTTTCTGAGGAGGCAATTAACAGCGCATGTCATTCAGAATGTTGAATTACTTGCAAATGATTTTCTGTTTCTGTACCAGTGTCGATTCATCGTTTCCAACAGCAACACTATATTTTGAAGGTGGTGTTGCGATGAATGTAAAGCCAGAGAACTATCTTTTGCAGCAGGGTTCAAGCGTATGTGAACAAGCCTTTCATTGATATTTTTTTCTTCAATAGTTTATCTAGTAAACTGTTTATGGGCGCACTTGTCTCTGATGCAATAATATTGTAATGTGGTTTGCAGGACAACAATGTATTGTGGTGTATTGGCTGGCAAAGGAGCCAGGGAATCACTATACTTGGAGGTTAGTCATCTTGACTGGATTGGCCAGTATAAGTTGCACATGTTAGACATTATACTTTAAGGCTGCTATTCCATCATGGATGTCCGACTAAATTAAGCTGTCGAACAAAGATTTCGATAGCTGCACCAAATAGAAACATAAGTACACAACTTAAATTTGTCCAGGCTTTGGGAAGATGATCCTGCCTTTTCACTTCCGGCTTTTTTCCCCCTCTAACCCCCTAATATTACACTGACCGGTCATTCCTAATTACTATATAGCTTCACACCAACTACTTCCTACCTCCCAAGCCAGGTGTTTTATTGCTAATTGTCTGGTTTTCTTTTGTCGCAGATCTTGTCTTAAAGGATAAGATATTCGTGTATGACTTGGCCAACATGAGGATGGGCTGGACGGACTATGATTGTAAGCGAAAATCCCTCCTCTCTTTTGCAGCAATATCTGTCATCAGTTCTTCTAGTTGGCTGCCAGGAAACATAGCGTCGCTAACAGCATCTTCCTTTCCTGATTGTCAGGTTCGTTGTCGGTCAACGTCTCCTCCTCGTCGGGGAAGAACCAGTACGTGAACACGGGGCAGTTCGACGTGAACGGGTCGCCGCGGCCGTCATCGTACCGCGTCATCGGCCTGGTGCCTACCGGGATCGTCGTCGCCCTTGTGCATATGCTCATTTTTGGCGTCCTGTGTAGTAGATAGCACACAGCCACACACACATACGGTGGCTGACATGACATTGTGATTCCATAATTCCATTCTTTACTAGCGAGCGGGGCCGCTGGCCGCCCCTTCCCATGGCATGAGCATTCTTGCTGTACATAATATACAGGGAAAAAGAGAAGGAAAAAAAGAGGGTTCATTGTTCACGGAGCACGGCCTCCCGTCCTGTTCTTTTTCCTCTGAACTGCACGCTCTCGCAATCGCAGGCGTGCGTGGCGTGTCGGGATAGTAGCTTGCTCTGAACTAGATCGGCTCTGGGCAAAGGTTTTTGGCCTTTAAGCGAGTTGTGCTGCCACACACAGCCTCCGAATTTGAAGGAAAACGAAAGTCATGTCATGACCGGACACCAAAACTGTTTCAGGAGGCCGTCGGGTGTCGGCATAACATGGCGCTGCCGACGAAATTGCAGTTTCATATGTGGAGATATTTTCTTATATTCAAGCATAAATATCACGGCGGAACATATTGAACTTGGATAATTTGGGTTCGCCTGGTGTCATCTTTCATGGCAAACAGGTCGTAACGGGCAGCGGTTGGGAAATAGTGCACGTACATATGCCACTGGCGTCAGCTGAATCCCGGTACAGATCCATGGCTATGCCAATGATTACATCGGACATTTTATTAAAGAAAATCGTCGGAAACGGAACAGGCATGTCAATGCGTCCACTGATCTCACTGCTATCTCACCGATGCTGGGTTTGTGTTTGCAGCAATGGAAAGTGTCGGGGCTAGCCGTACCTTCTCTAGGTGCACGCGTGACTCTGTTCTCGTTTCGCACTTGGCCCAAGTGACGATAACCCGACCAAGTTCAATCTAAGGGCATCTCCAGTCGTTGCGCCCCACAGGACGCAAAAATCCTCGCTTTTTTTGCGCCGCGGCGCGAAACGACGCTATTCTGAGAACTGGGGGGCGCGTTTCCCAGCCGTGAACCCAGGCCGCCCCCCAGCGGCGACTCGGCCAAATTTGGGCAATAAAAAAAAATCCCACCAAATAAATAGAGTTTTGGCACACAAATAAATAGAGTTTTGCCACACAAATAAATAGTTCAACAATTTTTTTAAAAAAAGTACACTAGTCATCGTCCTCAACATTGTCATTCCCCTTTCGCGCCCACAAATGCTGCACCAGGTCATCCTGCAGAGCATGATGTGTTGCAGCGTGTCGAATCTCCTGTCGCTTGGTGAGGAAGTCTGTCCATGATGTCGGCACCTGGTGATCAACATCTGCAAGAGGGCCCTGCCGGTAGTATGGTGTGCTTGGCTCACTGTCAGGCACCGGGTCATCCCGCTCACTCTCAATGATCATGTTGTGCAAGATCACACAACACTGCATCACCTCCCACATGTTGGACTTCGACCAAGTCATAGCTGGGTACCGGACAACAGCGAATCGAGATTGCAGCGCACCAAATGCCCGCTCAACATTCTTCCTGCAAGCCTCCTGGCACTTGGAAAATCAAGCTTTTGCGCTTCCTGGGATAGGGTTGGAGATGCTCTTCACAAATGTTGCCCACTTCGGGTAGATGCCATCTGCAAGATAGTACCCCTTTGTATAGTGGTGTCCATTGATCTCATAGTTCACAGGGGGGGCATGGCCTTCGACAAGATCGGCAAAGACATTCGAGCACTGCAAGACATTGATGTCGTTGTGACTTCCAGACATATCAAAGAATGAATGCCAAATCCATAGATCGTACGAAGCCACGGCCTCGAGAACCACCGAGCACTCTCCTTCCTTTCCCTTGTACATCCCCTGCCAGTCAAATGGGCAGTTCTTCCATTCCCAGTGCATGCAGTCGATACTGCCAAGCATCCCCGGAAACCCTCTTGCTTCATTCTCTGCGAGGAGACGAGCAGTGTCTTGCGCATTGGGTGATCGCAGGTATATTGGGCCAAAAACTGCAACCACTGCCCGGCAGAACTTGTTCAAACACTCGAGGGCCGTGGACTCGCTCATGCGCAGGTAGTCATCTTGTGCATCTGCGGGAGCACCGTATGCAAGCAACCTCATGGCCATCGTGCACTTCTGGATAGAGGTAAACCCTACCGTGCCGGTGCAGTCCTTCTTCAACTTGAAGTAGGTGTCGAACTTCCGGATGGCATGCATGATCTTGAGGAAGAGCGTGCGTTCCATCCTGAAACGACGCCGGAACACCTTCTCGTCGTTGGTGGGATCCTCGGCGAAGTAGTCGGAGTAGAGGATGCAGTAGCCCTCGTACCGCTGCCTCGGCCTGCTCTTGCGGCGACCGGGCTTCGATCCAGTGCGGTGCGGCGCGGCGTCCTGGGCCTGCAATCCGGCCAGGCAGCTCAGGACGAGCAGGTGCTCCTCGTCGTCGATGGCGGCCTGGTCTTCCTCGTCGAACAGCTCGGCGAGCATCTCCTCGGCGTCGGAGTCCATGGCTCGGACAGAGCGTCGAACACCTTGCGGGCGGGTGGACGCGGCTCACCGGGTACAACCTCCTCCGCGGTGGAGACGCGATCGAACGGCGGCGACGATGTGGTGGACTAGCCGGCGGTGGTTTGTCTCGTCGATCTTGTGCGATTATGGCCGACAGCGGTGGCGTGGAGAGCGGCCGGTGGTGTGGCGACGGCGAGGCGGGCGAGCAGAAAAGACGAGTCGGGGGGGGGGGGGGGAAGTGGGCAAATAGCGCTCCCCTCGCCGACAGCGCTGGCCCACGCGCGCTTTTCTTTTCGCCGCCCCCCCCCCCAGGCCGAACCCAACGGGCTGGGTTCCGCCTGGGGGCGGCGGCGCTAATTTCCGCCGAAACGGCGCTTTTTCAGGTCCTGGGGGGCGACTGGTGAAAAAACGACGCTTTCCACGCAAAACGGCGCTATTTTGCGTCCTGGGGGGGCTCTGGGGGGACGACTGGAGATGCCCTAAGATGGCCGTCACTGTAAGCGGTGAAGCGTCGCACTCGCACCCACCCAAGGTTTTTTTTTAAAAAAAACGTATACTAATGTCAGAAAGAAAAGCTTTTAAATTTTGTAACAGAAAGAATTCGGACCTCACCGAAATCTCGGAAACTCTTTCAGATTTCGGTCTATTATAAAACAATTTGAACTAATTTAAACTGGAAGATATCAAATTAGTTTGAACCTGGTCCGATATTATGTGTCTTACATTTTTCAGTACTCGCCTAAATTTCCATAATTTCGTTGCAAGTTTGAACCATGCACCATGCAACTAAGGCAGAAGGCGAAGTTAATCTCGACACTCTCTTTATCATGCCACATATAAATACTGATACAGAGGAAAGAGGAATAGGAGAGAGTAGAATGAGCTTGCTTTCTTTTTGTGACATCGTATCTAACTGTTTGTGTAGAGTCGGTATTGAAGGGATTCGTAGCATAGAAAACAAAAACAAAATTACACGAAAAACAACCAACGGGCCAAGATCTAATCCAGATGATGTAAACAACGGGCATAGAGAGTTATAGATGGACTTACCCTCGAAGACCAAAAGTGCTACGAGATCAAATCTCATGGATGAAGACGATCACTTTCCAATCTGCGAAGAAGAGCGCTGCAATCCGGCAGCGCTTCTGCACTCGGTCACACGTACAGCTTGATGATGATCCCTCGATCCAGCAGGGCAGAGGATCCACCGGAAACTCCAACAACACGATGGCGTGGTGTGGTGGAGAAATTAGACGGTCATGGCTTCGCCAAGCAGATGACCAACAGGTGGAACAGCGGGAGGACTGAGAGAGAGATAACAACAAGTTGTGTAAGGAGAGGGAGTTCCAACCCCTCTTTATATAGGAGGGGATGCATCCACGAAATTTTGGTGCCTCCACCTCTCCCTCATCGTGTGGGTGGTGTCTCCACTCAACCCACTTATTCTCTCATCAATTCCCACTCAAAATTCAAGGATTTTATTTAGTAAATACATAAAACAATTTCATTTCTTTATTTTAATATTTGTTAAGCCTGTTAACAAACATTGACACTTACCCCCCTTGAACTATTTTTAATCAAACATTAACATATACGACCTTGAACTATTTCAATATTCCCCGAAACAATTCTAGTGACTATTTTAATATTCCCCGAAATAATTCCGATGTTGTCCAAAATTTTCTCTGATATTCCATATCCACTCAATTGCGTCATCAAACCTTAGGTGTGTCAGCCCTAAGGTTCGTGAATAATGAAGACATGATCGACACACCTCTCCGATCAATAGTCAACAACGGACCTGGAGATCCGTAATGACTCCTACACATTCAACGATGAATCTAGTGATCGTGTGAATCATAAACGTCGTAACCAAATCCCTTTGTCTCGTGATATTTTACTTGTCTAAGATCCGATCATTGGTATCAATCATACCTAGTTCAATCTCGTTACTGGCAAGTACTGTTTTACTCGTTCCGGGATATGACATACTTGTGACCTAGTCACGTGATTGCAATCGGTGTCGATGTGATATCACCGTGAGGGCTCAGAGTATATCTCTCCGTCATTTGGATGGACAAATCCCACTCTTCATCCATGAGCCTCACTGATATTTTCCGAATACCCAACGGCACATTTATAGTGACCCTGTTACGGTGTGACGTTTGATGACATCAAAGCACTCTTCCGGTGTTAGTGATTGACATGATCTCGTGGTCTAAGGATTATAGTTACTTCGTATGTTTGATATAACAATGTAAAATTAATGACTTGATTGCATTGCTATATTCACTTTGGGTTTATGTTCATCACATCATTCTACCAATGACATGACCCCGTTATTAACAACATCCAATGTTCATGATCAGGAAATCTTGATCATCAGCTAATCAACTAGCTAGTTAAACGAGAGGCGTTACTAGGAACTCTTATTTGTTTATTAGACACACATGTATCAATGTTTCCGGTTAATACAATTCTAGCATGAGAAATAAACATTTATCATAAACATTGAATAAGATAATAACCACTTTATTATTACATCTCGGGCATATTCCCTGTAGTCTCCCACTTGCACTAGAGTCAATAATCTAGTCAGTAAGTACTTAACACATATGGCGTTCCAGTGTTATTACCATGCTTCGCATGTGGTAAACTTCATCAAAATATCTAACATGTTCAGTTACTTTTGTATTTGCACGTCTTTGCGTCTAAATGCATCACTCATTCTCTAATGAGATGGCTTTGTATATATTTGGTCAACCGGTGAGATCTTAATTCCTCAGCTTAAACTAATGTTACTAACATTGTGAAAATGTAGCTTTATAGTGTCAACATTCTTGGAAGTTCACCAAGTTCAATAAAGAACTGTGTGACACAAAATACTTCTATTATTTGTTGTAGTATCCTTCACAATACTTTAATTTTGAAAATCATTCAAATCTAGCATGGAACTTTCTTCCAACCTATTGTGACACTCTTCAACCCATGTTTTAATTGAGATAGATTTATTTGAATAGATGACAAGACTATTAATGTAGCATATTACAACGAAACGTTTGTGACTACTACATAAGAAAACATATCCTTAGTATTTCTAAATACATAAGGATCTCTCCCACCGTAGTTCAATAATCTTATGAATTATCCTGCTATAACACTTTATAGCACTCGTCTGGTTGTGTACATATCATGGAACACATGACTTCGAAATCTCAATTTCAATTTTTCTCATCAAGCATCAAAACACTTGAATATTGACCAATTCATTTCCATGCGGCAAGAACCCTTCTTGTCGTTGCGATATTGACTTACTTCAATGCATCATATATGCGGCAAAAACCCCTTCTTAATGACCTTAGTACTTTATGTTGAGACCGTACTTCCCACCGTACACTGATGACCCATAAGTGTAGGGGGTCGCAATAGTCTTCGAGGGTAAATATATCCCAATTTATTGATTCGACACAAGGGGAGCCAAAAAAAATTTGTAAGACTTAACAATTGAGTTGTCAATTCAATTGCACCTGAAAAGAGTCTTGCTTCACACAATTTATTAGTGGTAACAGTGATATAACAACAACAGTAGTTTAATAGGAACAGAAGCAGGAAAACTGTAGTAGAAATAGTACAACGAATGTAAACGGAATAAGTAGCAGTTCTAAAAACACCGTAGGCAAAGGGATGTATGTACGGGTGTTGCATGAATGATATTAACCATGTAATAGAGGTAACAAAGGGCAGCAAAAATATATAAGAGAGTATCCAAGTCAGAAACTATCATAGGCATGTTTCCCGAGAATTGTCGTAAGTGCTTGCAATAAGAACTTGCATGACATATTTTTTCCTACCATCCCATTGTTGCGGGGCAAAAAAGGAACTAATGGTAATTAAGTTACTTGTTCTACCAAACACCAGAGCAAAGCATTACATACGGTGGAAACATGTAATCCTCGAACTAGAGTCCATCCCCTCCGATATCCAAACCATGTCACCTTGGGGTCTCGGGTTCCGGACAATAATAAGTGTATACAACCAGTAGATATGATCCAAAACAATAATTATATTAATAAAACATAACATGTTCAGATCTGAAATCAGGGCACTCATGCCCTAGTGACAAGTATTAAGCACTCCAAGTTGCAACAACGACAATAGTGGATACTAGGCATCAAGCCCTAACAATCTCGTGATCTATTACATGATGAATCTCAACCAATCCCTACCCTCCCCTCTTCCTACAGTAGGAATTACTCACACATAGAAGGGGGATCATGGAGGGTTGATGGAGAGGTGATGGCGATGATGACGGCGACGATCCCCCTCGAATCCCCGTCCCGGCAAGGTGCCAACACGGGAACTTCTATATCCCTAACTAGGGTTTCGGGTGTTGGCGGAGCTGTGGATCGTTTTCGGAAATACTTCAGGGTCTCGGAGTTTTTGGGGACGAAGGAGTCTTATGGCTAAAAGGGACCCTGGGGATGGTCCCATGCTCCCAGGTGCCTCCTTGGCGCATCCATAGGAGGGGCCGTGGCCACCACCCTTCTGGGGGCCAAGATCCTTCCCTCTAGTTGTCTTCAGGCTCCATAAGTTTTCCGAGGAGAAATATTTTTTTCGTATTTTTTCTAGAATTTTCTAAGGAAGTTGAATTTTTGCACAAAACTATACACCAAAGGTAATTCTGCTGAAAACATTGTTGGTCTATGTTAGTTTGATACAAATTATGCAAATGTGAGGGACAACAATAAGAAAAGTGGTTAGGAAAGTAGATACGTTTTCAACATATCAACTTCCCCAAGCTTAGCTTATTGCTTGTCCTCAAGTAATTCGGTTGAAAAAATGGACGCGATAAAGAAAACTTTGACAAACACTTTTCAATTCATATGGTGCACATAAGACTACTCCATGATCAGTATTTAACAAGTACATGATAAGTGCTATAAGGATAATAAAGTTTACAAACTCATTCTAGCTCATGGAAAGTGAACAAATAACCAGGAGTAAACAATATGAAATTATAACATCAACTAGGTCTCAATGATCATAATAAAGCATAGTAAGATGGTATCCCGCTTTCCCTTAATTTTGTAGCAAAACATAAATGCTAGGGCACCTCTGAAACTCAAGTGGTGACTTGATATAATAATTTCAGGCACAACAATATTGTCAACATGCAATAGACAATGATATTTTGGGGCAATGAACATTATACTCAGAATGACAATCATGCTCTCCTAACCGGTGCATAAAGTAAGAACATGGATACTCAACATAAAAGTAAAAGAAAGTCCCTTCGCAGAGGGAAGCATGGATCACTCATGTGCTAGAGCTTTTATTTTATTAAACAGAGGTATACAAACATTTTTAAGAGAGGTGTATGCTTATGTCAACGAATGGTAAACATAAAATATAGTACGTCACAAGACAACTACACTTCACAAGAGCGGCTCCCATAGAAGAACGCATCTGGGTAGAAGGTCATCCCTCTTTCTCTTTTCTTTACACAATTATGCTTTGACTCAAAAATCAGGGGTAAAATAGTGAAGAGAATTTGTGTTATTAATTTGGGGTTGGGCACCCCGCTACCAGCTCTTCTATCATTGGATAAGTGGATGAAGCCACTAGTCCAGGGTGTGAAAGTCCAATCAACAAGTGATATAAATATTCTTTATTTATGTCCTCATGAGCTAAAACAGGAGTAATTTTGAAAGTTTTAAAGATAACACATGAGCAATTTACTTTGGAGTGGCGGTTAAATACCACACGTAGGTAGGTATGGTGGACACAATGGGAAAACTTTTGGTTTTAGGGAGTTGGATGCATGAGTAGAGCTCATACTCGGTACAGGTGAAGGCTAGCAAAAGACTGGGAGCGACAAATCAAGAGAGCATAAGAGCCATAATCATGCATAGCGACATAAACATCATTAATAAAAGCATAAGTGGTACCACAAGTTCAAAAACTAAATTATCATGGAGGCTATTCGTGACTGGTTCATAGTCATAAACATGGTGTGAGCATGCGCCAAGTCTACCAAATAAAACATTCAAAGGAGAACACCACAAATTTATGCTTCAATATGACAAGAACAACTCATGATTCTTTCAATGGAACATTAAACACTCTCAACTATTTCAGGGTAATCATGCTACTCAATAACAACAAGGCTTTAAAACTAAAATAACATCTAGCATGATATGAAAAAGTTCTAGCCACAGTCTATACAAGTTTCTACTTGCACCGTTAAAAATTCTACCTCAAGTAGCAGTTTCTTTTCCCAACAAGCACCATAAAAAACATGCTTTAACAAAAACTCTCTAAATGCTACAGAAAGCAAACATGATAGGACTCACATAACACTACTAAAAATAACAGCTCTGAATAAGAGATGCAATGAAAACAAGAGCTAAACAGGAATTTTGGAACAGCTAGAAGAAAAACTAAGAATACTAGCATAGCAAGTATTCAAACGAAAAAGCGGAGCGTGTCTCTCTCTCAAACAAAGAATGCTAGGATACAACTATATTATTTCAGCAAGGAAAACAAAAGAAAAGAAAGGAAAACAAAAGAAAAACAAACAGACGCTCCAAGTAAACTTCATATGATGTGACCGAATAAAAATACAGTTTCACGAAAAGTAGCCTGATAGATAGTTGATGAAGAAGGGGATGTCTTGGGAATCCCCAAGATTATATGCTTGAGTCTTCTTAAAATATGCTTGGATGAACCACGGGGGCATCCCCAAGCTTTGACCTTGCACTCTTCTTGATCACATATATCACCTCTTCTCTTGACCCTTGAAAACTTCCTTCACACCACACTCAAACAGTAATTCGCATTAGAGAGTTAGTGCAACAAATAAAAATCCATTGGTTCTGTATGGCACAAGTGCTATTGATACTTTTAAACATTAGATACAGTCACTGATGTTTCGTGAAGAAAAGAAATCCACTTGACATCGCAAAAGAGCAAATGCAAGAAAAATGGCAGAATCTGTCAAAACCAGAACTGTCTGTAAAGACAAAGTTTTTCAAGTCACTTAATTTACTCAGATCGAAAAACCTAAATAGGAAAAAAGTTGCGGGATCATATGAGTAATAAGCATAAAAAATTTCAGATCATTCTGATCTTCCAAGATTTTATACGATTTTTTACGGTGGACAGCAGAAATCTGTTTCCTGCGCAGAAATCCGAAAACCAACTTCAACTCTCGTCAGAAACCTTACTTGGCACTACTAAAATATTAAAAGAAATATACAAAGGAGATGCTAGAGAAGTATACAACCCCTTTACTCAAAGAAAACAGATAAAAACAAAGCAAAAAATAAAACCATGGGCTATCTCTCAAGAAGTGCTTTTCTTTAACGCCTTTCAGCCAGGCCCAGAAAAGTGGATTCACGTGTTTTCAAGTGAAGAAGATGCTCACATAAGAAATATGAATTAAGAAAAATAGAGCATCATGAAGCAAGTGTAAAACAAATTTAAGTCTAACCCACTTCCTATGCATAGGAATCTTGTAAATAAACAAATTAAAGAAGCTCAAACTAGAAATCATGGGAAGGTAGAATAAGAGCAACTTCAAAACTTTCAAAAAAAAGGTGTTTTAGTAACATGAGAACTCTTACAATCATATTTTACTCTCTCATAATAATTTTCAGTAGCATCATGAACAAACTCAACAACATAATTATCACATAAAGCGTGTTTGTCATGGTCTAAAAGCATACAATTCATATCAAGGTCAAAAATAGTGGGATCAAAATTTAAAATCACCTCCTCTTTCTTCCCACTTTTAGCAATAGAAAAAAAACATGATTGATCACTCATAAAAGGTATAGGACAGATTATAGAAATCCTATTTCCAGTAGCATTATAATTTATAACATCAAGTAACATAGGACCATCATCAAGAGCATTATCATATAAATTTTCTAAACAAACTCCCTCATTATCATGCATATCAATAGTTGGAATAAATAGAGGATTATCATAGGATTTATCCAAGTAGCATGGATTATCATAAATAACAGTAGCAATATCATTCTCACAAGTTTCATTCATATTACTATCAAGATCACAAGTATAGCAAGTATAAATTTCATCAAATAATGTATGAGTTAAAGAGTTACTATCATTGGTAGGTAGACATGCAGTCCATTATTCCTTCTCTTGATCATCACTCTCCTCCTCTTTTTCATCCAATGAGCTTTCAGATTCAGCAGTTTCTTCTTCCATAGGTTCTTGCAAAGCATTAGTCTCTCCCTTTGGGGGAGAGAATTGATTAATATATTGAAGTATATAGTAATTACAATCCTTGTAATTATCAAAGCAATATTCAAGTATATCATAAATCTCATATTTATAAGGTGCATCATCAATACTTTCAAGCAAATAGGCAATTTCGAATGCACCCTTCCAAGCAATAAATTCCTCAATTTGTTCCACATCATCAAACTCATAATTTCCCTTAACATAAGAAGATATGGTAACATTATCATTATACTCACATTGAAAAGGGAGGTGTTTATACCTCCTACAGAAACAAGATTTATCAAAGCAATAAGTAACATTATAAGTAGAGCACAAGTTTTTAGCATAATCATGCAATTTATTAATTTGCTCCCATAAGTGTTTCCCTTTTTGTGACAAGCGGTGTTCCCTATAATATTTTTGTTGATCTTCCGTGAACCCACCTTGCCACTAAGATCTAGTTTCAAAGACATCAACCATTGATAGCAAGCATGATAAAGCAAAAATAACAACTAGAATAAGAACTAATTTTTTGTGTGTTTTTGATAAAGAGAAGCAAACAAGACAAAATAAAATAAACTAAGCAAAACAAAAACAAAGTAAAGAGATTGGAAGTGAGAGACTCCCCTTGCAGAATTCTCTTCCTCCCCGGCAACGGCGCTAGAAAAGTAGCTTGATGGTGCAGATCTTGCACTCGTTGGGAGACCCCAAGAGGAAGGTATGATGAGCACAGCAGCAGTTTTCCCTCAGTAAGAAACCAAGGTTTAATCGACCAGTAGGAGGAAGGAGTAACTTTAGAAGGTTGAAGCAGCTGAGATGGCAGGGTGCACTATCGGTCCAGAAGCAACATGGAACCTACACAACAGAATCAAATCACTTTGCCCCAACGAAGCAGTGAGGTTGTCAATCTCACCTGTTTTGCTGAACACAAAGAGGTTAAAACGTATGGTGTGGAAAACAGTAGGAAAACAGTAGGAAAACAATATGAAAGCAGTATGAGATCAGCATGAAAGCAGTAGGAGTTTTATCAGTATGAGGAAAAAGTACCGGGGTCCACAGTTCACTAGTGGTGTCTCTCCGTGAAAGATAAATAACATGTGTGGTGAACAAATTGCAGCTGGGAAATTGACAGAAAAGAAGGTTGCACCGTAATGCATATGCAAGACATAAATATTACTATGTGATTCATGCGGGCATTACAATAAAATACATAAACCGTTATCCAACTGCATCTATGACTAAAAATCCACCCTCCGAATATCATCCGAACAAACGTTGGGTATTAAGTTGCAAGCAACAGATAATCGCAGTAAGCAAAGTGTGTAATGTAAACAATAACATCATCCTTGGACAAATCATTGTTGTTTTCTCCCTAATGGCAACAACACATCCTCCATATGTCACGCTTCTATCACTCGAGCACAGATCAAAAGGAGGCATGAACCCACTATCGAGCATAAGTACTCCCTCTTGGAGTTACTAGCATCTACTTGGCCAGAGCATCCACTAATAACGGAGAGCATGCAAGATCATAAATAACATAAGCATCAAGATAACATGATATATTGATAATCAGAAGACATAGCATTCAACATTCATCAGATCCCAGCAAACACAACATGTGGCATTACATAAAGATGATCTTGATCATGATAGGCAACTCACAAGATCTAAACATGAGGTACAAAGTGGAGAGAACAACCATATAGCTAGTTCTATGGACCCGTAGTCCAGGGATGAACTACTCATGCATCACTTCGGAGGAGGCATGGTGGTGTAGACCCCTCCGGTGATGATTTCCCCCTCCGGCAGGGTGCCGAGGAGAGCTCCAGAACCGTCCCAATCTCGGGATGACGGTGACGGCGGCCTCGGGTGTTTATCGGGAAAAAGTGGGATCTCTCTAGGGTTTATGTCTCGGGGGATTAAATAGGCGAAAGGGCAAAGGCGGTGGAGGCCTGGGGGGCCCACACCACCCCCGACGCGGCCAAGGGGGGTGCGCCTCCCTATGGTGTGGGCCCCCTGAGGCCCCCCTCCGGGTATCTTCGGGACTGCGTGGAACCTTCGGGAATTCTAAGACTTTCGGGCTTCGAATTTTCCAATTCCGAGAATATTTCCAGAACAACTTTTCTGAAACTAAAAACAGCAGAAAACAGAGAACTGGCTCTGTGGCATATTGTCAATAGGTTAGTCCGAAAATCGATAAAATGACATAAAGTGTATAGCAAACATGTGGGAAACAATAAGAAAACAACATGGAACATCAGAAATTAAGGATACGTTTATGACGTATCAGCTCTCTACAAATTTAGATGAGCACAGATTCCATACTCATCGGGTGAAATAAGGAAGAAGAACTTTGCTGGACACAAACCATGATAAACTTTAGACTACTTCCTCATGAGCTAAAACAGTAACACAAAACAGGTTAATCATTTGAAGGTTTAAAGGTAACACACGAGCAATTTACTTGGAGTGGCAGCGAAATACCACATGTTAGTAGGTATGGTGGACACACTGGAAAACTTTTGTTTTCGGGGGTTGGATGCACGAGTAGATCTCATACTCAGTACAACATGAAGGCTAGCAATAGACTGGGAGCGACCAACTAGGAGAGTAACAACGGTCATAATCATGCATTGCGACAAGACAACATTGAATAAAGCCTGGGTGTAATATTATAACCCTGAAAATAAGAGATCACTAAGGCTTAAATTGACTTTCTTTATAGTATTACATGTGTGAACATGTGCCAAGTCGATCCAAATAAGTTCTTCAGAGGGGAATACCATCAAACCATATAGTCTTTTGAACAAAACAACACATACGACATTCTAATAACACATTGAGCACTCCTAATCATTTGAGACTAATCATAAGAAAGCATGAACTACTAAAGCAATATTACACATACATCTATCTATCATGACAAGCTAATATAAGATCATGCGAATAAACATATGTACAAAAATGAAGAGGAAATAGTTCATACCAGTTTTCTAATCTCGTCCACTTCATCATATATCGTCATTATTGCTTTGCCACTTACACAACCGGATGATAATAATAATAAAGCGCATGCACCACGGTGGACATGAGCTCAACTCTGCAAACAACTATACAATAACAAGAAGAAGAGAGAATTTTTTTGTTGTTTTCCAAAGGTGAAACAAAGAGAAACGAGGAAAACTTTTTGTTGTTCTTGAGTTTTTAAGAAATAGCAAGCAAAAAAGGAAAGAAAACACAAAAGGAAAAGAACGAGGTAAAACCAAGAAACAAGAAAGCAAGAGGAAAGAAAAGATGTGGGCAGAAGAAAACCAAACGAAAGGAACAAATAAAATGTTTTTGGTATTCTTTGAATAAGCGAAGAAGCTACAAAAACGAAGAAACAACAAGTTCGGAATCTTTTGGGGTTTTCCAATAAGAAACAAAGGAAACCAAAGAGAGAGATAAAACAGAGTAAACCGAAAAGAACGAAAACACGAAGAAGAAAACAACTAAAAAGCGAAAACAAAAATAAGAAACAAATATTAGCAGGTCAAAAAGAATATACAAACTATCAAGTAATACACCAACATGAATAATGAATAGTAATCATAAAGCAAGTGTCAGCGTATACGTACTCCCCCGAGCTTAGGCTTTTGGCCTATTGATGATGTTGGTCCCATGGGTTCCATCCCGACGTCCCATGCTACTCCCACAAGTACTCGCTGTCGGGCATGTGGATACCAGGTATCCTAGCCCATCCGCTACACCCCAGCCTAGCAGGTGTTCCCAAGGCTAACAGGTACGCTTCTCGATGAGGAGTTCCCTTAGCTAGGCCTAGCCTTCATCGGATCACGCTCGGTTGTAAGCTGAGCTCTTTAGAGGGGCTATGTTGCCCCGTCCTTGGGGAGGAACTCTATATCGCCGGATGTTCCTACCCGAAGAAGCCTACCCGCTTGGTGAGGGACAAAGCATGTGTTGCTGACGTGTCATCTCTGTGCGCTGATGGAAGGAACACAGAGGCGCAGGGTCTCTTTGGTGTCAATTGTCATTCCCATGTATAAAGCATAGGAGAATGCTACTCCGGCCAAAGCGCCTTCCCAGGATTTCTGCTTTGGTGCAAGGATACCGAGTCGGCGCTACAAGACGGAGGAAATGTCACCAGACGCCCCCACTGCCCTACCATGGACGGTGGCACTGTCCTCGACGACCAAGGCCAAGCAGGCGGTGCAGTGTATAGCTATTAATTACTTTGGCGCCTTGTTGGAGCCCTTTCCCGCCAAATGAGCGGGAAGGAGGTCCAAAACTCCGGCATAAGAAGGGCCCTTCGGCCCTCGTAGAAAGAGAGCTCAACTCACTCAGAGCCCCTTAGTCTGACCCGAGCACAAGCTCGCATTTGTACTGTTGTCACCGCAGTGCAATCCATCAGACAAGCAGGAATAGGGTTTTACACCGCAACGGTGGCCTGAACTTGGGTAAACTCTCCGTGTAGCCATTGTCATTGTTGCCAAGATTTCCTCACTAAGACTTCTCAAGAGGTGTAGGAAGTGTGTTTAGCCCCCATTGTTCAAACCTCTAGAGAGTTCATGTCCCTTGACAGACCACTCTTCGTCATTTGGCGCACCAGGTGTTGAGTCCTTGACTCGGCAGATCCCTCGTATGGGATACTAGCGTTTGTAGATTAGGAGACGAATGCGCGTTGGTGATCTCTAGGGCTAACAAGGAGCACGGTTTACCCAGGTTCGGGGCCCTCGTAGAGGTAAAACCCTTAATCCTGCTTGTCTGACCTGTATTACGATGAGGTAGTCGAGCTGTTACAATGGCGATGCCATGGTGAAGCGTACGGCGTGTCTCCCGCGTATTGTATAGTCTATCCTTGCGTCTAGTTGTGGCTTGTATCTCGCTTGTCTTTTCTCTGCCCCCTCCTGGCTTTATATAGGTAGCCAGGAGGGGTTTACATGAGTCCTAGTAGACTACGAATATGAATTATTTTCGTGTGCTTCAAAAAATCGACTATGGCTTCTTGGACCCGGATGGGCCTTCGAGTGGGCTCCCCGCAATGTAGCAGCCGGTAGGCTCAAGTAGGGTACATGGCGAGTGTCCTCACGTCACTAGCCCCCGAGTGTCCAGTCGACTCGTTTGAGTCGGGTAGAGACTCAAGGACAAGCTTTGATTGTGAAGAGTAGTTGATAAGTTGTCGAGTCTTTATCAGCCGATAACTCGTTGAGTCTGAAGGACCCGATAAGTCGTGGAGGAATCGAAACTTCTTTGAGAGTCGATGGCATTTGATGTTTGAGGGCCTATGACTCGGAAGTTCACAGATCTTAAGGATGTATGTATCCTATTGTGAGGATGTATGGATCCGGTTGTGAGGATGTATAGATCATGTTGTGAGGATGTATGGATCCTGTTGTGAGTATGTATGGATCATGTTGTGAGGATGTATGTTGTTTTTAGCAATTTGTAAAGGGATGTGGCTCAGTCGCGTGGTTCACTCGACGGATCGGGACCAATTAATCGCACTTGGGCAAAAATAGTACTAGCCTACGCACATTCGAGTCCCCCGGCTCGAACCCGGATAGGTGATCGTTGCGGCTCGGGACGTGGAGGACTTATCGAGTCGAACTTAACCTTTAACAGGGTACCTAGCGCGTCCGCCAGGATTTTTCATCATGTCGTTGGCACGGAAATTACCAGTGAATGCAGCATTAGTGCGATTCCGGGCCCAAAAGACGGATCCTTGGGTCTTACCTTCACGTTCATAGAACATGGCATCCAGGCTTGCCATGATGGCAATATGAACCAGGAGTCGAGATATTTTGTGTCGCGCCGAGTATCGGAGTCGCGATGTCTTCAGTGATGATTGTGGCGAGTGCCTTTTTGGGTAGTGGTACCGCAATGTTTTCAGCGATGATTGTGGCGAGTGCCTTTTTGTTTGAAGATTCCGAAGAAAATAAGTCGGTTGGCGGACGTTTCCGTGATGTCACGATGCACTGAGCACTCGCTCTGCTCCCGATGGGACGTGGCGAGAAGTGTCAGAGACTAGACGTGTCGGCGTCGACGCGGGGGAGATGTACTCAACACGGTAGACGAAGTCAATGCGGCGGAGATATACTCGACATGGCAGATGGAGTCGATGCAGCGGAGATATACTCGACACGGCTGACGGAGTAGATGCGGCGGAGATATACTCGACACGATGGACGGAGTCGACGCAGTGGAGGTGTACTCGACACGGCGGACAGAGTCGACACGGTGGAGGTGTACTCGACATGGCGGACGGAGTCGACGCGGTGGAGATGTACTCAACATGGCAGACGGAGTTGATGCGGAGGTAGTGTAGTTTACGAGGTGGATGGAGTCGACGCGGTGGAGGTGTACTCGACACGGCGGACGGATTCGACATGGAGGTGATGTCTATGCACGCTTATATTCTTGTAGACAGTGTTGGTCCTCCCAGTGCAGAGGTTTGTAGAACAGCAGCAAATTTCCCTTAAGTGGATCACTCAAGGTTTATCGAACTCAGGGAGGTAGAGTTCAAAGATATCTCTCTCAAGCAACCCTGCAATTACGGTACAAGAAGTCTCTTGTGTCCCCAACACACCTAATAAAATTGTCAGTTGTATAGGTGCACTAGTTCGGCAAAGAGATAGTGAAATACAAGTAATATGGATGATTATAAGTGATAATAGCAATCTTAAATAAGAATGGAGGCAAGCAAACATGTAGCAGAACTAGTTGTAAATGGTGTTTCAATGCTTAGAAACAATGCATATAGATCATACTTTCACTAGTGGACACTCTCAACAATAATAACATAATTGAATACATAAATATCATCTCTTCATTATGCTACTCCGAACCACTCTCGGTTGGATAACGAACACCAATCATTGGGTAGGGCTACAAAAGAACGGCTTAGAGTCGCATTCCATACTAGGTAACCCCAGACTGTCACCTTGGGTCCTAGATGGTTCCAGACAAACACCACAATTTCATAGGGTCATCCGACACAAAATATATAAATCATGATAAGCCGCACACGGTGCACACATTGTCACCTTTACACTGTGGGACAAAGGTGTCACCGGAGATCACATTAACAAAACCACTTGAGTAGCATAATAGATGAAGAGTATCGTCTACTTATTTAACTAGATTACAAAGCTCATGATCACATAAAGATCACACCATGGGAGATAGAGATGAAACACATAGCTACTGGTAGAGCCCTCAACCTCGGGGGAGAACTACTCCCTCCTCATCATGGGAGTCAGCAACAACGATGAAGATGGCGGTGGAGTTTATGGAGATGGCTCCGGGGGCACTTCCCCGTCCAGGCAGGGTGCCAGAACAGAGATTTTTGTCCTCCGAAACTTGTCTTCGATGGAGGCGGAGCTACAAAACTTTTCATGGATGGAGGCTGGATGATTTATGGTTTTTGCGTCGGGGGGAATAAATAGGAGAAAGGGCGATGTCGGTGGGCGCCCGAGGGGCCCACACCACCTGGTGGCGTGGCCAGGGGAACCGCTCTGCCATATGGTGTGGCCACCCCTCTGTCCCCTCCTCGTCTCCTCCGGACTCCGTGTAGGTGATAGAAAAATAGGACTCTCGTATTTTGTTTCGTCCAATTCCGAGAATATTTCCAGAACAACTTTTCTGAAATAAAAAACAGCAGAAAACAGGAACTGGCGATGTGGCATCTTGTCGATAGGTTAGTCCAGAAAACATTCGGAAAACGAAGGAAAAATGTGAAAACATAAAGGCATTGGATAGAAAACAAGCTTGGAGCATCGAAATTATAGATACGTTTGAGACGTATCAAACTTTCCCAATCTTAACTCATGCTCGTCCTCGAGTAGGTAAATGATAACAAATAATTTTTGAGGTGACATGCAGCCAACACAATCATGATCACCATGTTTGTAAAAGCATTTGTAAGATGAGATCATAGTACTATAAACATAGGCATGATAGATGTAATTCTAACAATGAAACTTAGCAACCATGTTGCAACATGAAAAGTAACACAAACAAACGATCATGAATAATAATGCACTTGAAAGTTGTATGTTTGTTTCGAGCATAAAGACAACCTAGCAAAGTGGTATTCCGCTTGTCCTTAAAGTGAGAGCAAAACATAAATTCCAGGATACCTTCAAAGTTCAAGTGGAGACTAGATACAAATAATTTGAGAACATGTAATAACATATCATGAATCAATCAATAATAAATTTTTGGACCGATGCACATTATACTCAGAATGACAACTATGCTCTCTTAATTGTGCATAAAGTTAGAAGATGAAGACCCAACATAAAAGTAAAAGAAAGGCCCTTCGCAGAGGAAGCAGGGATTAACTCATGTTCTAGAGCTTTTTATTTGATTAAAACAGAGGTATTGAAAACAATTTTTTTAGAGACGTGTATGTCTATGTCAACGAATGGCAAACAAAAAATATAGTACGTCACAAGTTAACTAGACTTTACAAGAGCCGCTCCCATTTAAGGACGTTCTTTCTACTGGGGTCAGTTGATCATCCCTCTTCTCTTTTGTTTACACAATTATGAACTTTGATTAACTGATAAATCAGGGGCAAAAAGAGTGAAGAGAATTTGTATTAACCAAGTTTGGGGTTGGGCACCCCGTTGACAACTCTTCTAGCTATTGGATAAGTGGATGTTCCACTAGTCCAAGTGTGTAAAGTCTAATCAATAAGTGAGATAAAGATCGTCTAGTTGCGTCCTCATGAGCTAAAACAAGCGCACAAAACAGGTATAATTTTGAAGGGTTTAAAGGTAGCACATTAGAAATTTACTTTGGAGTGGCGGTTAAATACCACACATAGGTAGGTATGGTGGACACATTTGGAAAAATTTTGGTTTTGGGGAGTTGGATGCACGAGTAGAGCTCATACTCAGTACGGGTGGAGGCTAGCAAAAGACTGGGAGCGACAAACTAACAGAGCAATAATGGCCATAATCGTGCATAGAGACAAAACCTATTACAAGTCAAAAAACTAAATGATCATAGAGGATAGAGGTGACTGGTTTGTAGTCATAACATGGTGTGAGCATGCGCCAAGTCAACCCAAATAAAGCATTCAAATGAGAATACCACAATATTATGCTTCGATATGATAAAAACAACTCATGATTTCTTTCAATGACACATTAAGCACTCTCAGACATTTGAGACAAGTCATGCTACATCAATAACCAGTAAGCACATTATTAAAATAACATCTAACATGACATGATAAAGTCTAAGCCACGGTCTAGACATTCTTTCCATTGCACCACTATAAGCATGAAATATTTTACTCTTCTCCAACACCAATTAATTTGTTTGAAACAACTCTCGTAGATAATATTCCTCAAAGTCCAGAGAGCTAATCATATAAAACTGAAGCAAACCAACAAGCTCTAAACAAAATGCGAGTGGAAAACAAAGGCTAAACGTGGTACTAGCAAAAAGTGAACACTCACAGAACAATAAGAGTGAAAACTAAGGTGTTCTAAGCAATGAATAAAGGAGTGCGTATCTCTCCTAAGAAAATATGCTAGGATCCAACTATATACTATAGCAAAGAAAAGAAAATAAACTGAAAGCGAAAATAATTTACACTCCAAGAATACCACATAATATATGAAGTAATAAAAATATAGTGTCTTGAAAGAGGACCTGCTATTCTTGTTGATAAAGAAGGGGATGCCTTGGGCATCCCAAACTTGGACGCTTGTACTTCTTGGATATATATTTGGGTGACATGGTTATCCCCAAGCTTGAGCTTTTGTCCATCCTTCATCTCATCATATCATTCTTCTCTCCCTACACTTGAAAACTCACTCCATACAAAACTTCACACAATCTTCATTAGCAATGTTAGTGTAATCAAAATAATATATCCACTTTAGTTCAGTTTCAACACAAGTCTAACACCCATTAAGACATTAGCTACTATCACAACTTCTTTAAAGCTCTTCGCCTCAAAATAACACCAAAAGAAAACGATTAAGAGGCAGGAGGTAAAGATTGATTTTTTCGAAAATCTTCTATTGCTAGAATAAAAAATTGCAAAACTAATGAAAGTTATATAATAATCTGGGTCATGTGCACAAACATTTTCAGATCAATTCGACGTTCTGGTTGAGAGAATTAATTTTTTTGGTGGCAGCACAGCTGTTTCAGGACAACAACTTCCCCAAATCTTACTTCCTCCCTATTAGAGGCTACTCTTGGCACAAAAACGAAATAAAAAGGATAAGGAGAGGTTTCTACAGAGGTAACAACTTCCAAGAAAACACAAGGAAACTTAAAGCAAAAATATAATGGGTTGTCTCCCAAAAACGCTTTTCTTTAAAGCCTTTTAGCTAGGCATGATAATTTTTCAAGATGCTCACATATGAATAAGAATTGAAGAACAATAAGATAGCATCAAGAAGAACACTTTTACGTATAAACCACTTCCTATGAAAAAAAATCTTGTAGAAAAAAAGTCAATAAAGCACAAAGTGGCTAGCATAGGAAGACAAAATACGTGCAACTTCAAAAATTTCAACATAAAGAGGGGAAACTTAATATTATTGAGATACAAAAAACCATGTTTCCTTATTTCGTTATAACTTTCAGTAGCATCATGAATGAAATTAACAATAATCGCATAAAACATTCTTATCATGAGCCACATGCATAAAAGAATTAATACTCTCCACATAAGCATAGTCATTCTAATTAATAGTAGTGGGAGAAATTTCAACAAAATAGCTATCATTATTATCTCATCACCATAATAATCAAATATGGGAGGCGTATTATAATTATAATTAATTTTCTCCTCAATAGTAGGTGGACTGAATATATCATATTCATCATTGTAATCATCATAAATAACTCCAACATGATAGACAAGTTGTATATTAGGGAGATGATTTTGGGTAATTCCTCCATAATCATGACAAGTTTCGTGAGGATGACTGTAATTATATCCTATGTCATAGTATTCTTTATAATAATTATCAAAGACTTGAGAGAAAGTATCATTATAAGCAATAGCATAATTATGTTCCAAAGTGTGTTTATTTGCAAACATGTCCTCATTTTTACTAGAAGGAGATGTATGGAACATATAATCATCACTAGCAAAAGGATTTTCAAACACATGATCCATAAGCCTAGAGCTTTATATATCATCATTGGAAGGAACATGGTAGTACTAATAGTACATAAATCATTATCATTATTATTTTTCGAATTGGTACCATAGAGATTTTCAATATCAAAAGTAGTGTGCTTTTCCCAATTATGATCAGTACTATAAGTAATAGGCATAGGAACATCATCGAGTTCGGACTCATCAGCAACAACTATAATACGAGCAACATGCTTAGGGGAAGATACCGTTACCTCTCTCCTTTTACTCCTCTTATTCTTCTTCTTCCTCCCCTATTTAGGAGGGAGAGGCTTGAAAGGAAGCTTCTCCACATACCCTGGTTTATTGTCACAAACATTATAAAAAACTTTGGAGGATTACTCCTCTTCATTAATAAGAGAAAAACAAATATTAGTCATGCCATATTTTGGTAAAGTCTCATCTTTTATAGTATTTTGTATGTAAGTATTTGCGTGACAATTATTAACACAATAAAGATGACAACCATGCAGGACGCTATTCATATCAAAAGCACTCATGTCTACCGAAGAAGTTTTTCTTGATAACTCTTCACACCCCAAAAATAATGTAAGTTCATCATGCTGATTAGGAGTGATCATGTCATCACAATACAAACTTTCAGTACTCATTGGATTTGAATGGCTATTACCATAGCCCGAGCATTGAAAATTGAAATGACCCACTTTCTAGCAAAGTTCACAAATAAAAGGATAGAGGGCACAAACTTTTTCACCAAGATCATTTAGAGCCCTGTCCCATGTTCTAGTATTTCATTCTTGTGATGGATACAATATTCTTCTTCGATTTGATTCTTTTCACAAGGTCTAAGTGCTCCACAAAAATTAACATGCTTATAAGAAATAGTACTTTCAGAAGTTTGAGCATGTTTATTGCAATCATTAATAAAAATTTCATTTTCCATGGAAGTTTCTTTCAAAGGTTCATGATACATGTCCCAATTTTCTTTAGGAACATTTATATGAGAAGCAAAGGCTCTACAGTGATCAACAATAATTTGAGGACCAAGATAATATTTAGCACTAAGCTCTTAAAAATCAACAGTTTCAGCGAAAGACTTAATGCAATCATACTTATAGTTTATACATGATTCTTTACCTTTGTTGTTATCCCAATCTTCAGCATTGTTTTGAATTGTTTCAAGAAGATTACACCTAGCTTCAACCTTCTTACTTCTGAAAGAACCCTCTGAACAGGCATCTAGATAATCCTTGCAATGTCCTGAAAGCCTTGCATAAAAATTAGTAACAATTATTTCCTCAGGAAGCTCATGGTTAGGACATTTGAGTATTAATATTTCCAGTCTTTCCCAACCTTGAGAAATTCTTTCTCCATCGCGAGGACAAAAATTATAAATGTAATTCCTATCTAAATGCAATTCATGAGGAGGATAAAATTTAGAGTAAAATAGAGATTCAAGCTCCTTCCACTCCAAATGGTGAGGATCATCTAGTAGCTCATACCACTCCCGTGCTTTGTCATTGAGTGACAGAGAAAATAGCTTTCTTTTAACTTGGTCCATTGAAATACCTGCACACTTGAACAGCTCACATAATTCATGCATAAAGAGTAAATGATCACCAGGATGGACAGTTCCATCTCCAAAATAGAAGTTATTCATAACATGTTCAACAATTTTCATAGGTATTTTAAAAGGAATACTTTTAGTACGTGGATTTAAAATATCACAAGCATCATTAGAATTATCACATATGGGAGATAAAGTGTCATCAGAGCAAATTTTCTCCTCTAAAGCTCGGGAACTAAAAAGATGATTTTCATAAAAACTAGTTTCCCCAAGCTTAGAATTTTCCATAGTATTAGCTATAACGGTGTTCAAAGAATTCATGCTAACAACATTGTATCACTATTATACAAACAAACTTCCATTGGTTTCTTTTAATTTTCTCTTCAAAAGCATCATCTCCTAATTCAATATAAAGATTATAAAGTTCTCTTATATTTTTATTGTTTTCCATTAAGCTTAACAGGTAAAAATGAAAACAAGGAACAAGTAAAAATAAGCCTAACTGGTGAAAATAAAAACAAGAAACAAGTAAGAAATAAGCCTAACTAGTGAAAATAAAAACAAGAAACAAAAAGATATAATTGCAGAATCTAAAGGAAATAACTTCGAGCACTCACTGAGGATGTGAGTACCTTTTACCTTATCTCCCCGGCAACTGCGCCAGAAAAGATCTTTATGTCTACGCACGCTTCTATTCTTGTAGACAGTTTTGGGCCCCCAAGTGCAGAGGTTTGTAGAACAGCAGCAAGTTTCCCTTAAGTAGATCACCCACTGACACAAGGTTTATCGAACTCAGGGAGGTAGAGATCAAAGATATCCCTCTCAAGCAACCCTGCAATTACGATACAAGAAGTCTCTTGTCTCCACAACACACCTAATATAATTTTCATTTGTATAGGTGCACTAGTTTGGCAAATAGATAGTGAAGTACAAGTAATATGGATGATTATCAGTGATAATAGCAATCTGAAATAAGAATGGCAGCTAGCAAACATTTAGTAGAACTGGTTGTAAATGGTGTTTCAATGCTTAGAAACAATGCCTATAGATCATACTTTCACTAGTGGACACTCTCAACACTAATAACATAATTGAATACATAAATATTATCTCTTCACTATGCTACGCCGAACCACTCTCCGGTTGGATAACGAACACCAATCATTTCATAGGGCAACAAAAGCATGCCTTAGAGTCGCATTCCTCACTAGGTAAGCCCACACTGTCACCTTGGGCCCTAGATGGTTCCAGACAAACACCACAATTTCATAGGGTCATCCAACACAAAATATATAAATCATGATAAGCCACACACGGTGCACACACTGTCACCTTTACACTGTGGGACAAAGGTGTCTCCGGAGATCTCATTAACAAAACCACTTGGGTAGCATTAATAGATGAAGAGCATCATCTACTTATTCAGCTAGTTTACAAAGCTCATGATCACATAAAGATCAAACCATGGGAGAGAGAGATGAAACACATAGCTACCGGTAGAGCCCTCAGCCTCGGGGGAGAACTACTTTCTCCTCATCATGGGAGTCAACAGTAGTAATGAAGATGGAGGTGGAGTCGATGGAGATGGCTCCCAGGGCACTTCCCCGTTTCAGCCGGGTGCCGAAACAGAGAATTATGTCCCCCAAAACTTGTCTTCGATGGCGGCGGAGCTACAGAACTTTTCATGGATGGAGGCTGGATGATTTAGGTTTTTTGCGTCGGGGGGAATAAATAGGCGATAGGACAATGTCGGTGGGCGCCCGAGGGGCCCACTCCACCTGGTGGCACGGCCAGGGGGACCCATGCCCCCATATGGTGTGGCCATCCCCTCTGCCCCGCTCTGGGTCTCCTTCGGACTTCGTGTATGTGACAGAAAAGTAGGATTCTAGGATTTTGTTTTGTCCAATTCTGAGAATATTTCTGGAACAACATTTCTGAAATAAAAAACGGCATAAAAAGGGAACTAGCGTTGTGGCATCTTGTCAATAGCTTAGTCCAGAAAACATCCGAAAACGAAGGAAAACATGTGAAAACATAAAGGCATTGGATAGAAAACAAGCATGGAGCATCAAAAATTATAGATACGTTTGAGACGTATCAGGAGGTCGTGTAGTTGACGCGGACGCGGCAAAGCCGCCCGACAAACTATACATCTGGCTACAACGCTCAGCCCCCGAGTTCACACGAGAAGATCAGAAGATGGACCCGAAAAGTGTTCAAGATATTATTATTTCGCGAATTGGCCCGGGAAGTCACATGCGTGTCGTCGAGACGGACAAATTTGATGTTTTGCTTTTCTCCATCCAAGTTGGTATGTTGTTTGTACGACCACAATAAGGACCTGGTAGAAGAAATCTGAAAGATCTCCTCAGGTGCGCGGTGAGCGTGTCAGATGCTTCTGACTCGGTAGTACGTCGAGTGCGCACATAGCGCTCGTCGGTTGCGCGACCAACGCTCATTGGGTGTGTGGTCAACACTCCCGATGGTAGTAGCCCCCGAGTCTATGTGTGATTATTTGTAATCAGGCATAGACTCAGAGATTTTCTAACATTGCTTCTTCGATTTATCGGGTGCATGGCAGTGCTCCCGATGGGAGTAGCCTCCGAGGCTATGTTCGACTCGCAAAGTCGGACATAGGCTCATGTTGTTCTGAAGCTAACCCCATGTGTTTGTCTTCTGTTGGCTCGCGGAGGAGGACATGCGTCGACTCCCGGGGGAGAACATGTGTCGACTCCGAGCGGAGGATATTCGTCGACTCCTAGTGGAGGGTATTTGTGTCGACTCATGGAGTAGGATATGTATTGACTCCCAGAGGATGTCGCTACAAAATTGTTGTTTGTTGCTGATGAAGAAGCGCCAGCCCCCGAGTATTGGGCACGTCGAAATAGTTTCGAGTCTTACCATCGAGTATCGGGTGTGGTTGTTGCATGACACAACACCCAAATGACGATTGTTGTTGTGGTATGACGCAGCCCTCTGATACGTCATAAATGTATCCTTAATTTCTGATGTTCCATGTTGTTTTAATGCCATATGCTACATGTTTTCCTTACACTTTATGCCATTTTTATCGATTTCCTCGGACTAACCTATTGACAAGATGCCGCAGAGCTAGATCCTGTTTTCTGCTGTTTTTAGTTTCAGAAAAGTTGTTCGGGAAATATTCTCGGAATTGGAAAATTCGAAGCCTAGAAGTCTTAGAATTCCCGAAGGTTCCACGGAGTCCTGAAGAGACCAGGAAGGGGGGCACAAGGGCGCCACACCATACGACGGCGTGCCCCCCGGCCGCGCCATGCGGTGGTGTGGGCCCCCTGGCCACCCACCGACATCGCCCTTTCGCCTATTTATTCCCCCCGAGGCGTAAACCCTAATATCCACCTTTTCCATGAAAAACACCCGAGGACACCGTCATCGTCAACCCGAGATCGGGTGGGTTCTGGAGTTCTCCCCGTCACCCCGTCAGGAGGGGAAATCATCACCGGGGGGATCGACACCACCATGCCCGCCTCCGGACTCTGGAGCGATGCATGAGTAGTTCATCCTTGGGCTATGGGTCCATAGCAGTAGCTAGATTATTGTTCTCTCCTCTTTATGCCTCATGTTTAGATCTTGTGATCCGTCCTACATGATCAAGATCATCTTATTGTAATGATACATGTTTTGTTTGCTGGGATCCGATGAATACTGAATGCTATGTCTCTTGATTATAAATCTATCATGTTGTCTTCATGTGTATGTTATTTATGATCTTGCATGCTCTCAGTTGTTAGTAGATGCTCTGTCCAAGTAGATACTAGTAACTCCAAGAGAGAGTATTTATGCTCGATAGTGGGTTCATGCCTCCTTTGCATCTGTGCTCGAGTGACAGAAACATGACAGATGGAGGATATGTTGTTGACATTATGGAGAAAACAACTATGTTTACATTGCTTACATTACACACTTTGCTTACTGCGATTATCTGTTGCTTGCAACTTAATACCCAAGGATTGCTCGGATGACATTCTGAGGGTGGATTATTAGTCATAGATGCAGTTGGATAACGGTCTATGTATCTATTGTAATGCCCGCATGAATCACATAGTAATCATCATGTCATGCATATGCACTATGGTGCAGCCTTTATATCTGTCAATCGCCCAGCTGTAATTTGTTCACCACAGATTTTATTTATCTTCTACGGAGAGACACCTCTAGTGAACTGTGGACCCTAGTCTTTTTTCCTCATATTGATAATACAATCACCGCAATCTTTGTTTTCATACTACTGCTATTGTTTTACTACTGCCATCACTGTTCTCTTTCATCTACTGCAAACAATATTATTTTCCACACGGTGCCTTTAACATGTTTGTGTTCAGAAAAAACCGGTGAGATTGACAACCTCATTGCTTCGTTGGGGCAAAGTGATTTGATTGTGTTGCGTAGGTTCCACGTTGCTTCTGAACCGTTAGTGCGCCCTGCCACCTTAGCTGCATCAACCTTCAGAAGTTGCTTCTTTCTCCTACTGGTCTATTAAACCTTGGTTTCTTACTGAGGGAAAACTTGTTGTTGTGCTCATCACACCTTCCTCTTGGGGTTTCCCAACGAGTGCAAGATCTGCACCATCAAGACATTTTTCTGCCGTCGTTGCCGGGGATTCTCAAAGTCATCAAGAAGCAACCACTCACTCGTCAACTCTGGCACCAAACATTTTTCTAGAGCCATTGCCGGGGAGGAAGATAATTTCTGCAAGGGGAGTCTCTCACCTCCAATCATTTTTACTTTGTTATTGTTACTTGCTTTATCATGCTTGCTAGCAATGTTTGATGTCTATGAAACTAGATCTTATTGGCAAGGTGGGTTCACGGATGAATAACAAAAATACTATAAGGAACACCGCTTGTCACAAAAAAGGATACACTTATGGGAGCAAATTATTATATTGCATGACTGTGCTAAAAACTTGTGCTCTACTTATAATGTTACTTATTGCTTTGATAAATCTTGTTGTTGTAGGAGGTATAAAGACCTCCCTTTTCAATGTGAGTATAATGATAATGTTACCATATATTTTTATGTTAAGGGAAATTATGATTTTTATGATGTGGAACATATTGTGGAATTTATTGCTTGGAAGGGTGCGTTCGAAATTGTCTATTTGCTTGAAAGTGTTGATGATGCACCTTATAAATACGAGATTTATGCTATACTTGAATACTGCTTTGATAATTCCAAGGATTGTAATTACTACATAATTAAATATCTTAATAGATTGTCTCCCCCAAAGGGAGAGACTAATGCCTTGTAGGAACCTATGGAATAAGAAACTACTGAATTTTGAAGCTCATTGGATGAAAAAAGGAGGAGAGTGATGATCAAGAGGAGGAAGAATGGAGTAGCTACCCATGTCTACCTCCCAATGAGAGTAACTCTTTAACTCATACCTTATTTTATTTCCCTCCATGCTCACCAAAGGAGAATGGGTGTTATATTGATGATCCTATTGATTCTTTTGAAATATCCATTTTTGATGAAATTGATACTTGCTATACTTGTGACCTTGATACTACTATGAATGAAACTTGTGAGAATGATATTGCTACTGTTATTTATGATAATCCATGCTACTTTTATAAATCCTATGATAATACTCTATTTGTTCCAACTATTGATATGCATGATAATGAGGAAGTTTGTTTAAAAAATTATATGATAATGCTCTAAATGATGGTCTTATGTTACTTGATGTTATAAATTATAATGCTACTGAAAATGGGATTGCTATTAGTAGTCCCACACCTTTTATGCGTGATCAATTATTCTCTTTTTTGATATTTCTAAAAGTGGGGAAAATTGGAACTGGTTTTAATTTTTGATCCCACTGTTTTGGACCTTGATATGAATTATGTGATTTTAGACCGTGACAAACATGCTTTATGTGGTCATTATGTTGTTGAGTTTGTTCATGATGCTACTGAAAATTATTAAGAGAGATGAAAATATGATTGTTGACATTTTCATGTTACTAAAAGACCTCTCTTTTTGTTGAAAGTTTTGAAATTGCTCTTTTTCTACCTTCCCATGATTTTTAGTTTGAGCTTCTTTAATTTGTTTCTTTACAATATTACTATGCATAGGAACTGGGTTAGACTGAAATTTGTTTTAATACTTGCTTCTTGATGCTCTGTTTTGATTAATTCATATTTCTTATGTGAGCATCTACTTGATTCCATTTTTTTGGGCCTAGCTAAAAGGCGTTAAAGAAAAGCACTTCTTGGGAGATAACCCATGGTTTTATTTTTGCTTTGTTTTTCTCTGTTTTCTTTGAGTAAAGGTGTTGTACTTTGGAGCAACTCCTTTATATGTTTATTTTCATGTATTACTTGTTCCAAGTAAACTTTATAGTGAAAGTTGGAGTGGGTTTTGGATTTCTGCGCAGAAAATAGATTTCTGCTGTCCACCGTAAAAAATCGTATAATTCACAGAAAGATCAAAATGACCTTAAACCTTTTGTTCTTATTCCTAAGCTAATTACGAAACTTTTTCGTTCTTTATGTTTTCCGATCTGAGCAACTTAAGTTCCTCGAAAAAATTCTTCTTTACAAATTGTTGTGGTTTTGGCAGATTCTGCAATTTTTCTTGCATCTGCTCTTTTACTATGTCAAGTGGATATCTTTGCTTCACGAAACATCGGTGGCTTTAGCTAATGTTTAAAAGTTTCAATATCACTTGTTCCCATACAGAACATGCGATTTTTTTGTTGTGCACTGACCCTCTAATGTGAATTACTTTGAGTGTGGTGTGAAGGAAGTTTTCAAGGGTCAAGAGAAGAGGGTGATATAATGTGATCAAGAAGAGTGAAAACCCAAAGCTTGGGGATGCCCCCATGGTTCATTCCAGCAAATCCTAAGAAGACTCAAGCGTCTAAGCTTGGGGATTCCCAAGGCATCCCCTTCTTCATCAACAATTTATCAGGTCACTTCTAGTGAAACTGTATTTTTATTCGGTCACATCATATGAATTTTTACTTGGAGCGTCTTTTATTTTTCGTTTTGTTTTCCTTTGTTTTCTTTTGTTTTCCTTGCTTAAATAATATTGTTGGAACCTAGCATTGTTTGTGTGGGAGAGATACACACTCCGCTTTTTCGTTTGAATACTTGTTATGCTCGCATTCTTAGTTTTTCTTCTAGTTGCTGCAAAATTCCCTTTTAGCACCTGTTTTTCATGCATCTCTTATTCAGAGTTGTTATTTTTAGTAGAGTTGTGTTATTACTATATTTTTTTCATTTCTATATCTATTGGAGAGTTTTTGTTTAGTATAAAATGCTTGGTGTTGGAAAGCAGTAGTACAATTTTCGTGCTTATAACGGTGCAAATAGAAGCTTGTATAGACTGTGGCTAGAATTTTTCATGTCATGTTAGATGTTATTATAATTCTAAAGCCTAGTGGTTATTTTTGTAGCATGACTTGCCTCAAATATATGAGATTGTTTAATGTACCATTGAAATAATTATGAGTTGTTGTTGTCATACTGAAGTATAAATTTGTGGTGTTCTCCTTTGAATGTTTTATTTGGTTGACTTGGTGCATGCTTACACCATGTTTATGACTACAAACCAATAACTTATAGCCTATATGATCATTTAGTTTTTGAACTTGTAATACCACTTATGCTTTGATTAATGATGTTTTTGTCGCTATTCATGATTATGGCCATTATTGCTCTCTTGATTTGTCGCTCCCAGTCTTTTGCTAGCCTCCACCTCTACTGAGTATGAGCTCTACGCATGCATCCAAATCCCTAAAAAAACGAAAAATTTCCAAATGTTTCCACCATACCTACCTACATGTGGTATTTAACCACCACTCCAAAGTAAATTGCTTATTTGTTACCTTTAAAACCTTCAAAATTACTCCTATTTTGTGCTCCTGTTTTAGCTCATGAGGACGTTAATATAGAATCTTTGTCTCACTTGTTGATTGAACTTTCACACCCTGGACTAGTGGCTTCATCCACTTATCCAATTGATAGAAGAGCTGACAGCGGGGTGCCCAACCCCAAACTTAATACAACAAATTTTCTTCACTATTTTTCCCCCTGATTTATCAGTCAAAGCATAATTGTGTAAACAAAAGAGAAAGAGGGATGACCTTCTACCCAGATGTGTCCTTCTATGGGATCCGCTATTGTGAAGTCTAGTTGGCTTGTGACATACTGTATTTTCTGTTTACCATTCGTTGACATAAGCATACACCTCTCTAAAAAAATGTTTTCAATACCTCTGTTTAACAAAATAAAAAAATTCTAGCACATGAGTGATCACTGCTTCCCTCTGCGAAGGGCCTTTCTTTTACTTTTATGTTTAGTCTCCATCTTCTAACTTTATGCACGGTTGATAGAGCATAGTTGCCATTCTGAGTTTAATGTGCATTTGTCCCAGAAACGTTATTAATTGATTCATGATGTGTTATTATTTTCTCTCAAATTATTTGTTCTAGTCTTCCACTTGAACTTTGAAGGTATCCTGGCATTTATGTTTTGCCCCACTCTTAAGGACAAGCGAAATATCACTTTCCCATGTTTTATTTATGCTTTAAACAAACGTATAACTTACAAGTGCATTATTATTCATGTTCTTTTATCTGTGTTACATTTCATGATGCAAAGTGATTGCTATGTTTCATTGTTAAAATTATTTCTATCATGCTTGTGTTTTAGTACTATGATGTCAGCTATACTTTTGCTTTTACAATTTAGACGATCAAGTTTATGTTGGTAACATGTCACCTCAGAAATTATTTGCTTTTACCGTTTACATACTCGAGGACGGGTAGGAACTAAGCTTGGGGATGTTGATACGTCATAAACATATCCCTAATTTCTGATGTTCCATGTTGTTTTCATGACATATTCTACATGTTTTCCTTACACTTTATTCCATTTTATCTATTTCCCGGGACTAACCTATTGACAAGATACCACAGAGTCAGTTCCTTTTTTCTGCTGTTTTTAGTTTCAGAAAAGTTGTTCTGGAAATATTCTACGAATTGGAAAATTTGAAGCCCAGAAGCGAGAGGGGGGCCATAGGGGCTCCACACCATACGGCGGCGCGCCCCCTGGCCGCCCATCGACATCGCCATTTCTCCTATTTATTCCCCCCGAGGCGTAAACCCTAAATATACTCACCTTTTCCACGAAAAACACCCGAGGCCGCCGTCATCGTCAACCCGAGATTGGGAGGGTTCTGGAGTTCTCCTCGGCACCCTGCCGAGAGGGGAAATCATCACCGGAGGGATCTACACCACCATGCCCGCCTTCGGAGTGATGCATGAGTAGTTCATCCTTGGACTACGGGTCCATAGCAGTAGCTAGATGGTTGTTCTGTCCACTTTATGCCTCGTGTTTAGATCTTGTGAGCTTCCCTACATGATCAAGATCATCTTATTATAATGCTACATGTTGTGTTTGCTTGGATCCGATGATTATTTAATGCTATGTCTCTTGATTATCAATCTATCATGTTGTCTTCGTGTGTATGTTATTTATGATCTTGAATGCTTTCCATTGTTAGTAGATGCTCTGGCCAAGTAGATACTAGTAACTCCAAGAGAGAGTATTTATGGTCGATAGTGGGTTCATGTCTCCTTTGCATCTATGCTCGAGTGACAGAAACGTGATGGATGGAGGATGTGATGTTTCCATTAGGGAGAAAACAATGATGTTTACATTGTTTACATTACACACTTTTCTTACTGCGATTATCTGTTGCTTGCAACTTAATACCCAAGGATTGCTCGGATGACATTCCGAGGGTGGATTATTAGTCATAGATGCAGTTGGCTAACTGTCTATGTATCTTGTTGTAATGCCCGCATGAATCACATAGTAATCATCATGTCATGCATATGCACTACGGTGCAACCTTTATATTTGTCAATTGCCCAGCTGTAATTTGTTCACCACATATGTTATTTATCTTCTATGGAGAGACACCTCTAGTGAACTGTGGACCCCGGTCATTTTTCCTCATACTGATAATACAATCACGGCAATCTCTGTTTTCATAGTGATGCTACTGTTTTACTATTTCCATCACTATTATCTTTCATCTACTGCAAACAATATTATTTTCCGCACGGTACGTACAACCTCTTTGTGTTCAGCAAAAACGGTGAGACTGACAACCTCACTGCTTCGTTGGGGCAAAGTGATTGATTGTGTTGTGTAGGCTCCACGTTGCTTCTGAACCGGTAGTGTGTCCTGCCACCTCAGTTGCATCAACCTTCAGGAGTTGCTTCTTTCTCCAGTGGTCGATTAAACCTTGGTTTCTTACTGAGGGAAAACTTGTTGTTGTGGTCATCACACCTTCCTATTGGGGTTTCCCAACGAGTGCAAGATCTGCACCATCACCCCCGAGTGTCTGGTGTGGCTCTTACGCGGCAGCCCCCGAGTATTCGAGTGCAACTGTGATGGAGTCGCATGGTGTTTAGTCGAAAGGAATCGATGTAGAGGACGTGTCGTCGAGTAGACACGGTGGACGTAGTTGACACGATGGAGGTGTACTCGACGCGGCGGATGTAGTCAACGCGGCGAGGTCGATGAAGGAGCCAAAGTCACCAGATTGATCGTAGTGATGAAGTTGTTGACGCTGTTGATTTCAAAACGCCAACCCCCGAGCGCACGTGGTGCCCTTCTAGGGAGCAAGCTCTCGAGGATGGCACCGTGACACTGACTCTTGTCGTGTTGGTCAATGTAGTCGACGGTGTCGAACTTTGTCCGCAGCAGACGTACCACGACGATGTTGGAGTCAACCGCGATGATTGTCGCGATGGCGCCATGTTTGGCGTGCCTTCGCCGATGAATCGAGCTGGCGAAATCCGACCTACGCAAGAAGATGGATCCGTAAATTCATTAAGAGTACCTTATTTGGAGAATTTATCCGTGTAGCGTTGCTCGCAAAGTCGACGAAGAGAGGCGAAGCAGTTGCCGAGGCCGGTGAAGAGGATGTCCGCGCGGCTCTCACTGAAGTACATGTTGTAGAGCGTCATATCGACGCTCTCGTCGAGGGCGCCGAACGCTGGGCGTAGCGCCGGCGAGTGCGGCATGAAGTCGAATCCTTGCGAGTCGCTTTCTGGAGAGGCGTGTTGAAGTAGAAGTCTGGCGATTCGTTCGTTTGGAGCTCCGAGTGTCGAGTACGGCGTGTGTACGCGGAGGGTAATGTCGATGTCGAGCCCCGGGGCGTTTAGTACATCGAGTCTCCCACGACGTAGTCGACGTTGCATTCGTTGTTGCAGATGTTGAGGTTGATCTTAGTCTTTCTCTTGACTCTCCACTTCATCGAATTAGGTTTTGAGTCCGGATCCGCGATTTGAATTCGTGGACTCGCAGAGATCCAAAAACATGTCGCGGTGGGCGAACCGCTGATGGAGATCTAACCGTTGGAATTGTCTAAAAAATACAGGAATGGCGCGGATTTTATTCCGCACGTATTGAACGGTGGGATCATTGAATGATGCCCGAGTAGATCTCTATAACTATTTTACCAAAGTCACGCAGAGTTTTGTTAGGTTCTGAAAGGGCTTAAGTGTTTGAGTCATCCACGGAAATCTAACCATCGGAATTCGCCGATTGTTTTTGGAGCTGATAGATAATTTTATTTCGCATCTTTCCACATAAGGAATCATGAATATGAGTCCCTAGTCAGTGTCGGGTGACATTCTCAATACAGACGTTGGAGATATCGTGCAGACTGCGTGTGAAGAACGATGCCGATGTAGATGCCAGAGGCCGTGCGCTATGCCGGTGAGTGTTCGATGGAGTTGAAGGACCCAAAGTAGATCTGGCTCAACGAAGTCAAAGATCCAGAGTTTGATTTTGAGCTTGACATGGATGGAGCCGGCGAGATTGTAATCCAGCGCGTGCTGTTCTCACAGACGACGCCAACTGTCGAGTCCTTGACTCGGCAGATCACTCGTATGTGATACTAGGGTTTGTAGATTAGGAGAAGAATGTGCACTGATGATCGATAGCTAACAAGGAGCACAATTTACCCAGGTTCGGGGCCCTCTTAGATCGTAGAGGTCAAATCCTTAATCTTGCTTGTCTGATATGTATTACAATGAGGTAGTCGAGGTATTACAATGGCGTTGCCATGGTGAAGCGTACGGGGTGTCTCCTGCGTATTGTCTAGTCTATCCTTGCATCTAGTTGTGGCTTATCTCTTGCTTATCTTTTCTCTACTCCCTCCTGGATTTATATAGGTAGCCAGGAGGGGTTTACATGAGTCCTAGTAGACTACGAATATGAGTTTTTGTCTTTTGCTTCAAGAAATCGACTATGGATTTTTGGACCCAGATGGGCCTTCGAGTGGGCTCCCCGTAATGTAGCAGCCGGTAGGCTCAAGTAGGGGACATGGCGAGTGTACCCACGTCACCAGATAGGGGGCTAAGCCACTCTTCCACTTCCTCGTCGACATGGCACCTGCCGCCCGGACCGGTCCTCGCTTCACCCGATCCGGGCGCGCTCGTCGCAGGAGCCAGGTCGACCCAAATGACAACGACAACAACAGCTATGCACTGCGCGACGCGAACCCACTAGCGCTGGTAGCGCACTCGACAGTAAGGAGTAAGCCTCCTCTCACACGCTGCAGCAAGACGCGCATATGTCTCAGCATCCGCCACCACCGCCATCAGGAACGCAGGGACACCTAAAGCAGCCCGCCCCCGCCGCAGCCATGTTGCTGGTTCGTGAGCTGCTCGCGCAACCGCCCGCAGCTGAAGGGCACGCCACATGGATCGGACGCCTCTAGGATCTCTTCACCGCCGCAAACGCCCCCCCCCCCCCCCCCCCGCGGCAATCGCGGGGAGGCGGCGCTGTCCAACCCAGGAGCCCGACGGCTCATGACGCGCCACCCCCTTCCCACGTTGTAATATCGCCGGTGCAAGGCGATCCCGGTATCAACTTACCTGACAAGGCACCCACAACCAAGGTGCCTGACAAAAGCAGCAACAGCTGCCAGATCTTGCGCACCCCTCCAGATGCGCGCGTATAGATCGAGCGCTGCCACGAGCGCGAGCGACATACCATCCGCGACCTCGCCAAGACCGGTTGTGCCAACCACCCAGCGGACCTCTAGGCGCACGCCACGGTCTACGTCGGGGGATCCCTCGCGTTCACCAAGCATCTTCGGATGGTCACATGACCGCCGAAGTTCAACCCGACGCTGCCATCTCGCTACGATGACACTACCCCTCCCCTCGACTTCCTGCAGCTCTACAGCCTCATCGTTGGGGCTGCAAAGGGGGACGATAAGTGCATGGAGAACTGGTTGCCCATGGCCCTCAAGGGTCCCGCCCTCGTTTGGCTCATGAACCTGCCGAAGGACTCCATCGGGTCATATGAGGAGTTGTGCCTCCACTTTGTCGCCAACTCCAAGGGCTCCTAGAAGTGCCCCTCACCTACAATGACCTCCGCGGCATCCTCCAACGTCCTGGCGAAACACTTCGCGAGTACCTGCAGTGCTTCAGATGCGCAACAAGATCACTCGCATCGCCGAGGCGAATATCATCTCCACCTTCCACGAAGGAGTCACGAACGAGCACATGATCGAAGAGCTCGGCATCAGGGACGAACTCACCTCCGCCGTCGAGCTCGTGGATGGCCAACAAGTGCACCAAGGCCGAGGAGGGCCTCCTCTTCAGGGACAACGCCCCCACTGATGAATCCAAGCCAGCGGCATCCAAGGCCAAAGCAAATACGCGGAGCGACGATGCAGATGCCAAGCCCAAGGCTTAAGATTTACTAGCAGCTGAGCCAGAGCGCAAACACGGCCGCAGCGGCACCGCTTCCGCGGAGGACAACCGCCCCTTTTGCGAGTTCCACAGAATGCACTCCCACGGCCCGAAAGGCTGTTTCCAGCTGGAGAGGATGTGGGGCGACCGCCTCATGAGGGGTGGCTAGGAGGTCTACTCTCGAGGCGGTGGCTGGCGCAGTCCTGGACGAGGAGGCGGCCGCTCTAGCGGTTGATGGGAGGAGCGCGGCCCGAACCATTACAAAGGGTACGACAACTACAACTCAAACATGGGTGGCTAGAACGATGGAGGCTACCAGTCGTTTCCCCGCCAGCCACAACAGCAGCAGCAGCACCCACCGCTGCAGCGTCCCAACCCGCCTCCTCCTCAGGTGAACGTTGTTGCACAGCACCACCCTAAGGGGAACCAGGGGCGTGGCGGCGAACACTGTGGGGGCTACCAAGATCCCATAGGCTACATGGCCTGCATCCTTGGCGGAGCACAAACTCCCCTCTCCAACCGTAACTTCAAGAAAATCTCGCGAGAGATCAACGATGTCCACCCAACGACAGAAGCGTCTAAACCAATCAAGTGGTCTGACCAAAAGGTCTCCTTCGACGCCTGCGACCACCACAAGTCCACAAGGACTATCAGAGCCATTCCCCTAGTCTGCACCCCCACCATCAACAACATCGCCATCAACAAGACGCTCCTCAGAGGGGGTGCAGGCCTCAACGTCATCTCGGTGCCGACCTTTGAGAAGTTGCAAGTGCCCTACGAGCGTCTGGTCCCACGGGGGTGTTCACCGGCATCACAGATGGAACCACGGTTCCCCTGGGCAGGTGCGCCTTGCTGTCGCGCTTGACACTCACTAGAACTACCGCACCAAGACCCTTGACTTCGACGTGGCGCACATCACCCTTCCCTATAACGCCGCCCTTGGCTATATAGCCCTCTCCAAGTTCATGGCTATGACGCATCACGCGTACAACATCGCCAATTGCCTGGACGCGATGGGACCATCACCATTCATGGTGAGGTGAAAGACGCGATGCACTCCATCGAGCGAGGCTACAAGGAGGTGTCAATCTCACACCCGGACGACGAAGAGGACATGGGACACCTCAAAGAGGCTCCCACGAAGCGGCTGCTATCCTCTCGAGAGGTGGCAGCCACCTAGAAGACCCCTCCGAGCGCTGGAGGCTCGGGGGATACTGTGATGACCCACAAGTATAGGGGGTGTATCATAATACTTTTGATAAATAAGAGTGTCGAACCCAATGAGGAGCAGAAGTTGTTGACAAGCAGGTTGGATAGAGGATTCACTGTAAACACTAGCAAAAGGGTTTTTGGAGGTTTTTGATATAGCAGAGAAATAAAGTGCGACTAAATAAAGTGCGGTAAATAATATTGCAGTGAGTGTCCCAATCCTTTTTAGAGCAAAGGACCTGCCGGTTGTATTACTTATGACTACCAAACATTCTCGAGGACACATGGGAATTTCGTCAAGTGTTTTCGCTTTGTTACGGTTGATTAATATCCATTGGTTCATGAAGTGTTGTGTGGGTGAACCTATGCTAATGCACCGCCCAACTAAGACTAATACATACTTGTGATTATACCCCTCGTAAGAATTCGCAAATACAAGAAAGTAATTAAGATAAAACTAACCACAACCTTAAAACTCCGGGATTCTACGCTCCCTCGTGCATTGGTTTCCTAACGGGGGTTTAAGTTTCTGTCACTCCGGCAACCCCACAATTAGTAGCCAAATACACAATGCATCCTCCTAGGCCCATAAAGGTGAAATATCATGTATTCGACGTTCACATGACACCACTAGAAGAATAGAACCACAACTTAAATACCGAACCACGAGATATTACTTCAATATAACTTCACTAATAACATCATGACTTCTCCCATGTCCTCAAGAACTAAACAAACTACTCACAAGAAATCATATGGATCCTAATCAGAGGTTATATAATGGATGATAACAATCTGGTGATGAAGTGCTAACACCGATAAATCTCACAAGCATCAACTACTAAGAAGTAATCCACACCGGGAGAGAGATCTAATGTAAAACAACGATAGAGGCCCCTAATTGTTACAGTGGGATGACGGTGGATGATGAGTGTGATGGTACTGGTGGTGATGATGATGACGATGATGATCTTGATGATGCCCTGAGCGATGATTGTGACGATGGCGGTGATTTCCCCTCTCCGGAGAGGAATTTCCCCGGCAGATTTCTCCCTGCTAGAGAGCTTTTCTCTCTTGGGTGTTTTTCGCCCCGAGGCGGCGGCAGAATAATTCTTCGATGATGGTCCGGGGCTTAGCGTTCCCTGGGGGTCAAGTACACGAAAGATGTCGACCAGAGGTGGGCCAGGGTGGCCACACCACGTGGCGGCGCGGCCGAGGGGGGCGCGCCACCCCATGGTGTGGGCCCCTGGTGGCCCCTGATGCATGTAAAATGCATACATGAACTTTGCATGTTATTACTTGTTTTTCCTACATATTAGCAACTTATATTCATGTTTTATAATGATTTGGGGGATTTTCTGAACAATCCCCCTTCTTTTGGTTCTAACCCTGTTTTTCCAGAAAACGTACTTTTTAGTGTTTCAGACTTTCCGGGAGCTTCGGGACTCCAAAAAGGTCAAGGCCAAAGAGCACGGTTCAGAATTTTTGAGACGAAGACCATGGGTCAAAGTAGAGGGCCAAAAGGCCAACCAGGTGGCAAAGAGGACCCTCCACGCGGCCAGATTCCTTGGCCGCGTGAGAGGCCCCCTTTTTTCCCCCGTGGCTCCGATGACGTAGATCTTTCTTCTCCCGAGTGTCTCGTGACCTAAAAACGACTATATAAAGGGTCCCTATCCTTTTCGAGGGAGAGGCGGCGCCGAGAGACGAAACCACGAAACAGAGAGACAGAAGGTTGCCGCCGGAGAAGATCGGAGGGGGGAAACGCCGCCGGGATCACCCCCGGAGGGCTCCACCCCCCTCCGGCGTGTTCATCATCAACATCTACAGCAAGATCAGCTCCATCTATCCACTGTAATCTCTTGGCAAACACGATGTATGATGCAATACTATATTCCCTTGATGTATTGTGTCTCCCTGTCTATGTTTGAGTAGTGAATTGTTCTTGGCAATGGTGAAATAGTTCGTTGATTGGTTGCATACAAGTTTGTTATCTTCTATGATTGTCTTTATGTACAATATATGAGTGCACGCATATGTTGGGGAATGCATGTAAGGTGATCACCGGTAGCATAATGGAGTGGTGGTGACTTGGGAGTGGCAGTAACCTGAGACCGAGCCACAAAGTTAAGTTATTGGGGGATATATATAGGGGACCTTAGAACGTAAGGCTATGGTGGGACTTTATGTCTTAATAAATCTTGTGCAGTCATTTACTTGGCCACATGATCCATCATAAGGGGTTGTAGATCATTTACTTGACTATACCTATTCATGGCTCCTTCCTAGAAGAAACAACTAAGACTAAAACATGTGCTTCACTAATTGTGACAACCACACGAACGAAACACATATTGCTAGAACACTTGCTCCCTTGAGATACTTGAGATATTTGCTGCTTGCTACTTGTGAAACTTGCTTAGAAACTTGCTTTAGAAACTTGCTCTAGGATTTCTTGCATTTTAAACTTGCTTTACTAGTTACTAGACAAACCACACTCCATGTCACTTGCTTTTAATTAGTTAGTTCCTTTTAGTCAATCTTATTGCTTTGCATAAACAGCCATATAAGAGGGTTATAGGGCTTTAGAGAATAGATAGCTTACCTTCAGCTCCTCGTGGGTTCGACACTCAAATACTTATCGAAAGGTACTACAATTGATCTCCTGCACTTGGGAGTCATCAAGCACTTTTCTGGCGCCGTTGCCGGGGAGCGTTGTGCTAAGCTTTTATTCTTGTTTGCATTGCATACTAACATATAAAACTAAAACACACAAAAAAAATATAAAATGGAAAACAACCAAACAATTTTAGAACTGTATAATATCTACCTTGAATTAGGACATGAAGTGTTTGAGGAGAAATTGAAAAATTATTTGCACAACAATCATATTTGTGGTAGTACTAATTCTTTGAACACCTTTATTGCTAAGGAAAACCTTGAGCTTGGGGAAGTTTGTCTTGATGAATATGATATTTTTAGTCCCCCTACTATTGAGGATAAAAATGATATACTTGCTGATTCTATGGAAAGTTTTAAGCTTAGGGAAGTTGGTTTTGATGAGCATGATATTTCTAGTTCCCCAAGCTTGGAGGAGAAAATTCACTTTGATGATACTATGCCTCCTATATATGATGATTGCAATGAAAATTATGAATGTTTAACTCCCACTATCACTAATGAGGATTTTACTTATGTGGAGAGTAGTGATTCTTTTATGCATGTGGCTCATTATAAGAATGTTTTATGTGATATTCATATTGTTGAATCTATTCATGATGCTACTGAAAATTATTATGCGAGAGGGAAACATGGTTACACATATTTCAACAATATTAAGTTTCCCCTCTTTATCCTGAAAGTATTGAAGTTGCACTTGATCTACCTTTCTATGCTTGCTATTATGTGCTTCTTTTATTTGTTTCATTACAAAATGCCAATGCATAGGAGGGTTAGACTTAAAAATAAATTGTTTAATATTTTTTGGTGTGTTCCTTGTGCTTTAATTTCCTATTAGGTTTGAGCACACATTTATGTCTTTTCAACATGTAAAACACCTTTACCTACTGTTATCTATCATTTAGTTTAAGATTTTCATTTTATAATTTTTTTGGGAAAGTAAATGACAAGGATGAGTAATGGAGAAGTTGGGGTCGACCTTGAACATGTGTTGTTCATGCCAATGAAACCATTGCAAAGTCTCTATCATTAAAACTTTTTCCAAAGCTAAAAACAATAAAAATATTAGTTCACTACTATAACATCACATTTCTGTCTTATTTATCATCATAAATGGCAAGAATAATCTTATATGAGAGATAGGATTAAACAATAGTAATTAGCTGTCCAGAAAACAGATTCCTGAACTTCACTGCGAAAAATGTTTAAAATCACAGAAGTGGAATTTTAACCTGGTAATTTATGAAAGCAATATTTAGTTATCACTAAATATTTCATTAGTTTTAAGTTTTCTGATTTGAGCAACTTAAGTGCCTCTAAAAATTCACTCTTTACGGGCTGTTCAGTTTTTGGCAGATTATGTCTTTATTTTGCATTGCTCTCATTACTTGTGTTTTGTGTGGTTCTTTTGATCAAGGAGAAATGCACAACTGTAGTAACAGTAGTTAATATTTAGAATCAACTCATGATGTGTCTTTGCTGTACCTATGCGGATTTTATTTATGGAGGCACTAACCCCTCTAATCAAGTTTTATGTTGAGATTTGTGTAAGAAGAATTTTTCAGGAGGAAGAGTTGAGTGAGATGAATAAAGATCAAGAGGGACAACCAATCAAGCTTGGGGATGTACCCCTGGGATCACCCTACATGTATCAAATAAGTACAATAATCCAATCTTGGGGATGCCGAGCCACCTCACTCCAACCATCATGATGTTAAGTAAGAAAAGCCTAGCTATACGGCTATCAATAAAGCGCTTTACGGGAGGCAACCCGGTTGTTCTTAGTTGGTTTTTCCTAGTGTCCTCTTGCTGTAACAAGATACTTAGTCTTCAGTTCAGTTTCTGGAGTTTCAATAAAGTGTCAAGTTTCATCCATTTGGATTTAAAAGTTGCTATCCTAGTGCTTGGAATTTCTGTTTCAGCATAATTCTGCTCACCGTACAATTTTTCATTTTTTATATGTAAGTCGGATTGAGATAATTTTTTAGTATGTTCTGCAACTTTTCGTACTCTGTAAGAAAAAAAATTGGATTAATTTTTTTATGAGTCCAGCTTAAGGAAAACGTTCGTTTTGCTGCTATTGCTTTTCTGGACAGATTTTGCCTTCTTTTGTTGGATGCACTCTTTGGGTTTGGGACTTGAATTTCCTTGATATTTTAGAGCTAGAGAGTGAACATACAACATTATGAACCTTATTGTCTATCTTCTGGAGCATTTGTTTTGGAATTTTTTGCAGCATGCATACGTTTTGTTTGTCCTTGCTAATCTCACCCCACAGAAAAAGAATGAGAGAAACATGTTTTGTGAAGTTTTTTCACAGGGAATAGAGGAGCTGCGCCTCAAGACATCCAAGAATGGTGAAAGCGATAAGCTTGGGGATGTGATGAACACCCCACTGGAGCTACACTCTTTTGGTTAGCACACGTCTACTTTCTGTTTTTCTAAGCAAAGCATTTATCGTAGAGACTTGAAGCGTCTAGTTTTTGTTTTTATTTTTTGTTTTGATAAGACCACACCCATCATTTTATATGAGATTGAGCTACTGGAGTTTGGGGTTGGAATGTATTGGATGCTAGTATTATGACTTGGAATAGGGATGCCATGGTTGATTTGAAGAGCTACATATGTTTGCATGATTTATAGGCTTTTATGTGTAGAAATTTGCAATAATGTTGTCTTGAGCTATCTCTTATTCATGTCCTTGATGTTAATTGCTGGTTTATTTAGTTTGTAATGAAATGAGTAGTTCTATGGACATATGCATGCATAGTAGCTGGTCAACTATCTCCCTCTTGCTAGCCAAAAATTTAAAAATCCCAACAAGTAAAAACTTGTTTCCAACACTCCTTAGCCAAGTATTTCCAGTAAGTCCACCATATCTTCCCATTAGCTTCATTGCTATTCCGAGTATGTTCACCATGTTATTGTGTTATTTATGTTCTAAATTAAGATATTCACTTTATTAATTGTCATGGGTTGGACTTGGGATAGGACTCTCACGAACTTTTGAAGGCACACTTTATTTTTTATGCATCTAATAAACATGACCCAATAATGAGAGCCACAAGTTTTGCGTTCGACAAGTGTGTGGTTGGGAGCTAGCTATAAACGTGTATCACCGGAAAGCTTTCAACATTGCACAAAAATTTACATTTGGTTGATATCATGTACTTTTGTTTTTGGACTCCTGCCATGCCGAAATAAAATAGAGGAATAGTAAGTTTTGATGAGTAAGTATCTATATGACTAGAGAAATGCATTGGGCCGCTAACCCAAGCCATGCTTTATCATGGTGGAAATTTACTTACAGCTTGAGTGACTCTACAACACATCCTACAATAAAATAAGAAGCTATGCATAATAGTGAATGAAAATAAAAAGGATGATGAGTCTACTCCGTTTGTTTGTCTTGTCATTGTGACATGGCCTTGTTTCCATGTCATGGGGCAAGAGGTACCTCTTTGCGGTTCTCTATGATGTCATTAGTACTTATTATGATTGTACAAAGCTTATTAGGAATCTTAAGTTGAGTAATCATGGGGTAGGTTTTCACACTCACGGGGCATGAGGCTTTGAACCACCTTGTCATTCACATTACTTCAACACATTGTTCAAGATATCGCTTATCGGGAACTTATCGGTCGACCCCCGATAAGTGGTAAATCGGCTGATTTATCGGGATATCGGCCGAAATATCGGAATATCGTCAAAAATATCGGCCAATTTATCTTATCGGCCAGACACCGGTAAGCGATAAATCGGCCGATTTATCGGAATATCGGCCGATATCCTTAACAGAGCTTCAACATTCACCATTTAAGATGCTAGTGATAAAGGGGCAATGAGAGTCCTAGATCAATGGATACCACATTTCAATTAGTAATTTTAGTTGAATAATTTAGAGGCTAAATAAGACTTGATCATGTTTCACCTCTACTCAATTTTCTCCAAAGTGTCCACCATATTTTCTATTTTCCATTATGCTATTCTTTGACCAATATAGGATTTTATTTTTCATTTTGTGTATGCATTTGGTCCATAGTGCTTTTATTTCATTACACACTTTGTGAACTTTCATGAAGCATCTTTGCTTGCATATTTGATATTTCTTACAACATGAATTGTATATTGCTACTCATTTCTAGTATTAATCATTTGATTATATGTAGCATGAATAATCCTCCTTGATATCCCATGATTGTTTCAATATGCAAAGTCCATGTTAGTTTTATCACCTTCATACTAGAGGACGAGCATGGGTTAAGCTTGGGGATGTTGATGCATGTAAAATGCATACATGAAATTTGCATGTTATTACTTGTTTTTCCTACATATTAGCAACTTATATTCATGTTTTATAATGATTTGGGGGATTTTCTGAACAATCCCCCTTCTTTTCGTTCTAACCCTGCTTTTCCAGAAAACGTACGTTTTAGTGTTTCAGACTTTCCGGGAGCTTTGGGACTCCAAAAAGGGCAAGGCCAAAGAGCACGGTTCAGAATTTTCGAGACGAAGACCATGGGCCAAAGTAGAGGGCAAAAAGGCCAACCAGGTGGAAAAGAGGACCCTCCACGCGACCAGATTCCTTGGCCGCGTGAGAGGCCCCCATTTTGCCCCCGTGGCTCCGATGCCGTCGATCTTTCTTCTCCCGAGTGTCTCGTGACCTAAAAACGACTATATAAAGGGTCCCCTGGACTTTTCGAGGGAGAGGCGGCGCCGAGAGACGAAACCACGAAATAGAGAGACGGAAGGCTGCTGCCGGAGAAGATCGGAGGGGGGAAACGCCGCCGGGATCACCCCCGGAGGGCTCCACCCCCTCCGGCGTGTTCATCATCAACATCTATAGCAAGATCAGCTCCATCTCTCCACTGTAATCTCTTGGCAAACATGATGTATGATGCAATACTATATTCCCTTGATGTATTGTGTCTCTCCGTCTATGTTTGAGTAGTGAATTGTTCTTGGCAATGGTGAAATAGTTCGTTGATTGGTTGCATACAAGTTTGTTATCTTCTATGATTGTCTTTATGTACAATATATGAGTGCACGCATATGTTGGGGAATGCATGTAAGGTGATCACCGGTAGCATAATGGAGTGGTGGTGACTTGAGAGTGACAGTAACCTGAGACCGAGCCACAAAGTTAAGTTATTGGGGGATATATATAGGGGACCTTAGAACGTAAGGCTATGGTGGGACTTTATGTCTTAATCAATCTTGTGCAGTCATTTACTTGGCCACATGATCCATCATAAGGGGTTATAGATCATTTACTTGACTATACCTATTCATGGCTCCTTCCTAGAAGAAACAACTAAGACTTAAACATGTGCTTCACTAATTGTGACAACCACACGAACGAAACACCTATTGCTAGAACACTTGCTCCCTTGAGATACTTGAGATATTTGCTGCTTGCTACTTGTGAAACTTGCTTAGAAACTTGCTTTAGAAACTTGCTCTAGGATTTCTTGCATTTTAAACTTGCTTTACTAGTTACTAGACAAACCACACTCCACGTCACTTGCTTTTAATTAGTTAGTTCCTTTTAGTCAAACTTATTGCTTTGCATAAACAGCCATATAAGAGGGTTATAGGGCTTTAGAGAATAGATAGCTTACCTTCAGCTCCTCGTGGGTTCGACACTCAAATACTTATCGAAAGGTACTACAATTGATCTCCTGCACTTGGGAGTCATCAGCCCCCTCCGTCTCTCTTCGTGTATGGCTCCCTCTTCTGAACTTCTAAGATACCTCCGGTGTCCCCCCTCTTCTTCTGATCTTCTAAAATAGGGTATCTCAACGGTGCTTTTTCCATCAGAATTCTGGTCCTGGTGTTTATTCTCCAAAAATTATGAAACATGCAAAATAAGATAAAATAACATAAGGGATGCATCATAGCATGAAATATATAGATGAATAACAGAAAATAAAAACATAAAACGGTGATGCAAAATTGACGTATTGCTATGTGTTGTTGGGAACACCAAGAGGAGGGGCGGTAGGATTTTTCCCCTTAGTTAAGAACCAGGGTTATCAATCCAGTAGGAGAAACAGAATCTTCGGAAGGTTGATGCCGCTGACGGTGGTGCTGGCGCTTCACCGGTGTCAGCAACAACGTGGAACCTGCACACAACACAACCAAAATACTTTGCCCCAATAGTACAGTGAGGTTGTCAATCTCACTGGTCTTGCTGAAAACAAAGATTAGACGTATAGTGTGGAAAACAGTGTATGCTTGCAGTAAGTAAAGAAAGGAGGAAAATGTTGTGGTTTGTTTAACAATGTGGAAAGTGGACCGCAGTTCATAGTTTCACTAGTGGTGTCTCTCCATAAAAGATAGCATGTTGGCTGAACAAATTACAGCCAGGCAATTGACAAATAGAGGTTGCACCATAGTGCACAATATAACATGAAGATTACTATGGTATTTAGTGCGGGCATTACAACAAGATACATAGACCGACATCCATCTGCATCTATGACTAATAATCCACCCTCAGGTTATCATCCGAACCCCCTTAGGTATTAAGTTGCAAGCAACAGATAATTGCATTAAACAAAGTGTGTAATGTAAGCAATGATTATGCACGCGGGCACTCTCACCGATGTTTTCTCCCTAATGGCAACATCACATCCTCCCCCTTCACGTTTCTATCACTCGAGCAAGGCAACAAGGAGGCATGAACCCACTATCAAGCATAAATACTCCCTCTTGGAGTCACTAGCAACTACTTGGCCAGAGCAACCACTAGCAACGGAAAGCATGCAAGATCACAAATAACATATGCAATAAAGATTATAATCAACTTGGCATAAGGTCAATATTCATCGGATCCCAGCAAACACATCATATAGAATTACATAAGATCAATCTCGATCATGATAGGCAGCCGACGAGATCTAAACATGGAGGCATATGAGGAGGAGACAACCATCTAGATACAGCTATGAACCCGTAGTCCAGGGTTGAACTACTCACGCATCACTCCGGAGGCAGGCATGGTGATGTAGAAGCCTCCAGTGATGATTTACTCTCCGGCATGGTGCCGGAAAATGGCTTCAGAACCCTCTTGATCTAGGGTTGATGGTGACGGCAGCTGTGGAACTTTTTCGGGGATTTTGATCAGGTGCTTAGGGTTTTCCATCTGGGGGGCTTAAATAGGCGAAAGGGCAAAGGCAGTGGAGCTCCAGGGGCTCCACACCCATAGGTGGTGCGGCCGGGGGGGGACCCGCGCCACCCTATGGTGTGGCCCCCCTGTTGCCCCTCTTCGACTCCTCTTCGGTCTTCTGGATGCTTCCGAGGAAAATAGGACTTCCGGGATTCGAACTTTCCAATTCCGAGAATATTTCCAGAACAACTATTCTGAAACTAAAAACAGCAGAAAACAGGGAACTGGCTCTGTGGCATCTTGTCAATAGGTTAGTCCGGAAAATCGATAAAAATGACATAAAGAAGGGAGAAAACATGTAGCAATTGGCATAATATCATCATGGAGCATCAGAAATTAGGGATACGTTTATGACGTATCAAGCATCCCCAAGCTTAGTTCCTACTCGTCCTCGAGTAGGTAAACGATAAAACAATAATTTCTGAGGTGACATGCTACTAAGATAAACTTGATCAATCTAATGTAAAAGCATATGCCCACTGAGACAATAAAACTTTAAACACAAGCATGATAAAAAAACTTTAATAATAAAGCATAGCAATTACTTTGCATCACGAAGAGTAACTCAAATAAAGGATCAATAATAATAATGCAAAGGAAGGTAAACGTTTGTTTCAGGTAAAGGGAAAGCATGGCAAAGTGATATTTCGATAGTCCTTAAGAGTGGGGCAAAACATAAATGCCTGGACACTTTCAAAGTTCAAGAGGAAGACTAGAACAAATAATTTAAGAACAAATGATATCACATCATGAAGTAATTATTGATGTTTATGGGACAAATGCACATAGAACTCAGAATGGCAAAAATGCTCTCTCAACTGTGCATAAAGTTAGAAGATGGAGACTCAACATAAAAGTAAATGAAAGGCCCTTCACAGAGGGAAGCAGGGATCACTCATGTGCTAGAGCTTTTATTTTATTAAACAGAGGTATTAAAAGTTTGACATTTGTGGAGGATTGTCTTTTTTTTAGGAGGGGTGTATGCTAGTGTCAACGAATGGTAAACAGACAATACAGTACGTCACAAGCCAACTGGATTCACAAGAGTGTCTCCCATGGTGAAGGACGCATCTGGTATAGAAGGTCATCCCTCTTTCTCTTTTGTTTACACAATTATGCTTTGACTGATATGATCAGGGGCAAAAATAGTGAAGAGAATTTGTTTGTATTAATTAGGGGCTGGGCACCCCGCTGCCAGCTCTTCTATCATTTGGATAAGCGGATGAAGCCACTAGTCCAGGGTGTGAAATCCAATCAACAAGTGAGATAAAGATTCTCTATTGATGTCCTCATGAGCAAAAACAAAAACACAAAACAGGAATAATTTTGAAGGTTTTAAAGGTAACACATGAGCAATTTACTTGGAATGGTAGTTAAATACCATATGTAGGTAGGTATGGTGGACACAATGGGTAAACTTTGGTTTAAGGGAGTTTGGATGCACGAGTAGAGCTCATACTCAGTACAGGTGGAGGCTAGCAAAAGACTGGGAGCGACAAATCAAGAGAGCATAAGAGCCATAATCATGCATAGCGACATAAGCATCATTAATTAAAACATAAGCAGTATCACTAGTTCAAAAACTAAGTGGACATGGAGGCTATTAGTGAATGGTTTGTAGTCATAAACATGGTGTGAGCATGCGCCAAGTCAACCAAATAAAACATTCGAAAGAGAATACCATATATTGATGCTTTACTATGACAAAAACAACTCATGAATCTTTCAATACATACTAAACACTCTCAGCTATTTGAGGATATTCAGGATACTCAATAACCACAAGGATTTAAAACTAAAATAACATTTAGCATGGCATGAAAAAGTTCTAGCCACAGTCTATACAAGCTTCTACTAGTACTGTTATAAATTCTTCTCCAAGCAGCAGTTTTCTTTCTCCCAACAAGCACCATACAAAACATGCTTTAACAAAAATACTCTTTATGATACAGCAAGAAAACATGATAGTAATCAAATACTACTACTAAAACTAATATCTCTGATAAGAGATGCATGCAAAACAAGAGTTGAATAAATGCAGCAGCAAAACAGAGACTAAGAATACGACGTATTCTCATGAAAAAGTGGAGTGTGTCACTCTCCAATAAAAGAATGCTGGGGTCCAACCAAGCTTATTGAAAAAGTAAAAACAAACTGAAAGCAAAAACAAAAACAAACTGAAATTAAAAATAGAAGTCGCTCCAAGTAAAGCACATAAGATGTGACCGAATAAAAATATAGTTTCACTAGAAGTGACCTGATAATTTGTTGATGAAGAAGGGGATGCCTTGGGCATCCCCAAGCTTAGATGATTGAGTCTTCTTGGAATTTTCTGGGATGTACCATGCATCCCCAAACTTAGGCTCTTCACTCTTCTTGATCACATCATATCATCCTCTTCTCTTGACCCTTGAAAACTTCCTTCACATCAAAATTCTCACGATCTTCATTAGCAACGTTAGTGCAATTGATATAATAAATTCATATGGTTCAGTTTCAACACAAGACTAACACTAAAAAACACATTAGCTACTTTCACAACTTCTTTCAAAACTCTTTTTCTCAAAAGAACACCAAAAGAAAGAGTTTAAGATGCAAATGCGATAAATGGCAGAAATCTGTCAAAACAGAACAGCAGGTAAAGATCGATTTTTTCAAAAATATTATGTTGATCAAATAAAAAAGTGGTCTTCTAAGAAAATTTGCGTATATAACTCAGTATTAAGCAAAAAACAGATCAGGTCATTTTGAATTTTCTGTGATTTTTAACGGAATTAACAATGGATAGCAGAAATCTGTTTTCTACGCAGAAATCTGAAATATTGTGTGAACTTTCCACTAGAGGCTTTACTTGGCTCAACAAAAACTCAAAAGAAAAGATACAGCGGGGTTGCTCAGGAAATAGACAACACCCAGGTGCAAAGCACACCAAAGAAAACAAAGGAAAACTGAATTAAAACGGAGAAATAAAATGGGTTGTCTCCCGGTAGCGCTTTTCTTTAACGCCTTTCAGCTAGGCCTAAAAGATCAACTCAGGTATTTTCAAGTGAAGAAGCATCAACTATAACTTCCTCTAAACCATTATTTTAAGCAATATGCACTCCATATTTTCTGAAGATTCAACATGGAGGTCACTCTTAGTTTCATTAATTGTTTTAGCAATTTTCAGCACAAATTGAGATTTGGGTTTAGTTATCTTGGGAACATACATGAATCTTTGCTCATTTCCCACAAAGGATTTCTCCTTCTTGAAATTAAGAGATGAAAAAGTTGAGCTTGAAGTTCCCATAGCATCTTCTAGTTTACCAATCCTAAAATTTTGATTATCATGAGTGTTGCTAGCCTCTAAAGCAGTGATTCTTTTATCAATAGTAGTGATTGATTCATAAATTTTGCTAGCATTATCAAGGAAAATTGGTAAGTTCATTTCCAAAGAGTTTAGTTTATTAATAACATCCTCCAAAGTGATCTCAGTTTTAACAGTTGTAATGGGGGGTGATCCTACTAAACTTTCAATCAAATTGCAGGCTTCTAAAGCAGGAGTTCCTAGAAAAATTCCACCCATAAGAGTATCTAACACATGCCTATACCAGCGAGAAAAACCAACATACAAATTTCTCAGGGGTATCAAGGTAGAATATTTTTTTGTCCACCTCTTATGAGCATCATTTATTCTATACCAATCATCTTTTAAACTTTCTCCCCCTTGTTGCCTAAAAGAACGAACCTCTACTTCAGGAATACTCATTCTAGTGAAACAAAAGCAAGCAAATAAATAACATCTATGAAGTAAACTAATTTTTTTGTGTTTTAAATAAAGATAAGCAAAACAAGACAAAAATAAAAACAAGACAATAAATAAAATAAAGAGGTCAAGAGTGAGAGACTCCCCTTGCCAGAAGACTTCTTCCTCCCCGGCAACGGCTCCAGAAAAATCCTTACTATGTGTTGTTGGGAACCCCAAGAGGAGGGTGTGATGAGCACATCGGTAGGAGTTTTCCCATAGTTAAGAACCAGGGTTATCAATCCAATAGGAGAAAGAGAATCTTCGAAAGGTTATGTCGCTGACGGTGGTGTTGGCGCTTCACCGGTGTCAGCAACAACGTGGAACCTGCACACAACACAACCAAAATACTTTGCCCCAACGGTACAGTGAGGTTGTCAATCTCGCCGGTCTTGGTGAAAACAAAGATTAGGCGTATAGTGTGGAAAACAGTGTATGCTTGCGGTAAGTAAAGAAAGCAGGAAAATGTTGTGGTTTGTTTAACAGTGTGGAAAATGGATCGGGGTTCATAGTTTCACTAGTGGTGTCTCTCCATAAAAGATAGCATGCTGGGTGAACAAATTACAGCTGGGCAATTGACAAATGGAGGTTGCACCGTAGTGCACAATATAACATGAAGATTACTATGGTATTTAGTGCGGGCATTACAACAAGATACATATACCGGCATCCATCTGCATCTATGACTAATAATCCACCCTCAGGTTATCATCCGAACCCCCTTAGGTATTAAGTTGCAAGAAACAGATAATTGCATTAAACAAAGTGTGTAATGTAAGCAATGATTATGCACGCGGGCACTCTCACCGTTGCTTTCTCCCTAATGGCAACAACACATCCTCCCCCTTCACGTTTCTGTCACTCGAGCAAGGCAACAAGGAGGCGTGAACCCACTATCAAGCATAAATACTCCCTCTTGGAGTCACTAGCAACTACTTGGCCAAAGCAACCACTAGCAACAGAAAGCATGCAAGATCATAAATAACATATGCAATAAAGACTATAATCAACTTGGCATAAGGTCAGTATTCATCGGATCCCCGCAAACACAGCATATAGAATTACATAAGATCAATCTTGATCATGATAGGAAGCTCACGAGATCTAAACATGGAGGCATATGAGGAGGACACAACCATCTAGCTACAGCTATGAACCCGTAGTCCAGGGATGAACTACCCACGCATCACTCCGGAGGCAGGCATGGTGATGTAGAAACCTCCGATGATGATTTCCTCTCCGGCAGGGTGCCGAAAAATAGCTTCAGAACCCTCATGATCCAGGGTTGACGGTGACAGCGGCTGCGGAACTTTTTCGGGGATTTCGATCAGGTGCTTAGGTGAAAGTAAAGTATGGGCACCTAGAGGGGGGTGAATAGGTGCTACGACCAATTTTAATTTTTCTTAAGGTTTAGGGTTAACAAGAAGGTAAATTCTCTAGATAGTGCAACTAAGGGTGAATTTACCTATATGACAAGGCAAGCAATTAATGCAATTAGGACAGCAATTAATACAACAAGTACTACAATCAAAGCTACAAGTACGAGTAAGTAAAGGGGGAGGAACAAGGTAACCGATGGAAGCACACGGAGACACGATGTATTTCCGAGTTCCTCCTTTTTAGGGGAGTACGTCTCGTTGGAGGGGTGTGAGCTCGCCACGAAGGCCTACTCAATGCCACAAAGGCCTCACCCTATTATCCGATGAACTTGCACCACGAAGGCCTAGTTCACCTCTCACTATTGAACCCCTTTGAGGCGGGGATCGAATCCTTTACAAACACTTGGGGCACACACCCACAACTTAATTGGGGGCTCCCAACTCTTCTTGAATCACCACTAGAACAAGAAGCTTAGGTTCTCCACAAGAGGAAACCCTAAGCAAAGATCTCTCAAGCAAATGAGAGGGAAATGGAAATCCGGTTGGTGAAGATATAGATCTGGTGGTCCTCCTTCAATCCTCAAAGAATCAACGAGTTTGGGTAGAGGAGGAGGGAGATCTAGCTAGTGGGTGAGCTCCATTAATGGTGTCTTCAATGCAGGAGAGAGCTAACCCTTGGGGAAGAAAGAGAGGGGCTATTTATAGCCCCCACTCAAACTAGCCGTTTTTCTGCCCAAAATGCGACCAGCCCGGATTGCTCCGGATTTTTCCGGCCTCCCGGATTCGTCCGGACTGATTCCGGATTGCAACAGAGAAATTCACGTTGCAGTCGGAATCATCCGGACTAAATCCGGATTGCAACAGAGAAAATCCCGTTGCAGTCGGATTCGTCCGGACTCAGTCCGGACTCCCGGATTCACCCGGAATAATCTGGATTGCAACAGAGAAATTCGCGTTGCACTCGGACTCATCCGGACTGAATCCGGATTCCGGACTCCATCCGGAATAATCCGGATTGCACACTGAAATCCCTTTTCTGGCCCGGAAAGGTTCGTTGATCTTCGATTTCTTCACCATTTCTTTGACACTGTATACGTGCTGATTTAAGACCAAATCCTTTGACAAAGTAGCACATACGGTTAGTAACTTCTTCATGCTGTTAACAAACACACAAAACAGCGAGATATCGAGAATGCACTTTCAATCTCCCCCTTTTTGGTGTTTGATGACAACATAAAGATTTCACGGGGATAAAACAATATGAACTAAAAGAAATGGTGTCCAAAAAATAGATGGAGTTCTTCCTCGATGTGTGTCGTGAGTCACACTTCATAGGCTTTGCTCCCCCTATGTTTTACACACCAAGCCGTCTAAACAAGTTCATACAACATGCATAGATAAACATAGACATAATAGCACGCATGATAATAGTAGCATAACCGCGGGGTAGGGTGACACAATATGTCACGAGGTTCCACACAAATAGTACGAAGTTTCAAACGAAAGAAACGAAATAAAGATACCAGAGCACAAGCTTATAAGATCGAAATCAAAAGGCAAAAGACTTGTGCCCCAACCCTTGCAAAGCTCGTGGAATCCTAATATGGGACTCCTTCTCCCCCTTTGGCATCAAGACGCCAAAAAGGGAAGACGAGTCCAACTAACGACCCAAGAAATCACTCGTCATCTTCCTCTTCATCATCCTCGTCTTCTTCTTCTTCCTCCTCCGGCTCACGAGTACCATCACCACCAAGTCCAACAGAATCAAAGTCATCTTCAGCATACCCTGAATCCTCATCCTCAGCCTCATCAACATCATCAGCAGGAAGCACACCAAAGTAGAAGTCCTCGTCATGGATCTCAGGCATCTCAAATGGCACAAGGTCAGTGGGCTCAAGAGAAGGAGGATCATCAGGTATCTGAATCCCAGCAGCTCGACGGTCGGAGTTCTGAATGCGGCGGGTCTCCTTAGCCAACTCTCTTGCCTCATGAGCAATTGCCCTGGTGTCACTGCACATGTTGAACATAGCCTTGAAGAACTTGGCAATGCCACTGGGAGGACGCTGAGAGGCACTACCACCACTCGTGGAAGCAGAAGGAGTGGCCATAGGAGATTTGTACTTGGACCTAGTGTACTCCGAATCTCCACACCACGAATGAGAGAGGGAACCATCCTCTTCCCTTTGATCACGGGATAGGAATCCATGATCTCAACCCCAACCTTGTGATTGATGAAACTCTGAATCAGTTGACCATAAGTAGGCTTCCTCTTCTCACAGATCCCAAGGCACACCTCACGGTATATGAAGTCCATGACGTCAATCTTCCTCTGATTCTGAGGCCTAGTGATGAACATGAGATTCACCATGTAAGCCCTGATGGCAGACTTATCACCAACCTTGACCATAATGGTGTTGCGGAAGATCTTGGACAGCAGATTGTAGTAGGGATACATAGAAGAGTTGAAGGGCAGAGTCTTCCCCTGAGCATCAGGAGGATAGCAGAAAGCCAGGCTAGAGTTGTCAAACTCAGAATTTTCATGGATTTTGAAACCATGATTAGCATAAGTGAAGGTCCACCTGTATCCAAGAGCCTCAGCCCACTCACCCAAGTTGCTAGTGATCTTCTTGTCCCCAGTCATCCACGTCACAGAACGAGAGGCATCACCATGGGCATGGAAAGTGCAGTAGAACTGGGCAATACTCACACTCAATGTCTAGAAGAGGAATCGGACCCATCTTAGTAAGGCAACCATGCACATGACGGAGATCACTGTATTTGTGCGATTTATAGAAATCCATGTCAATCTGGGACTGCTTGCAGACAATGGGACGAGCAACTGAGTAAAACTCTTCCCAACACTTCAGCTGAAGGTTGGTCCAGAAACGAGGATCATCACAGGTGGTGGCAAGAAAACGGTATGGATTCTTCCTCTTGATATGCTTCCACTGAGTGATAGAGCAACCAGCAAGGTCTAGTGTGGGAACCCTCTCCTCCTGATCATCACGGTTACCACCCCCACGAGTTGTGCACCCCCTGACGGGACGAGCACCCCTTCCAGCCAACTGCTTCCTCTTGGTACCGGGTCTTGAGCTATCACCTGTGAATAGAGGACATAGGAACAACAGAAGATAAGTGCATATGCCAAACGGTAACAAAAGGAACTCTAACGGTTTGAAAACAGTGCAAAATCTCATAATTTCTGACAGCATCCGGACAGATTCCGGAGGCCCGGAAAAATCCGACCGGGTCGGACTGGTCCGGATGGAATCCGGGCTCCTCGATCTAACTCGCGAGAATGCCCAAAAACTCGAAATTTTGACTCAAAACTGTTCCAAACGATTAGGGGTACCAAAGGGATGATCCTAGAGGTGTTCTAAGTGCTGGAACATCATGGGATTGGCACGATATTTGAGATGGATCTAAGTCTAGATTGTGATGTGGTTAGACTAGATCTACGAATCCATGGCATCTAGGTATGGATTGGCATCAAGAACATGTTGATAGAACTTGGATCTAGATCAAACCCTAGGTGAGATTTCATCTAGAACCAAAAATAACCAACAAAAACGTAAAAGAAGAGATGTCGAACATAATACCTTCCATGGGGAGGTCCTTGACCGAAGGAAGGATCAAACAATCCTCCCTAGGGGCAACGGGGATGAAAACCTCGGATTTTGGTGGCTAGGGCACGAGAGGGGTGGAAAGAGTGGAAAGAAAACTGCCTCCCGTGCGTGTGGGGGTATTTATAGGAAAAACTGTCTCATCCGGAATGGCCCGGAAAAATCCGGCCGTCGGACAAATCCGACCTACTCGGAAAAATCAGGGTTTGGTCCGGAATGAGTCCGGGACAGGCCAGAAAATGCCAAACCATTCCAAAAAGACAGTTTTGACAAGCTGGGAAAGATGTGTTGATGTGTGGAGTAAGGAATATGCTTTAGATGAACATGAGAGAGGACAAATAGAGCAAAACACAAGGGGTTAGGTTTCCTAGTCTTACTTCTCGGGGGGAAAGCAAACAAGATCGAAATAGCAACGAGAAGTAGTATTCGGAAGGATAACACAATAAACCACAAGATATCCAACTAAGAACCAACTCTTCCTATGAGAAGAGGTTGGTGGCTAAGCCACCATGTAAGAGTTCATGGTATGCAACCGCGAAGATATATCTTGGGGGCATTGCCAATACTCAACATTGAAGCTCACAATTCAACATTAGAAATAGAGAGATAACAATGAAATTTTTGCTTTGGGCATAATGGGGGGAGGGAGAATCCAATATGTTACGATAGCACTCCCCCTATGTCCATGCCTACACCTAAGCTCAAACACGTTTCATCTATAGGGGTGTGTGCAAGATCTTTAAGTCAAACTCCTAGAATGAATCACATTTAGTTCATTCCTCAAGAACAAGAATCTTGCATCATCAAGTGGCTTCGTGAAAATATCCGCAAGATTGTCCTTTGTGGGCACATAAGATAGTGCAATGTCTCCTCTTGCCACATGGTCACGGATGAAGTGGTGGCGGATCTCAATGTGTTTGGTCCTTGTATGTTGCACCGGATTGTATGCAATTTTGATGGCACTTTCATTGTCACACAAAAGAGGCACCTTATCCAAATGAACTCCATATTCCTTGAGAGTTTGCCTCATCCATAACAATTGAGTGCATGCACTTGCGGCGGCAACATACTCGGCTTCGGCGGTGGAGAGAGATATGCAATTTTGCTTCTTGGAGGACCAACTCACTAGGGACCTACCAAGAAATTGGCTAGCCCCAGAAGTAGACTTCCTATCATCTTGATCACCTGCCAAATCGGAATCCGTATATCCATTGGGAGAAAATTGTGCCCCCTTTGGGTACCACAAACCAAATCTTGGGGTATGAACCAAATAACGAAAGATCCTATGGACCGCCATCAAATGGCTATCCTTAGGAGCCGCTTGATACCTTGCACACACACCTACACTCAAAACGATATCGGGCCTAGATGCACAAAGATAGAGCAAAGAACCAATCATAGAACGATAAAGCTTTTGATCCACATCCTTACTCACTTTTGGATTACGAGATAGGTGGCACTTGACTTTCATAGGGGATGTCTTGATCTTAGCATCTTGGAAATTAAACCTCTTGATCATATCTTGGGTATAGTTGGCTTGAGAAATGAAAGTCCCACGGGCCAATTGCTTGATCTCAAAGCCAAGGAAGAATTTAAGCTCTCCCATCATAGACATCTCGAACCTGTCAGTCATAAGCTTAGAGAACTCATTATTGAAAGCTTGGTTAGTTGAGACAAAGATGATATCGTCCACATATAGTTGGCATATGAAAAGCTCTCCCTTTACTATCTTGGTGAAGAGAGTGGGGTCAATCTTCCCAACTTTGAAACCACGATCATCTAAAAACTCCCTAAGGTGCTCATACCAAGCACGAGGTGCTTGTTTGAGACCATAGAGAGCCTTGTCAAGTTTGTAAACGTGGTTAGGAAAGTTGAGATTCTCGAACCCCGGATGTTGCTTAACATATACCTCCTCTTTTAGTGGACCATTCAAGAAAGCACTTTTCACATCCATTTGTTGCAATTTGAAATTATGATCGGATGCATAAGCAAGGAGGATACGGATGGACTCGAGGCGAGCCACGGGTGCGTAGGTTTCATAAAAGTCAATGCCTTCAACTTGGGTGTAACCTTGAGCAACCAATCTTGCCTTGTTCCTAATGACAATGCCATGCTCATCTTGCTTGTTCTTGAAAATCCACTTAGTGCCAATAACATTGTGGCAATCTTTGGGCTTCTCAACCAATCTCCAAACTTTGTTGCGCTCAAAGTTATTAAGCTCATCAAGCATAGCTTCAACCCAATCGGAGTCCTCAAGAGCTTCATACACTTTCTTAGGCTCCACCATAGAGATATGAGCTTGATGTTCACAAAAATGAGCCAATTGCCTTCTTGTGGATCTTCTAGTTTGAACATCCTCCAAGACCTTGTTTTCTTGGGCATCAATATGCTTCAAAGCCCTTCTTATCCTTTTGATGCGACGGGCTTCGATCTCCTCATTATTGCGAGGAGGGATCACTTGATCATCTTGATCATTTGGGTCCCCATCTTGACCAACTTGGCCTTGATCATCATCATCATCATCATCAACAATATCTTCAACACTTGCTTCAACTTGAGGAGAAGATGAAGAGGATGGTAGATCTTGGCCTTGATCTTGACTCGCATTAGTGAGAGGAGTGGGTACGACTTGCAGAGTCACTTGATCAATGAGAGGAGGGTCTTGAATGGTTAGGTGTAATAGTTGGCTCCTTGGCTTAATCTTCTATTGTAGAGGAGGGCTCCACTTGAGTAGAGCATAGTCCTTATCGAGTCGCCATAAGGTGTCCCTCGCTGGGGCGGAAAAATCCCACACCCATCCTTCCTATGGCTTCTTGAGGCATTTCAACATCTACATTAGAAACATGGAATTGCGCCACTTGGGAGCCATCATTTTCCTCGAAAACCACACTACAAGATTCTATGACAATCCGTGAGACTTTGTCATAGACTCTATAAGTGTGGGATTCGGCACCGTAACCAACAAAAATACCCTCAATAGTTTTGGATTGAAATTTAGACAACCTAATAGCCTTGATCAAATAGAAGCACTTACAACTCAATACACGGAAGTAGGAGACGTTGGGCTTGTTGCCGGTGAGGATCTCATATGGGGTCTTGTCCAAGCCTTTGCGGATGTAGAGGCGGTTGGAGGAGTGGCATGCGGTGGATATGGCCTCGGCCCATAAATATTGGGGAGAAGAGTACTCCGCCAACATGGTCCTTGCCATATCCAAGAGGGTGCGATTCTTCCTTTCGGCAACACCATTTTGTTGAGGAGTGTAAGTGGCGGAGTATTGATGACGAATGCCTTCTTCACTAAGAAATTCATTCAATGTATAGTTCTTGAACTCCGAGCCATTATCACTCCTAATAGCCATAATTTGCACATTGTGTTGACATTGCACTTCGTTGGAGAAATCGATGATGGTTTGTTGAGTTTCACTCTTGCACTTGAAGAAATAAACCCAAGTGTATCTTGAATAATCATCGACAATCACCAAGCAATACTTCTTGCCACCAAGACTTGCCTCGGGCACGACACCAAAGAGATCAACATGGAGAAGCTCCAAGATCCTCTTCGATGAGATAATAGTCTTGGCCTTGTGCACGGTGTCATGCATCTTCCCTTCAACACACGACCTACAAACGCGATCCTTTTCAAAGGAAACATTTTCTTTTAGTCCGACAATAAGGCCACCTTTGTGAAGACTTTGCAAAGTTCTCATGTTGACATGGGATAGGCGGCGATGCCACAACCATCCCAAGTCCGCCTTCCCGAAAAGAAACATTGCTTGAGAGTTGGTTGACTTCGAAAAGTCCACCACGAACAACTCATTTTCAACATGTCCCACGTGAGGGACGTCAAGAGTCTAGCTCCTCAAAAGGACCACAATATCACCATCGAAAAAGACGGAAAAACCCATCTTTCCAAGAGAGCGGACGAAAAGTAAATTGTAAACAAGGGATTCGACAAGCATGACGTTCACGATAGTTATATCGGGATCCACCACAACCTTGCCGAACCCGGATACCTTAGACTTGGACGAGTCTCCATAAGTGACGGTTGCTTGGATGTCATTTGGTCGCAACTCCGTCACAAGCTCTTTGCTTCCGGTCATATGATTAGTGCATCCACTATCGATAATCCATTTAGTCCCACAAGAAGCATAGCCCTGCAAGAGATCATTGACTATAGTTAGGACCCGAGATGGGTCCCTTCATATTAGCAACAAGGGTCTTTGGAACCCAAATAGTATAGTCAATGAAACCCTCAATAGGACCAACATATTTAGCTTGCACAACACCATAATAATCAACATATAAGAAATGGTGTGGATTGTTAGTTCCCGCAGACGTGCTACGAGTAGTGTTGTCCCTCATGACACTACTACTCGAGGCAATGTTGTTAGCTTGAGCGGGTGTGCTAGGAGTAGTGTTATCCCTAATGACAACACCACTCGAAGCACCATTGTTGGTCTTCTTATTGCTCTTCTTCTTCTTGGCTACATAGCCTAGACCTTGCTTGCCCACTTGTTACCTTGGTGCACTCAATTGTGGTCTAGCAATGACCGCATTAGAGTTAGGGGCAACCACTTGTGGGGAAGGGGTCACAAACTTCACAACTTGTGGGTCTTTACCCTTGAGCCTTGCTAGCTCATTCTTCAACCTAGCATTTTCCTCAATAATATTTGCATGATCACACGAAGAAGTAGAGGTGCTAGCATTGTTAGTTTGATTAAGTTGAGTTTGAAGTTGTTCATGCAACTCTTTGAGGGATGAGTGTTGGCTTTTCAAAGCTTTGTGAGACTCGGTTAGCTTTTCAAACTCCTCGGTTAGTTTACCATGACCAACCCCAAACTCGACCTTATCCTTTTTAGCCTTTTTATATTTAGCAATAGCAAGATCACGTTCCTTAGTGATGTTTGAGACAAGTTCATTATGAGTTAATTCAATAGATTCAAGTTCACCCTCTAGAGAAACTCTACCATCATGCTCTTCCTCAAGAGTCACAGAGAGAGATGCAATTTCATCTGCATCCCTTCTCTCAACCTCACCTTTCTTCTCAAGAGCATCTTGGGCCTCTCCCAATTGCCTCATGATACTCAACGTACTTCTTGGTCTCCCATTGCATGTTAGACATAAAGTGGTCCAAGGAGACCCTTTCTTCTTCTCCTCTAAGACTAGCAAGATGTTCTAGTTCACTAGGGGTCTTAGAGTTGGGGGAAAGTGATACCTCCGTGGCCTTAGCCATGAAGCACTTGGCATTGCGTTGAGGGAGATCGTCATTGGGGGATTCGAAGAGCGATAAAGATGATGGAGTAGAAGCAATAGCTAGAGCGCCCCCTTCACTTGTGGTTTCTTCTTCTTCATCACTCCGGAATCATACTCCTCTTGAGTAAAGAGCACAAACTTGGTGGGAGACTTCTTGTTGAAAGGCTTCTTCTTGAAGTGAGGTTTCTTGTACTCAACCTTGGACTTGTCCTTGCGAATGAGCTTGCCACTACGGAGCTCTCTATTCTCATAAGGGCACTCCGCAATGAAGTGATGCTTATCTTGACAATTGAAGCAAGACCTCACTTTTTTAGCCCCATCATTTCCATAGCGAGACCTTGTCTTCTCCTCAACAAATTTCTTGCCCTTGGGAGGATTGCTCCAAAACTTTGCACGGTGAGAGCAATGAGATCCTTTAGAACGGGATCATAGTCTTGTTCCTTCAAAGGAGGCAATACCTCATATCCATCTTCCTCATTCTCAACCTCTCTTGACAAAGCCTTGGCCTTCAAAGCAACGGATGCTCCTTGATGCATTCCAATGGTCCTAGCACGGTTGTCAAGCGCATTCTTGGTTTGCACTTTGTAGGAGCACAATTCTTGCATCACTTGAGTTGAGGTCATGGAGGAGAAATCATGTCTTCCTTGAATGTTCTTCAAGTCCGTGCCCTCAAATGGCATCACGGCAATCATGTACTTTCTCTTGATCCAAGCATCGTCAATATACTTGGCGCCCGCACTAGAGAAGGCGGTGGCAAGAGTTTTGAGTCTTCGATACATGTCAACATGATCTTCTCCATCACGCATGAAAAATCCTTCGGCCTCATTGGTCAAGGCGTCATACCGATTTCTTTGCATGCTCTCATTCCCAACGAACATGATGACTAGTGCATCCCATGTTTCTTTGGCGGTGGAGAAGTGTTGAAGATGCGGCATGTGGTTGGGACCCACGGCTTGTTGAAGAATGGACAAGGCGGTGTAGCTGAGTTGGCAATCTACGGCCTCTCTTCTTGTGAGATTCTTGGGATAAAATGGCTTGTATCCGTCATGAGTGATCCTCCAAAGATCTATACAAGAAGAGTTCAAGTGAGTCTCCATGTAGTATTTCCATTCACGAAAAGAAAAAGCATCAATTTTAGGTGGATCTCCTCTAGGGATTATATGGGGATGAGGAACGGGAGGATCGGGAGAATAACTTCCGGGAACGGCATGAAATCCTCCACCTCCTTCCGTACCCGACTTAGCGGATTGTTCGGCGGAAGCATTTTTATGTGGATCAGCATCTACCCCTTTCTTGGCACCCTCTGGTTCTTCCAGAAGGGATGAGTCGACTACCTCCGGTGCTTTGGCTTTGAGGAGTTGTGTCATGAGTTGACGCAAATCATCAAATTTAGTGTCTATGGATGAGGTCAATGAATTTCTCAAAGCATTGAGATCATCCAGGGTCACATTGCCATCGGACGGAGCGTCAACTAAATCATCTCCCATAATTAAAATCTTAGGCGGTTAAGCCCGATAGAAGAGCCGAGGCTCTGATACCAATTGAAAGTAAAGTATGGGCACCTAGAGGGGGGTGAATAGGTGCTACGACCAATTTTATTTTTTCTTAAGGTTTAGGCTTAACAAGAAGGTAAATTCTCTAGATAGTGCAACTAAGGGTGAATTTACCTATATGACAAGGCAAGCAATTAATGCAACTATGACAACAATTAATACAACAAGTACTACAATCAAAGCTACAAGTATGAGTAAGTAAAGGGGGAGGAACGAGGTAACCGATGGAAGCACACGGAGACACGATGGATTTCCGAGTTCCTCCTTTTAGGGGAGTACGTCTCGTTGGAGGGGTGTGAGCTCGCCACGAAGGCCTACTCAACGCCACAAAGGCCTCACCCTATTCTCCGATGAACTTGCGCCACGAAGGCCTAGTTCACCTCTCACTATTGAACCCCTTTGAGGCGGGGATCGAATCCTTTACAAACACTTGGGGCACACACACACAACTTAATTGGGGGCTCCCAGCTCTTCTTGAATCACCACTAGAACAAGAAGCTTAGGTTCTCCACAAGAGGAAACCCTAAGCAAAGATCTCTCAAGCAAATGAGAGGGAAATGGAAATCCGGTTGGTGAAGATGTAGATCCGGTGGTCCTCCTTCAATCCTCAAAGAATCAACGAGTTTGGGTGGAGGAGGAGGGAGATCTAGCTAGTGGGTGAGCTCCATTAATGGTGTCTTCAATGCAGGAGAGAGCTAACCCTTGGGGAAGAAAGAGAGGGGCTATTTATAGACCCCACTCAAACTAGCCGTTTTTCTGCCCAAAATGCGACCAGCCCGGATTGCTCCGGATTTTTCTGGCCTCCCGGATTCGTCCGGACTGATTCCGTATTGCAATAGAGAAATTCAAGTTGCAGTCGGAATCATCCGGACTGAATCCGGATTGCAACAGAGAAAATCCCGTTGCAGTCGGATTCGTCCGGACTCAGTCCGGACTCCCGGATTCACCCGGAATAATCCGGATTACAACAGAGAAATTCGCGTTGCACTCGGACTCATCCGGACTGAATCCGGATTCCGGACTCCATCCGGAATAATCCGGATTGCACACTGAAATCCCTTTTCTGGCCCAGAAAGGTTCGTTGATCTTCGATTTCTTCACCATTTCTTTGACACCGTATACGTGATGATTTAAGACCAAATCCTTTGACAAAGTAGCACATACGGTTAGTAACTTCTTCATGTTGTTAACAAACACACAAAACAGCGAGATAACGAGAATGCACTTTCATTAGGGTTTTCCATCCGGGGGCTTAAATAGGACAAAGGGAAAAGGTGGTGGAGTTCCAGGGGCCCCACACCCATAGGTGGCGCAGCCAGGGGGACCCGTGCCACCCTATGGTCTGGCCCCCCTGTTGCCCCTCTTCGACTCCTCTTCGGTCTTCTGGATGCTTCCAGGGAAAATAGGACTTTCGGGCTTCAAACTTTCCAATTCCGAGAATATTTCCATAACAACTTTTCTGAAACTAAAAACAACAGAAAATAGGGAACTGACTTTGTGGCATCTTGTCAATTGGTTAGTCCGGAACATCGATAAAAATTACATAAAGAAGGGAGAAAACATGTAGCAATTGGCATAATATCATCATGGAGCATCGCAAATTAGGGATACATTTATGACGTATCACGTATCAACTCCCCCCAAGCTTAGACCTCGCTTGTCCCCAAGCGAAACTGAATTCGGTAAACATGACCACATGTTTATGGAGTGAGGTGTCGATAAAATAAAATACGGACAAGAGGCATCACATCTAAATAGAACCAGTCATTTTAGACATCAACTCCCTCTCATATAATTAAACTTGAAACAAGTAAAGTAACAATAAAGGTGCAAAAAGTAAATCACAATTGGTAAAGGCAAACTTCGTTCTATGTCAGAGAACAATTAACAGTGTACTTATCTTTCGATCAGAGTCTTTTATACTAGAGTTATATTGTTGAGTTTATCATGCTCAATTATAACGGTCTCTTTGCAAACATTGGTAACTTTCAAATTGGTATTTAAACAGTGAAAAGCATTTGCAGAAACAAAGAAGAATAAAGAACATGATTGAGTAAATCAACATGTAGCTGGATGAATCACAAGAACTCAAATGCTTTCTTACACATAAGGAAGTAGGTTTACTGACTCAACATAAATGTAAAAGATAGGACCTTCGCAGAGGGAAGCATTGAACACTCATGTGCTAGAGCTTTTATTTTGTAAAACAGAGGTATAAAATTGTTTGACACTCCTCCCAACCTTTCTTACACAAACCATGGCTAACCGAATCCTCGGGTGCCTGCCAAAAATGACAAGCCGTGGAGGAGTTTCTAAATTTTTAGAGGTGTATGTTTATGTCAACGAATGTCAAACAGAAAATACAGTACGTCACAAGCCAACTAGACTTCACAAGAGCGGCTCCCGTAGAAGGACGCAACTGGTATAGAAGATCATCCCTCTTTCTCTTTTGTTTACACAATTATGCTTTGACTAATGAATCAGGGGCAAAAAGAGTGAAGAGAATTTGTATTATTGTTTGGGGCTAGGAACCCCGCTGCCAGCTCTTCTAGCATTTGGATAAGCGGATGAAGCCACTAGTCCAGGGTGTGAAATCCAATCAACAAGTGAGATAAAGATTCTCTATTTGCGTTCTCGTGAACTAAAATAGGAGCACAAAACATGTGTAAATTTTGAAGGTTTAAAGGTAGCACACAAGCTATTGAGTGGCGGTGAAATACCACATATAGGTAGGTATGGTGGACACAAATGGAAAGATTTTGGGCTCAAGGTTTGGATGCACGAGAAGCATTCCCTCTCGGTACAGGTTTTTGGCTAGCAAGGTTGGGTAGCAAGCATGATAATTGAAGCAAAACAAACAAACATATATGGTAAAGCCAATAATGCAATATTACTTGAAGGTGCAAAAAAACTTATTTGAGAATACTAAGGTTATGGGCTAACAAAGAAGAAAGATCATGGAATAATATATCTACATGCAACTCCCTCTTTTCTACTTAAGTCTCAACGAATTGTTGCTACTGACCAATGCTAACTTTGTCAAAACCAACTAGATTATCTAGAAGCTCTAACATTGATACAAATACTAATAAAAAGATCAATGACATAACAAAAATTGCAAACTAAAATAAAGTGAAACAAGTAGATGATGAAACTTCTCTTTAATATTTCATTACGACAACTCAACCCAAGGGATCCAACGATAACAACCTAAGGAGAAACACTTCCATACTGCAAACCATACTATATGATATTTCCTCTACTCATGATATGACTTTACTAAAAGGGTAAAAAGGGTGAAAGATAAAAGGTGATACCATGGCACTACCCCAAGTTTGGAAAAGCCAAGGGGATGCCAATACCAATGACAAATCAATTATTCGGTGGTGGTGGTGAATCCTTCTCGATGAGCTTATCAATTGATTTATTCAGATCTTCAAGTGCGAAAATAAGCATACGTATCGCCTCCGTATTGTGATCAATACGGTTTGCGTGCTTGTCAGACGGTGAGTTCCAGCCATCAAGATTCTTCGCCCACACTTACTTAGGTTGAGAGATCTCTCTATCTGCATGGTTAGAATGGTCCATTCCAGCAAGAAGGCAACCTTGACTCGGGTACCCTAATATATTGATATTCATGAATAAAAGTATGGAAAGATCTCTTAATACTTGAAAGTGGAATATCTGGGGATAAAACACGACATCGGTCCCTCCATCTAGTGTTCTTCCTCTCCATTTGCTTGCGAGGTTTTGCAATCACTCCAATTCTTGCGATGGTGGCATGTGGATGTACTCGTGGGTTTTCTTCTACATCTCCTTCAGCTCCACTCTCGATCTCCTCCTCCGGCTCCCGGTCTTGGAGATCATCTTCCTTCGGTCGCTTCCCCTTGTTGTTGTTGGTGCAGACCATGATGCTTCTAAAACTGAAAACAGATCATGGCAGAAACAGCTCGAAACAGAAACACGACGAGAAAATGATATAAGGACCTCGAGGGATCCTGGGGGGTTATATAGCAAAAATATGCGTAACAAAAGGAAAGTCCAGGTTGAAAACGAGTCGGAGAGGGGCTTCGAGGCACCCACACCATAGGGTGCGCGGCCAGGGGTGGGCCCGCGCCCCCTCATGGTGTGGTGCCTTCGCGCACCTTCTCCAACTCCTCTTCGGCTCGGTATTTTTTTTATTTTCCAAAAATCAATAACCTATAACCGAAAAGGTAGTTCGCGAACTTTTTCTTAACACAACTGTTACCTATTCCAAAACAGACTTTGCAGATTCTCGAATCTCCCCCCTAATGAAATTCTCTGGAGTCATTACTTGAATAACATCCACATCTTCATCATAGGAATCCGAAGAAATATAATGTTTGAGTCTTTGTCCATTTACCACTTGTGTATTGTTATCTTTGAGGGAAGCAATTTTGATTGCACCCGAGCGATACACTTCTTCAATAATATAAGGTCCTTCCCATCGGGAGAGTAATTTTCCTGCAAAAAATCTGAGACGAGACCGATACAATAGAACTTTCTCACCAACATGAAAATCTCTTTTAAGGATTCTTTTATCATGCCATTGTTTAACTTTCTCTTTAAAGAGCTTGGAATTTTCATAAGCTTCACATCTCCATTCATCTAAATGATTCAAATAAAGCATTCTTTTCTTACCAGCAAGTTTAAAATCTTTGTTTAATTCTTTCACTGCCCAATAAGCTTTGTGTTCTAATTCTAAAGGCGGGTGGCAAGCTTTTCCATAAACTATTTTATAGGGAGACATACCCATAGGATTTTTATAAGAAGTTCTATAAGCCCATAAAGCATCATTCAACTTATCTGACCAATTCTTCTTAGATTTATTAACAGTCTTTTGAAAGATAGATTTAATTTCTCTATTTGATAATTCTACTTGCCCACTGGTTTGAGGATGATAAGGTGAGGCAATTCTATGATTAACATCATATTTACCAAGGTTTTTTTTCTAAAACCACCATGAATAAAATGAGAACCTCCGTCAGTCATAAGATATCTAGGCACACCAAACCTAGGAAAATAACATCTTTAAGCATTTTATAGAGGTCTCACCATCAACACTTTTAGTTGGTATAGCTTCTACCCACTTAGTAACATAATCAACAGCAACAAGAATATGAGTATAACCATTCGAAGGAGGAAAATGACCCATAAAGTCAAATCCCCAACAATCAAAAGGTTCAATAACAAGAGAATAACTCATAGGCATTTGATTACGTCTAGAAATATTACCTACTCTTTGACATTCATCACAAGATAAAATAAATTTACGTGCATCTTTAAAGAGGGTAGGCCAATAGAAACCTGATTGTAGAACATTCGGTGCAGTTCTATCTCCAGCGTGATGTCCTCCATAAGCACTACTATGACACTTCTTCAATATTTCCCGTTGTTCATAATCTGGTACACATCTTCTCATAATACCATCTACTCCTTGTTTATATAAACGTGGGTCATCCCAAAAATAATGCCTCAAATCATAGAACAATTTTCTTCTTTCTTGATCTGTAAATGTTGGAGGCAAATACTTTGAAACAATAAAGTTAGCATAATCAGCATACCATGGACTATCTTGGGATTTTAACTTTATTGCAGCGAGTTGTTCATTTGAAAAACTATCATTAACAGGAATAGGATCAAAAGTAATGTTTTCCAATCTAGACAAGTTATCAGCAACAGGATTTTCAGCACCCTTCCTATCCACAATATGCAAATCAAACTCTTGTAAAAGCAACACCCATCTAATAAGCCTAGGCTTAGCATCTTTCTTTTCCATAAGGTATCTAATTGTCGCATGATCAGTATGAATAGTAACCTTTTAATCAACAATATAAGGCCTAAACTTATCACATACAAAAACTACAACTAAGAACTCTTTTTCAGTAGTAGCATATTTCTTTTGATCAGCATCAAGAGTCTTACTAGCATAATGAATAACATTCAACTTCTTATCTATGCGTTGTCCAAGAATAACACCTAAATCAAAATCACTAGCATCACACATAATTTCAAAAGGTAAATTACAATCATGTGGTTGAACAATAGGAGCAGTAGTTAAAGCCTTCTTTAAAGTTTCAAAAGCTTCAGTACAATCATCCTCAAAAAAAATGGTACATCTTTTTCAAGAAGATTAGTAAGAGGCTTTGATATTTTAGAGAAATCTTTAATAAACCTCCTATAAAAACCAGCATGACCAAGAACACTACGAATACCTTTAACATCCCTGGGACAAGGCATTTTCTCTATTGCTTCCACTTTAGCTCTGTCAACTTCAATACCTCTTTCAGAAATTTTATGTCCAAGAGCAATTCCTTCATTCGCCATAAAGTGGCATTTCTCCCAATTAAGAACAAGATTAGTTTCTTCACATCTCTGCAAAACTTTATCAAGGTTGTGCAAACAATTATCAAAAGAAGTTCCATAGACGGAGAAATCGTCCATGAATACTTCCACAATTTCTTAAAAAAACATGAAAAATAGCAGACATGCATCTTTGAAAAGTAGCAGGAGCATTGCACAAACCAAAAGGCATACGTCTATAAGCATAAGTACCATAAGGACAAGTAAAGGTTGTTTTCTCTTTATCTAGCTTCCTAACAGCAATTTGACAAAACCCAGAATAACCATCAAGAAAGCAAAATTGAGTTTTCTTAGACAACTTCTCTAACATTTGATCAATAAAGGGCAAAGGATAACGATCTTTCTTAGTAACTTTATTAACCTTTCCAAAAATCAATACACATTCTATAACCAACTACTACCCTTTGCGGAATGAGCTCATTGTTTTCATTAGGCACAATAGTCATTCCTCCCTTCTTAGGGACACAATGCACAAGGCTCACCCATCTACTATCAGAAATAGGAAAAATAATACCAGCATCAAGAAGTTTTAATACCTCATTTCTTACCACTTCCTTCATCTTAGGAATTAAAGGGCGTTGATTATCAACTACTGGCTTTGCATCAGGTTCAATATTAATAGCATGCTGACATATAGTAGGAGAAATTCCCTTCAAATCATCAAGAGTATATCCAATAGCTCCACGGCGTTCCTTCAAAATTCCCAATAATCTTTCCTCTTCTTCACCTGAAAGTTTAACACTAATAATAACATGATATATTTTCTTATCGTCAAGATAAGCATATTTAAGATCATCAGATAGAGGTTTTAAATCAAAGACAAGATCCTCCTTGGGTAGTAATGTTGTACCCAAGTCTTCCACAGGTAAATTATGTTTCAGTATCACCGGTTGACGAAGAAGAATATCGTCAATCTCATTTCTCTCTTCCATAAAGAGATCATTTTCGTGGTCCTCCATATATTGCTGCAAAGCATTGTTAGGAGCAACAGCAATAGAATCAAGTTGTTCAACTTTAAAATTCTCATCAGGCAATTTAGATTCATAAGGTGCTCTAGCAAATTTGGAGAAATTAAACTCATAAGATTTTCCATCAAATTTGATCAAAATCTTCTCTCTTTTACAATCTATAATAGCACCACAAGTGTTCAAGAAAGGTCTACCAAAAATAATAGGACAAGTCTTACTAGCATCCCTACCAAGTACTAGAAAATCAGTGGGGTATTTAGTATTACCACACAAAACTTCCACATCTCTAACAATACGAATCGGAAAAACAGTTTCTCTATTAGCAAGCTGAATAACCACATCAATATCTTCAAGCTCACAAGAACCAATTTCATGCATAATTTCTCTATAAATCTCATAAGGTATAGCACTAGAGCTAGCACCAATATCACACAAACCATAATAGCAATGATCACCAATCTTAACAGAAAGCACAGGAACACTAGTTTTCTTACGTCTATGAGGATGGGAAACAATATTGGAAGCATCCTCACAGGAGACAATGTGTTCATCCTCCACATTTCCACAAACAAGATCTTTCACTATTGCTACAACATGTTCAACAGTTATTTGTTCATCAAGTTCAATAGATTTCTTATTACTCTTATTAACCACACAAGCCACCATAGAGTGTTCTTTCACCTTAGCAGGGAAAGGCATTTTTTCAACATATGGCTCAGGAACAACAGAATTAACAACATGCAATTATATATTACTAGCAGAAACAATATATTTATAAGGTGGATGGTACTTGTGCTAATTATTTTTAGGAATATCAAGATAGGAGGCAAAAGCTTTAAGACGGTTTGCAAAAAATTGAGAATCAAGACCACAAACAACACTAACATCATAGAAATCATTGGTTCCCATCAAAAATTTAATGCATTCATAATCATAATTTATACCTCACTTTCTACCTTTGTCGTTCTCCCATCCTTCAGTGTTTTCTTGAATACGATCAAGAAGATCCCATTTAGCTTCTTCCTTCATATGTGTGAATGATCTAGAATAAGAAGCATCCAATAAATCCTTATCATGAAGAGAAAGCCTTGCATAAAAATTATTGATAACAATATTTATCGAGAGTTCATGAACGGGACATTTAAGCATTAATAACTTAATTCTCCCCCACGCTTGGGCAATACTCTCTCCCTCATGAGGCTAGAAATTATAGATTTGATTTCGGTCTTTATGAATCTCACTAGGAGGATAGAATTTAGAATAAAAGAGAGGAACAATTTCCTCCCATCCAATAGAATCACCATTCTTCAGTAATTTGAACCATTCAGTGGCTCTTCCTTTCAGCGATAAGGAAAGTAATTTCCTTTTAACTTGATCCATTGCAATACCTGCACACCTAAATAACTCGCATAATTCATGTATAAAGAGCAAATGATCACCGGAATGGACAGTTACATCATCGTAATAGCAGTTATCCATAACACGTCCAACAATTTTCATAGGTATTTTATAAGGATCTAATTCAGCAGAAGACGGGTTACCAAGTACCCTAGTAGCAACGGTAGAAGTACCCCTAAACAGAGAACCAAAAGTATTATCCATAATGAAATAAAACAACAGACAAAAATAAAAACAACACTCATAGTAAAAGTTTCTCTTACCAATTCCACTTACCAATAACGATTCACTCCCCGACAACGGCGCTAAAAAATAGTCTTGATGACCCACAAGTATATGGGGTGTATCGTAGTACTTTCGATAAATAAGAGTGTCAAACCCAACGAGGAGCAGAAGGTGTTGACAAGCAGGTTGGATAGAGGATTCACTGTAAACACTAGCGAACGGGTTTTTGGAGGTTTTTGATATAACAGATATATAAAGTGCGGTAAATAATATTGCAGCGAGTGTCCCAATCCTTTTGAGAGCAAAGGACAAGCCGGTTGTATTACTTATGACTACCAAACGTTCTTGAGGACACATGGGAATTTCGTCAAGTGCTTTCGCTTCATTACGGTTGATTAATATCCATTGGTTCGTGAAGTGTTGTGTGGGTGAACCTATGCTAATGAACCGCCCAACTAGGACTAATACATACTTGTGATTATACCCCTCGTAAGCATACACAAATACAAGAAAGTAATTAAGATAAAACTAACCACAACCTTAAAACTTTGGGATTCTACGCTCCCTTGTGCATTGGTTTCTTAACGGGGGTTTAGGTTTCTGTCACTCCGACAACCGCACAATTAGTATCCAAATACACAATGCATCCTCCTAGGCCCATAAAGGTGAAGTATCATGTAGTCGACGTTCACATGACACCACTAGAAGAATAGCACCACAACTTAAATACCGAACCACGAGATATTACTTCAATATAACTTCACTACTAACATCATGACTTCTCTGATGTCCTCAAGAACTAAACGAAATGATTATGGATCATAATCAGAGGTGATATAATGGATGATAACAATCTGGTCATAAAGTGCTAACACCGATAAATCTCACAAGCATCAACTACTAACAAGTAATCCACACCGGCAGAGAGATCTAATGTAAAACAATAATTGAGGACCCTAATTGTTACAGCGGGATGAAGGTGGATGATGAGGGTGATGGTGTTGGTGGTGATGATGATGATCATGACGATCTTGATGATGCCCAGAGCGATGACGGTGACGATGGTGGTGATTCCCCCTCTCCGGCGAGGAATTTCCCCGGCAGATTTCTCCCTGCCAGAGAGATTTTCTCTCTCGGGTGTTTTCGCCTCGAGGCGGCGGCAGGATAGTTCTTCGATGATGGTCCGGCGCTTAGGGTTCCCAGGGGGTCAAGTGCGAGAAATATGTCGACCAGAGGTGGGCCAGGGTGGCCACACCATGTGGCGGCGCGGTCAAGGGGCGCCACCCCATGGTGTGGCCCCCTGGTGGCCCTCCTCCGGCTCTCCTCGTGGCTGGCTCCCTCTTCTGAACTTCTAAGATACCTATGGTGTCCCCCTCTTCTTCTGATCTTCTGAAATAGGGCATCTCGATGGTGTTTTTCCATTAGAATTCTGGTCCCGGTGTTTATTCTCCAAAAATTATGAAACATGCAAAATAAGATAAAAATAACATAAGGGATGCATCATGGCGAGAGGTCCATGAAATATATCGACGAATAACAGAACATAACAACATAAAACGGTGATGAAAAATGGACGTATCATACCGCCGCTCTCCATGCGAGAGCGCCTCCCTGCTAGGGGGAGCGCTCACCATCTACTCACTCCACGTGCCTCCACGGGGCCGTGGAGACGTACCCATGTGGGGACCCCGTGACCCACGGTAAAAACAACGTCAGAACCTCTCTCTGTGAGGGTCTTGTGGACTTCTCGCCAGGCGGGCCACATAATCGCGGGAGCTTCTACCCACACAAGTGGGAGCCCCGTTCCGACGGGGAAAACTTTTGTCACTCGAGGGCGCCACAAGGCCACTACATCCTCGAGTTCTGCACCTGAACTTGCGCGAGTATCAACCCCATGAGGATGTGAGTCCCGTGTTCGCACAGTGACGTCAAGTGCTTCTTGGGGGACCACAAGGTCACGACATCCCCAATCGTTTTGTAAGATAATAGTGCCTCATCCTAGCAGTAAAACCGGTTCCTTTCCCGAGCAATCACATATCTTTTGCATGTCGGCATGCTTGCATCTCTACATCCAACAAACTCATGAGCATTCATCTCGGCATGCATATATCCCTCTCCGAGAGGTGCGTGAGTGCCATTTTCCTCACGAGAGCATCCCACGAACGGGGTCTGAATTGGTGTATGTGCACGGGTCGCAATCACACACAACACCTCTCCAAGTCCCTTGGTGCGGATCTCCTCGCGAAATGCTCACGAAGGAATAGCCAAACGTGCGTCCCTCTGGAAACACGAATGATTGCAGATGGCCACGCCCCCAGGAAGCAGGCGCGCAACTCGCTAGAAGGAACCTGAAGAGGTCTCCAAAAGGATCTACGGGAACCCCCCTCCCCCACAGAAGATACAATCAAAGTGTCTCGAAGGACACTATCACACAAAAGCTAAGTATCGCCAAAAAACATCCAGAGTTAGAAGCATAATAAAACAAGGGTCACATAGCAACCTATGCACGATATTCATAACTATTCACCTACTCTCTATTGTGGGCACCAGGAACACAAAGGCAACGATCAGGCGGAAGAATGGTGACTCTCGGAGTCTGCTGCATCACCGCCAGATCCCCCTGCTTCGTCCACTCCAACAGACTCTGGTGGGCCCTTCAGAGGTTTGAAGGTCGCGGTGAAGGCGATCACCACCTCACGCACCCTGTATCGGAGAGTTTCCTAGAGATCATCCGGAATCGATGCCGTCAGCTTGCTGAAGTCGAAGAAGGGGTCGGTGCACAGAAGCTGAGAGAAGGCGTGGCTAACCGCCACCACCAGGAGTTGGCGGTTCTCCTTGTTCAGGCCCTCATCCAGGTCTTGGGCCTCCTCCTCAAGTGTGGAGACAAACTGCAAGAGGTAGTGGACGGAGGCGGCACCGTTATACTCGAGAGGGAGTGTCGGCGCCTCGATATGCAGATGGTCAGCGATGGCACGAGTGTTGCGCACCGCCCGAAGAAACAACGCCTCGAACTGGCGCTGCAGTTCACGCGCCTGCCGAGCGGAGGCCTGGCGCTCCCCCTTCCCCTCGACGAGTGGAGCAATCTTCCCCTGCAAGTCTAGAAGGTTCGCCTGATGGCTTGCTGCATCCTTGGCCGCAAGATCCTTCGCTATCCTCTCGCCATCACGCTCCTGGCGGATTTGGTTTAGGTCCTTCTCGAGGCATCTGACCTTCTCCTCTAGCTCCTTCCTCTGCTAGATGCACTTGTCCTCTAGGTCCTTGTTCTTCTGTCCAAACTCCCGCAGGAGTTCCTTGCGGATGGCCGCGCAGCCAGCATCGACCTCTTTCTTGATGCTCGTTTCCAGCTCGGCCTTCAACACAACGAGTCGGGCATTGTAGGCGTCGATGTTCCGCTGGGTGCGGTCCTCCACAGCCCGTACCCCAGCATCCATGGTCTCGAGGCACTCACGCTCAAGGCTGGGCTCGATCTTCACGTGGGTGACCACCTCCACCCTCTTCGTGAGATCCCTCTCAGCCGCAAGGACCCTTTCCTTCCTTGAAGAGATTTCCTGCTCCTGCTCCTGGCAGCGGAGGGTCCACTCCTCCACCTTTAGAGCATGCTGAATTTTTTCAAGACGGAGCTCGTCCCAGCCTTAGTGCACACTCACCAAGGTCTTCCTGGCCTCCTCCAGCGCCAAGGAGGCGTCACGGTGTTGCCGCTCATCCCCCTCGAGTGTCGCTTGCCTTGCGTCCACCTCAACCTCCTCTTTCGCGCGGTCGGCCGCGACCACCGCTCGGAGCTGGCCACCCAGGAGCTCGAGGCGCTCGTACTCTGCATCCAGGACGGCAGTTTGGGAGCTTGCCTGGGACCGAAAAATGTCGCTAATCTATTTCACCACATCATCGACAAAGGCATCCAAGCTGGACCGAGAGCCGCCGGAGCCGCGCGTTAGTGGTGACCAGCGGTCCTCGCAAGGCGCCATAGTGAGGGCTTCACCAGACTCCGGCTCCTCCACCATCGCGACTTTGGCCTCGCGCACTTTAGGCGCGGCCCTGGCATCCCCTCCCGCACTGGGGGCTGGCGGGACCACCGCAACTCCCTCCTAGTCGCTGTCGGTCATGGAGATGAGGGCTTCCCCCTGTCGACGTTTTCTGGGACGTTGCTCGCCGGCACAAAATTGACCGATGGCTCCGCCACGGGCACGATCATGGGGTCAGGTACTTGCTCCCGTCGCCCCACCGCATCGTCAACAACTTGGGCACTATGGAGCAGGTAAAATATGTCAAAATATTATGGAAGAACTAAAGAAGAAGAAAATTGGCGACCAAACTCTCAACTCCTAGAAAAGCGCCTCACTCTGGGTTGACGTCCAGGAAAGAGAGATCCCACGACCAGGGATCCCCCGGAAGAAGTGCCCCCTAGAGCCGACGGGGCATCGTCGAGCCTCGGCCTCTTCCCAAGAAGCTTCCGCCTGATGCCTCGCCAGGGCCCTCGTCGCCTCCTGGTCTCGACATACGCGAGTGGGTGACACTCGGGATGTCCTCGCCTTTACCCCTCCTTGTCTGAAGAAACCACCACCATCATGCCTCCCTCGACAAGGAGGCCACCGATCCCGCGGCCAGGCCAAAGGCAGGGCTTTCGACACTTTCCTCTACGAAATCCAGCGCGTATGGGTTGTCTGCACGCGACTTCGTCCCCTCACCCAGAGGTCCTCATTGATCAAAGTGTGGCATTATCGCCACGATCACCTCCCTCTCCCTGCTGGAAGGTCGTAAAGGGGGGTCACGTCTGGAAGGATTCTCGACGGAGCCTCCTCGGCTAGCAGTATTCACAACGCGACCTCGAAGGAGTGGAGCCGGAGGTGCCGACTGTCAAGTATCATCGGGTCATGAACACCGATGTATGTCCACATACCTCGGCTACGACACTGTAGGGGGGCGAGGCGCTGCTCAACGAACTCGCTCACGAGCACGGAGAAGGTGAGGCCCCGACTGTGCAAGGCGTGCACACGCTCCACCATCAGCCTCATACTGGTGACAGCAAGCTCCTCCTGGCCCCATCTTGAGTTCCACACGGGCGACAAAGAAGGAAACTCGACGAGGTTGTGGGGTTCGTCAGTGTCGGCATATAATCACCCAGCACGGAAGCCAGGAGCCTCGTTCCGGTGTCCATCTAGGGTAACACAGCGCCCAGACCGGTCCCGACGTGGAAGGAGAGGTTGTTGACGCTGGGTTCCTCGGTGTCTGCGTGCAACTCGAAGAAGCGGCTGATACGTCTCCAACGTATCTATAATTTATGATGTTCCATGTTGATATTATGCCAATTGCTACATGTTTTCTCCCTTCTTTATGTCATTTTTATCGATTTTTCGGGACTAACCTATTAACAAGATGCTAAGTGTCAATTCCCTGTTTTCTGTTGTTTTTAGTTTCAGAAAAGTTGTTCTGGAAATATTCTCGGAATTGGACGATTCGAAAACCAGAAGTCTTAGAAGTACGAGAAGCATCTAGAAGCCCTAGAGAGCCCCGGAGGGGGGCCACAGGGTGGCCACACCATAGGGTGGCGCGGGTCCCCCTGGCCGCGCCACCAGGTGCTGTGGGCCCCTGGGCACCCCCCGTCATCGCCCTTTCACCTATAAATAATCCCGGATGCATAAACCCTAGAAGAATCGACCTTTTCCACAAAATACATCTGTAGCTCCGCCGCCACCGCCGACAAGTTTTGGGGGACATATCTCTCTTCTGGCACCCTGCCGGGACGGGGAAGTGCCCCCGGAAGCCATCTCCATCGACTCCACCGCCATCTCCATCGCCGTTGCTGTCTCCTATGATGAGGAGGGAGTAGTTCTCCCCCGAGGCCCAGGGCTCTACCGGTAGCTATGTGGTTCATCTCTCTCCCATGGTGTGATCTATATGTGATCATGAGCTTTGTAATCTATCTGAATTCGTAGATGTTACTCTTCATATTTTGCTACTCAAGTGATTTATTAATATGAACTTTGGAGTCACTTTGATCTCGGTGTGAAGGTGACAATGTGCACATCATGTGTGTCTCCTAGTGTTCGTTATTTGTTATGAGATCTTCGTAAACGCTTTGATCACGGTGTAAAGGTGATAGTGTGTGCATCGTGTGGTTTAGTATTATATTTATATTTTGTGTTGGATAACCCTATGAAATTGTGGTGTTTGTGTGGAACCATATGGGTCCCATGGTAATAGAATGGGGGTTACTTGGTTGGGAAAGTGCTTACTCTGAGGAGTGCTGTTAAAGCCCTACGCATGGATTGGTGTTGTTATTCGAGCAGAGAGTGGTTAAGAGTAGCATAGTGAGAGAAGATATCTAGTTATCCATATACTTGTATTTCACTATCCGAACTAGTGCACCTATACAACTGACAATTGTATTAGGTGTGTTGAGGACACAAGAGACTTCTTGTATCTTGATTGCAGGGTTGCTTGAGAGGGATATCTTTGACCTCTACCTCCCTGAGTTCGATAAACCTTGGGTGATCCACTTAAGGGGAAACTTGTTGTTGTTCTACAAACCTCTGCACTTGGAGGCCCAACAATGTCTACAAGAATAGAAGCGTGCGTAGACATCAAGCTCTTTTCTGGCGCCGTTGTCGGGGAGGTAAGATAAAAGGTACTCACATCCTCGGGTGTGAGTGCTCAAAGTTATTTTCTTTAGATTCTGCAATTATATCTTGTTGTTTCTTGTTTTTACTAGTTAGTCTTATTTTTTACTTATTGCTTGTTTTTATTTTTACTAGTTAGCCTTAATGGAAAACAACAAAAATAAGAGAGAGTTCTATTTGCATTCTAGTAGCAATGTTATTAGCATTAATTATTTGGATACCATTATTTCTAGTACTATGGAAAAGTCTAAGCTTGGGGAAGCTAGTTTCTATAAACTTTTTATGTCCCCAGCTTTAGAGGAGAAAATTTTCTCTGATGATACTTTATATCACATGTGTGATAAACCTAATGATGCTTGTGATATTTTAAATCCTCCTACTGAAAGCATTCCTTTTAAAATACCCAAGAAAATTGTTGAACTTGTCATGGATAACCATTATTTTGGAGATGGAACTGTCCATCCTCGTGATCATTTACTCTTTATACATGAATTATGCGGGTTGTTCAAGTGTGCAGGTATTTAAATGGACCATGTTAAGAGGAGGTTATTCTCTTTATCTCTTAAGGACAAAGCAAGGGAGTGGTATGAGCTGATAGATGATCCTCATCATTTGGAGTGGAAGGAGCTTGAATCTCTATTTTACTCTAAATTTTATTCCTCTCATCAACTGTATTTAGATAGGAATCACATTTATAATTTTTGGCCTCATGATGGAGAAAGCATTGCTCAAGCTTGGTGAAGACTGAAAACATTAATACTTAAATGTCCTAACCATGATCTTCCTAAGGAAATAATTGTTACTAATTTTTATGCAAGGCTTTCAGGACATTACATGGATTATGTAGATGCATGTTCAGAGGGTTCTTTCTCAAGTAAGAAGGTTGAAGCTAAATGGGATCTTCTTGAAACAATTGGAACCAATAATGAAGATTGGAATAACAACAAAGGTAAATAATCAGGTATAAACTATGAGTATGATTGCATTAAGACTTTTGCTAAAACTGTTGATTTTCATGAGCTTAATGCTAAATATGGTCTTGATCCTCAAATGGCTGTCGGTTGGTATAGATCCTTTGCTTATTATATTAATCTTCCTAAAAATGGGGACATATATCATGAACCTTTTAAAGACACTTTCATGAAAAATGAAATTGTTATTGATGATTGAAATAAACATGCTCAAACTTCTGAAAGTACTATTTCTTATAAGCATGTTAATTTCTGTGGAGCACTTAGACCTTGTGAAAAGAATCAAATCGAAGAAGAATATTGTATCCATCATAGGAATGAAAAAACTAGAAAGTGTGATAGGGCTCTAAATGATCTTGGTGAAAAAGTTTGTGCCCTCTATCCTTTTATTTGTGAACTTTGCTGTGAAGTGTGTCATTTTAATTTTCAATTCTCAAGCCATGATAGTAGCCTTTCGAATCCTATGAGTACTACAAGTTTGTATTGTGATGACATGATCACCCCTAATGAGCATGACGAACTTACATTATTCTTGGGGTGTGAAGAGTTATTAAGAAAAACTTCTTTGGTAGATATGAGTGCTCTTGATATGAATACTGTACAACATGGTTGTCATCTTTATTGTCTTAATCATTGACACACAAATACTTACATACAAAATATTATAAAATAGGAGAATTTACCAAAATATGAGAGGTCTAATATTTGTTTTCATCTTATTAATGAAGAGGAGGAATCCTTGAAGGTTTGTTCTATTGTTTCTGACAATAAACCAGGGTATGTGGAGAAGCTTCCTTTCAAGCCTCTCCCTTCTATAGAGAGTAAGAAGAAGAAGAAGAAGAGGAGGAGTAAAAAGAGAGAGGTAACGATATCTCTCCTTAATCATGTTGCTCATATTACAACTTTTGCTGATGAGTCTGAACTCGATGATTTTCCTATGCCTGTTATTTATGGAAGTGACCATGATTGGGAGAAGCACACTACTTTTGATATTGAAAATCTCTTTGGTACCAATTTTGAAAATGATGATAATTGTTGTACTATTAGTACCATCCATGTTCCTTACAATGATGATATAGAAAGCTCCGAGCTTGTGGATGATGTGTTTAAAAATCCTTTTGCTATTGATGATATGCTTGATATATCTCTTTCCAGTAAAAATGATGATATGTTTACAAATGAATGCACTTTGAAAGATAACTATTGTATTGCCTATGATGATACTATGCCTCAAGTCTTTGATAACTATTATAAAAGATGCTATAACATAGGCTATGATTACAATTATCCTTATGAAACTTGTCATAATTATGGAGGGATTACCCAAAACCATCTCCCTAATATACAACTTGTCTATCATGTTGGAGTTCTTTATGATGATTATAATGATTATGATATTTTCAGTCCACCTACTATTGAGGAGAAAATTTATTTTTATGATACTATGCCTCCTATATTTGATGATTATGGTGATGAGAATAATAATGATAGCTATTTTGTTGAATTTGCTCTCACTACTATTAATAAGAATGACTATGCTTATGTGGAGAGTATTAATTCTTTTATGCATGTGGCTCGTGATAAGAATGTTTTATGTGATAGCTATATTGTTAATTTTATTCATGATGCTACTGAAATTTATTATGAGAGAGGTAAACATGGTTTTATGCATCTCAGCAATATTAAGTTTCCCCTCTTTATGTTGAATTTTTTGAAGTTGCACTTATTTTGTCTTCCTATGCTAGTCACTTTGTGCTTCATTGACTTGTTTTTCTACAAGATTATTTTTCATAGGAACTGGGTTAGACTTAAATGTGTTTTATATTTGCTTCTTGATGAACTCTTATTGTGCTTCAACTCTTATTCTTATGTGAGCATCTTTTAAAAATCACAATGCCTAGCTGAAAGGCATTAAAGAAAAGCGCTACCGGGAGACAACCCGTTTTATTTCGCTGTTTTCAACCCGTTTTCCTTTGTTTTATTTTGTGTGATTTGCACCTGGGTGTTGTATATTTCCTTAGAAACCCCGTTGTATCTTTTCTTTTGAGTTTTTGTTGAGCCATGTAAAGCCTCTAGTGGAAAGTTGAGGCTATATTTCGGATTTCTGCGCAGGAAACAGATTTTTGCTGTCCACTGTTTTTTCCGTATAAAATCACAGAAAATTCAAAATGACCTGAGTTTTTTTGTGTGTAATCCTGGGGTGTATACGCAACTGTTCTTGGTTGACCACTTTTTGATTTGAGCAACAGAAGATTTTCTAAAAAAATCATCTTTACCTGCTGTCCTGTTTTGACAGATTTCTGCCAATAATTGCATTTGCATCTTAATCTCTTTCTTTTGATGTTCTTTTGAGAAAAAGAGTTTTAAAAGAAGTTGTGACAGTAGCTAATGTGTTTATGAGTGTTAGGCTTGTGTTGAAACTGAACCTTGTGAATTTATTATTTCGATTGCACTAACGTTGCTAATGAAGATTGTGAGAAGTTTGGTGTGGAGGAAGTTTTCAAGGGTCAAGAAAAGAGGATGATATGATGTGATCAGGAAGAGTGAAGAGACTAAGCTTGGGGATGCCCCGGAGGTACATCCCAGAAAATTCCAAGAAGACTCAAGCGTCTAAGCTTGGGGATTCCCAAGGCATCCCCTTCTTTATCGACAAATTATCAGGTCACTTCTAGTGAAACTATATTATTATTCGGTCACATCTTATGTGCTTTACTTGGAGCGTCTTTTATTTTTTCTTTCAGTTTGTTTAGTTTTCTTTGTTGTATTTTATGGTTGGATCTTATCATACTTGTGTGGGAGAGAGACACACTCCGTTTTCATTTCTTAGAATACTCTAGTTTTCATTCTTATTGTTCTGTGAGTGTTCACTTTTTGCTAGTACTGCGTTTAGCCTTTGTTTTCATGCATCTCTTATTTAGAGTTGTTAGTACTCTCTAGTTTTCATTGCTATATGCTTACAGAGAGTTTTTGTTGTCATATATATGTGCTTGGTTGAGAATATAAATTCTTATGTGGTAGTTGGTATAGTGGAAAAATTCGCATGGTCTTGTAGATCACTAAACCGCTTCACTTGAATCACTGTTGTTATTTTGAGATATTAATTTGCTTAATGGATAAACGGGAAGGACAAGTAAGTATAAACGTTTAATGGTTGGTCTAAGAAACTTGAAACTGTGCCACACTTAAATTACCAGCTGATAGAAACAATGGTATATGATTGCTACAAGTGATACATTTCTGATCGGCCTTTTGTTACGCGCTACGGTCGGGGTAGCTAACAGTGACTTGTCACTGCCACAGACCCTCTTGGAGTGATTTGCATTGTGCCTTGTAAGATGATTTGCTTGTTGTAATATTTTAACTCGTGAGTCTATGTTGCGGTTCCTGGCACTTCCACCATCCATATTTGGTAGCCTCTTCGGTACTGTGCATTGCCCTTTCTCACATTGAGAGTTGGTGCAAACTTCGCCAGTGCATCCAAATCTCGTGGGAGGACTTTGTTCTCCTACACATAAGCCCATGTATTCTTCCTCAAAACAGCCACCATACCTACCTATCATGGCATTTCCATAGCCATTCCGAGATATATTGCTGCACAACATCCACCTCCATTATGTTACTTGATGATGAGCTTCATGGTTATTTATGCATACTGCTACACTGGCAGGAGCATGCAGTTAGAGACATCATAGATATTTCTTCATGATTTATGAGTACTAAAAGTGTGATGATTCATTGTAATATAGGATGTTGCCCCTACCGGTGAGGATATATAAAAAAAATGAAAAATCCCAAAAAGAAAAAAAAGAAAGGGCCAAAGAGAGAATAAAGAGAGAGGGGGCACATCACTATCCTTTATATACCACACTTGTGCTTCATGTTTAGCACCAATACTTCAGTTTGGAGAGAGTTTTCATATTATCATTCATTCATAACTATGTGGGGAACTTTACATTATAGAACTTGGCTTGTATATTCCAATGATGAGCCTCCTCAAATGAGCTCTAGGTCTTCGTGAGCAAACAAGTTGGATGCACCCCCACTAGTTCCATTGGAGAGATTTCATACACTTATAGCTCTATGTGCATCCGTTGTGTGGAGATCCCTACTCCTTGCATAGCTTCAGTTGTAAGACTTTCTCTTGTCTAGTGACCACTTTCAGCTTTGTGAGCCTTTCTTTGATTGACCTTCCAAACCCCCCATAATGTTCTCTTTGCCATAACATCCCGGTGCCAGGGACCAATGCAGAACACTTGCTTGTTTTTAGTGCGCAAATAGTTTAAGATTCAAGCATTGCATCGTGTGGAAAGCTTGACTTGATCCTAACAGGGGTGGTGAAGATCGTTTGACGTGCATGATACTGTTGTTCTTAAAAGCTTAAATCATCTCTAATAAACTTTGCACGGTTGATAGTCTTTTAGTATTAATTCATTAAAAGTTCTGCTTCTTTCTTCTTATTTGTTTATGCATTACTTGTTGATATCAAATATAGATCACAACTTTAGTTCATTTGATCCTAGTTTACATACTCTACTTTACATATTATGATCAAGATTGTGTGGTATCATGTCACCTCAGAAATTATTTTGTTTATCGTTTACCTACTCGAGGACGAGTAGGAACTAATCTTGGGGATTCTTGATACGTCTCCAACGTATCTATAATTTCTGATGTTCCATGTTGATATTATGCCAATTGCTACATGTTTTCTCCCTTCTTTATGTCATTTTTATCGATTTTCCGGGACTAACCTATTAACAAGATTCCAAGTGTCAGTTCCCTTCTTTTTGCTATTTTTAGTTTAAGAAAAGTTCTGGAAATATTCTCGGAATTGGACGATTCGAAAACCAGAAGTCTTAGAAGTCCCGGAAGCATCCAGAAGCCCCGAAGAGCCCTGGAGGGGGGCCACAGTGTGGCCACACCATAGGGTGGCACGGGCCCCCTGGCTGCGCCACCAGGTGGTGTGGGCCCCCTGGCCACCCCCCGTCATCGCCCTTTCGCCTATATATACTCCCCAATGCATAAACCCTAGAAGAATCAACCTTTTCCACAAAATACATCCGTAGCTCCGCCGCCACCGCCGACAAGTTTCAGGGGACATATCTCTGTTCTGGCACCCTGCCGGGACGGGGAAGTACCCCGGAAGCCATCTCCATCGACTCCACCGCCATCTCCATCGCTGTTGCTGTCTCCTATGACGAGGAGGGAGTAGTTCTCCCCCGAGGCTGAAGGCTATACCGGTAGCTATGTGGTTCATCTCTCTCTCCCATGTTGTGATCTATATGTGATCATGATATTTGTAATCTATCTGAATTCGTAGATGTTACTCTTCATCTTTTGCTACTCAAGTGTTTTATTAATATGAACTTTGGAGTCACTTTGATCACGGTGTGAAGGTGACAGTGTGCACATCGTGTGTGTCTCCTAGTGTTCGTTATTTGTTATGAGATCTCCGTAAACTCTTTGATCACGATGTAAAGGTGACAATGTGTTCACCGTGTGGTTTAGCATTATATTTACATTTTGTGTTGGATAACCATATGAAATTGTGGTGTTTGCGTGGAACCATCTGGGTCCCATGGTGATAGCATGGCGGTTACTTGGTTGGGAAAGTGCTTACTCTGAGGAGTGTTGTTAAATCCCTACGCATGGATTGGTGTTGTTATTCGACCAGAGAGTGGTTAAGAGTAGCATAGTGAGAGAATATATCTAGTTATTCATTTATGTGATCATTGTTGAGAGTGTCCTCTAGTGAAAGTAGGATCCCTAGGACTTATTTACAAGCATTGAAACACCGTTTTCCGCCTGTTCTGCTACATGTTTGCTTGCTGACATTTTTATTTCAGATTGCTATCATCACTTATTATCATCCATATTACTTACATTTTACTCTCTCTTCGCCGAACTAGTGCACCTATACAGCTGACAATTGTATTAGGTGTGTTAGGGACATAAGAGACTTCTTGTATCTTGATTGTAGGGTTGCTTGAGAGGGATATCTTTGACCTCTACCTCCCTGAGTTCGATAAACCTTGGGTGATCCACTTAAGGGAAACTTGTTGTTGTTCTACAAACCTCTGCACTTGGAGGCCCAACACTGTCTACAAGAATAGAAGCGTGTGTATACATCAGCGGCGGAGGAAGGCCACCGAGAGTCTCACGCCAAGGAGTGCCTCACGGTAGAAGGCGAACACTGATAGGATGAGGATGGAGTTAGGATGAAGATGGAGTGCTTGGATCGGATAGTGCTCAAGGACGACGAGGAAGAAGGGGAACCAACCCAGCCAGGATTGTTCGGTAGAAGAACATGTATGACGTCGGAGAAAGATCGCCGAGATTCGTCATACTCGCGTGAAGAACCGAGGCATCGTGCTCACTGGAGGCGTGGGCCACCAGGCGTCGGGCCTTCTTCATCATGTTGGGGCCAATGCGCAAAGCTTCAACTACAAGGACCATGGCTCTAACACCCGGGAATGAGTACGGAGGAACCGAGGCACTTGGAGTGGAAGGTGCTCTGCCTCGGGCAATGTGGAAGACGAACGGAGGAGAGGAATTGCAAGTGATGGATAGGAAGTGGGGAGCTGGGATCTCCGGCTTGATCTTCTAGGACTCCTCTAACGGCCAGGTTGCGTCGTAGGGAGACGTTGTCTCTCGCGTCCATCAGTCGTGGGGTGTCATGCGCGAACCATCGCGCCACGTGCCTACAGCTGGACAGGCAGCGGTTGGCTCCACGACGTCTCGTATCCTTCGGCCACGTGTTCATCGCGTGCCCGGGGGCTACTTCCGGGCCTGTGGATACCATGGCATTTGGGCCCATCCGTTGCAGCCCAGCCCAACATGCATTCCCAAGGCTAACAGGTACGCTTCTCGATGAGGAGTTCCCTTAGAGAGGCCTAGACTTTGTTGGATCATGCTCTGCTGTAAGCTGAGCTCTTCAGAGGGACTACGTTGCCCCGTCCTCGAGGAGGAACTCTACATTGTTGGTTGTTCCTCCCCGAAGAAGCCTACCCGCCTGGTGAGGGACAAAGCATGTGCTGCTGACACGTTCATCTCTGTGCGCTGATGGAAGGAACACATAGGCACATGGTCACTTTGGTTGTAGTTGCCATTCCCATGTATAAAGCATAGGAGACAACTGCTCCGGCCAAAGCGCCTTCCCAGAATTTCCGCTTTGGTGCAAGTAGACCGAGTTGGCGCTACGGTGGCGTTGTCCTCGACGACCAAGACTAAGCAGGCGGTGCAGTGTACCGTTGTTCATTACTTTGGCACCTTGTGTGAGCCCTTTCCTGCCAAATGAGCAGGAAGGAGGTCCAAAACGCCGGTGTAAGAAAGGCCCTTCAGCCCTCGTAGAAAGAGAGCTCAACTCACTCAGAGCCCCTTAGTATGACCCGAGCACAAGCTCGCATTTGTACCGTAGTCACCGCAGTGCAATCCATCAGACAAGCAGGAGTAGGGTTTTACACCGCAACGGTGGCATGAACCTGGGTAAACTCTCCGTGTCGACATTATAGTTGTTGCCAAGCTTTCCTCGCGAAGCCTTCTCGAGAGGTGTTGGAAGTGTGTTTAGCCTCCAGTATTTGAACCTCTATAGTGTTCATGTCCCTTGACAGACCACTCTCCGACACTCGCACGGCTGGTACAGGTTGAGATGCGCATCCCACGCCCCCTGCTAGAGCGAGAGTCCGTCCATCGAAGGCGGATGAGATGAGGATCCTCTCTCGTGATAAAACGATAATGGGTCCTCCATAGATGCGAAGGAGGAAGGCCTCGCAGGCTACTCCTCGTGCGCCTCCTCCTGGGTACCGGGGTCCTCCGGCATCTCTGAAGCAAGGTACTCGTCCAATACGTCCCCAGGAAAGGACCACCCGTTCTTTGAATCATCAAACAAACGAGGTGTAGGCAAACAAACAAAGCGAGGTTTCTAGTCCTCCTTTTCAAATAAAATCCTATAATTAAAATCTCTAGGGGTGCACTTGGACTTGAAGAAAGAGTGTGATGCGAGAGTATTAAAGTCCATTCTTCCAGGGGGAAGCAATTCGTCAGTAGGATCAAGAGGTATAATAATTTGAGCAAAAAAACTCGTGAGGCAATAATGCCTCCAAAAGTGCGCCCCTTAGAAGCATTATTACAAGGACTCCTAGCAATTTGCGCACTAATGCTAAGAGAATAATTCTTCTCTACAACAGCGAGCATGATGGAAAAATCAAGACTAGAAGTAGTACTAGTGTTTTCTCTAGAAAGGATACCTTTAGATAGATTACGCGAAATACCTGACCGTTGGGTGTTGAATACATGAGATCTTATTATATATTTACCCTTCTTACGTTGGTGACAGAGTCTCAAATATAAATCCCGAAGTTCGGATTGGTTTGTTATCTTCCCACTATAGCCTTGGTTTGTTACTCCAATAGTCCTGCAAAAATCGTCAAGAGACATACTTTTCTTTCTATCATAAAGAAAAATTCCACGTATGGGCTCACACCATCATAGAACTTAAAGTTTGCACAAATATGTAGTGAGACGTCTATATTGGTCCACTTCTATTGTCGTGAAATCCCACAAACCTGCATTAGAAACAAGTTCATAGAACGACTCGTAAATGCCCAAGGCTACTATAAGATCATCACATGGATATAAAGATGCTCAAAAATCCTCCATTCCATCAAAGTTCAGCAAGCTTAAATCTGCAATGTCTTCCTCAGGAGGTGGTACTTCATCTGGTGTGCTCTTGAAGGTTTTACTAAGCCGGCCCCTTGCTTTCTTCATACTCCTATTCTGAATTTTTTAACAAGTCCAATAAAAGTTAAATACAAGGAGAAATATTATAGGAGACCACTCTAGCAACCTTAGGAGAACTAATAAATGCATCAGAACAATTTAAATCAGCTCAAATAAACAGTCACCTCGTGCAAGAAAATACTCAGTATATACAACACCAATCAAAATTCTAGAAGTATAGGCGAAGGAGTCACATACCGGAGAAGAGATGTATCAAATTTCATCACAAATGAGTGGCTAAATAAGGAGATCGAAGAAATCTGAGGAAGAACAACAAGATCTCGAAAGTTTCCTGGAGCAATGGATTCTCTCTCTCGAGAGAGAAAGAGTGGAGGACCAAGCACTTAAGTGGTGGGGCTCCCAGGATCCTCCTGGGTGACAGGTGGGTCCCCCTAGGTTGCCCCAGGTGCCACATTGCCCCCTCTTTTGCAGAAAAATTTAATATAAATTTTCTAGAATTTTTCGCGAAACTTTATTTTTTAGAAATTCAGAAATTCCAATGAATGATTATAACGTAGGCAAATTTGTTTGCAAAGTGACGGAGAACAAACCAAAAATAATTCTACATGAGTTCTAAGACATGCTACAATGCAAATGACATGTGGAAACATGAGGAAACACGTTAGAAATAGAGGAAAACAAAACTGGGCACGATGAAAACTTGCGGGAACAGAGGAAAACAAAGTGGAAGAGGTGGAAAACAAAAAGGAAACAAGGGAAAACAAGGAGGTAATAGAGGAAAACAAATGTAAAACAAGTGAAAATAGAGTGAAAACATAGTTTCATTCATTCAAAATCAATTTGTTGACAAGGTTGATCAAGTCTTGTCACTAAATCCATTTTACATGAAATAAAACCTTGCACTTCACTAAAACAATTATGTTACCTCAATTTTGATAGACATAGTCCCAATCACAATAGTTTCATATTCTTTTTGTGGCACTAGAATGGGACGACAAAATTCTCCAATCTTGATGGTCTCAATATTTTCAATTGAGTTTCGAACATATTTCTTATCAATCTTCTTTGGAAAACAAACAATATGATCTTTATAATTGACATTGAAAGTGACCTTCCCTTTATTGCAATCAATAACATCCCCCGTAGTATTAAGAAAAGGTCTCCCAAGAATAATAGACATATTTTCATCCTGACGCATTTCCAACACAACGAAGTCAATCAGCCTGGACAGGGACATCCTCACAAATGCCAATAGGAATAGCAGCATATTTATTGGCTATTTGCAAAGAGATATCAGTGGGAACCAATTTATCCAAATAGAGTCTCTTATAAAGAGAGAGAGAGGCATAACACTAACTCTAGCACCAAGATCACATAAAGCAGTTCTCACATAATTATTTTTGATAGAGCAAGGAATGGTAGAAATACCTGGGTCAACAGGCTTCTTAGGAATTTTACCATTGAAGGAATAATTAGCAAGCATAGTGGAAATTTCCTCATTAGGAATTTTCCTCTTATTAGTAACAATATCTTTCATATACTTGGAATAAGGAGGCAACTTAATAGCATCGGTCAAAGGAATTTGCAAGAAGACAGGCTTCATCCACTCACAAAATTTATTATAATGTTCTTCTTATTTCCCCTTGAGAGACTTACTAGGAAAAGGCATAGGTTTTGGCACCCAAGGTTCTGTTTCTTTACCATGCGTCCTAGCAGTAAATCCTTCTTTATCATGTTTTTTTGTTTTAGGAGGGTTTTCAGGTTCTACATAACTTTCCTCCTTATTGGAAGCATCATTTTTATCATTGTCATGTTCATTACCACTCTCGGTTTCAGCATCAGAAATAGATATACTATTAGGATCTTTACCAGGTTCTTTATTAGCATCATTACTAATATCATTAGCCTCTCTAATTATTTTATGTTTCTTCTTCTTTTTCTTTTTAGGAGTGCTGACAACATTTTCATCTAGCATTTGAGAGTCTTGTTCAAGCCTTTTTGGGTGTCCCTCAGGATAAAGAGGATCCTGAGTGAAAGCACCACCTCTAGTTTTGACGCTACAAGCTTGTTCTTTAATTTGACCAGACATTTCAGCAAGTAAATCTTTTTTCACTTTAGTAAGTTGCTCTAATTGAGTCTGAATCATTTCAAAGTGTTTAACTAGACCTTTAACATCATTACCAGTTCTTCCTAAAGTAGCATGCAAATTTTTGATACAAAGAGAATTTTCATTCAATTGACTTTGCACTTGTGCATTCCCTTGGCCATGAAACACTTATGGATTATGGGGGCCTTCTTGTCATTTGGGTTGGAGAAGAGAGAGATCAAGGTTGGGGGAATGACACCCATTGCCAGGGCCTCCATGCCCACTTGTTCACCGCTGTCATCACTCTCTTCACCGCCGGATATATATCAATTCTCATTTACAATAAATCCCTTTGGGTGGGGGGGAGGCTCTCTTTATGAGGTTCTTAGCCTTGGTAATGAAGTTGGAGTTTCTTATGAGTCTTCCACCGTTTTCAATTCTACTCTTGAAAGGACACTCCGCAAAAAAGTGCTCACTATCTCCACAATTGAAGCAAGTTCTTGCCTTCTTCATACTTGGGACTTCCTTTCCCTTTTTCTTTGTTGCATTTGATCTAAAATCTCCTTTCTTCCACCACTTGTGTTGGGCAAGAGCCAAACACTCATCATGAGATATCCTCTTCTCCTTCTCGGAGACAACATAAGAATAACCACCATCATCACTTGATTCTCCTTCATCATGGGTTGCGACCTTCAAATCAAGGGATGTTCTATTCATTCTATTCACACAAGCTAAGACATCATCGAAGGACTTCTTCATAATGTTCAAGCTAATGAAGATACCCAAAACATCATTGGGAGTTAGATCCAAGAAATCAACCCTCTCTTGCATATTCATTACCATGTTTTCATTGTATGGAATCAAGGTTAGCAGAAATTTCTCCTTGACCCAATCTTCATCACAATCCTTGAATCCACGATCTCTCATGTCAACCACGAGAGCCTTGAGCCTTCTAAACATGTCTTTCAGAGTTTTTCCATCCTTCATATAGAAGTAATCAACTTTCCTTTGAAGAATGAACCTCTTTGAGCGTTACATGCTTATGTTTCCATCATACATGCCAATTATACAATCCCATGCATCCTTGGCATTTGTGAAGGACTGGATGTGCTCAACTCCTCCATTGGCCATTGCTTTCTCGATCATGTGCATTGCATGAGCATTGAGGTGTTGATCTATGATATCACATGAGCTTAAGTTCTTGGGGTCCTTAGGCTTATATCCATTCTCAATGATTCTCCATATTTGCATTGAAGAGCTGCACCCATAAGATGTCATGAAAGCTTTACAATTAGTAAAATGAGCCCTATCTACTAAAGGAGATGCACCAAGATTGTTTACATGTTGATGTTGAACATTATGAGCAATGTTATAGACATTTCCAAATGCATTTTCATTGACTCCATATTTTATCTTGGATGTCCCGCTATCTTCCTTAGTAGAAGGTATAGGGTTTCCATTTTCATCTAAGGTAACCTTTTGAGTTGAGTTACTAGATGAAGATGCCATTTCTTTTATTAGTCCCTCCATCCTCTTCTCCGAGGTGTCAAGCATGGTTTGAATTAGCTTTCGAATAGCATCCATGGTGACAGGATATTCCATAATCCTCTTGGGCGATGAAGCCTTTAACAAAGAGACGAGGCTCTGATACCAATTAATGATCGAGAGAGATAACTAGGGGGGTTTGAATAGGCTAACTACAAATTTTTACTTCTTTTTTTATTAAAGGATATTGCTCAAATATAGATTGTCTAGATTATGCAACTAAGTGAACAATCCTATATGATGAGCAAACAATACTAGAACAAGATATTCAAGTAACTAATCTAGTAGAAATAAGTAAAGGCAAGTTGAGAAATAACCAAACACAATGACACAAAGATTTATCCCGATGTTCACTTCTGAATGGAAGCTAATCTCCGTTGGAGAGGTGCGGTGCCACCAAAGTGGAACACCGAGTAGCCGTCAAATGGCACACCGTATCTCCTTCGTGCCCAACCACCAAAGTGGACGGGGGCATGAATCACTATGTTACCTGTTGAGGTTGACAACTAGAACCTTTACAAGGATGAGGCACACTCCACAACTTGGAGGGTCCTCACCAAATCTCGGAAGTCTCCAAGACTCCGAGCAACAAGATCCACGAGCTCTCAAAGCTTCAGCAACACCAACAAGGCTTTAAACTCCAATGAACTAAGAGCAACAAGATTCTAAGTTCCAATGAACCAAGAATCTACAAGATCCATAAGTGATTAGTAGGGTGGTGACGAATCGGTTTGGTGGAGTTGTAGATCTAGTGGTTCTACTCCAAATCCCAAGAGATCAAGAGTTTTGGTTGGGTATTCAGGGTGATCTATGAGTTTTGACATGGTCACAAATTATGGCGAGAGAAAACTTCAAGTGGCATAGTCTAAAGGAGGAAGAAGACCATTTTTATAGTGATAGGTAAAAAATGGCCGTTGAGGGGGAATCTTCTTCCTGTAGGAAACATGGAACCCGACCTGGCCAGCAGGGAGGCCGACTTGAGCGCAGAGGAGCCCAGACAGAACTCGGAGAACCCGACCTCAGCCCGGACTAGTCCGGCTGGCTAGAGGACCCGACCTCGCGTGCAGGGAGTCCGGCCTAGGTCGGCTACTCTACGCCTAGGCCGACCAACATACATACCCCCCGGCATGCAGAGCTTCAGCCCGGCCTAGAGCCCGGCCAGGCCGGCCGGGCACACACCACTTTCCCCTTCTTCTCTTCTTGTCTTCTATTTCTTCCATTTGCTTTTTGAGGGATCATTTCAATCACTTGCAACATGTCATATATCCCTAAACCATACTTTAGATAACTGGTCAAACATTTCAAGTGTTGTGATCAAACATCAAAATAAGATTAGAGGACAAATGCCCTTTCACCAGTGGGCCGTGCCTACCCCGGAGGCAAAGCCCGTGGGCCGGCATAGCATGGCGAATGGCTATCGTGCCTAACGGGTCGTGCCGCAATTGGACCGTGCTTCCCGCGGGCCGGGCCAGCCGGATTGGCCACCTGTAGTGGGTACATAGAAAAGGAGAGTAAAATGGCGAGTGTTTTGGGCGCTCCATTTCCCACGTTTTCCTCCTCTGCTTCCCGGCTTCCCGCCCCTCCCACTCCCCCTTACAAGAAAACCCACAACATCACACGAAGAGAGAGAGAGGGAGAGCCGCGGCGGCGGCAATGGGGATCCAGGGTTTGCTCCCGCAACTGAAGTCAATCATGGCGCCCATCGGGGTGGCGGACCTGAGGGGGCAGACAGTGGCCGTCGACACCTACTCCTGGCTCCACAAGGGCGCTCTCTCCTGCGGCGACCGCCTCTGCAAGGGCATCCCGACAACCAGGTTTCTCTCGCGCCTCCCCTTTCTTGGATCCAGGAAGAAGTAGTTTTGACCCCCATAGGATTTCTCGATCCGTTCGACCCGATTGCCGAAACCTAATCGACGGATTGGGAGAATCGATTTCTTTGCGACGCATTTCGCTCTTAAATCACCAATCCCCTCAACGTGTGGCGTCCTCTCGGAGCAGTGTCCCCACCAGCTCGATTTCTTGGCCCAACCAGGGATTTGTTGATTGGGGGGCCTTGTTCGTGCTGTCTCTCTTAGGATTGCTGAAAGGAAACGCGCTTCATCTGTTCCGCTTTACCCCTGAGTACATTTACTGAATCTACTTATCTGCGCCAGTGCCAAGATTTCTTGATGGGTCGCATACGAGAAACATATTTGGGCAATCACGCCTTAGTTCCAAAAATTCACCGTCTCGATTACTAAAAGTATATTGTTGGAAATGGACTATGCATGAAAAGTTCTAAATCTATCAACACTGCTATTTCGGCTTTTTTGTACCGTGGACCTTAGTATTTTCCAATGATTTTAGAGGGCCATAGTTACACTTGAAATTTACTTTCTACTTTCATGGTGCAGCGCCATAAACTTACCTGTCATTCCTTCCACCCCTTGAATTTGAACCAGGCATATTGAGTACTGCATGCATAGGGTCAACTTGTTGCGGCACCACGGCGTGAAGCCAATTCTCGTATTCGATGGAGGCTTTCTGCCAATGAAGAGCGAACAAGAGGTCAAACGTGCAAGGTATGCTCTTTTTCAAGTCTAATAGCCTAACATTGGCATTAGCCTTGCATACTGTCAAAAGTACTTAGATCTTTCTAAACATAAGATCCACTGCTATGGTCAGCTGGGACTCTCTACCTATTTAGTGCACTTGTAACATTACTACCTAATGTGGATATGTTCAGGGATGCTACAGCTACCTTTTGCTTTTCGATGCAGTTATTTCGTTTTGCAGAGTTACTAGATGCTAATCATGCTGTTGTTCAGGTCACGAAAGGAAAATCTTGAGCGTGCCAGGGAACATGAAGCAGCTGGGAATTCACGTGCTGCTTATGAGTGTTATCAGAAAGCTGTCGACATTACGCCTAAAATTGCTTCTGATCTGATCCAGGTACAGATGCACATTCCATGTAATGTTACTAAATGGTTGCCATCTATTTGAAGCAGTTTTTATCAGAATGAGAATATTTATCTGGTTAGATTTGTGTGTATTGTTATAAACCATGCATTATGCAATGCAGGTACTGAAGCAAGAAAAGGTCGATTATATTGTTGCGCCTTATGAAGCAGATGCACAGATGACATTCTTATCTGTAAACAAACTTGTTGATGCTGTAATTACCGAGGATTCAGATCTGATCCCATTTGGCTGTTCTAGAGTAAGTGCATTCTTACAACCCTTTCGTCTGCCCTCAACATCTTCCATAATCTTTCTTTTCATTACATTGGTGTCATGCTTGCCAGTTGGATGACCCCCCCCCCCCCCCCTCTGAGAACATTACTCTTCTTTTTTTTATGTATCTCATTATAATGTGCAGATTATTTTCAAGATGGACAAATTTGGGCAAGGTGTTGAATTCCAGATTACGCGACTAGACAGAAACAGGGAATTGGACTTAAATGGGTTCACGAAACAAATGTTGCTAGAGATGTGTATTTTAAGTGGCTGTGACTATCTTCCATCGTTACCTGGAATGGGTGTGAAACGAGCTCATGCACTCATCCAAAAGCTCAAGAGTTATGAGAAGGTAAATTTTGCCTTCTGTGTCTATTGAACATTTGAGCATACTACATCCACTATTTCATGAAAAAAACAGAAACCACGTGTAACATAGCCTGTCCTACAAACATGCATTATGCGCATGCAGAATAAATAGTTCTAGAAATGGATACAATAGGCAAAACAAAAAGTTGATTGGCGTTTTTTTTGTTAGTTTTTGAGGATACATGCAACTAAATGATCAATAACTGCTGAGCTTTTAGCTTGATGTTCTTCCAAACTTTATGATTTAGAAACTTCTCCACAAGTTAATGACATGTATGCTTTCAGGTAATCAAGCACCTGAGGTACAGTGCTGTCTCTGTTCCACCTCAGTATGAAGAAAACTTCAAGAAGGCAATATGGGCATTTCAGTTTCAAAGGGTCTATGATCCCGCGACAGAAGATATTGTTCATTTGTCTGGCATTCCTCATGGCCTCAGTGAAGACGACTTTCTGGGCCCATATCCTTGATAAACTTATAGTTATATAGTTAGATATTATATTCCCCGCAAAAAAGAAGAATATATTATATAAATATGGCAACTGTTGCTCTACACACTCCATATATGGTTTTATTCCTTTATTCGGTCATTCTTTCTAATGACCAGTGTATATAGGCGAGTTTAGCTAAGGGCCTTTTCATGACATCAATTCCTCAGTAATTCCAAACTGTTTTACCTCCAGAAGGAACTCTATTTTCATGCACTATAGCATTTTCCTTAATTGTTCTATACATGGTTACCACAGGCTGTTGTTAAAGGTATTGCTCTGGGAGACATTGACCCACTCACAAAGGAACCATTTGAGGTACTGGTCTCTTTCTGTGCTGTTCTCGTCAGGTTTCTTCCTTCGATAGAAAAACTTTTTTGTGTCTCTTAGAAAGGAATGTTTGAGGCACTGATCTGTTTCCTCCTGTGCTGTTCTTCAGGTTTCTTTCTTTCATAAGAAAACCTTTTTGTGTCGATGTACATCTCGTGAAAGTTATGCTTGCTTTCCCTCATATGCTTTTACGAATTGGTCAAGCTAGTTTGCTGGTACTCTGTTCCTTCAAACATAATACTCTGCTGAGGAGCCTCCTGCATGTAATGACATGCATATGCACAAACATAGCGCACCACCATTACACGAATAACATCAAATATGAGGGCCTTTTACAAATGTATTTTGGAATTTTTAGCTACTTTCTCACTTTATTGATTAAGTAAAGGAAGTCTTGAGCATAACATTAGTGCATTGCTGGTGCTCTGTTCCTTCAAACATAATACTCTGCCGAGGAGCCTCGTGCATGTAATGCAACGTTCAAAAAAGCGGTGCTTAAGCGTCGCTTAGGCGTGTAAGCGAGCGTAGCGGAGCCCTTCCGCTCAGCTTTCGGCCTGAGCGAGAGGAAAAGCGATGGCACAAAGAGAGATAGGAAACGGCGCTAGACTCCTCCCTCCCCAGCTCGTCCTCGTGCGCCGCCGCCTGCTGGAGCTCCTCCCTCCTTCCCTCGTCCTCGCCCCTCTCCTCCATCCGCCAGAGCTAGCCGTCGTCGTCTGTCCTGGTCCTGCCTGCCGCGCAAGGAGGAGAGCCGGCGGCAGGTCCTGGTCGGGGAAGACGGCGGCGGCGAGCAAGGGTAGGCGGCGGGGACGGGAGCCGGCGGCGGTGGGCGTTGCTGTGAGGAGGGGCGAGAGGCAGAGCAAGAGACGAGAAGGGTGAGAGGCGGCTGTGGAGGGAGAAGAGGACGTTGCGTTGGCTGTGAGCCTGTGACGTGTCTTGTGGGGTTAGGGTTTGGCTGTTGGCCTGCTGGGGCGTGAGTGTTGAGTTGGCATGGCTGGGCCGGATGGTGGCCGGCCCACTTTGGGCCTTTTTCTGTCTAGAATTGCTGATATATCCTAGATTTGCCTCTATTTTTTCCTGTCCGTACTGTTCCTACAGAACGCTTAAGCAGCGCTTAAGCTCGCTTAAGCGGCAATTCCTCTGAGCGGTGCCTCACCGCTCGCTTAGCGCTTAACGCTTTTTTGAACCTTGATGTAATGACATGCATATGCACAAACATAGTGCACCACCATTGCACGAATAACAGCAAATCTGAGGGCCTTCTACAAATACATTTCTGATTTTTTAGCTACTTTATTGATTAAGTAAAGGAAGTCTTGAGCATAGCCTTAGTGCATTGCACCAGCCCAGTATAGAAGATACAATGAGGGTAAATGAAAAGAATATTTAGCTAGAAAACAGACAAGTTTCGTCACTAAAAGGGTAGAAAGGAAGTAGATATAAGTTTTCATGATTTTGTGTTCCTTTTTGGCAACTCTTACAGAATGTGCTACTTTTTACCACTTGTTACAAAAAATATATCGGAATGCACTTAGTTATAAACTTATAATGTAGTACTCGCAAATCACCATGATGTAGTTGCATTTTGTTTCTTGATTATCTTGTTGAGATTGCCATCTACCGTGCCTTACATATACATACCTTGCAGGCCAGCGCTCAGTGTAATGCACCTGTTGTTGATAAAGGTTATCCAATCAGAGATTCGATTGTCCCTTCATATGGAAAAAAGAGGCTAGATCTTCCTGTGCAGAAAAACATGTTGACAAATTACTTCTGTATCCTCTCAGCACATCAAATTTTATTTAGAAAACTTCACGTCAATTTAAGTTACTACAGTGAGCTCCTAGCTGCATGCATATGATTTACATTTTTGAAACTCCCCTGGACAAGAATCTTGTAACTTTCTGTTTCTCAAACCTGTTTAGATCATTCATGAACAGTTTTCCTACTTCACCCCAAATATTTTAGTAGGCACAGGCGACAGTATGAGTTGTACTCCCTACGTTCTAAAATAGGTGGCTTTCATTTGCCCAAACATGCATGTTTTGGGCAAATGGAAGTCATCTATTTTGGAAAGGAGGGAGTAGCATGCTATCAGAGTCCATACCATCTTATTGACTGTGTTATTTTTCATCATTTATACACACCATTTTGCTGTCCATTGTATTGTACTATCCTTAACCCTTAGAAGGCTTAGCGTCGCTTGAGGCAAAACGGAAGTTCAGGGCACCTAAGGTTACACCCAAGCAACAAAAATTGCATGAGTTTTCTTTGCCCAGTCCTCAGACTGAAGACTCTGGTACCCCTGATTCAGTGGAAGACACTAGCTTGCCAGCAAATGATACTGAAGCCTCTCAGTGTAGTTCCGAGCGTTTTAGCTCTGAACCTCCAATAGATGATTCAATAAACGTCCCTCAGCGCAGTGCTGAGCCTGTCAGTTATGCCTTCCCTTGGGATGATTCAGCTAGTGTTTCACCCTACTGTAGTTCTCGTGATGCTGGCAGTGATCCTCCTTCTGAGGACCAATACCTTGAAGAAACCGAGGTATTTTTCACGACAAGTGCCTAAACACAGCCAATGCTCTCGTAGTCCTACCTTCCCACTGTGAGCATAATCCTGTGGTCCTCATGGCTTGCTTGTCTTATTCAGGTTGAAGTCCGTTATGGCAATGCAAGTACAGTACCAACAAGTCCTGGCTTAGAGAGTAAGACCTCTAATTTGTACAGTTGATGTATGACTTATTCTATAAATCATGTGATTGTTTGTTTATTCATGGAAAATCAACATTAACAATCGTGGAATTGATTTCAGTAGTTCATATGTGTCTATTTTCTGTTTCTAGGGATGTTGCCTGGGATAGAAGATCCATTGTTAGTTTCAGACAATTCAGAGCCATCTGGACCACTGCTACATTATGATGAAAGCACTGTGGCCCCCACTAACAGAAATATTACTGTAAGGAGTTCATACTTTAAAAAAGATGAGAGATTTTGCACAAATCAAGGAGAAGAGCAATTTGATGGTGACGATAACCAAGAGACTGGTACTTCCTCTCTTTCTGGGGATCGACTGAGTTACCCTGAAGGTATCACAAAGAGAAGAAAACTTTGGGACCCCCAAAATTTTGAAGACGTAAGTGATTGTTTTGTTTCTATTTATCATTACATGGCAGCTAGTAGTTCTACCGTGGTACATACCTGGTATTTGATATGCTCTTTGTGCAGGAAACATTACAGACAGCTAATTCGCATGGCAGTCCACCAGCTGATGAAGGTAATAGTTGTGCGTTGTTTCATTTGTCTTTGTTTCTTCTCCCTGAGAATGGACCTTTTCCTTGTTCCTTTGCTATATTTGATGATATGAAGATGACAAAAAATGGCTGCATGTAACACCGGTCTCCATTTTTTGTTTGCTTGTTACCATGCATGCAATTCGTTGGAAGTTTCACTCTTTTTCATGCTTGCGCGTGTGATACTGAGCAGCCTGACTATCATGCTCTGGAATGTTTTACTTCTGGCAAATGAAGTTTTATTATTTCTTAGTTTGTTATTCTTGGTCACAAAGACGAACATTCAGCATTTTGCAGTCATACAGCTAAGCTTTACTTCTTCAAAACCAATTCAGCCAGGATCTAGAGTAGATTCAGTCTTAGATGCTTCTGATACTTCATCCTCCATGCAATTCTTCATGTACTATAGATTATCTATGTCCCATAAATTACCATTGCATAGTTATATCAGTATCTGGCTTGATCTTTAGAGAGAGAGCACATGTAATGTCTGAAATTATCGCAGGCTGTGATGCTGGTTCCCTTGATGGTATCGACACAAAATCCGAAGACAGATTTGGATGCAATGTTTCCCATGTGAATAAATACAGTGGCATTGCGGAGAAATCAATGGATAAGTTTGCTGCGCTGATATCATCTTTCAGATATGCAGGCTCCCGTGCGAGTGGCCTTCGTCCTCCTTTAAAGGATGTGAAGAATACCATTTCTGTGAGGTATGCAGCTTTAGACATTGAAGTACACACAATTTACTTATCAGTACTTAGAAGTGAGCTGGTTTCCTCCATGACTGAAAATATAACGGCCCAGTTATTCTGTTACAGATCGATTCTCAGACCTCCGGAAAAGAACCTCCGATGTACTGCTAAGAAGACTGTGAGAGGTCATCGTGCACAAAGCAGATCCACAAGTGATGCTCCAAAGAGGACTGACAGTCCTCCTGATCTGAGCACATTTGCATACAGGCCTAACAAAACTGCTGCTTTTCTCCCCGATTTGGGGGAGATCACCAATAAAGCTGCAGGTCCTGCTACCGGCTCTCCTGATATGAAAGCATTTGGGCATGAACCTGAAAGATCTACTGGTGGTTGTCCTGTTCAGAGCAAAATCACTGTTAAAGCAGTGGGCACTGCTGACAGCCCTCCTGATCTGAGCTCATTTGCATACACACTCACAACTACTGCTAGTCTCCCAGACCGGAGCAAATTCTCTACTACAGCTATACGAACTGCTGACAGTCCTCCTGATCTGAGCACATTTGCGTATAAACCCATGAAACCTGTATCCAGACAGCCGGATGGGGGCAGATTTACAGGGACAAGACTTGCGCCTTCTGGACGGACTTCTCTAGGCCGATTTGCATAGACGATAGAATTGCCCATGTACCTGTCACCTTCCTGATCTGCTAGCCGACCCAAGAAATTCAGACGGGCCAACAAATTCTGTCGTTAGCACCCTTGAACACCGGATCCAAGAACATCCTTTTTGCGGCGAACAGAACCGAAGCCTGAAGAAAGGCAGGCTGGCATTCTAACATCAAATGGCGGTGGATAGCTGATGAGCCTGCCACTCTATGGCGTGCAGATGCAAGCTGGACATCTCTGGTTTGTGGAGGTAACTGGCAGCAGGGGCTCATCTTTTAATTTCAGAGCCCACCGTGTCTGGTTTGCAAACCTATTGCACATGCTCATTTCTGTCGCTTCTCGTCGATACTATTCATTGGAGTATCATTCCTGTTGTTATCTCCATCAGTTCCTGACCAAGATGGAAGAAATAATTGTAGAATATGTTGTATTGTGGACCGGTGATGCCTACAGTTTTTGTGAGGGTATAACACTATTATTTTTGCATTAGATATGTATTGAACTTCTCATTTTCCATCCATTGTTGATTTATATAACTGAACAAGTGCTCTCTTTCAAGTCAAATTAATCTTAGCACTGTAAACCTGAAGTCGTGAAACGAAAACCTTCCATCTGTTCTGGGAGATAGCAGAAGGGCAGCGCTGAGCGTCCCCCGGGGGATAATTTCCCCCGATTCCCCGGGTCGAGCGTGCGACACGCCTAGTTTTAAAAACCGAACCGGACCGGCGGTTCGACCGGAAAAACCGAGAACCGAAGGCTTGTCCGGTTTTTTAACAACCATTGGTCTTTTAGTAAAAAACCAAAAAAATAAATTGAAAACGGTGCATTAAAAAGGAATTGAACCCTTGACCTTGACTCAAGGTCCACTACAAGCTCAACAACCATCTATGCTAACGCCAAATGATAATTTAGTGTATTGCATCAAATATTATGTGTAATCATTTGTTTCGAGGTCAGAATTTTGAAAAATTAGCTTAAATATTCCGTTTTTTTGTCGCAAATGAACCGATGAACCGACGGTCCGACCGGTGAAAACCTGAACCGACAGCCACGCCGGTTCGATTACCGGTTCGGTTTTTTAAACTATGGCGACACGTGTCTTTATTTTTTGGTCAACGATGAAAACAAAAGCGCGAGTGTCTGCTCTCCTCCAGCAGCCACCGCACAATCCCGCCCGTAAAAAATCTAGGCCTTGCCGTGGTCAACGATGAAAACAAAAGCGCGAGTGTCTGCTCTCCTCCCGCAACCACCGCACAATCCCGCCCGTAAAAAATCTAGGCCTCGCCGTCGGGCGCAGGTATTCACCAGATGCCAGGGCCACGGCCACCGCCGGAGACCCGTCGCAGCGTCGCCGGAGAAGAAGCGTGCTGCAAAAACCGCGCTTGCCGTCTCCGACCATGACCGGCGGCAGAACCACCAAAGGGGCTTGGAGCAGAGCCACTCGCCGGTGGGGAGCATCCGCCCTACCGCTTGTAGCACCGTCGAGCTTCGTCGAAAACGCCATGGCAGCCCCGCCGAGCTTCGTCGGAAGCATCACCACCCACCTATTGGAGCACCGTGGCGCTGCCATAGGAGCACGGTCAAGCTTCGTCGGGAGCATCGCCGCCCCGCTATCGGAGCACCGCGGCGCTGCCATGGGAGCACCGTCGAGATCGTCGGGAGCATCGCGGCGCCACTATCGGAGCACCGTCGAGCTCGTCGGGAGCATCGCCGCCCCACTATCGGAGCACCGCCGCCCCACTATCGGAGCACCGTCGAGCTTGTCGGGAGCATCGCGGCGCTGCCATGGGAGCATCGCCGCCCCGCTATCGGAGCACCGTCGAGCTCGTCGGGAGCATCACCGCCCAACTATCGGAGCACCGCCACCGCGCTATCGGAGCAACGTCGAGCTTGTCGGGAGCATCGCGGCGCCGCCCCGCTTTCGGAGCACCGGCGAGATTGTCGGGAGCATCGCCCGCCCACTGTCGGAGCACCACGACGCTGCCCATGGGAGCATCACGGCGAGGAGGACGACGACGACGACGCAGAGGAGGAGCTTGGATTGGCGTTGATGGGGGCGGTGCGGCAGTGCGCGCGAGGCTGGGTCACGGCTGCCCGTGCTTGCTCGGCGGGTAAAATCCATGGCGGTGTGGGCCGCTTCTCCTACTCAGGTGTGGTGGAGAGAAGGTGGTGCCGCCATGGTTGGGATGCGGTTCCGGTGGATGCGGGGATAGACGACGGCGCACGGTGGTCGCCGGAGTGGGGAATGACGATAAGTAACAGAGAAAAAGGGAAAGGGGATAAGGGTGCGGTCATGGTCCCGCGTTGTATCCGTGTCATCGCCAGGAAATAGGAGGTCGCGGGGGAGCGTGGCGCGTGGGTGGGCCAACTCGTTTTTCTTCCCCGCAGGAACGGGCACGTGGCGCAAGGAGCGTGCGGGGGATGAAAGTCGCGCGATCCCCCGCCTGATTACCAGCCTTTTCCATAGCAGAAACGGTGTGAATGTGCAAATGGAAATGGAAATTTATTACTAGTAGGAGCCTAATTAATTAGGAGGATTTGACTGCACGGCCTTCCTGTGAGAAATGCTATACGTACCACGGATTTTATCCGATTTTCGTACGACGTGTGCTCACACATGTATCAGGGGCCTTCCTTGTCCCAGCAGATGAGCAATTAAGAGAACAGATTGAGCCTCGGACAGAAAAGGTCGTACGGGAGGCACTTCCGTTATCCTATTTTATACGAATTTAGAAATATATCCTTTATCCATAAGATATATATGTCGTATATCACGTGATTTTCTTGTACCTAATAAAAAATCACGCTGAACAAATGCCCCCTCACCGAGTCAAGTTTGAGCATGAAGTGAACCTGTATCGAGTCCGTGAAAATAGTAAAGATACATATACTTCCTCTGTTCGAATTTAATCTACATTGTGTCTCGTATATTTGTTCGGAATTATTCTACATGGTGAGTGGGTCTCACCTTGGTAATTGAGAAGAGAGAGCGCACACACCATGAACCAATCTCCATGCATTGACTGTATTAATTAAGTCTGGTTTAACCAATGGGTGATTTGTTTTTGTGAGATCATAGTTTGTCTCAATTTTTACAAGTTGTAGAATAAATCCGAACATAGGGAGTATGTAACATTATGCGGCCAGCCTTCTGGTTACCATACACGACCATGCCTTGAAGATTTGATCTCTCTTATATTCAACAGCTTGAATATATCGTGCGTTATCTTTAAAAGAGTTACATCTTCTAAACGATGTGTACTTTGGCGACACAGAAAGAATCAAGATCGATCCCTTTGCATGAATCTGTTTAGGTTTTTTTTTTTATTGGGGGCCAATATATATAAGCATAGTCCTCAAAGAGTTTCCCAGCACTAGTTAGAGTGCACATGCAATGCACGTTTCAATCAATATATGTGAATTGATGTGGAATGCATGTGAGTATAAAATACTGTATGTACTGTTACAAAAATATTACAATTCACATAAGTAAAAAAAGATAGTCGAATTCAAATTATTAAAACTTCCCGTTTCGAAAATAAACCCTTCTCATACAAATAAGTTGTATGAAAAACCCTTCGTCATTTTGCATCCCATTGGAGTTTTAAATCATTTAAATTCTTCTCCAATAAAGTACACTTTACTCAAATATGACATAAGATCCTTACTTGAGCTCATGTCTATCAATTCCTGCACATTAATCTGCTGATATTGACTTGACCCCTATTAGCATCACGACTTCCTATTCTTAGTGAATCCAAACATAGTTTAAAAAACCGAACCGGCCATCGAACCGGTGAGGCTGTCGGTTCTGGTTTTTACTGGACGGACCGTCGGTTCAATGGTTCATTTGCGACAAAAACCCGGAAAATTTAAGCTAAATTTTAAAAATATTGACATGACATCAACTAAATACACATTATATAGGGTACAATCCACTAGTAAATCACTAAATATTGATTTTCTAGTTGGTTATTGGGACTTATAACACGTTTTGGCTCAGACTAAGGGGTTTGACTCCTAGTTTATGCATTTTTTTTTCAAATTTCTCTGGTTTTTTACTAAAAGACCAATTGAAGTTAAAAAACCCGGACAAGACTCCGGTTCCGGTTTTTTCCGGTTGGACCGCCGGTCCGGTCCGGTTTTTTAAACTATGAATCCAAGTCACCGGAAGTTTTGACATAAATAATCATGTAACATTGATCTCCTACCAATTTTAGACAACAAAGGCAATTGCCCATCTTATTGATGCAGCATTGCCTGTTTCCCACACAAATAATTACTAGATGAGTTGATTGCATCTTTTTTCTTGGTACAAATAGGTATTCGTCTCTACTTCTCGCAATAGCAATCGAGTTTCTCTTCTTTCCAGTAAGTCAGTCGATCTTGATTTGTGCGGTGTACCAAAAAACATAGGAACACCAAGAGGCATAGCAATCAGTTGTGGACGAGAAGCGCTTGTATATTTTTTTTACACGAACGGCACCCCCAGAAAAATGGCCCGCGTTCCATTAGTGAGCTCTTTTACGGTGATTGGGACGGAACCATGGGTTCCGTCCGGTTCCGTCGAGTATATTTTTTTTGAGGCCGTTGATTATAACATGATTTTTAGTAACCGTTGATTATATATGCACGTCCTTCAGACACAACTAGCAGTTGTGTACGGCGTTAAGTTGCAGCCAGACCGCCAGCCCAACTTTCCCCGATCGGAATTCCCTCAGCGCGGCGCCGCCATCCGGATAATAATTAGTTTCTTGGCGACAAGGGCATGCAACTCAGGCTGTAAGTGGGAGCGGGCTGCCCGCAGCGGGACCTAATTTATCGCACATAAAACTGCAGAGAGAAAAAATTAAATGGGACTACTGCGGGTGTCCGCTGTCCCCCTAAGCGTCAAGTTTCGTGCCCTTCGGCCGGAACGTCGCCTTCTAGCTTCAGCATTGGCAGCTGCACAACCGCCGGAGTGCGGCCTCACCTGCTTCGTAACCCCGTCGCAATATCGTGTGTCTCTCTACTCCTCTAGGCCCAGGATGCTCAAGGAGAGGACATGCTTATGGTTAAGCATGACAAAACTATGAAGGAACGACCTGGCGACGCCGGCACCGGCAAGGATATCAAGCCCTCCAGCATGCTAAGAATCAGTATGATTAGTAGAGTTGGGCCTGAAGCTCGGCAGATAGCTGGGCGAGTTCGGCGTCGCTGCGGACAGACAAGGCGTTAGAAGGCGTCCGGGTGCACCGGCAAAGAGGCCGCCCGGTTATGTCGCCGTCGCGCTCGAGGGTCATGTGCCCAGTTGCGCTGCCATCGTGTTCGCACGTCATGCGCGTACACCTATAGTTGCATGTAGCGTTTCTAGACTAACTACTAGCACAAGATCTTTAGCATATAAAAAACTTAATTTGCTAACGAAATAGCAGAGCGTATGTGACATTATGGGGGCAAACGCGAGAGCCGCATAAGTACGATTCCGCGGTCCGCTTGTACATCACGGGCACCCGCGGCGATTCCGCGGTCCGTCCCACTTGCAGCCTGACATGCAGCGGTTGGCTGGCCGGTGGTGACTGGTCGGGCATAGCTCCGTTGTGCGCCTAAGACTAGTCACAATGGGGAGTATCATATACTAGTATCATGCATATGATACTAGTCTATGTTACCACTTTCACAATGCATAGTAACATATTTGTGGTATCATATACTAGTATATTTATTAGCTTATAGACTCATCTTGTTTTGGAAAGCGTTATGTTACGGTATCTACCTATGATACCACTAACACCTCTCTCCTCATTAAATGAGTGCCACATCATGTTTTTTGCCTATGTGGCACTTATGATACCACCTATGTTACTCACATTGTAGCTAGTCTAAGGCATATCCCAATGCAAGTCTCTTAGCACGGTTTCATAGGCATTTTGCTTATGTGGCACTATACTTAATGAAGAGAGATAGTGAGGTTGTATCTTAGCTAAGATACAACCTTGGCACGTGGGCATAGGCAAAAAAATGCTCTAGACCAATCAAATGCATGCATGAGTCCAAAATCATTAATTTAGATATAACATCTAACATACAATGTATTGTACATGTTGTCTCTTAAGTTTTTATTAGACATATGGTAACGTGCTAAGAGACGGTGCATTGGGACATGCCTAAGTAGATTAGGCACCACATATACGCGTTCAGAATTGATCTTTAGACCGACCGAGCGATGTCGATCATCTTTTTGCGGGTGGAGGGTGAAGAATGGTTTAGAGCTGTCACGGAAAGCCTGGGGCCGATGGCGCTTGTCGCTGCTCGCTCTCCGTTTCTTATTTATTCCCCACTCCCTTTCGTACCTTGCGCCCCTGGGCATTCACTCGCTCCATCCATGGCCATAGATGCGTACTAGAAGAACCTTGCGCGCTTAGCCGCTCCGGGTTTTTTTTCCTGCTCTTGGGGCTTCTTCCCTTGTCTGTGAGATGGTATTGACAGCATAAACTAACATTGATGCATCTGCATCTATGAACTGAACCAAGAAAAAATGGAGAAACACCACGGCGTATCAACTATTAGAATTCAACATGAGCAAATCTAAAAGCGTCTTTTGCCAAAATTATGTTGAACCTTATTTTTTAGATTGTTTTGGAAAAAAAAATATTGTATGATTCATCTAAAAAGGAGAGAGTTTTTTTTTGAAACGGAGAAAACAGCCTCTCCATCTAAAAAGGAGAGAGTATCAGTGCTACTTGATTCTAAGAGTGCTACTTGATTGTCTGTGAGGTCTGCTTGTTTCCACGATGTGCCAGGAAAAAACGCTCAGCATCTGACCACACTTCTAGCGCCGGGAGCTACTGAACCAACTTGTATCTAGCCTACCATTCACATCTAAGTCTTGCCAAAACACGGCAACTATGCACTGGAGTTTTTATCCTAGCGTCTGCTACTAAGCATCGAACTGTGAAGCTCTAAGAGCAATCACAACGTAGAAGGCTTAGCCAGGCACTTAAATGATAATAGAAAAATTAACAGGAAAATATATATAGCAAGCGCTCGTAGCTGGCAAGATTGGCCGCTATATCTAAAGTGCTAATTAAATCCCAGATCGCTCAGTATCCACACTGTAAGCCAGGGCAAGGTTGGTCTGATAACACTTCTTGCGCCAGGCTCCCGGGATTAAACATGCACTGAGAATTCGATCCTAGCGCCTGCTTCTAAGCATGGAGCCTTGAGACTCTCCGTTATGGTGTAAGGGACAACACAAAACATTAACTACGGACTTTCTCCCACCATGAAACATATGCAAATAGGGCATGCATTTTTTTATATTACAACACATGATCAACATAAAACCTATCCTCCTCTTGTCCGGCATAATACGTTAGTACAGAATTTCCTCAGATTCATCCACTGGTCATTACTCCCTTCAGGCTTTTTGTTGTTGCACCCAGCTCTATAGATTGAGGCCTTTCCATTCGAAGCACACATTTTCAGGTTTTTGGTAGATGCACTTAAATAACAAAATAAGTAGCAGGAAACAAAACTGTACCATAGTACATACCACTGTTACAGGCTGGACGGTAAGTATTTCCTACATAACCAGACTATCTACTCACAAATAGTGAGAAAAATATTACGGATGAACGCACAGCCACAGAACGCACATCCACACAAGCAGAGTTCAGTAAGCAATGGAAACTAAGGTCACCACTTAGAACTATTTATTTCCCCTTAGAGTCTAATCTATAATGTTTCATTTCACAATATATTAACAAAAGTGTAAGTTTAACTGCACTGGTAATACTAATATGTTAAACTTCCGAAGAAGTAAAAAACAATTATTATGAGAGGGTCCAAAACTTACATCCCTATGAAGAATTGAGGAAGCCATTACCTGAGCTTCTTTTTCTAATGAAAATAAGGAGTCTATGAGAACTATAGCGGAAGGAGGAATTCTTATCACAACATTGCCTATATTGCTGTTGAGGCATGAACAACGCTTTTTCTAGCACGTCTGATTTATTGCAACAGTCAACAGGTCATCCATTAGAAACCCAATTATTTGCAGGTTATCTCCAAGCATTCCATCACTCGCACACCATACATGGATGCACATCAAAGTAACAAATCTCCATTCGCTCCATTATAGCTGGTTCATACAAAAAAGATGGGTATTTATATCAACTAATTTTGAAGAAAATGCATGAACAAAACAATAGACATTAGGCCATCAGGGTACTGGTTATCAGAGATAGACTAACAAGGTACAACCGAACAATATGCAGGTTACTGAAATAAAGTAAAATAGCACTTCAAATTAGTTTATATTGTTCTAGCTGAACCAACTTCAGATTATTGTATTTCAGATTCCATAGCTACTAAGCTGACATATTAACCCAAATTAAAGAAGCATGGCCTGTTTTTGTGAGGTTCGGTCTTACATAAAGTGGAAAGAGATTGCAACTTGAAAATGGAAGAAAACTCACCGAACAAAGCTCAGCGGCAGCAGCATAGATTCATGGCACCCCCGAGGAGTCGCACGTTGGCATAATGCTATTGCAGATTCCACCTCCAGCCATGAAGGGAGCCACGGGCATGCGACATGTGCCCGGCGGTGGTGAAAAATAGCAAATGGAGTTGTGTGCTGGATGTGCGGAGCTGGAGGTTATACGAACACCAGTGGATGGTACATCTCGAAAGATGGCAGCAGGGTTCGGCACTGCGGCGGAGTTAGAAGAAGCAGCATGGAGGCGTGCAGGCGACAGGCAACAATAGCAGCAGTGAGTCCCACTTCCTCCTGTTGGACAACATCAGCCTCCGTGTCCTCTAAGTTCCCATCACCGGCACCACCGGTCAAAGCACTCATTCCTCTTCCCCTCACCTTCGTGTGTCCACCACCTCTCAAGGTGATTATTCCCCTTCCCAAAACTCTACCATCTTGTAATTTCCCTTTTTCTTTAGGTTTCTAAGAGCGAGATTTAGATGTCAGATAGAGCGAAAAAATTGCAAAACGGAAAAAAATAAGGAGCCAACCAAATCAGGCCCGATTGCATCCCCAAAATCTACCCCAAATCCCTGGAACCACCACACATATAGACAAAATGGAACACAATATCAAAACGTAGAAAACAGAGTGACTGAAAAAGGAACCATCAAATGCGGCCCCAATCCACTACAATCCCCATTAATTTTTTAATCCCCGCAGCAAAGAAAGGAAGCAATCAAATCTAGGACAGCAATATGGAGGCAAACGACCTCGCGGAAACTACAACGGCAGAGTCGCTAGCCAAGCAGACCATCGAATCGAACGAAGAAAGTATAATACAGAGAAGAAGAAGAGGAACGAACCAGAGTGGAGCCCAAGGTGTCTCCACCGTACCCCTGAAAGAAGCAGGTGCATACGGCGCCCACAGAGACAGCCGGGGGACAAGTTTTTGGCAGCGCCTGCTGTCAGATCTCCTTGCGGCTTCGATGGCAGCCGCTAGAGGCGGTGACGAGCTGACGGCGACAGACATATCGGGAGCCGTCGAGATGGTGGCGAGACCGCGAAAGGTCCCGGAGCTCGGAGGCAGTGCGATCCTGTTCCTCTCGTCGGAGAAGGGAGACGGCGCCACCGGCTAGAGATCGAGGAGTGGTGGCCCGATGGGGAAGAACCCATCGAGTTCTATCTCGGGCCGATAGGAGAGATGCAGCGCCGAAAGCGGCAGCTCGACCTTCGCCAGAATACAGAGCCGCCACCAGCAATCGAAGGAGCAGCGGAGGCCCAGGCCGGAGCACGGAATCTTCCGAAAGGAGGCGGCCACCACTAGAGAAAAAGGGGAGGAAGGAAGAGAAGAGGAGCGCAGGCGAGAGGCAGAGAGCCAAAAAGAGAAGGAGCGGATCGATGGAAACCGACATACCCCGCACCGGCCACACAGGAAACATGCGCGCCGCCAGCGCACAAAGCGGGCCCACGCAGCGACACGACCCAGGAAGGCACCACCAACGACCAGAAACTCATGCTGACAAATCGGGCCCACAACCGGAGCGATTCTCAGGGTCTCAATAGCCCTACACTTAGTTCTCTAAGAAGATGTTTGGTACGTGCAATTTCGGTATCGTGCAACATGCAACGTAATTTTGGTACCGTCTTTACGTAACTTTTTTTGGTACCGTCCCCACGCTTTTGGTATCGTCCCGACAAAATTTTGGCACCATCCCACACTTTTGGTACCGCCAGGTTCCGCCCGTCCGATTCCGTCCATTTTACAACCATTAGATCGGGTTGGATGGACGGTTTATAAAAATATCAACCACGCTAAAACTTATATTACTATTAATAACGGAACAACCATTAGCATTCCAAGAGTACAAAAGTACTCACGCCCCCAACATAGCCAAAGTTCTGCTACTACCAAAACAAGATGCCTCGCACCTCACAAACCTGGGCAAACACCACACCGAGAACCAGGCGACAAAGGAAGTTTTTATACGAACCACCGAAATACTCCCTTCGTCTGGAATTAAGTGTCACAAAGTTTGACAAAAGTGGACGTATCTAACACTAAATTATGTCGAGATACATCCACTTTTGTCAAACTTTGTGACACTTAATTCCGGACGGAGTGAGTACAAAAGGAACTAGACTATGAATAGAACGCGAACAGAGTTTGTTTTCCTTCAGGGATCACCAACTGGGGCAAAGGAGCCATCTCTTTTTTGACAGATTAAGCAACTGCTTGCTCTTGTATTATGAACGTCCGTGTCCATGTAGTATCATAGATGATTATCATGACCAAAAATACCGAAGGTCTGATCATGTAGAACCCTCTGTAGCTCTTTGCAAAAAAAAAAAGGTTAAAAATAAAGAAAGAGAATTGTCATCTGAATAACTGCTGTAAAATGTAATTTAGAGAGAAACACTTACTTCCACAAATTCTCCAAACATGCTTCTTCCTTCTTTAAAAAATTCTCCAAAATTACAAATATGTTTGTTTTCTCAAAAAATCAGTATTGTTGGTGTTTTTCTTAATACATTTCTGGATGTCTTTCCGTTTAGAGAGAACTTTAGTTTTCGAAACATGCAAACGGAAGAAATATATGATGTAAAGAAGATATTATGGCTGACCGATAAAGCTTCAAATTCTTGGTAATTCTTCACAATCAACTCCCCCCCCCCTCCTTTTTTCTACCTTGTCTTGGTTGCGCAAACTTTAAAAAACAGCCAGAGCATAGATGTATTATCCCATGAAAAGAAGAATAAGAAAATCGGTTTTGCTATTTCTCACTCGAGTGAGAATTAAGTTATAGCTCACTCAACTCGAATCTCATTAGATTTTCATCGTGATTCGTGCGGGTTGTTAGTTATACATTGCACATGGATGACGCTCAGATGCAACTTAGATTTTATGAGTTACACATGCAACTGGCTGATGCCATCTAACTGAGAATTAACTTAATTTTCACCCGAGTGAGGCCTAATCATTCCCTAAAAAAATAACCTAAATTACTCGATCAGCTTTTCAAAAATCCTAGAAAGTGAAGTCCAAAATTACAGTTGCAAGCAGGCAAGTTTGTCATGATAATCAGAAGAGGGATAGTTTGGTAAAGAAACATCCCATCTTTTATTTACAGGATAAATAAAATATTTCTTGTCTAGAACCCATCGCTTTCTTCATAGATTCAGTAGTAGCAAGCTGCATGCATACTATATTCTTTTCTTCCGCAGCTTGGCACGCTTGAATGCTAATATGATTTTCATCTTCTTAACCATATATCCAATTCTTAACCACATATATATTCAGCTCAGCTTGGCATGGGGGCACAGCAACTCTACCGCTCCGAATTAGGAATTACAATGGGTACTCGTTACCCGCGTGCCCTGCGGTTAAAAACCCTATTAGAGTAAGGGTATGGGATAAATTTTTAGCCATGGGTATATAAATGGGAAAATGTCATACCCAACGGGTAGAGAGGGTACGGGTATGGGATCTCATAACCCATACCCACATACCCATGTACTCATCTAACATTATTACACGTGGGTCTAATATAATATATTTACGTAGTAACCTCCCCCTAATTACACAAGGTAAAAACTTTAATGTGCAATCAACTTATATCTATAATTTGTCATGAGTTCGTAAACTTAAATTGTATGACTATGTTTTGTTGCTTATGATTATGTGTTGTTATTTTTTACATTTCTATGTGTTGCTTCTATGGAAAACTTTTTTTTTCCAAGAAAGTGTTGTTTTTAAGACATATTTTTGTACATTATTGTTAAAATGCGATGTTATTAGTAATTTATGATTATTTAATTATTTTTATGCCTATTTTATGATTAATTTGCTGTGTTGCAAACGTGGGTATTTTTACCCACGGGTACACATATACCCTGTCGGGTGACTGGTATGGGAAAAAGTTATACCCTCAAAGGGTATGGGTACGGGTGACGGGTATGTTTTGGATGCACGGGTAAGGGTATGGGGTGGCTCCACCCTTACCCATACCCTGCCCTGCGGGTGCCATCCCTACTCCGAATAAGCTAACGGCTCAAGAAAAGAGCAGCTCCAGGTCCAAGTTCAAGATCCACATCCCGGGCCATGCTAGGGTCAGGGCATCTCCAGTCGTTGCGCCCCTCCAGGACGAAAAATCCGGCCTTTTTTCGCGCCGCGGCGCGATTCGGCCCAATTTGGACAGGTAGAGATTTGGCACACAAATAATTGAACTCACCAAATAAATAGAGTTTTGCCACATAAATAAAATAGTTCAACAATTTAAACAAAATAAATAAATTACACTAGTTATCGTCATCGTCCTCAACATTGCCATTCCCCTTTCGCGCCCACAAATGCTGCACCAGGTCATTCTGCAGAGCATGGTGTGTTCCAGCGTGTCGAATCTCCTGTCGCTTGGTGAGGAAGTTTGTCTATGATGCCGGCACCTGGTGATCAACATCTGCAAGAGGGCCCTGCCGGTAATATGGTGTGCTTGCCTCACTGTCAGGCACCGGGTCATTCCGCTCACTCTCAATGATCATGTTGTGCAAGATCACACAACACTGCATCACCTCCCACATGTTGGACTTCGACCAAGTCATAGCTGGGTACCGGACAACAGCGAATCGAGATTGCAGCGCACCAAATGCCCGCTCAACATCCTTCCTGCAAGCCTCCTGGCACTTGGAAAACCAAGCTTTTGCGCTTCCTGGGATAGGGTTGGAGATGCTCTTCACAAATGTTGCCCACTTCGGGTAGATGCCATCTGCAAGATAGTACCCCTTTGTATACTGGTGTCCATTGATCTCATAGTTCACAGGGGGGCATGGCCTTCGACAATCTCGGCAAAGACATTCGAGCACTGCAAGACATTGATGTCGTTGTGACTTCCAGGCATACCAAAGAATGAATGCCAAATCCATAGATCGTACGAAGCCACGGCCTCGAGAACCACCGAGCACTCTCCTTCCTTTCCCTTGTACATCCCCTGCCAGTCAAATGGGCAGTTCTTCCATGCCCAATGCATACAGTCGATACTGCCAAGCATCCCAGGAAACCCTCTTGCTTCATTCTCTGCGAGGAGACGAGCAGTGTCTTGCGCATTGGGTGATCGCAGGTATATTGAGCCAAAAACTGCAACCACTGCCCGGCAGAAGTTGTTCATCTTGTGCATCTGCGGGAGCACCGTATGCAAGCAACCTCATGACCATCGTGCACTTCTGGATAGAGGTAAAGCCTACCGTGCCGGTGCAGTCCTTGTTCAACTTGAAGTAGGTGTCGAACTCCCGGATGGCATGCATGATCTTGAGGAAGAGCGTGCGTTTCATCCTGAAACGACGCCGGAACACCTTCTCGTCGTTGGTGGGATCCTCGGCGAAGTAGTCGGAGTAGAGGATGCAGTAGCCCTCGTACCGCTGTCTCGGCCTGCTCTTGCGGCAACCGGGCTTCGATCCAGTGCGGCGCGGCGCGGCGTCCTGGGCCTGCAATCCGGCCAGGCAGCTCAGGACGAGCAGGCGTTCCTCATCGTCGATGGCGGCCTGGTCTTCCTCGTCGAAGAGCTCGGCGAGCATCTCCTCGGCGTCGGAGTCCATGGCTTGGACAGAACGTCGAACACCTTGCGGGTGGTGGACGCGGTTCACTGGGCACAACCTCCTCCGCGGCGGAGACGCGAGCAAACGGCGGCGACGATGTGGCGGAGAGGCCGGCGGTGGTTTGCCTCGCCGCTCGTGTGCGATGGCGGCCGGTGGCGGCGACGTGGGGTGTGATCGGCGGGGTGGCGACGGCGAGGCGAGCGAGAGGAAAAGCCGAGCCGGGGGTGGGGAAAGTGGGACAAATAGCGCTCCCTCGCCGACAGCGCTGGCCCACGCGCGTTTTTCCTTCAGCCGCCCCTCCGCCCTCCCAGCCGAACCCAACGGGCTGGGTTTCGCCTGGGTGCGACGGCGCTAATTTCCGCCGAAACGGCGCATTTTTAGGTTCTGGGGGGACGGTAGAAAAACGACGCTTTTCGAGCAAAACATCGCTATTTTACGTCCTGTGGAGCGCTGGGGGAAGACTGGAGATGCCCTCGGGAAGTAGGAGTCGCCGGCGGGCTGATCGCAAAAACTGGCATGGCGATGGATCGTCAAGGGACCTATCTTCCCTGCCGTAGCCTACATGAAGGGGCGGCAAGCCCAAGGTCTCGGTCATCGTTGCCATTTGTGAGTCATCAAGTGAAGATCAGTCGCAGCCTGAGTGTATCTCATCCTCTTGGGCTTGCCGCCACTTGATGCAGGCCACGGCATGGCTGTCGCAATGCCGGTTGCCGCGATGAGCCCGCAGGGGCCACTCCTACTCTCTGACGTTCCCGTTGACACTAGCATGGCCGGGACATGGAACCTCAACTTGGATTTGGAGGTGCCCTTTTCTTGAGCGCTTAGCTTCCCATGTCAAAATTTAAGCTGAGCTGATTTTTTTAAAAATATTTAGTATGCACGCATCTAGGCATCTAGCCTGCTGCCATTGAATCTGTGGTTAAGAAGATGAAAATCATATTAGTATGCACAGTAATTAGACTGAAACCTGTCGTGCACGTCTCTCCACATGAGTTGGAGAGGCGTCTGCTCTGCTCGATAAGGCAAACACAGTGTGCGAACTAAGGCCGTGGCTAAGAGAATCCTTATGACAGGGTCCGGTGCTATACGTTGCGGCCTCCCGTGTCCAAGCAAAAAACAATGGATTGGACCCTCTGCTAGACACAAGATTCTCCGGGTAAACAAATATTTGTGTACTGCTGCTGAATGGAAAGTCGAGTAGTATTTTGGCACAAGCGCATGGCTACAGCTTCATGAAGAGAGAGAAAATGATTGTTTTCTGCTTAGGTTTGATATGAGGACACGGCCACGCTGCAGACTTTTTTACTAAGGTAAGGTTCGTCTCTTGCGTCAAACTAATCAGGGCAGTAAAAACTAAACGCTGCGCCTGCTCTAAGCGTCGATGTGGAAAAGATCTCACGGGGCTGCTGCTTATATAGGTCCCTTGGAAATTGTGATGATCTAAACAGGTTTACGGATTAGAGATTAGTTTTTATCCTCAAGAGATAATAAACCGGCTTAAGGACAGCGAGCGAAAGCCAGTTTTGGGCCAGCATGTGAGCACATACATAGGCCCAATTAGCAACAACTAGCTCAATGCCCGTGCGTTGCCGCGGCCAATTAGTTTTTTCTTGACCCGCATGTAAATATGATGTTTGTGAAAATTCATGTGTATACAAAGTAGACATATAATACTGCAAAAACAATGAGATTCTGCTTTCCTAAAACTGCATTTTGATAAAATATAATGATTGGACTTCATGCAAATAAAGCAATGTACGACCTACTCGTTTGTCATTTACTAAGATACATTCCCTAATGCCTTTTTGATTGTTCATTGCGTAAAAATCATTGAGTTTTCACTTTTCACCAAGTTTAGGCATTGCCTCATAATTATTTTCTCTAACAATTTCGTCTCAGATACAAATAATTATGCCCTTGTTTTTTCTTTCAAGAAATCGTTCTTTTTGTGCCAGAAGTTGGATAGGAGGGAGTAGTACATATTCTAAAAGTGCTTTCAAGACATCTTTGAAAACGATTTCTAACTATCCAACCTAAGAACTTCTTAAGATATGAGTACAAAGTTTAACATGTCCTATGCCCAGAAGGACAATTTCTATGAAATAGGCATCCTTTTATGTCAATTAACTTGGCTCTATAGCAGTTATCTAACAGCTAGATCAAATGTATGTATAACACAAGTAAACATCAGAACTGCAAAATGGAGATGGCAAGATTTCAGTCATAAACACATGAGTCTCATGATTTACTTCCACCGACAGAAAACATTGTTTTGCTACAACACATAATAACTTTCTTGCTGAGACACAAATGGTAGCAATTTATGGGGATTACAAATTCACAAGTGCAGACTTAAAATGTACAGTATATATAACGAGAGCCAACAACCCTCTACGCCTATTACTTTCTAGCATTATTTTTCTTGATATTGTTGCCATCTAGCAGTCGGTATGAGATACAGGCCTTGTAGGTTCTGCTTCTCGTGCCTCCTCCTCGGCCCGGGGAACACCTTCCGGCTTGACCAGGCGCAAGTCGGCTTCAGCGTTCCCGACAACGACGCCCTCCCCTGCAGCAGTAGCAGCAGCTCTGGCGGACAGTTGATCCTGGCGCTCTGCTCCTCCTGCTGTTGTTCCTCCTCTCCTAGTATCAATCACTCTAGCTAGCAACACTTCATTTTGATGCTCTGCGACCCAGAAATTCACCACTCTAGCAATCTGTTGTTCCTCCTGTCCTAGCATCAAGCACAAACAGACCTAAAATGGGCAGAAGCAGAACATACATCCATGTCCTCGAACTTCCAGTTTCATCATCCCCTTGATCTCTTTGTTGGCAACTTTCATCGCGTTCATCTAAATACAAAAGCAATTCACAGGCGGCCTTCATCATTTGACATGATAGAAGTTCAGAAGATACAACAGTACAGATAGATAGTCTGTTGTGTGTTCTTACGGCCGTCGGCGGCGATGTCGAACTGGTCGAGGTTGTAGGTCAGGGTGCAGCGCATGTTGTGCTCCTCTTCGTACGTGCACTTGGGCAGTTGGCCTTGAGGATCCTGGTGGTGCAGGCTCTGAGGGCTTCTTGCCAGGGTGCCGGCCAGGTCCGACGGATCTGCTCCTTATACCTGGCCAGCTCGTTCAGCTTCTTGATCTTCTCATCCATACACTCCGCATCTTCTTTATCTCCTCGGTCAATCAGAGCAGAGCAGTATCAAATTATGGGATTGGAAAGGAGGGTGAATGAAGAGGAAAGGGGAGAGGGACTGACTTGGTTTCCGATCGGTGGTGTCTTGGATGGTGAGCGGCGGGGGGATTTGACGATTTGCCACGTTTTACTTTGCAATTTGATATTTGCCACATCATGTCTCACTGACATGTGGTGGTCACAGGGCAAATAATCAAATTTCACACGTAAAGCGTGGCAAATCATCAAATATCCCGTGAGCGGCGTGCCCTTGTGCGCATGATGTCGTCGTTCTGGCCGCGACACGCTGGAGAGGGACAAGGGCGGCCTGAGGCTAGCCAGTTAGATGTTCTACATCGGTGCTTCTCCTTCGCTTGGCGGCAGATCGTACATGTCGGGGATGCTTTGCTAGCCTTGCTTCCTCCGCAGAGGCGGCACCGCCGGACTACAACAATCCCTCACCTCTTGGGCCGCCTTGTTGTCCTCGCCTCAAACGAAGCAGGCCCAGGAGATGATTCGAGGGGGGAGCCGACGATCTTGATGAAGCAGATGGGACGATTTCGGAGGGTGGTTCGGTGGCGGCCTCTAGATTCCTATGATGCGGGGGCGGTGTAGAACTGTATATGAGCATGCGTGCGTGGGTGTTGGAAGTTGTTATTTCCCTTGACCTTTTGTTTTTTGTGTGTGTGATCATGTGTATATTCGGCAGTTCCCGAAGTGATTTTTTTCCATGCACGTAGAGGGGGACGTACCATGCATGGGACACGGACACCACCGAGAGTGCTTTAATAGTAAAGATTTAGCTTTTTTTTTGGGTCCATGTCTGGCCAGTTTTTTACCATCCCAACATACCGACTACGTGCAGTCATATGTATACTAAGTGTTCTTCGTCATTTTCGGTCAACGACATCTTTTAAATTTGTAACAATTTCTCACATTTTTTGTTGAGAAAGTACAAACAAGATGTTGCAATGTTTTCTTGATGATTTTTCTAGAAAATATGTATATGTATTTAGAATTCATTTGGAATGATATGTTTTATGCGCTCTTTCACATGTTTACAACATGTGATTTTATTGTCGCTACCGATTTTTTTTTTGTTGAAATAGTGGATAATTTTTGTTGCAACTGGAACAGTGACAAATTATTTTCTTGCTCACCAACTTTTTAATTTGTGCAATTTTTTTTGTTACAATAGGTTGTGATTTTTGTTGAATTGTTTGAACTTTTTTATTGCAACGCAATAAACATATTGTTTAACTATTTTTGTAGCATTACTTATTTTTCATTTTTTTGGAACAATTTGTTGCAACACTTTTGTTGTACACGGGGCGATAATTTTTTCTGCGATATCAGTGAATTTGTTGCAATTGTAGTTTTGCTGTAATTATCGAGATGACTGGGGGCAACATAATATATCCTTTCGTTTAAGTGGGGCTGCTGTGGAGTGCGGGTTCTATATCCGAAAAACGGGAGGATAAAATACAAAAGTGCGTTATGCTGATTTTTCGACGTTGGATAATGATCGGGCCGTTCACGAGGGGACCTAAAATTGGTCTACCCCGGGAGCGACTAGGCGCTGGCCTTGAAGCAAAAAAAAATGCTCATCGCCCAAGAGATATCGGCAAGTTTTCAAGTCAAAGCATCCCATGGCATCGGAAATCCTTTTTGTTTTATGTACGGCTACACGATTTTCTTTTATGGAACATGCACTTTTCATTTACTCTAGTTCGACTTGCTTCGCACTCAAACTCGATTAATAGGATCATATGCTTCTACTACTACTACAAAAAGAATGCATTTAAAAATATATAAAAAATCGGTGTACATCTAGACATTTTATGTTTCCACACAAAGTTTAGCAAAAAGATATTTTTCGTGGACTTTATGAAAAAGGCAACCATATCTCATGAAAAGTCATTTTGGAGTACCGAGATTTGTCTTTTTATACAAGCTATAAAATGTCCTTTTTTTGTGAAATTTGATGTGTGGACATAAAATGTCCGAATATACATCCGATTTTTTTAGTATCTTGAATACTTTTAAAATAATAAGGGTATCTATTCCTAAAGGTGTGTTTGGGACAGGGATTCAGTGACTTTGGCTAGCCAGAGCCATTGGATCAAAATCTAACGGACATCCTTGGCCCAAATTTTGAGCTCAAATTTAAAACTGTCTAGAAAAAATTGAAAAAAATCAGGCATGTCATACTTGTTCCGTTGAGTATTCTGGAATTTTTTTGTTTCATTTTGACAAATGGTTTAAGAGTTAATTACGTTTTGAACTCGATACATAAAAAGCTATTTAAGCATAAACCGTTTATCCAAATGACGTGAAACTTTCACAGAATATAGAGATGAACATAACTGACATGCCTGATTTTTTTCAATTTTTTCTAGACAGTTTTAAATTTAAGCTCAAAATTTGGGCCAAGGATGTCCGTTAGATTTTGATCCAATGCATTTGGCTAGCCAAAGTTACGGTGTGACTTTGCTAAGCAAAGTCACTGAATCCCTGTCCGTGTGTTTGGTTGTACAACCAAGTGGAATTTAATGTAACCGTTCCATTCCGGCGGACATTCTTGTATTTGGTTGGGTCAAAAAAATTATCATGGAACGGTTCCCTTCTATGTTTGGTTGTGAGAATAGAATTGCTAGAATGGAACTCAATGTTTATTTGTAACCATTGCATATATATTGTATGACAAGAAATAACAACAACAACAAGAACACATAGCAAGCAAACCAAACTGTAGTTTAATTATAATCATTGTCTCACCCGCACCACTCAATCTCTTTGTCAATCCTCCACTCCGATCTGAATATTCCCTCACAGTGCCAATACTCAACGGGAGTGCAAGAGGTGTGAGGAGGACGACAAGGGAGGGATCGATTTGTACCTTGATATCTGCAGCCGACGCAGGTCGGTCGCTACTCTGTCGCCCGCTGGTACCCGCTCCTCCGCCGCAGGCCGAGTAGCTACTATCCCCACCCGTTGGTACCTTGAACTCCGCTGCCGGTCAGGGAGAGAGGGGGCCGCCGGTCCGGGATAGAGGGAGCCGCCGAGAAAGGGAGAGAGGGGAATATTCGGCTTCTGAAAACATGCGAGTTCCGGTCCTATCTGCGTACCAAACACGTGAATCACCTCCCAGAAGGGGGCGAACCCATTCAATTCTACTTTATTACTCGAACCAACTAAGAGTCAAAACATCTTGGTGACTTGGACCATCTCCAACTATGGCGTTACTGTTGCGTGCGCTAAAATCAGTTTGCATCGCCGCTTTAATGCTTACAGCGCGAGGCGGGCCAATGATTTCAGAGGCCCTAAAATAGTGTGCGCATCGACGGTGACGGTTTATCAGGCGTTGCAAAATAGTGCGTATTCGGTGGCAGAAAACTCATAAAATTATAGATCAAACAAAGACACATAAAATTATAATAAAAATAGTTTCATTATTATTACAATACAAAAAATAGTACACAACAATATAAAAAATAGTTCATGGAAAATACAATAAATTGTTTGTCAAATAGCTTTCAATTAAACATACAACAACATAGAAACTAGTGATTTTATTGTCCATTCCATTTCCACCACTCCTCGATGATATCTTCTTAAAAATTATCATGCACATAGTTCTGACGAATGGAATGGTAGGATGCAATAAAACAGACAACTCTCTCTACTCTCCTTCTCACTCGCACGGGTTGCTCCATCAACTGGTAGAAGAGATAGTATAAATCTTGTCCACGCTCGATGATCATGTTATGCATGATCACACAAGCGCTCATAATGTATCAAAGGACCTCATGATCCCAAAATCTAGCCAACCCTCTGACTATAGAAAATTGGGATTGCAAAATTTCAAATGCTCTCTCCACATCTTTACTAGCCGCCGCTTGTGCATTATGAAAACCACATTGGTTTTTATCTTGCGGTTTCTTCATCGGCTTCACAAACGTTTTACACCTTGGATAAATACCCTCTGCGAGATAGTAGCCGTAATTGCATGTGTGGTTGTTTGCTTCAAACTGCATCGGTGGCATTTCACCATTTGCAATCTGGTTCATCAATGGTGAGCGATGAAGAACATTGATGTCATCGCAAGATCCGAGAATTCCAAAAAAGCATGCCAAATCCAAGTCTCAAAAGCTGCCATCGCTTCAAGGATTATAGTGGCATCCGTTTTTTTCCGTCCTTTGAATTGTCCATGCCATGCCGCTGGACAATTTTTCTAACTCCAATGCATACAATCAATGGAGTCAAGCTTTCCTAAAAATCTTCGAGCTTTGTTCAACTCCAACAGTCTAGTCGTGTCTTGAGCATTGAAGAATCTCAAGTACTCATCACCGAAGACTTTCACAATTTCTACCACAAAGTATTTGACACACTTGATAGTTTGGCTCTCACCCATTTCCAAATGGTCATCAACTAGATCCGACGAGATACTATATGCCAACATACGCAACGTGGGGGTCACCTTCTAATTAGTGCTATGGCCAAGTTCTGTGGCGGCATTCCTCCTTTGTTGGAAAAATCTGTCATGCTTCATCACCTCCGTCAATATCTTCTTTAACAACTCGGTGCCTATCCTAAAACGGCACCAAAAATATCTCTCAGGATAGACGAGATTCTTCACAAAATAGTTCCGCATCAACTTGTTGTGGCCATCGATCATTTCCCTCCACAACCTCTCTCTACCGAGACAGACCCATCGTATTTCGGCCTCTTATTGGCGTGCAAATACAAAAGAATGGCTATGTCCTCTTCCTCTTGAAGATCTCGTTCTTCATCGGCCGAGTCATAAGAAAAAATTATCTACAAAGATAAAACGACGCTTGTTCTTCAAACTCATCTACAAAGAAAGTAAACATGAACATAAGAAATTTTTCACCCCTACATACATTTGAGGAATTGTGTCGAACACCTTGCGCGTGGTGGGTCGCTGCACTGCCGCGGAGCGCTGGCGCGCACGTGTGGAAGACCGCGGGTCGAATCGACGGCGTCGGATACCTTGCGGAGTGGAAAGAAGCGCAGAGCTGGAGAGAGCGGCAGCGGGAGCGTTGTACCGCATTGGCGCCCAACTGGCAGCCATGCCAGCGGTGGGTGGGAGCATTTGGGCCTCGACGTGGCGCGGCGACGGAAGATTTGGACGCTGGAGAAAGATAGGGCGAGATGGAAGCCGTGAGCTATCACGGACGCGCGCGTGGAAATTTTACTGGACAATAGGAGCTCCACCACCGCGTGCGGGGTCGTAGGCTCAGTATTCTTGGCGCCGGATAGGGATTTTCTCCGTACTGGTAAAATTTTACCTGCATGGATTTAGCGCAGCTGCTAGAGCGTTGAGTTCCGTCCCGCGTGCGCTAAACCAGTAATTTTTCTCGCGTCGCGCTAGTTTAGAGGCACCGGAGATGCTCTTATATAAGTCAAAATCCCAACAAATGAATCAAACCGTTTCGCTCCCACACGACGAGAGAAAGGGCGATCTGGGAGGCGACCACTCTGCCCCCAATTACACCGGCCGCCACCGGTCCCTTCCTCCTCCGTTGGCCACTCTAGCGACGTGAGGAGGTGGAGAGAATGTCGCTTTGGTGCCAGCCCATAGTTAGGGTTTGCCTAGTGTTTCCTTGGGGTGTCGTTGAATTGGTCGGAGCGGTGTCCGAGCAAATAAATCTGCCTCAAATCCACTCGCATACCGGCGGCGACCTTCACGGAGGCGTCTCAGAGTTGATGGAAATGTGTGATGCTTGGTCCTTTAGATCGGCAACTTGGTCTTCTCACCATTCTTCAGACTGGCGAGGTCGGTTTCTCGGTGTGTCGCTGGCGTTCGTGGTTATTCGCGACGATGTTGGCGGCCGGGGCGAGGTGGTTCTTCTGGAGCGAGGATGATTATGGTGACCCAACACACCACTGCATGTGTAGTGCGCAAGTCACTGATATAATACTCACAGAAGGACTTATCCGTGAATATTACATCTCTCAGAGTAGTACAACAGAAACATAGCACATCCAAGCAAAACTATAGGATACAAACTTCATTACAAAATCTTGAGAATCTCTTCGATGAATCAAGAAGATCTCATGCAAATGAAACATCAGAAGAAGCAATGCGAAGCTCCAAGCTGCAGATTAACTCAAGCTCAAAGCCTAATCCACTACGGCTGATGTCAGCCCTAATCTATGGCTTCTACGAAAATAAATCCATGAATGAACTCCATCTACACCTTGATAGCTTCTCCTCCACCGGCGTTGTTGATGACAATGCTTCACTGGTTAATTAAGATATGACTCCACCTAGCTTCATGAGGTAGCGATGGATTCACGATGACGACTTCCATAAGGCTTCAACTCTAAGCAGGTGGTCAAACGGGAACGAATGAGTAACAAGCGTTACTCAGCAAGTTCATGATATATAGTGGGTGGTTTGATGCACTAACTATAACTTTAGACTCGGAAGAGTCATAAGCTAATGCAAGGTTTTGTAAAACTTTCTTCAAGAGGTTTCTTTTAATTCTGAAAACTATGCCCGCCAGACTATCACAAGAGTTAGAACTTCATGGAGTTGCCTTTCCTGTAGCATTCACAGTTCCTTCCCGGGACAGGGAGTAACATGCCACATCCTTTTACACTCTGCAGAGGTGCGTTAGTTTACCCATGGGCGACCAAGACCATGTTGCACAACCAGGCTCGAGATCCTGTCCACGCCCACTTAAGTGTGGTGCCCATTTGTTGGTCCAAGCCAAACTATGCTTCTTCGCACAACGCATGCCCACCCATTTTCACCAGCAGGTTGAACCCCCGATTCCACCCCTCACGATGGATATCTAGGCGCCCTTGGACGACCATCATAGACCCCAGAGTCCGCGGGAGTTAAGGGATCACACCCATGCACATGTAGTCCCGCAAGACCTGCGGCGTATGTCTCTGGCAACCCGTTGACATGCGAAGAGAGAAGATCACAACTGACTTACTCGCCCAATACAAGACCCATGGTTAACGCGGTATTTACGGCGCACCGAGTTCTGACGACATTTGTGGTTAAGTCCTAGGTAATACTTTTCCATGCAGATGGAACCTTCCTTTGACCTATTCATCTTACCATGGTCCCATCCGCCCACCAAACATAACACTACCACTCGGGTATTCATTCAAGTAGTCATATTATTATAAAATAGGATCATGCATTCTTTTGAGACTAGGTGGTAATACGATAGTTTTTTTTTGCAAATAGTTCATTATAAAATACTACAAAGGATATGAGCAAGTGATGAACTTGCCTCAGATAGAAATAATGACAATAATAATCCATGTCTTCGGGTTCAAGGGTCGCGTACAGAAATCCCGAGATATGAAAGATAGCAAAGTAGTCCCGGTAAGGACTACTGGAAACACTTGGAAACATGATACATGCATAATAATGAGATGCATCGCAGAATACCCTGAAAATACCCCAGCTTACAAGTGTAAGCAACGATCGATACGATACTAAGAACACATATGTTTTAGGTAAGTTGTTTCATTACTTGTGGTGATGTTGTTATTTCTTCTTTTAGACTACATGTGTTTCCTTTTTTTTATCAAATCAATTGTTATCATGTTTAGATAGAAGTGTTTATTACTTAGTTAGACAATAAAACAACAACACATGGAAAACAACTATTAAAAAGATAACAAACACATTTTATTTTATGTTCAAAGGTGTAGAGCTAATAACAAAGTGTTTAATTGAAAATGATGAACTAATACAACTACTTTATCATCACACAACTTTCTAGTGTCTTTGATGATCGGTTTAGTAGGTGTGAAGACATGAGGGTTTTATTAATAAGGAAAAATAATGTTGTGATAGTTATTGCTGGTTGCAAGGAAACATGATAGAATTACATTATACCCAACTAAACAAGTTCATAAGTTAACAAAGTGTTTTATGTTTGACGTATTTGAATTGAAAATGTTTTTCTCTTTAATCTGGCATATCATTTGGGGTTTTCTAAAAAGATTTGAATAAGTTATTAATTAATTAATTTCAAATGAATTAAATGACTAGGCAAAATATTGAACACATGAAAACTTGGTCAAATGACTATGAAAACACCATAGATGAGTTTCATTTGTCATTTGGAGCATTTTGGTATATAACTTGTACTTTTCTGATTTTATGAATTATTTATTATTTTTCTTAATTTTAAACGATTAATTTAATTAAATAAAATATTTTATTTTAAACTTTATTAAAAAAATTATGAAAAGTTGATAAACATTTATATTATATTTTTCTAAACATTTCGATCTTTTTCTCATATTTTTCTGATAATTATTTTAATAGTTATTGAATTATTAATTTTTAGTTATTTTTGCCCTATTTAAATTGACAGGTGGGCCAGGGCTGTTAGGTTTGAATATTTCTAAAATAAAATAAAATAAAAAGGTTTATGACGTCATGGTGACGTCACATGTGCGTCAGTAATGGAGGAAATCTCCACTGCTAGGCACAATCTCGCGATTCGTCGCAAATTGGACGATGCCAATGCTTCCATTCGCTAGAGGGGTTCTCAGTGAGTCCGTGGGTGGCCTCGGTCTGACCAAATGGTCACCAGAAAGCTGCCGGCGAGTATGAACACGGCGGTGCTCGGCGAGTGACAAATTCTATGGATGATTTTCGAATGCGAATGCACCTAGAGGTGTAGCAGCTCACCAAGAGTGTGTTGGTGCAGATGATTGGGCACGGCGAGCTCCGCAGCGACGGCGCGCTTCCGCGGTGGCCGGAGACAGAGCGAAAGGGAACGGAGAAATTCTCCATCCACCAATCCTCCCGGCTTGCGAGCTTCAACATGGAGGTAGAGGGGAGCACGACGCACCCGATGGTGGCCTCGGTTCTTCTCAAGGTGACCGAAGTCGACGTCGACGAGAGATGGCCGGACCTAGGGTTAGGGTTTGGTTTCGTTGTGCTCTAGAGCAGCAGAGAGACAGTGAGTGAGAGGGGTTTGCGAGCGAGAGAGAGAAGAGGGCACAGAATTCCCTCTTGGAGGCTATCCTCGTGCGAGGCGGCTAGCAGGAGGTGGCATGGAGCCGTCGGCGGCGGTGACACACACATCGCCGTCCTGGAGGAAGATAAAAGGGAAGTTTTCCCCATAACCCCCTGACTGGTTTTACAAATTACCGATAGGTCCTTCTGTTAAATAAACTGAGAGAAAAACATTGTTTTCAGGATTGTTTTGTAAACATAAAAATTATTAAAATTCATATTTGAATTCCTTTTCAAATTTTACACCTCACCATGTTTTCTTTTTTCAATTTTGAGCAAGATTTAAATTTTATACTTAGGGTTCTCCATTGAGGGTTTTTTGTTACTTTTACTCCATTTCAACTTCAAATGGATTTTAAACTTCTTTCTTACATGCTATCATATGAATATGACACAACAATCATGTTATTAAAACAATGGTGAATAATTTTAGATGTTAGTCTTTTAGAAAGTAATTGGTAAAACTACTTAGTAATGTTTTTATGCACTGTTATGAAAATTACCCAGTAGGGAACTTTATTCCATGTCCTACTACATGTTGTTGGTTAATAAATGGACTTGTTTTCTCTTTAGTAGATTTTGTTATTTTCATAGTTTCAACTCTTATTACTTTTGGTTGACATATAAATTAAGTGTGTGCAAGCCATGCTTGCTGTTTTTATTACTTGATTAAATGGAAACATGTGTGGCTTTGGAATCTTGTTGGTTTGTTTTCCTCACAGGTTTCAAGTATGGCTATTATGCCCTGTTGGTTTAATAACATGTAATCAGTTGCATGATTATGTATAGATGAATTTTTTTTATTATACATTTGTCTTATGGATGAGAAGGATCTGGAAAACAAGTTGTTGAGCTTGTTACCATTAACCTCCACATATCACAAGACATGATAAATGTTTCCAATAAATGTTTCCAATACATTTGTCTTATGGATGAGAATGGCTTGTTATTATTTCAAACTTGATAAATGTTTCCAATAAAGAGATTATCATGTTTTCCTTATCTTTGATGAGTTTGACAAGGAATAGAGATTATAGATCTCTATATTACCTAATGATTCACTGGGTAATTCCTTATGCTCCCTTACTGAGGCAGTGTTGCTCATTGTTGGCTTCTGTTGCTTGATGTTCTTGTCTCTGGTTGTCACTTGTCTTCAGATGTTGCCTTGTTCAATAGGAAGTAACATCCGCTCTTGGATTCCACCTTCACTCTCTCACCCTTGTGGTGAAGACAACCAATTATTCCAAACAAAGAATTTACTTAGATGATTATAAAAATATGTAAGTTTTTTTTATGACATCTAGTTGCCATATGCATATAAGAAGAATTTGTTAACAAGTGGATCAGACTTGCCTCCAAATTAATAATCATATACAATAGGCTGAGATGTACTAGGTTATTCAACCTTCTGTTTGTTTGTGTATGACACTTAATTGTTTGAGTATACAAAAGTGATCTGTTAACAAGGTAATTAGTCTTGTTACCAAACTACTTATATATAACACTAACATTGGAATATCACACTATTTTAAGAGAGTTAATAAGATCAGATCAAGATATAAGAGTTTCCAGTTACTCTTATGATAGATTGGGATAACACTTCCAGAACATTCTAAAGAATCTTCCTGAAGATCTTCTTGTGGTAGTTCCTCCTTTCTTGTTGGTTGCTTCTTTTGCATAATGACTTAGAGATGATTGGGAAATAAAATATAATTGTCTAGCCAAAATAACAAGATCTAGATTAAGAGTTAGTTCATGCTTTTATTATCCTTCCATATACTTCTTATTTTATTTCCCAAAAGATATGTACTTATATCAAATAGGATTTGTTTTACTTAGTTATCAATTCAATTCCTCTAATAGAGATTATAACTTGTTGTTATTCCATCAATTGTATCAAGAGATACTTTAGTTGTTGAATGGTGGATTTTAATAAAAGAGTAGAATGCTTATGGAATGCTGTCTTAATAGTAAGTTGATCAAATGGTTCATTGGTGTGTTGAGATTTCATATGCTAACTTGTAAAAGATGATTGAAACAATGAGCATGTGAAGGTTATTGGAGCTTAATGACTTAAGCCACATTTGTTAGTTGTTTTTCTCAGGTATCATGTTATTACTTTATATTCTTCTCTTTATTACCTTTGTCATTCATAATGCAGATATAGAGGTTTGAGAATTTCATATGTAATGGTCAAGGTTTAACAGTAGTTTAAGAAGATTTATATCTTCTCTTAGGTACTTCTTTTATGGTTGATGAGATATGTACATATTCGATAAATATGTTAATAAAAATTATTATGTCATTTCCCACTTGTGGGGTTTAAGTTAATACTTGTTTGTATCATTTGTTCTATTGAACCATTGTTAGTTACTTGTGAAGGTGCACTTAATAGTTATGAGATAATTTATAGAGATGTTGTGTGAATGGTTGATAACTTAAAAGAGTTATTGTTTTATAGAGTCTAAAATATTTGTTGATGAGATTATTCCACCAAGCATTACTAACTTGTGGAAGTGTGATAATCATTTATGAGATTTGGATACTCACCCCGCTTTGAGTTCTAGATACCTAGTGAATTATTTCAAGTCACTTATACACTTGAGGTTAGAGTTGTTGAGAGTTAGTGTTGGTCATCACTGTCGAATATGCATCTCAACAAGTCCCTCGGGTGAACCCATAGGGTTTCGATTAGTAGAATGTGTGGGCGCTGGTGACAATCGTCGGCTAGACAGGGGGCACGATTTACCCAGGTTCGGGGCCCTCGTAGAGGTAAAACCCTTACTCCTGCTTCTGTTCGATCTGTATTAATGAGTAGATCAGTTACAATGGGGGGTTGCTCAAGTCGAGAGTATGATTTCGATCTCAAGGCTTGGTGGTGCGGTATTGCTTGGTCCTCCCCCCTGGTGGTTCTCCTGGCTTTATATAGATAGGCAAGTCTCAAACCGTGTCTAGGGGGATACAAACCCTAACCCTAAGTCGGTTACAAGTTTCCTTTCTTAACCCGCAAGGCTTTGCGGGTGGGCTCCGATTGGGCCTTCTAGAATAGTCCATGGCGCCTCTTTTGGAGCTTGGGCCGTGGGCCTGAGACCGGGTAGGCTCACCCGACAGGCCAAGGATCCATCCCTTCGTCAGTAGCCCCCGAGCGTTTACTCGATGAGAATCTGTCGGGTGGACGCTCAAAACTTATCTTGATTTCTCTTCGACTGGCGGCTTCAATCGTTTGAAGAGGATGCGTATCCTGTATGCGATGCATTTCTTGTACTCGAGTATCGAGAAAATAAAAGTGCATGTGTGTTGGCTGTTTTCGCAGAAGGATGTGGCTCAGTTGCTTGGCTCTCCCGAAAGCTCAGGGCCAATTAATTGCATCTAGGGAAAAAACAGTTCTGGCCTACACAGATTCAAGACCTCCGACTCGAATCTGGTGAGGTGATCATTGCGACTGGGCCGTGGAGGTCTTACCGAGTCAAACTTAGCCTAATAGGGTACCCGGCGCGTCCGCTAGGATTTTTCTTCGTGTTGTTGACACGGAAATTTACCGGAGGACACAGCTTGAGTGCGATTCCAGGCCCTCAAGAAAGATCTTTTGGGTCTTACCTTCGTATCAAGAGGATACGGCATCCGGATGTGCCTAGTCGGCAGAACGATCCAGGGTAAAGATGCGTATACATCGTATGCTAGAGTGGCTGGGACCGCTCACCCGTGGACATTTCCTCGTGAATTTGCGAGTGAGTATTTCTCCTCGTTTGGAATTTATGCGAAAGAGTTTTTTCGCGTCTTGAGGTATCCAAACGAAAGAAATTTCGTGTTAAGGAGTTCGTGCGAAAGAGTTTTCGCGTCTTTAGATGTCCAAACGAGAGAAATTTCGTGTTATGGAGTTTATGCGAAAGAGTTTTCGCGTCTTGAGATGTCCAAATGAAAGAAATTTCGTGTTATGGAGTTTATGCGAAAGAGTTTTCGCGTCTTGAGGTGTCCATACGAAAGAAATTTCGTGTTTTAGGATCCTACCCGAGAATATTCTTGGGTTTGATGACATACGCAATGACGTCATTGCGCACTTTGCTCTGACTCCTCCCGATGGGACGTGACGGAGTGAGAACAGATGTGCTGGCCCACCTTGTCAGCTTTTTGACCGGAAACGAGACGTCGTTTCCGGTTTTTCCGGGAGCCGCACGCAATAATTGCGCACGATCTACTGTTAAGATCGTGGCACGAAACAGCTTCACCGCCTCCTCGTTTCCGCTTCACGCGTGGCAGCTGCGATGAGTGCCATGTTGCTTGATGAATGGCCAAGATCGAGTGGCTCCGTGTATATATACTGTCCTTAGGTGGAAAGTAAAAACCTTCCGGTCATTTGCTTCTTTGACTTTTTCTTCCTCGCGCTCATCTCCTCTTCTGCAAACACGCACCAGTTTCCATGGCGGGAGGAAAGAATCGTAGCGATGCTGCTTCTTCCTCGAAGGCGCCTGAAGATGCTCCTGCGCCACCTGCCCCGCGCTCAGGCGGCTGGCGCTCGGCCAACACGACGAACAAGAGCATCAAGGATATGCAGAGGGAGGGACTGCATCTCACGCCGAGAAGCGACTTCGTCTCGGCTAGAAAGAAGAGGTACCAAACCCCCACGCGAACGAGCGCGTGATCTTTGCGGATCACGTCTCACGCGGGCTCTCGCTCCCCCTCCACCTTTCCTCGTTGGCTTGCTGTATGTCTACGGCATACAGCTCCACGATTTGCCTCCAAATGCGGTGCAACACATCTCGTGCTTCGTCGTACTTTGCGAGTGCTTCCTGGTCAACCGCCCGCACTGGGGCCTTTGGAAGGCCCTATTCAAAGTGCGGGCTTTCCGCGAGAAACCGCGGGTAGAGACTGAGCTTGGAGAGACGCTTCGTACTGGCAGCTTTGGAATCCAAGCGAGGTCTGATAGCCCGTACTTCGAGATGCACCTTATCGACTCCGTGCAAGGGTGGAGGAAGAAGTGGTTTTATGTCGTCGATAACAGCGCGTGTGGAGCTCATGAATTCCACCCGTTCACTGTCTTGAAGCGGCGGAAGTCCTGGGCGCACAGGCTCTCAGCTGAAGAGAGCCGAGTCGTCGCCCCGCTACTCGCCAAGGTGGCAACCCTTCGCGACCAAACCGCAGGGGTTGCGCTGAACGTCTTGCATCTGGCGAGTGTGTTCCTCAAGCGCAGGATTCAACCTCTGCAGGAGAGGCCCTCCACCATGTGGGAGTACCAGGGCGTTGAAGACCCCAGCCGTGTGAGCCGAGAAGAACTTTCGAATGTTGAATTTGAGAAGAAAATCGCGGCCATCACCAAGCTGAAAGTGGGCGAGACCTTCCCTGACTGCCCTATCGCCGCATTTGAAGCTTCGAGACCTCCTCCATCCGAAGTAAGTTCAATTCTTTTTCTGTCTTATCTTTTTTTCTTTGTTCGAAAGTTTGTCGACTGAGTTTCTTCTTCTTGTCTTCTTGTTTTCCTTCTGTAGAGTCTAAAGGTAGCAACCTGCTACCTGCCAGTTTCTGGCGAAGAGGCCTCAGACTTGTTGGCGAGTAACCGGGAGGTTCCCGTTGACACCAGTGTTGCCGACGCCGATTCGAGTTCTGAGCACGACTCTTCGGATGACATGGAAGAATCGAGTAGCGATCTCCACCACCGCAAGCGCCACAGGGCGGGAGACGATGAAGCCACTTCCAAGGATAGTTCCTTGGGTGGAGGATCTGAGAAAGAGCCTCTCATCATGACCCCACTGAGTGTGCGTGCTCCTCTCGCTCCCAAGTCAAAGATCCGCACCGCCTGGAACGCCGATATGCTGGATGACAACGACGATGAGTAAGTTTTTCTTTCCTTCTTCGCTCTAGTCAAAAGTTTTCTTCCCACTCTTCCTTATGCTGTTGTTTCTTTCATGACAGGCTTCAGTCCATCAGCCCCAGCCGGTTTGCTTCTTCTATCCCCCCCGCGAAGAAGAAAGATGCTGCTGCGGGTGAAACCCCAATTGCTAAGGCCGTCCAGAACTTGCGAGCCCAGCCCCAACAACCGCGGCTACGGATTATAAGCTGCCTAGCTTTGCGGGTGGGGCCTCGGCTGATCCTCTGTGCATTGCCCAGGGCCAGGTAAACTTTACCATTTTCCTTGCATTATGTACTTCGTTCATTTATGTCTTTTATCGGGTGCACGGCACTGCTCCCGATGGGAGTAGCCCCCGAGGCTGTGGTCAATCGCTTGTGATTGGCTACAGGCTCAAGAACTTAAGCTTTTTTCCTTTCTTGATTTTATCGGGTGCACGACAGTGCTCCCGATGGGAGTAGCCCCCGAGGCTATACTCGACTGTTTACAGTCGTGAATAGGCTCAATTTCCTTCCACTTTCTCTGACTCCTTCATCTTCGTGTTTTGCAGTCTCTACTTGACTCTCTCACAACCATTGGTCACCGCGTAATTTCGGCTGAGGCAGATTGCATCCTTCGGGCGGATCGTGATCGACTCGTCTCAGATGGCCAAGCTCTCCAAGGTAAATTGACCCGTTCATTCTACTTATTCTTTCTGATCGTGTGAATTCCTTTAGGCTGAAATTTGTTGCTGTGTAGCCCAAGTCGATTTTCTGAAGGCCGAGAAGACTGATGCTATCACTCGGGTGAACACCCTTGAGGCTAAGTTGGAGGCTGCTCGAAAGGAACTTGAATCCTCTCGCAAGCAGTCGACTGACCTCGAGGGAAATCTCGCTGAGGCCCAGGGCGCTCTGAAGCGACTGGAGGAGGCCGGTACCAAACAGAACAATGATCGTGTTGTCTTCATTTGTCCTCTGACTCAGAAATTCGCTAGTAAGTCTCACTACAATTCTCGTTGCGCTGCGACTAGATTGATCGTCTTTTTGAGTTTAATGACGTCTCTTTGCAGATGTCCTTGGCGTTGCGCTGGAGCTGCCCGGGGTTCAACGGGTGGACGCCCTGACGGATTCTTGCGCTCAGCTTCAGAGGCACGCGAGTAGGATCTGCTCCCTTGTTGGCAATGCCATTCAAGTGTTGACGCAGTTCCACGAGCGTCTCGCGGTTCCGCCCACGCTGGATGGTCTCCTGAAGGTTTTCCTGGAGGATGATCCCCTTCAGGCCTACTCGGTCGCCCAGTCTGAGTGCAGGGCGAAGACTGCTATCCAGTTCGCGTTGGCACACAGAGTCGCAGGCTTGGACGAGGCGTACTCGAACCTTCCCGTCGATGCTACCACGGGCAGAAAGGTAGCGCTTCGTCCTTTCGGCGATCCGGCTGGAGTCCTTGCTCAGAAGCTATCCGACTTGATTGCTCGTGCTAGTCGCAAGGGGCAACCTGTCACGAGTGGCATCACTTCTGTAGTTCCATAGGATAGACTTTATTTAGTTTGCTCTTCTGATGTAATGAACCTTGGGATGTATTCCCGTATTCTGCCTTTAATCGAAGTTTATTTTGATGTCTAAAATTGTCTGATTATCGCGATTGAAACGGCATGAGCTCCCGATGGGAGTAGCCCCCGAGCACCTGATAAGTAGGTGGTATACTTCTCGAGTGGGGTCTTGGAGAGTATCTGAACTTGTTTCATTTCCTTCCAGGTTGTAGGTCATAACGCAGAATCTTCGAGTGGATCTGCCGCACGAGTAGATCCCCTTGTTGCTGCTGTTGGTACATTTGCCGGCCTCCGTGATCGTGTCGCGGATGGTGAGCGCAAGATGAAAGCTTTGCGTGGAGTGGCTGATGTTGCTAAATCAAAGCAAAAGTTTGCGGCTAAGCGTGAACAGTTCGTGATGGAGGATCTAGCTGATGTTACCAAGGATATGCTTTGTAAGCACACTAGCCCCCTAGCACTTTGTTGTTTTATCTTCCCTTCACCTTTTGACCTTTCACGCTATTTTTCGCAGTTGTTGAGCCCAATGCTCCTTGTGAAACTCATTGGGTAGACAACCACATTATTCATGAGGCGAGTAGCTCTAATCCACATGTGAACAACTTTTGGTCTGACCGCAGCCGCGGCTTTATTCTGGCTACTTTGAAGTATCGGGCTAGCCAGGCGAGACTGCTTGTGGAGTCTTGTCGCGAAGCCTTGTCTTCTGTGCATCGGACGTTCTACTCGCTAGGTATTGTTCCGGAGAAGTTAAGCGACCTGCTAAGACTGTTTGGCCGAGTTGGTGAAGTTCGCAAATGTGTTCGTCAGCAGCTCATCTGCGGTGCAGAAGTGGCGCTTGCTTTTGTTCGATTATGGCATCCCGAAGTCAACTTTAGATCCGTGGCCAGGCTCCCCAATGATCCAGTCGATATGATCCCTCATTATAAAGTTGTGAAGCCTGCGGCTGAGGAGATCATTCGACTGACTTCTGAGGAGATTGAACACAAGCTGGCTGAGAGGGCTGCTCCTCATTAACTGTACTTGTAGGATGTAGATGTCCTGTTATATTGTATATTCCTTCGAGAGTCTATAAGGCGTTTTTATAAGGTGTGAACCTTGTTTGTACCTTGTATTTGTGAAGTTCCTTGTAATACTTAGTTAGGCGTAGCCCCCGTGCGTTTGGGGTGTCTCGGGGTTCTTCAGTCGATAGGCGCCACCTGGGATAACTTCATGTATGATGAAGGGTCCTTCCCATGGTGGCTCTAATTTGCGTCCTTCTTTTTGCTTGAGCCGCAGCACCAAGTCGCCCACCACAAAAGATCCGTGGCGTATGCGACGATAGTGGTAATTGCGCAACGATTGCTGGTATACCGCCGACCTTGCGAGTGCGATGTCGCGAATTTCGTCCAGTGCGTCCACGTCTTCTGCGAGTGCCCTATTCGAGGTTTCTTCGTTGTATGCGACGACTCGGGGTGTGCTGAATTTGACATCTTCAGGTAGGACGGCTTCGGCTCCATAGACCATGAAAAATGGCGTGTAATTCGTTGATAGATTTGGTGTTGTGCGAAGCCTCCACAACACTGATGGTAATTCCTCTGCCCAGTGTCCTGCTGCTGGGTTTAGGCGGTCGAGTAGCCGTTTCTTGAGGCCGGCTGAGACTAACCCGTTAAATCGCTCGACTTGACCGTTAGTTTGCGGGTGAGCCACTGAGGCGAAACTGAGGGTGATTCCCTTCCGTTCGCAGAACTCCTGTGTTTCCTTTGCTATGAAGTTGCTTCCATTGTCGGTGATGATGTTGTGTGGTATCCCAAATCTGCACACGATGGAGTCGAGGAATTTTACGACGCATTGGGCGTTGGCCGAGGTGACTGGCATGGCTGCGATCCGCTTCGTAAATTTGTCGACTGCAACGAGTAAGTGCGTGTATCCTCCGGGTGTTGACTTTTGTAGTGGACCTACCATGTCCAGCCCCCATTGTGCAAAGGGCCAGGCGATTGGGATCATGTGAAGTTCAGTGGCAGGGGCGTGCGGCTTGGGCGCGAATCTTTGGCATGCGTTGCACTTGTCGACTAGGTCCTTTGCATCCCTGGCCATTGTGAGCCAGTAGAATCCTGCTCGAAAAACTTTACCCACGATCGCCTTCTAGCTAGCATGGTGTCCACAATCTCCTTGGTGTATATCCCGCAGTAGTTCCATGCCGTACTCGGGTGCTATGCATCTCTGCAATATTCCTGATATCTCTGTTTGTATAGCTCTCCATTGATCACTCGAAAAGCTTTGTTGCGTCGCACTATCTGTCGGGCCTCGCGAATATCTGCTGGGAGCTACTTGTGGAACAAGTAGTCGAGGTATTTTTGCGTCCACACTGGTTCGACCAGAAAAACTTGCCTTGAAATGTTGTGGCTGAGCTCAATCATAGCAGTTTGCGTGCTGACCTCTGTCTCCAACGCTGTGGGTGCTTCTGCTGGCTTCTTGACCTTGACTGAGCGCTTGATCATCCTCTCGAAGTATATTCCAGGCGGTATGGGTGTGTTGGTAGAACCCATGTTTGCCAATTTATCCGCTTCTTCGTTGCTGGATCGTGCAATGTGCTTTAGTTCGCACCCTTTGAAACTTCCTTCGAGTAGGTTGTACATATCTCGATAAGTGTCGAGACATCATAGTAGAATTCATAGACGGGGGTGCCATGAGACTACCGATAGAGAAGTGGGGGGACGTGATCGTATGATGAACAATGACACAGGGTTTTACCCAGGTTCGGTACGTCGCAGTAATGCGGCGTTCCTACTCCTGCAATCGCAGTAAGCGGAGCCTCCGGTGGTTCCCACGGGAGCCTCCGCCCCTTGTCCACCAAAATGGTTAATTTCAGGCCCGCTGAACAAATATGAGCCAACGGAGCCTCCGGTGGTGTTCCGGTGGACAGGGGCAGTGGAGCCTCCGGTGGATTCACCGGAGCCTCTGCCCAGCCAAATTTTCGCGCGCCAAGATTGAAAAAACACGAGCATTTCGATAGAAACATTGGTTTGGGGAAAGGAGGCTTGGGTTGGAAAATCGTCACTGATATACGAGAGACATTACTCGGAGGGGTTCGCAAGAAGCAATAAAAAGGTAGAAGACCGAACCCGTACTAGTTGTCAAGACGTAGATATGATAGGCGTGAAAGATCCAAAACATACCAAAGGTCGGTGGCCGAAGCCACCATGTTTGAGTGTGTAACTTGGCACCGCGAAGATATATCTTGGGTCCAAAATTACTACTCACAATTAAGCACAATAAGTCACAATTGACTAGATATGCAATGATGAATTGATTTTCGCATAATAGGAGGAGTGCATATTCATGAGTTGAGTAGCACTCCCCCTATGTCCATGCCTACATCTAAACCTAATAGCATGCATAATGAGGGTAGATATGCAAGGTTTCAAGTGAAGTTGGAGGAATCTATGACATTTAGTTCATTCCTCAAAGCTCGAAATCTTGGTTCATAAAGGGCCTTCGTGAAGATATCGGCAAGTTGATCCGTTGTGGAGACATATGAGAGATCAATATCACCTTTCTCAACATGATACCGAATGAAGTGATGACGGATCTCAATGTGCTTCGTCTTGGAGTGAAGAACCGGGTTGTAGGCGATCTTGATAGCACTCTCATTGTCACAAAGAAGAGGCACCTTGTCAAAATGAATACCATAATCCTTCAAGGTTTGCCTCATCCATAGCAATTGGGCACAACAACTTGCCGCGGAGATATACTCGGCCTCGGTGGTGGAGAGAGCAATGTAATTTTGCTTCTTATAAGACCAACATACCAAGAAGCGGCCAAGGAATTGATAACCCCCGGATGTGGACTTCCTATCCGTCTTCTCTCCCGCATAATCCGCATCCGAGTATCCAATGAGCTGAAAGCTTGAACCCTTGGGATACCAAAGACCGAAGTTTGGGGTATGAACTAGATATCGAAAGATTCGTTTCACAGCTTCCAAATGACTTTGCCTTGGGGAGGCTTGAAACCTTGCACATTTACCTACGCTATACATGATATCGGGTCTAGATGCACAAAGGTAGAGCAAAGAGCCAATCATGGAGCGGTATACCTTTTGATCTACCTCTTTACCGTTGGGGTCCGGTTTCAAGTCGGTGGTCGTGGACATAGGAGTCTTCATAGGTTTGGCATCATTCATATTAAACCTCTTGAGCATGTCTTGAGTGTATTTGGCTTGTTTGATGAAAGTCCCTTCATAATATTGATTTACTTCAAAGCCAAGAAAGAACTCCAACTCTCCCATCATAGACATCTCAAACCTATCGGTCATAGGCTTGCAAAACTCCTCATTGAACAAAGTGTTAGTAGACCCAAAAATGATGTCATCCACATAGAGTTGGCGTATGAACAAGTCACCTCCAACCGTCTTGGTAAAGAGGGTGGGATCGATTAAACCAACATTAAACCTGCGATCTACTAGAAACTCTGTAAGGTGCTCATACCACGCACGTGGAGCTTGTTTAAGTCCATAGAGCGCCTTATCAAGTTTATAGACATGATCGGGGTGGTTGGGATCCTCGAAACCCGGAGGTTGCTTGACATATACTAACTCATTAATGGGACCATTAAGGAAAGCACTCTTTGTCGCACCCAAGGTTTCTAGAGGATACTCATCGCACGAACTGGAAGTCAGGTGCTTGGATTATGGGGCAAACATGCTCCCACGTCCCAGCTTCCTGGTAGGCCTGCGCTTATGCGCGACAACACAAGCCCTGCTTCCACCGTCGAAGTAAACTATCCGCTAGGAACCTAAAGGCACTACTGTCGACGTACTTCATAATCAAACACGCACGGTACGTCAACAGTTTGGTACGAATGATAACACAGAATGTCTCTAAGACACAAAGGAATGAAATAAGTGCAACTGGCCTTCACTAAGACAGAAAATATCGAATACAGTCATCCAGAGGACACATGTCCCAACATATCATCCATTACAACAGCGGAAGCAATCAAAGGGTCTGAGTACAGACAAATCCATGGCTTAAGAAGCCGGAGAAAATAAAGAAAAGCGAAGCCCATCCACGTAGGTCTGGATCCTGCCCTGGTCCAGCTAACTACTCGTCTGCAGACTCGTCGAACTCCACAAAGTATCCATCCTGGGAATCATCGTAGTCGTAGCCGTACTCTGCGTAAACCACAGCCCCAACGGGGTCAGTACATCCAAGTACTGGCAAGCAAGACTCACAGTTCATCAAGGAGTTACCCGTCAACACAAGCATTGATGCTTGGGATCAACGGAAGAAAAGGGTAATATAAAAGTTGCTGCTGGCTGCTCTAACCAACTACAGAAGATAACTACAAGTTCCGGCTAACAGAAAAGATAAGATCGAGGATTGTAACCAACTGAAAGATAACTTCAACCAAACCCATCCTGGATCTCGCCCCTTATCCAAAGAAGCAATCCGAGGATAACTCACATAGTTGTGATAAGGTGAATCAAGTTATTGTGTGATTAACCTATTACTAGTCAGATTATTAATCATTGGGTGAAATCATGAGTGATCATTATGTTGAAGTTGTCCTGAGTACTTGTTAGCCAGTACTTTCACCAAGTAATCCATAACCGCGGAAAACACGGCTTCTCGAGAAGATTATCCCTGCAGGGTTGCACCAATTTGGCCGTACACTCAAGAATAACCCGCCAGATGGAAATGCACTTCCACCAAGCGGGGTACTCTACACAACCAACCATTCTCCGCATCAAGCCCAAAGCACCTTGGGCGCACGGCTAATCGAGCCCAGAAGAAAATGGACCCTCATAGCACTCTAAGAACGTGTCCCCCTATATGCCGACTACAAAAGTTCCACCCTGCGCTGGGCTCGCAAAAACATGCATGCGGCAAATAGAAAGTACGAACTAAATGAGGCGATTTGGACGAGATGCGAATCAGGTCAAGTTGAGGGGGGCGCCCATACTCGCTTCCCAAATGCGGGGTAGTGCGCTCATCATGGATCAGTAGACAAGACCCTTTTCCTATTAGGGTCGACACTAGCAGGCTCCAAAACCACTCATGGGCCTCCTGCCGGTGCCTTATCATCAAATTATTATTACCATTAGCAATTAACAGGATGGATTGATTAATAACGAGCCCCGGTACAAGATAATAAGATGGTAACAGTAGTAACCGATAACAGACTCGAGTAAAAGCAACCCTAAGCATGCTAGATAATAACATGCACAAGCAATGGCTGTAGGTATGGAGGTGGTGGCAATATCATGGCTCAAGGTATCATGTGATGGGTTCGGAGAACAAGCAACGATACATAGGGCTAGCAATAGTAGACAAAAGATAGTATCGACAACAAGTGTGGAAAGGAACTCGATGATTCATGTGAGTGATAACTTGCCTGGCAGCTCAGCCTCGTACTGGGCTAGGTCCTGAGTAGTGGTGTCGTAAGGCTCGTCGGTACCAACGTCGTCGTCTAATCGAGAAGAAGCAAAAACAACAACGAAGGAAGACGGGCAATCAATACATGGCATAAGTGCACAAACATTGGATGATGCATGTCATGTTTAATAGATGCAACAAAATAACTTGCTTGACATGAAACACAAGTTTAAATGGATTCCATATGCAAAAGGGTGCATATGGAAGCCCATGCTTGGAGTTGAATTAATTGTTCTATCACTAAGCATTAGGTGTAGTTAAATTAGTATGATGCATGCATGATGAATAACAATAACATAACAATTTAAATGCAATTAGAATGATAGTTAACAATTTAGAAAAGTATTTATTAAATTTGGAATTTTGTTACTTAAACATGGCACACAAGTAAATGTTTTTATCAACAAGTTAAAGCGTGCAAAACAATTTACAAATTTTATATTTGAAAAGTTTATCAAATTTTAGTTGGATTACATGTTTCACATTTTGAAATTGGGCTTTGGATTAATTAGTTATGAATTAAACAATATTAAACAAGTTTTAATTGAATTTAAAACAAGCTTAATTATTAATTGAATTTTATTTGTTCAAACCATAAATTCAAATCCACATTTGAAAAGTTCACACTTTGGTGGTTTGTAAACATAATTTGCATGTTCAAAAATATTTCATATTAATCAAGTTATAATTTTATCAAATTTTATTGAATTAAACAAGGTTTAAATTGTTTAGGCAATTTAAATTGTTCAAACCAGAAAACAAAATTTATATTTGAATAGAGCATTCAAAAAGGTGTGAAAAACATATTTTATGTGAATTATTTGAAAACAGTATGAATTAGTTATGAATTATTTCAATTTGCATTTGAATTATTCAAATTTGAAATTTAAAAGTATTTTGAAAATTCAAAACAGAACACAAATGGGATATTTGGAAAGTTTATAAAATTTGGATCAGAATAGACATCAAGTTTGTGTTTATTGGATTTATAAAATAAAAGATATGGAATTTCAAAGTTTCTATTCAATTCTGAAATTTAAAAGAAAATAGAAATTTAAAACAGATTCGATTAAAATGGTTTGTTACCGCGCAGGGCCTACACACACACGCTGACAGGCAGGGCCCAAGGCCAGCGTGGCAAGGAGAGCCACTGACGGGTGGGCCGCGCGTTGGGAGAAAAATCTCCAAAAAGATTGCGGCCGCGGGGCTCGAACCCGCGAGCTCCACTGCGCGCTGCGAGACTGAAACCAGATGCGCTGCTGAACGTTTGTTACTAGTAGTAGCTACGCAGCAAAGTTAATGTTCAGTTAAAACTCTGAACTTTTCTGACGAACAAACGCATGCTCGCCGTCAGACAGAGCTCGTCGGAGTGGATCCACGCTGATCTCGAGCGATTGCTTGCGTGGGTGGTGCAGATAGATGCGCAGGGATGTACTGGATGGATGTAAGAAGGGAGGAGGAGCAGGCGATGCTCACCACCGGAGCAATTGGACGCGGCGGCGGACGGTGACGTTGGGTGACGACAGCTTCTGCGGCGAGGTCGAGGATGGCGCCGTCGACGTGGTGCTCCTCCGGGCTCCCTCTGATGTCCGCTGTGTAGAGGAAGGAGAGACGGTGCAGATGCAGCAACCCGTTGTCGACGAAGGGCACTGCAACGGCGGCGCGAGCAACGGATTCAGAAACACGGTGCGCGGTGGCCGGAGCAGAAGAAGATGGCGGCGAGGATTTGGGGCTTACCAGGGGTTCTTCTGGTGTCCAAGAGGGAGAAGGAAGAACGGGGACTCGATCCAGCAGCTCAGGTGGGGTGCAGGTGGACGGAAACGGCGGAGGCCATGGTGGATTCAGAGCTGGCCTCGCCGGTGAGATTCAGACGGTGAGGGGATGCGATCGTGGAGAGGATAACGGCGGCGCTGAGGAACCCTAGGGCGACAGGGCATAGCTAGGGGGCTAGGGCTCCCTTTTATAGCCCCGCGGAGCTCTCCTGGCCGCCGGAGTCGCTCGGGGCCGCGGTGGCACCGGCGGATGCGCGCCGTACCGCGAGAAGAAGCAGGAGGGCTCTCGCACGAATCTCAGCGCAACTCGAACCGGTAAGTTGCGCTGCTGCGGCTGGGCTTTGCGCGCGCGTAGGCTAGGTGGGCTGGGCTTTGTTATCTGCTGCGCGCGCGCTAGGTTAGCTGCCTTTTATTCTTTTTCTGTTTTATTTTTTTTGTACTTTTGCTTTTGGAAGAAAACTGTTAAGGTTTTATTTGAGAAAAATTCTAGAAAAAATTAAGTTAAGCTATTTAAGTAATTAGCAACCATATTATAAGCTTGGATTCAAAAATGGAAATTTTAAAATTATAGTTAGTGTTTGAAACCAAATATGGGAGAAATTTCATATTAGATTTCTTTATTGAAAACAAACATTTGAATAGGGTTATCCCTAGGTTAAAATAAATGAGTTTAGGACCCCAAATTTGTGGTGAATTGTGATGGTTTAAATTAGGTACTGATTTGAACTTGGTTTGGGAATTTAAAAGGTGATTTGAGAATTATTGATTGAATTATTGGTTGGATTTAAAGCAACAATTTAATAAGTGAAAACAAGGAATAAAAGGTTTGTTTTTATTTGTTATTTTGGTTCCAAAAGTTGTAACAGAGCAAGTATGAAACCATGTTTGAAAAAGGTTTGAATTTGAGTTGTGAAAACAGGATAAAACAGATGGAAAACAAATGCAAACAATAAGTAGACATGATGACATGATGCATTGCTTGAAATAAAACAAAGAACAAAGCATTCTAGGGGTATTTTCATACTTGGGATGTTACAAAACGCCCCCCCTTGAAGGAATCGCGCCCCGAGATTCCCTACTGAGAAATGAACAGGTCCGGATACTTCTTGCGAAGATCCTCTTCGGTCTCCCATGTTGCCTCTTTATCAGAATGATGCGACCATTGGACTTTCAAGAACTTGGTGCTCTTGTTGCGAGTCTTACGCTCGGTCTCATCGAGAATACGAATAGGGTGCTCCTCATAAGATAGATCATCTTGCAGCTCAATGGAATCATGATCAACTGCACGATCTGGATCTTTGAAACACTTCTTGAGTTGTGACACGTGGAACACATCGTGCACTTTGGATAGTTTTTCTGGAAGTTCAAGACGATAAGCATTCTCTGCACGTCTTGAGAGGATGTTGAAAGGGCCAATGTATCTTGGTGCAAGCTTTCCTTTCACACCAAAACGATGAGTGCCTCTGAGGGGAGTTACACGGAGATATGCCTTATCACCAGGTGCATAGACCATATCCCTGTGCTTGCTATCATAATAGCTCTTCTGACGAGACTGAGCAATCCTGAGATTGTCACGAATGATACGAACTTTCTCCTCGGCTTCCTTAACAATGTCAGGGCCTAAAAGTGAACGTTCACCAGCTCCAGACCAATTGATTGGACTCCTGCATCTGCGACCATACAGTGCCTCAAATGGTGCCATGCCTAGGCTTGCCTGGTAGCTGTTGTTGTAGGAGAATTCAGCATATGGAAGGCAATCCTCCCATTTCATGCCAAAGGAGAGACCACATGCTCTGAGCATATCCTCGAGAATCTGATTGACTCTTTCGACTTGCCCCTGAGACTGAGGGTGATAAGCTGTGCTGAACAGAAGTTTGGTGCCCAATGCTTCTTGAAAGCTTTTCCAGAAATGAGAAGTGAAGATACTTCCACGATCTGAGCTTATTTCCAATGGAACACCATGAAGGGGAACAACCTTTGCTGTGTAGAGCTCTGCTAACTGGCTAGCTGAGATAGTTTCCTTTACAGCATAGAAGTGAGCAACCTTAGTGAGACGATCAATAACAACGAAGATTGCATCGTTGCCCTTTTTGGACTTTGGAAACCCAGTAACGAAGTCCATTTCAATCATGTCCCACTTCCACTCAGGAATTTTCAGAGGTTGGAGTAGACCTGCTGTCTTCTGATGGACTGCCTTAACACGTTGACAAACGTCGCATTCAGAAACGTATTGAGCAATTTCACGTTTCATGCCAGACCACCAATACAGAGTCTTGAGATCCTGGTACATCTTTGTACTTCCAGGGTGAATGGATAGAGGAGTTTCATGAGCCTCCTTGAGAATGATATCCTTGAGACTTTGAATCTGAGGGACTGCAATGCGTCCTTCGAAGAACACAGTTCCCTTGTCATCAATTGAGAAGGACTTGAACTTATCATTGCCCTCCTTGATGTGATCCACAATCTTCTTGATTTCATTATCACGAAGTTGTTCAGAACGAATCTTGTCCTCGAGAGTTGGGCTGGCTGTCAAGCTAGCAAGGTATCCTTCAGGAACAAGACCAAGGTTCAGCTTCTGGAATTCTTCATGAAGTGGAGGTTGGCTTTCCATGATCATGAGATTATTGCAATAGGATTTGCGACTGAGAGCATCGGCCATAACATTAGCCTTGCCTGGAGTGTAAGAAATGGTGAGATCAAAGTCTTTAATCTTCTCAATCCATCTCCTTTGCCTGAGGTTCAGATCTGGCTGAGTGAAGATGTATTTCAGACTCTTGTGATCGGAAAAGATTTCAGTTTTGTTACCCAACAAGTATTGTCTCCATTTCTTGAGGGCAAACACGACTGCTGCAAGTTCAAGATCATGAGTGGGATAGTTTTGCTCATGTGGGTTCAACTGACGTGAAGCATAAGCCACAACTTGACGTTCTTGCATAAGAACTGCTCCTAGGCCTTGGAGAGATGCATCACAGAATATCTGGAAAGGTTTGGTGGTATCTGGGCCAACTAGAACAGGTGTGGAAGTGAGTTTAGTCTTCAGGAGGTTGAAACTCTCATCACATTGTGGAGTCCAAACGAACTTTTTGTCCTTCTTTGTGAGATCAGTGAGAGGTTTGGCAATCTTGGAAAAGTTTTGGACGAAACGACGGCAATAGCTAGCCAAGCCAAGAAAGCTTCTAACTTGTTTCACCGTCTTAGGGGGTTTCCAATCAACAATTGCCTTAACCTTTTCCGGGTCAATGGCAATGCCTTTGGCAGAGATGATATGACCAAGATATGCAACTTCTGGAATCCAGAACTCACATTTGGAAAACTTGGCATATAGACGATGCTCGCGAAGTTTCATGAGAGTGAGACGAAGGTGTTCTCCATGCTCTTCCTCGGATTTTGAGTAGACTAGAATGTCATCAAGATATACCACAACGAACTTGTCGAGGTATTCATGGAAGACGGAATTCATGAGTCTTGAGAAGGTTGCCGGTGCATTGGTGAGACCAAAGGACATGACGGTGTATTCATATAGACCGTAACGAGTGGTGAAAGCTGTCTTAGGAATATCTTCCTTTCTGATCTTTATCTGATGGTAACCCATCCTCAAGTCCAACTTTGAGAATATTGAGGCTCCAGCAAGTTGATCAAAAAGATCATCGATACGAGGAAGTGGATACTTGTTCTTGATTGTTTTCTCGTTGAGAGGACGATAGTCAACCACGAGTCTCTTAGTTTGATCCTTCTTGGCAACAAACAGAGTTGGGCAACCCCAAGCGGAGGAACTAGGCTGAATGAAACCTTTGTCCATATACATATCGATTTGCTCCTTCAACAACTTCAGTTCAGGAGGAGCTATCTTGTATGGATGCTTAGAGATTGGAGCAGTACCTGGCTCAAGCTCGATCACGAACTCAACTGCTCTGTCCGGAGGCATCCCTGGCAACTCTTCTGGAAAGACGTCAGGGAATTCACAAACCACCGGAACATTTTCAATTGCAGGAAGGGGTTTGGCATCGAGGCTGAACAGCTGAACAGAAGTTGATCCATATGGAGAATAGACTATCTGGCCTGAAGTGTGGGAGAGAGTTATTGACTTTTGAGCACAGTCAATTTTAGCTTTGTGGGTCTTCAACCAATCCATACCCAGAATGACATCAATGTCAGAATTTCCCAGCAACATGAGTGAAGCAAGGAATATGCGACCTCCAATTAGGATCTCATTGTCCATGCTTATCTTCGAAGTCAACATTTGCGGTCCCGGAGAGTGAACAGTCATTTGATTGCTTAGCGGAACCAGAACTAGGTTGTATGCTTTTGCAAAAATCTTTGACAGAAATGAATGCGATGCTCCAGTATCAAACAACACTTTAGCTGGAATAGAGTTTACGGGTAATATACCGAGAACGACGTCAGCAGCTTCCTCGGCTTTGTCGGCCTTGATATGGTTCACCCTCGCGTTCCTCCCGACAGGCCTATTGTTGGAGTTGAAGGCTTTAGCCGGAGGAGCACGAACCATAGCCTGGTTGGTGTTGGGGCGAGGAGGTAGGGGTAGCTGCTTCTGAGTGCACTTATCAGCATAATGTCCAGTATCCTTGCACTTGTAGCAAGTGACGATACGAGAAGGACCCGGCCTTGGCTGCCCCATCGGAAACCTCTGACCCTGCATCTGAGATGGGTTGGGTGGGCGGGGACCAAATCCTGGAGAAGCTTGGGCATTTGGAGCCCGAGTGACAGCACCATTTGGCACCCAGATGCGGCGCTTCTGCGGAGGGGTGGTCATGTTGGAGGAGGAACCACCCTCACGCGAGTGCTTGCGCGACTCTTCGAACGCCTTGCGCCCATTCTCCTCATTGAGCGCGGTGTTCACAAGCTCCACGAAGTCCTTGCACTTGATGTTGGTGAGAGCGTACTTCAGTTCCGGGTTAAAACCTCGGCGGAACCTTGCCATCTTCTTGGCTTCGGTGGACACTTCGTCACCAGCGTACCGAGCGAGACGATTGAACTCGTTCTGGTAGCCGAGAACGTCCAGCTTGCCCTGTTTGAGAGAGCAGAATTCCTCACGCATCTTTTCCATGAGACCATCCGGGATGTGGTGCTTCAGGAAGGCATCTCTGAAACATCCCCAGTTGATAGGAAAGCCAGCCCTCATGGCCTGGTAGTTCTCCCACCAAGTAGCTGCCTGACCCTTCAGTAGGTAGGTGGCGTACTTGACCTTATCCTCTTCAGCAACATGAGCTATCTCCAGAGCTCTTGCTATGTCACGGATCCAGTCATCAGCATCCAGGGGCTCACGTGTTGTCACGAAAGCTTTTGGGCCCAAGCTGAGGAAGTCCTTGATGGTGACCCTTGGAGCATTCTGGTTGTGTTGCTGGTTAGCCTGGATCTGGGCCATCTGTGTCACCACTTGGGTCATCTGAGCCAACAGCTCCCCCATTGGTGGTGGCGGAGGCGGGTTGTTCCTGGTTGGAGGCATCCTGAACAGAAATTCATTTTAGCACAACAACAGAAAAGGATAGACTTGGTAACCGAAAGATAGATTATTCCGACGCATGAATAGATAACCAACAGGTACATCATCACATGTTCAAATACATCAGAATATCCAACAGACCAATACATGGTTCGAACACGAAAGGATAGACTAGACACAGCTAGTAATGGATACAACGGTACTCCCATGCTCATCACGCAGGACGGCGGTGAGTAGTACGACGAGAGACACGGTGAGGAGGAATCCCACGGAAGTAGGTATCACGACGATCCATGTAGATAGGAACTGCTCTGAGAGCAACTCTCGGTGTGGTGAAGTGGAAAGCGTCCTCTCCCTGTGCTCCATAGCGGGGAATCCCTGTGTAACCAGCTCCGAGGTCGAGAAGTGGGCCTCTGATCGGCTCGTAACCTCCAGCATCTGGCAACGGAAGACCAGCTGGCTGAACGACACGTGCGAAGCGCTCGTCTCCAACAAAGTCTGTGGTGTACGTCGCCAGACGAGTGAGAGCAAGGCGGAGCTGCTCCCTGACTGAGGCTAACTCCTGAGAAAGTGCGGAAGCAACGGCATCACTGTGACTAGCGAACTGGGCAGTGACCTGGAGCCTGGAGCTATCAGTCTCGTAGGTATCCATGTCGCGGTGGATAGTGAAGTGAGCTCCCGCTGCCGTGATGTAACCACGGGGGATGTGACGAAAACTGGACTTATCAAACCCCCAGTAGTCAGCACGGAGAACGGTGATACTCACGTACGCTTCCTGCTGCACTGCCATATCCACTGTGGACCCTACTGCCTCGTACTGGTGTGCAATGCTCCTGCCATCATCCGACAGAATGTAGACGATAGCCCGGTAGCAAGTCTGGTCAAACTCTCGCTGGTGCTCGTAGACCTGGTACTCTGGTGCCCAACGGAACCCCAGAAAGGTAACCATGTCTCTCAGCAACTCTGGAAAACCGGCGGTGCTCTCACAGCGAGTCATGCGAACCACCTGCGGATAGTAGTTGAGACCCATCTGCAGATTATTTGCAAGGTTTTGATTAGACTCCGGTAGATGAAAAAGGATGTGGAAAACAACAACAAGGTTCAACGGACGAAAAGGATGTTGAAAAGAACATGATATCGAAGCAACATCGGGAAAACGAGACCAAAAGTCCTGAGGTACTACAGATAACCCAAAACACGTGAAATCCTAACTTGAAAGTTTAGGTGAGAACAGAAAACAACGTTGCACTTCCTTACCAGAAAAGGGTGGGTGGGTGGGGAAAGAAGAAAATTGGCAGAATTCCTACTCTCACGTTTCATTTTTCCTATATAGCTACAAAATAGTTTCTAGACTCAACTGCGACCAGTAAAAAGGGATCCTACAGGCAGACAGGCTCTGATACCATTTGTCGCACCCAAGGTTTCTAGAGGATACTCATCGCACGAACTGGAAGTCAGGTGCTTGGATTATGGGGCAAACATGCTCCCACGTCCCAGCTTCCTGGTAGGCCTGCGCTTATGCGCGACAACACAAGCCCTGCTTCCACCGTCGAAGTAAACTATCCGCTAGGAACCTAAAGGCACTACTGTCGACGTACTTCATAATCAAACACGCACGGTACGTCAACAGTTTGGTACGAATGATAACACAGAATGTCTCTAAGACACAAAGGAATGAAATAAGTGCAACTGGCCTTCACTAAGACAGAAAATATCGAATACAGTCATCCAGAGGACACATGTCCCAACATATCATCCATTACAACAGCGGAAGCAATCAAAGGGTCTGAGTACAGACAAATCCATGGCTTAAGAAGCCGGAGAAAATAAAGAAAAGCGAAGCCCATCCACGTAGGTCTGGATCCTGCCCTGGTCCAGCTAACTACTCGTCTGCAGACTCGTCGAACTCCACAAAGTAGCCATCCTGGGAATCATCGTAGTCGTAGCCGTACTCTGCGTAAACCACAGCCCCAACGGGGTCAGTACATCCAAGTACTGGCAAGCAAGACTCACAGTTCATCAAGGAGTTACCCGTCAACACAAGCATTGATGCTTGGGATCAACGGAAGAAAAGGGTAATATAAAAGTTGCTGCTGGCTGCTCTAACCAACTACAGAAGATAACTACAAGTTCCGGCTAACAGAAAAGATAAGATCGAGGATTGTAACCAACTGAAAGATAACTTCAACCAAACCCATCCTGGATCTCGCCCCTTATCCAAAGAAGCAATCCGAGGATAACTCACATAGTTGTGATAAGGTGAATCAAGTTATTGTGTGATTAACCTATTACTAGTCAGATTATTAATCATTGGGTGAAATCATGAGTGATCATTATGTTGAAGTTGTCCTGAGTACTTGTTAGCCAGTACTTTCACCAAGTAATCCATAACCGCGGAAAACACGGCTTCTCGAGAAGATTATCCCTGCAGGGTTGCACCAATTTGGCCGTACACTCAAGAATAACCCGCCAGATGGAAATGCACTTCCACCAAGCGGGGTACTCTACACAACCAACCATTCTCCGCATCAAGCCCAAAGCACCTTGGGCGCACGGCTAATCGAGCCCAGAAGAAAATGGACCCTCATAGCACTCTAAGAACGTGTCCCCCTATATGCCGACTACAAAAGTTCCACCCTGCGCTGGGCTCGCAAAAACATGCATGCGGCAAATAGAAAGTACGAACTAAATGAGGCGATTTGGACGAGATGCGAATCAGGTCAAGTTGAGGGGGGCGCCCATACTCGCTTCCCAAATGCGGGTAGTGCGCTCATCATGGATCAGTAGACAAGACCCTTTTCCTATTAGGGTCGACACTAGCAGGCTCCAAAACCACTCATGGGCCTCCTGCCGGTGCCTTATCATCAAATTATTATTACCATTAGCAATTAACAGGATGGATTGATTAATAACGAGCCCCGGTACAAGATAATAAGATGGTAACAGTAGTAACCGATAACAGACTCGAGTAAAAGCAACCCTAAGCATGCTAGATAATAACAGGCACAAGCAATGGCTGTAGGTATGGAGGTGGTGGCAATATCATGGCTCAAGGTATCATGTGATGGGTTCGGAGAACAAGCAACGATACATAGGGCTAGCAATAGTAGACAAAAGATAGTATCGACAACAAGTGTGGAAAGGAACTCGATGATTCATGTGAGTGATAACTTGCCTGGCAGCTCAGCCTCGTACTGGGCTAGGTCCTGAGTAGTGGTGTCGTAAGGCTCGTCGGTACCAACGTCGTCGTCTAATCGAGAAGAAGCAAAAACAACAACGAAGGAAGACGGGCAATCAATACATGGCATAAGTGCACAAACATTGGATGATGCATGTCATGTTTAATAGATGCAACAAAATAACTTGCTTGACATGAAACACAAGTTTAAATGGATTCCATATGCAAAAGGGTGCATATGGAAGCCCATGCTTGGAGTTGAATTAATTGTTCTATCACTAAGCATTAGGTGTAGTTAAATTAGTATGATGCATGCATGATGAATAACAATAACATAACAATTTAAATGCAATTAGAATGATAGTTAACAATTTAGAAAAGTATTTATTAAATTTGGAATTTTGTTACTTAAACATGGCACACAAGTAAATGTTTTTATCAACAAGTTAAAGCGTGCAAAACAATTTACAAATTTTATATTTGAAAAGTTTATCAAATTTTAGTTGGATTACATGTTTCACATTTTGAAATTGGGCTTTGGATTAATTAGTTATGAATTAAACAATATTAAACAAGTTTTAATTGAATTTAAAACAAGCTTAATTATTAATTGAATTTTATTTGTTCAAACCATAAATTCAAATCCACATTTGAAAAGTTCACACTTTGGTGGTTTGTAAACATAATTTGCATGTTCAAAAATATTTCATATTAATCAAGTTATAATTTTATCAAATTTTATTGAATTAAACAAGGTTTAAATTGTTTAGGCAATTTAAATTGTTCAAACCAGAAAACAAAATTTATATTTGAATAGAGCATTCAAAAAGGTGTGAAAAACATATTTTATGTGAATTATTTGAAAACAGTATGAATTAGTTATGAATTATTTCAATTTGCATTTGAATTATTCAAATTTGAAATTTAAAAGTATTTTGAAAATTCAAAACAGAACACAAATGGGATATTTGGAAAGTTTATAAAATTTGGATCAGAATAGACATCAAGTTTGTGTTTATTGGATTTATAAAATAAAAGATATGGAATTTCAAAGTTTCTATTCAATTCTGAAATTTAAAAGAAAATAGAAATTTAAAACAGATTCGATTAAAATGGTTTGTTACCGCGCAGGGCCTACACACACACGCTGACAGGCAGGGCCCAAGGCCAGCGTGGCAAGGAGAGCCACTGACGGGTGGGCCGCGCGTTGGGAGAAAAATCTCCAAAAAGATTGCGGCCGCGGGGCTCGAACCCGCGAGCTCCACTGCGCGCTGCGAGACTGAAACCAGATGCGCTGCTGAACGTTTGTTACTAGTATTAGCTACGCAGCAAAGTTAATGTTCAGTTAAAACTCTGAACTTTTCTGACGAACAAACGCATGCTCGCCGTCAGACAGAGCTCGTCGGAGTGGATCCACGCTGATCTCGAGCGATTGCTTGCGTGGGTGGTGCAGATAGATGCGCAGGGATGTACTGGATGGATGTAAGAAGGGAGGAGGAGCAGGCGATGCTCACCACCGGAGCAATTGGACGCGGCGGCGGACGGTGACGTTGGGTGACGACAGCTTCTGCGGCGAGGTCGAGGATGGCGCCGTCGACGTGGTGCTCCTCCGGGCTCCCTCTGATGTCCGCTGTGTAGAGGAAGGAGAGACGGTGCAGATGCAGCAACCCGTTGTCGACGAAGGGCACTGCAACGGCGGCGCGAGCAACGGATTCAGAAACACGGTGCGCGGTGGCCGGAGCAGAAGAAGATGGCGGCGAGGATTTGGGGCTTACCAGGGGTTCTTCTGGTGTCCAAGAGGGAGAAGGAAGAACGGGGACTCGATCCAGCAGCTCAGGTGGGGTGCAGGTGGACGGAAACGGCGGAGGCCATGGTGGATTCAGAGCTGGCCTCGCCGGTGAGATTCAGACGGTGAGGGGATGCGATCGTGGAGAGGATAACGGCGGCGCTGAGGAACCCTAGGGCGACAGGGCATAGCTAGGGGGCTAGGGCTCCCTTTTATAGCCCCGCGGAGCTCTCCTGGCCGCCGGAGTCGCTCGGGGCCGCGGTGGCACCGGCGGATGCGCGCCGTACCGCGAGAAGAAGCAGGAGGGCTCTCGCACGAATCTCAGCGCAACTCGAACCGGTAAGTTGCGCTGCTGCGGCTGGGCTTTGCGCGCGCGTAGGCTAGGTGGGCTGGGCTTTGTTATCTGCTGCGCGCGCGCTAGGTTAGCTGCCTTTTATTCTTTTTCTGTTTTATTTTTTTTGTACTTTTGCTTTTGGAAGAAAACTGTTAAGGTTTTATTTGAGAAAAATTCTAGAAAAAATTAAGTTAAGCTATTTAAGTAATTAGCAACCATATTATAAGCTTGGATTCAAAAATGGAAATTTTAAAATTATAGTTAGTGTTTGAAACCAAATATGGGAGAAATTTCATATTAGATTTCTTTATTGAAAACAAACATTTGAATAGGGTTATCCCTAGGTTAAAATAAATGAGTTTAGGACCCCAAATTTGTGGTGAATTGTGATGGTTTAAATTAGGTACTGATTTGAACTTGGTTTGGGAATTTAAAAGGTGATTTGAGAATTATTGATTGAATTATTGGTTGGATTTAAAGCAACAATTTAATAAGTGAAAACAAGGAATAAAAGGTTTGTTTTTATTTGTTATTTTGGTTCCAAAAGTTGTAACAGAGCAAGTATGAAACCATGTTTGAAAAAGGTTTGAATTTGAGTTGTGAAAACAGGATAAAACAGATGGAAAACAAATGCAAACAATAAGTAGACATGATGACATGATGCATTGCTTGAAATAAAACAAAGAACAAAGCATTCTAGGGGTATTTTCATACTTGGGATGTTACACTCTTGACATCCATTTGTTGTAACTTGAAGTTATGATGAGATGCATAGGCAAGTAAGATGCGAATGGATTGAAGGCGAGCTACGGGAGCAAAGGTTTCACCAAAATCGATACCTTCGACTTGAGAAAAACCTTGGGCTACCAATCTTGCCTTGTTGCGAATGACAATGCCATCTTTGTCTTGCTTGTTCTTGAACACCCATTTGGTGCCAATGACATTTTTGCAATCCTTGGGTCTTGGCACTAATTTTCACACTTTGTTGCGCTCGAAGTTATTGAGTTCATCATGCATGGCTTCAAGCCAATCTTGATCTTCGAGGGCTTCATATACCTTCTTGGGTTCAATGAAAGAGACAAAAGCATGAGCCTTGCTAAAATCCGCCAATTGCCTTCTAGTGACCACTCTTCCACGAACTTGTCCAAGAATCTTGTCCTCCGTATGACCCGCTCGTTCAAGATTCTCTAGCCTTCTCTTTGCTCTTTGTGCTAGTATTTCCTCCAAAGATTCCTTGGATATGGATTGAGAATCACCTTCTTCATCGGAGACATGTCCATCTTCATTTTGTCCTTGATCAATGATGGGTGATGAATCACCACTAGGTTGAGCATTCTCAACAATGATGGAATCTTGATCATGATTTAGATGAGTTGCTTGGCCTTGTTCATTAGCTTGAGGGCTCGGTGCATCTTGTTGGATAGCTTGATCATCAATGGGTGTAGTCAATGGCTCCACTTGAGTGGGGCATAGTCCTTCTCCCTCCGTCATCCGGTAAGCCTCAATGGGAATTATTTCACCAATCCCCATTCTTCTTATGACGATGGAAGGAATTGCATCTCCTACAACACCATGATCTATACGCCCCCCTTGGGAGCCGTTATCCTCATCAAACACTACGTCTATAACTTCTTCAACTTGCCCGGTGGACTTGTTGTAGACTCTATAGGCGTGAGAATTTGTGGCATAGCCAACAAAGATACCCTCATAAGATCTAGTCTCAAATTTTGACAACCGTTTTCCTTTCTTGCGAATGAAGCACTTGCAACCGAAGACCTTGAAATAAGATACATCCGGTTTCTTGCCCGTGAGAATCGCATAGGGAGTCTTGTTCAAGATCTTGCGAAGATATAGCCGGTTGGTAGCGTGACAAGCGGTGGAGACGGCTTCGGCCCAAAAGTTATAGGGAGAAGAGAACTCCGCAATCATAGTTCTAGCCGCATCCATCAACGTCCGGTTCTTTCTCTCCGCAACACCATTTTGTTGAGGGGTATAGGGAGTGCAATATTGATGAGCAATGCCTTCTTCACTAAGAAAACCCTCAACAGTGTAGTTCTTGAACTCCGAGCCATTATCACTCCGAATGGCCAATATGGTAGCATTGTGTTGGCTCTCCACTACAGTGATGAACTCGATGACTCTATTTTGAGTTTCACTTTTCCTCTTGAAGAAATACACCCAAGAATATCTTGAATAATCATCCACAATCACCAAGCAATACTTCTTTCCTCCGAGGCTATCATAGGATAGTGGGCCAAAGAGATCTAAGTGAATGAGCTCGAGAATTCTTGTGGTGGAGATAGTTGTCTTGGTTGGGTGTTGCTCTCCATGTTGCTTCCCAAAGGTACAAGAGCTACACACACGATCTTTAGCAACTTAGCTTTGTTAGTCCTAGAACGTGATTGCCACTTTGGAGGTCATGTAACATTCTCATATTGGTGTGGGCTAGTCGGCGATGCCAAAGCCACCCCACATCAACTTTAGCCATTAGGCATGTCGCGGCACACGTGTCTTCTTTAGAGAAGTCCACTACATACATGCCGTTCTCGACAAACCCAACAAAGGCTACTTTAAGAGAAGTCTCCCAAGTGACAATCACACTCTCTTTATTAAAGAACGAGGTAAAACCACAATTTGCAAGTTGGAGAACGGACATCAAGTTATAGCCAAGGAACTCAACAAGGAGAACATTCTCAATTGATAAATCATTTGAGATAGCTACCTTGCCTCGTCCCAATACCTTAAGTTCGGACTTGTCACCAATTGTAACGCAATTGAGATGTGGTAAAGGAGGTTCAATATTACTTATTGCGTCATGGCTTTCCGGTCATATGTTGGGATGCACCACTATCCACTGTCCATCTATTTGATCCGGAAGCGTTTCCCTACAAGAGATCAATTTCTTGATTTAGGTACCCATCCTTCAATGGGTCCTCTTTTGTTAGTCACAAGGGTCTTAGGAACCCAAATAGTCCAATGATAATCATCACCATAAGAAGTACCAACGTATCAGGATAAACATGTCCATCTCTAGATTTCATAAGAACATAAGATGGGTTATATTTTCCGGCGAAATCATTATGAGTGATGCTCCCCCTAGAGGTATCACCACCCATAATGGCGTTGGTCTCCTTCTCTTTGGTCACCTCACCCTCTTTCACAAAGACAACATTTCGGGAGGGAGAGGTGACATTCTTGGATTTCTTCTTTGACTTGGAAACAAAGCCAAGTCCCTCTTTTCCTTTCTTGGCACCTTGAGAGCTTATTTCATCATTGAGAATTCTTTCCTTCCCTACAATGTTAGTTGTAGTAGAAGAGGTAGGCACAATAACAATGCTATTTGGTGAAGATGCAACATGCTTATTAGATTGTTGATCTAGAAGCTTGATTCGAGACTTGGCAAGTTTGTCATGAATTTCTTTGAGAGATGCAAACTCCTTTTTTAGTTTGTCATGCTCCTCATCAAGTTTTTCGTGAGCTATTCCTAGCTTCAACTCTTCCTCTTCAAATTCTTTAAGTAAAACAAGAGATTTGGCATGTTCTTTCTTAAGCTTGGCAAGAGATTTTTCGTTATCTTTTCTAAGCTTTGAAACACTAATAGCATAAGTGTCTTGTAGACTAGATAGTTTCTCTTCAAGAGAGGATCTCATGGATCTCTTTTTTTCAAGAGCCTTGACAAGTTCGTCAACATGATTATCATTGCTACCGCCATGGTTCTCCAAGGTCATGATGATCTCCTCCTTCTCATCGATGAGGGAGTTAGCCTCATCAAGTTGCCTTAGGAGAGCTTTTACCTTTTCTTTAGTTTCACCTTCAAGACTACACAACCAAGATCCTAGGTTCTTGGCCTCCTCATCATCAACAATGTTTTCAACACAATCCAATAATGAGGGAGAGCTAGTGATAATAGACTTGGAGGTGGAGGATATTACCGCGGTGGCTTTCGCCATGAGACATGTAGGTCGGATCGATGCCTTCTCATTGGGAGATTCAAATAGAGAGACCGATGAAGAGGAAGTCGTAGCTATGGCGACGTGGGAAACACCTATGACTTCATCTTCTCCTTCATCTCCGGAGTAGTATGTTTCCAATGTGGGGCCCTCTTGAACATATAGAGCCCTTGGGACTCTTCTAGCGAGGTTCTTGTTTTGTGGAGCTTTGTTCTTGTCCTTGCGAACAAGCTTCCCTTCATTCTCTTCTCGTGGCTCAAAGGGACACTCTTTGACTAAGTGGTTTGCACTTCCACAATTGTAACATGTCCTTGGCCGCTCCCCTTTCTTCCTAAAGATCTTGTTCCTTGAAGGTCTAGGGGCACCGGCCTTATGAGCCTCCCATCTCTTCCAATACCCTTGCATCGCAAGAGCAATACATTTGTGGGCACCCTTGTATGTATCTTCATAGTCCTCATCATCATCATCATCATCATCATCATCCACTTCTTCTATCTTGGCCATGGCCTTAGACTTCAAGGCAAGGTTAGGAGACTTCCCATGGCCTCTTGAGCGAGCAAGAGCATCATCCGCGCTCTTGTGAGATAAGGATATGGCTATGAACTCACTAAGGACACCAATGGAGTTGAGGGAGTTGTAGTCGGATCTTGTTCTAATGCTAGTGGAGAGATTCTTCTCAAAAGGAGTTATGGCCTTGACAAATTTCCTCTTGATCCACTCATCAGAGATTTCCTCTTTTCCAAATTCCCTTAATTGATTGCCAAGGGCGACCACTCTTCTATATAGCTCCTCGGGACTTTCATCTTCAAGCATGACAAAGTTCTCGGACTTGTCAAGAGCAACATCATATTTGGATGATTGGATGCTTGCATTGCCTTCGAACAAGGATTCAAGCTTCCTTGGCGGTCTTGATACCGCGAATGTGTTCAAGATTTTCTCTTGGGAGAGCCTTTTGGATAGTCACAAGAGCGATCTTGTTGAGTTGAAATTCCACATCCTCTCTTGGAGTCAAGTTGTTCGGATCGTGAGGATGGAATCCATGGAGAATGCTTCTCCACAAAGCGGTGCAAGATCCTGAAATGTGAGACTCCATATCGAACTTCCAAGAAGAGAATTCGTTAGTGTTAAGCATGGGAGGAACTCCAACATTAACCATGTGTGGCATAGTGCCAATAGGGTGGATAGAATCATAATTGGGAGGTGGTGGAACTTTAGAGTGAGACCCCGAACCGTTAGCCGATTGAGACTTGGAGCCCTCGGAGCTCCCACCACTCTTAGCCTTTTTATCGGCTTTCGCTTTGGCTTTCGCCTTAGCTAAAGCGATGTTAGCTTCCATCTCGTCGATATCCGGAATGGATTCTTCGTCCGAGCTAAAATCGTTGGTGGTGAGGGGTGGCTCCGTGGACTCCTTGGTTTTCCCCATCAGTGCCTCCATCATTTTCTTTATGCTAGAAACCTCCGAACTAACACTAGAGCTAACCTTAGATAGTTCGGTTTGGAGAACTCCAACCGTATCTTGTAGGTTAGATATAGTGTCGGCCATTTTGGAGATTTCCGCACTAGAACTTCCGGGGGAATTTTCATCGACCATTGTACTCTTGGGCGGTTAAGCCCTTAGTAAGAGCCGAGGCTCTGATACCAATTGAAAGTGCACTATGGTCAACTAGAGGGGGGGTGAATAGGTTGACTACCAATTTTTCTTTTGTTTTCTTTTTAGTGAGGCTAAGCGAGATAAGATAATGTTCTCTAGATGTGCATCTAGGTGAGCAACCTATGTGAACAAGATAATATGTGCAACGGAAGTAAAGCGTAAGGTAGTAAAGCAAACAACAAGTGTAAACAAGGAGACAAGGATATGATTCCCGTAGTTCTTTCTCAAAGAGAAGTACGTCTACGTTGGAGAGGTGGGGAGCCACCTAGGCGCTCCTCAATAGCACGGTTGTGCACACCTTGTTCTCCTTGAGCTTCTCCGGTGAGGGAGATTCTCGTTTCCACTATGAGGTCGACTTGAAGGCGTTGACCAAACCTTTACAAGGGCTCGAGGTCACTCCACAAGATGGATGGAGGCTCTCAAGCAATCCGTAGCTTCTTGCAACAAGGTGGAAGCTACAAGCACAAGATCTACTAAGGTTTCTAGGCCTCAAGTAGGATTCTAGATCTACTAGGTTGTGGTGGATGGATTTGAGATTCCTTTGGTGGAAGTGTGGATCTAGGTCTCCTCTAGCTCTCCACCAAGTATGGGAGTGATTGGGTGGACGGAGTGGGAGATCTAGGCGGATGAAGCTTTCATTAATGGCTAGGAGAGAGAATGGGGGAAAGCTTGGCATTTAAGAGGTAGGGGAAGGGGTATTTATACCCCTTTCATTTAAGGGCCGTTGTAGTCCAGGAGCACCGGAGGCTCCGGTGGGCTTCATTCGCTTGCGCAGTAGCGCAGCACATTTGCGCACGCTTGCTGGACCACGTGGCGGAGGTACCGGTGGGAATGGCGGAGGTTCCACCCCACCGGAGGTGCACCGGAGGCTCCGGTGGAACCTCCACACTCGTGCAACAGAAAATGGTTTTGGCGGAGCCCCCACCGGAGGTCCACCGGAACCCATTTACACAGTGGCTAGGCTAGGCCACCGGAGGCCCACCGGAGGCTCCGGTGGAGCCTCCGCTCTTGTCCAACAGAACGCCGTTTGGGCGGAGCCTCCACTGGAGGCGCACCGGACCCTCCTGTGTGCGCACGCCAGGTTTTGTAGGAGGCGGAGCCTCCGGTGGAAATGGCGGAGGTTCCGCCCCACCGGAGCTCCACCGGAGCTTCCGTCCGAGCCTCCGCAGTTGCGCTCCAGAAGGCGATTTGGGCGGAGCCCACACCGGACCCCCACCGGATCCTGGGTGGAGCCTCCAGTGGATTCACCGGAGCCTCCGCTCCTGTGCAAAAGTGCCTCCCTGGATTTCTTTCTCCTAGCTCTTTTCATATAAAGCGAACGCTTGCCCCAAATAGTTAGTGAACATAAATTGACCTAGGCATTTTCATTCATCGAACAAACATTAGATCAAAATAGATATGTTGTCATATAATTACCAAAACGGACGATGATCTTTCACTTTCGCCAATACTGCTGCCGTTCCCCAAGAAAACTTGGGAACAGAAGCCGTGCAATCTCTGCCGCCGGATCTTCTCAGGATCAAGCGGCGCATCGCAAAACTCGTCGCCTCTGACCCTCCTCTAACTGGCATGGACACAGTTCTATGCTGGTTAGAGAGGCAAATTCAGCCTTTGGCTGATCATGTCTCCCGCCTCCTGTGCGAATACAGGGGAACCGCTGACGCTATGCGGACGACAAACAAGCCTTTGTCGGCAAGAGACTTGCGAAAACGCGTAAACCAATTGGTCGCCTCGCGCGATCAATATGAAGAAAGCCGGCCAATGTACACGGCATCGAACAAGGCTCCAAAGGTACGTTTTTCGCCTTTTGAGTTTGTATTCTTTTTTGCTTTCTCGGATTTTATTTTAACCCGGCCTTTGCCTCTTTGACAGATCCTTGAACTCTCCGAGTCGGATCTTGCTACTGATGCCGAGTTGGACGCATTGCGCACCAACTTCGCTGGCGGCCGTAAGCGTAAGAAGATTTCCGCCTCGCAGGAAATTATCAATCTTGACGGTGTCCCCGTTGCTACTTCCAGGTTTGTTATCCGGGTTTTCTCGATTTATCAGAGCTTTTTTCTCTTGTCTCAGAGTTTTAACTTTCCGGCATTTCTCTTTTTTAGCTTGGCCCCCTCAACTCTGAAGCCTAAGAAGCTAAAAAAGCTTAAGTCTGTGGCCAGCAGAGGTCCACACCCTTCTCCTGCAACCGCCCCGGATACCCCAGTAGCAGCTACAGAAGAGCATGCTGCTGCCCCCAATGCCGAAACACAGCAGACCAGCCAGCCTATTGTGCCGGAAACGGACACGAGGGAAAATGCGGTCTCGGAAGTGGGAGGTCCCTCTCAGACAGCTGAGGAAGAACCTATTCCCACCTTTGATAAGGATTTCAAGAGTATCAACGAGGGTCTTAATGTTACCGGGTCTCTATTTGCAGAATTTGCAAAGGAGTTCACCGAAAACTTGTCAGGTTTACAGCGGATGAGCCAGGTAATATCTCTATCCCCCAAGCAATAAGTCAAATGCATGCTTTTAACTTAATGCTTTCATCCTTATTATGCCTGCTTCTAACTTAAGTTTTTTGTTTCTTTTCCGTCTTTCAGCAAACCGCTGAAAGCATAAACCTGGAAGTTATTGGCAAGCTTACCGTTAAGAATAAGGAGGTTAGAAACCTTCTCTCTATTCTTGAAGTTAAGGAGGCGGAGTTGGCATCATCTCAGCGTCAGCTGGAGGAAACGACATGTATGTGATTTCTCTGTGTTTTAATTTTATGCCTTTTCCTAAGTATTTTTCCGAGTTGTTCTAACTCGAGATTTTACTTGCTTTTCAGCTGCTTTGGCGAGAGCCAAGCAAATTGCTGAAGATGCTTGCAATGCCAAGAACCTCCGCCGGGAAAACATGGACCTTCATAAGGAAATTATGAGGGTTCAGAAGGAACTGGAGGCCAGCCAGCTGGCTGTTGGCATGCTCAATCCAATGCCTCCAACCGAGCTGAGAAGGATAAGGCAACTATCCGAGACCTGTAGAATGCCTTGACCCTTCGCCTGGAGGAGGTCTCCGAGATGGATAAAATTCTCGGTAAGTTTTCTACTTTTACCGGACTTTTGACGTTTCACAATCTTTCTCTGCTTTTTCCATAACACTTTGGTTATTTGTCTGAAAAAACAGGAGATGACCCAGCTCTTACTCGGATTGAAAAGATCCGAGCCTTTGGGAAGGTCTTCACCGCGCTCAAGGCTGCGGGGATGTTGCTTATCAACAAGTTCCTTCCCGCTAGGACAGGGGAATTCTCGGAAGTTGAGAAACTTCCGGGAGCTATCGTGGAGGTGGCGGAGTCCAAGGAATCCACCTTGCGCTCCGCGGCACATGGTGGTGCGCGCATGGCTCTAGGGCTCATGCGCATGCACTACCCCTCTGCCAAATCTTGGCACGTGGCGTCCGGCATCCCGCAAGGGTACACGAAAGCCCACTGGACCAACATCTTTCATGAGATTAAAGGTCACGCCACCAAGATTGCTTCCATGGTCAACATCTCCATCTCCTATCTGGAGGAGGCAATCCCGGACACTCCCGAAGAGTACTCCAGCGAAGACGACTCGGATGCTTGAAGGAAAATTCCGGGTCCTGGGTAGATAGGAAATAGGAGCATTACCAAACTTATGTTGTAAACATTATTGTAATTCTTCTATTCTTTTGAATGAACAAGTACTCCGCCTTTTGCAGCAATGTTATTTAACTTTTTTGCAAGTTTTTTGGGGTTATTATTATTCCTTTATCTTCTAAATTCTCTGGTTTGTATGCTTTAACTGCCCTTAGTGCTTGAAATGGCTTGATAGCGTTTTAATCTTCATGCCGAGCGACTGGGTATAACCGATCAGTCTGAACTCGGAAACATGGATCATGCTAAAGGCATTTTTGCTTACTAGCTTCAGTGACCCAGCATAAAAACAATCAGATAATATTTAGAGAACAGTAAGGAATCTTTGTATGAAACTCAGGCACGCAGGCACAATCTGGGCTTCCTTAAGCCGTTTTTAGGCTGAAAATCATTCAGTTTTTTAACGCCGAGCACGCAGGCACAATTCGGGTTAACATTGAGTATTTTGAAAGATCATTGGGAAATAGGTAAGGTGGAAATATGCTTTACTATAATAAACATGTAAAAACATAGAAGTATGAATTCTGACAACTTTATTTCATGATCTCAAAGATGTTTACATAGATATTGAACTAAGTATAGAAGGGACGTAACTGCTGGATACTCCATGGCCTCTTTGTCTCTCCCAGTTCATCATCTATCTTTCTCTTTCTTTTGCGATTCGGCTTCTCGGGATGATCTTCCATGTCTCGAATGTCTACAAGATAGTATGATCCATTTTTCATAGCTTTGCTAATGACGAATGGTCCTTCCCATACTGGGACCAATTTGTGCTTTCTTTGTTGTACCAATCTTAGCACTAGGTCACCTTCTTTAAAAGAACGATTCCTGATTTTCCGACTATGATAACGTCACAAACCTTGCTGATATATGGCGGATCTTTGAAGCACAAAATCTTGCTCTTCTTCTAAGAGATCGACGGCATCCTGTCGTGCACTTTTGGCATCCGAGTCATCGAAATCCTGCACTCTTGGTCTGTCATGGATCATGTCCGTTGGAAGAATTGCTTCCGCACCATAAACTAGGAAAAACGAGGTTTGCCCTTTTGACCTATTTGGTGTCGTTCGAATGCTCCAAAGCATAGAGGGTAATTCTTCCACCCATGCTCCAGCTGCTCTATGAAGAGGAGATTCGAGTCTTGGGCGTATTTCTTGCAGGATTGAGCTGTTCATTCTTTCAACCTGTCCATTGGATTGAGGGTGTGCCATAGATGCAAGATCTAGGCGAATTACCGTTTGTCGGCAATATTTTGCCAACTCTCCAATGGAGAAATTTGTCCCGTTGTCGGTTATTATGCTATGTGGAACGCCATATCTCATGACTAAGTCAATGATGAAATTTCTGGCAGTTACACCGTCAAATTTTTTGATGGGTTTAGCCTCCACCCACTTGGTATATTTATCCACTGCAACGAGTAGATGTGTAAGTCCGCCTCTTGCAGTTTTGAATGGTCCCATCATATCTAGCCCCCAGACCGCAAACGACCATGTAATAGGGATAGTTTTGAGTGCTTGGGCTGGCATATTTGTCTGCTTGGCGTAATACTGACATCCGGCACAGGTATTTACTATGCGTTCAGCATCTGTCTTGATGGTTAGTTAGAAAAACCCTGCACGGAATGCTTTTTTGACTATGTTTTTTGATTGAGCATGATGTCCGCAATCTCCAGCATGAATTTCATGCAGAATTTCTCGTCCTTCTTCCGGCGAAATACATCGCAGAAAAATTCCGGTAGTACTGCGTTTATACAGGAAACCGTTGATTACCGTGTATCCTTTGCATCGACATTGTATTTGTCTTTGCAAGACTTCGTCGGCTCCCTCCGGGTACTTCTGATCAACTAAGAAGTTTAGATATGGAATTGTCCATTCCAGGTTAACGAGCATGACTTCGATTGACTCGGAAACCAGAGGATAGTCGACATCTTCACCTTTTATGGATGGTTCGTACAGATGCTGGACAAACACACCTGGTGGTAGGATTTTCACCCTTTCTGATCCCATGCGGGCTAATGCATCCGCGTTCCAATTTTCTTCCCTTTTGACGTGAAGCACCTCAAATCCTAGGAAACAAATTGCGAACTCGTCCACCGTTCTCCGATATTCGGCCATGATGGGACTTTTGGCGTCCCAGGTTTGGTTGAGCTGGTGCTGTACCAAATCTAAGTCGCCATAACACAAGATGCGTTTAACACCTATTTCTTTTGCAATATGCAAGCCGTGAAGCAGAGCTTCGTATTCTGCCACGTTGTTACTGACATTGAAGTGTATTTGTAATACATACTCCATTGTGTCTTCTTTGGGGGATTTTAGGACTACACCAGCTCCCGCACCTTCCTTCATCTTGGATCCGTCAAAGTGCATGACCCAGTATTCTGACTCCGGCATTGGTGTGTTTTCCATTGCTTCTGTCCAATCGGCGATAAAATCTGCCAACACCTAGGATTTATCGCAGTCCGGGGTTGATACTTAATGTCGAACGCAACTAGCTCAATGCCCCATTTGGCTACTCGGCCTGTTGCGTCCACATTGTTTATTATATCCCCAGTGGTGCTTTACATACCACTGTTATGGAATGTCCTTGGAAGTAATGACGAAGTTTCCGAGATGCGAAAAATACGCCATATGCCAGTTTTTGATAGTGTGGGTACCTTTGTTTAGACTCGGAAAAAACTTCACTTACATAATACACCGGATGTTGATCTGGTATGCTTTGATTGTCTTTCCGCCTTTCCACAACTATTACTGCGCTGATAACCTGGTTTGTAGCTGTGAGGTACAATAACATGGGTTCTTCGTCTTTTGGGGATGCCAAAATTGGAGCTTTCATCAGAGTTTCTTTCAACTGGGTTAATGCTGCGTCTGCTTCTTATGTCCATACAAACTTGTCGGATTTCTTCCACAATTTGTATAATGGCAGAGCTTTGTCCCCTAGCCGGCTAATAAACCTGCTAACGGCTGCTGCGGAACCCGTCAATCTTTGTACATCTTTTACACATGTTGGCTTTGAGATGTTTAAGATTGCTTTGATCTTTTCCGGGTTTACTTCTATTCCTCTATGAGAAACGATGAAACCCAGAAGTTTTCCTGAGGGAACCCCGAATATGCACTTTAAAGGATTCAATTTCATCTTATAAGTGCGTAAAATTTTGAAGGTTTCTCGTAAATCTTCAAGAAGTGTGTCTTTTTCTTTGGAAACGACGGCAATACTTCTTTCGAAGCTTTCTTTTCCTGCCGGCATTTCTGTCGGCGATACTTCTTTGGCAGCTCCTTCAGTTCTTCCTTTGCTATCACTTTTTCTGCGCAAAGGGCGTTTTCTTTTTCCAGCTCGTTTGCCAATTTGAAGTCTCCACTTATCGTGATTACTCCTCCTTTTGGACCCAACATCTTCAGCTTGTTATAAATATAATATGATCTTGCCATGAATTTGGCGAAAGCTGGGCGTCCGAGTATTGCGTGATACACGCTCTCGAACGACACAACCTCGAAGGATACTTTTTCCTGACGGAAGTGGTCTTTCTCTCCGAAGGTTACATCTAGGGAAATTTCTCCTAGGGATCGTGCTTGTCTGCCAGGGACGATGCCGTGAAAACGTATGTTGTTGTGATTGAGCTGGGTCTCGGAGATTCGCAGGTGCTTCAGTGTATCCAGGTACATTATGTTAATGTTGGATCCTCCATCCATCAGCACTCTTTTTAGCCTAGTGTTTTAAACAATAGGACTTACAACCAGAGCTTGTGTGCTGGGTTCTGGGATATTTCCGGGATGATCAGACTGATCCCACGTAATTGGTGTATTTGAGTACTTCAAGAATTTCGGAGTTGCAGGGACAATCGCGTTTATTTCTCGAAATGTTCTCTTTGCCACCTTTGCTGAGGGAGTTGCCAGGAAATTTAGGTTGCATTCTCCATCAACTCTCGGAAACTTAGGCTCGCCTTTTCGCTGTTGTTCCTGGATTTTTTCGTCAGTGTCCGATTCACTGTCTTCTTTTTCAGCTTCTGGCTTTTGCTTGGAGAATTTCCTCTTGGAGTTCTTCCCTTTGCTTCCGGATCCTGCACTGCCTTTCATATGCTTGTTTAGCCGGCATTGTGCGTTAGTATGAGTGGGTTTCCCAAATTGTGAGTGGTGGACACAGTTTTCCGACTTTATTCTTTCCCACTCTTCTTTGGTGTAATTTATCGGCTCTGTGCTTCGTCCTTTCCACTTGCTCCCATTTTCTCTTCCAAATGCTATGTTAACTTCTTTGGGCTTTTGCGTTGCTTCGGAAGTTGCTTTTTTCTCAGGGCGAGGGGTCTTTTTGGCTTAGATCAAAGTGTCGATATTGCCGCCTCTCGCTCCGATGTCGTCTTCGGCCGCTGCGTGCTCATTAGCGGTCGTAAGCATAGATCCGAGATCTTTGTGTTTTTTGGAACTGATCATGAACGGTACGAGTCCAGGTTTTAAGGCATTGACGAAAGCATGCATTGCTTCTACGTCAGTTACTCCAGAGCAACTATTCTTCATTGCAGTCCATCTTGAGATAAAATCCACGTATGATTCATCTTCAAACTGGGTGCAACGGTTTAGCTGGTTGATGCTATTCAGGCGCTTATAAGTTCCCCGGAAATGCTGAGTAAAAACTCTAGCCATATCATCCCAGCTGTCGACAGTTCTTGATGGTAACCCATTGATCCAATCCCTGGCTCCATCCAGTAACATTAGGGGGAGGAATTTTACTGCCTCCAGGTCTGTCCCGTTGTTGATCTGGACGGCTGTGTAATAGTCTGAGAGCCAGGTATCCGGGTTTGTGCTACCTTTATATTTTTGATACGTTGGACCAACTTTGGCAAAGCCAGAATGCAGAGTTATCCTTCGGATCCTGACGGTAAAACACTTAGGTCCAAAGTATAAACCATCTCTTTCCGCTCTGTCAATGTGTGCGGAGTATCTGCCGGCTGAATGGACAGAAGGGGATCTGCTCCTTTCTTTTCCATTGTGGCGCGGACGCGTTTTTCCGAGATTATCTCTATTACCTCCGTGATCGTGCCCTTTGGGATAAGGTGGACTTCTACTCCTGTGTCTTTCCTTATCCCTGGGGGGGGGGGGGGGGGGGGGGGCGTGCGGGATCTCTCACGCCTGTGAGGTATATCCTATCTTCCAGCTTTTTCAGCGGGGCGTCTCGGAGGCGGCATCGCTTTTCCGTCCTTCCGGTTTTGCTCTTCCCGATCTCGGGGATTAATTCCATCTTTCGGTGGATGGGATCCGGTTCTGGATGCTGCATCCTTGTTGTCAGGGTTTTTCTTGTCCTTTCTCAGATCTAATTTCTTTTCTTTCGAGTTTTTGAATCTCCAGGTTCTTCCGGTCCAGGTGCCCCAGTGGCGCATGTAGCTGTTTTGCGTAGGGCGGAGTCGTCGTGCAACTTCCTTGATCGCTCTTGCCCTCGCTGTTGTTGTTGCAATGCTTTTCCTAGGAAAGCATACACCCCTTGAAGTTTTTCACCATTGGAGTACAAATCGTTGTTGAGGATGGCGAACGCTGCTTCCGCGTTTTCTGCTGCGGTTTTGTATATTGGCTCGCCTCTGGCATCTTTGCCGTTTACTTGCTTTTGCCAAGATGGGTTGTGAAACCTTTCCTTTGGCGGCAATACTTCTGGTATTGCGATTCCGGGTAACCGTGTAGGTTTAATGCCAGATCTATTCCTTCTCTCGTATTCCTCAATTTTTTCCTGCTTTAGCTTAATATCAGCCTGGGTTTTTTGGAGGTGTTCTCGAGTTCGGAATAGATGTTGCTGTTGCCTCTGGAGAGCTTGTCTCCGCGCTTCCAGCACTTCAGGGGGCTCGTGTGGTCCCACTGGTGTTTGAAGTAAATCTTGTTCGTCTTGTTCTGACATAGGCGGAACAGAGATTTCCTTCGTTTTCTTCTCCGCGGGTTTAGCTCCGCTTCCTCCTCCTTCTTCCAGGTTTTCATTAACTGGATCGGCCAATTTTTTCTTCCGGAGCTTGTACTGGAGTTTTCTGGAAGCTTTGTGCTTTTTCTTGGAAGAGGGAGGTTTTTTACCAGGTTCGTCCTCTGTCAATTCTTTGACATCGGGGTATTTTAGAGAGCTTTCTCCTTCTTCTCTCTCTTCCTCTGGCGGAGGCGTTCTAGGGATTTCCTGACTGTCGGCATCCGTGTTTTCAGCCGGTTTTGCCATCAGTACTTCGTGGAATCCCTCTTGGAAAGATTTTACCTTTCTCTCGAAAGCGTCTTCATCTTCGTCTTCGGTATCGAAGTGATCCGATCCGGGTTCCGACTCTAATCTCGCCTCGATGGCGGCTAGCATAGAGTCAGCTTCCGAGTTCGTCGTTATATTGACGGATGTCGGATCTTCCACCTCTGTTGTGGGATTGTTGTTTTCTACCTCTTCCACGGGATTATTTTCATCTGTGTTTTCGGCGATCTCGGATTGCACCATGCCGATAAAGTGCGATTCGGTAGTCTATCGGCGATCTGAGCAAAATCCGGCGTCATAGTCGTCTTCGACTGGGAATAGGGCGGGTGGGATAAATTTGCTTCCGCCACAGAATCCCATTGCTTCTGCAGTTAATCCGATAAAGATGTTTGCAGATCCAATCGGTAGAACGCAGGCACTTACCAGATGATTCCGCGCCGGCATGTACGATCCGTTGTCGAGGAAGCGCCCGATGTCGTTGTCGAATTCCAAGCTTCCAATAGTTATAGTACTGCCGATTCCACCGAGTATTCTAGATCAAAACATAACGCCTGACGTCGATGGCCCCACGGTGGGCGCCAACTGTCGAGACATCATAGTAGAATTTATAGACGGGGGTGCCATGAGACTACCGATAGAGAAGTGGGGGGACGTGATCGTATGATGAACAATGACACAGGGTTTCACCCAGGTTCGGTACGTCGCAGTAATACGGCGTTCCTACTCCTGCAATCTCACTATTCAGGACTAAAGCCTGGAGTAAACAGAGTACAATGTGAGGTTAAGTTTAGCTACTCGACAAGGATCCACCTCTCGGCGAGTTAGCCTCTAGCTTCTTGTCTATCTTTCTTATCTCCGTCCGGCTTTATATAATAGACGGGTTAGGGCTTACAGAAAAGGAAACCTAGAAGACTACGGTATGTGCTAACTTGAAAAGCAAGGAATCTGCCTTCTACTTCAAGCCGTATCACGCGGGCCATGATCCGGGTTCTTCTAGAATCCGGCTTCCGTGCGTCAGCTTACTGGGCCGCCCAATAGACCATGATCCATTACCATTTAGGCCACCCTGGTAATCCGGCACTTTAGACCACTATCTCATATACCCCTAATTGGTATATATCCGACAATAAGCGACCATGTTTTCTGCAATGACGTCGCACTCTTTCATTGTCTGCTGTACTATGAGGTTTGAATCTCCATATATCATTAGTCGGGTGGCTCCACAGGCGATCGCCATCTTCATGCCGTGGAGGAGGGCCTCGTATTCTGCGTTATTGTTTGATGCCGGGTCGTCGGGTGGAAAATCCAATCGCAGGACGTACTGCAACTTGTCACCTCTGGGGGATATCAGGACTACCCCGGCTCCAGCTCCTTCGTTTCTCTTCGATCCGTAGAAATACATTATCCAGTTGCTCGTATACTCTGGAGGGCCTGGCGTTTGTAGTTCTGTCCACTCGCTCTGGAATTCCACGAGTACTTGTGATTTGATAGATTTGCGTCCCGCATATATGATGTCCCAAGCGCCGAGCTCGATGCTCCACTTTGCAATTCTTCCGGATGCCATTGGGTTATTCATGATAGTACCCAGTGATGCGTCGTTCACTACCGTGACGGTGTGTTCCTGGAAGTAATGTTTGAGTTTTCGAGCTGTGAGCACCACACGCGAGCTTCTGATAATGGGGATATCGCTATTTGCAGGGCGAAAGCACCTCGCTGATGTAATATATTGGCCTTTGGACGCCATACGCCTTGCCGTCTTCCGGCCGCTCGACCACGATTGCTGTGCTGATGACTTGATTTGTTGCGGCTAGGTACAGATGGCTCCCGTTCTTGTGGTGTTGCCAGGACACGCTTACTCTGCAATGCTCGCTTGAGGTCTGCGAATGCTTTCTGCGCTTCGGGTGTCCACTCGAACTTATCCATTTTCTTCAGTAGCTTGTAAAAAGGCAATGCTTGCTCGCCCAGCCTCGCAATGAATCAGCTTAGAGCGGCTAGTCATCCTGCGAGCTGCTGCACACCGCGGAGATTAGTTGGCTCCTTCATTGTCAAGATTGCTTGGATTTTCTCCGGGTTGGCTTCAATTCCTCGAGCAGAAACCAGGTACCCGAGAAGTTGTCCTGCAGGGACGCCAAAGACGCACTTGGTTGGGTTGAGCTTGATTCGATACGCGTTCAGCGCGTCGAATGTTTCTCTGATGTCATCAAGGAGCGTATCCTCTACTCGAGTCTTGATGACGATGTCATCAACGTACACTTGTACATTCTTGCCAATGAGCTTGGCGAGGCATTTTTGCATGCAGCGCTGATACGTTGCGCCTGCGTTCTTTAGCCCGAAGGCATTGTCGTGTAGCAGTAAACACCGTGGGGTGTGATAAATGCTGTCTTCTCTTCGTCCTTCTTTTTCATCCTGATCTGATTATAGCCCGAGTAAGCGTCCAAGAAGGAGAGGCGCTGGCAGCCTGCTGTGGAGTCCACGATCTGGTCGATCCGTGGTAGGCGAAAGTTATCCTTGGGGCAGTGCTTATTCAACGACGTGTAGTCGATGCACACGCGAAGGATGTCAGTATTTTTCTTCGAGACCAGCACCGGGTTTGCTAACCAGGTGGAGATCTTTTATCTCGCGGATGAATTTTGCTGCGAGTAACCTGTTCACTTCTTCTCCAAGTTCTTTTTTCTTTGGCTCTGAAAACCGTCGGGTTGTCTGCTTGATAGGTTTGGCGTCTTTATAAACTTCGAGTGAGTGCTCGGCGAACTCCCTGGGTATCCCTGGCATATCTGAAGGCTGCCAGGAAAAAATTTCCCAGTACTCACGGAGGAGCTCGACGAGCGCGCCTTCCTATGCTGGCGAGAGGGTGGTGGACACCATCGCCATTTTCGTAGATTCGGTCGGGTGCACCTGATGTTTTCGAGTGCCGCTGTTTGCTCTGAACTCGAGCTCTGGGGCGTTCTTCTTGGTGAGAGGCATCACGGAGTGATCCGTGGTTTTTGCTATCTCTTCCAGTTCTTCCTGCATCCCAAAGGATTTGGCGATCTCATTGAACTCGATGTCGCATTTATTGGATTTTTGGAAATCGCCGTCGATGGTGATGGTACCATGTTCCCCAGGCAGCTTGAGCTTCAGGTATGCATAGTGTGGTACCGCCATGAATCTGGCGAACGCTGTTCAACCAAGAATGGCGTGGTACTGTGAGGGCCAGTCGACTACTTCAAAGTCGAGAAATTCTCGTCTGTAATTGCTTCGGTTGCCGAGCACCACCTCCAAGTTTATTGCTCCGAGTGGGCGGACTGCCTTCCCTGGTACTATCCCGTGAAAGGATGTCTCTGATGGCGCGAGTCCGTCCAGCTTCTTGTTCATTCCACGGAGTGTGTCCGTGTAAACGATGTTAATCCCACTACCTCCGTCCATGAATACTCGGGCGAGTTCATAGTTGCCTATTTGCGCCTGGATGACTAGTGTGGCATGCCCTGGTCGATAGACTCTGGGCGGATGGTCTTCCTTGGAGAAAATTATCGGCTGATCGGCCATCTTCAAATACTCGGGTTGGGAAGGTGGTGCCTGGACAACCATGAATACTTGTCGAGTGTTTGTTTTCTGGGCCCATGCGGGACGGGCAGACTTTCTGTATCATCCCTAGGAGTCCTGCTGGATTTGGGTATCCATTGGCTCCCTGGTTTGGGGCGGGTGGCGCTGGTAGCGCAGCTAGCACCGTGTTTTGATTTCCTGCTAGGGGTAGGGCTTGCGGCTGGTGAAATCCTTGGGCTCCTCCTCCAGGGAGCTGCGGGTAGCCCTGATTGACTGCCGCTCTATTTTTCTTCGAGAAGGCCTCGTGGATATCAAGGAACTTTCGGCAATCATTGAGAAGGTGTGTTGCCTTACTTTTGCCGGTGCGCTTATCTGTAAATAGATGTAGCGTGCAGTAACCATCGAGGTCCTCCTCGGGGGTTTTGTCCTCTGGCTTTGGCTTCCACTCGCGATTTCCACGATATCCACTGTCGTGATTTCTTATGAACTCCGCTGCCACCAGTTCTTCTCGATCATCGCGGTCGTAATGCTTTCTCCTTTTTCTTTCGAGCATGGCGATCGTCTTCTCGTGCTGGTGATGAGGCTTTCTCATTACGCACCGCGTCTTCGCCGTTAGCCCATCTGTCGGCTATGGCCATCAGTTCTCCCATGGTTTTGGGTGCGACCCGTCCTAGTTCTTCCCTGAAGGAGGTTCGCCGTGATCCTTTGGCGAATGCTTCAACCGCGACCTCCTCTGATATGTTTCCCGCTGTGTTCCTGAGTATGGTCCATCGCTGAATATATTCGCGAGTAGACTCGCCACTTTTCTGCTTGCAAGCTCGTAACTCCTCGATGGTCGCCGGTCTTTTGTATGTTGCTTGGAAATTCTTGCATAAATCAAGGTTTAGATTGTCCCATGAACTGTAGCATGCCCTCGGTCTTCCTTCGAGCCAGCTGCGCGCAGCGCCTACGAGATGTAGGTTAAGGTACTGCATAGTTGTGTTTTTGTTCCCACGTTGGCATTTTACTGCCGTGAGGTAATCCGACAACCAGGCTTGTGGTTCTTGCGAACCATCGTATTTCTGCACCTCCGTGGAGAGCTTAAACCTCTTGGGTAGCGGTACTTCGCGGATGCTGCGGGCGAAACATAAGGCCCCACAAACTTCGTCGTCGGAGGATGTAGATGGGGAACGCGCGCGGTTCCTGGCCGCTCGACCTTTATCAACATTGCGCTAAGCGATGTCTGGTCGCGCATTGTACCCGGCTTCGTCGCGGTTGACGTCTCCCCTCGGCTCTTTGCTGCGATGTCGCGAGCGGCTGCTGTGTCGCCGCGGGCTGCGGTCTTGATCCCTCCGCGGGCTGCGATCTCGACCTCTTCGCGGGCTGCGGCTACGGTCTCGATCCCTCGGGCTGCTATTGCTACCACTCGGGCTATCTCCGCGTCGTCGGGCTTCTTTTCCTCTTGCGCGATGAGGCGATTTTTCCTTGCTAGGCGATGTGCCCCTGTGTCCGCGGGGTGCTTCCTTGTCTTTCTGTGCGGCTGCTTTCCTGCGATCGTAGGAGGCGAGTTTTGCGGCTGCCATGCCTAATCCTTTCCGAACTTACTTGTATTGTTCCGCACGGGGATCGTTTTCCCCCTATTGATTTATCTGCATGTAGGTGGCTGCGGCTAGTACCGCAGCTGCGGGAGTTTGCGGATGGATGTTTCCATCCTCGTCGACACGCATGAGTGATTTGCTGATCCCGCTCAAGGACTCACCATCCATAGTCGCGGTTTTTGAGACGTATCCTTTTCTCGCAGGACGGTTCCCGATAGAATGTGTCAAGGATAGCGCGGCTCGGCGCTGGCTTGACTCCTCCGCCAATCTCTTTCGCTTGGCTAGATCTATCCGAGCTTCTTTTATTGCCGTAGCCGCTCTCACTAGATGGTAGTGGTAGGCGGTCATGTCCTCGTGAGGAGCTCCGGGTTCCAGTGGTGTACTTGTGCGAATGGCCTCCTTTGCCCGATCCCAAGCAGCTCGTGAGACGCCGATGGCAGCGCGTTCCCTTGCGCTGTTCTCAGTTTCTTCGGGTGGGCCTCCTGATCCTGCCATGCAGAACTGAGCTAGATATGGCTCGCGGGTCCTAGGCGTAGTTAGGCAGGCTTTCCTGACCCGAGAAGGTTCCTCTGTGGAGAGGGTATGGAAGTTGCTGGTGTTGAGGCGGACAGATTCGTCGCTTTTCGCCAAGTCGCGATCCGCGTAGCGGGGTCGTGAATCGACAACTTCTGGGCTAGAGATTGACCCAGATACCGATCCTTCGAGATTGGTTTGCTCGGGGAAGTGGAGAATTTCGTCCTTGTTGGTATAGAACTGGAAGCTCCCGAACGTCAACGTGATACTCTTCTCCAAGTCGCTGAATACCGGGCGCGACTCCGGCGAGTGAGGGGCGACGATGACCGATCCGATCCGGATCGAATTGGTTGGGGTCGAAGTCCCGGGGTTCCAGCGTGAGTTGGTTGTCGATGAGGCCGAAGATGCCAGTGATCCAGCGCCCGCCGTTCCCACAGACGACGCCAATTGTCGAATATGCATCTCAACAAGTCCCTCGGGTGAACCCATAGGGTTTCGATTAGGAGAACGTGTGGGCGCTGGTGACAATCGTCGGCTAGACTGGGGGCACGATTTACCCAGGTTCGGGGCCCTCGTAGAGGTAAAACCCTTACTCCTGCCTCTGTTCGATCTGTATTAATGAGTAGATCGGTTACAATGGGGGGTTGCTCAAGTCGAGAGTATGATCTCGATCTCAAGGCTTGGTGGTGCGGTATTGCTTGGTCCTCCCCTTGGTGGTTCTCCTGGCTCTATATAGATAGCCAGGTCTCAAACCGTGTCCAGGGGGATACAAACCCTAACCCTAAGTCGGTTACAAGTTTCCTTTTTTAACCCGCAAGGCTTTGCGGGTGGGCTCCGATTGGGCCTTCTAGAACAGTCCATGGCGCCTCTTTCGGAGCTTGGGCCGTGGGCCCGAGACCGGGTAGACTCACCCGACAGGCCAAGGATCCATCCCTTCGTCAATCACCAATTCTTGTTTGTCTTATCAGGTGATTTGGTTTCTTAAGATACTTGTTATAAAGATCACTCCAAATGCACTCTTGACTAGATGAAATAGACCTATTTTCATCATGTCAAGTGAAACATTGGTCACTTTGATTTGTTTAAACTTTTGCGCCAAAATTTCCCGTATTTTTTGATGCATGCTTTGCAAATGCATATATTATATTTAGATCCTTATAGCCTCCCAAACACTGGGACGTTACAACGATGGTACGGAGGTGGTGGATCTGCCGTTCCTCTCCGACTTCGTCGATGTGAGGCTACAGATCTTGGTCCAAGACAGCACGGGGACGTCCCCCGATCGATGTACCACAACGACAATTGCCTTGCTGCATGCAGCGGGTCTGTTCATCGACTCATAAAGTCTTGTTGGCGATGATGCTTTCTTGTATCTTGCAATGGTGGAGACTCGGCGTCTCTTTTGGCGTTCGCCTCGGCGGCGCTGGAGTTACGCGGCGGCCGCTCGCTACGGTGGTTGCAGGAAACTCTCATTTTATATTTTTCAATCTTTTAGATTTTCATCTGCAAATTCAGGATAATCATTTTATTCCGGTTTATCTTTTTGTTTCCACGTGCGTTGCTTTTTGTAACTTGATATTTCCGGTTAATCAAATATGTGGTTGCTAAAAAAAAGAGTCAAAATCCAAAACCTATTTTGTGGTAGCTAGAAGATGATGCTTTTGCCATTTGTGTCATATTTCTACCATGGAACCGTTGCCTAAATATAGCTGCCTAAGAAGAAGAAGCAACGCACTGCTGATGCTATCATGAGCATGGTGGGGGAGCTACGAATGACGTTTGAGGAGGCTTTGTCCTCAACCGCCCCACTACCACCACCACCACCACCACCACCGCCACCAGCAGCCCCAAAGGTTACTCCTTCATCTGAAATCCTGGTTGAACTGAAGAAAATACCAGATTTGGTGGGTAATGATCTGTTGATAGCTTATGGGAAGGTCACCGCCAGCGAGCGCACCTTCGAATCACTCATGGCACTACCCATGGATATGAGGAAGGCATGGCTCATGACCTTGCCTTGATGATTGCTACCATATTATCGACTTCTGTATCGACTTTGTGCTATTTCTGAGACATAATGTATCTGCTTTGTGCTATTTGTGAGACATAATTTATCGACTTTGTGCTATTTGTGAGACATAATGTATCGACTTTATGCTATTTGTGAGACATAATGTATCCACTTTCTACTATGTGACATAATTATCCACTTTGTGCTATTTGTGAGACATTACATATCTATTTTGTGATATTTTTGTCATGTGTCTTTTATTTTCTGGATTATTAACATATTATTGTGAGAAAAATGATATTGAGAAACATCTGAAATATACTGGTATATTTTTATGCATATTATAGAGGTTATATTGTTCAAAGTCAAAAATATTCTCATTTCCACACACGTGACATCCAAACAGGATTTGGTATTCCATTGAAACCTAAATTCTACAGCTCAATACTACACGCATCCAAACACTATTTGTGGTATTCCATTGAATTGGTTGATTTGGTTTTCCATTGCCAATTCAATTCGGAGCTCAATTCTGTGCATCCAAACATAGCATAAGCCAAGCCAAACAAACAGTCCCTGAAACCTGCAAGCTGCAAACGGTCGCTGCGTCACCAGCAGGCGTGTCCCAAACCCCCAATCCATACGGGTTCGAGTCATGAATCGACGCTCACGCCGCAGAGGCAAACGCGGCCGCACGAGCCCGGATCCCCCGGCGAAGCGCCGCCGCGGTCCGTTGGAGTCAGAGTCCGGCGAGCTGGAGGCCGCTCCAGTTCCGGTACCGGCGCCGGCCACGGCTCCGCAGCCGTCGTTAGTGATGGTCGCTGGGCTGCCGCCCGGGTGCGGAGTGATAGAGCTCAAGTCGCGGCTGGAGGCGTACGGCCCCATCGCGCGCACACGCATAGACGCCGCCGCGGCCACAGGGCACGTCACCTTCCGCTCCGCCGCCGCCGCCACGGCCGCCATTGCCGCTTCCCTCGACCCCGAGTGCGGCATCACCATTGGATCCAAGAAGGTAAACGGATCTGTTTACAGTTTACTGAAGCACGATGTTGGATTCAGTAGCAAGGCGTAGCAAGGGGGAGCCAAATTTGTGCTGAATTCGGCCAATGCTAACCTGCTAAACAACATCTAGCGAAACAAATGCGGTGAAGGCTTCAGCTTTCTTTAGGAGGTTTAACTTGTTTGTAGCAAAACAGCTAGATTTGAAGGCGAAGGTGCAAAACAACCATATTTAATGGTAAAGATGCAAACAAGCTATTTGATGCATCTTAAGAACCTTGTTCAGATTAGGCGGTATGTCGTTTCCACTTTTTGGTTCATATTATGTTGGTGGGTTTTAGCTCAGTTAAGGCATGTGAAATCCTAATCTGGTTATTTATCTTTATATCACTCACATCGTAGTTGCATTTTCTGTCAAGCATTCTAGATTTTCTTACCTACATACTCGTTGAGCTCTGCGCGGTGAGATTGGCACTCTGATATCTGATCGTGTAAAAATAACATAAGCTGATGACATGCCTACACTTGTAGAACTCCATGAGGACTAAAAACTAAGCAATTCTATCTGTTACTAATCGCATGAGATCAAGGATTGGATTCTGTTGGTCTTGGCTTCCTCCAGTCAGACTGTTGCAAACTTTGTTGGCCCAATTCGTGTGTCGTACTTGCGCTTTGTTTGCTTACTTTTGGTACTTAAATTGTTATTTTATTTTTGGTGGATACAGGTTTCAGTTGTACAAGCAAGCGAGGCGCCAAATGACCAGAAAAGCATAGTTCAGTCTGACCCAGCCGTTGCGACGAAGAATGGTGCCCGTGATGCTTCAGCCATCCTTTCCAGATTAGGTCCAAAAGCGATCCATAAAGCGCGAGAAATAGTTGCTTATGATGATCTATTCTGATAGGTAGCTTTCCTCTAGTAAGTGAGGAACAGCTTGGTCTTGTACAATACTAGGATATTTAGTTGTGTAACTGTAACCTGTGGGTAGGTCTCATGGTGCTGTGTCACGGCCGCAACTATTTTTTTTCTTCAGTATGCCCCATGTTAGGAATTCTCATTGAATCAAGTTATTACTACCTAGAACCTAGTACAACGTGTCTTGCTGTGCAAATATTCTATTTTACATAATTAGTGCATTTTTATTATAAACAAAGAGGAAAACACAAGCAGCGCTATGGTAAAGCTTACTTCATCAACTGGTCAACCGGATCACTACATGTAGCAACTACTATAATTCCGACCCAGCAGCAGAGCATCAATTAAATTGAACTCTGTTTAAATGCAACGCTCTGAACCTGAAACTCCCCGAAAATAAACATTCTTGGCTAGCATATAAACTAGCACAATTTTGCTTGTAAATCAAGCACACATTTCCTTGTAAATCATGTTAGAAAAAAATATCCAAATACAAATACTCTACACACCTTTAACCTATTATTTACAGATTGCAATATCTGTGAAAATGAGTTTTACCAGATTTCATTCGCAGTATCGGCGAGATACTTTATGCAGCACAATATCTTTGGACCCTGCCGCTCATATGGATCATCTCACAGCACTACCTCATCTTGGTGATTGTCGAGTGCTTGATCAACTCCAATCTGTTGGTAAAGCATTTACTTTCATTAAGCAATATGGTGGCTCAGAACACATTGCAGCTGAACTGGACAGTTGTGCTCTATTCTTGAAGGTTTCTCGTCTTCCCTTTCGAGGTATCACTCAGCACATCTGAGTAATGTTGCTACAATTTTTCAATAGAGTAAAAAACAAAAGGCAAGGAGAAGCAGTAAAGTGCATGCTGGTAAGGCAAAAGAAGAAATAAATTCTAGGTCGAATGTCACCACAGGTTAAATACAAGATCAGCCAGATTACACCATTTGTGTGTTTAAAGAGTACTGGCTGATATTCATAGGATGGTGTCAATATGACTGGCTAGTTGCTGCTTCACAGATTGATTGTTCAAAGAAGCAGATGTCCTTATAACATTATCTGATTGGTTGACAAAGATCTAATTCTTTTTGCGTGGATATGCACTCACACTAGTCACCCTTCTATTCATAGCTGCTTTATATAATTCTATATTTGACACGCCCATAATATGAACATACATCCAAGTCTGTGTAAATTTGGTTATGACAAATTTTAAAAGTACACAATAAGATTAGTTGTGCTTTGGGTGAACAATTTGGTCGTATCAACAATGAAGCTAGCTGGTCAAAGTTTCATCGTGTTTCTTCTTCACATAAAGATGCAGTATCCATGTGGCTTGCAGCTATCTTAAGAAAAATTCGCGGTGCATATGCTTTCTGCTGCGCTTCTGATTGGTTTGGCAATAAATTGTCTCCAGATTATTAAGTGACATAAAGCTAGCTGAGAATAACAGATGAAAGGGGGCTTTATCTTCTGACCATTATTATGATGAAAGAGGAACCTACAACCCCTCTGAAGGCTGGTTTGACTCTAGATTAGTCATGTTCTATCTCTCCCTACCCCTTTTTGTACATGCTTCCATAATCTTGTAAATACGTTTCTACTTATTTTTAATCAAATTTACTGAAAACCTATCTCCAAATTGGGCCCGTTTTAGTCATGTTGACAACAGTGCCATGCCATGGGTTAGTATAGCACTAACCCAGAAACTGGACCTTTGGCCCCAAACCGTTCATTGTGAAATGTCGTCAGCAAATGTGGCGTGGCAAGTTTTGGCCATGACACAACTAAAGACATGGCCACCAGGGTCAAATTTGTAAACAATTAGGCGAGGTTCATTTATAAACAGTTAGCAGAAGATAAGCTAGCCAGCAAATTTCATTTGTTCCAAACAAAGTTGTAGCTTCTCAAAATGTCCCCTCAGGTTGTGTTCTGCCATGTCTAGTGCATCCGTGTTCCAACATGGCATCAAACTGTTGCAAATTCTAGTAGTTAGCAGATGGGAATCATTACCATCTTGTTGACATCTTCATACCTTGTTAGGTTATGAGGCTCAGGAACAGCATGCCATGGTGCAACGGTACTAATGCACTAAGGTACTAAGACTAAATGTGTGTGCTTCATCAAATAAAAGTAATGAGAATAAAAGAAAAGAAAAAAGCACAGGAAAAGAAGGTTTTATCCACTAGTAGCAGTATTTGATAATAAGAACAAGGATAGAGATTAACCAGTCTTGGTCCTTGCAATTCAACATCCCTGCAGAAGCGGACTGACAAACATTGAGGAGGAGTAGCTGGAGGAAAATCTTCAGCTGGCATTGCAAATAGGCGGGTCATTTTATCAAATTCGTCTAAGGTGAGATATGAACCAGCTTCTTGCAATCTCTCCGGTTCCATTATTGGCACTGTGTGGTCATCAGGTAGAAAAGAATCTTTGTCATGTGCACTCTGCAAGGGAAAAATCCAAGAAATGTGTGAGACTAATGCATTCACTAAGAATGGATTTAGTCATTCAGGTTAATCAACCAAAATTACCTCCAAGCAACTTATATCTGCACCACGGCTGAATGTCATCTCTATACGGAACCTCTTTGGATCTTCCAAAGGTACCTGCAATAGTTGTGCCATTGAAAAAAAAACAGCACCACTTCATGTTAGATATCCCTCTGTGCGTGCTAGTTATTCCCAAAAGTCTGTTTAGAACTCTAGGTAGCATAAGCATCAAAACCTATAGGACAGAATCAGCACTATTATTCACAATTACCATATAATGAATCTGGGAAGAATTGCGAGCGCATATATTTGTATGCATCTGGTCTAGTTGGTTGCATGTTGTGCTCCATTATTGTATTAATATTGGCGCATCAGGATTGTTAAGGGATGCAGTGTCATCAATGAAACTATACGACTACACTGTTAATATCCTTATCTTCCTATCATTGTTCGAGGGGATTTTCAGGGTTACGTCGACAGAAACAGATACTTAATATTCCACCAAAAATCACTTAAAACACAATCTAAACTGAGGTTGAAGATTTGTTGCTTGTTGGTGTTTCGGTTGGTCACGCTTTCTATTTTTTCTTGGCATAATGATGGCAAGTTGAGTTTCCTATCATGTTTATACCAAGACAGAAACTATATTAGCTATTTCGTGATAGTTTTTCACAGATTTTGGACCAATTTGGTAGCAATTATACTGCCTCAGGTAGCATCCACGAAATCGGACCTAATAAAACATCTTTTACTAAAAACAGAGAGATAGACAGGAAGAGCTTTATTGATTTGGTTTTCTTTGGTGAAGTTAGCAACTAACACTACCATAGGTAAAAGGATCCAAACTCGTGTCTTATATTTTTTTTTAATACCTCTGTATTCTCGAACATGCGCAACACAATGTAACTCATGTAGTCAAGTTCCTTTGTTTTAAATAAACCGTCTAAAGAATTTTTGCAGATGAGACTCTCTTCTCCATTTAGAGACTCGTCCAAGTAGCAGTATCGAAGTACATTCATTAGAGAATGTATATGTGATTCCTGTCAAGGAAAAAAAAAAGTCCAGTCATACTTACGAGGGAGATGACAAAGTCAACAGGGAAATTACTCCAGAATACACGTAGCTTTTTGATAGACTGAAAAATGAGATGGTTAATATTTAGGAAATTTCTCTATGATGCTACCATAACATGAGGAAGCAATAATCAACAAACATTCTTGCACAAAAGAATTAAAAGTTGAAGATCATCTATATACCGATGTAAAATAGAGCCTTGTTCGAACACGTCTTTCGGGTTCCACCACATTTGCATATCTGCAGTAAGATTATTAGCATAACTATTTGTATCATTCAGAAAAGTCAAAACACCTGGAATTAGTAGGATACTTACTTTGGATCTAAGCAGTATTTTGTTTCTTTATGGGAATCTAGATCAACTGACTTCTGGTCTGTGCTGGATCTTTCAAAACCCTTACTCTTAACACTATCATAGTAATACCTTTCCTTTTGTTTTGTAGAAAATACTATTTTTGGATCATGACATGTGCTAGATTCAGCAGCAATGGCGGTAATCTCTCGTCTGGTATTGTGCAGGTCAATCAGAATCTTGCCTAGTAAACGGCGTGCTATCTGCAGAAAAGGACAGAAGAAATAGTTTGTGATGATTTCGACCAGAAACAAAGAGGAAAAAAAAAACTAGCCTCAGTTAGTAGAATGACTCGGTGACCAGATTTATCCACAAGTTACCAATCTCTTACTTTCAGCATCCTTCCTATCTAAATATCTTCATCTTCGCACTTACAATAAATACTGTGTAATGAACACGAACTACACAACATACAACACATAGAACAAACCCAAGTTACAAGTTAATTCACGGATAGTACCTTTGAACCTATTTTGAGTTTCTGTTTTGGATTTATCCCGTACTCGTTTGGAATGACACCATCAGCTAGCAACTGAGTGGAATAATAACATAACAAAATAATTAGAAAAACAGGGAAGAAAATGGGTGAAGAGATAGCATTTGAATGAGGAAGCATCAAAGTCACAAGTACATTTCTTAAAACTAGACTTTCTTTTGTCGAACGACCAACGAAGTGCATTGGAATAAGAAACATAATCGGTTTACCTTAGATACTTTGAAGAGATCATGCAAACCATTAAGGTTGAGATGTGAGTTATGCAGAAGGTCATACCTGTCATATACACTATTATTAGAAAAACAAATGACAAATCTGCATAAAGATGAAGATGATGTGCAGAAATGGAGAACTGTCAGCTTCTGAGAAGCATCATGCAATTTTTCAGACGTGCAGGAATTTTCAAATATAAGAAAGAGAATACGAAGAGGAAAGCATGCATGCACGACAGGTATCGGAAAGCAAACAGTAAAAAAAGAAGGTGGCAAAACAGTGTTAGCAGGGTGAATTATATTTCTTTACTTTCTCTTAGCAATACCTCCATTTGAACCTCGAAGTGATCCACCAGTGCAGGTAAGCTTAGGTCATCTTTGGGACTTTGAGAGTTAGTATGAGGATAAAAAAATTATTGTTCTATGACCCTTCAGTGAACTTAGCCTTGTACCAAATGATCTCTAGAGCAGGCAATTAACGCACTATTCTTGTTAACTTCCATTCTCAACAATAGACGGTGCGGCAGAAAGATAATTAAGTTATCAGACACCAAAAAGCTGGTGGCTATGGGTTTCCTCAGAAGTACATTTGATCTTTAGCAGAAAATAAAGGTGTCAGCTGTTTGCAAAATTTGGTTGGAAGAGGAATAGTGGAAATTATGTCACAGCTAGTTTTCAGGAAAAGTCTCTGTAAGTGGATCTGGGGAAGATAATTTGCAGAGATCTTGCGGAAGATTATGATACAACACATATTCAGCTCTTTTATAAATAGAAATCCAAACAGAACTAATAATATGAAGGGGATACTGTTACCTACTTGCAAGAGTCATATATACCAGGAATCTGCGTAGTGTCAAAGCGCCTGCATTGTAGTCGGATTTTGGCAATGGTTAGACTAGACTGCATTTCCTTCAAAGAACTTCTAAGCAGGAAAGCATTGGTAAAGAATGTTAAAGCTGGGAAACATACTTTTTCCTTCCGTTGTAGAGATCCCTCTCAAGTTTCTTCCAACGGGCAAACATCAAAAGGAAGCTTTCACTGCCACAAGGCAATCCTGCAGCCATGCGGTCCATGTCAATTTCTGTTCTCCATAGTGCCTTAGCTTGATCATACGGTTGATTAGGTGAGTCACTATCTGTTGCAACCCCCTCATTTTCCTCATCAGAAAGCAACTTCACTTGTGCAGTTATCTCTTTTGTTAATTTAGCCTGGTCAGACAAGGACACCCTAGTTAATTTAGAGCGGTTTTGACAAGAGGGTGCCCAAATCCCAGTGTCGAGTCAAAGGTTGGTTCCCGATTCAAGCAAGAGTTTTCATTTGGAAGGGGATCAACTCAACAAGGTAAGCATATAGTAATGATTTGCACAGAACCATGATGTGTTTTATATACAGTACAAAACTCAAATTGAGGGAAATAAGAGAAGTTATCTTATGCATTTACCAAATCTGTTAGAAGCTGGGCGGCATTTGTAGACACTCCAGCCCCATCAACCATCCATGGAAATGCTGCAGGTTCGCTACCATTTGCAACTTCGAAGAGATGATAATATCATGTAACTGAGCCTGCAGGGTACGGGTATTTAAGAAATACTGGACCGAATCTCAACATGGAATGCCATTTATGAGCAAAATATTCAAGATCATAGCGGTAGTTTCACTGTCTTATCTTTGTTCATGAGAAGATTTTTTCACAAGTGGTTCCATATCTTTATTGGACAATCTAGTTTCTCCAGTTCTTTCAGTTTTGAAGATCATGTCATACTTACAATTTTCTTTCTAATTTTTCAGCTGGCGCCATCGGGTTCTTGGGTACTATGAGTTCTATAATACTACTATTGTAGTATTGTGTAGTCTGAGACGCAATTCATGCTTATTTTGGTTCCCTCCGCAAAGCCAATTTGAAGCTTCAAACTAATATTTATATAGAGTTATGGTATTGGTATAAGAACACCTTTGCTTCATTTATCTCAATAATACCATCCTGAAGTCCATCAAGCATAGATGAGTCCTTACTGACAAGTGAAACCTGGAGATAGCAAAATCCAGTGAATTTAGGTTTCACTTTGCTTCAATAGACATCTATTATTGAAGAGGAACAGACCAGGATTGGCGTTAATTCTCCCTCCAAATCAAGAAGACCTTTTGCAAAAGCTGCGGCAGACATCTATAAATAAAACAATTAGCAAATATGTAAACTGTCAGTCCGTCCAAAATTACAGTTGGGTTCAAAGGAACAACCTCACCACTCTACTTTTAAGGAATTTGACCAACGATCACTAGTACCCATGGCATTTCTAGAAGAAACTACCACCACAGAGGTCAAGCCTCGAACATGAGTGGGCTGGGCAGGCGCTGCCGGCTCTAACCAACTGAGTGACGCTAATATGCTGAGTGTCACCAATGCCACGTATTCAGTAAACATTCTGGATATCTCATATATGTGCATCCAAAATACTGCCAAGGAGTTTTACGTAATTACCATTTACTATGTGGTACATTTACATGGGCAGGCCTATGTGGTACATTTACAAAACAACCGCTTGAACTCAATTATTTCTGTTGAATTATGCAAAGACTGTTTTACTGCATGTCACATATACAGTAAAACAACCCAACAGGGACCTACTAAAAGTGGAACTAGAACATTTGCTAGTAAATAATGAATCATGTCCTATGGAGATTATGCATGATAGTGAAGCAAACGATCCTGCAAAGAAGAAATTTTCTACTGTAAACTGGCCAAAGGAAGTTGCTTAGTCAGAACAGGCCTGCTGGCAGTTTTGGTTCTCATTCCGAAATCCTAAAATCTGGTATACACCATGACAAACATAACATAGAAGCGGGAAACTCTTTATATTTTACGCCCTCCATTTGTTAAGAATTTTAACAAACTGAGACATCCTTTTCCAAACTGAGGGAGTATTTTCCTCGTCTTCTACCTTTGATAACCCAAGATTACAAGAAGAGATACTACCATTTACCTGGACACGACCTTCATCCGAACTGTATATTTTCAGATCATGCCTATATGTACTGTGCAGGCGAAGCAATCCTGGTCCTTCACCTAAATAAAACCAAAGTTTGCACAAATTAACACAACTGCCAATGGCATTGTTGCTTTGTGCTTTGTTATCGTAAATAACCTAGTTGTTTTACTGAAGTCTGGACAGAAATAATCTCTTTGGAAACCAACAGAGTGATATTACACGCGGACAATTTCATGTGGCAAATGGACCAAAATTTGTGAAGGCGTACTTGGATACATATTATTTCTGAAATATCTTCCCAACTCTTCTGCCTGCACAATCAAAAAATCATATGAAAACTCCCTGGCAAGAATATACTAAATGAACCAACAGGTAGTCACGCATGTTAAGTTTGTAGAGGTAAAATACTACTAATAACTACTACTCCCTCCCTCAAAATAAGTGTCATTGAAATGGGTGTATTTAGATGTATTCCAGTGCTAGAATATATCAAGCTGAATATATGTGAATTCGTCGAGTTAACCCTAAATAGAGCAAGAATGAACCAATCAATGCATACCGTCATTTACACATAACAGAAACTTAGCGAGTTGTATTGGCAAAGTGCCTATTGTATTGAACCAAATAACAGAAACTGGAACATGTGAATTAATGTCAACCTGCTTTCTTCCTGCATGGGTTAAAACACCACCATACTTAAGAATCATGAGGGCTTCGATTGGACATTCCTCTTCCCCTTCTCCACTACTTTTAGGAATGGAGACCCAGTTTGATGGTTTTAGCTGTACTTTCCTATAAATACCTGAAAAATATCCACCCTGAAAGACACAGGGGACTAATATTAATTGAAGCAAAAAATATTGCATTCTACAAAGAAAATAACACCCAAGGGCAAGGGCAGAAAAATGTTCATAATACATGTAACAAGCGAAAGATACCTACATGTATAGTCTATACCTCTATCATATCCCTATATACATCAGCACAAGTGCATTTCAGGTCGAGAAATGTGAACATTTGCTCAGTAGCACTCGTGTACTGCTAGAGAAGGTTGGGCAGTGCATGTATACGTCAACAACATCTACTACCTCTTGTAACAGTACTCATGCTTGCATCCAAATGTTAACTAAAGGATTATCCGGTTGGTTATCCAAGGTTCATGTTCAAATATAACTTGACAAGGTTAACCAAGTGGTACGAAACACACTACTACGATCCCGAACATGGGCCAAAGTGGTCCAGCAGTATGTACACTTTCTCATAAAGCAGCTTAGTTTGCACTATGACTTATGCTCGTGTTGAAGGTCAACAAGGTATACAAAACAATGCCATCTAAAACATTATCAAGATCGGGCCCCATAGATACTAGATCAACCATGTTACCTCTTCGAGAACTGCTCTAACTTGGCGTAGCTTCTCTGCATGCTCAACTTCAGCATCACTATCACTTTCACGGCCAGATCTGAAGTTCATATCAATTTTCTCTTCTTTATTGAGGATGCACAAAAATTATAATAGTAAAGAATATGATTCGCGTTCAAACATGAGAGCAATAATAAGGTAGTAGCAGTATTGCGGTCAGATGCTGAGAAACCTACTTAAGGTGCGGGCCCTGCTTGTGATTGTGATGACTTTTTGGAAGCACTTTTGACGTGATATTATCTGTAAGTGCTTTTTTGTGAAATACTGCAACTATTATCAATGGCACAGTGCAAAATAACATAGTAATCCCAATTCTTGTACAAAATCTGATGATGATGTGGTACACAGGATCTTAACATGTACCCTACATGCATTTCCACAGAACTAATAATATAGTATTGAGCAGGATCTTAACATGCAGTAAGGATAGGAACATGTTAAGGATAGATATGTAGTAAGGTATAGTCATAACATAAATCTCCATAAACCATAAAAGTAGAGCAATCTTGAGGTTCCAGAAAGTCACCTTGCACGCGGTACAAGGATTCTTGTTGCATCTAACAGATCTTGCAGCTGCAAGGCACTTTTAAGCTTTGCCTGCAAAATTATAACAACAGAAAAAAATTCAAGCAGCAGAAATATGAAGGCTTTGAGAAAACCCAAATAAAATCCATGTAGTTTTTACACCTCCATGTGGGCCTTTCCGCCATTGTATTTCAGCATCAGCTTTTAGAAGCTTTTCTTGAGTTACTTTCAGCTTCGACCTTCTGCTTTGGTGTGCGATCCCCACTTGCATAATTGCAGTATCAGAAAGCAGTTTGCATGGTATACAAATTTTGAGATTCTTAATGACTATCCTTACTGGCGTATAACAGCTATGACACAACGCAACTCTTCCGATTGCGTAGGTATGCCCACAGTTCTCCTTTCTCGACCTCTTACAACATCTGGTGGTTGCGCTGGCTCACTGATTTTCCATGGAAGATTAGCAGGAATGGTAGACGAAATATGTGGAGCTTTCTCATCAAGAAACATTTTCCTCAGAATGCATGCAGCATCGTCATAGTACCTGACGTTATGAGATAAACAAGACATGCTAAGACTTCTGGTCATACTAATGAATGAAAAGGTTACAATAGTTGCTGCAACAAAAAAAATTCTTACTTATATGAGCTTTTCACAAAACTCCAGCCATTCACGTCACATACGTAAGATCTTGCCTCCCCCAGGTCACACCTTAGAAGATCAAAGCCACATACCTACAGAAAAATGGACGAGTAGCATGGAGATGCTGCATAATTGTACGTGGAAATTCAGATAGCTTGGAGCTCGAACTCTGCTCATATAGATATTGTCTCAAGCAACTACAAACAGAATTTCTATTCTATTCTTCTAGATTACTAATTAATTTCAACCATAAAATATTATCTTAGTAACTGCACTACTCAACAAATCACTCATGTTCTCCGTTGATATGATATGACCTTGTTCAACAGCAAGGTCTGTGCAAAAAAGAGAAAATAGTTAGTTAACCTACACCATCATGAATTTTACTGTTTGACAGAAGCAAGGTCAAGTGCTGAAACAAGTTATTGATGGCGCTTGCACCACTTCGGTGCCTTCTTCTAATACAAAATGACACACACTTTGGTGTGTGTTCGAGAAAAGGATAGAAACAGATTTGGTCTACATCCTACTCCCTTGTAATCAGTTCAAGATTGACCATGATTGATACTAAATTTAAACTGAGGTACACCTGCTTGAGTTAAGCATGGTTCCATCTCACAATCAATGCATGTGTGCCAGAACGGAGTTTAATATTTTAGACTGATGGAACAAAGATAATATCTTAAACTAAGACTGTTCCTATGTTCGACATAAAAAACATAAGAAAATTTAGCTAGAACTTTTGAATATACCGCTTGTCTGAAGGCTTGGCAAACATTCCATGCAATTTGCTTCTCAGAGGGGGTCAGTAAAACAGGATAACGCACCTTCAGGCAAGATACCAAATACATTAAAATGCTGTTACACTAAGACAAAACAGTAAATAACATGTCAAAAACACTGAAGACTACATGATAGAATTAAGGTGAATCCTACCTCCTTTCCATCGGAATTCCTCATGACAACCCCATCTACAACTGGTGATTTACGAGCTTCAGCATGTGCGTATCCTGGCCCAACTGTATAAACCTACAACAAAAAGCAACGACCTCATGTTTACCCATTTTCAGTTAATGAAAGTGAGAGTGTATCTAACTATTTATTGCTGAATCACTCATGACTATCCTCTACCTTCCCTCAACACCTTGCATATTCACAATCCTAAAGATGCACCCACTCTTTGATGGCACAAACTATGTACACTGGAAAATGTCTACGAGGTCCCACCTTAAAAGTGCACACCTTCTTTGGAAATCGTAGAAAAAGGTTGCAAGCTCAAAGATGAGAAGGCTCTCACCAACCAAGAACAACGAGATGGCTAACTCAATGGTCAAGCATTTTATATACTTTAAAAGGTCATGTCACAACAGATCTTCCCCTTGATTTCCACATGCAGAAATCTGGGATGCACTTGAAGTCAAGCATGAAGGCAACACACGGATGAAGCATTCCAATTGAGCTTTCTTGAGAAGTAAATTCAACTGTTCCACTTGTGAAGATGATGCGAATCCTCAAGCCATGTATCCAAGACTCAAGAAGATTGTAGTTGCATTGAAGGGATATGGAAGTGCAATGGAAGATCCCGATGTTGCGGACAAGTTTCTCAAAGCAATGGCTATTCCTCAACCTACCATGTTTTTTTTCCCATCTAACAAAGACTCCACTACGACACTCTCACTCCCAAACAAAGTTCTAGCCATGTTTGTCACCCATAACATGATCAGAATCGGTAACGAGACCAGAGCTTTGGCTAAATCAAACATGATGGCCAATATTGCTCTCAAGGCTAAGAAGTAGTGGCTCAAGAAAGTGACGAAGAAGAAATATTTTATGATGGACCCTCCGATCAATTATATGTGGAGTTGGCATTTTTGACAAAGAGATTTAAGCCTTTCACGACTACGAGAGGTCAAAATAGCAAGGGATGCTCGTCCAAGCCGAAGAGGTTTTGCTACAATTGTGGCGATCATTTCATAGTAGATTTTCCAAGCCCGTGAATGAAGACGAGGAGAAAGAGAAGGCCTACAAGAAGAAGCCCTTCAACTACAACAAGCCTTGTCAGGTAGAATTCGGTTCTGAGCCTAAGGAAAGAAGAAGAGGAGGTGGCAATCGCTAGGCTAGCAATCCTCTCCACTACCAAGGATGAGTCCATATTCAAATACGACTACTCAAGTGAGGAGAAGAAGAAGAAATCTCCCACATGCCTCATGGCTGCTGGGGGCAGGCGGGGAGGTTGCCCCAACAGCAGCAACAAGATCAGAGAAGGAGGCAGCGGTTGCTGGTTGGAGGAACCCTAATCGCCCTCCTGCATTGCACACAGGTGCCCAGAGGAAGAAACGCCTCGGTTGATGTCATACAACTACAAAATGTGTTTCCGCGGAAAATTCTAACAAAATCCGAAAATAACCACATGATAAGTAAGAACTTTGACTACAAGAGCAATTGTTCTGTCACTTGAATTAGTAAAGCTATATTTCTAACAGTCCATATGTACTATCCACAACTGCAAGATAATGGTGGGCACTGTTGTATACCAGATAGGTACCAGGACATGATACATGGTACTAAATGTACCAGATCAGGGAAAACACATAAATAGTTGGTGGCAATGGATACACAATGACCCTAGAGGCAAAAAAATAATTATATAAATTTGTATACAAAGACAGTACATGTTCCTATTGGTATGCTCAAAAGCCAGGTGCTCTTAAATCCCAAGAATTGTCATGGGAGTCATCTGTAGCTTACCGATTTTATTGTACACTATATTATGGATGACATAGTAGAAATATGATTGCAATCTTGGTGGTCAGAAAATGTTCAAAAGCTCTGCAATCAGTTTGGTGGGTGACTTTTTTATGCCCAATAAATTACAGGGTTTATGACATGAGCTGCTTTCATACTTTAATAGTCACACATGTTGATGAATGTCTATTATTTTATTCAAGTGTAAACTAGTTGTACAACCCTCATTTTCACATATTTACGCAGGAGAGCAATGTTATGGGAAAATATAGTAATAAATTTGAAGTTTTTCACCTTCACATCTGTTCCTCCTGTAGGCATGAACTCCTCGTAAATGTAAGATCCATCTCGCCTCACCTTCCTAACATCTGGATAAAATTCACTAGATCTATTCCCAACCTATGCACGAATATTTGGGGGAATTTACATCCGGTCAGTGCATTTTCAGGGCCTGTACAGGTAGACATGGAAATGAAGAACATGCTACTACTATTTGATGAAGAAAAGATATTAACTCAGTCATGCATATGTGTAGCCTATTGAACACGAGACCATCTTGAGCAAAATTGGCCAGATACTCTTTACCCATATGAAGAAAAATATATTAGCATTTATCCATTTTATATTACGTCAGCAAAGAACTATGCAAGAGTGGCAACAAGGAAGACCGACAACAGTTAAGAAAAAAACATATCGGTGAAGTGTTAGAACATAAAGCAGATGATATTTTAGACAGTTATAGTAAATACTGTGTTAGGGTGGGCTTAATTTTGCGTGTGTTTTGGCTGTAACCTGTTTCAGGTCTGTACATAACAGTTCTATTTTTCAAAAAAAAAACCCGTAAAGGACCTTTGCGTTTCATTTCAATGAAAAGATAAGAGTTTTTTATTACAATCCTCCAAGGAGATACAGTACAAATAGGAAACAGGAAACTAACGTCCCAGGTCGTCGGCAGGACCGCCCTAAGTCCTGTGGCACCAGTACTTGGTTTTTTCTTCATGTGCCAGTATTCGTTTTTCTTCTTTCATGAGAAAAAGTAATGTACCTCTTATGAATAAAACGAGGCGCATTGCTTTTTCTCGAGAAAAAAGAAAAAAAAATACTATAGTAACTGCTACGGTATCAAGTCACATTTTCTTGAACATAAAGAACCTGATTACGAATTTCTAGCAAGAAAAATGGGTAAACTTAAGGCTTTTTTTTGTGTGGGAATTGTAACTTAAGGCCAACAATACCTTACGGAACAGTTCTTTCATTCCTCCACCAGCATAGCTAGGATAGTATATCATTATATTATGGTCATCTCCTTCATACAATAAAAATTAATTAGGAGCACAACAGGTTTATTATAATACTTCACAAGATAAAAATAAGAAAAAAGGTTACTTGCAGTCAAGAGCAACAATTTGACAATGAAATTACAGTAACTTTGGAATAGGCAAAAGTAATGATCATGGTTGTGTTCTCTTTTAATAGAAAGCCACGGGACTAAACCCTACAGCTCTAGCTTTATTATTATTATTATAATATATGCATTTATATTTCGTTTCGTCTTGCTTCTATCTTTTTTTTTTTTCCTATTTTCAGTCATTTGACTATTCTCTGTGCTTATAAAATTTATATCATTGACAAAAAATACGCCTTAGGTGTAGGTTAGGCCCTAGGCGTATATTTGCACTCTTAGTTTCAATCCATGCAAGATCTTTGCAGTATGAGTCATTCTCTGCTATCCGAGTTGGATTTTGCCTTTATTTAGTCAATTTACAGGAAGCATTCTCCTGTAAACTCAATATTTCATCTTCTAAGACCTAGTGCCAATATTCTAGTTTTTTTGGCATGCATGTTTTGGGCTGAAGGAATTTTTAGTATGAGGCAGTGAAGAACAACAGCAAATAGTGGAAGAACAGAGTACACAAGTTATTAATCAAGAGTTATTACCATCGATGGGTTTCTCCACGAAAGGCTTCCAAAACCGTTTTCCATGAATCTCAATAAAATCATCATGCTCAGTAAAGTAGTTTAACTGTTGGTTAGGATGCAGTCTTCTGACAACAGCATAAGTAGGCACAGGAACCCCGAACAATTTGAGGTGCTAAAAAGGTAAAATAGAAAATATCAACAATTTGGATCAAGAGTGCATTAACTTTTTTCTGTAATCATAGGACTGTTGTTCTCCAGACCATCATAGAATGTTTTACTGGTGAGTGGTGCTGCTGTATGAGGAAGTCAAATAATCTAACATAGTCATGAATAGCTGCCGGAAAAAGAACCGAATTCATAATTTTCAAGTAAACTGTGGAATTGTAAGGTTCACCAATACTTGTTCAGACATTATATGGATACTATATTATAGTGCATATTCAGATAAGGAAAAAAAATCTTATAAAATAGTTTAAACTGCCATCCCCATGAAAATAGCAAGGAGTAATACAGCTTAAGGCATCTGCTATAGAAAAAGAAACTCATTTGAGCCCCAAAAGAAAATAAGCTGTTGAAATAAACATAGATCTGTAATGTACGAAGCACGAGTTTGTTATGATATCAATACCTCATATACTTTGCTGCGATCATGAAGCAGGTATTGTGGGTCCAAGTCATTGACCAAAAAAGGCCTAAATAACAATATGTGAAAAATGTGACTAAATTAGATCATAGAACTCCTTTAAAGTAAAATATGTACTATAATTTTTGATAAGAAATGTATACCCGAAAAAAACTTAAAATTACAGTTCAATTTGCTCATGTGTTTTCAAACAGAAGTAAAGGAAAATAGATAAACATTAAGTTCATCTCTGCAGCTTTGCATCATAGATAATCAACTAAGAGGACAAAATATATATGATTGGGCAAGAACTTCTTCATTTCTTCGATTACAGGAAAAAAGACATAGAGGAGCTGACATCTAGGAACACTAATGGAATGGAGATAGAAATTTAAGAAATTTTTTTGTGGATAGAATTAGTTTAGATAGTTAAATTAGTCATGGGGAAATTAAAGGGTAACTGTATCGGCTTAACTTTCTAGAAAGGAGCAAACCTTGAAAACAAAAAGGATGGACATATTTAGTCGAGGACTAGAAATCCATACAAAAGTCACACATAGATGTTCAGTCACATAAAGCATGCTGCAGAACTATAAATTCTGAGAGGCCCAATATTGCCATCATCTGATGTATATTTTCAGCGAGTGCTTTGAAATTCATGAGAATGAGTAAGTGTTTAACCTGCGTAAAACGGCATATCTCTCTGCCTTTTCTAGTGGATAACCAGCTGAGTAGAAGGCGATTAGACAGTCACATAAAGGCCAACTGGGGAAAGAAACAACAGTGGTTAGTATAATATTACCACAACTTGCACTTTGGATGGCGTCACACCAAAAAATGCTGACATGCAGTAATACGAAGCTACATCAGAAGTGCATGGATAATGGATATTTAGCACCACAAAATACAAAATTCTAGGATTTTACATTACGCTGACAGATATTTCTGGTCACCCACAAGGAATACATATGGATACACTAGAGAATTTTTATTTAATGATAATATTTGTCTTAAACCCCGTGCTTCAATTAGGGCACCATGATCCACTAGTCATCTTTTTAAATCTGTTTAAATAAAAGGTCTGTGTATACTCACTTTCCTTGTTCCTGAATATTCAGAAAAATAATACTGAAGAAATTCATATTCCGAGAAGACTTTCCCTTCACATGTGTCAGGTATACCTTTCGACGGGATCTTCTAGAATTACCTTGTCACCAAAAATTATAATCTGCATACACAGATCATGCAAATTATTTCCAGTCTTGATGACCAGGACAAAAAAAAAACAGTAACTTAGCAAATGAATTAGTTTCAAACATTTGAACAGAAACAGGGCAAAAGGATACACATGAAGACCTTGGGTCAAGAGCTTAAAAGGCACATCTGATATACCATCAGCAATATGAACTAAATGGTCCACATTCTTTAGAAAAATGGGGTTATGGGATCGAAAACCTCCTCCTGGTGGGTGACTGGGAGGAGTTGTGGTGAATTTATATACTCACGTTTATGCGCGCGCTTGTGTGATTCAATGAACTTCTGCTGGCTCTAAGCTACACAGTTTACTCCTGTATACGGAAACTGGAAACACAAGCACAGAATTATTTCCCCAACCAACCCCTACTGACAGCGCCATAAACATTTATAGTTAAACCAATACTCTCTTGCAAGTCTTCTTTTTTCTCTTGTCATCATACCAAATTTGTTATTTTTTCAGGAACACCAAATTAACTAACACTAACAGTGTAAAACAGAGACGAAAATCCGCGCGTAGAGCCATACCTCGAACTCGCCGAACGCGTGCAACCTCTCAAGAATCTGCTCCATGGGAGAACACGACACCTGTAAAAAAAATTCCAACAGGAAGAAACAGCGGCAGAAGCGTTCAGGCAATCTTGTCGACCACCCCGCATTGCGGCCAACCCAAGAAACGGAAAATCACAAGAGCTCAAGATTTCTCTCCCAAAAAAGCGCACCTTCTTCTCCATGACGCAGACACCAATCTTGATCTTGCCTCCGCCGCGGCTGCCATCGTTCTGCCGCTCCATCCGCTCGCTGCCGTCCCCTCCCGCTGGAAGAAGAAGTTATAGCAGGAGCGGGGATGCTTGTTTCTTGGAGATTTCCGCACCTCTGGGCTGGAATCTGGGTCTTTATGCTTTACGGAGAAAGGGAGGAAGTGAACAGAACTGACGAAGAGGGGCTGTGGGCAGTGACCACTGTGCAATGACTGAGAGGCTTTTCTTTCCACGGATCGCCATGTTTGTTTATGCTTTTTTTTGTTTGTCCGCGAGTTAACCCATTCTGGATTTGCCCAGCGATAACTTTACGTGCTTTCTAGTACAGTAGTGGTTATCTTCGTTTATTATTCAATGATGCAGACCAAAATCCTAAATTCGAATCTTTCTCCTAGATTCGGATGGGCATGACATGCAATCCTGCACTTTTTAAAATTGTATGAATGAAAGAGCCCTTAGTTTATGAACCCGCGAGTTTTCAAAACTTCTATAAAAATTTAAGGTGATAGATAAGGGTGCACTATAGTCATTTGCGAAAACACACAAAAACTTATCATTTATGTTATGCAGAAAAAAAAAGACTTGTAACAGTACTCATTTCTTATAGTAATATGTTAGCTTCATTTTTTTCTGCATGACACATATTGTTATATTTTCGTACAATTTTATTGTATGTGACTATAGTTCACCCTTATCTATCGCCATGACCGTTCTAAAATTTAGAAAAGCTGGCTAGTTCAAAAATCAAAGCGGGTGGCATCGTCGATAGGAGTGTGGGTGCATCATAAAAATTCTCAATGAATGAAGTGTCCCTCTGTTATCAACGTGGATTAATAACCATCAATCCAATGTCTATCTACTGTTTTTTTTTCGAGAATGTTCTATCTAGTATTAAAGTGCATCTATTTTTATTTATGTAGTCATCGTTTCCAGTATTACATTATACCATGATGGATATTCATACAAAAATGGATTTTTTTTTCACATTATTTCTTTTTCAACGTGCATATTGAAAACTCTAACTGATAAGATGCACTTATATTTTATTACAACTTTATACAAACTCGCCTCGCTTTTTCACTTCCCCACATGTGTTTGACATGTATCATTCTTCTTGTATGTGACTTTAGTTCACTTTCAATCACCACGAATGTTCGGAAATTTTGAAAACTCCATTTTGAATAGGTTATTATATACGAGTAAATGTCTGGACCAAAATGCACCATTGGGGGAGGGGGGGGGGGGGGGGGCAGAGTCGTACAGACCAATACTACCCATGATAAAGGAGAGCATCCGATGCATATATCTCATGGCCATGAAAAGAAAGAATGGCTGTTAGCAACACAGACATTCTCTAACGAGGAAGGGAAAAGAAGGACCCTTGCTACGGTAGCCAGCCACTCTTTAGTCTTGTACGACTGCTAATGTATGAGGACTTTTACATTAGTATATACACGTATTAGCAGGTGAGTCAAGCAGCGACCAAATATAGAAAGACCAAGTGGGAATAGTTTAGAGAACATTCGTCTAGACCCAGGAATATCCAAGCGAGCAGATGCTCTCACATGTGAAGAGAGGTTAGGCGAAACTGGCCGGCGTACTTATCCCTGACCCAACGGGCGCCCCCGTCGCCGTCGACGTCCGGATCGTTGGTAGCGGCAGCACCCACCCGGAATATCCCAAACGTCGGTCTGGGCAGGCGTGCCGACCAAAAACAGTAGCTGCGAACGCCATGCAGGATGACAGAGCCTCCTTTCGTAAGGAAATGACGAGCCAAAATAGGAGTATAAAATGTGGGTCGGGTTTTGTTGAATTCGACCTTTGCTCCACTCAAAGAGTCAGCCGTGTATACGACTGATGGAGCACAGCCTTTCCATATGATTGGATTCGTATTAGAAAGGCCTTGGTTTCTGTTACCTGCAGTGTCATCTTTCCATTGTTAAATTTGAAGATTGGAGCCGAGCATATAATTTTTTTTCTTCCGGAACCAGATGCGACACTATTGTATTTAAATTCCCCCTTTTTTCCGCCGCGGCGTGAAACGGCGCGGAACAGGAAACTGGGGGAGGGGGGGGGGGCGTGTTTCCCAGCCGTAAAACCCACCGCCCCCCAGCCGGCGATTCGGCCATATTTGGACATGTAGAGTTTTGGCACACAAATAAATAGAGTTTTGCCACACAAATAAATAGTTCAATAATTTAAACAAATAAAATAAATTACACTACGCATTGTCATCGTCCTCAACATTGCCATTCCCGTTTCGCGCCCACAAATGCTGCACCAGGTCATTCTGTAGAGCTTGGTGTGTTCCAGCGTGTCGAATCTCCTGCCGCTTAGCGAGGAAGGTTGTCCATGATGCCGGCACCTGGTGATCAACAGTTGCAAGAGGACCCTGCCGGTAGTATGGTGTGTTTGCCTCACTGTCAGGCACCTGGTCATTCCGCTCACTCTCAATGATCATATTGTGCAAGATCACACAACACTGCATCACCTCCCACATGTTGGATTTCGACCAAGTCATAGCTGGGTACCGGACAATAGCGAATCGAGATTGCAGCGCGCCAAATGCCCGCTCAACATACTTCCTGCAAGCCTCTTGGCACTTGGAAAACCAAGCTTTTGCGCTTCCTGGGACAGGGTTGGAGATGCTCTTCACAAATGTTGCCCACTTCGGGTAGATGCCATCTGCAAGATAATACCCCTTTGTATACTGTGTCCATTGATCTCATAGTTCACAAGGGGGGCATGGCCTTCGACAAGCTCGGCAAAGACATTCGAGCACTGCAAGACATTGATGTCGTTGTGACTTCCAGGCATACGAAAGAATGAATGCCAAATCCATAGATCGTACTCCCGGATGGCATGCATGATCTCGAGGAAGAGCTTGTGTTTCATCCTGAAACGACGCCGAAACACCTTCTCGTCGTTGGTGGGATCCTCGGCGAAGTAGTCGGAGTAGCGGATGCAGTAGCCCTCGTACCGCTGCCTCGGCTTGCTCTTGCGGCGACCGGGCCTCGATCCAGCACGTCGCGACTGGGCGGCCTGGGCCTGCAAGCCAGCCATGCAGCTCAGGACCAGCAAGTGTTCCTCGTCGTCGATGGCGGCCTGATCTTTCTCGTCGAATAGCTCGGCGAACATCTCCTCGGCGTCGGAGTCCATGGGCCGGACAGAACGTCGAACACCTTGCGGGGGGTGGACGCGTTTCGCCGGGCACAACCTCCCTCGTGGCGGAGGCGCGAGTAAACGGCGTCGGCGGCGTGGTGGAGCTAGACGGCGGTGGTTCAGCTCGTTGCTCGTGTGCGGTGGTGGCCGACGACGGCGACGTGGGGGTGGCCGACGGGGTGGCCGACGGGGTGGCGACGACGAGTCGAGCGAGAGGAAAAAGCGAGCCAGGGTAGGGAAAGTGGGGGGAAATGGTGTTGCCTCGCCGACAGTGCTGGCCCACGCGCACTTTTCCTTCCGCCGCCTCCCCCTCCCCCCCCCCCCCCCCCCCAAGTCGAACCCAACGGGCTGGGTTCCACCTGGGTGCGACGGCGCTATTTGGGGTTTAGGGGGGGCTGGTAGAAAAACGGCGCTTTCGGAGGAAAAATTCGCGTCCTAAGGAGCGCTGGGGGGACGGCTGGAGATGCCCTAAGCAATTATGAATGTTTATGCAACACAAGTGATCCATCCATGCATACTGGGGGCCCGATCCTGTTGTGCTCCTCTCGTTCACTCATTGTCACATACCGAGGAGAAACAGGGATGAAAGCGTATGGTACAACAGTAAACCAATCTGCCACTAAGCCAGGCTCACGGCAACGGTAAATCCACTCCCACAGTACACGGCGAGTGAAGAAGCAGGAGAGCGTGAGCTATGGTCACCTAAATTTACTCTCTGGGGAACCACCTGATCGCAAGTATCTCCCAAACCAAGCTGGCCGTGCTCTCCCCAGCCCCATGTGAACAACGCTCCGCTATCTGAGAAAAGATGCAACGGAAATTAGTCAGGTTCAGTGAGGATGTTATGTAGGAGTAGTATGTAGCCAGTTCCAGCTTCTGGAATAACTCTTTTACCTGTTACCAGAGCCGAATGTTCAGTGCCGGCTGCTATCTGGGTCACCTGTTCTCCAACAATAGAGGACACCTTCTCTAAATTTGATACCGAAGATGACCCTGCATGTCACCAAGATGATTTCAGACGGCGTGGGAGGTGCAAATGCAACAAGGTCATCAGATGGAACAAGCAGCATGTGCTGGTGCAGTGTGCACTACTATATTTGCAAATGCTTTTGTCTCTCTTCCAAATATGGTTCTGTTTCAAACTTTGTAATTGAAATATGATATGGTAAATCAAAGATTGCAAGGAGTACCATGATGAGTACTACTTGCTGTGGTTAGACTTGGTTGCTGCATTACTGCATTTTCTGAGAGGACGGGGATCCGCTTCTGATGGCGGTAAGCACCAATGGTGTACAATTCACCTCCTGAAATGAAAGATGTCAAAACTTCTGAGAGAAGTTCTGGAAAACGTAGTTCAGTCCATATGAACAACTGTGTACCGGATAGAACTAATGCATGATGCCATCCTAATGCCACTTGAGAAATACTCAAAGAGGGAAAGACTGCCTGAGGTTGGTCATCATCATGTTCAGCGACTAATGCTCTTCCCCAGATGTACAACTGGCCAGATTCTGTTAAATCCAATGAAAGGGAAATTATTCCAAGTACCACACAGAAAAAAAAATGGTAACTGCAGTTAAAATGCTTACCATCCAATGCGGCACTATGATCTCCATTGGCATATAAATTCACTATCTTACAGTTTGGAAAACCATCAATCAATCTAGGAATGTTATAGAACTTTTGGCACTTAGAAGCATATTTGCCAACTTGTCCCCGTCTTGCTGAGCCAAATCCGTAGACGGAATTATCTGGAAGAAATAAGATTAATGTGTCAATTTTTGTAGCACAGATGGGCCAAATTTGAACAAGTCTGTTATGAAGAAGAGATGGTTTGGCCGATAAACTCTCATCTCTCTGGTAAAAAATTTCATGCGATTGTGATAATCTAACTTTCTTTTTTTTATCCTCTTCAGTAGATTCATTTACAGAATTTTTACTTTACATACTGTTTTGGAAGTTGCTGCCCTGTTTTCCCCGTAAAAGAACACAATACAGAATACTAAATATACCTTCGAGGATGTTAGAACCCTAGGATGTGCATAAATGAGTCATTATAGATCTTGGGTGTTTCCTAAGACTAGAAAGATAATTGAAGAAATTGTTCCTGTAAAAGGTACCTGGGAAAATTGGTGTTGTTTCATGAACATGCAGTTTCCTATAAATTAATGTGTCACTATAACTGTGTGTCATATTTTACTTGCCTTTCAATAGGACAAGAGAATGGCGCATCCCAAATGCAAGCTTCTCAACATGCTTTGTGGTAAATAATGGCACTTCAAATGGCAACATCCTTGACTGATTGTCACCAGTGCCAAGTTGTCCAAATGAGCCCTCTCCGCACATGAAAAGTTGTCCAGAATCTGAAAATAACAACTAGAAACATCATAGCAAAGCTCATCAGTAGCAATTTACTTTCCAAACAAAATAAGACTAAGCTCAACAGCAAAACAAAAGATGCAATGGCTTGGCACATGAAATACAACATAGAATATTTCAAGTGTGAAATATGAATACCGAAATGGAAGTGAAAAGTAAATGAATGGTTTCAGAATTTGGAGACCTGTAACAAATCCAGAATGGTTCCATCCAGTAGACACGCATGTTACTTTATATTTTTCAAAGAACTTAACCAGCTTTGGTTGAGGGATGTTCTCCACGTTCCCATGGCCGAGTTGACCATGTGTGCCTCTGCCCCAGGTAAATACTTCACCATCGCCTGAAAAGTTTTCAAAAAAAAACTAATTGATATTGGTCCCAATCATGGGGAAATGGTGTCAGATGCATAGACTATTTCTTAAGTGGCCGATAAAAATGGGATAATAAGGTTGCCAGCAAGACACAATTTTCCTCCTAGTAAACAAATTATCTTCAAGAAACGAAATATTTTGACAATTAAAATTGCAAAACCGATTGATCATTCATACTCAAGAAGATGGAAAGTGGATCCTGGACTGAAGAGCAACTTATTCAGTGAACAATACAATTGTGTATCAGTGCAAAACTGTGTATACAAGATTCCTCACTTGCATTACCGAATTGGTATACATGAGAAGAAGATTTTTTTTTTAAATGAAGTAGAGGAGAACTCAGGGTGTCTAGCATACACATATCCTGAATGATCACATGAGCAAATTTCTAGCTAAAAAATGGGATGAGGTCGTACTAGTAGAAAGGAAACCTGCAGTACCATCTGAAAATCTCTGCTGCTACGATTACCAAAACAACCTTGTCCTACATTAATCTAAGTATCGATTCGAGCGCTGCCAGAGCCATATACCATCACTGCAGTTCATGTATCGAAGTGGAAGGGGATCGGGGCGTACTCGTGAGGGCGATGGCGTGGGCGCCGCCTCCTGCGACGAAGGAGACGCGACCGCGGCAGCGAGGGGGAAGGAGGAGCGGTTGCGGTAGGTGGTGGTCCTGGAACCCGCCGTTCCCGAGCTGCCCGTCCGTGCCTGCGCCCCAGGTCCATGCCGACGCCTCCTCCAGCTCATCTTCCGCCGCCGCCGCCTCCCGTGTGTCGCTGCTCATATTGCTGCAGGTGCACCGTTCGATTGCGGAACGAGTGGTCGCGATTTCACGTTGGTGGGGAGCAGCAGGGGCAAGGGGACGCGCGGCGGCGTGGGCGACTGGCGCTAGGGGATGCACGGTGTCGAGGGTGCGCGTGTGGCGGCGGCCGTCGGTGTCAGGTATGCTCGCGCGTGAGGGGAGTCAAGGAGAGACGGAGCGAGGCGAGAGAGAAAGGCCTACGCGTGCTGGGCTTGACCTCCTAAGCTGGCCCCCAGCGCTGACATCTCAACGGCTGGAAAAATGTTATTTGGGCCGCAACGCGCTCACGCACCGCTCGGACCGAGTGAGCGCTACCAGATTTCTTTTGTCCCACCTCGGAACGGTACCAAAGGAGGTGCCTGCTTAAATTAGAGCTTGCGAGCCGTCCTACTGCCGAGTCTAGTAGCGTGGGTTCATATCCTAGCTTTGGGGGCAGCAGTACGGGTCGGTGAAGAGGTATTACTGGGCCCTAGCAGAGATGAGCATGTAATCTTGGTCGGGAGCGTGGCCTCTCTCCCATCCAACTGCTATTTTTTGTTTTATAGTCAGCGCAGCCGGTACACCTGCGCTACGACCACGACGTACTCTGTGGCCATGCACGTTGTGATGGCCTTCTCTACATGATTTAACAAGACATCTGGTATACTTACGCCAGCAAGTAAGAAACATGTGTCGTTATTGCCATCTTACCCCATTCCGTAACGGCTTTCGCTTCATACAGATCAAGGGAGTAGAGAAATCATAGGAAGGCAGATAAATCGTTGGGAGGAGTTAGTTGGGATGCAGATGCACGACGCCTATTCAATCATCTCGTCGATGCCAAAACTTTCACCGACTAATTCCTATCAAATTAAATATCTAAAATGCAAACATGGTAAATTTGTGTGTCCGAACGGAATTTTTTGTAGAAACCTTAGTATTTTTTATTAGTATATATGTGTAAAGATTTACTTATCAAAATAACTTGAAACTTTTCCAAATTGATAAGGTTATACTGTACCCTTTTTTTCTTGACATTTTGTGAATGAAATTTTCACAATATTTTGGTTGAATTGAAGAAAAGTGATTATTTTCATACGGCTTAACGAAATTCTTCAAAAAGTTTATGTCGTTTAAATTACTGGTTTTTTCTATTTTGTTTGAAAATTTTGAAGAAAAGTTAGCTAATGATCGTGGACGTCACATTATCACTCATTCAGGGACTAGGTCGTCAGAATTGTTGTTAATCGGCTTAATCTAAGATTCTATACCTGGTTGCAACACATTACACCAATAGTCGGTGGTCCGCGCAGAAAAAATATAGTGAGTGATTCACGCAACAATGACATCAAGCAATAAGGAGCGGTTTATGAAATTGTAACGGCCGGGGTTTTCCCCAAATAGGAATTGTTTGTTTGGTTTCTTTTTTTGCATCATGTCATCATGCCATCTGCATCATAAAACTCACCAAACATTTAAAAAATTTGTCAATCCTATTTTTCATGAAAATTGAGATTGAGTTTGTGGCATCTACACACCCTTATTTTTTGGTTGTTCTTAGTGCCTAAAACAATTTCAGGAAAATATTAAAACAAATCAAGAGAAGAAAAAAAATGTTTAAGGGAGAGAGAGAGCAGCCCAGCCCCATCCCATCTCCCAGCCCACCTAGCCTTCTCCTACCTTCGTCCGTACAGGCACGAGGGACGCAGGTCGCTTTCAACCACGACCCCCCACCTGCTCCCCTCCTCCCCCTCCTTTATCTACCCATCCTCCAAGCCCCCAAACCCTAGCCTCCCTTCTCCCTCTTCCTCCTTGCCCGCCGCCATCTCCCTTCTTCTTCCTCCTCTAAATTCCCCACCTCTCTGTAACTTCTGAAGAAGAACCGGAGCCCCTCCATGGCCGCCACTTTGGGAGCATGGCGCCGCCGCTACGCTCGTCCTCCGGCCAAGGTTTCCGCGGGAATGGAACCTCAAGGGTGCGGGCTACGTTTTTGCTGAAGACGGCGCGGCCGGAGACGGACTGTAGCGACGGCGCCGTCGAGCCCTTCTTCCCCGGCGAGCTGTTGTGCCTGAGGCCGTCTCCGTCAGGCTCGACCTCGCCAACCTGTAACATCCCAAGTATGAAAAACCACCCCTAGCATGTTGTTTCTTGTTTTATTAAAGTTTTGCATCATGTCATCATATTCATTGCATTGTTTTCCTTTGTTTTGCATCTGTTTTTCATTTGGGTTGCATCTGTTTTTATTTCTTTTCACAATTGAAATTCAAACTTTGTTTCAAATGCTTGTCATACTTGTCATGTTACAATCTTTTTCAAATAAAAGTTCAACTCAAACATCAATGGTTTTCATTTTATCCATAATGTTCAACTATTAAAATGGTGGCTTTTAATCAATCAATTAATTCCAATTTGCATTCAAAAATTCAAATCAAATCATCAAACAGCACCCAATTTAAATTTATGCAAATTACCAAAACATTTCTAATCCTTGTTTTCATTTTAAACTAAAGGTTCAATCCAATTTAAATCTTGCTTCAAATAATTCAATTAATAATAAAATCCATTCAAATTTGATTGAATTGCAAACAGCAAATTAAATTTGAAAGTTTTGGAAAACAAAGTGGACAATTAGTTGCTATGATGAAAACTAACTCAACCACATTTTTTTTCCAAATTTTCCTAGCCCTAAAACGCACATTTTCCTTCCTATTTCTATTGCAGCAAAAAAAAACGAATTAATAAAAAGAAAAAAAAACGCAGGAGAGGGGGAGAGTTAGGCCCAGCCCACCAAAATCTTGGCCCGGTACCCTTTCATCCCCAACCTCCGTCCGTACGAGGCACGTCAGCCATGGACAGCATGTGCGTGCTGCCCCACTGCTCCCCCCATCCCCCCTCCTATAACTACCTCCTAGCCCCCTAGAAAACCCTAACCCTAGCCGCATCCGCTCCTCCCTCCTATCTCCCCACCACCGCCGCCATCGAGGGGAGCTCGCCGCCCCTTTTCTACTGTCACCGGACGCCGGCCGCCGGAGCACAGCGCCGTCGCCTCCGCCTCCCTCCGACCGCGCAGAGAGCACCTATGCGAAGAGGGTAAACCCCCCTCTCCATTCCCCTCCTTGCCCCCCCTCGATTCCTTGCGGACACCTCGAATTTCCCGGCCGGTTTGTGCCATGGTTGCTCTGTTACGTTACAGAGAAGAGCAGATCAGCTGCAGGTGTTCGTCCGCTTGCAGTTAGCTAATGCCGATTTACTATACTCAAAAACCAATCGATCCCTAGGTATTCAAAACCGGCGCAGCAGACCAACTGGCAGCAGCCGCGCGCAGCGAGCCAGCAGGTCGCGGGATCAAATCCCCGCACCCCCACCTTTCTGCTTATTTTTCCGATTTATTTCAGTGCTTGGTTCTGAACCTTAACCCCTTGGGTTGTTCCCTGTAACCAAAAGCTAGCAGCGACCCAACTGGTTGCCCCTTGTGTTGCACAGGCAGGAGAGGAGGGTTCGAATCCCCCCCTCTGCATCAAAAAACCATCTTTTTCTTTTTATTTTTCCTAGATCCAGATCTCTCCTAATTTGCTCACAGGTCCCTGTATCTTTTATCTAGGTCCCTGTTATAATTCTTTCCAAGTCCCTGTATCTTTTTTTGGTCCATAGTTATTTTCTATCACCCATAAATTGCTTAAACTTGGTAAATCAATAACTTTTGTTTGGAAACTCCAATTGCAAAACTTTAAACATGTAAATCAATCCATTTTAAATTCTCTACCTAAATATAAAATTTGTTTACTGTTTTGAATATTTTAAATTGGTGAAATATTTAAATTTTGTTTAATTCACTTAATTTTTGCAAAATTCATAACTTGAGCATAAAAATTCCAAACTCAACAAATAAAATATGTTTTCCATCCCATTTTTCATGTACTTTGCAAATATAAACTTTGTTTCATGTTTTGAAAAATTATAATTTGTTAAATAATTTAAACCTTGTTTAAATCATTTAAATTTGCTAAATTCATAACTTGCTCAACTTAAATTATTTTTGAACATATAAAATATGTTTTCAAACTAGAAAAGTATAAACTTTTCAAATATGAAATTGGTTTAATGTTTTGAACAAATAAAAAATTCAAATAAATTCATACTTGAATTTAATTCATTAAAATCTTGTTTAACTTGTTTAATTCATAAATAATTCATCCTAATTCCTTTTTCAATAATTGAAACATGTATTCCACCTAAAATTTTGTGTACTTTCCAAATATGAATTTTGTTATTTGTTTTGAACAATTAAAATTGATGAAAACAACAAATGCTTGTGTAACACCTTTAAGGAACCAAAATTCCCTAACTTAATAAATAAAATTTCAAACTTGGTAAACCTTATTTCAAAAGTGTTCTATTGTTGTTATTTTTCTGTTTTCCTCATCCATGCATCATACTAATCCACTTTCACCTATTGGTTAGTTGTAAAACAATTGTTTCAACCATAATTCATGGGCTTTTCATATGCAACTCAAATTGCATGTGGGTCCATTTAATCATGTTGTTACCATGTCAAATAGTTTACTTTTGTGCATCAATTAAATGGTCATGCATCATCCCATGATTGTGCATTATGCCATGTTATTGATTGTTTGTCTCTTTGCGTTGTTTGTTTGCTTCTTCTCGGATAGACGACGATGTTGAGACAGACGATACTTACGACACCCCTTCTGAGGATCTAGCTCAGTACCAGGCTGCTGAGTTTGCAGGCAAGTTATCACTCACATGAACCATTGTGTTCCTTTCAACATTGGTTACCGATACTTTCCGTTGTCTATTTCTGCTAGCCATATGTATCGTTGCTCTGTTACGAACCTATCACATGATACCCTGAACCCTGATATTGCCTCACCTCCAGTCCTATAACCCCGTTGCTTGGGCCCGTGTCTTACTAGCATGCTTAGGGTTGTTTTGCTCGAGTCTGTTATCAGTTACTTTCTGTTATCATATTTGATTATTCTGGGGCTCGATGTTAAACAACAACCTGTTAATTTGAGGTAATAATAAATTGCTGATAAGGCACCGGCAGGAGGCCCGACGTGGTTTTGAGGCCTGCTAGTGTCGACCCTAATTAGGAAAAGGGTCTTGTCTACTGATCCATGATGAGCGCACTATCCGCATGTGGGAAGCGTGTATGGGCGCCCCCCTCAATTTGATTCGATTCGCATCTCGTCCAAATCACCACACCTAGTTCGGGCTTTCCATTTGATGCACGCATATGCAGGTACGAACCCGAGGCCAGGGTGGAACTTTTGTAGTCGGCATTTAGGGCGGCGTGGTCTTCCAGTGCTATGAGGGTCCCCTTTTCTTCGTGGGGCTCGATTAGCCGCGCACGCACAGCACGTGGTGCTTTGGGGTTGATGCGAAGAAGAGTTGAGTTGTGTTGAGTGCCCCGCTTGGTGGGAAAGGCCTTCCCATCTGGCGGGTTATTCTTACGTGTACGGCCAAATTGGTGCACCCCTGCAGGGATAAATCTTCTCGAGAAGCCGTGTTTGCCGCGGTTATGGTTGACTTAGTGAAAGTACTGGCTAACAAGTACTCAGAACAACTTACACCTAACTAATGATAACTTGACTAGTAACAGTCTTATTGACACAACAATTTGATCCATCATTAATCCAACTGTGTGAGTTATCCTCGGATTGCTTCTTTGGATAAGGGGCGAGATCCAGGATGGGTTTGTGTGGTGGTTAGTTGTGGTTGGTTACGATACGCTATCTTGTCCCCTTTCTGATAGCCGGAAGTTGTAGCATGTCCTGTAGTCGGTTAGTGCAGCCAGTTGCAGCATCTTTTATATTCCTTCCTTCCGTTGAACCCAAGGCATCTGTGCTTGGTGTTGACGGGTTACACTTTGGTGAACTGTGAGTCTTGATTGCGAGTACGTTTATGTACTGACCCCTTTGGGGCTGTGGTTTCCGCAGACTACGCTTACGAGGATCCCCGTGACGGCTACTACGTGGAGTTTGACGAGGCTGCTGACGAGTAGGTAGCGGACCCGGGCAGGATCTGAGACTACGTGGATGGGCTCCGTTTTCTTTTCATTCCCGGCTTCTTAAGCCTATTTGGATTTGTCTGTACTCAGACCCTTTGAATGCTTCCGCTGAGATGTAATGATGTTATGTTGGGACATGTGTCCTCTGGATGATTGTATTTGCTAACTCTGCTCTAGTGAGAGCTATTTGCAACTTATTTCCATCTTTTGTGTCTTAGAGATATGTTGTGTTATCATTCTGTTAAACGCCGTTGACGTACCATGTGTGTATGGTATGAAGTACGTCAATGGTAGTATCCTGATTTCTATGGGATGGTTTACGTAGACGATGAACAGATAGGGATTGGTTGTCACACATACGTGTGTTGGCCTACTCGTAAGAGATGCGGGTGCCGGTAAGCCCCGTAATCCAATCCACTACTGTTCAACGGAACTGCGAGTATCCTCTAGAAGTTCGGGTGCGACAAATGGTATCAGAGCCTGTCTGCCTGGAGGATCCCTTTTTACTGGTCGCAGTTGAGTCTAGAAACTATTTTGTAGCTATATAGGAAAAATGAAACGTGAGAGTAGGAATTCTGCCATTTTATTTCTTTCCCCACCCACCCTCCCTTTTCTGGTAAGGAAGTGCAACGTTGTTTTCTCTTCTCACCTAAACTTTCAAGTTAGGATTTCACGAATCCTGGTTTCTCTAGGATAGTTATATCTACTAGACCATAGGAATGGAGGTGGTTGTGACATAATTTATCATGTTGCCTACTCATGATTGAGAACGGAGGCGTGTAAGCCCCGGAAGCAAATCCTCTATCCCTTAAGCAGTAGATATTGATCCTTTAGAAGCCCGGATGGGTTTTCCGTAGTACGTCAGGAGTTTTGGTCTCGTGTTTCCCGTTGTTGCTTCGATATCCTGTTCTTCTCAACATCCTTTTCGTCCGTTGAAACCTTGTTGTTGCTTTCCACTTCAGTTCTTCTACCGGCGTCTAATCAAAACTTCCCCGATCATCTACAGATGGATCTCAGGTTCTTCCCGCAGGTGGTTCGGATGACTCGTTGCGAGAGCACTGCCGGTTATCCGGAGATGCTGAGAGACATGGTCACTTATCTGGGGTTCCGTTGGGCACCAGAGTACCAGGTCTACGAGCAGCAGCGAGAGTTTGACCAGACCTACTACCAGGCTATCGTCTACATTCTGTCAGATGATGGCATGAGCGTTGTCCACCGCTACGAGGCAGTAGGTTCCGCAGTGGATATGGCCGTGCAGGAGGCAGCTTATGTGAGTCTCACCGTCCTTCGTGCTGACTACTGGGGATTTGACGATTCTATCTATCGCCACATCCCCCGTGGTTACATCACTTCGGAGGGAGCTCACTTCACTCTCTACGACAACCTGGATGTCTACGAGCATGATAACACCAGGCTGCACACCACCGCTCAGTTTGTGAGACACAGTGACGCAGTTGCCACCACACTGTCTCAGGAGTTGGCTTCAGTCAGAGAGCAGCTCTACCTTGCTTTGACTCGTCTGGCGACGTACACCACAGACTTTGTTGGAGATGAGTGCTTTGCACGTTTCGATCAGCCAGTTGGTCGTCGTCTGCCAGATGCTGGAGGTTACGAGCCGATCAGAGGTCCACTCCTCAACCTCGGTGCTGGTTACACTGGGATTCCCCGCTTTGGAGCACAGGGAGCCGATGCTATGTACTTCACCACACCTAGAGTCGCTCTCAGACCACGTCAGATCTATGTGGATCGTCGTTCTACCTACTTTCGTGGGCGTGCTCCTCACCGTACCTCTCGTCGTACTACTCACCGCCGTCCTGCGTGATGAGCATGGGAGTACCGATGTATCCATTCTTAGCTATGTTTAGTTATCCTTCGGCTTTCGAACCATTTATGGTGTGTTGGATATTCTGATGTATTTGAACATGTGATGATGTACCTGTTGGTTATCTATTCGTGCGTCGGAATAATCTCTCTTTCGGTTACCAAGGCTATCCTTTTCTGTTGTTGTGCTAAAATGCATGTCTATTCAGGATGCCGCCAACAAGGAACAACCCGCCTGAGCCACCGCCAATAACGGAGCTGTTGACTCAGATGACTCAGGTCGTGACGCAGATGGCCTAGTTTCAGACTAACCAGCACAACAACCAGAATGCTCCACGAGTCACTATCAAGGAGTTTCTGAGTCTGGGCCCGAGAGCTTTCGTGGCAACACGCGAGCCTCTGGATGCTGATGACTGGATCCGTGAGATGGCCAGGGCTCTGGACATTGCTCACGTTGCTGAGGAAGACAAAGTCAAGTATGCTTCCTATCTGCTGAAGGGTCAGGCAGCTACTTGGTGGGAGAACTACCAGACCATGAGAGCTGGATACCCAATCACCTGGGGTTGTTTCAAGGATGCCTTCCTGAAGCACCACATCCCAGATGGTCTCATGGAAAGGATGCGTGAGGAGTTTTGCTCTCTCAAACAGGGCAAGCTGGACGTCATTGGCTATCAGAATGAGTTCAATCGCCTCGCTCGTTACGCTGGTGATGAGGTGTCCACTGAGGCTAAGAAGATGGCAAGGTTCCGCCGAGGTTTTAACCCGGAACTCAAGTACGCCCTCACCAACATCAAGACCAAAGACTTCGAGGAGCTCGTGAACACCGCGCTCAATGAGGAAAATGGGCGCAAGGCGTTCGAGGAGTCTCGAAAGCACTCGCATGAGGGTGGTTCCTCCTCCAACATGACCACCCCTCCGCAGAAGCGCCGCATCTGGGTGCCAAATGGTGCTGTCACTCGGGCTCCATATGCCCAAGCTTCTCCAGGCTTCGCTTCCCGCCCACCCAACCCATCTCAGATGCAGGCTCAGAGGTTTTCAATGGGGCAGCCAAGGCCAGATGCACCTCGTGTCGTCACTTGCTACAAATGCAAGCAGACGGGGCACTACGCTGACAAGTGCACTCAGAGGCAGCTACCTCCACCACCACCTCGCCCCAACACCAACCAGGCAATGGTGCGTGCTCCCCCGGCTAAAGCCTTCAACTCCAACAACAGGCCTGTCGGGAGGACCGCGAGGGTGAATCATATCAAGGCCGACAAAGCTGAGGAAGCTGCTGACGTCGTTCTCGGTACATTCCCCGTAAACTCTAACCCAGCTAAAGTGTTGTTTGATACCGGAGCATCGCATTCTTTCGTGTCAAAGATCTTTGCGACAGCAGTTAAACTACCTTTTGTTGGTTTGGGTTCCCCGCTAGTAGTAAACTCCCCTGGAGCAACTATGCAAACTTCCAAGATCAGTCACGAGAATCAGATCCTAATTGGAGGTCACATATTTCTTGCTTCTCTCATACTGCTTGGCAATTCTGACATTGATGTCATTCTTGGCATGGATTGGTTGAAAGCCAATAAAGCAACGATTGATTGTGCTCAGAAGTCAATAACTCTGTTCCACCCTTCTGGCCAGATAGTCTATTCTCCAAATGAATCAAGTTCTGTTCAGCTATACACCCTCGATGCTAAACCTCTACCTCTACTTGAAAATGTTCCGGTGGTTTGTGAATTCCCTGACGTCTTCCCAGAAGAGTTGCCAGGGATGCCTCCGGACAGAGCAGTTGAGTTCGTGATCGAGCTTGAACGAGGTACTGCTCCAATCTCTAAGCATCCATACAAGATAGCTCCTCCAGAACTGAAATTGTTGAAGGAGCAAATCGATATGTACATGGAAAAAGGTTACATTCAACCTAGTTCTTCCGCTTGGGGTTGCCCAACTCTGTTCGTTGCAAAGAAGGATCAAACAAAAAGACTCTTTGTTGACTATCGTCCTCTAAACGAGAAAACCATCAAAAACAAGTATCCAATTCCTCGTATCGATGATATTTTTGATCAACTTGCTGGAGCCTCAATATTCTCAAAGTTGGACTTGAGGATGGGTTACCATCAAATAAAGATCAGAAAGGAAGATATTCCAAAAACAGCTTTCACCACTCGGTACGGTCTATATGAATACATCGTAATGTCTTTTGGTCTCACCAATGCACCGACGACGTTCTCTAGACTCATGAATTCTGTCTTCCATGAATACCTCGACAAGTTCGTTGTGGTATATCTTGATGACATCCTGGTCTACTCAAAATCCGAGGAAGAGCATGGAGAACATCTTCGTCTCACTCTCATGAAACTTCGCGAGCATCGTCTATATGCCAAATTCTCCAAATGTGAGTTCTGGATTCCATAAGTTGCTTACCTTGGTCATGTCATCTCTGCCAAGGGCATAGCCATTGATCCAGAAAAGGTTAAAGAAATTGTTGATTGGAAACCTCCTAAGACGGTGAAGCAAGTAAGAAGCTTTCTTGGCTTGGCTAGCTATTGCCGTCGTTTCGTCCAAAACTTTTCCAAGATTGCCAAACCTCTCACTGATCTCACAAAGAAGGACAAGAAGTTCGTTTGGTCTCCACAATGTGATGAAAGTTCCAATCTCCTGAAGACTAAACTCACTTCTACACCAGTTCTGGTTGGCCCAGATACTACCAAACCTTTCCAGATATTCTGTGATGCATCTCTCCAAGGTCTAGGTGCAGTTCTTATGCAAGAACGTCAAGTTGTGGCTTATGCTTCACGTCAGTTGAATGCACATGAGCAAAATTATCCCACACATGATCTTGAACTTGCAGCAGTTGTGTTTGCCCTCAAGAAATGGAGGCAATACTTGTTGGGTAATCGCACTGAAATCTTTTCCGATCATAAGAGTCTGAAATACATCTTCACTCAACCTGATCTAAACCTCAGGCAAAGGAGATGGATTGAAAAGATTAAAGACTTTGATCTCACCATTTCTTACACTCCAGGCAAGGCTAATGTTATGGCGATGCTCTCAGTCGCAAGTCGTATTGCAATAATCTCATGATCATGGAAAGCCAACCTCCACTTCATGAAGAATTCCAGAAGCTGAACCTTGGTCTTGTTCCTCAAGGTTATCTTGCTAGCTTGACAGCCAGTCCAACTCTCGAGGACAAGATTCGTTCTGAACAACTTCGTGATGCTGAAATCAAGAAGATGGTAGAGCACATCAAAGAAGGCAAGGAGAAATTTAAGTCCTTCTCAATTGATGACAAGGGAACTGTGTTCTTCGAAGGACGCATTGCAGTTCCTCAAGTTCAAAGTCTCAAAGATGTTATTCTCAAGGAGGCTCATGAAACTCCTCTCTCCATCCACCCTGGAAGTACAAAGATGTGCCAGGATCTTAAGACACTGTATTGGTGGCCTGGCATGAAACGTGAAATTGCTCAATACGTTTCTGAATGCGACGTTTGTCAACGTGTTAAGGCAGTCCATCAGAAAACAGCCGGTCTACTCCAACCTCTGAAAATTCCTGAGTGGAAGTGGGACATGATTGAAATGGACTTCGTCACTGGTTTTCCAAAGTCCAAGAAGGGCAACAATGCAATCTTCATTGTCATTGATCGTCTCACTAAAGTAGCTCACTTCTTTGCTGTCAAAGAAACAATCTCAGCTAGCCAGTTAGCAGAGCTCTACACAACAAAGATCGTTCCTCTACATGGTGTTCCATTGGAAATAAGCTCAGACCGTGGAAGCATATTCACTTCTCATTTCTGGAAAAGCTTTCAGGAAGCATTGGGCACCAAACTTCTGTTCAGCACAGCTTATCACCCTCAGTCTCAAGGGCAAGTCGAAAGAGTCAATCAGATTCTCGAGGATATGCTCAGAGCATGTGGTCTCTCTTTTGGCATGAAATGGGAGGAATGCCTTCCATATGCTGAATTCTCCTACAACAACAGCTTCCAGGCAAGCCTAGGCATGGCACCATTTGAAGCACTCTATGGCCGCAGATGCAGGAGTCCAATCAATTGGTCTGGAGCTGGTGAACGTTCACTCTTAGGCCCTGACATTGTTAAGGAAGCCGAAGAGAAAGTTCGTATCATTCGTGACAATCTCAAGATTGCTCAGTCTCGTCAGAAAAGCTACTATGACAGCAAGCACAGGGATATGATCTATGCACCTGGTGACAAGGCATACCTCCGTGTAACTCCCCTCAGAGGCACTCATCGTTTTGGTGTGAAAGGAAAGCTTGCACCAAGATACATTGGTCCTTTCAACATTCTCTCAAGGCGTGCGGAAAATGCCTATCGTCTTGAACTTCCAGAAAAACTATCCAAGGTGGACGATGTGTTTCACGTATCACAGCTCAAGAGGTGTTTCAAAGATCCAGATCGTGCAGTTGATCATGATTCCATTGAACTGCAAGATGATCTCTCTTATGAGGAGCACCCAGTTCGTATTCTCGATGAGACCGAGCGTAAGACTCGCAACAAGAGCACCAAGTTCTTGAAAGTGCAGTGGTCGCATCATTCCGATAAAGAGGCAACGTGGGAGACCGAAGAGGATCTTCGCAAGAAGTATCCGGACCTTTTCTCTTCTCAGTAAGGAATCTCGGGGCGCGATTCCTTCAAGGGGGGCGTTTTGTAACATCCCAAGTATGAAAAACCACCCCTAGCATGTTGTTTCTTGTTTTATTAAAGTTTTGCATCATGTCATCATATTCATTGCATTGTTTTCCTTTGTTTTGCATCTGTTTTTCATTTGGGTTGCATCTGTTTTTATTTCTTTTCACAATTGAAATTCAAACTTTGTTTCAAATGCTTGTCATACTTGTCATGTTACAATCTTTTTCAAATAAAAGTTCAACTCAAACATCAATGGTTTCCATTTTATCCATAATGTTCAACTATTAAAATGGTGGCTTTTAATCAATCAATTAATTCCAATTTGCATTCAAAAATTCAAATCAAATCATCAAACAGCACCCAATTTGAATTTATGCAAATTACCAAAACATTTCTAATCCTTGTTTTCATTTTAAACTAAAGGTTCAATCCAATTTAAATCTTGCTTCAAATAATTCAATTAATAATAAAATCCATTCAAATTTGATTGAATTACAAACAACAAATTAAATTTGAAAGTTTTGGAAAACAAAGTGGACAATTAGTTGCTATGATGAAAACTAACTCAAGCACATTTTTTTTCCAAATTTTCCTAGCCCTAAAACGCACCTTTTCCTTCCTATTTCTATTGCAGCAAAAAAAAAAGAAAAACAAAACGAATTAATAAAAAGAAAAAAAAACGCAGGAGAGGGGGAGAGTTAGGCCCAGCCCACCAAAATCTTGGCCCGGTACCCTTTCATCCCCAACCTCCGTCCGTACGAGGCATGTCAGCCATGGACAGCATGTGCGTGCTGCCCCACTGCTCCCCCCATCCCCCCCTCCTATAATGTAACATCCCAAGTATGAAAAACATCCCTTAGAATGTTTGCTCTCTGTTATTTTATGTTTTGCATCATGGCATCATGTTCATTGCATTTGTTTTGCTTGTTTTCCATTTGTTTTCCAACTGTTTTCATTTGTTTTCCTTTGTTTTCTATTTGAATTTCAAACCAAAATTCAAACCTTTTGTTTCATCCTTGTGATGTTACAATTTCCAAAATGATATTTCAAATCAAAACAATCATTTGTTTCCATCAAACCATAAGGTTCAAACTATTTAAAATTGGCTTTTAATAATTCAATCAATTCAAATTGCTTCCAAATTCAAATCAAAAACATCAAACAGCACCCAATTCCAAATTGTAAAAATTACCAAAACCTGGCTACCCTTTTTGGTTGCTAATTAAACAATAGGGTTCACCCTATTAAAAATATTGTTTTTAATAATAATCACTTAATCTCCAAAATCATTTAAATTGGAATCAAATTTCAAACAGCACCCACTTGGAAAATTATGAAAATTACCCAAAACATTCTAATCTTTAGTTTCCATCTATTTCAAACTAATGGTTCATGCATTTAAATTCCTGTTTTTAATATTTCAATCAATAATCAAAATCATTCCAAATTTGAGTTAATTACAAACAACAAGTTGTTTTTGAAATATTTGGGAAACAGAAGTTGACATTTGGTTGCTGTTGACCTAGTCAACTAACACAAATTCTTCTAAAATTTTGCTAACCCAAAAACTCACCAAATTCTTCCTATTTCTATTTCTGCAAAAAAAAAAGCCAAAAAGAATAAAAGAGCAAGGGAGAGAGAGAGCAGCAGCAAGCCCAGCCCACCTATTTCCCTCTCAGGCCCGATACCCCTTCCCCATCGTCTTCTTCGTACGGCAGCTAATCCCGAGCTCCACGTATACAGAGAATGGAGGAACGGCTGATGCTCCTCCCCCTCCCCCTATATCTAACCCTAGGGTTCCCCTAGCCCCTGCCTAGCCATCTTCTCCCTCCTAGCCGCCTCCATCCTCCCTCTCTTTTCCACCTCCCCTCCATCTCTCTTCTCCCTGCTCCCTGCACAATCTCTGAACTACCTGAACCTGTACCACTCCACCGAGCCCCATTCCCTCCGGTGATCGTCGGAGCTCCGGGCTTCCTCCGGCCCGGGCGACCGCGGGAATGGAACCCCACGGACGCCCTCTTCCTCCTTCCCCCCTCGGCACGGGCCGGGAGACAGCACCGCGCCGCCGTCGTCCTCCTCAAGCCGGCGACCGCCCCCTGCTCCGCCCCTGCGCCAACCTCCCTGTCCGCCCCGACCTCCTCCTGCCTCGAGCCCTCGGGTGAGCGCCTCCTCTCCTCTCGCCTCCCTCCTCCTCACGCAGCCCTCGCAGCAGCTCCCCACGGCGCCCCGCCGGCGAGCAGCGGCAGCACGTCGCTGTCCGCCGTCGACAGTCTACGACCGTGAGTTTCAGCACGATCAGTTACCGATTCAGAAATAACAGCCCGCACCACCACCTTATCCACCCCGAGGCCCACTTCCTATCACCAAAGTTCAGCTACCCCACTGGTCAACACCCCTTGCGCCTAACCCACAGGTCCTGGGTTCGATCCCCCTAACCCCAGCTTTTTCTTTCTGTTTTTCTTTTTCTGCCAGAATTTCAGCAAGCCAGATCTGAACCATTACTTCAAAAATCCATATCAATTTGAATATCACTCCAATTTGAATGATTCAAAATCCTGTGGTTTCATAATTTTGTGATCCTTCTAGTAATGTCAAGTTTGCAACATGTTTCTGTAACAATTTTTGCACTAAATAATTAATTACTGAAAATGCAATAAAATTTGGAAACTTTGGAATTTCATAACTTTAATTCTACTCATCCAATTTAAGCAAACTTGGGCCCTAAAAATTTGTCTTAACAAACTCTACACATTGGTATTTTATTTGGTCACAATTGAATTAATTTTGAGCATGTTTTCCTCTGTTTACTAAAAATGGCAGAATAAGAATGATTATGGAAAATTGCATAATAAATTCAATAATCACCCAAAAATTATGTTTAATAGCTCAAAATGTTCAGTGAAACATTTGCTACATGTTTTCACCCTTTTCAATGCAATTTGTTACTGTTTTGAATATTTTAAATTGGTGCAATATTTGAAAACTTGTTTAATTCACTTAAACTTGCAAAAATCATAACTTGGGCATAAAAATTCCAAATTCCACAAATGAAATATGTTTTCCAATCAAATTCTAATGTACCTTTCAAATATCAATTTTGTTTGCTGTTTTGAATATTTTAAATTGCTGAAAACAACTGTTTCTTGTTTATTGCATTTAAAATTGCCAAAATAATAACTTGCTCATCTCAAATCCAATTTCAACAAATGAAATATGTTTTCCATGCAAAATTAAACCACCTTTCCAAATATAAATTTTTTTTCATGTTTTGAATAATCAAAATTGGTTAAATAATTTAAACCTTGTTTAAATCATTTAAAACCGTTAAATTCATAACTTGGTCAAACTAATTTCTTTTGGGACATATCAAATATGTTTTCCAACCCTAAAAGTATAAACCTTTCAAATATGAACTTCATCTAATGTTGTGCACAAATAAAAATTCAAATAAGTTCATGTTTGAATTAAATTCATTTAATTCTGGCTTAAACTTGTTTAATTCATAAAAAAATTATTTGAAATCCTTTTTCAACAAGTGAAACATGTAATCCACCTAAAATTTGGTGTTCTTTCTAAATATGAACTTTGTTATCTGTTTTGAACCATTAAAATTGGTGAAAACAACAAATGCTTGTGTGACACCTTTAAGAAACCAAAATTCCTTAACTTAATAACTAAACTTTCAAAATGGGTAAACCTTATTTCCAATTGATTCTATTGTTGTTATTTTTCTGTTTTCCTCATCCATGCATCATGCTAAATCACTTTCACCTGTTGGGTAGCTGTAAAACAATTATTCCAACCTTAATTGATGGGCTTTCCATATGCAATCCAATTGCATATGGGTCCATTTAAACATGTTATCCTGTCAACTAGTTTATTTCTGATGCATCAATTAAATGGTCATGCATCATCCCATGTTTGTGCACTATGCCATGTTATTGATTGTTTACCTCTCTACGTTGTTTGTTTGCTTCTTCTCGGATACACGACGACGTTGAGACCGACGATACTTACGACACCCCTTCTAAGGATCTAGCTCAGTACCAGGCTGCTGAGTTTGCAGGCAAGTATTCACTCACATGAACCATTGTGTTCCTTTCAACATTGGATACCGATACTTTTCGTTGTCTATTCTGCTAGCCCTATGAATAGTTGTTTCTGTTACGAACCTATCACATGTATCCTTTAACCCTGATATTGCCTCACCTCCATACCTATAACCTTTTGCTTGTTGCCCGTGTCTTACTAGCATGCTTAGCGTTGTTTTGCTCGAGTCTGTTACCCATTACTTTCAGTTATTATTTCATTATGTTCTGGGGCTCGATGTTAAACAACAATCTGTTAAATCTGAGGTAATAATAATTTGCTGATAAGGCACCGGCAGGAGGCCCGGCGTGGTTTTGAGGCCTGCTAGTGTCGACCCTAATAGGAAAAGGGTCTTGTCTACTGATCCATGATGAGCGCACTAACCGCATGTGGGAAGCGAGTATGGGCGCCCCCCTCAATTTGATTCGATTCGCATCTCGTCCAAATCGCCACACTTAGTTCGGGCTTTCCATTTGATGCATGCATGTGCAGGTGCGAACCCTTGGCGCCAGGGTGGAACTTTTGTAGTCGGCATTTAGGGCGGCGTGGTCTTCCAGTGCTATGAGGGTCCCCTTTTCTTCGTGGGGCTCGATTAGCCGCGCACGCACAGCACGTGGTGCTTTGGGCTTGATGCGAAGAAGAGTTGAGTTGTGTAGAGTGTGCCCCGCTTGGTGGGAGGCATCCCATATGGCGGGTTATTCTTGCGTGTACGGCCAAATTGGTGCAACCCTGCAGGGATAAATCTTCTCGAGAAGCCGTGTTTTCCGCGGTTATGGATTACTTGGTGAAAGTACTGGCTAACAAGTACTCAGAACAACTTACACCTAACTAATGATAACTTGACTAGTAATAGGCTTATTGACACAACAATCTGAACCATCGCTAATCCAACGGTGTGAGTTATCCTCGGATTGCTTCTTTGGATAAGGGGCGAGATCCAGGATGGGTTTTGTGTGGTGGTTAGTTGTATTTGGTTACGATACGCTATCTTATCCCCCTTTCTGTTACCGGGAGTTGTAGTATGTTCTGTAGTTGGTTAGAGCAGCCAGTTGCAACATCTTTCATATCCCCTCTCTTTCGTTGAACCCAAAGCATATGTGCTTGGTGTTGACGGGTTACACTTTGGTGAATTGTGAGTCTTGCTTGCCAGTACGTTTATGTACTGACCCCTTTGTGGCTGTGGTTTCCGCAGACTACGTTTCCGAGGATCTACATGGTGGCTACTGCGTGGAGTATGACGAGGCTGCTGACGAGTAGATAGCGGACCCGGGCAGGATCCGAGACTTCGTGGATGGGCTCCGTCTTTTCGTTTCCGGCCTCTTAGGCCTATTTGGATCTTGTCTGTACTCAGACATGTGGAATGCTTCCGCTGTGATGTAATGATGTTATGTTGGGACATGTGTCATCTGGATGATTGTATTTGCTATCTCTGCTCTAGTGAGAGCTATTTGCAATTTATTTCAATCTTTTGTGTCGTAGAGATCTGTTGTGATATCACTTGTTTAAATGCCGTTGACGTACCATGTGTGTATGTTTTGAAGTACGTCAATGGAAGTATCTGGATTTCTATGGGATGGTTTGCACAGACGATGAATAGTAAGATAATGGTTGTCACACGTTTACGTGTTGGACTGCTCATATTGAGATGCAGGTGCCGGTATGCTTCGTAAGCCATTTATCTACTTTTTAACGGACTGTGAGTATCCCCTAGAAGTCCGGGTGCGACAAATGGTATCAGAGACTGTCTGCCTGTAGGATCCCTTTTTACTGGTCGCAGTTGAGTCTAGAAACTATTTTGTAGCTATATAGGAAAAATGAAACGTGAGAGTAGGAATTCTGTTCTTTTTCTTCTGTCCCCACCCACCCTCCCTGTTCTGGTAAGGAAGTGCAACGTTGTTTTTCCCCTCTCATCTAAACTTTCAAGTTAGGATTTCACGAATCCTGGTTTCTCTAGGATAGTTATATCTACTAGACTATAGGAATGGAGGTGGTTGTGACATGATTTATCATGTTGCCTACTCACGATTGAGAACGGAGGCGTGTAAGCCCCGGAAGCAAATCCTCTATTCCTTAAGCAGTAGATATTGATCCTTTAGAAGCCCGGATGGGTTTTCCGTAGTACCTCAGGAGTGTTTTGATCTCGTTCTCCCGTTGTTACTTCGATATCCTGTTCCTCTCAACATCCTTTTCGTCCGTTGAAATCTTGTTGTTGTTTTCCACTTCAATTCTGCTACCGGCGTCTAATCAATAACCCTGTTGCACCCTTCTGACAGATAGTCTATTCTCCAAATGAATCAAATTCTATCCAGCTATACACCCTCAATACAAAACCTCTCCCTTTACTTGAAAATGTTCCGGTGGTTTCCAAATTCCCTGACATCTTTCCAGAAGAGTTGCCAGGAATGCCTATCGTTTTGAACTTCCAGAAAAACTATCCAAGGTGCACGATGTGTTTCACGTGTCACAGCTCAAGAGGATCTTCCCATGAAGTATCCGGACCTTTTCTTTTCTCAGTAGGAATCTCGGGGCGCGATTCCTTCAAGGGGGGCGTTTTGTAACATCCCAAGTATGAAAAACATCCCTTAGAATGTTTGCTCTCTGTTATTTTATGTTTTGCATCATGGCATCATGTTCATTGCATTTGTTTTGCTTGTTTTCCATTTGTTTTCCAACTGTTTTCATTTGTTTTCCTTTGTTTTCTATTTGAATTTCAAACCAAAATTCAAACCTTTTGTTTCATCCTTGTGATGTTACAATTTCCAAAATGATATTTCAAATCAAAACAATCATTTGTTTCCATCAAACCATAAGGTTCAAACTATTTAAAATTGGCTTTTAATAATTCAATCAATTCAAATTGCTTCCAAATTCAAATAAAAAACATCAAACAACACCAATTCCAAATTGTAATAATTACCAAAACCTGGCTACCCTTTTGGTTGCTAATTAAACAATAGGGTTCACCCTATTAAAAATATTGTTTTTAATAATAATCATTTAATCTCCAAAATCATTTAAATTGGAATCAAATTTCAAACAGCACCCACTTGGAAAATTATGAAAATTACCCAAAACATTCTAATCTTTAGTTTCCATCTATTTCAAACTAAAGGTTCATGCATTTAAATTCCTGTTTTTAATATTTCAATCAATAATCAAAATCATTCCAAATTTGAGTTAATTACAAACAGCAAGTTGTTTTTGAAATATTTGGGAAACAAAAGTTGACATTTGGTTGCTGTTGACCTAGTCAACTAACACAATTTTTTCTAAAATTTTGCTAACCCAAAAACTCACCAAATTCTTCCTATTTCTATTTCTGCAAAAAAAATAATAAAAGCCAAAAAGAATAAAAGAGCTAGGGAGAGAGAGAGCAGCAGCAAGCCCAGCCCACCTATTTCCCTCTCAGGCCCGATACCCCTTCCCCATCGTCTTCTTCGTACGACAGCTAATCCCGAGCTCCACGTATACAGAGAATGGAGGAACGGCTGATGCTCCTCCCCCTCCCCCTATATCTAACCCTAGGGTTCCCCTAGCCCCTGCCTAGCCATCTTCTCCCTCCTAGCCGCCTCCATCCTCCCTCTCTTTTCCACCTCCCCTCCATCTCTCTTCTCCCTGCTCCCTGCACAATCTCTGAACTACCTGAACCTGTACCACTCCACCGAGCCCCATTCCCTCCGGTGATCGTCGGAGCTCCGGGCTCCCTCCGGCCCGGGCGACCGCGGGAATGGAACCCCACGGCCGCCCTCTTCCTCCTTCCCCCCTCGGCACGGGCCGGGAGACAGCACCGCGCCGCCGTCGTCCTCCTCAAGCCGGCGACCGCCCCCTGCTCCGCCCCTGCGCCAACCTCCCTGTCCGCCCCGACCTCCTCCTGCCTCGAGCCCTCGGGTGAGCGCCTCCTCTCCTCTCGCCTCCCTCCTCCTCACGCAGCCCTCGCAGCAGCTCCCCACGGCGCCCCGCCGGCGAGCAGCGGCAGCACGTCGCTGTCCGCCGTCGACAGTCTACGACCGTGAGTTTCAGCACGATCAGTTACCGATTCAGAAATAACAGCCCGCACCACCACCTTATCCACCCCGAGGCCCACTTCCTATCACCAAAGTTCAGCTACCCCACTGGTCAACACCCCTTGCGCCTAACCCACAGGTCCTGGGTTCGATCCCCCTAACCCCAGCTTTTTCTTTCTGTTTTTCTTTTTCTGCCAGAATTTCAGCAAGCCAGATCTGAACCATTACTTCAAAAATCCATATCAATTTGAATATCACTCCAATTTGAATGATTCAAAATCCTGTGGTTTCATAATTTTGTGCTCCTTCTAGTAATGTCAAGTTTGCAACATGTTTCTGTAACAATTTTTGCACTAAATAATTAATTACTGAAAATGCAATAAAATTTGGAAACTTTGGAATTTCATAACTTTAATTCTACTCATCCAATTTAAGCAAACTTGGGCCCTAAAAATTTGTCTTAACAAACTCTACACATTGGTATTTTATTTGGTCACAATTGAATTAATTTTGAGCATGTTTTCCTCTGTTTACTAAAAATGGCAGAATAAGAATGATTATGGAAAATTGCATAATAAATTCAATAATCACCCAAAAATTATGTTTAATAGCTCAAAATGTTCAGTGAAACATTTGCTACATGTTTTCACCCTTTTCAATGCAATTTGTTACTGTTTTGAATATTTTAAATTGGTGCAATATTTGAAAACTTGTTTAATTCACTTAAACTTGCAAAAATCATAACTTGGGCATAAAAATTCCAAATTCCACAAATGAAATATGTTTTCCAATCAACTTCTCATGTACCTTTCAAATATCAATTTTGTTTGCTGTTTTGAATATTTTAAATTGCTGAAAACAACTGTTTCTTGTTTATTGCATTTAAAATTGCCAAAATAATAACTTGCTCATCTCAAATCCAATTTCAACAAATGAAATATGTTTTCCATGCAAAATTAAACCACCTTTCCAAATATAAATTTTGTTTCATGTTTTGAATAATCAAAATTGGTTAAATAATTTAAACCTTGTTTAAATCATTTAAAACTGTTAAATTCATAACTTGGTCAAACTAATTTCTTTTGGGACATATCAAATATGTTTTCCAACCCTAAAAGTATAAACCTTTCAAATATGAACTTCATCTAATGTTGTGCACAAATAAAAATTCAAATAAGTTCATGTTTGAATTAAATTCATTTAATTCTAGCTTAAACTTGTTTAATTCATAAATAATTTATTTGAAATCCTTTTTCAACAAGTGAAACATGTAATCCACCTAAAATTTGGTGTTCTTTCTAAATATGAACTTTGTTATCTGTTTTGAACCATTAAAATTGGTGAAAACAACAAATGCTTGTGTGACACCTTTAAGAAACCAAAATTCCTTAACTTAATAACTAAACTTTCAAAATGGGTAAACCTTATTTCCAATTGATTCTATTGTTGTTATTTTTCTGTTTTCCTCATCCATGCATCATGCTAAATCACTTTCACCTGTTGGGTAGCTGTAAAACAATTATTCCAACCTTAATTGATGGGCTTTCCATATGCAATCCAATTGCATATGGGTCCATTTAAACATGTTATCCTGTCAACTAGTTTATTTCTGATGCATCAATTAAATGGTCATGCATCATCCCATGTTTGTGCACTATGCCATGTTCTTGATTGTTTACCTCTCTGCGTTGTTTGTTTGCTTCTTCTCGGATACACGACGACGTTGAGACCGACGATACTTACGACACCCCTTCTAAGGATCTAGCTCAGTACCAGGCTGCTGAGTTTGCAGGCAAGTATTCACTCACATGAACCATTGTGTTCCTTTCAACATTGGATACCGATACTTTCCGTTGTCTATTCTGCTAGCCCTATGAATAGTTGTTTCTGTTACGAACCTATCACATGTATCATTTAACCCTGATATTGCCTCACCTCCATACCTATAACCTTTTGCTTGTTGCCCGTGTCTTACTAGCATGCTTAGGGTTGTTTTGCTCGAGTCTGTTACCTGTTACTTTCTGTTATTATTTCATTATGTTCTGGGGCTCGATGTTAAACAACAATCTGTTAAATCTGAGGTAATAATAATTTGCTGATAAGGCACCGGCAGGAGGCCCGGCGTGGTTTTGAGGCCTGCTAGTGTCGACCCTAATAGGAAAAGGGTCTTGTCTACTGATCCATGATGAGCGCACTAACCGCATGTGGGAAGCGATTATGGGCGCCCCCCTCAATTTGATTCGATTCGCATCTCGTCCAAATCGCCACACTTAGTTCGGGCTTTCCATTTGATGCATGCATGTGCAGGTGCGAACCCTTGGCGCCAGGGTGGAACTTTTGTAGTCGGCATTTAGGGCGGCGTGGTCTTCCAGTGCTATGAGGGTCCCCTTTTCTTCGTGGGGCTTGATTAGCCGCGCACGCACAACACGTGGTGCTTTGGGCTTGATGCGAAGAAGAGTTGAGTTGTGTAGAGTGCCCCGCTTGGTGGGAGGCATCCCATCTGGCGGGTTATTCTTGCGTGTACGGCCAAATTGGTGCAACCCTGCAGGGATAAATCTTCTCGAGAAGCCGTGTTTTCCGCGGTTATGGATTACTTGGTGAAAGTACTGGCTAACAAGTACTCAGAACAACTTACACCTAACTAATGATAACTTGACTAGTAATAGGCTTATTGACACAACAATCTGAACCATCGCTAATCCAACGGTGTGAGTTATCCTCGGATTGCTTCTTTGGATAAGGGGCGAGATCCAGGATGGGTTTTGTGTGGTGGTTAGTTGTAGTTGGTTACGATACGCTATCTTATCCCCTTTTCTGTTACCGGGAGTTGTAGTATGTTCTGTAGTTGGTTAGAGCAGCCAGTTGCAGCATCTTTCATATCCCCTCTCTTCCGTTGAACCCAAAGCATCTGTGCTTGGTGTTGACGGGTTACACTTTGGTGAATTGTGAGTCTTGCTTGCCAGTACGTTTATGTACTGACCCCTTTGGGGCTGTGGTTTCCGCAGACTACGTTTCCGAGGATCTACATGGTGGCTACTGCGTGGAGTATGACGAGGCTGCTGACGAGTAGATAGCGGACCCGGGCAGGATCCGAGACTTCGTGGATGGGCTCCGTCTTTTCGTTTCCGGCCTCTTAGGCCTATTTGGATCTTGTCTGTACTCAGACATGTTGAATGCTTCCGCTGTGATGTAATGATGTTATGTTGGGACATGTGTCCTCTGGATGATTGTATTTGCTATCTCTGCTCTAGTGAGAGCTATTTGCAATTTATTTCAATCTTTTGTGTCGTAGAGATCTGTTGTGATATCACTTGTTTCAATGCCCTTGACGTACCATGTGTGTATGTTTTGAAGTACGTCAATGGAAGTATCTGGATTTCTATGGGATGGTTTGCGCAGACGATGAATAGTAAGATAATGGTTGTCACACGTTTACGTGTTGGCCTGCTCATATTGAGATGCGGGTGCCGGTATGCCCCGTAAGCCATTTATCTACTATTTAACGGACTGTGAGTATCCCCTAGAAGTCCGGGTGCGACATATATCTACCTCCTAGCCCCCTAGAAAACCCTAACCCTAGCCGCATCCGCTCCTCCCTCCTATCTCCCCACCACCGCCGCCATCGAGGGGAGCTCGCCGCCCCTTTTCTACTGTCACCGGACGCCGGCCGCCGGAGCAAGGCGCCGTCGCCTCCGCCTCCCTCCGACCGCGCAGAGAGCACCTCTGCGAAGAGGGTAAACCCCCCTCTCCATTCCCCTCCTTGCCCCCCTCGATTCCTTGCGGACACCTCGAATTTCCTGGCCGGTTTGTGCCATGGTTGCTCTGTTACGTTACAGAGAAGAGCAGATCAGCTGCAGGTGTTCGTCCGCTTGCAGTTAGCTAATGCCGATTTACTATACTCAAAAACCAATCGATCCCTAGGTATTCAAAACCGGCGCAACAGACCAACTGGCAGCAGCCGCGCGCAGCGAGCCAGCAGGTCGCGGGATCAAATCCCCGCACCCCCACCTTTCTGCTTATTTTTCTGATTTATTTCAGTGCTTGGTTCTGAACCTTAACCCCTTGGGTTGTTCCCTGTAACCAAAAGCTAGCAGCGACCCAACTGGTTGCCCCTTGTGTTGCGCAGGCAGGAGAGCAGGGTTCGAATCCCCCCCCTCTGCATCAAAAAACCATCTTTTTCTTTTTATTTTTCCTAGATCCAGATCTCTCCTAATTTGCTCATAGGTCCCTGTATCTTTTATCTAGGTCCCTGTTATAATTCTTTCCAAGTCCCTGTATCTTTTTTTGGTCCATAGTTATTTTCTATCACCCATAAATTGCTTAAACTTGGTAAATCAATAACTTTTGTTTGGAAACTCCAATTGCAAAACTTTAAACATGTAAATCAATCCATTTTAAATTCTCTACCTAAATATAATTTTTTTTTACTGTTTTGAATATTTGAAATTGGTGAAATATTTAAATTTTGTTTAATTCACTTAATTTTTGCAAAATTCATAACTTGAGCATAAAAATTCCAAACTCAACAAATAAAATATGTTTTCCATCCCATTTTTCATGTACTTTGCAAATATAAACTTTGTTTCATGTTTTGAAAAATTATAATTGGTTAAATAATTTAAACCTTGTTTAAATCATTTAAATTTGCTAAATTCATAACTTGCTCAACTTAAATTATTTTTGAACATATAAAATATGTTTTCAAACTAGAAAAGTATAAACTTTTCAAATATGAAATTGGTTTAATGTTTTGAACAAATAAAAAATTCAAATAAATTCATACTTGAATTTAATTCATTAAAATCTTGTTTAACTTGTTTAATTCATAAATAATTCATCCTAATTCCTTTTTCAATAATTGAAACATGTATTCCACCTAAAATTTTGTGTACTTTCCAAATATGAATTTTATTATTTGTTTTAAACAATTAAAATTGATGAAAACAACAAATGCTTGTGTAAGACCTTTAAGGAACCAAAATTCCCTAACTTAATAAATAAAATTTCAAACTTGGTAAACCTTATTTCAAAAGTGTTTTATTGTTGTTATTTTTCTGTTTTCCTCATCCATGCATCATACTAATCCACTTTCACCTATTGGTTAGTTGTAAAACAATTGTTTCAACCATAAGTCATGGGCTTTTCATATGCAACTCAAATTGCATGTGGGTCCATTTAATCATGTTGTTACCATGTCAAATAGTTTACTTTTGTGCATCAATTAAATGGTCATGCATCATCCCATGATTGTGCATTATGCCATGTTATTGATTGTTTGTCTCTTTGCGTTGTTTGTTTGCTTCTTCTCGGATAGACGACGACGTTGAGAAAGACGATACTTACGACACCTCTTCTGAGGATCTAGCTCAGTACCAGGCTGCTGAGTTTGCAGGCAAGTTATCACTCACATGAACCATTGTGTTCCTTTCAACATTGGTTACCGATACTTTCCGTTGTCTATTTCTGCTAGCCATATGTATCGTTGCTCTGTTACGAACCTATCACATGATACCCTGAACCCTGATATTGCCTCACCTCCAGTCCTATAACCCCGTTGCTTGGGCCCGTGTCTTACTAGCATGCTTAGGGTTGTTTTGCTCGAGTCTGTTATCAGTTACTTTCTGTTATCATATTTGATTATTCTGGGGCTCAATGTTAAACAACAACCTGTTAATTTGAGGTAATAATAAATTGCTGATAAGGCACCGGCAGGAGGCCCGGCGTGGTTTTGAGGTCTGCTAGTGTCGACCCTAATTAGGAAAAGGGTCTTGTCTACTGATCCATGATGAGCGCACTATCCGCATGTGGGAAGCGTGTATGGGCGCCCCCCTCAGTTTGATTCGATTCGCATCTCGTCCAAATCACCACACCTAGTTCGGGCTTTCCATTTGATGCACGCATATGCAGGTACGAACCCGAGGCCAGGGTGGAACTTTTGTAGTCGGCATTTAGGGCGGCGTGGTCTTCCAGTGCTATGAGGGTCCCCTTTTCTTCGTGGGGCTCGATTAGCCGCGCACGCACAGCACGTGGTGCTTTGGGCTTGATGCGAAGAAGAGTTGAGGTGTGTTGAGTGCCCCGCTTGGTGGGAAAGGCCTTCCCATCTGGCGGGTTATTCTTACGTGTACGGCCAAATTGGTGCACCCCTGCAGGGATAAATCTTCTCGAGAAGCCGTGTTTGCCGCGGTTATGGTTGACTTGGTGAAAGTACTGGCTAACAAGTACTCAGAACAACTTACACCTAACTAATGATAACTTGACTAGTAATAGGCTTATTGACACAACAATTTGATCCATCATTAATCCAACTGTGTGAGTTATCCTCGGATTGCTTCTTTGGATAAGGGGCGAGATCCAGGATGGGTTTGTGTGGTGGTTAGTTGTGGTTGGTTACGATACGCTATCTTGTACCCTTTCTGATAGCCGGAAGTTGTAGCATGTTCTGTAGTCGGTTAGTGCAGCCAGTTGCAGCATCTTTTATATTCCTTTCTTCCGTTGAACCCAAGGCATCTGTGCTTGGTGTTGACGGGTTACACTTTGGTGAACTGTGAGTCTTGCTTGCCAGTACGTTTATGTACTGACCCCTTTGGGGCTGTGGTTTCCGCAGACTACGCTTACGAGGATCCCCGTGACGGCTACTACGTGGAGTTTGACGAGGCTGCTGACGAGTAGGTAGCGGACCCGGGCAGGATCCGAGACTACGTGGATGGGCTCCGTTTTCTTTTCATTCCCGGCTTCTTAAGCCTATTTGGATTTGTCTGTACTCAGACCCTTTGAATGCTTCCGCTGAGATGTAAAGATGTTATGTTGGGACATGTGTCCTCTGGATGATTGTATTTGCTAACTCTGCTCTAGTGAGAGCTATTTGCAACTTATTTCCATCTTTTGTGTCTTAGAGATATGTTGTGTTATCATTCTGTTAAACGCCGTTGACGTACCATGTGTGTATGGTATGAAGTACGTCAATGGTAGTATCCTGATTTCTATGGGATGGTTTACGTAGACGATGAACAGATAGGGATTGGTTGTCACACATACGTGTGTTGGCCTACTCGTAAGAGATGCGGGTGCCGGTAAGCCCCGTAATCCAATCCACTACTGTTCAACGGAACTGCGAGTATCCTCTAGAAGTCCGGGTGCGACACAATCCGTCCCCGAGCTCTCCTATCCGTCCCCGCGCACTCCCGCGACGCATGCCCGTGGTGAGCACCCTTCTCCCGGCCTAGGCCCCCTCCCCTCGTGCTCTGGACGCGCTGCCGTCGTGCAGCCGTCGTGTGTCTCCGGCAAGATCGATCTGTCCGTCCTCGTCAAGTTCTGTAACTGAATTGTGCAGTTTCAGATTTGTTCCGCGCAGCAACACCTCTTACAGGCCGAGCTCCCCCTTCCATCACCAACCGTTAAGTAGCCCAGTGGCTAGGATCCCTTGCGCGCGCGCTGGACATCCTGGGTTCGATCCCCCCCTTCTGCAGCAAAAGCCACACCTTTTCCTGCCTTTTTCCTTTTTTTTGCCCGAATTCCAGAAACACACATCTGTTTCATTATTTGTAAAATCAACAACAAATTTAATATTGCTCCAAATTCAACAATTCAAGTTTCTGTGGATTCATAATTTTGTGCTCTTTCTGTTAATGTCAAAGTTGCAACATGTTTCTGTAATAATTTTTTGCATTAAATAATTAATTACAGAAAATGCAATTAAAAGTTGAAACTTTGGAATTTCATAACTTGAGTTTGGTTCATCCAATTTGAGCAAACTTGGGCTCTAAAAATTTGTCTTAACAAACTCTACACGTTGGTATTTTATTTGGTCACAATTGAATTAATTTTGAACATGTTTCCCTCTGTTTACAAAAAGGGGCAGAATAAAAATGACTATGAAAAATTGCATATTAATTTCAATAATATCCCAAAAATTATGTTTAATAGCTCAAAATGTTCAGTGAAACATTGGCTACATGTTTTCAACCTTTTCAATACAATTTGTTTACTGTTTTTCCTAATTAAAAGTGGTGCAATAATTCAATGATTTAATTAAACCTTTTAAATTGCAAAATTCATAACTTGGGCAATTCAAATCCAATTCCAACATGTAAAATATGTTTTCCATGCAAAATTGAAAAAGCTTTCCAAATATCAACTTTGTTTTCTGTTTTGAATAATTTAAATTGCTTAAAACAACTGTTTCTTAATTAATGCATTTAAAATTGTCAAATTAATAACTTGCTCATCTAAAATCCAAATTCAACAAATGAAATATGCATTCCATCTAAAATTGTGTGTTATTTCCAAATATAAATTTTGTTATCTGTTTTGAACAATTAAAATGGGTGAAAACAACAAATGCTTGTGTAACTCACTTAAGAAGCCAAATTTCATAACTTAATAAATAAATTTCCAAACTTGGTAAACAACATATCAAATTGAAGCTATTGTTGTTTTCTTATTGTTTTCCTCATCCATGCATAATTCTAATCAACTTTCACATGATGGTTAGTTGTAGATCATTTAATTCCACCTTAATTCATGGGTTTTCCATATGCAATCCAAATTGCATATGGGCCCCTTTAATATGTTTACCATGTCAACTAGTTTATCTTTGATGCATCCTTAAACTTGTCATGCATCCATATCTTGATCATGCTGGATCTTTTGCCGTAGAAGTAATTGTTGCATCCGGTGTTTGTCCTAGTTCGTTGCTTCTTCGCGGATAGGACGTTGAGATGATGTGAGCAACGACAAGTTCGGATGTACCTCTACTTGCTGGATTCCAGGCAAGTATACTCACTTGCTGCCTATGGCTGCCTTTCATCACTTGTTACCGATTCTTTCCGTTGCCTTTATTCTAGCCTTATGATTCGATGCTTGTGTCTCGATCCTATTATATTTTTACCTTGCAGCCATGATATAGCCTTCCTTCCACTTCCTATTAACTGTTGTTTGTTTACCATGTTGGCCTTGTGACGTAGTTGCATGCTTAGTGTTGTTTGCGCTCAAGCCTCGTTGTCTGTCTTATCACCTGTTTAGCTGATAGTTGGGTTTCAACTTAATCAACAACATGTTAATGTTTTGGGTAATAATAATTTGATGATAAGGCACCGGCAGGAGGCCCGGCGTGGTTTTGAGGCCTGCTAGTGTCGACCCTAATTAGGAAAAGGGTCTTGTCCATTGATCCATGATGAGCGCACTAACCGCATGTGGGAAGCGAGTATGGGCGCCCCCCGCAATTCTGATTCGATTCGCATCTCGTCCAAATCGCCACACTTAGTTCGGGCTTTCCATTTGATGCATGCATATGCAGGTGCGAACCCGAGGCCAGGGTGGAACTTTTGTAGTCGGCATTTAGGGCGGCGTGGTCTTAGAGTGCTATGAGGGTCCCCCTTTTCTTCGTGGGGGCTCGATTAGCCGCGCACGCACAGCATGTGGTTCTTTGGGCTTGATGCGAAGAAGAGTTGGGTTGTGTTGAGTGGCCTGCTTGGTGGGTTTTCTCCCCGCCTGGCGGGTTATTCTTACGTGTACGGTCAAATTGGTGCATCCCTGCAGGGTTAAATCTTCTCGAGAAGCCGTGTTGTCCGCGGTTATGGATGACTTGGTGAAAGTGCTGGCTAACAAGTACTCAGACAACTTACACTTAACGATAATAACTTGATTAGTAATATAGATTACCTCCACCATGAAACTGATTGCCACCTTAATCAGCCGTGTGAGTTTCCTTGGGTTGCTTCCTTAGTAGGGGGTAACATTGGATGGGTATTGTTTGGTGAGTAGTTGTAGTTGGTTCTGATACGCTATCATATCCCTTTCTTTTAGACGGATGTTGTAGCGAGTCTCTGTAGTTAGTTAGTGCAGCCCGCTGCCGCTTCTTTGCAATAATCCCTTCCCTTCCGTTGTACCCAAAGTATTTGTATCTTGTGATGATTGGTTACGCTGGTATCTTGTGAGTATGGCTTATCCACTTGCCAGTACTTAACCGTACTGACCCACGAATCCTTTTCGTGGCTGCATATTCCACATTGCAGTCAACAGGTTTGAAGTCTGACGACGTTAGCTTGGGAATCCCTCCGGCTTGGCCTGGGCAGGGATTGGACGCCATCGGTTATCTTCAGGACTCTTAGTCCAATTTGTATCTTGTCCGTAGTCGGACACTTTGTTGTTTCTTCCGCTGTTATTTGGATCTTTGTATTGTACCAGTTGTATCCTTGGCTCGTTTGAGTCTTCTTGTATATATCTTTTCTATTGTTGTTGTGGATTATTCGTGAACTGTTGTAATGTTATCACAAGTGGCAACCTGGAATTGGTTATTATGTGGATTTTGGCGGGAATGCCAAAATCTACATAGTGCCCGATCTCGGGGCGTCACAGAAATTTCCTCTAAAACGTGTGAAGGAAACAATTAAATCTAACATCCGTGTGTTGATCTTCTTCAAGGTTTCAGACGACATGAAGAGACTTTATCTCTCATGTGTGTGCAACCTTCTTGAAATAGTAATTTTTTCGGATATATAAATAAAACAACCATGACCATAAACGGAGTTCAAACACAAAAGAAAAAAGGGCAAGAATAGTGACATGCCCAACAAAAAAAAATAACTCAAGAGAATGAGCATGTCAACGACGAAGTGATGAAGCGGGATGACAACCTGCCACCATAGCACCCTCCGAACTTGTCCCACCACCACGCTTCATACCCCACAGATATCAAGACGACACCTTTAAGTAGAGATGTGGTGCATGCATGGTGCTATTGTTTGGACCAGCAAGTTATCCTAGGATTTCTCGGCACTCAAGGGACGGTGTAGAGGGGCTTCTCTAGTGATTTCTGGTGATCTCCTCGTCACCTCGCTCCATGCCTCGCTCCATGCCTGCAACGATAGTTCGCTTTACTTACGTGTCGCGAAGAATAAGAACGTCGTTGTTAAAATCGCAAAGGTTTAGAATCCTATCATCTTCGGTTTCTGCGACGTCTTAATAGCTAACTGGTGCCCCCCTTTAGTCCTTGTTTGTATATCAACCCGGGACTATTGGGTTGGCCCTATATGTATGGCAGCCCCTCCCCCTCTCTCTTGTTTTTTTTTTCTGGTGTGAGGTGGTACAGGTTTGTGCTAGTTTTTTTTTCTTTATATGCACTAGAGGTGTTCGGTGAAATGCCTGTTAGAGCGATGCCACTTGAGTTCACACAATATAAACATGATATGAGGTGCCCGAGCCACACTTAAGCTTCCTCCTCTTTGTTTCCAAGTGTCCTAAAAAATCTGCAACTATTTTCTCGTTTAGACCGCGCGGTACTAATTTTAGCATCGTGTTTACTCTTGATATATTGTTCTATGATGCAGATGAGCCATCCATGAATGTACGGTGCCGACGCTCTGCCGCTTACAGAGAGGGCGTGCGTTCTTTTTGCTTTGCGGCCGAGGCGAACAAGCGGCGGGATGGCTTTATGATTTGTCTATGTTGACCGTCGAAATGAGAAGGATCACACTTCCACAAGAGTCATTCAGAGCCACCTGCTTTCGTTCGGTTTCATGTTCGGCTATAATGTTTGGACCCAGCACAGAGAAAGAGGGGTTATGATGGAAGACGACGATGAAGAAGAGAACGATGACGATAACTACCGATCTATGTTCCCTGAATACACCGATACCACAAAGGAAGATAATGAAGAAGAAGGGGGTGTAGAACGGACACCATATGATCCCGCGGATGATCTTGGTCGGGTCAATTCTGATGCAAGGCGAGGATGCGACACATAAAAGGAGAGGTTGTAGTTTGAGCAGATGTTACAGGACCACAACAAATTGTTGTATCCAACTTGTGAAGATGGCCACAAGAGCTAGGTAGCATACTAGAATTGCTGAAGTGGAAGGTGGAGACGGGTGTGACTGACTCGGCATTCGAAAAGTTGCTGGTACTAATGAAGAAGATGCTTCCAAGAAAGAAAGAATTGCTCGCCAGCACGTACGAAGCAAAGAAGCTTGTCTACCCTTTAGGATTAGACGTGAAGAAGCTACATGCATGCCCTAATGATTGTATCCTCTACTGCGGTGAGAAGTACGAGAATATGGATAAATGCCCACTATGCACTGCATTTCGGTATAAAATCAGAAAAGATGACTGTGGTGATATTGAGGGAGAGTCATCCAGGAAGAGGGTTCCTGCCAAGGTGATGTGGTATGCTCCTATAATACCACAGTTGAAACGTCTGTTCAGAAACAAAGAGCATGCCAAGTTGTTGCGATGGCACATGGAAGACCGTAAGAAAGACGACAAGTTGAGGCACCCCGCCGATGGTCGGCAGTGGAGAAAAATCAAGAGAGAGTTCAAGAACTTTGCAGGTGACGCAAGGAATTTATGGTTTGGTCTAAGTACAAATGACATGAATCTGTTTGGGGAGCAGAGCTGCAGTCACAACACCTAGCCCGTGACTCTATGTATCTACAACCTTCCTCCTTGGTTGTGCATGAAGCGGAAGTTCATTATGATGCCAGTGCTCATCCAAGGTGTGAAGCAACCCAGAAACGACAATGATGTGTACCTAAAGCCAGTAGTCGATGAACTTTTGCAGTTGTGGGCCAAAACAGGTGTAAGTGTGTAGGATGAGCACAAACATGAGCCATTTGACCTACGAGCATTGCTTTTTGTAACCATCAATGACCTCCCTGCTCTTAGTAACATTTCAGGACAAACAAACAAGGGATACAATGCATGCATGCACTGTTTGGGTCGGACAGAAAGTATATATCTGGATAAATGTACGAAGAATGTGTACCCATACAACCGTCGTTTTCTTCCGCCTAGGCATTTCTTAAGGAAAAAAGACAAGCATTTCGATGGCAAGACAGAAACCCGGGCAAAGTCTGCCTCCCGTACTGGTGCTGAAGTATTTGGTATGGTCAAGGATTTAAATGTAATCTTTGCAAAGGGTCCTAGCAGCCAACCTATTCTGAACGGTGCTGATAAGCGCGCACCCGTGTGGAAGAAATAATCTATATTTTGGGATCTACCCTATTGGGAAGTCCATGAGGTCCACTCTGCAATCGACGTGATGCACCTGACGAAGAATCTTTGCGTGAATATTCTAGGCTTCCTGGGCTTGTATGGGAAGTCAAAAGATATACCGGATGCACGGGGGACCAGGAACATCATAAAGGACAAGACGACATGCATCCAGGGCAGTTTCGAGGGCCTGCCAGCTACACTCTTACCAAGAAAGAGAAGGAAAACTTTTTTGAAGTCCTTTTTAGTATCAAGGTCCCATTTGGCTTCTCGTCGAATATAAAGGGAATATTAAATATGAAAGAGAAAAATTCCAAAACCTAAAGTCTCATGACTGCCACTTCCTTATGACGCAATTGCTTCCGATTGCATTGAGGGGAATTCTGCCGAAAAATGTTCGACTCACCATTGTGAAGATATGTGCATTCCTCAATGCAATTTCTCAGAAGGTAATCGACCGAGAAAGTCTATCAAGGTTATAGATTGATGTTTTCCAATGTATGGTCTCCTTCGAGTTGTTGTTCCTGCCATCCTTCTTCAATATTATGACACACCTCCTAGTTCACCTAGTCGAAAAGATTAGAATTCTCGGTCCCGTGTTTCTACACAATATGTTCCCCTTCAAGAGGTTCATGGGAGTCTTAAAGAAATATGTTCATAACCGTGCTAGGCCATAAGGAAGAATCTCCAAGGGCTATAGAACAAAAGAGGTCATTGAGTTTTGTGTTGACTTTCTTCCTCACCTTAAGCCGACTGGTGTTCCTGAATCTCAGTATGAGGGGAGGCTGACTGGAAAAGGCACACTAGGAAGAAAAGCAACAGTATGTAGGGACGGACATTCTTTCACTCAAGCATACTACACAGTTCTACACAATTCCACCGGGGTGGATCCGTATATCGAGAAACACAAGAATATTCTACGCTCCGAAAACCCGGGGAAGGCTGGCTCCTGGATTAAAGGGAAACATGAGGCGACTTTCGTCAGTTCGTTGTAGACACATCTCATGAATAACATCACTGTTGCAGATTAGCTGTACTTGTTGGCCAAGTCACCATCTTCTACTATATGTACTTTCCAAGTGTACGAGATAAATGAGAATACATTTTACACGATCGCCCAAGATAAAAAGGGCACCAACCAAAACAACGCTGTTCGCTTTGATGCAACAGACGGCAATGGGAAGAAGGACACATATTATGGGTACATAGAGGAGATATGGGAGCTTGACTATGGACCTACTTTTAAGTTCCCTTTGTTTCGGTGCAAATGGATCAAGCTGATCGGAGGCGGGGTAGATGTAGACTAAAAGTACGACATGACAACCGTGGATCTGAACAATCTTGCGTACATGGAAGAACCATTCGTCCTAGCCAACGATGTGGATCAGGTTTTCTATGTGAAGGACATATCTACCAAACCGAGAAAAATAAATCAGCAAAAGAATACATCATCTGATGAGTCAAAGCGTTACTTAGTTTTTTCAGGAAAAAAACATCGGAGCGTAGATGACAAGACATACATGTCAGTAGATTATAATAAGTTTCATGAAATTCCGCCCTTCACAGTGAAAACTGACCCCAAGCATCATGTTAAATGATGAAGACTCTCCATGGCTACAGCGCAGAAGAAAACGGAAACAATAGATAGGGATGTTGGTGATGTCTAATAATATAATAAACTTGGAATTATCCATGGCATAGTTTGTTGAAATGTGTCCATATTCCACACAAACATGCATCTTGGAAGTACGAACAATGTTGACGGAGAAAGTTTTCATTTTCATTGAATAAAAAAGCATTTTCCATTTTTCGAGTGCATGTGAAAAGATTTTCATACACCTGTTCTGAAAAATACGAGTTTCTGCCGATTCAGCTGGAAACAGGTCAAAATTGAACTACAGTTGCCTCGTCGTTTGCTCATGATTTTTGGCAAAAAACATTTTAGGTACAAAACTACCTATTTTATCAGAGATACACCAAGTGTTTCTCAATATTCAACCCCTAGCTACGAATGGTCATGCCCGCCGTATTGACTTTTTCCTCAAATCGGCATAGAAATAGTTTATTAATGAATTTCTTTTGTTTCTACTGGATAGGGGACATCAAAACAAAAGCACAGAAATTGGATTCACCCTAAAAGGATTTTTAGATTAAAAGATATGCCCAAATAGTGATTTCGATAGATCTACAAATAACATGTGAGTGCACGTTACAAAATTAAAATATAACTGGCCGTGATTAATCTACACATTATGCTGATTTAAAAAAGTCCAAAATCATCTAATTTGCAATTACAGAACATAAGTTATGAAATTTTGAAGTTTTAGATCAATTCTGTTTTAATTAAAAATAAAAAATAAAAGTGATCGATCGGGGCTATGCTAACTGTGCGCTCTGATTAGTTAGAGCCATTTCTGCATCTCGCGCGCAATTTTCTAGACCTTTAGTCCCGATGCGTGGCACGAGCCGAGACTAAAGGGTGTCGTTCACGCGGGATTTTCTGAAACCGCCCCCTAGTCCTGGTGCGTGGAACACGCCTTCTCCCCTACCTCTGGGCCTTAGCAATTTCACGCAGAGGAGGACAAGCAACAGTCGACACCGCCAGGCTGCAGGATTTGCGCCGTCGCTCCTCACCGTCGTCGTCGCCGTCGCTCCGAGATGCCCCTCCTCTTCTTCGTCATCCAAGGCCGCTCCTCCCCGCTCCGCGCTGCGCCGCGACACCGGTCTGCACGTCCTCCTGTCCCTTGGAGCCACCGGAGCTGCACCACCGCGACAGACACCGTCGAGGTGAGCACGGCGACAGACACCGTCGAGCTACAGCACGTCGTCGTGCCCCTCGGCCTCCCATTCCGGCCAAACACCGGCGAGGTGAGAACCCAACCCCCAGCTGACGTCAGCGTGAAATCTTGACAGAGTCACGTGGCAGCCCAGTCAGCATGCCACGTGTGCCCCGTTTTTTATTCATGTTTTTCCCTAATAGAATTAAACTGGCATTTTGCAAAAAAGCTCTGAAGCATTAGAACCTTCATAACTTTTTATCCAGAAGTCCAAATTTAGCAAATTTGGACTTTTTGAAAACCCCGTGACGTTTAGAAACTTTTAGTACTATTGAAATTAAAATTGCAATATTTTAAATTTTTCCAAAATCAAATGAGCCATTTGGATGAATTTTGACATAATTCAAATTTTGCAGATCGAAAAATTGCAAATAAAATATATTTGGAAAGCTTAAGATGTGTAATTTAATTTTATGTTCCATAATAATTTTGAACCAATTACATTTGAATTTAGATTTTTTTTGGTGTTTTTGAGTATTTTTGACTTAGTTCAAATTATGTAAATATTTCTAATATATTTTCTCTAGCAAATTTGTTCTAAATACTCACATTAGACCAGAGAGACCAAGACCTAAGACTTTGTATGCTTTAAAACCATGCCCATATAATTTTGTGCAAGTTGGCCATTCTAGTTGAAACCACGAAGTCTGGAATTTTGAAAACAATTCAGTGCAAGAAATATGTCCCCTTTATACCCTTGGAGTCAACATGATTGATGTACTAAAACAACATGTTCAAATATTGATTGTCGGATATATGCCAATTAGGGGTATGTCCGGCATTTCCCTAAGGCCGTATTATCAGGGTGGCCCATAGGCAATGGAACATAGTCCATTGGGTGGCCCAATAAGCTGATGCGCAGGAAGCCGGATTCTAGAAGAACCTGGACCACGGCCCAAAGTGGTGCGGCTTGGAGGAGAAGAAGGATTCCTTACTTTCCAAGTTAGATACTTTCCGTAGTATTCTAGGTTTCCTTTCTGTAAGCCCTAATCCGGCTATCTATATAAAGTCGGACGGGAGCGAGAACAGACAGACAATTAGCTAGAAGCCAACTCACCGAGAAGTTTGTCCTCGCCGAGTTAGCGAAACTATACTCACCATTGTACTATGTATACTTCAACCTTCAGCCCTGATTTAGTGAGATTGCAGGAGTAGGAACGCCGCCTAGTTGCGTCGTACCAAACCTGGATAAACTCGGTGTTCTCGTTTGCAGTGTTTCCACGTCCCCCCGTGGTTCTACCAGTAGGCTTATGGCACCCCCGTCCATGAACCTTACTACGATGTCTCGACAGTTGGCGCCCACTGTGGGCTAGCGGCGTCGGGAGTCTCGTTCCGAGCGGGAATACTCGGCGGAATCGGCAGCTCGATCACTGTCGGAAGTCTGTAATTCGACGGAAATGTCGGACGCTTCCTCGACAACGGATTGTATATGCCGGCACGGAATCATGTGGTAAGTGTCTGCGTTTTACCGATTGGATCTACTAATGTTTCTATTGGTTTAACATCAGAAGTTATGGGATTCCGTGGTGGAAGTAATTTTATCCCATCCGCCCTATGCCCAATAGATGAAGGCTTCAATGCTGGATACTGCTCAGATTTTCCCTATTCATACATAGGAGCAGATCAAACTTCCATAATTGCATACCGCCAAAATACATCTGGATTAGCCGCCTCTTCGGAGATGCCTGTAATGAGATCTCACTTCATTGGTATGGTGCAGTATGAAATCGCTGAAAACACGGAATACGGAAATCCCGTGGAAAAGCAGAAAACCATGATCCCACAAAAAAGTGGAAAATCCGACATCCATCGACCAGACGGCAAACTCGGAAGCCGACTCTGTTTTAGCTGCTATAGAAGCAAGGCTAGAGTTGGAACCAGGATCTAAAGACATAGATTCTGAAGATGAAGACGGTTTCGAAATAAAGGTCAAATATATGCAAGGGAGCTGTCACGAAGTACTTATGGCAAAACTGACTGAAAATTCGGATGCTAGGGAAGATGAAGATCCCGAAACACCTCCGCCAGATGAGGAAGAAGAGGAAGCTGAAGCTCATCCAACTTACCCTGGTGTCAGAGAATTGACGTAGGAGGAACCTAGCAAGAAACCTCCTTCTTCCAAAAAGAAAAAGAAATCTGCTAGGAAACTCCAATCTAAACTCCAAAAGAAAAAGGTGGAAAATTTGGCAGACATTGCCAACCAAAACCTCGAAGTAGGAGGAAGCAGCGGAGTTAAGCCCGTGGAGAAGAAAAAGGCTGAAATCACTGACTCCCAAATGTCGGAACAGGATGAAATTGATTTGATTCAAACCCCGGTGGCACGAGACGAACCCCCGAAAGTGCTGTAAGCCAGGAGACAAGCTATACAGGGGCAGCTGCAACATTTGTTCCGAACTCGGGAAAACCTCCTCAAAACCCAGGCTGACATTAAAATGCAGCATGAGTACGAAAGAAGGAATAGATATGGAATTAAACCTACGCGGTTACCCGGAATTTCAAAGTCGGATGAACTGCTATCAAGAAAGAAGTTTGAAAACCCTTCTTCGCAAAGGCAGGTTAACGTTATTAATGCTAAGGGCGAGCGCATATACAAAACCGCGGCTGAAAACACGGAAGCCACGGTCGCATCCTTAGTGACGATCTGTACTCCAATGACAAAAAACTTTAGGGAGTGTATGCTTTCTTAGGAAAAGCATTACAGCAACAACAGCAAGGACAAACACGTTCAGGGAAGTTACATGATGACTCAGCTTTATGCAAAACTGTCACGTGCGCCGCTGGAGCACCTGAACCTGGTGAACCTGGAGATTCAGTCGATTCTAAGGAAAAGAAAGGAAATCCTAAGAAGGACAAGAAAATTCCGGATAACAAAGACGCAGCGTCCAGAACAGGATCCCATCTGCCGAAAGCCGGAAATAATCCCCGTGACTACAAGGAACGGGAGGAGCAAAACCGGAAAGACAGAAAAGTAATACCGCCTCCGAGACGCCCAACTGATAAAACCGGAACATATGACAATCCTGACAGGCGTGAGAGATCCCGTACTCCTCCTAGGAACAAACAAAGGCCAAGGAGTAGAACTCCACCTTATTCCAAAGGACATGACAACAGAAGAAATAGGGATAATCCCAGAAGAGCGCACTCACGTAACAACGGACCAGAATGGAGCAGATCCCCTTCTGTCCATTCAGCTGGAAGGTGTTCTGTGCACGTCGATAAGACGGAAAGAGACGATCTATACTTCAGTCCTAAGTGTTGAAGGAAATATGCCCGATAGGCAATATAAAGTGGTTATTATCGTATTCCTTGTTTATGATGAATGTTTATTTCTCATGCTAGAATTGTATTAACCGAAAACGTTGATACATGTGTGTTTAATAAACAAACAATGGTTCCTAGTAAAGCCTCTCTTTTAATTAGCTTATTGACTAATAGATGATCAAGGTTTCCTGATCATGAACATTGGATGTTGTTAATAACGGGGTCATACCATTGGTAGAATCATGTGATGAACATACACCCAAAGTGAATATAACAATGCGATAAAGTCATTAAGTTTACATTGTTATATCAAACATACGAAGTAACTTATTCCTTAGACCATGAGATCATGTAAATCACAGATACCGGAAGGGTGCTTTGATGTCATCAAACGTCACAACGTAACTGAGTGACTATGAAGGTGTCGTTGGGTATTCGGAAAGTATTAGTTGAAGCTCATGGATCAAGAGTGGGATTTGTCCATCCAAATGACAGAGAGATATACTCTGGGCCCTCTCGGTGATATCACATCGACACCGCTTGCAAGCACGTGACTAGGTCACAAGGATGTCATATCACGGAACGAGTAAAAGAGTACCTTTCGTTAACGAGATCGAACAAGGTATGGTTGATACCAATGATCAGATCTCGTAAAAGTAAAATATCGCGAGACAAAGGGAATTAGTCACGACATTGATGGTTTACACGATCACGAGATTCATCATTGAATATATAGGATTCATCACGGATCTCCAAATCCCGCTGTTGATTATTGATCAGAGAGGTGTCTCGATCATGTCTATGTTATTCGCGAACCGTAGGGTGACACACTTAAGGTTTGATGACGCATTTGAGAGGATACGGAATATCGGAGAAAAGTTTGGACAACCCCGAAATTGTTTCGGGGAAAATTGAAATAGTTCAAGGTTTTTTTGTCAAATGGTTGTTAATAGAATTAACAAATGATTCGAGGTGCTATATGAAATTGTTTGTTAATAGAATTAACAAATGCTGAAATAAAAAAATTAAAATGTTTTTATTTATTTAGTAAAGAAAAACTCTTGGATTTTCTAAGTGGAAAATTATGGGAGAATGAGTGGGTGTGAGTGGAGTGTCCAATCACATGATGAGGGAAGAGGTGGGGGCACCACCATGGGCTAGCCGCACCCACCCTTGGGCTGCCTCCCCTTCCCCTATAAAAGGAGGGTGAGGGCTCCTCCTCCTCACACACTTGTTCCACCTCCCATTCTCTCCACCCGCTGCTCCATTCCATGATCTCCGGCTTGGCGAAGCCCTGACCGTGGGATTTTTTTACCACCACAATGCCATCGTGTTGCTGGAGTTCCGAGGGATCCTCTACTTCTGCTGCCCCGCTGGATCGAGGGAACGGAGGTCGTCATCAAGCCGTACATGTGACCGATCACGGAGGCACCGCCGGATTGCGGTGCACATCTTCTCAGTCTTGAGATCGGTGTGAGTACGACTACGCCAACAACGAGATTTGATCTCGTAACGCTTTGTATCTTTGAGGGTATGTTCTCCTTAAGACTCTCTCTTTGCCCGTTACCTTTCTTCTCCTAGATTAGATCTTGGCCCTTCGGGTTTATCGCACGTAGGAAATTTTTTGTTTTCTATGCAACGAACCCTACAGTGATATAAGAGCTGGATCTACGCGTAGATGATTTGTACGGGTAGACCACATAGGTGTATGTGGGCATTGATGATCATGTTATTGCCTCCTTGAGTATTTTATGATCTTAGTGGCATAGTAGGATGAAGCTGCCCTAGACAAACTTTACGTGTACTTTGTACGCGAGACCTGTCTCACTTGTGGCTGAGGGGGTGTCCGTTTCTCCTACTATTGTTAAGATCTAATCTACGAAGGGTTGTTAAAAATATGTTTATCAACGTTGTGGTTGATGTTCGTAGGTATGAACGGTTCTATCCTCGAAAGCCCTAAGCCACATAAAACATGCAAAAATAAATTAGAGACATCTAACTAGTTTTTGCAGGGCATGTGATGTGATATGGTCAATGTTACAAATTTGATTATGAGATGATCTTTTTTGTAAATTATTGATATACCGGCATGAGCCATATGGTTGTCTTATTATTTAGGGTCAGCGTGTTGTATATCATATCCATGTGATACGTTGTAATGTACAATCAAGATGGAGGTGCCATGGACCTTGGTGCCACACCGGTGGAATGACGGAGATCATACCGTGATGCACAAGATGGAGATCAAGTGCAAGAAAGACCATATCATATCACATTATCCATACATGTGATGTTAATCCTTTTATGCATCTTATTTTGCTCAGATCGCGACGGTAGCATTATAAGATGATCCCTCTCACTTAATATCAAGATAATAATGTGTTCTTCCTTAGTATGCACCGTTAAGAAAGTTCGTCGTTTCGATACACCACATGATGATCGGGTGTGACAGACTCAATTTTCGTATACAACGGGTGCTGACGAGGCTAGTATGTATAGACATGGCCTCGGAACACACGCAATACTATGGTTCTACTTGGCGAGCCTAGCATATACGGACATGGCCTCGGAACACGTAACCGAACGGTAAAGCATGAGTCATATAGATTATATGATGAACATGTCGATGTTCGCCTTTGTAGCTACATCATCTCACGTGATGATCGGTTTTGGTGTAGTGAATTTGGTTTGTGCAATCACTAAAACGACTAGAGGGATGTTGTTTTTGAGTGAGATTTCACGTGGTAATTTTGAATTACTTGAAATTATTTTATCATGAACAACCAATCAAAGTGAATTTTCATAAATTGTAGTATTCATTGGCATCCACAAACTACCTTACACTTAGGTTGTTGATTGAGATATAACTTTTATGATCTGGTAAAAACTATTTAAGATTGGTACCGTATTAGTGAAATTTAAAATTGAGTCCTGTTGTAGATTTTCGATATTTCCTACCTAGCTCCATATGGTTAATGATTGATTGATGTAGAGAGCAAATAATTCCTACTTAGAATCCAGATTCATGCTTGCTTCCATATTACTTTATCTTTAAAAGAATTTTTTGTTGATCAAGGTGATTTAGGAACTGAAAAGAATTGTTTTCAGAAACAATCAAGTGGAAGATATATTGACATCTAGAAACTTATTTGTGACAGCATGACTGAGTATAATTTAGCGTGACAATGTATGCTTATATTATTTGAATATATGCAATGATTGAAGACTCTAGGCGTTTGAATATTCCAAGAAGTTGGGCGCTAAAAAAATCCTCTAAGTTCCTTCGAGCTATAGTAGCTTAATCATAAAATTGTTATGATGGGATGGATTAAAAGTATGGTTAAAAATTGTTTACCTTACTTGGAGATCGCTAAGAGTGGAATCCGGAAGAATGCTACTAATATGGTGATATTATTAGAACAATCAAACTAAAAGTATGACTCAATAGGTGATAGTATATGACTAACACGCCAAGAAAAATGAGCTAGTACGACTAGAATTATTTGATGTTGAATTATTCTTCTGTTAAGAAAAGGGAATATTGAAAATAGAATTACAAAAAGGTATATGGCAGAAAAGAAAATAACTGGAAAAGTCCAGCTCAGGAGTATATAGTTGATATACAAGTTATAGATGTATTACTAGTTAACAAAGTATTTTTTGGGTATTTTGATACCAGATTGGTTGGTATGAGTTTTGATACAAAGGACAACGCAATACAATAAATACAAGGGCCTAAAAGGAACTAGTAGTAGATGTGGAATCGGTTATGACAAGAACAGAAATAAAGTGTTATTGTGTTCATCGTCGTATCGAACCAAACATTCAAGATTTATTTTAAGAACTTAATAAGTTGTTATTTTGTTCTGGTCTTTTGTGAGAACAAATGAGATTGTTCAAACTATGACCATATTCCATAATTGATGGATGAGTTAATATAAATCGTGTTGGTAAAGTAAACATCTATAAAACTGAATGCTAAATGTTGGAAGACGTAATAAGAATTTCACTTAAATTGTGACACCACCATTTTAGTTCATATCAGAAAGAAAAACATGAAGGAACTCCATGTTGATGGACTTCCAGAATCATTTTGCTTTGAATAAATTGACGCTTGTGAGACCTCTTCCAAAAGATGACTAGAATTCCGTTCATAGGCCAAATTAGAATGGACGACTAATTTAATGAAGATTGTACATGTTGATGTATATAGTCCATTATGTATAGTCATATGTGGTGGATTAATTTTTCCTTCATAAAATTTCGTCGATGATTTGAGTAGATATATTAGTATATCTATTTAAAGAGAACGGAGTTTGACATTTTTGAATTGGTTCAAACTATTGTTAGTATGAAGTAAAAATCATCGTAACAAGATAATCAAGTATTTATGATTGGATCATAAAGGATAAAGTTTGAGTTACAAGTTTAGGAAAACATCTGAGAAGTTGTAGAACTGTTCTATAACTTATACTTCTCGAATACTCCACATTAGTCTGGAGTGTTCGAGAGACAAAATCAAACCTTGTTGGACATGCTAATATTAATAAAAATGACATTATAATTTTGTAGTTTATACATTAGTGACAACCGCTTTTACACTGAAAATAGCGCCATCATGATCTGTTGAAATTGACACCATATGAGTTATGGTTTGGGTAGTGACCCAAATTATCTTTTCCTTAAGTTTTGGTATGCATAGCATATGTAAAATGTTTGCAACCAAAATAGAATACATATATGTTTATAAAGTTATCCCAACGAATCCATTGGGTATTTATCCTATCACCGAACCAAAGACAAATGTTGTTTGTTAGAAAATGTTGATTTCTCGAGAAAATAGTTCTTGCGAAACAAGTGAGTGGGAGGACAGTACAAACTCGACGAGATTAGAGAATCTTCATTACCATGTCAAGAGTAGCGCAGCACTGGAAGTTGTTCTAGCGTTTCCTATTTTGACTAAGTAGAAGACACTACATATGTTGTAGATACTTGCGAACTGAACCACAAAAGTCCTAAAACTTTGTACTTAGACCAACTTGTGGTTTGAGAGTGAAGTGTTGTTTTGACAACAAAGGACCTGGACCTTATAAAGGAAGCAAATAATGGGCCCTGACTTCGTAAAATTGGCTATGAGTCATTATATCCACAATAATATCCATGTATGAATATCAAGTATGTGACTTGGTAGTCCTTTCGATAGGCATGATGCCTAACGATAGCAAACGGGTTTATATAGCAACAAAGACATGGATATTTATATCCTTTGAAAGTTGTACTTGTCGAAAAGATGTTTTCGACGAAGTTAAGAGTTGACTACTGCAAGATTTTGATCTTCCGTAGTGATGCTTTAGTCTTTGCGGATAGTTATAGAAAAAGTTACATATTATGATATGATAGATGAATAACAAAACCCAACTTTCCTCTCAAGGAAGTTTGATCGAGGATGTGTACTTGACGCAGTCTGAGAGTTTTGTAAAATTCAAAAGGTTGCTAGAAAGGTATGCACACTTGAATGGTTGAAGTGAGCATAACGAAGTTGGAATCTTTACCTTAATGAAGTTATCAAAAGAGTTTGATTCCATCATGAACGATAAAGATGCTTGTAGAGTTACAAAAAATTAAGTGAGAGCGCTAAGACATATTTCCAATGATTTATGTAGATGACATATGGTTGATTGGAAAATATGTATTTAAATTAAGACGGTTAAGATTTTCATAATGATGAAAGGTTTAGGAGATATTGGGCATCGATATCTATGAGAGATGGATTGAAGCTCCTGATATGGTTGAACCAAATTACATAGATGAAATATTGAAGTAAGTCAATATTTAAATGACAAGAAGGAGTTCTTGTCACATGGAAAAGAATTGAGCAAGATTCAAGTGTTTTGACACATGATGAGCATAATTGAAATTAATATTTCTAAGTCATGTGTTCCATGCTATGTACACAACCAGATGCGTCATGTGCTATAAAAGTTATAGAAGGATAATTCATATGATGATTAGACAACAGTGGGATTGATCCTAATGCCATTTTAGAAATGCTAAGGATGTGTTTTCCTATGTAGTAATGACAAACTATTTGTTGTAATATGTTACACTAATAGTCGTGTCATATATTCAAATAATTTTATCTCAATTAAAATATGTGATGAAGGGTAGCACAATAGGCTGGAAGAAAGTTCCATGCTGGATTTGAAAGAGTTTCAAAATTAAAGTATTATGACGGATACTACAACAAAGGCTAAGTATATCGTTGTGTTGACAACAAATAATAAGAGTATTTTGTGTCAAGGGGTTCTTTATTGAACTTGGTGAATTTCCAAGAATCCTGACACTATGAAGCTACATTTTCATAATGTTAGTAACATTAGTTTAAGCTGGGGAATTAAGGTCTCACCGGTTGACCAAATATATACAAAGTCATCTCATTAGAGAATGAGTGATGCGTGTAGACGCAAAGAACATGAAAATACAATAGGACCTGAACAGTTCAGATCCTTTTGATGATGTTTACCACATGCGAGGCATGGTAATAACACTAGAACGCCATATGTGTTAAGTGCTTATAGACTAGATTATTGAATCTAGTGCAAGTGGGAGACTGAAGGGAATATGCCTGAGAGGCAATAATAAAGTGGTTATTATCTTATTTCTTGTTTATGATGAATGTTTATTTCTTATGCTAGAATTGTATTAACCAGAAACGTTGATACATGTGTGTTTAATAAACAAACAATGGTTCCTAGTAAAGCCTCTCTTTTAACTAGCTCGTTGATTAATAGATGATCAAGGTTTACTGATCATGAACATTGGATGTTGTTAATAACGGGTTCATATCATTGGTAGAATGATGTGATGAACATACATCCAAAGTGAATATAACAATGTGATCAAGTCATTAAGTTTACATTGGTATGTCAAGCATACGAAGTAACTTATTGCTTAGACCATGAGATCATGTCAATCACTGATACCGGAAGGGTGCTTTGATATCATCAAACGTCACACCGTAACAGGGTGACTATAAAGGTATCGTTGGGTATTCGGGAAGTATTAGTTGACTCTCATGGATCAAGAGTGAGATTTGTCCATCCAAATGACGGAGAGATATACTCTGGGCCCTCTCGGTGATATCACATCGACACCGCTTGCAAGCACGTGACTAGGTCACAAGGATGTCATATCACAGAACGAGTAAAAGACTACTTGTCGATAACGAGATCGAACAAGGTATGGTTGATACCAATGATCAGATCTCAGACAAGTAAATTATTGCGAGACAAAGAGAATTAGTTACGACGTTGATGGTTCACACGATGACGAGATTCATCGTTGAATATATAGGAGTCATCACGGATATCCAGATCCTGCTGTTGATTATTGATCGGAGAGGTATCTCGATCATGTCTATGTTATTCGCGAACCGTAGGGTGACACACTTAAGGTTCGATGACGCATTTGAGAGGATACGGAATATCGGAGAAAAGTTTGGACAGCACCGAAATTGTTTCGGTGAAAATTGAAATAGTTCAAGGTTTTTTTTGTCGAATGGTTGTTAATAGAATTAACAAATGATTTGAGGTGCTATATGAAAATATTTATTAATAGAATTAACAAATGCTGAAATAAAGAAATAAAAATGTTTTATTTATTTATTAAATAAAAACTCTTGGATTTTCTAAGTGGAAAATTATGGGAGAATGAGTGGGTGTGAGTGGTGTCCACTGACATGATGAGGGAAGAGGTGGGGGCGCCACCATGGGCTGGCCGCACCCACCCTTGGGCTACCTCCTCTTCCCCTATAAAAGGAGGGTGAGGGCTCCTCCTCCTCACACACTTGTTCCACCTTCCATTCTCTCCACCCGCTGCTCCATTCCATGGTCTCTGGCTTGGCGAAGCCCTGACTGTGGGATTCTTCACGACCACCACGCCGTCGTGCTGCTGGGGTTCCGAGGGATCGTCTACTTCTACTGCCCCGCTGGATCGAGGGAACGGAGGTCGTCATCAAGCCGTACGTGTGACCGATCACGGAGGCACCGCAGGATTGCGGTGCACATCTTCTCGGTCTTGAGATCTGTGTGAGTACGACTACGCCAACAACGAGATTTTATCTCGTAACGCTTTGTGTCTTCGAGGGTATGTTCTCCTTAAGACCCTCTCTTTGTCCGTTACTTTTCTTCTCATAGATTAGATCTTGGCCCTTCGGGTTTATCGGGCGTAGGAAATTTTTTGTTTTTTATGCAACGAACCCTACAAGTGTTTCACTGAGAGGATCCGAAGAATCAGTCTACACTCTGGCTTCGCCAAAGTCGGTCCAACTTATCAAAAGTATATCGGAAGTACTAACCCGGATACATGGCTTTCAGATTACTATACTGCCGTCCATATCAACAAAGGGACAGATTTAGAGGCCGTAAAGTTTCTTCCCCTAATGTTACTGGATGGAGCCAAAGATTGGATCAACGGGCTACCGTCAAGAACAGTAGACAGCTGGGAAGATATGGCTAGAGTATTCACTCAGCATTCCGGGGTACGTACAAACGCCCTAAGAGTATCAACCAGCTGAACCATTGCGGGCAATATGAGGATGATTCGTATGTTGACTTTATCTCAAGATGGATTGCAATAAAAATAACAATTGCTCTGGAGTAAGTGATGTTCAAGCAATGCATGCTTTCATCAATGGCATGAGACCCGTCCTCGTACCGTTCATGGTTGGTTCGAAAGATCATAAAGATTTATGATCTATGCTTACCATCGCTAATGAGCATGCAACGGCTGAAGATGATATCAGGGCGAGAGGCGGAAACATTGACGCTTTGGTTCAAGCCAAAAAGCATCTCTTTCTGAAAAGAAGGCTACTCCAGAAGCACAGCCAAAACCCAAGGAAGTAAACTTAACCTTTGGAAAGGATAATGGTAGCAAATGGAAAGGCAAAAGCACAGAGCCCATCTCCTATTCTAAAGAAGAGTGGAAAAATATTAAGTCGAAAAATTGTATCCACCATTCGCAATTTGGGAAGCCTACCCACACCAACGCGCAGTGCCACCTTAACAAGCACATGAAAGGCACTGCTGGATCCGGGAATAAAGGAAATAATTCAAAAAGGAAGTTCAACAAGCAAAAGCCGGAAGCTGAAAAATAAGAAAGTGAGTCGGACAATGATGATAAAATCCAGGAACAACAGCGGAAAGGCGAACCAAAATTCCCGAGAGTTGAAGGAGAATGTAACCTAACTTTCCTGGCAACTCCCTCAGCCAAACAGACAAAAAGAACACTTCGAAAAATCAATGCGGTTGTACCTCCAACCCCAAAATACTTGAAGTATTCAAATACGCAAATTACCTGGGATCAGTCTGATCATCCCGGAAACATCCCAGAACCCGGCACGCATGCTTTGGTCGTAAGACCTATTGTTCAAAACACTAGGCTCAAAAGAGTGTTGATGGATGGAGGATCTAGTATCAATATCATGTTCTTAGGTACATTTAAGCAGCTACACATCTCCGAGACTCAGCTGAATCACAGTAACATACATTTTCACGGTATTGTTCCTGGCAGGCAAGCACAATCTCTAGGAGAAATTTCCCTAGACGTAACCTTTGGAAAGAGAGAACACTTCCGCTAGGAAAAGATCTCATTCGAATTTGTGTCGTTCGAAAGTGTCTATCATGCAAAACTCGGACGATCGGCTTTCGCCAAATTCATGACAAGATCATGTTATATTTATAACAAGCTGAAGATGGCAAGGCCAAAAGGAGGAGTAATCACCGTATCTGGTGACTTCAAATTGGCGAACGAGTTGGAAAAAGGAAATGCCCTTTGTGCCGAACAAGTGATTCAGAAGGAAGAACTAAAGGAGCTGGCTAAGGAAGTATCACCGACAGAAATGCCGTCAGGAAAAGAAAGCCGGAAGCCGACAGATAGTTTCAAAGCCTCGGAGAATACAAGACAGGTCATCGTAGATCCCAAAGATCCGACAAAATTTGTCGTAGTGGGAACAGGAATGACTAACAAATAGTAAAGCCCGCTCATCAAGTTCTTGCGTGAGAACTAGGCCATTTTCGCCTGGTGTCCTGCTGATATGCCAGGTGTTCACAGGGAACTTGCTGAGCACCAAATCAAGGTAATTCCAGAATCAAAACCCGTCAAACAAGGTCTCCGTCGTTTTGATGGAACAAGGCGGAAGGCTAGGAAGTTATACATACTGATTGGTCTGCGAACCCAGTATTAGTCCCGAAGAAGGATAGTATTGTTCTTAGTATGTGTATAGATTACACCGTCTTGAACAAGTTGTGTCCAAAAGATAGGTCCGTGTTACCGCGAATCGATCAAATAATAGGTGCCACTGCTGGCTCTGAGCTTTTATGCTTCTGGACGCTTACTCCGGGTACCATCAAATACGCATGAAAGAATAAGACCAAATAAAAACCTCTTTCATCACTCCCATGTAATATACTATTACATAACCATGCCTTTTGGCCTGAAGAACGCCGGTGAAACATACCAGCGTTGCATGCAAAGATGCTTGCATAGTCAAATAGGTAAAAACGTCCATGTTTATGTGGATGACATTGCCGTTGTTTCCAAGGAAAAGGATATACTCCTTGAAGATCTACGAGAAACCTTCGATAACCTCCGCACTTATAAAATGAAGTTGAATCCATTAAAGTGCGTATTCGGGGTTCCCTCAGGAAAGCTTCTGGGTTTTATCGTTTCTCACAGAGGAATAGAGGTAAACCCGGAAAATATCAAGGCAATCTTGAACATCACAAGGCCTACATGTCTAAAAGATGTCCAAAGACTGACATATTCTGCAGCCGCCGTTAGCAGGTTTATAAGACGGCTTGGTGACAAAGTTGTGCCATTATACAAATTGTTGAAGAAATCCGACAAATTTGAATGGACAGAAGAGACGGATAAAGCATTAACTCAGTTGAAGGAAACCTTGATGAAAGCTCCGATTTTGGCATCCCCAAAAGGCGAAGAACCCATGTTACTGTATCTTACAGCAACTAACAGGGTTATTAGCACAGTGATAATCGTGGAAAGACGAGCAAAGTATCCCATATCAACACCCAATGTATTACGTCAGCGAGGTATTCTCCGAGTCATAACAAAGGTATCCACATTATCAAAAGCTGGCATATGGCGTATTTTTCGCATCTCAAAAACTCCGTCATTATTTTCAAGGACATTCCATAACAGTGGGAAGCAAAGCACCACTAGGGGATATTATAAACAATACGGACGCAACAAGTAGAGTAGCCAAATGGGGCATTGAACTTGCTACGTTCGACATTAAGTACCAACCCTGAACAACGATTAAATCTCAGGTGTTGGCAGACTTTGTGCCTGATTGGACAGAAGCAATGGAAAACACACCAATGCTGCAGTCGGAATACTGGATCATGCATTTCAATGGATCCAAAATGAAAGAAGGCATGGAGCTGGTGTAGTGCTTAAATCTCCAAAAGGCGAGATAATGGAATATGTTTTACAAATACATTTCAATGCCAGCAACAATGTGGCAGAATACGAAGCATTGCTTCATGGATTGTATATTGCAAAGTTGATAGGTGTCAAACGTATACTTTGCTATGGTGACTCGGACTTGGTACATCATCAGCTAAACCAAACATGGGATGCTAAAAGCCCCATTATGGCCGAATATCTGAGAACAGTCGAAGAGTTTTCCATTTGCTTCCTGGAATTCGAAGTACTCCACATCAAAAGGGAAGAAAATTGGAACGCGGATGCTTTAACCCGCATGGGCTCGGAAAGAGTGAAGACTCTGCCACCTGGTGTGTTTATCCATCATTTGCATGAACCATCAATAAAAGGCGGAGATGTTGACTGTCCTCTATTTTCCGAGTCAACAGAAGTTTTCCTCGTTAACCCGGATTGGACAATTCCATACTTAAACTTCTTAGTTAATCAGAAGTTCCCGGATAGAGCAGACAAAGTCTTCCAAAGGAAGATACAACGCCGATGCAAAGGATACACGGTAATCAATGGTTGCCTGTATAAACGCAGTAATATCGGAATTTTTCAGCGATGTATTTCGCTAGAAGAAGGACGAGAAATTCTGCAGGAAATCCATGCAGGAGATTGCGGACATCATGCTCAGTCAAAAAGCATAGCTAAAAAATTATTTCGTGCAGGGTTTTTCTGGCTCACAGCCAAAACAGATGAGGAGCACATAGTGAATACATGTGCCGGATGTCAGTATTATGCCAATCAGACGAATATGGCAGCTCAAGCACTCAAAACTATCCCCATAACATGGCCATTTGCGGTATGGGGGCTAGATATCATGGGACCATTCAAAACTGCAAGAGGCGGACTCACATATCTACTTGTTGTAGTAGATAAGTATACCAAGTGGGTGGAAGCAAAATCCATCAAAAAACTTGACGGTGTGACTGCCAGAAATCTTGTCATTGACGTAGTCATGTGATACGGTGTTCCACATAGCATAATCATGGATAACGGGACAAATTTCTCAATTGAAGAGTTGGCAAAATATTGCCGACAAACGGGAATTCACCTAGATCTCGCATCTGTGGCACACCCACAATCCAGTGGCCAGGTCGAACGAATGAATAGTTCGATACTGCAAAGAATCCGCCCAAGACTCAAATCTCCTCTTTATAGAGTAGCTGGAGCATGGGTAGAAAAATTACCTTCTGCGTTTCGGAGTATTCGAACGACGCCAAATAGATCAACAGGGAAAACACCTTTTTTCCTGGTTTATGGCGCAGAAGCAGTGCTTCCTACGGATACGATCCATGATAGCCCAAGAGTGCAGGCGTACGATGACTCGGATGCCGAAAATGCACGACAGGATGCCGTTGATCTCTTAGAAGAGGAACGAGATCTTGTGCTACAAAGATCCGCCATTTATCAGCAAGGACTGCGACGATATCATAGTCAGAAAATCAAACATCGATCTTTCAAAGAAGGTGATTTGGTGCTAAGATTGGTACAGGATAGGAAGCACAAGTTAGCCCCAATTTTGGAGGGACCATTTGTCATTAGCAAGGCTATGAAAAATGGATCATATTACCTTGTAGATATTCGAGACACGGAAGATGATCCAAAAAATCCGAATCGCAAGAGAAAAAGAAAGATAGATGTAGAACTAGGAGAGAGAGGCCCTGGAGCATCCAGCAGTTACGTCCCTTTTACACTTAGTTCAAATTCTATGTAAACATCATTGAGATCCTGAAATAAAGTTGTCGGAAGATCATTCCGTCTTATCTATTCCCAATGATCTTTCAACTTAGCTTCAATGTTAACCCGAATTGCACCTGCGTGCTCGGAGTTATAAAACTGAATGTTTTTTTTGGCCTAAGGAGGCTTAAGAACCCTATATTGTGCCTGCGTGCCTGAGGTTCATACTTTTCAAATTCCTTATTTTTTCCAAGTATTATCTGATTGTTTGTGTGTTGGGCACTGGAATTAGTAAGTAAAAGTGCCAATGTATAATCCATGATTCTGAGTTTTGGCGGATAGATCTTAACTCAGTCACTTGGCATGAAGATTTCATACTTTCGAGCCACTTCAACATTAAGGAAAGTTAAAGCATATAAACCAGAGAACTTAGAACGAAAGGAATTAAAACTCTAAAAAACTTGCAAAGACATAAACTTTACTGCAAAGGATAAATACTTGTTCATACAAAACATAGAATGCATTACAATTGATATTCAATTGAAAGAACAGTAATGCTTTCTATTTGGCTACTTGGCTATGTAGATATTAGACGGCATCTTCGAACTCTTCCTCGGCGTCCTCATCGCTATCGCTCGGGTTCTCCGGAGTTGTCGGAATTTCTTCCTCTGGGTAGAACGTTGAGGTAGACACCATCCGAGCGATCTTGGGGGCATGACCCTTGATACAATCGAAGATTTCTGCCCGCCGAGCATCCATGTATCCTTCCGGAATACCGGTGGCGATGCGCCAGGAGTTGGTGGTGGTATAGTGCATACGCATTAGCCCAAGGGCCATGCGCACACCACCACAGGCGGCAGATTGGAGCCATGACTCTCTCTGGTTCGCCACCTCTACAATGGCCTCCGGAAGTTTGCTAACTTCCGAGTATTTGTCAGCTTTGTCCGGAATGCACTTGTTGATAAGTAGCATCCCGACATTCTTTAGCTCGGCGACGAATATCCCAAAAGACTGGATTCTGTCAATCCGAGTGAACAGAGGATTCCCTTCTGTTATGAAAACCAAGATAGGTTAAAAAACAAAGAAGGAGGAAAAGAAGGCATTTTTCAAAGTTTAAGAAAAAACTTGGTAAAAGTACAAAAGACTTACCAAGAATTTTATCCATCTCAACGCCTTCTTCAAGGCGTTTGTTGAGGGCATTCTCAAGGTCTCAGATGGTCCTCTGATCCTTCTCAGCTTGATAAGAAGCTCAGGACTCGGTGATGGGTACCTTGTCGGGAGGCTGCTTTCTCTCGAAAACTTCGTTCCCCGACAATGACGCCAGAAAACTTGTTGGTGGCTGACGTTGGTAAACCCCAAGAGAAAGGTTGTGAAGAGTGCAGCGGAAAGTTTTCCCTCGGAAAAGAAACCAAGGTTGAATCGACCAGTAGGAGGACAAGCAATCTCTGAAGGTTGATACAGCTGAGATGGCAGGGCGCACCACCGGTTCAGCAGCAACGTGGAACCTACACAACACAATCAAATCACTTTGCCCCAACGAAGTAGTGAGGTTGTCAATCTCACCGGTTTTGCTGAACACAAAGAGGTTAAACATATGGTGTGGAAAACCGTAGGAAAACAGTAGGAACAGTATAAAAGCAGTAGGTGTTTTATCAGTATGAGGAAAAATGGACCGGGGTCCACAGTTCACTAGTGGTGTCTCTCCGTGAAAGATAAATAACATGTGTAGTGAACAAATTACAGCTGGGCAATTGACAGAAATGAAGGCTGCGCCGTAGTGCATATGCAAGACATAAAGATTACTATGTGATTAATGCGGGCATTACAACAAAATACATAGACCGTCATCCAACTGCATCTAGGTCTAATAATCCATCGTCCGAATATCATCAGAACAAACGTTGGGTATTAAGTTGCTAGCAACAGATTATCACAGTAAGCAAAGTGTGTAATGTAAACAATGTAAACTAGGTAAACACCGTTGTTTTCTCCCAGTAGCGAATCTAGTGCCTGGCAACCCCGGGCAGCTGCCCGGGCTCTGCCCAGAAACCACGTTTGAAGATAGAGGAGAAATGGCCGTCGGCCAGACGCGTTCGTGTACTTTGCCCGGGCTCTGTAAGCCAGCTCGCTCCGCCACTGTTTTCTCCCTAATGGCAACAACACCTCCTCCATTCGTCAGGTTTATGTCACTTGAGCACAGATGCAAAGGAGGCATGAACCCACTATCGAGCATAAATACTCCCTTTTGGAGTTACTAGCATCTACTTGGTTAGAGCATCTACTAATAACGGAGAGCATGCAAGATCATAAATAACATATGCATGAAGATAACATGATAGATTGATAAGCAGAAGACATATCATTCAACATTCATCAAATCCAAGCAAACACACCATGTAGCATTACATAAAGATGATCTCGATCATGTGAGGCAGCTCACGAGATCTAAACATGAGGTACAAAATGGAGAGAACAACCATCTAGCTACTGCTATGGACCCGTAGTCCAGGAATGAACTACTCACGCATCACTTCGGAGGAGGGCATGGCGGTGTAGACCCCTCCGGTGAAGAATTCCCCTCCCGGTAGGGTGCCGGGGAGAGCTCAAGAACCCTCCCGATCTCGGGATGACGATGACGGCGACCTCAGGTGTTTTTCGGGATGAAGTGGTATATCTTTAGGGTTTACGTCTCGGGGGGTATAAATAGGCGAAAGGGCAAAGGCGGTGAGGCCGGGAGGGCCCACACCACCCCATGGCGCGGCCGGGGGCGCGTCGCCCTATGGTGTGGGCCCCATGTGCCCCCCCCCCCCCCGGGTCTCTTCGGGACTCCTTGGAACCTTCAAGAATTCTAAGACTTCCGGGGTTCGAATTTTTCAATTCCGAGAATATTTTCAGAACAATTTTTCTGAAACTAAAAACAGCAGAAAACAGAGAACTCGCTCTATGGCATCTTGTCAATAGGTTAGTCCAGAAAATCGATAAAAATGACATAAAGTGTATAGCAAACATGTGGGAAACAATAAGAATATAACATGGAACATCAGAAATTAAGGATACGTTTATGACGTATCAACATCACCAAGCTTAGTTCCTACTCGTCCTCGAGCAGGTAAACGATAAAAACTCATAATTTCTGAAGTGAAATGCTACCAACATAAATTTGATCATCAATAATGTAAAAGCATAAATAAGCTGATATCATAGAACTTTAACACAAGCATGATAAATAGAACTTTAATAATAAAGCATAGAAATCACCTTGCATCATGAGAAGTAACACAAATAAAAAATCATGAATAACAATGCAACAAAAGATATCGTTTGTTTCAAGTATAGAGAAAATATGTCAAAGTGATATTTCTATAGTCCTTAAAAGTGGGGCAAAACATAAATGCCAAGACACCTTCAAAGTTCATGAGGAAGATTAGAACAAATAATTAGAGAACAAGCAATAACACATCATGAATTAATTAATAATATTTCTGGGACAAATGCACATAAAAATCAGAATGACAACTATGCTCTCTCAACCGTGCATAAAGTTAGAAGATAAAGACTCAACATAAAAGTAAAAGAAAGGCCCTTCGCAGAGGGAAGCCGGGATAAACTCATGTGTTAGAGCTTTTTATTAAACAGAGGTATTGAAAATATTTTTAAGAGAGGTGTATGCTTATGTCAACGAATGATAAACATAAAATACAGTACGTCACAAGCCAATTAGACTTCACAAGAGAGCCTCCCATAGAGGGACGCATCTGGGTAAAAGGTCATACCTCTTTCTCTTTTGTTTACACAATTATGCTTTGACTGATAAATCAGGGGCAAAAATAGTGAAGAGAATTTGTGTTATTAATTTGGGGCTGGGCACCCCGCAGCCAGCTCTTCTATCATTGGATAAGTGGATGAAGCCACTAGTCCAGGATATGAAAGTCCAATCGACAAGTAAGATAAAGATTCTCTATTTACGTCCTCATGAGCCAAAATAGGAGCACAAAACAGGAGTAATTTTGAAAGTTCTAAAGGTAACACATAAGCAATATGGTGGACACAATGGAAAAAATTTGGTTTTTGGGAGTTGGATGCACGACTTTAGAGCTCATATTCAGTACAGGTGGAGGCTAGTAAAAGACTGAGAGCGACAAATCAGGAGAGTATAAGAGTCATAATCATGCATAGCGACATAAACATTATTAATCAAAGAATAAGTGGTACCACAAGTTCAAAAACTAAATAATCATAGAGGCTATTATTGCTCGTTCATAGTCATAAACATGGTGTGAGCATGCGCCAAGTCAACCAAATAAAACATTCAAAAAAGAACACCACAAATTTATGCTTCAATATGACAAGAACAACTCATGATTCTTTCAATGACACATTGAACACTCTCAGATATTTGAGACTAAGTGATCAACGCTTACCCTATTAATCAATGTATCTAAAGTTCGAACTGCTAACTTTTTTCTGAAGAGGTAGAAAGTATCTCCCGTCATTGAAATCAACCTTAGCTCCATGAAAAAACAATTAAATGTAAAATCATACTCTAAACACGGAAAATACCAATAAAGCAAGTGACGTAACATGTACACAAAACGGGACATGATGAGAGTACAAGAGAGAAATTAAAGGAAATATGATGTAGACGAAAAACCTATATACACATTGTACATCTTCATTTCATTATCGGAACAAAATATGCGACTAATACCACTCTATGTTGCACGCCTTCAACAAAAGGTCCTATATACAGATTGTACGTCTACATTTCATTATCGGAACAAAATATGTGACTAATACCACTCTATGGTGCACGCTTGCAACAAAAGGTACCATACCCATAAAACACGAGACTCTGCAGCTAAAACAGTCTAACCAATATTGCAGTATGCTCAAAGGAGAAAGGACACTCACAAGAAGTGAACCAACATTGAAGTACGCTCAACAGAAAAGGGGCACCCACAATAAGTGAACCAACATTGAAGTATGCTCAACGAAAAAGGGGCACTAACTAGGATATCAGTCAGCATTTTGGGAGTGATTCCACTCGTAAGTTAAATGAACAAACTCAGTCTATACAAATGCGAAGTATCCGATTATATGAAATGGGAGGAAAAATGGTACTTCCTCTGTTCCAAAATGTAAGCCTTTTTAGCGAGTTAAAAACAGTTTGCTAAAAAGGTTTACATTTTGGAACGGAGGAAGTAATTTAGTTAAGAGTAGATATGTAGTAGACACACTTATGGATTGCATTAAAAGAATCTGTAGAGATAGAGAGTAACTCATCAGTAAAGTAGCCAACATCACAAAGTCGTTGAAGTACCTTTTGTTCAAGCTGACCATAACATGATGCAAGCTTTCCTTACAAAATAAGAATGGTTCAATTTCAATTTTCTCTATTGGCTGGAAGCTAAAGAACTTGTTATACGGGTGCTAATGATTTGCTTTGTTATACCAAAGATAACATTACAAATAGCAGCAGTTGATATGTCAACAGACAGATCAACATTCAACCGTCCTGCTAATTTGTCCACCTTTCTCCTAGAGAGAGTGAACTATAACTTGGATATATGATTATTCAGCGTGGAATATGACTACAACTCACTCTTGCTGTTACTGGGCACACAGGAAGGACTCCACTGCACTGTAAGAGCAGCAATGCACACTTGCAGAAGGGTTGGAGATCTTCTCATTGGTCATAAAGCTGAGATTTGTGAATTGTAAGAGAAGAAATGCACATCGATAGGATTATTCATACATGGTGAAATATGAAGTGCTTTTCAAGCTTCAAGTCTAACAACATGACATCGAAGATGGATCCGCAAGAGATTATGGTTGCAAATACGGCTGCCTCAACGCAGTATGGAGTGACACTCGTCGAATCTTGTAATAATCATGAAGGATGTTTTGCTAGGCTGCCACTGCTAGGCACAAATAGGAAACCCATGTGTTACATATATAAATTGTTGTAAGCAATGTTTGATTGGCAACAATTTCAGAACACACAACCAAACAGCCTTAAGAGAGAACACTATTCTAGAGAAGCTTCATGATTTTCAATTATCAGTATATTGACCATTTGTGGTAAACTAATCCATTAAATTGTTCAATGGTTTCTTCGATCCATAACTTATACCTATACATACAGAACGTGCCCTCTACATCTATTTTAAGTTCAAATTTTGCATAACCTGTAAGAAAATAAATCACCTATTGAGTGGCATCACACAAAATATAATTCTGGTTTGTATGAACTGTACTACTACTACCTCGTCATGAAGGTAAATTAAGCACATGACGCTAAAACACGCTACATGAAAGTTCCCCTGGCTAGAGCTTAGAGGAGGACAACACTAAGGATGCTATTGCAATTTCTGTAACCGAGCTTACATATTAACTTTTCTTAATTACTATTTTGGTTCCAATAGTGTGTTGGATTATACCGTTGTGGAATGGTGAAAAATATGTACTGGCAAATCTAGAGTGAAGAATTAAATGATTTCTCTGAACGTATTATGAAGAAGATGAAGGAGAGAAATGATGTTTTAAGCGTTCTTGTATTTTTTCATAAAAAAACCACTCGCTAAACTAAGAAAGTGGTACATAAGATAGTTATGCCCCTTTTGGTTCTGTTCCAATTTTGTCTCGCTGTTCATGTTTTGGTGTCCCATCCTTTGTCCACTTGCCCACCCAATGCCCTTGAGCGAGTCTCCAAGCACATAATGCCATGCATTAGAATCATGAGAAGAGAGGAAAGAGAGGCAGGGAAGAGAAGACATATACCTAGCTAGCTTGAAGATGAGCACAACCTCAGTTGCAGTAATGAAGAACTCCATGGCATCAAAGCAGCGACGAACTTGGAGATCATGTCAACATGGCGCCACCGCTGTTAATTATTGTAGTTCTACTAAACTCCATGCCATCAAAGTGGTACTGAACATGGCAAGTAGAAGTAAGAGTCCACTATCGCTGACACAAGGGTACATTCAGTGGTGGTGATAGCTAGGAGCAATCTGAGACGGTGGCCAGCTATGGCTGTCGTCACTCGTCACCATGAGGCATGTCGTCGCTGATGACAATCTGGTTTCCCCGAAAACATCGCCATGGAAATAGAATATACCAACAAAAAAGGAATAAGAACATCACCTGATGAACATAGACAAATGACAGGGATGGTGAGCACGGAGGCCACTGAACAGAACTGAGCGGGACGCGCACGGCCGGCGCGACCAGATGCGGAGCCGGAAACGGATAAGGCCAAAAAAGGCCGCAATGACATCGACAATGGACGAAGCATAAGAAGCCGAGCGCGACGGCGGCCATGCTGCCGAGCTGACAATCTCAATCGCTCTGACGCTAGATCAGCTGGGACGAAGCAGCCGTGCTCCGCCTCGCCAATTCTCTAACAACATCGTGGGCACTTGATGATCATCTGGGTGGCGGCATATCCGCTTCTAGGCGACGCCGGCTTCCCACATCCCGAGCAGCTGGCGGCTAGTTGTCAAGCGCGGGAGCAGCCGGCATCCCAGGGAGATCCAACACCCACATGGTGGACCAGCTGATGGTTCGGGGTCGTCATCCCAGCGACATCCATGCCGGAGAAGCCGGAGCGCTTAGGGGACGAACAGGAAGCCGGGGCAAGGCCCGATGCACGACACGGGCTGCCTGCCACGTGAGAGCTCGGCCCGGGGAGCTGACGGCAGGAGGTGCTCTACTTTCCGGCTATCGAAAGCAGGCGCAACCTAGTCACGGGAGGTCATTGGCGTCGGCTCGTGCCGGAAGGGGGAGGGAAGGAAGAGAGTGGGCGGCGGCGATCGGGAGGAAAGGGGGCGAGAAAGGAGATGCGAAGTGGGGATATGGTTGCGTGGGTTCGCGTCGCCTATTTTTGTTTTATTATCGTCAATACCGTGGTGAAATTGTCGATTGTTCCAGGTGAGGACGCGTCATGCGTGGTGGAGTTCTCGCTAGTCCACGACCGCTTTGACCCGGCAGCACGTGGCTATCGCTCGGAGGCGAGCAATGCTACACTTACGGAATAGTTTACGGAATAATATTACGGACTGGGTCGTGACATTATGCAATTGGAGAAAGTCAGGTGGTTGTTCCGATAATTCAGTGCACCAGCATATAATCTAAACCCACGTCTGTCCGTAAGTCTTTTTCCGTAACAAATCATCCGTAACTGTAGTGTTATTGCTCGGAGGCAGCACGACCGAAGGGGCGGCCCACCACAACGAAGAGCAATCGCGGAATGCCGGAATAACGAACCGAAGAAGCGGACACGCGGCGGCCAAAGAAGCACTCTCGTGACCATTCAAATTTTGTGGAAATTAGGATTGGACGCAGTTTAGGATAGTACGTATTCATGACCTGATCGTAGAAACACGCATGCGTCGCCAGATGGCGACAGACGAATGATTCAAGCTGATACATGATTCAGTGTATGGCAGTATGAGTGTTCGTTGTTGTACGTTTCGAGCCTATATATACATCACACTAGGTAGAAATAGTCAAGCCATCCTGCCGTTGCGCACAGGTCTCAGGACGACGATCGAGACTACACATGGTCACCACCTCATCCTGATCCGGCAGCACGTACATGTTGTTAGCTGCTTGCACGCACTACGGGCACATATGTTGTGCACTAGCTAGACTGGAGTAGACTGGAGTAGACTATAGTTGCGTAGTGTACACTACGCAGGACAATATTTCTGTATATGATGTGTATGTAATGTCTGTCTACGAATAAGATGAGACGAAAGAGAAGAGTACTGATATGTTCGTGCAATTTCTGTCTCGACCAGTTGCGCCCCTGCCGTATGGTACATCTACCTTGGAAACTTCCTGTCACGACCCCGGACCCAGAGGTATAATACTGTTATGCGCTCCTAGTCATGCACCCACAAGGGCTTCAGGGTTATCAGCCCCGACCGCAACAAACAACAGCAGGTAGACCGGATTCATCGGCACGCAAGCCGGATAACATCAGTACTACTATTCCTTGTGTCCATGCTAGTCATAACCAGTTATGCATATCAAATCGTCCACGAATCATATGAAACTGAAAGAACGAGACCAAACCTATACAGAGATGCTATGTGTCCAGGAAGTGCAATAACAATCGAGAGTTACTGAGGTTACCAAGCCCCAGGCCGAATCACATCGGCAGACGTGCTCGGAAATGGATCATCGGCTCCACAACCCCTCGACTGCGACAACTACGCGCAGACATAGCTAAAACTGTATAGCAATGAGCTCGAAACTAACAACCGATCAAAGCAGCACTCTAGACATTGAAGCTGTATTAAACAGGTGTTACTAGAATAAAGCTTACAAACAGAGGTCACACGACCCAACATTACATCAGACAATGGAAGGCAAATTATGTTGCTAATCAACAAGAACCAAAAAAGCCTAAGAGGCCGCAACATAAGGCGACGTCCCAGCCCATAGATTCCAGGTTGCTACCTGGGAACCCCAAACTACTCGTCGATGTTCACGTCGAATCACCACCGATGTGAGTAACTTCACCTGAACCAAAATTAAGCAAACCTAAATACAGGAGGTACTCAACAAGACTTAGTTAACCTATTATATATCTGCTTCTTTTAGAAAGAGTTATGAATGTTATTTTGCGTAAAGCCATCTTTCTTTTCCAAGTTGAGGAAGGAATAGTACGTCTCATGGAGTATTTTGAAAACAGATTGTGACGCCCCGAGATCGGGCACTATGCAGATTTCAGCATTTCCGCCAAAATCCACATAATAACCGATTCCAGGTTGCCACTTATGATAACATTACAACAGTTCACGAATAATCCACAACAACATCAGAGGAGGTATATACAAGACGACTCAAACGAGTCAAGGATACAACTGATACAATACAAAGATCCAAATAACATCGGAAGAAACAACCGACTACGGACAAGATACGAATTGGACTAAGAGTCCTGAAGATAAACGATGGCGTCCAATCCCTGCCCAGGCCAAGCCGGAGGGATTCCCAAACTAACGTCGTCAGACTTCAAACCTGTTGACTGCAATGTGGAATATGCAGCCACGAAAAAGGATTCGTGGGTCAGTACTATTAAGTACTTGCAAGTGGATAAACCATACTCACAAGATACCAGCGTAACCAATCATCACAAGATACAAATACTTTGGGTAGAACGGAAGGAAGGGATTATTGCAAAGAAGCGGCAGCGGTCTGCACTAACTAACTACAGAGACGCGCTACAACATCCGGCTAAAAGAAAGGGATAAGATAGCGCGACAAAACCAACTATAACTACTCACCAAACAATACCCATCCAGTGTTACCCCCTACTAAGGAAGCAACCCAAGGAAACTCACACGGTTGATTAAGGTGACATTCATTTTTATGGTGGAGGTAATCTATATTACTAGTCAAGTTATCATCGTTAAGTGTAAGTTGTCTGAGTACTTGTTAGCCAGCACTTTCACCAAGTCATCCATAACCGCAGACAACACGGCTTCTCGAGAAGATTTAACCCTGCAGGGATGCACCAATTTGGCCGTACACGTAAGAATGACCCGCCAGATGGAAAGGCCCTTCCACCAAGCGAGGCACTCAACACAACCCAACTCTTCTTCGCATCAAGCCCAAAGAACCTCGTGCAATTGAGCGCACGACTAATCAAGCACCACGAAGAAAAGGGGACCCTCATAGCACTCTAAGAACGTGTCTCCCTAAATGCCGACTACAAAAGTTCCACCCTGGCGCCAAGGGTTCGCACCTGCATATGCATGCGGCAAATGGAAAACCCGAACTAAATGAGGCGATTTGGACGAGATGCGAATCGAATCAAAGTTGCGGGGGCGCCCATACTCACTTCCCACATGCGGTTAGTGCGCTCATCGTGGATCGGAGGACAAGACCCTTTTCCTAATTAAGGTCGACACTAGCAGGCCTCAAAACCACGCCGGGCCTCCTGCCGGTGCCTTATCATCAAATTATTATTATCTCCAAACATTAACATGTTGTTGATTAAGTTGAAACCCAACTATCAAACTAAACAGGTGATAAGACGGACAACAAGACTTGAGCGCAAACAACACTAAGCATGCAACTACGACACGAGGGCCAACAAGGTAAACAAACAACAGTTAATAGGAAGTGGAAGGAAGGCTATATCATGGTTGCAAGGTAAACATATGATAGGATCGAGTTACAAGCATCGAATCATAAGGCTAGAATAAAGGCAACGGGAAGAATCGGTAACAAGTGATGAAAGGCAGCCATAGGTAGCAATTGAGTATACTTGCCTGGAATCCAGCAAGTAGAGGTACATCCAAACTTGTCGTTGCTCACATCATCTCAGCGTCCTATCCGCGAAGAAGCAACGAACTAGAACAAACACCGGATGCAACAATTACTACTACGGCAAAAGATTCAGCATGATCCTATTTTATATGCATGACATGGCAAGATGCAACGGGAAAACAACTTAGGCAATTTAATCGGAACCGGAGTCCGGACAATAAGGATTGGTTTGAGTTATTTATCTAGTCATCAATTTAAATGTTGATTAGCATGGATAACATCAAATAGGTGAGCTAAACCATGTTAAATGGAATAGGGTAACAATTAGTAGGTGAGCTAACCAAATTTAAATGGAATGGGGCACAAATTGTATTGAAAAGGTTGAAAACATGTATAAAATGTTTCAATGAACATTTTAAGCTATTAAACATAATTTTTGGATCATTATTGGATTTATTATGCATTTTTCCATAAGCATTTTTATTCTGCCCCTTTTTGTAAACAGAAGGAAACATGTTCAAATTTAATTCAATTGTGACCAAATAAAATACCACTGTGTAGAGTTTGTTAAGACAAAATTTTAGAGCCCAAGTTTGCTCAATTTGGGTGAACAGAACTCAAGTTATGAATTTCCAAAGTTTCAAATTTTAATAGCCATTTCTGTATTTAATTATTTAGTGCAAAATTTATTACAGAAACATGTTGACATTTTTACATATTTCGAAAGTGCTCACAGTTATGAATCTACAGAAATTTAAATCACCAAAATTGGAGCATTTATGAATATTTGGTGGAATTTACAAGTTAAGATTTTGATCTGCTTTGGGGCTGGGCTGCAGGAAATAAATCCAAAAAGAAAAATTGCGCGGGAGGGGGGGGACTCGAACCCACGCCCTGCTGTGTGCGCGCGAGAGGCCTGGGCCACTGGGCTAGCTGTGCGTGTTTGAACACATCTGTGCGTGGCCGGATAAGAGGCAAACCAGCCCTGTTATAACTGACGAAACTGAAGCCCCGATCGGAGCACCACGTACGGGAACAAATCGGCGGCGGCCATCGCGGGACGGCGAGCACACAGAGCAGCGGGGGGGGGGAGAGGGGAAGAGAGTCCAGGTGGACGGAGGCTCACCGTGGGAGAGGTCGGAGAAGGAAGGGACGGGCTCGGGGAAGACGCGGAGAAGACGACGATGGCCACGAGCGGCTGCTGTGCGCGGGAGGGGAAAGTTCGACGGTGCCGGCGCCTTGGACGCCCTCCGGCCATGGTGTGGAGACGCAGAGGAAGAGGGTGGCTCCCCGGTTCCATTCCCGCAGGAACCGAGGTCCGACGACGTCCGTGGTGGCCGCGCCATGCTCCCTAAGGTGCAGCCATGGAGGCCCTCCGAAAAAATTCAGAAAAGTACAGAGAAGAAAAGGGCATGGAGTTTGGGGAGGAGGAAGAACGGCGGCGGATGGAGGAGGAGAAGGAAGAGGGGCTAGGGTTTGGATGGAGGAGGGGAAGATAAGAAGGGGGAGCGGGTGGGGATCGGTGGTGGTTGTGCTCTGCTTTCGTCACTGGTGTCGACATCCCTGTACGGAGGTGGAAGAAAGGGAGGTGGGCTGGTGTCGCTGGGGTTGTAGGTGGGCCTTAACAGGCCTGCCTCCCCCAGCTGTTCCTTTTATTCTTTTTTTTCCTTTTTTTTTGTAGAAGGTGTAAGAAAAGGAATTGAGGGGGTTTTAGATGACCAAAAGTTATGAAATAAAAACCATGCACCGGGCACTTAGAAAGCCCAGGTGCAAAACTTTTATTTCTCCAAATTTTGAATATTGGTTACTGTTTTGAAATTGGAAAGAATTTGAGGGAATTTCACACTGATGGATTTATTTCAACTTTGAACAATTGAATTATTTATAAATTCAAGTTTGGTGGAACAAATTGAGATGTTATTGAAAACAATTTGATTTGAGAACAAAGGTGCATTTTGAAATTTGGAAAATTGGTTTTGAAATTTTAATTGGTTTGAATTTTGAATTGGTTTTTGCAAACAGAGGTGCAAATGATGCATGTGATGCAATGCCATGAGAAAGGAAAAGCAAACAATTCTAGTTGGGGGAAATCCCCCGGGTGTTACACAGATGAGGAAGCTACTCAACTACTGATATCATCATCTTTTCATTCCACTGAAACATTTCAGCACCTCGTGCTCCAAAGATCACCACCTCAAGTTGTTCTGGTACCTCATGCTACAAGGTAACCCCTCTCGGCATCTCCGAGAAGGCATCCTTCATTCGTTCTGAACAAGTTTTATTCATTCTGTTTAATTTATCTATGATCACCTAATCCGTCACCAAGTCGTCTTTAATCGCAGACACGGCTTTTCAAAAAGATTTAACTTTGCAGGGGTGTACAACTTTACCAACATGTACCAACCGACTCTTAGTGCCACCGGGTTGGCACTAGTCTGGGAAGTACCGGCAGACGGTGGTCGATTCCCGGCCTTTACCTTGTCGAACCATATCCATGAGTCAACCCAAACAGGGCCACCCCGTTCCCATGGAGTTGGCCACCTCCTGACGGAACCTATTCTGTGAGTCAGGATCAAGATCCGTGTACGTCCATCACTTGTCCCGGCCACGTCCTAATTTTCACCAAAACATTTTCCGACTCACACGCAGATGGAAAGGTCAAACTACGTGGCTCATGGATAAGGTTAAACAAGTTAGTTAGCCAGGCGGGGTTCATCGGCCCACGTGTGGCTCTACGCTCAGTCTTGGCTCGAAGGCGAGAACTCGCTCCTAGGGGCATGAAAAGGACAAAACGCCACAACCCATTGTGGCCTCACATCCATATCGTTATTAGTCAAGTTATCAAAGAAAATTCAAAACACAACAACCTGACATAAAAGATTTACGCATTGACCAGATTCATCAACCGGATGGATCAGATCACGACTAGGCATGACTAAGCAAGACTCACAGGTTTTAACGAAGCGCACACAAACAATGCTATAACTGCCAGGTGCAGTGGATCAGGTTATGTAGGCTATGCACTATATAGGAGAACTCTATACTGACATCAAATAGGTTGGAACCGAATGCAAAGTACGAGATTCAAAACACTTTGAAACCATATATGAGTAGATAAGAGGTTATGCTTGCCTTGGTTAAGAAAAACAGATAACGATCTTCTGGAATAAGTGCTTGACTTGTCGGTTAAGATCAAGTATTCGTCATGGCGTTGTCGATCTTCTCTTCGGAGTCGCGTTCTACCGAGCAGAAGCAAAAACACCGAAAGAGAAATAACAATCAACACATGGCCTCAATGCAATGCGCAATATGTATGCATCAGCAAGTTAATGCACTAAAACAAAACCCTAAACATGAGGATAGGGTTGCTAGGGTTCGTATGGCAAGTATGCGATTAAGTTGAAATTAGCCCCGAAATGGGCCCGAAGGGGCGTTCCGAGCAATTATGAAAGTGGGTACAATTTTATTTGTTCAAATGGGTTCAAAAACATCATAACTAGATTTCATTTGTCATTTTGAGCATTTTGGTATATAACTTGTAATTTTCTGATTTTCTTGAATAAAAACTTATTTTCTTAATTTTAAATGAATTAAATCATATTAAATAATGGTCAAAATTCAATTTATTCAAACATGTGTGAAAATGACATAAACAGGTAGATTATATTTTTCTGAACATTTTGGTACCTTCCTTTTATTTTTCTAAGGTATAAAAAAATAGTTATTGAATTATTAGAATTAATTAATTTTTCTGTTATTTTTAAACATTTTCTGGAAATAAGAAAAACAAGAATATGACGTCGCACTGCCGTCACTGTGATGTCAGCAATGCCCAAATTGGCTCAGGTCCCGTTCAATTGCTCGAACGAGCGCGCGATTCGGCAATTGGGATATACCACGAGAGAGAGAGGAGAGCACGGTGAGTCGAACGGTGGTCGCGCCCCATTTTTGCGTCGCCGGAGCTCCGCCGGCAACAACCTCTGTTGGGAATATGCCTAGAGGCAATCATGGATGATGTAATTCCCGATGTATTCATAAAGTTATTAAGTTGTCCTTGTTTTGAACATCTGATATATGTCATTGAATATGTGATTTGATTGTGGAACTATATATTCATGTTGTTCATACTAGATTGTCCTTGGTCATTAAGGTTGTGCTGGACACACACCCTAGACTAATGTGAGTGTTGGCTGATGACATGGTTCCACTTGTCATGGGCATGGTGATGCCATTCCAACGATCACGGACTTGGCTAAAGAGTTTAGCAAGTCGGACTGACCCATATTGAGATGCAACGAGCAAATCGTCATTTGCATGTCTCAATTAATGTAATCCTTAGACCCGAGGTTGTCGCACAATCCGAGTTGTGGATCACCTACTTAGGTTCTGTCAAACGTTGTTCTGTGATAAGGCAGTTATAAAAGCAGAGTTCGGATCGAATGAGAAGCAACCTGCATGATGTGGATAATCAAGATGGGATTTTGCCCCTCCGAATGGAGAGATATTCTGTGTGCCCTCTCGAGTGATATGATTCAGGAAGCATGGCCATGCGCGACTCAGTTAAGTGTTAACTGTGTCTGTAGACTAAGAGTTAGTCAGATGAATCACATATCACGGACCGAGAAGAGAGTTGAGCTATTTAAGGGATGACGATAAATCGCCTATAGTTCGACAAGGTATATCGTGAGGCAAAAAGGACTAAGATGTAAATCACATTGGAAGGTATGTCGTCATGACTCAATGGGACTTGGGAATTGGCACGTTCTGTTAGGAGCCGCTACCGATTGATCGATTGAAAGTCGGACTCTAATCGTGTCCAAGTCGCCATGAGCCTGCATGGTCGCACACTTAAGAGCGGGAGCAAATATATTGGTCGGGTTGGACCCGAACCGGAAATGGACTGAGTTTGTGAGTCGGGCTCACAGAGGGAATGGGCCACAAGTGTTGTGAAGCCCACTACCATTCTCTATATAAAGAGGGGCGCAGGTTGCCCAACGGGCACATTACTCCACCCCATGCGTTGGAAACCCTAGCCCCACTCAGTCCAGCCGTCGCACCAGACCTAGCAGTCTGCCGTCGGAGCTCCTCCTCGTACGTATGGATACCGTCAGAGGTGTTGTACGTTCAGCACTTCGACGTTCGCGGGATCGGATCGGCTGGATCGGATCGTGGACTGCACTTCCCCGACGCGCTTCATCGATAATCCGCAACCGCGCGTCTAGTGGTAATCATCGTGGCCTTCTACCTCGGCTAGATCTTGGAAGTACCGCGTAGGAAAAAGTTTTGTTTATCTCTACGCGTTCCAACAGTGGTATCAGAGCGGTAGTTTCTGGTATTATGCCCGAGATCCGTACATATGTGATATGTAGTTAGTGTTAGATGTGATCTAATTGCTGTTTTGATGGTCAGTCTATGAGATAGATCGGTTTTGTACAAGGTTGATTGGATCAATCGTACTCGGGGTTAATGGATGATCAGGTTTCCGTGATCATACTGATAAGGTCGTGGAACAACTTACCCCTACCGGTCGATTTCCGCCATCGGGGTATACCGTGACACATAAATCCAGTTGCGGTGATCGAAGATCAAAGAGTTTGATCGAATCGGAATACAGATTAGATTTGGGTAAAATCGTTTTATCCGATGAAAAAACCATGATCTGGATGCAGATGAGATCTGCATTTTCCGAAATCGTCGGGCGCTGCCCGCACCCGCGCTTCGATCCCCGCACCCGCGAGGACCGCCGGCTTCGCCCTGTCGTAGCGCCTTAGATGTCGTTACGAGTTTCACAACGCCGGTAGATATCGTGTCTATGCATAACTTGTTTTTGCAGGAAGTTGTGAATGGTATGGCTTATGTGCATGTGATGTGTGTAATTCATACATGATCTGCGTATCATGTTTTTTATCAGCCGGCTAGAGCCTAGGTGCTGTCATTTTATTGTATTACGGCATGCGTGTCGGATTCTCTATGTAATTTTCATTTACTAAGCTAGTGTAACTTGTTGGAGAATCCGGATTACATGCAAGTCGATGTACAAGTCAGGTACATGGAGCAAGATGGCACGTGACAAGAGTTGGCACGAGTCGACTTGCAAGCTTCGTGGAGATGGAGATCACCATGAAGAGAGGCATACCATTTCATATTATAATTGCTTTATTTGTGTTATTGTTATGTCTCTGTTTACCTCTATTTAGATAGTTGGTAGATTTTAAATCCCTCAAAGAAGGTCTAGTCGGTCGCCCCGATAGTGCTGCACCATCAGAAGTCGGACATTCTTGGTAGTGGGCTCATAAAATTGAGGTGCTACCAATTCTTTCCGGTTAGGTGGGTTTGAGTCGGACTCTTATAAGCAGAAGCACTTGGTAATCTAGACGAGTCCATCACAACAGTTGTGGGGCTCGGGGCGAGGTAGGTTGGGAGCCGGGGCATGTGATGCCACCCAACTAACATGAGTCGTATTGGATACGATTGGCAAGGTGTTGCCTACCTAGATCACTTGACGGCTAGCGGTGATGCTAAAGCTCACTAATCGGATTGCTTATTTAGGATCTTGAATCACTTAGCAACCATCGGAGGGGTGTTGGTTCTAGTGGGAGCATAAGTATTAAAACGTTTAATATGCCTGCTCTTTTATGAATACATGTCTTAACTGTTTTGCATATTTTCTGTTGTAGATCAATGGCACCTAGCAACCTTCCTTAGTTGTCCACTTTTGCGTTGAGGTCCATCCTAGAGAAAGATAAGCTTAATGGAACTAATTTCACCAACTGGTACCGTAATCTGAGGATAGTCCTCAAACATGACAGGAAAGAACATGTTCTAGAAACTCCACTTCCAGAAGAGCCAGATGACGATGCGACTGTCGCTGTCATGAATGCCTGCCGTAAGACTAGAGATGAGTCTACGGAAATTAGCTGTCTTATGCTTGCACACATGAAACCGAACTTGCAGCAGCAGTTCGAAAATGTTGAGGCCTATGATATGATCGAAAGCCTCAAAAGTATGTTCCACGCTCAGGCAAAGACCGAGAGGTATCAAATCTCTCAAGCTTTGCTGGGCTGTAAGCTGAAAGACGGCGATCCACTGAGTCCGCATGTAATCAAGATGATTGGTTACATACAGTCTCTGGGTCGGCTGGGCTTCTCAATTAACGAAGAGTTCGCTACTGATATAATTCTGAACTCTCTTCCTATTGCGTATGGTCCGTTCATCTCGAACTACCATATGCATGGTATGGATAAGAGTATCACTGAATTACATGGGATGCTCAAAACGGCAGAGGCTGATCTTAAGAAAGGCGCCAGTCAAGTGTTGATGGTGCAGAATAAGGCTAAGTTCAAGAAGAGTTCTTGGACTAAGAAGAAGAAGGATAAGTTAGGAGGTAGCGCCCATGGCCCTGTCCAGAGTGCTTCCTCAAAGACTAAGCCATCTCCTACAGCCGGAGCCAATTTCTTCTATTGCAAGCAAGATGGCCACTGGAAGAGGAACTGCACCAAGTATTTGGCTGACAGAGCCAAGAGTGGAGGTGTGACTTCCAACTCAGGTACGCTTGTGTGCAATGTTATAGACATTTATCTTGCTGATGCGCCTAATAGTTCTTGGGTATATGATACCAGATCAGTTATTCACATATGCAACTCGTTGCAGGACTGGTAAGAACTAGGAGCGTGGCAAGAGGAGAGGTTGGTATTCGGGTCGGCAACAAGGCGAGAGTCGCTACGTTGGAAGTCGGCACGATGCAACTTCATTTACCTTCAGGATTTTTATTGGAACTCAATAATTGTTATTATGTTTCAGCGTTTAGTCGAAACATTATTTCCGCCTCATGTTTGATGAGACAAGGTTATGAGTCGAATATTAAAATTGTTGTTCTTTATATTTGAAAGATATGTTTCATGGCTTTGCACCCGTTTAGAACGGGTTATTTATTTTAAATCTTGATAGTGAATCAGTCTATAACATAAATGTTAAAAGGTTGAAACCAAATGATCAGAATATGACTTACTTTTGGCACTGTCGGTTTGGTCATATAAGTTGGAAACGCATGAAGAAGCTCCGTGATGATGGACTTCTAACTTCGTTCGACTTAGAGTCATTCGAGACATGCGAATCATGCCTACTAGGCAAAATGACCAAGACACCTTTTGCAAGGAGTTGTGAAAGGGCATCCGACTTGTTGGAACTAATACATAGTGATGTATGTGGTCCAATGAGCACGACAGCCAGAGGTGGTTATGAGTACTTCATTACCTTCACTGATGATTTGAGTAGGTATGGATATATCTATTTAATGAAACACAAGTCGGAAGCCTTTGAAAAGTTCAAGGAATTCCAGAGTGAGGTACAGAATCAGCTCGGCAAGAAAATAAAGTTTCTACGGTCGGACCGTAGAGGCGAGTACATGAGCCATGAGTTTGATGACCATCTAAAGAGTTGTGGAATAGTTCCTCAACTCACTCCGCCGGGTACACCGCAGAGAAACGGTGTATCAGAACAGAGAAATCGGACCTTGTTGGATATGGTACGATCAATGATGAGTCGGACAGATCTTCCTTTATTATTTTGGGGTTATTGTCTAGAAACTGCAGCGTTCACACTAAACATAATACCATCAAAGTCAGTAGAGAAGACACCACATGAGATGTGGACTGGCAAAAGGCCAAGTTTGTCTTTTCTTAAGATTTGGAGTTGTGAAGCATTTGTCAAGCGACTTCAGTCGGACAAGCTCACGCCCAAGTCGGATAAGTGTATTTTCGTGGGGTATCCGAGGGAAACCTTGGGGTACTACTTCTACAACCGGGAAGAGGGCAAAGTGTTTGTCGCTCGGAATGGTGTCTTCCTTGAGAAAGAGTTTCTCGGTCGGGAAGTCAGTGGGAGCACAGTGCAACTCGAAGAAATTCGAGAGGAACAGGCTAGGGGCGAGTTGGCGAACGTCTTGGAGGCTGAGCCGGTCGTGGTACCTACACCGGTAACAGCACGTGAACCACGGAGATCTGTCAGATTACAAAATGCTCGTAATGTTCTACTGTTAGACAGTAATGAGCCGGCAACTTATTCGGAAGCGATGGTGGGATCTGATTCCGAGTCATGTCTTGGAGCCATGAGATCCGAGTTAAAGTCCATGGATGAAAACCAAGTTTGGAATTTGGTTGATCTGTCTGACGGTGCAAGACCCGTCGAGTGCAAATGGGTCTTTAAGAAAAAAACTGATATGGATAGAAATATTTTCGTCTATAAAGCACGACTTGTCGCGAGGGGTTCCGACAGGTTCAAGGAGTTGACTACGACGAGACTTTCTCGCCCGTAGCGATGCTTAAATCAGTTCGGATCATGTTAGCCATAGCAGCCTATTTCGACTATGAGATATGGCAGATGGATGTCAAGACGGATTTGCTTAATGGAAATTTAACTGAGGACGTGTATATGATACAACCCGAAGGTTTTGTCGATCCAGCTAACGCTGACAAGGTATGCGAACTTCAGAAATCCATTTATGGGTTGAAGCAAGCATCTCGGAGTTGGAACATTCGTTTTGATGAGGTAGTCAAATCGTTTGGCTTCATCAAGAGTGATCATGATTCTTGTTTATACAAGAAGTTTAGTGCGAGCAAAGTAAATTTTCTAATATTATATGTGGACGACATATTACTGATTGGAAATGATGTCATGATGTTGCAAGAAACCAAAGAGTCATTGGGTAGGAATCACGATCTATAGAGATAGATCAAGGCGGCTCATTGGATTGAGTCAGAGTACATATCTGGACAAAGTTTTGAAGAAATTCAAAATGGAAGAGTCCAAGAAGGGATTCTTACCGATGTCCCATGGTATAAAACTTAGCAAGACTCAGTGTCCTTCGACGACTGATGAGCGAAGTCGGATGAGTGTGATCCCGTATGCTTCGGCAATAGGATCCATCATGTATGCCATGATTTGTACTAGGCCAGATGTTTCCTATGCTCTAAGTGTTACGAGAAGATACCAGTCTGACCGTGGAGAAGCCCACTGGGCAGCGGTTAAAAACATCCTTAAGTACTTGAGAAGGACTAAGGAAATGTTCCTAGTTTATGGAGGTGATGAGGAATTCAGTGTAAAGGGTTACACTGATGCAAGTTATCTCACCGACTCAGATGATTCTCGTTCACAATCTGGATACGTGTTCGTAATGAACGGAGGGGCTATGAGCTGGAAGAGTTCCAAGCAAGATACGGTGTCTGCATCTACAACAGAGGCTGAGTATATTGCTGCCTCAGAGGCGGCAAAGGAAGATGTTTGGATCAGAAACCTCCTGATAGATATTGGTGTGGTTCAGGGCGCGTCCAATCCTTTGGACGTATATTTTGACAACAATGGTGCTATCGCACAAGCCAAGGAACCTAGACAACACCAGAAGAACAAACATATACTCATGCGGTACCACCTCATTCGTCAGTTTGTCGAATAAGGTGATATCAAGTTATGCAAAGTACACACGGATGCAAACATTGCAGATCCGTTGACAAAGGCGCTACCACAGCCTACGCATGAGGCGCACACGAGAGGTATGGACATTAGATGCCTAGGCATATGATGCCAAGATGATTGACTCTAGTGCAAGTGGGAGACTGTTGGGAATATGCCCTAGAGGCAATCATGGATGATGTAATTCCCGATGTATTCATAAAGTTATTAAGTTGTCCTTATTTTGAACATCTGATATATGTCATTGAATATGTGATTCGATTGTGGAACTATATATTCATGTTGTTCATACTAGATTGTCCTTGGTCATTAAGGTTGTGCTGGACACACACACTAGACTAATGTGAGTGTTGGCTGATGACATGGTTCCACTTGTCATGGGCATGGTGATGCCATTCCAACGATCACGGACTTGGCTAAAGAGTTTAGCAAGTCGGACTGACCCATATTGAGATGCAACGAGCAAGTCGTCATTTGCATGTCTCAATCAATGTAATCCTTAGACCTGAGGTTGTCGCACAATCCGAGTTGTGGATCACCGACTTAGGTTCTGTCAAACGTTGTTCTGTGACAAGGCAGTTATAAAAGCAGAGTTCGGGTTGAATGAGAATCAAGCTGCGTGATGTGGATAATCAAGATGGGATTTTGCCCCTCCGAATGGAGAGATATTCTCTGGGCCCTCTCGAGTGATATGATTCAGGAAGCATGGCCATGCGCGACTCAGTTAAGTGTTAACTGTGTCTGTAGACTAAGAGTTAGTCAGATGAATCACATATCACGGACCGAGAAGAGAGTTGAGATATTTAAGGGATGACGATAAATCGCCTATAGTTCGACAAGGTATATCGTGAGGCAAAAAGGACTAAGATGTAAATCACATTGGAAGGTATGTCGTCATGACTCAATGGGACTTGGGAATTGGCACGTTCTGCTAGGAGCCGCTACCGATTGATCTATTGAGAGTCGGACTCTAATCGTGTCCAAGTCGCCATGAGCCTGCAGGGTCGCACACTTAAGAGCGGGAGCAAATATATTGGTCGGGTTGGACCCGAACCGGAAATGGACTGAGTTTGTTAGTCGGACTCACAGAGGGAATGGGCCACAAGTGTTGTGAAGCTCACTACCATTCGCTATATAAAGAGGGGCGCGTGTTGCCCAGCGGGCACGTTACTCCACTCCATGCATTGGGAACCCTAGGCCCACTCAGTCCAGTCGTCGCACCAGACCTAGCAGTCTGCCGTCGGAGCTCTTCCTCGTACGTGTGGATACCGGCAGAGGTGTTGTACATTCAGCACTTCGACGTTCGCGGGATCTGATCGGCTGGATCGTATCATGGACTGCACTGCCCCGACGCGCTTCATCGATAATCCGCAACCGCGCGTCTAGTGGTAATCATCGTGGCCTTCTACCTCGGCTAGATCTTGGAAGTACCGCGTAGGAAAAAGTTTTGTTTATCTCTACGCGTTCCAACACACCTTAAGACCCTATTAGAAGAAGCTCTAAAACAATTGGAGGGACTCTAATTAGAGGCTCTAATTCAATTAGAGGGGTGTTGGAAAATAGGGTTCTCCTGCGACGAATTTCACTCATGTTTCAAGACATCCGGAAATTTTCCATCTTCATCTAAATCATGAAAATTAAATCAATTAAGTCGTCATAATTGAGTGATGATGCGAAATATGTAATCCAATAAGATTAAATTGTGGTGGGAAATAGTGAGGCAACGTAATTGAAAGGAAATCATGACTCCGCTAAACACCACAATACACTGGCGGCACCATGTTGTTCTTCCTCTCGCCGCGACGATGGTCTTGTGTTTCTCTCCATCGTAGGTAAAGTATGACTCCTGTAAATATGGCAGTGACACCTCCTCTTGAAGTCTAGGGGCAAAACTGAAAGTGCATTTCGTTTTCCCAGTGTTTTGTGTGTTAGTTAACAATACTAAGTACATTATTTATCGAGGTGTTTAGCGTGCAGGTGTTATACCTAACATCGGCATCGATCACCGAAAAGTCGGTGAAGATTGGCCTGAGAGTGTTGGGACAGAACCCAACCGGATTATTCGGACCGGATATTTCATATTGGACCGGATATTCCGGTTGCGGTTGAAGGAGCGCAAAAATGGCTAAGGACTGGAAGGTTTGCGTTCAGAAGTCAACCGGATTATTTGGTCCGGATTATTCATCCTGGACCGGATATTCCGGGTGCTACGCAAAACTGGTAAGGACTGGAAGTTTCGCGTTCAGAAGCCAACTGGATTATTTGGTCCGGATTATTCATCCTGGACCGGATATTCCGGGTGCTGCGCAAAAATGGCTAAGGACTGGAAGTTTCGCTTTCAGAAGTCAACCGGATTATTTGGACCGGATTATTCATCCTGGACCGGATATTCCGGGTGCTGCGAAAAACTGCTAAGGACTGGAAGCTTGGAGCGACAGGAGTGTACCAGATTATTTGTACCGGATTATTCCGGAGGAGCCGGATAATCCGGTTCAGATCTACAGGATCGCGTGGAGCAACCTGACCGGATATTCCGGTTCATACTTGAACCGGATATTCCGGTCCCCTTTTTCCTGTGCAACGACTAGTTGTGAGGAGGGGCTATAAATACCCCTCCTCCTCCTCCCCAAGATCTAGTTCTTCCCCTTAGCATTTATGAGCATTTAAGAACTCACCAAATCTCCCCTTACTCCCAATCCCTCCACCCAATCTTGAAGATCTTTGGAGGATTGAAGGAGAAGGCCCCGATCTACATCTTCACCGAGCCGTTCTTCATTTCCCCCTCTCTAGCTCGAGGGATCTAGCCTAGGGTTTTCTCTTGTGGAGAACCTAGGCATCTTGATACTTGTTGGTGATTCAAGAAGAGTTGGGAGCCCCCAATTAAGTTGTGGGTGTGGGCCCCAAGTTGTTTGTAAAGGATTTGATCCCCGCCTCAAAGGGGTTCTATAGTGGAAGGTGAACTAGGCCTTTGTGGCGAAGTTCATCGGAGAATAGGGTGAGGCCTTAGTGGCGTTGAGTAGGCCTTTGTGGCGAGCTCACACCCCTCCAACGAGACGTACTCCCCTAAAAAGGAGGAACTCGGGAATACATCGTGTCTCCGTGTGCTTCCATCGGTTACCTCGTTCCTCCCTCTCTTTACTTACTTGTACTTGTTGCATTAATTGCTTGCCTTGTCATATATGTAATTTCACCACTAGTAGCACTATCTAGAGAATTTACCTTCTTGTCAAGCCTAAACTTTAAGAAAAATTAAAATTGGTCGTAACACCTATTCACCCCCCTCTAGGTGCCCATACTTTGCTTTCAATTGGTATCAGAGCCTCGGCTCTTCTATCGGGCTTAACCGCCTAAGAGTTTAAGTATGGGAGATGAGATGGATGACGCTCCGTCCGATGGAAATGTGTCCATGAATGATCTCAATGCTTTGAGAGAATCATTGACCTTATCCATAGACACTAAATTTGAGGAGTTGCGTCAACTCATGACAACACTCCTCAAAGCCAAAGGACCGGAGGTGGTCGACTCATCCCTTCCGGAAACGGAGGGTGCCAAGAAAGGGGTTGATGGTGAACCACTTAAAAATGCTTCCGCCGAACAATCCGCTAAGAAGGGTGCGGGTGGAAAGGAAGGATATCACGCCGTTGAAGGCCAATATTCTCCTGATCCCCCCATCCCTTTTCCTCATATAATCCCTAGAGGAGATCCACCTAAAATTGATGAATATTCTTTTCGTGAATGGCAATACTACATGGAGACTCACTTGAACTCTTCTTGTATGGAGCTTTGGAGAATCGCTCGTGATGGATACAAGCCATATGATCCCAAGAATCTCACAAGAAGAGAGGTCGTAGACTGTCAACTCAACTACACCGCCTTGTCCATCCTTCATCAAGCCATGGGCCCCAACCACATGCCGCATCTTCAACACTTCTCCACCGCCAAAGAAACATGGGATGCTCTTGTCATCATGTTTGTTGGGAATGAGAGCATGCAAATAAATCGATATGATGCCTTGACCAATGAGGCCGAAGGGTTCTTCATGCGTGATGGAGAAGATCATGTTGACATGTATCGAAGACTCAAAACTCTTGCCACCGCCTTCTCTAGTGCGGGTGCAACATATATTGATGATGCATGGATCAAGAGGAAGTACATGATTGCCGTGATGCCGTTTGAGGGCACGGACTTGAAGAGCATTCAAGGGAGACATGATTTCTCCTCCATGACCTCAACTCAAGTGATGCAAGAATTGTGCTCCTACAAGGTGCAAACCAAGAATGCCCTTGACAACTGTGCTAGAGCCATTGGAATGCATCAAGGAGCATCCGTTGCTTTGAAGGCCAAGGTCTTATCTAGAGAAGTTGAGAATGAAGAAGATGGAGAAGAGGCATTGCCCCCGTTGAAAGAACAAGACTATGATCCCGTTCTAAAGGATCTCATTGCTCTCACCGTGCAAAAGTTTTGGAACAACCCCCCCAAGGGCAAGAAATTTGTTGAGGAGAAGACCAAGTCTCGTTATGGAAATGATGGGGTTCAAAAATTGAGGTCTTGCTTCAATTTCCAAGACAAGCATCACTTCATCGCGGAATGCCCTTACGAGAATAGAGAACACCATAGTGGCAAGCTCATTCGCAAGGACAAGTCCAAAGTTCAATACAAGAAACCTCATTTCAAGAAGAAACCTTTCAACAAGAAGTCCCCCACCAAGTTTGTGCTCTTGACTCAAGAGGAGTATGATTCCGGGAGTGATGAAGAAGAAGAATCAACAAGTGAAGTGGCCGCTCTAGCTATTGCTTCCACTCCATCTTTGTCATCCCTCTTTGAATCCTCCGATGAAAATCTTCCTCAACGCAATGCCAAGTGCTTCATGGCTAAGTCCACGGAGGTATCATCCTCTCCTAACTCTAAGACCCCTAGTGAACTAGAACATATTGCTAGTCTTAGAGAAGAAGAGGAAAGAGCCTCTTTGGACCGTTTTATGTCTAACATGCAAGGGGAGACCAAGAAGTACTTTGAGCATCTCATGAGGCAATTGGGAGAAGCCCAAGAGGCCCTTGAGAAGAAAGGTGAGATTGATAGAAGGGATGCGGATGAAATTAAATCTCTCTCAATGACTCTTGAAGAAGAGCATGATGGTAGAGTTTCTCTAGAAGATGAACTTGAATCTATTGAATTATCCCATAATGAACTTGTATCTAAAATCATTAAGGAACGTGATCTTGCTATTGCTAAATATAAAAAGGCTAAAAAGGACAAAGTAGAGTTTGGGGTTGGTCATGGTAAACTAACCGAGGAGTTTGAGAAGCTAACCAATGCTCACAAAGCATTGGAAAGCCAACACTCATCCCTCAAAGAGTTGCATGAACAACTTCAAACTCAACTTACTCAATCTAACCATCCTAGCACCTCTACTTCTTCTTGTGATCATGCAAATATTTTTGAGGAAAATGCTAGGTTAAAGGATGAGCTAGCAAGGCTCAAGGGCAAAAGCTCTCAAGTTGAGAAGGTTGTATTAGCCACCCCACAAGTGGTTGCCCCTAGCCCTAATGTGGTCATTGCTAGACCGAAATTGAGTGCTCCAAGGCAACAAGTGGGTAAGCAAGGACTTGGCTATGTAGCCAAGAAGAATAACAAGAAGAAGAAGAGCAAGAAGAAGAAGAGCAAGAAGAAGAAGAACCTAAAGGGTGCTTCGGGTAGTAATGTCATGAGGGACAACACTACTCGTAGCACACCCGCTCAAGCAAACAATGTTGCCTCGAGTAGTAACGTCATGAGGGACACCACTACTCATAGAACCTCCGCGGGAACTAACAATCCACACCATTTCTTATATGTTGATTATTATGGTGTTGTGCAAGCTAAATATGTTGGTCCTATTGAGGGTTTCATTGACTATACTATTTGGGTCCCAAAGACCCTTGTTGCTAACATGAAGGGACCCATCTCGGGTCCTAACACTAGTCAATGATCTCGTGCAGGGCTATGCTTCCGGTGGGACTAAATGGATTCTCGATAGTGGATGCACTAATCATATGACCGGAAGCAAAGAACTAGTGACGGAGTTGCAACCAAATGACATTCAAGCAACCGTCACTTATGGGGACTCATCCAAGTCTAAGGTATCCGGATTCGGCAAGGTTGTGGTGGCTCCCGATGTAACTATCGTGAACGTCATGCTTGTCGAATCCCTTGGTTACAATTTACTTTCCGTCCGCTCTCTTAGTAAGATGGGTTTCTCTGTCTTCTTTGATGGTGATATTGTGGTCCTTTTGAGGAGCAAGACTCTTGACGTCGCTCACGTGGGACATGTTGAAAATGAGTTGTATGTGGTGGACTTTTCGAAGTCAACCAACACTCAAGCAATGTGTCTTTTCGGGAAGGCGGACTTGGGATGGTTGTGGCATCGCCGCCTATCCCATGTCAACATGAGAACTTTGCAAAGTCTTCACAAAAGTGGCCTCATTGTTGGACTAAAAGAAAATGTTTCCTTTGCAAAGGATCGCGTTTGTAGGTCGTGTGTTGAAGGGAATATGCATGACATTGTGCACAAGGCCAAGACTATTATTTCATCAAATAGGATCTTGGAGCTTCTCCATGTTGATCTCTTTGGTGCCGTGCCCGAGGCAAGTCTTGGCGGCAAGAAGTATTGTTTGGTGATTGTCGATGATTATTCAAGATACACTTGGGTTTATTTCTTCAAGTGCAAAAGTGAGACTCAACAAACCATCATCGACTTCTCCAACGAAGTACAACATCAACACAATGTGCAAATCATGGCTATTAGGAGTGATAATGGCTCGGAGTTCAAGAACTATACATTGAATGAATTTCTTAGTGAAGAAGGCATTCGTCACCAATACTCCGCCACCTACACTCCTCAACAAAATGGTGTTGCCGAAAGGAAGAATAGCACTCTCTTGGATATGGCAAGGACCATGTTGGTGGAGTACTCTTCTCCCCAATATTTGTGGGCCGAGGCCATATCCACCGCATGCCACTCCTCCAACCGCCTCTACATCCGCAAAGGCTTGAGCAAGACCCCATATGAGATCCTCACCGGCAACAAGCCCAACGTATCCTACTTCCGTGTATTCGGTTGTAAGTGCTTCTATTTGATCAAGGGTATTAGGTTGTCGAAATTTCAATCCAAAACTATTGAGGGTATTTTTGTTGGTTACGGTGCCGAATCCCACACTTATAGAGTCTATGACAAAGCCTCACGGATTGTCATAGAATCTTGTAGTGTGGTTTTCGAGGAAAATGACGGCTCCCAAGTGGCGCAATTTCATGTTTCAAATGTAGATGTTGAAATGCCTCAAGAAGCCATAGGAAGGATGGGTGTGGGATTCTTCCGCCCCATCGAGGGACACCTTATGGCGACTCGAGAAGGACTATGCTCTACTCAAGTGGAGCCCTCCTCTACATTAGAAGATCAAGCCAAGGAGCCAACTACTACACCTAACCAAGAACATATTCAAGACCCTCCTCTCATTGATCAAGTGACTCCGCAAGTCGTACCCACTCCTCTCACTAATGCGAGTCAAGATCAAGGCCAAGATCAATCATCCTCTTCATCCTCTTCTCAAGTTGAAGCTAGTATTGAAGATATTGTGGATGACGATGTTGATGATCAAGGCCATTTTGGTCAAGATGGGGACCCAAATGATCAAGATGATCAAGTGATCCCTCCTCGCAATAATGAGGAGATCGAAGCCCGTCGAATCAAAAGGATAAGAAGAGCTTTGAAGCAAATTGATGCCCAAGATGACAAGGTCTTGGAGGATGTTCAAACTAGAAGATCCACTAGAAGGCAATTGGCTCATTTTTGTGAGCATCAAGCTCATATCTCTATGGTGGAGCCTAAGAAAGTGTATGAAGCTCTTGAGGACTCCGATTGGGTTGAAGCTATGCATGATGAGCTCAATAACTTTGAGCGCAACAAAGTTTGGAGATTGGTTGAGAAACCCAAGGATTGCCACAATGTTATTGGCACCAAGTGGATTTCAAGAACAAGCAAGATGAGAATGGCATTGTCATTAGGAACAAGGCAAGATTGGTTGCTCAAGGTTACACCCAAGTTGAAGGCATTGACTTTGATGAAACCTACGCGCCCGTGGCTCGCCTTGAGTCCATCTGTATCCTCCTTGCTTATGCATCCTCACATAATTTCAAATTGCAACAAATGGATGTGAAAAGTGCTTTCTTGAATGGTCCACTAAAAGAGGAGGTATATGTCAAGCAACCTCCGGGGTTCGAGAATCTCAACTTTCCTAACCACGTTTACAAACTTTACAAGGCTCTCTATGGTCTCAAACAAGCACCTCGTGCTTGGTATGAGCACCTTAGGGAGTTGTTAGATGATCGTGGTTTCGAAGTTGGGAAGATTGACCCCACTCTCTTCACCAAGAGAGTAAAGGGAGAGCTTTTCATATGCCAACTCTATGTGGACAATATCATCTTTGGCTCAACTAACCAAGCTTTCAATAATGAGTTCTCTAAGCTTATGACTGACAGGTTCGAGATGTCTATGATGGGTGAGCTTAAATTCTTCCTTGGCTTTGAGATCAAGCAATTGGCTCGTGGGACTTTCATTTCTCAAGCCAAGTATACCCAAGATATGATCAAGAGGTTTAACTTCCAAGATGCTAAGATCAAGACATCTCCTATGCAAGTCAAGTGTCATCTCTCTCGTAATCCAAAAGGGAGTAAGGATGTGGACCAAAAGATTTATCGTTCTATGATTGGTTCTTTGCTCTATCTTTGTGCATCTAGGCCCGATATCGTTTTGAGTGTAGGTGTGTGTGCAAGGTATCAAGCGGCTCCTAAGGATTGCCATTTAATGGCCGTCCATAGGATCTTTCGTTATTTGGTTCATACCCCAAGATTTGGTTTGTGGTACCCAAAGGGGGCACAATTTTCTCTCAATGGATATACGGATTCCGATTGGGCGGGTGATCAAGATGATAGGAAGTCAACTTCCGGGGCTTGCCAATTTCTTGGTAGGTCCCTTGTAAGTTGGTCCTCGAAGAAGCAAAATTGCATATCTCTCTCCACCGCCGAGGCCGAGTATGTTGCCGCCGCAAGTGCATGCACTCAATTGTTATGGATGAGGCAAACTCTAAAGGAGTATGGAGTTCATTTGGATAAGGTGCCTCTTTTGTGTGACAATGAAAGTGCCATCAAAATTGCATACAATCCGGTGCAACATACAAGGACCAAACACATTGAGATCCGCCACCACTTCATCCGTGATCACGTGGCAAGAGGAGACATTGCACTATCATATGTGCCCACCAAGGACAATCTTGCGAACATTTTCACGAAGCCACTTGATGATGCAAGATTCTTATTCTTGAGGAATGAACTAAATGTGATTGATTCTAGGAGTTTGACTTGAGGATCTTGCACACACCCCTATAGATGAAACGTGTTTGAGCTTAGGTGTAGGCATGGACATAGGGGGGGTGTTATCCTAACACATTGGGTTCTCCGTCCCCCCATTATGCCCATAGCAAAAATTTCATTGTGATCTCTCTTTTTCTAATGATGAATTGTGAGCTTCAATGTTGAGTATTGGCAATGCCCCCAAGATATATCTTCGCGGTTGCATACCATAATCTCTTACATGGTGGCCTAGGCCACCAACCTCTTCGTTTCGAAGAGTTGTATCTTAGTTGGGTCTTATTTGACATTTCATTGCATTTCTAGTGTTTTTTTCCTTCTAAGTGTTTCGTCTTAGGAAAATCCCACTCAATTGGTCTTCTCGCTGTTTTGTTTCTTACTTTTGAGAGGGATAAGTACTAATATTCAGTTTGTTGATCTATCCTAAGCCATTCTATCAAAAAGCCATTCTTTTCTAGCACTTGTGTCGTCCTTTGAAACGAGGAAAATTCGGATCAGGAGGCAGCCGGAATTTCCGGTCCAGTTCTGGACCGGAATATCCGGGTGTACCGGAATATCCGGTTCATACCGGTTCGGCGAAAATCATAAAAACTAGGACCCGACGGGGAGGAGGCAGTTCTTGCCTTTTTCCCATCGGTTCCTCTCCACCCCCCAAACGCCGCCTCTTCGATTCTTGGCCACCCGGGTCGATTCCTCCGCGGGATCTTGAAGTTTTGGCTCGGATCTCGTTCCCCTCCTCCTTAGGAACGTTTCTACCCAAGCATCTTCCTCCATGGATTCCGGTAATGTTCAAACCTTTTGAATCTTGGTGCTATAACCCTACCAATCCGTGGATTTGCGTTTTTGTTGGCAATGCTTGGTAGAACTAGTTCCCTAGAGGTTCCTTTGCATGCTAGAATTGATAGATTATATTCTCTCATGTACGATCTAGTTTTGAAGTCTAAGATCTAGATTTGTTTTGTGCTGTTCCGCCACTACTGGAATATCCGGTTCAGTTATGAACCGGAATATCCGGCTATGTTCTGTACTGTTTCAGACAGCCCAAAATTAATCTTTCTCAGATTTCGACTTAGATTGTTCCCTTGAATCTCCTCTATTAGTTTTATGCATGATTGTTTCCATTGTTTGACACGAGTGTACTTATCTTATGCTATCCCCCTATTATCTTGCTTCACAGGTGGTGGTTCTGAGCGGCGCCCTCCTAAGCGTCCCAAGCAGGTCTCTGTCAAGAACAAGCGCAAGGCTCGGCTCAACTATAAGACCGACATTCCTGTTCCGGAGTTCAATGCGCTCAGGCAGAAGGATGTCTACCTTGGCCCTCGGTTTGCAAATATTGATCCTCGATTCTGGAATCTTGAGCAGTCCTACATCTATACTGATATCTATTGTGACTACCGTCACCCCATCCGTGTGATGCAGCCGTTTGACTTTGCTGCCCTCAAGGCCAAGGAGGAATTTGCTGATGCTGCTAGCATTGTTGAGCGGTTTGGACTGGTAAAGCTTATGGAGACCCAGTGCAACTACAACACACAGCTTGTGATGCAGTTTATGTCCACTCTAGTGTTCAGTACTCATGATGTTGTGTGCCGTCTCAAGTGGATGTCTGAGACCACAGCTTGTGAGGCTTCCTTTGAGAGGTTTGGACGTCGTCTTGGATATTCTTACAGCGCTCACCCTCCTCTCGGTCGTCGCGTCCATGAGGTTGATAGGCCTAGGAGGGAGGTCGCCATGGCTGCGTTGTATGCTCCTGGATCCACCATTGGAGGACTTGAGGGACTGCTTCCCCTCTATGATCAGCTTGTTCGCATCTTCAGATCTTTCCTTGTGCCAAGTGGGGGTAACAATGATGCTCTCACCACTCCTCTTTGCAATCTTCTGATACTGGCTAAGGAGTGCATGGAGGAAGAGGACCCATCTGTCTCCTATACTGTGGATGTGATGGACATCATCTATCACGAGCTCTACGCTGCTATGATTGGTGGCTACACCATTCCCTATGCTCCTTATATCATGATGCTCATCAAGCATGAGATGCGGAAGGAGTACACCGAGTTACCCATGGTTGAGCACAAGGTCAAGAGGCTGTACATCAAGAGGAAGAAGAAGACTGTTGCTGCTGCCTCTCAGGATGCTTCTTTTGAGGGTGGTTCCTCTATGGGAGGTCCCTCTACTGGTTCTCACTCTGCGCCCATTTCTGATGTTAGCACCTTGCGCCATGTCAGGAAGCTCTCCTGGTTCCAGCGTAATGTGCTCTGCATGAAGGTGGACATCCACAAGGAGCAGTACAGGGCTTATCGCCGCGACACCGCCATGGCTAGCGCACAGAGTCAGATTCTGCACCACGTGAGTGGTGCCACTGGTGATGTACCTGCTCCTCTCGCTGTCCAGTCTTATGCTGCTTGGTCTGCTGAGGATAGCACTCCCTGGGCGAGCATTGAGGCGGCTCTCCGTTCTACTCAGGCTACTACTTCTGGAGCTGGTGATGATGAGGAGGATGAGGATGAGGAGTCTGATGCTGAGCGCGAGGCCGAGGGCGAGTCCGAGGAGTCTGCTGGCGAGTCTTCTGAGCACTCTGATGCTTAGGCCGTGTCTGGGACGTTAGATTAGCTATTTCCCTCCTTTTTGGTGTCTCGATGCCAAAGGGGGAGAAGTAGCTATTAGACTACGGGATTTGCATGGGTTCGGGCACAAGCATTTGCTTTTATCATTCTTTGAGAGCTTGTGTCCATTTTAGTATCTTCGTTTGTCGTTTTCGTGAACTTATGTCGGTTATTGTCTCGTTTAAACTATGTGTGCTATTGTGTGTGAGACTTTGTTGGTTATCTGGATTTTATCATGGATTATCTATTAGTGGTGTTATGGTTATCTATCGTATATGTTGAGGATATTATCTATGGTTGTGCTTGGTTATTCTTGGATATATCATCTTCGCACAAGGTATATACCTCCTTTTTACACTCAACATATTGGTGGTATTGACTCTTTGGCATGTTTGCTACTTGTTGGAAATGTCTCCCCTTACATCATTGCATCTATTTGCATTTGAGGCAAAGAAAAGATATGCATAGAGATAGGGGGAGATGTTCCCATCTTATTTCAAACATGATTCTTGTCAAGGTTTTATTGCAAATCTTAGTATTGTCATCTAACACCAAAAAGGGGGAGATTGAAAGTGCATTTCGTTTTCCCAGTGTTTTGTGTGTTAGTTAACAATACTAAGTACATTATTTATCGAGGTCTTTAGCGTGCAGGTGTTATACCTAACATCGGCATCGATCACCGAAAAGTCGGTGAAGATTGGCCTGAGAGTGTTGGGACAGAACCCAACCAGATTATTCGGACCGGATATTTCATATTGGACCGGATATTCCGGTTGCGGTTGAAGGAGCGCAAAAATGGCTAAGGACTGGAAGGTTTGCGTTCAGAAGTCAACCGGATTATTTGGTCCGGATTATTCATCCTGGACCGGATATTCCGGGTGCTACGCAAAACTGCTAAGGACTGGAAGTTTCGCGTTCAGAAGCCAACCGGATTATTTGGTCCGGATTATTCATCCTGGACCGGATATTCCGGGTGCTGCGCAAAAATGGCTAAGGACTAGAAGTTTCGCTTTCAGAAGTCAACCGGATTATTTGGACCGGATATTCCGGGTGCTGCGAAAAACTGCTAAGGACTGGAAGCTTGGAGCGACAGGAGTGTACCGGATTATTTGTACCGGATTATTCCGTAGGAGCCGGATAATCCGGTTCAGATCTACAGGATCGCGTGGAGCAAGCTGACCGGATATTCCGGTTCATACTTGAACCGGATATTCCGGTCCCCTTTTTCCTGTGCAACGACTAGTTGTGAGGAGGGGCTATAAATACCCCTCCTCCTCCTCCCCAAGATCTAGTTCTTCCCCTTAGCATTTATGAGCATTTAAGAACTCACCAAATCTCCCCTTACTCCCAATCCCTCCACCCAATCTTGAAGATCTTTGGAGGATTGAAGGAGAAGGCCCCGATCTACATCTGCACCGAGCCGTTCTTCATTTCCCCCTCTCTAGCTCGAGGGATCTAGCCTAGGGTTTCCTCTTGTGGAGAACCTAGGCATCTTGATACTTGTTGGTGATTCAAGAAGAGTTGGGAGCCCCCAATTAAGTTGTGGGTGTGTGCCCCAAGTTGTTTGTAAAGGATTTGATCCCCGCCTCAAAGGGGTTCTATAGTGGAAGGTGAACTAGGCCTTTGTGGCGAAGTTCATCGGAGAATAGGGTGAGGCCTTAGTGGCGTTGAGTAGGCCTTTGTGGCGAGCTCACATCCCTCCAACGAGACGTACTCCCCTAAAAAGGAGGAACTCGGGAATACATCGTGTCTCCGTGTTCTTCCATCGGTTACCTCGTTCCTCCCTCTCTTTACTTACTTGTACTTGTTGCATTAATTGCTTGCCTTGTCATATAGGTAATTTCACCACTAGTAGCACTATCTAGAGAATTTACCTTCTTGTCAAGCCTAAACTTTAAGAAAAATTAAAATTGGTCGTAGCACCTATTCACCCCCCCTCTAGGTGCCCATACTTTGCTTTCAAAAACTTAAAGTGGGAATATTGTTTGGGGTGGGTAAAAATACCCCCACCCCCACCCCGAGTTGAACATAGTCCACCGGTGACTCCCAGATCTCCACCCTGGGCATTCTCGGTCAACTTTACTTAAAAATAAAATCAATCATTGTGTGATTTTGATGTTTTAGTGGAAATTGAAATCTTATGTTTCCCTCTTTCATATCAATAATAGCACCAATAGTTCTAAGAAAAGTTTTTACCAAAACAATAGGATAAGAAGCATGGCATTCAATATCCATAATAAGAAAATCAACGAGAAGATATTTATTATTAGCAATAATAATAACATCATCAATCATTCCCACATCTATATTTATAGTAGAATCAAGAAGGTGTCCACCTAAATCACACTCTTCTATAGGTTTCAATTCAAGCATGTCATATAATCTTTTTTACATAATAAAAGAACTAGCACCAAGATCACATACAACATTATATTCAAAGTCATTTCTTGTGGGTTCCCAACCATCTTGTAATTTTCTAAGATAATAGGCTTCAAGTTTGAGTCTTTCTTCTCTAGTTTCAATAAGAGAATTAGTGATGTGTGTAGTAAAAGTCATGTTTATATTACTAGCATTAGGAGTTTTTGTAAGAAATTTATAACTTCAGTGATGTTTCAATTATCAGAATTAATACCGTCTTCCTCAAAGAAAGCAACCATATCATCATAAATAGTTTCATTATCCTCTAGACCACTTGGAACATTTTTCTCATTAACAGATTTATCACTCTCCAAGTTTTTGGATTCTTTTTACCTAAAGTTGAGATCTCTTGAATAACAATTCTTCCACATTAGCATTTTTAGAACCTCTATAAGACTCATAAGTACTGTTTTTTTTAAATCCTCATGCACTTTGATCGTACAAACTCCAATATTTTTATTATTAGCACTCTTTTCAGTAATTTCACCTTCCGTTTTTTCTCTCTCCCATCTAGCATGCAATTCGGCTAACTTCCTTACATATTATCAATTTTAACTTATAAAGCATTTAAATATTTAGTTCTCTTATCCTCCGAAGGTTTAGTCCTTATTTTTAAAATTTCAACATCATGAGCAAGACTAACAAATGTTAGGACAAGATTATCAAGTTTCTCAAGTTTTTCTTCAACGTTTTTTAGTAGAGATAAAATCTTTGAGCATGTTCTCAAGACCAGAGGTGGAAATTTTATTATTGTTATAATAATTAACATAAGAATTTTCATAGGAATTACCATTATTAGAAGGATAACACATATAGTTGTTATCACCAAAATTATTTTTATAAGCATTGTTGTTGAAATTGTTTCTAGCAATAAAATTCACATATACTTGATCATTTTCATTAGCAATCAGAGAGTTTGAAGGAACATTATTAGGGTATAAAGGAACTTGTTTAGTGAGCATAGAAACAATCATATCCACATTATCATTTAACAAAGAGATATCCTCAACATAATTTAACATTTTACCTGTTCGACCTCTTTCGATGTGCCATAGAGAATAATTTGCCATTATATTATCCAAGTGTTTAGTTGCTTCACCTAATATGGTGTCCATAAAAGTTCCTTCCGCAGCTGAATCCAATAAATTCCTCGAAGAAAATTAAATATTGCACAAAAAGGTTGGATGACCATCAACGTAGTTAATCTGTGCGCGGGACAATTTTTAACCATAATTTTCATTTTTCCCCAAGTTTGTGCAACATGTTCAGTATCAAATTTTCTAAAATTCATTATGTTGCTCCTGAGTTGTATAATTTTAGCAGGTGGATAATAAATTCCAATAGAAGCATCTTTGCATTTACTCAAAAAATCAATGCTATTTCTACCTCTATTTTGTTTTCATATTACATAACTCAACATAGTTATTTAAATAAGAGGCAACATCTTCATCACTAGTAACAGAAAATTGCTTTTCGTAGCAAGATTCAATAAAGCGGGTTTAATTTCATAATATTTTGGCTTGGTGGAAGATGGAGAAATTAGTGTGCATATGAAATCATTATTATTGGTACTAGTAATGTCACAAAGCTTAGTGTTCTTAGCCGAATCCATACGAGCAAGATAAAAGTAAGACAAACAAACAAAACAGGAAAAAGACTACTAGCTAGAATTCTATTTTTTTGTGTGTTTTTATGTAGAGAAAAAGATAAAGAATCAAACAAGACTAAACAAAAGTAACTAAACAAGAAATAAACAAAAGAGATAAAGTATAAGTGTGTAATTCCCTAGCTGAAAACTTAAAGTTCCCGACAACGGTGCCAGAAATCTGCTTGATGGGTTGCGTAAATCACACACCCGTTGGGGAACCCCAAGAGGAAGGTATGAGGTAGCGTAGTAGCAAATTTCGCTTAGTTATGAAACCAAGAATATCAATTCAGTAGGACTTCCATGACGATCAGAGAGGTGCTCGTGGTGCGTCAAGCATGAACTTATAGATAAAATACAAATTCCATTTCATACCCAACTTTCTAGAAAGATTGTCAAGCTTCTCATCTTGCTGAAAACAATAGGATTAACCGGATTGAGTGGTTGCAAGTAATAAAAATAAAAACCTCCTTCAGTCTCTCCTTCGGGGTCCGTCTGATGGTTGTGGACCATCTCCGGGGCTCTCCTTCGGGCTCTGTCTTTGTTCCGGGTAAAAACCTCCTTCAAAACCTCCTTCAGTCTCTCCTTCGGGCTCCGTCTTTGTTCCGGGTAAAAACCACCTTCCGTGGATTTTCGGTACTTTTCGTGAATATTTGCAGAACAAATTTTCTGAAACAAAAAACAGGCAGAAAACAGAAACTGGCGTTGGGCATCTTTTCAATAGGTTAGTACATGAAAACGCCTAAAAATGATGTAAAAATATAGTAGAAAAATGTAGCAATGATATAAAACAATTCTGGAACAATCAAAAATTATAAATACGCTTGAGACGTATCACCCTGTTATTGGCAGAGTGAAGCTACAAACTAATGTGGTATGAGGTGTGTTACTAGTTTCAAAACTGATGTTTATAAATATGATGTATGGTGTTTATATTGTTACAAACTGATAACTGTGATGTTTCAAAACTTGTATATCTCTTTGAAACGTGTGGTATAGTGTAATCTGGTGGTCATATTTGTGATGTAAACTGTTATATTATATATTTCCCAATTGTGATCTAAATGCCCTAAATATTTTTTGGGGACATTAGGGCAAAATGCCTCTAATCCAATTAGGAGCACATTCTAAAAATACCTCTAAATATATTTGGGGCATTAGAGAAAAATGCCTCTCAATTAGGGGCGCATTCTCAAAGCGTCCCAAAATATTCTTGGGGGGGGGAGGGGGCATTAGAGGAAAATTTCTCTAATTTAATTAGAGACATGTTTTGAAAATGCCTCTAAATATATTTGGGGGCACATCCTCAAATTGCCCCCTAAATGTATTTGGGGCATGTGAGCAAATGTCTCAAAATGAATTAAGGGACACTTCACAAAAGTGCCCCCAAATGTTGAGCTATAAGAACACTTTTAGGTGCACTTTGAGAAAGTGCGGGCAATCTATCTATACTTCTTATAAAGCAAAATCTCACTAACATGTATTAATGATTTTTCTATCTCAACATGCAAGCTGTCTATATCACCCATTCTCTTAGCCAATAAAATGTTCATGTCATCTCCACTAATATTTGTTAATCACTATATGCAATCTACACATCATCCATTTTAAACCATCAAATTATTCATATTAATAATTTATATATATATATATATATAATTGATCAACTGAATTTCGCATATTCACATAGAAAGCATAATGTACGATATCTCTTATAAAATTTTGTTTGCAATATAGTTTCTAGAGCCGTCCCCGCAGCAACGCGCGGGGTATGCTTCTAGTAGCTTTAAAGACACGGGCATTAGTAGCACTTCTCAAAAGTGGCTTAAATATTTTTGAGGACGCAAAATTAACATTTAGGGGCATTTTAAAATGTTTCGAAATGTACGCCGTGGTGTAGTGCGTGCTCTCTGTAGTGTATGCTCTTCAGTTGTGTTTTTATGTATAGATAGGTGCTCCCGAGTCATGATAAACAATGCTAACACGTCCAGTTTGATGAGTCTATACAATCAACATCTGATTAGAAAGCTAAGGCTGCCGGCTTGTAGTAGTTGGTGTTGCTTCGATAGACCTCCGTCGAAAGAGCGGGGGACCATGTCAGTTTTTGATGAAAAAAACGTCACTACACCACAGTAAGCTTTTAAGGGCATTTCGTCGGGGGCACTTCATAAAAGTGCCCCAAAAGCTAGCAACCGGAGGCACTTTGCATATTGTGGCCCACTAAGTATCCCCTATTAAGGCACTTCATAAAAATGCCCCGAAATATAATGCCTACTAGGACATTTTGTCAAAGTGCCTCCAAAGGCATATACCTATGAAGGCAGTTTGGCAAAGTGCCTCCAAAGGCATATACATTTGAAGGCAGTTTGGCAAAGTGCCCCCAAAGGCATGTAGCAATTGAGGCAGTCTAGCAAAGTGCCCTCAAAGGCATATAGCAATTGGGGCAGTCTAGCAAAGTGCCCCGAATTGACAGTATATGAAACTTACAGATTCATTGTTCAAATTCAAGCCAAGTTCACAGCAGACAGACTAGTAAGCAAATTTCACAGCACAGGTGACAGAATTATTACAGAGGTAAGTTAAGTTCAGAGCAGCACCGTAAACTTCGAGCAAAATTATTACAGATTTTGCGGATCAAGCTTCGTAATAACCAATCTAAGCCATACACCGAAAGCATCTTTCAGTCGGTAAGGCATAGATCTTTCATCCTTCATAGTGAACACGCATATCTGTCCCTCTTCAAGCTTGAAAGCTGCAACGACTCGTGGCCAACCGCATACAATTGTTGCCTTCATACCTTTTCCCATCTTCATTCTGCAGTACTTGTCCAGAGTGCTTTCAGAACTATTCACTACTAAACTCACTAGAGGATCACTGTTGTATAGTGACCTCAGTAAACTGACAAGATAAGTCGATGTGTACTCAGCTGATAATTCCTAAAAGAAAATAGTACGAGGAAATTATTACTACAACTATATGATGACAGACTCATGATAATTCCTACAAGCAATGTATCACTTCAACCAAAGTATTACTGCAAAATGGAGGACTTACCATAATTCCTTCTGCAGGATCAACATTTGATTTTGTCAGCCTGCACACATAATCTTTGATAGGTGGCCTAGGTAGATCCTCGACAATACTCCTCAATTGCATAACTTGATGGAAGTTCATTTCAACCTCATTTCCAAACATGCAGTACTTGTCAAATGATTCTTCTCCTCCATGTCCAGGTCCTACATTTGAACATTTGGTGTCATACTCTACTTAATCGTTTGTGCATGAGTAAACTAAAACTTGTACAAGTACATACCTCTTACAACAATCATGTGCATGTCTGTGTAAATGTCGTCATCACTCATATTGTAGTCTTCCTCACTGAGGTAGTCATCTTCCTCGGTGAAGTGGTCATCGTCGCTTGGCGGCACGTACTCATCAGAAAGGTTGTCATCGTCGCTTGCCATCGTTTCCTATTGAGTATAGACTGCATGATAACAAGGAAACTAGTTACCACTTTGTTCAACTATTAGATTAAACAATTGTAGGTTAAACAGATTTTGCTCTAAAGAGTTGATCTTCAAACATTAAACAGTACAAAACATTGTAACCATGCTAACCAAGTTTGAATATCAGCAAGATGATATTAACTAAACTGAAAAGAACTACCTAAAAAAAGTTTTGAATATTAAGCTTGTTTGAACAGCACCCAAAAAAACTATCTAGATCAAGATTTGTCACGAATGTAGTTCTACCTTTAGCCACAAATATAGCAAGATTGGGATTTGTAGTTCAACATTTATCACATAAGAAAAAGATTTAGTCACATGTACAGTTGTCATAGCAAGAATTAACCACAAGAAGAACAAGAATCCAAATTATTTCATTCATAGATCATTTCATCCCAACACAACTCCATCTACAGATTGGTTCAGAAAAACATCACAGGAAGAACAAGACTCCAAGTTAATAATCTGATGCCAGGGAGGTAGTGAGGGAGGGAGTGAGGGAGGGAGGGAGGTAGTGAGGGAGGAAGTATAAATTACCAGATGCAGGGAGGTACTGAAGGAGGGAGGGAGTCACTGCGAGGGAGGGAGCTCTAGATGGCCAGGTGCTTCTTTCCTTTCCTGGATGCGACAGCTGAGGGAAACCCTACCCTGGATCTATGAGGAGGGCAGAAGAGATATTTATAGAGAGGGCAAGTTTCTTGGGCCATGTCTCTTGGGCCAAGTTTCCGGGCCAAGATATCCCAGCAACCATTGCAGCAGGCACTAGGACTTGGTCTCTGTAGGACTTGGTGCACAAGTAGGACTTGGTCTCTGTAATCGTGACTTTGGACACTAGGCAAAAGCTAAAAAAAGCTACTCTACTCTACTCCACTGCGCTTTTGTCTCCAGCAAGCACTACTGCTCAGCATGCATGATGGAATTCGCATGCTTTTTTTGAACCAAAGAGAATAATAACACACTAGATTTTTTTTGAAGCAAAGAGAATAATAACACACTGAAGTCAAGCAGCTACACTTCCAACACTTTGCTTGACAGCCGCAACTGTCCAGGTATAATAACACACTGATTCTTAGGACTTTTAATGTGGATAAGCTAAATAGTTTAACAAAAAAAAACTCCATATGGGCAAGGTAAATTATGACTACTGAATCAAATAAAATTTTAACTGCCCCTCTCATTCTAACCCTATGACAGCAACAAATAAATCAAATATGTTGGATAGGTTCCTATGCCCTGAATACACAATTCAGGACATCGAAGGAATGGTATCCACACATGACAATGGAATTTAAATGCAGTCGACAAAAAAACACTAGAGAGTAAGCAAGTTTTAAAGACAGTCGACAAACTATACATATGTGCTTACTATAAAGCACACAGGACCATACATACTTCTAGTTACTTAGCAGTCTTACAAAAGGTGAGGCACATGTGCCACTTGAGCATACGTAGATATAGTAAAGTTCAGCATACATAGTTCTAATAGAGTTCAAGACAGGTTTGCCGCTTCAACATTTTTACAAAAGCACTTCCTACTAAGGGCTTAGAATCCTATGGTAGGGGTTCCATAAGGAGTTCAAGTTCTCCTCTTGCACGCGCCGAGAAGTTGAACAACCAGATAGCATTTTCCTGAATCTTGTACTCTTTGACAGCTTTTGCCCAGTCTGTTGTCATCATGACACTGTTCTTGCCCTTTCCTCTCTTTATCTTCATCTTGAAGGTCTTGCTGCTGACAGTGCTCTCTACAGGCACCATCTTGTCGACAGGTACCTTTTCATTTACTTCGAGGTGCGCATGCAAGAAAGTTTTAGAAAACTTGGCATGAATGTCCTGTTATCAATAAGAAATTTGTGTTAAACAACAATTTCAGTGCCCTCTGTAACTAAACAAGTTAAGTTTCAGATTCATATACTGCAAGATACTTTAAACCTGTAATACTATCTTACCATTTTGCTCTTTCCTTCAATTATATTTGATTTAGTCATCCTGTGAATGTAGAACTTGTTGCTGCACTTGTTAGCTTTGGCAGCCAGACAGAACTCTACAAGCCAATTTTGCTGATCCTTCGTGAGATACATGTCATTGCCAAACATGCATAGCTCATCAAATGATTTCATCTCAGCAGCACATACTTCACTAGGTCCTACAACAGATTGAGTTTTAGAATTAGTACAGTACTCTCCATTTTGTTAGAGGTGTGCAACAGAATTAGTACGTGTATAAAATTTAGGAATTGTGTATGTAAACATACCTCTGAAAAGAAGTTTCACTTGTGTGCTAGGAACAGAAGAAGTAGGAGCAGCAGAAGTAGGAGCATCCTTGTTTGTTTCAGCTTCATGGGTAAATCCTGCTTGCATAGACTTGTAATAGTTGTACAGGTCACCATCAATAGTGCCTTCCCTCTTCCTCTGCTCAATGCTCTTCCAGAAATTAGGATGGATATCATCTTTTCCCTTGCTGGTGTTTACTAGACCAGAGGTGAATGTGCTAGGACCAGTAGCAACAATATTTGCATCTGCAGATTTCTGACTCTTCTGCACCACTTCCCTTGCCTCGTCATCACTGTCGTCATGGATGACGATTGGGACCCGCTTTCCACTTGCCATTTTGCCCCTGCAATTTGAAAGCAACACATTTTAAAATACATCAAAATTAAGGTGATAAGCAAACATACTGACAAGCATTCTTACAATAGTACAGTGCAGAATTTGGACGAGGTGGACGCGCGAGGTATGTGTTCCTCGGATCCATGGAGGGGTCCTCGAGCTCCTTGTTACGCGGCGAGGTAGGTAGGGGTCCTCGAGCTCCTCGGTGAGGGCGACGGCGTGCTTGGCGAGGGCAAGCTTAGTGAGAAAGCGATGGCGAGGGCGACTGGGCGACGGTGGGAGATGTGGCGGAGAGCTTGGATACGAGGCCGTGGGGTCGTGGTGACAGCGAGGAGATGAGGTCGTGGCGACGACGCGGTGGCGATGGCGACGGGGCCGTGGGGATTTGGGGATTTAGGGATTTGGGGATTTGGGGATTTGGGTTCTATTTTTTCTAAGGGGTTTCGCGTAAAAGTACAAGACGTGGAAGGGCATAACTTAACTACTTAAAAACTTCCGAGAACATTTTTAAAAACATCGGACCGTATAACCGGCGAGACCCAAAGCCGCTAAGTTTGGTTCGTTCTTTTTGCTTCCTCGCCGCTAGGGTTTCTCCGTCGCCGGTTATACCAGAGCGGCGCCGCGTCCGCGCGGCTGCAACGCCGCCGCCGCCGTCTGCTTCCTCGCCTCCTTTTGATTCCTGGCCCCGTTAGGGCTTCTGCTGCGTCGTCTTCTGGTAAGCATCTTCCTCCTCTTAGGGTTATGCTTCCTCTTCCCCTTGATAGATCCAAGATCTTGGTTCCTCTTCCACATACGTTTGTGCTAAGCTCGACGGATCCATCCATCATGCCTTCTTCCTCCCCTGTAGCTAATTAATTAGCCAGCGTGTGTCGACGGCTGATTCGTGATTCAGTTTATCATGTTCCAGAGCTCACTAAGATCGCTTTGATCTCTATCATATCATAGTTATGAAGTGAAGAAAAATTCCCTTCATCACCTGTAGTTTGTCAAATTTGTTCAGCTTATCATGTTCCTGAGCTCACTAAGATCGCTTTGATCTCTATCATATCATAGTTATGAAATGAAGAAAAATTCCCTTCATCACCTGTAGTTTGTCAGATTTATTCAGTTTATCATGTTCCTGAGCTCGCTAAGATCTCTGTCATGTAGACAATTTCCTTCACCTGCAAATGCGCCTGCACATTGTAGTCTGGGATTGTGTGGTATAACTTTTGTCAGCTCCTGCGGGGAGTGAAATGTTAACTGCAGAATTACTGTGCTCCAAACAGGCTAGTATGTAATTTTTGTGTATGTTTGTTATTGGTTAAATTCTGGATGTTGGTATTTTTTGCCGAGAGGAAGGAAGTGAATGTCTGTGCCTTGGGTATTGGAAATGTATGTTCGTCATCAAGTAGTGGATGGTTGCTATGTTGCTGGAAAGGGTTCGTTGCCTCTTAGTTTTAATAGATGACTGCTTGTTTGTTTCTGTGTCAGTCTTCGTTGCCTCCTTGATAACTTGTTGTAGGATAACTGTTGACAAAAAATGGTTGAAAACAACATGAGATAACTTACTTGTATGATACTATTTGTATATTTATAAAAACATACTTGTCTTAGTAGGTTCATGATAGAAAATGTAAAAGGAGTATTGGCTTTGTATGTAAAAGGAGTGTTATATTTTCACTTTTGGGTTCTCTTACATGCGGTTGTGTGGCAATAAAAATTGAGTACATAATGTGATGCATAAAAAAGAAACTGAACTTGAGATATCACATTCAGCATCATGCAAGTTCCCAAGAGGTTTTCTCATTATGTAAAATTTGACTATCTTGAACTGATGACATGCTTGGTTCAGGGCTGAATTTGCCACCCTATGTTTTATCAAATCTTTGAAAATTGTAAGTGATTTTATGGTATGAATTTTGCTACATTTGTGTTTCTTAGTTTTCTAGCAGTCTATGTTGTTTAGTCCTCTACTTTGTTTCCTTACCATGATGGTTTAGTAGCTGAGTTCATCTTAGCATACCCATGCTGTGTATTTAAGCCTGGGGTGCCAACACTCCACATTTTAGCTGTGAGTCCACTATTAGTCTGGCTATCAGTCTCCAAGCTATCAGCTTTTAACCTTTATATACCCACAAGCCTGGACTTTGCATGTTAAACTTTATTTTTTCCTGCTTGCCTGTAGTCTTTAAAAAGTGAAGTTTTTTGTTATGTTTATTTGATGAGGTGCTAGCAGGACACTTAACTGTGACTGTGTTGCTAGGGTTGTGATTTCGGATCATACGCCAATTGATTTTTAGTTCAGGACCTGCCTGTGTGCTTGCAATCTACTGTAGTAGTCTGTACCAGTTGAACCGTAACTACAATTACATCGTCCAGCCTAATGGAAACCTGAACTGGAATTGGTTCGACTCGAATACTTAACCGTGCACGTTTGTTCTGGAATGGCATCAATTCGATGCTCTTTTGTGTTCCTATCTATATTACTAGCTATATGACCTGTAGAACATATTCTGGGTACTAACTTACTGTCTCATGCCAACATATTTAACTTACGGAGCAATTTCGTGCAAGCATAGTGCCAGTTCGGCTATACTTATATTTTCCTCACTATATCAATTTGAGGAAAGACTTGATTATTTGTTTTCCTAGCGACCAATTTGCTTTCATGTCACCCCAATGTTCTTTTTAGGTGTATTATACTGAACTCTTATTTTCTACCTAATGATGTGTGTTTCTTGCCAGTAGTATATTCCTTTGAAGGAAGGTTTACATGAGTTGAATTCTTTTCTTTGATGACATTGCATGTAGAATCTATATAAACTCACGCCAATCGTGCACTACTGCCTCCTATCTTCATTGAGGTGGTTTTGCTATTTCTAGATATGTTTCATGAGTTGTTATGTTTTCTATCATTTGATCGAACAAGTAATGAGATTCATGTCTACTAGTTGGAGGTTTGTCATGTTGTACCCTGACGCGTCCCGCTTCGCAACGCTGCCAAGCAATTAAGCAACTCATAGGGATGTAGCTCTCCAATGCTTGTACAACTGACTGATCACACATCATGGAGGCAATGAGGTTGATGAAGAAATGGCCATCTTTAATCTCCTCAAATTATAAGTAATTAAGTACTATAAGAAGTTGTATAGAGAGTTCAATTTGAGGGATCGGCTAGAGACCCACCTCCCAACTAGCAATTTGAGTTAAATATCACAACTCCCACGTTTCGAGTATTTGCATCAGGTGGCATTGAGGAGATCCTTCACCGGCAGCGACAATACGCTATGCTGTTTGAACTTTTTTTTCCCCTTTGCAGTCGCTGCAACCGAGTACTTAGCCTGGGGTTCCTAATTTTATAAAATGGAAGAAAGCGACGGTGCAGTAGACCGTGAAGCTGTTATACCGTCGGTATCGACATGTAGGTACCAACACGTTAGGTTTACCCCAACATTAATAATTGTAAGAAACCCAAAGTCCTAATGTGGAAACATTATAAGCGGGGAAAATCAGAATTTTTATTACGCCGTAGCGTGGCAAGCCTGCTAGGAATATAGAAATGTCTCTGTGTGTCGAGCGATAAGCGGCCAAAAACTGTCCTCTGGCCCTGCCGAATGCTTCATCTTTGGTTATTTTGACCAGCGACAAATGGCAGGTTTATGACCAGGTAAGAATCTTCCAAAAAAACAGTCGGCAGCTAGCAGAGGCAGGGAGTTCAAAATTGGGAGCAGTACTGCGGTGTGCGGTGTAGCTGGCTAATTAAGCTAGCGTTTCTCTGAATCTTGGCAGTTAACTCTGCTGCTCGCCACTGTATGTTAGTATTAAGTCCATTTTTTCTTGCTGAAGTTAATTAACAAGGTGATGTTTTTATTGAAACTATACGATAGTAGATTGGTTAGGTTGAACGGTGCCTTGGACTCGGCCCGGTTACGTGTTAATATAGGGGTCACAACTGACCGGATTACAAAAAAAGATTACAGCTTGACGATCAAGCAACTATCTACAGATAAGACCATTCGGTTTATATTCTACCGAAGGCTAACAACAACTAACAGACTACCTTCTAGAACCCTGTCAAGCCTTATCGCTAACATCCTCCCTCAATCTTGACTTCTCCAAGTTGAGATTGCTCTTAAAGGCTTGAAACTGCCTGTACTGTAGTGGTTTAGTGAAACCATCTGCCACCTGATCTCCAGTTGGAATAAACCGTATGTCCAACTGTTTTTGTGCTACCCTCTCTCTTACAAAGTGAAAATCAATTTCAATATGTTTTGTCCTCGCATGAAAAACAGGATTTGCAGAGAGATAGGTTGCTCCCAAGTTATCACACCATAAACAGGCTGTCTCTGGATGACTAACTCCAAGCTCATTAAGTAAAGACTCTATCCATATTACCTCAGCTGTAGCATTAGCCAAAGACTTGTATTCAGCTTCTGTGCTTGATCTTGACACAGTGGCCTGTTTCCTTGCAGTCCGGGATATAAGATTAGACCCAAAAAATACAGCAAACCCACCAGTAGATCTTCTATCATCAGGACATCCTGCCCAATCAGCATCAGAAAAAGCACTCACAAGAGAAGATGATGATTTACTAATTTTTAACCCAGTGGATGTAGTCCCTTTCAGATATCTGAGTATCCTCTTCACTGTTGTCCAATGCACTGTGGTGGGAGCATGCAAGAACTGACATACTTTATTAACAGAAAAAGAAATGTCAGGACGTGTCAATGTAAGATACTGCAATGCTCCAACTATACTCCTATATTGTGTTGAATCTTCTGGACCCAACACTTCTCCTTGATGCAAAGACAGCTTTTCTGTAGTGGAAATAGGAGTGCTTGAAGCCTTACACCCCCTCATCCCTACACGTGTTAAAACATCCATGGCATATTTCTCTTGTGTTAAAATAATCCCATTACCAACTTTCTTCACTTTAATACCAAGGAAGTAATTTAAGTCTCCTAAGTCCTTAAGAGCAAAATCCTTCCTTAAGTCTCCTAACAATGCATCAGTTGCTTCCATAGATGAGCTAGCAACAATTATATCATCAACATATATTAACATAAAAATGGTAACTCCCCCTTTCTTGTAGAAGAAAAGTGATGTATCCCCCTTGGATGGCATGAAACCAAGTTGTTGCAGTTTTGTACTTAACCTGGAGTACCAAGCTCGTGGTGCCTGTTTCAAGCCATACAATGCTTTGTCCAATCTACACACATGATGCGGCACATCCTTGTTCTCATACCCTGGAGGTTGCCGCATATACACTTCTTCCTCGAGAACGCCGTGAAGAAACGCATTCTGCACGTCCAATTGGCGAAGGCTCCATCCCCTGGAAACAGCAACAGACAACACCAGTCGAATAGTAGCTGCCTTTACAACAGGACTAAAAGTGTCCTCATAGTCAATACCATAGCGCTACTTAAATCCTTTAGCAACTAACCTAGCCTTATACCTATCTATAGTGCCATTTGGTTTCCTCTTAATTTTATATACCCATTTACAATCGATGATATTTCTCCCATGACTAGGTGGTACTAAATGCCAAGTGTGATTATCCATAAGTGCACTATATTCTATGTCCATAGCATTTTTCCAATTTCGGTCTCCTAAAGCATCATGTAAATTTGTAGGCTCACTTGTAGAAGCTAGGCAAGTATAACGAATTGTACCATCTTTTGGAACAAAAGGACGAGAAATACCACTTTGAGACCTTGTATGGGCTCGGATTGGCACACCTGGTGGCTCATGTCTGGATGCCACAGAAGATCCGGGTGAATCCGCTCCGGGATCCACCCCGCCAGGTGACAGAGAGACAGACTCCTCCCTCTGTCCGAGACCAGACGAAGCATGCGCAGGGGAATCTGGACCTGCGCCCTGGTCGGTCCCCCCGCTGTCACCATCAACGCATGTGGCGCCTCCTGGGCCGCTCGTGGCGTGTGGCTGCTGCGCGCCCCTGTGGAGCCCGCGCGCGGAAGAACGCGCCGACGCGTTTTCGGCTGGCGCGCCGGATACCGCACCAGTGAGACGTGAACGCGTGGTGTTGCTGTCGGAGGAAGCACACGGACCCGCGCTGGGCGACGCGGTTTCGTCAGCTGATGCTCTGGCGCCTGGGGCAGATCCCGACGCAGATCTGCCTGATGTCCTGCACTGCGAATCAGCTCCGGGATTCGTTCCTGACGCAGAATCAGTATTGTTTTCCGCACTTCCTTGTCCTGTCTGCACACAAGCATTTGGTACACTTGGGGTACCGTTAGGTTCAGAAAAAAATGGAGCATCCTCCACAACATGATTAGCAGCATTTTCTACTCCCTGATCTAAGAGAAGTATTTCTGAGCGAAGTTTTGCACCCGCATTAGGATTAAGAGTGGAAAATGGGAAGATGTTTTCATCAAAGGTAACATCTCTTGATATGTAAATTCGACCATTTGGAATATCAAGGCATTTATATCCTTTGTGCACGATACTATAACCAAGAAAAGCACATTGTTTAGAACGGAAAGACAATTTGTGAGAGTTATATGGTCGAAGATTTGGCCAACACGCACACCCAAAGACACGAAAAAACTCATAATTCGGTTTTTCATGATAGAGACGTTCTAGAGGTGTAACAAAATTGAGTAATTTGCTAGGTGTGCGATTTATAAGATAAGTGGCCGAAATAAATGGCTTATCCCAAAATTTCAATGGCATTGAGGAGTGAGCAAGAAGGGAGAGACCAACTTCGACAATATGACGATGTTTTCTCTCGGCTGATCCATTCTGTTGATGTGCATAGGGACAGGACACATGATGAGAAATACCAACTTTGGTAAAGAAAGAATTTAGACGTTCATACTCACCACCCCAATATGTTTGCATGGCAAGTATTTTTCTATCAAATTGTCGTTCAACAAGATTCTGGAAATCATGAAACTTTTGAAACACATCTGATTTATTCTTAAGCAAATATATCCAAATGAATTTGCTAAAATCATCTATGAAACTCACATAATATTTCTTTCGTCCAACAGACTCAATGGCAGGACCCCAAACATCTGAAAATATAAGCTCTAAAGGAGCACTAGACTCACTAAAAGAATGTGGATAGGGGAGTTGATGACTCTTGCCTTTTTGACAGGCATCACAAACAGAGTCAACATTATTTATCAAACCAGAACATGGAAGATTATGTGTGCTAAGCACTTTATTGACAATAACTGATGATGGATGACCTAAGCGAGCATGCCACCTCTCCGAAGACGGTTTGATGGCACCAAGAACATGCTTGTATGATTGTGGTGGACTGGACGAAAGTGGGTAGAGACCTCTCCTACATTTGCCTTGAAGAAGAATTTTCTTCGTTCCCTGATCCTTGACATAAAAGGAAAAAGGGTGAATTTCTACGAATGCATTGTTATCATATGCAAGTTTATGAGCGGATAATAAGCTTTTATTTGCTTCGGGAACCTGAAGGATATTATGTAAGTGGAGATTACGATCAGGAGTGGAAATAGCTGAATAACCAATGTGTGCGATGTCCATACCTGAACCACTTGCAGTGTGCACTTGCTCGTGGCCGTTGTATTTGTCGCGGAAGGTCAACTTGTGGAGATCACTTGTGATGTGGTCGGTGGCGCCCGAATCGATGTGCCAGTTTGTGTCCACCCCGTAATAGGGAGTGGATGCCGAACCAGCGCTCTTCTCCTGCGCCGGGGTGAAGTCTTGGTTGTACCTTTCCCAGCACTTCAGAGCAAGGTGCCCGATTTTGCCACATAATTGGCACCGGGGCTTGGTGCCGTTGGCGTTGCCGTTTCCGCTGTTGCGGTTCGGCCCACCGTAGCCGTACTGGCCTTGGAAGCCTCCTCCGTTCTGGCCTCCGTAATTCCCGCGGCCTCCATAGTTGCCGCGTCCTTGAGGTGATGAAGTATTGCCACGGCCGCCGCCGTAGTTTCCACCACCGCCACCGTAGTGGCCGCCACCGCCACCAAAGCCGCCACGGCCGTGGCCACCACCACGACCTCCGCGGGTAGCCGCGTTCACAGAGGATTGCCCTCAATGGCTGCCCAGAGCGCCGCCGCGCCGGTGTTGTCGACCACCTGCTGTCCGATCTCACGAGACAAGGTGGTTAGTAGAAAACTAAGGACCTGTTGGTCATGTGCAATCCAAACTGCATATGCAGGGTTTGGTTCAGATGTTACTTCGGTGCCTTTCGTCACCGTGATTTGCTTGGGCGGCGCCGCAGTCTTGAGGTCGAGGAAGGACTCCATCTGTACCCCGCGGATCGCCGACAGCACTTGGGCTTTCCACAGGGTGTGGTTGCCCTTCACCAGCCTCTCGGTCACGCCTTGACCGAATGCATTGCCTCCAAGACGGGAGGACGGCGGAGCAGTGTCGCTGGAGTTCGCCGCAGACGTGGTAACGAGGCTGCGCTCTGATACCATATTGAAACTATACGATAGTAGATTGGTTAGGTTGAACGGTGCCTTGGACTCGGCCCGGTTACGTGTTAATATAGGGGTCACAACTGACCGGATTACAACAAGAAGATTACAGCTTGACGATCAAGCAACTATCTACAGATAAGACCATTCGGTTTATATTCTACCGAAGGCTAACAACAACTAACAGACTACCTTCTAGAACCCTGTCAAGCCTTATCGCTAACAGTTTTGATGGACGGAGCTTACCCAAGTTGGACGAACTGAAAGTCAAGGAACGGCGGTAGTTAGATAACGGCCCGCCCTGAAGAAGGCAGCAACTAACGAACTCCTCCCATTGAAATTATATTTATTTATTTATCGAGTCTCATTTATGTAAAGAAAAAACTACAGTACATCGCATATTTCTAAATATCTCTAAATTTTGTTTGGAGTACTGAAACCAAGCTGGGTCTCGAATGGCGATTATCGTTTCCATAACGACCTGCGAGGTGGGCCATCACATCGATCACCAGACGAGAGCATGTCCCGTCCGTATAAATACTAGTTTTCCCCATCCCAACAGAAACCCCATCACCGTATTGTATAATCCTCGGTCGCGAGAGGTCCCGTCCCAAAGCCTAAACTATCCTGCCAGGAGGAGTCAGGCCTGCCGCGACACCATTAGTTAGGCGTCCAACGCCCCACGCACACCGTCTTTCTCGAGCCACGCGAGCTTCTCCCGCTTCCTCGAACTGATCGTAGGTGGCCCAGTCCTTGGTGATATCGCAGTCTTGTTCCTTTTCGCATTGTCGTCGTCGACGGGGACGGAGAAGGCATGGACTCGTATAAGGGTGGCGGCGGCGAGGCGAGGCGTATCAGCGTGGTGTATTTCCTGAGCCGCGGCGGCAGGACGGGCCAGCCTCACCTCTTCCGCGTCAACCTCAGCCACCACCACCGCACCGGCGTGCGCCTCCGCGGTACGTTCCTCCGTCCGCCCCTCCCTCCGTGCTGTCATTCATCCGTATATCTGCAGCAGCTCATTGCAATGGCGTGCAACTAATTCAGACGTGAAGAGGTGGCTCTCGGAGGTCCGCGGCAAGGACATGCCGGACAACTTCTCCTGGTTTTACAAAAGGTATGTATTCTACGAGCATTAAACTAATTTTTGGATGGAAACAATCATTCATTCCCGGCCTTGATTTGGTTGCCGTTTCTTTTTCCGGCGACGTTTTAGTATCTCTCATTGATTGATTTGTCCGATGACTTTCCATTCGCGCCGGAATTAAACCCGTACTACAGCTCTGTTTCCTTAATATGCTCCTCCCGTTAATTGCATGTTATCTTAACAATCGAGGGCTGATCGAGCAGGAAGTACAAGGCCGGGTACGTATGGCAGGACCTGATGGACGATGACCTCATCACCCCCATCTCCGACAGCGAGTATGTGCTCAAGGGCTGCGACGTGCGAAGAACACCTCCTCCCTGCGCCGACGGGGCAAAGCCTTCTTCCTTAGGTGACTGTCTGTCTCGTCAAGATATGATTTGTTTTTCTGGCCTTGTTTTTTTATTTAGGCGTTGAGACTTGAGATTAACAAACACTTCGGACAAACTGTATAGCAGACGAGAAGAAACTGAACAGAAAGGGAAATCGGGGGCAGGAGGCGCTCCGAGTCCAGGTGACACGGGACTACGACGAGAGCTCCCCGAGGCCGCCACCGCCGACCGACCAGGACTCTCCCGGCGACAACGACGGTCTCGAAAATCCGTTCAGGATCGTCTTGCCGCAGGACCTTCAGCAGCGGCGTCAGCGAGAAGCGGCGGTGAGAAATACAGTAACGACCGATCAGCAGGCGGTTGTGGTGGCGCGGACGGCGGCAATGGGCGGCGAGAAGAAGCAGCGCCCTGCGGTGGGAAGGGCGCGGAGGATGCGCGTGGCGCGGGTGCTACACAGCATCCTGACGTGCGGCGCGGCGGACGCCGTCGACGACGCCGCGCTCCGGCCCGTCGTCCCGCGACAGGGCGCCGGCGCCATCGACGACGACGACGGGTGGTCGCGGACGCCCCTCTGCCCCGGCATGGACGGCTGCGGCATCCAGTGAGTACATGATTTACACGATTGAAATTGCTCTGACGACGGTTTCTAAATTAAATTAAATATAAGTTCTTGGCGACGTGACAGCATGAGCAGGAAGGCGAAGCTGCACCGAGGCGGGAAAGAGAAGCGGGACGGAGGGAGGCGAGACCGCGTCGCGGCCGCTCACAAGCCGGCAAGTCTGCCGCGTTGCTCGTAAGCCTCCTCTCAGTAAACTCGCTCCTTTCTCATAACTGATTAGCTCGTTCTGTGCGCTGTCTGTTACCAGTTCTGACCGGTTCCTGTGCTCGATCGTCGGTTAAGTTCGGTGCAGCGTCCGCCCGAGACGGCCATGGGACGCGTGCTATAGCTCCTGCAGATGTTTCAAAATCCGAAGAATTAATCTAGTTATCTAAACACTCTTCGCACTCAATTTTTCTTCTTCTCTAAAACACGCCTTCATTCATGCATGTTCAGACGTCAATTTCAGGACTAATCAACGGAGACGCAATAATCTGTAGGATAATATAGCTGCACGCATCCTGCCGATGGAAACAGCAGGAACTCGAAACATCTGCTGGTCGCGTCATGCCTGTTTGACATCGAGTTGTTATAGCTGTTAATTAGGGCTCTTTCATCTCTTTTTTACTAGGGCAATATTTGCACGTCGTTGATTTTTCAAGCCTTTAAAAGATCGCAAAGCAAGTTCTGTTACTGACAAGTGCAACACCTCTTGTTCTCAACGACCTGCAGGCAATGCGGGAAGGGGTTCAAGCCGCAGGAGCTGCACCTGCACATGCAGTCGTGCAGGGGCCTGAGGGAGAGGATGAGGAGCAGCGCTGCCAACGCGCGGGTGAGCGTGGAGAGGAGCCGGAACTCCACACCCAAGGGCGACCTGTCCTCCACGGAGCGACCATCATCCACTGTGTTCCTCCTCACCGAGTCATGATCGGATCTTATGCTATGATATGATGAGATGTAAATGTGATTATGTGAATTGGTGGTCCGTTCCTGATCAATTGTACGTAGAATTGTTTAGCTTGGCAGTGGAATGCTCCTACTTGATTGTGTGCAGTGGATCCATCTTTTTATCTTTTGAGATTTTACAGAATCTCTAGCAGATCCCTGAAAATTATGGCCGATATGCGATTCGGGTCATTTTTACTTGCCGAACAAACGTAGTACGCCATAGAAACTTTTATCCCGGAGCCCGGAAATGCGCCCCCTACCGCTGCTATATGAACGGTACCGAGGTCTATTTAGGGTTCGCCCGCAGCATCCCTCCACCGCAATTTGTTCTCCGACACCGTTAGGGTTACCTAGCTCTGATGAGAAATTAGTCCGTCCCTCTGCCACCTTTTGGCTCGCGGCCGACTGAGGCATCGCACTATGCGGAGGCTGATAGCTCCAATGTGGTGCCCATCGAGGTGTCGGGCGACGAGTAATCGGCTGAGGTTGCGACGGCTTCTGCACGGAACGTGCTCCACCACGTCATCTTCCCATGCCAGGAGCAGGTTGAGCTTGCCGACGAAGAGGCTTCTCCCCGGCGGCCAACGACGACGAGGTGGGGCCGAGCATATGGGCGCCCTCTCCAAGCGAGGACCACAGCGGCGACGACGCCTATGGCGTCAAGGAGGGGGACTTCGGCGTGTTCTACCAGTGAACACGTCGAACTTAGTTAAATTTTAAGTTTTTTTTAGTTTAAATTTCGTTCAAATCGTGTAATATACCCTAATAATTTGAATGAAATTTAAGTTTAGATTTAATTCCTTTTGTCTCTGTTTGGAGCTGCGTGTGAGGAGGGGTGCCCCCAAACGGCGGCTTCCCGTCCGGACAGCCCAAACGAGTCATTTCCGAAAACCAGAAAACACACCCACACATCCCACTATTCAATGCTAGGCGTCTCCTGGGTCCCGGGTGTGCACAAACTTCCTCTGCTCCATCTCCTCCTTCACCAGAGCCGCCAACGCATTAGACTGAATCGCCAACTTCTGAAAGGTCCGCCTGTTTCCCTCCTGTCAAAAATATAATGCATTGTCTAGCCATTTCCATCAATTCGGATTTTTGGGATAATTGGATGTAGCATAAATTCAATATGGTATCAGAGTCAGAGGTCTCGAGTTTAAATCCTGGCCAATGCGGTATTTAATTAAATATCTGTGTACGCCCTAAAATCCACGCGCTAGACGCGTGAAGTCAAATCTACGTCCCAGACCCGTGAAGAAAGCCCACCCGTCTAGACATGAGGGGGAGTTTCAAGAATATAATGCATTGCCTAGCCATTTCCATCAGTTCAGACTTTTGGGATAATTAGCTGGAGCATAAATTCAATACCTCCTTCCAGGACCCACACGTAGATGATCAACCCAATAGGCTTCCGTCTTCTCTCCTCTCGAAACAGGCTTTTCGGCCTGCTTTATAAATAAAACAACCGCCACAACAGTCATACAGAGTGCCAAGTACATCAACCATACAAATAGCATATGCTGGGGCAACAGCACAACAAATCCCGAACAAGAAGAAAGAAAGAAAGACAGAAAGAAAGAGGCGGGAGGGGGGAGGAGCGTGATGTGGGTAGACAGGAAGTAGAGCCGCAAGCGGCGGTTGATGTCCTCAAGGTGGCGCCGAGGAGGAGATGCGGCGCGCGGCCACTAGAAGTCTGTCGATGGGGTCTTCTAGCCGCGCCCTGTCCCGATGTCTACACAACGGGTGCGACTGCTGCAATAGAGCCAAATATTTGAAAACAAAGTCAGATGCGCGTCGCAGAAAAATCTTCTCAATCACCATCTTATTGCGTATAGTCCACAGTGACCACGTTATTGCCGCGGTCCGAGGCCTACCACGACGGCCCCAACGCTTCACGAACGAAGTTCCATAGAAATCGGGCAGGGTGCCGGGGAGAGCTCTAGAACCCTCCCAATCTCGAGTTGACGATGATGGTGGCCTCGGGTGTTTCTCGGGCAAAAGTGGTATATTTTTAGGGTTGATATATCGGGGGGAATAAATAGGCGAAAGGACGATGGCGGTGGACGCCCCAGGGGCCCACACCACCCCCAGGCGCGGCCAGGGGGGTGCGCCGCCCTATGGTGTGGCCCCTCTCCGGGCCTCTTCGAGACTCCGTGGAACCTTCGGGAATTCTAAGACTTCCGGGTTTCGAATTTTCCAATTCCGAAAATATTTCCAGAACAACTTTTCTGAAACTAAAAACAGCAGAAAACAGGGAACTGGCTCTGTGGCATCTTGTCAATAGGTTAGTCCTGGGAAATCGATAAAATTGACATAAAGTGTAAGGAAAACATGTAGCATAAGGCATAAAAACAACATGGAACATCAGAAATTATAGATACGTTTATGACGTATCAACATCCCCAAGCTTAATTCCTACCCGTCCTCGAGTAGGTAAACGACAAAACAAATAATTTCTGAGGTGACATGCTACCAACATAAACTTGATCATCATAGTAACGTAAAGCATGTAAACTAGGATCAAATGAATAAAGGTTGTGGTTTGTAGTTGATATCAAATAGAATAATGTATAAACAATTAGGAAGAACATAGTAAAAATACTCAATGAATCAATACTAAAAGAGAATCCACTGTGCAAAGTATATTATAGATGATTTAAGTTTCAAGAACAACAATATAATCATCCAAGGCATAAAACTCTCACAACAACTCATGTTAGGATCAAGTCAAGTGACAACAATATACACGTAGGAAAATCATTCAAATAATTGTGCACTCAAAACAAGCAAGTGTTCTGTATTGGTTCCTGACACCAGGATGTTGTGGCTAAAAGAACATTATGGGGAGGGGGGGTTGGATGATCAATGGAAGAAAGTCTCACACAACTGAAAGTGACCATTAGACAAGAGGAAGTCATATAATCAAAGTTATGCAAGGAGTAGTGATTGCCACACAAAGGATGCACATAGAACTATAAGTGTATGAAATCTCTCCAGTGGAACTAGTGGAGGTCCATCCAACTTGCTTGCTAACGAAGACCTAGAGCTCTTTTGAGGAGGCTCATCATTGGAATATACAAGCCAAGTTCTATTTCTATAATGTAAGTTCCCCACATAGTTATGCAAGTCATAATATGAAAAATCTCTCCAAACTGAAGTAATGATGCTAAACAAGCACAAGTGTGAAATAATCTCTCTTTATTTTCTCTCTTTTGCCTCCTTCTTTCCTCTTTTTTCTCTTTGGGATTTTTTTTTGATATATAACCTCACTGGTAGGGGCAACACTCTATTTTACAATGAATCAACACACTTTTATTACTCATAACTCAAACTGAAATATCTCTGATGTAAATAAAACTAAATGCTCCTGCCAGTGTAGCAGTATGCAAAATAACAATGAAGCATGACAAGTAACATAATGATGATGGATGTTGTATGGCAATATATCTCGGAATGGCTATGGAAATGCCATGGTAGGTAGGTATGGTGGCTGTTTTGAGGAAGATAAAATTTGCCTTATGTGTAGAAGAACAAAGTTCTCCCACGGGGTTTGGATGCATTGGCAAAGTTTGCACCAACTCTCAATGTGAGAATGAGTAATGCACAGTACCGAAGAGGCTAGCAAATATGGATGGTGGAAGTGCCAAAAAACCGCAACATAGAACTCACAAATTAAAAGATTCCAAATAAAATCACTATCTCACAAGGCATAATGAAAATCACTCCAAGAGGGTCCGTGGCAGTGACAAGTCACTGTTAGCTACCCCGACCGTAGCGCGTAACAAAAAACCATTACGATTGCTATCAACAAAGGAAGTCATATACCATTATCCTATCAACTGGTTATTTGAGTGTGGCACAGTTTCAAGCTTTTAGACCAACCATTAATTATTTTTACTCTACTACTCCCTCCGTCCGGGTTTATAGGTCCTCCGCGTATCCCTAGGTTGTTAATTTGATCAACATAATATAAGTTATCAAATATAAAAAATATATGATCAGAAAATACAAAATCTATATTTTCTCATGATATATTTTTTGTTACATATGTCTTATTTTAAATTGGCAAATTTGACGACCTAGAACTACGCGCAAGACCTATAAACTCGGACGGAGGGAGTAGACCAGAAGGTTTACGATAAAGAATATTAATATCTCAAAACAACAACAAATGATTAAGTGAAACAGTTTAGTGATCTACAAGAATTTGCAACCTTTTTCGTCATACCATCTGCCAGACGTAGCATTTTCTAGTTCCATCAAACACCAAACAACAAAAACTCTCCAAGAGATATAGCAATGAAACAAGAGAGTACTAACACAACTGTATTAAAACTAACAGCTCCGAATAACAGATGCAAGAAAAACAGGAGCTAAACAGGAATTTCGCAGCAGTTAGAAGAAAAACTAAGAATACGAGCATAACAAGTATTCAAATGAAAAAGCGGAGCGTGTATCTCTCCCACACAAAGAATGCTAGTTTACAACTATATTATTACAGAAAGGAAAACAAAAGAAAAAAAGAAAAACAAACAAACGCTCCAAGTAAACTTCATATGATTTGACCGAATAAAAATATAGTTTCACTGGAAGTGACCTGATAAATTGTTGATGAAGAAGGGGATGCCTTGGGAATCCCCAAGCTTAGATGCTTGAGTATTATTAGAATTTGCTGGGATGAACCACGGGGGCATCTCCAAGCTTTAACCTTGCACTCTTCTTGATCACATTATATCACCCTCTTCTCTTGACCCTTGAAAACTTCCTTCACACCACACTCAAAGAGTAATTCACATTAGAGGGTTAGTGAAACAATAAAAAATTCATGGGTTCTGCATGGGCACAAGTTCTATTGATACTTTTAAAGATTATCCACAACCACTGATGTTTCGTGAAGCAAAGAAATCCACTTGACATAGTAAAAGAGCAAATGCAAGAAACATGGCAGAATCCGCCAAAACCAGAACAGCCTGTAAAGAAGAATTTTTTCAGAATACTTACGTTGCTCAGATAGAAAAACTTAAAGCACAAAAAAGTTTTGTAATTATCTGTGGAACAAGCACAAAAAATTTCAGGTCATTATGATCTTTCTGGATTTTATACGATTTTTTACGGTGCACAGCAGAAATATGTTTCCTGCGCAGAAATACAAAACCAACTCCAACTTTCGTCAGAAATTTCACTTGGCACAACTAAAACATGAAAATAAAATATACAAAGGAGTTTCTACAGAAGTGAACAACCCCTTGACTTGAAGAAAACAGAGAAAAGTAAAGCAAAAAATAAAACCATGGGTTATCTTTCAAGAAGTGCTTTTCTTTAACGCCTTTTAGCTAGGCCCAGAAAAGTGGATTCACGTGTTTTCAAGTGAAGAAGCATCCAAATCAATAATTTCCTCCAAAAAACAAATTGTAGCAATGGGTACCTTAGACACCCCTGAAGATGATTCAACATGCAAATCACTTTTAGTTTCACTAAAAAAATTATTAATTTTAAGCACATTAGGGGTTTTTGGTTTAGACACCTTAGGGACATACATAATTTTTTTCTCTTTTCCCATAGAAGGTTTCTCCCTCTTAAACTTAAGAGAAGAAAACGTTGAGCTTAAATTTTCCATAGCTCATCTAATTTACCAATCCTCATGTTTTGACTATCATGGATATTGCTAGCTTCTAAAACAGTAATTCTCTTGTTGATACTTACTATTGATTCATTAACTTTGCTAGCATTATCAAGGAAATTTGGCAAATTTTTATCCATAGAGTGGATTTTTAATAACATCATCTAAAGTGATCTCAGTTTTAACAACCTTAGTAGGTGGTGTTCCAACTAAACTTTCAATTAAATTACAGGCTTCCAAAGCAGGTGTTCCCAGAAAATTACCGCATGTAAGAGTGTCTAGAACATACCTATACCAGCTAGTAATGCCAACATAAAAATTACTAAGAAGGATTAAAGTGGAATATTTCTTAGTGCATCTATGATGAGCATCACTTATTCTATACCAAGCATCTTTCAAACTTTCTCCACCTTGTTGGTTAAAAGAAAACGAACCTCAACTTCAGGAACACTCATTATAGCAAGACTAAAAACAGGATAAAAACTACAACTAGAATAAGAACTATTTTTTTTGTGTTTTTGATAAAGAGAAGAAAACAAGACAGAATAAAATAAACTAAGAAAAACTAAAACAAAGTAAAGATATTGGAAGTGAGAGACTCCCCTTGCAGAAATTCTCCTCCTCCCCGGCAACGGCGCCAGAAATTAGCTTGATGCCCGTGTAACACACGTTTGTTGGGAGACCCCAAGAGGAAGGTATGAAGAGCACGATATCAAGTTTCCCTCGGAAAGAAACCAAGGCTTTATCGACCAATAGGAGGAAGGAGCAACTTCAGAAGGTTGATGCAGTTGAGATGGTAGGGTGCACTACCGGTTCAGCAGCAACTTGGAACCTACACAACACAAAAAATCACTTTGCCCCAACGAAGCAGTGAGGTTGTCAATCTTACCGGTTTTGCTGATAACAAAGAGGTTAAATGTATGGTGTGGAAAATAATATGAGAACAATATGAAAACATCAGTAGCAGTGTGAAAACAGTGGAAGCAGTGGTTGTATTATCGGCATGAGAAAATGGACCGGGGTCCACAGTTCACTAGAGGTGTCTCTCCATAAAAGATAGCAAACATGCGTGGTGAAAAAATTACAGCTGGGCAATTGACAGATAAATAAACATGCATGGCATAAAGATTACTATGCGATTAATGCGGGCACTACAACAAAATAAATAGATCGTCATCCATCTGCATCTATGACTAATAATCCACCCTTCGAATATCATCTGAACAAACATTGGGTATTAACTTGCAAGCAACGGATAATCGCAGTAAGCAAAGTGTATAATGTAAACAAAGTAAACATCGTTGTTTTCTCCCTAATGGCAACAACGCATCCTCCATCTGTCACATTTCTGTCACTCGAGCATAGATGCAAAGGAGGCATGAACCCACTATCGAGCATAAATACTCCCTCTTGGAGTCACTAATATCTACTTGGCTAGAGCATCTACTAACAATGGAGAGCATGCAAGGTCATAAATAATATACACATGAAGATAACATGATAGATTGATAATCAAAAGACATAGCATTCAATAATCATCGGATCCCAGCAAACACAACATGTAGCATTACAAATAGATGATCTCGATCATGTGAGGCAGCTCACAAGATCTAAACATGAGGCACAAAGTGGAGAGGACAACCATCTAGCTATTGCTATGGACCTGTAGTCGAGGGATGAACTACTCACGCATCACTCCGGAGGCGGGCATGGTGGTGTATACCCCTCCGGTGATGAATTTTCGGCCGAGTGTCGGGGAGAGCTCCGGAACCCTCCCGATCTCGGCTTGACGATGACGGCGGCCTCGGGTGTTTCTCGGGGAAAAGTGGTATATTTTTAGGGTTGACATATCGAGGGGAATAAATAGGCGAAAGGGAGATGGCGGTGAACGCCCGAGAGGCCCACACCACCCCCAGGCGCGGCCAGGGGGCACACTGCCCTATGGTGTGGCCCCCCTCCGGGCCTCTTCGGGACTCCGTGGAACCTTCAGGAATTCTAAGACTTTCGGGCTTCGAATTTTCCAATTCCGAGAATATTTTAGAACAACTTTTCTGAAACTAAAAACAGCATAAAACAGGGAACTGGCTTTGTGACATCTTGTCAATAGGTTAGTCCCGGGAAATCGATAAAAATGACATAAAGTGTAAGGAAAACATGTAGCATAAGGCATGAAAATAACATGGAACATCAGAAATTATAGATACGTTTATGACGTATCATCCATCCCTCGGGCCATGGCGCTTCGCCAGTTCGATCCTAGAGGGCAACCTGTCTCATAGTAGTTGCCAGACAAAGATCTTAATCTTCAGCGGTAACGAGGCCTTCCAGAGGGGAGTATCCCAAGTACTAATTGGCCCAGAAAACTGGGCCCTATAAGCTGATTTGACAGAGAAGGACCCCGAGGGGACCAAGGACCAGGTCACCTGGTCAGGGGCCCCTCGGAGGGTTTTAGGCAGATCGCCCCTAAGTTCCTCCCACTCTGCGGTCTCAGCCGGCCCAAAAGTTCGTCGAAACAAGATATTCCGAGTCCCATTTTGGGCCGCCAACGCCACTATTTGGGAAGGATCAGAACAAATAACAAAGAGTCTCGGGAACTCTAGTTGCAATGTTCGCTCTCGAAGCCACGGATCTAGCCAAAACATGGTGCACCGCCATCGCCAATATTGAACCTAGCTCCCTTTCTGATGTCCTGCTTGATCGACTGGATGGACCTCCAAAGTAGAGATCCGTCCTTTCGATCATAGGCGAGGAGCGGGCGGTCCTGCAGGTATTTGGATTTGATGAGCTAGAGCCATAAGCCCCCCTCATCCCGCAGAATGCGCCAGACCCATTTCAACATGAGAGCCACATTCATTTTACGGGCCGCCACAATCCCTATGCCTCCCATATCCTTGGGGGAGAACACATCCTCCCATTTGACCATGTAGTATTTTTGTTCCCCTTTAGCATCTTGCAAGAAAAATCAGGATAATTCTTTGTCAAAAGCAGCGTGAACCCTCTCCGGTAATGAATAAATCCCCATCACGTAAGAGGGGATACTAGACAGGCAGGACCCAATCAACACGGACTTGCTCCCCTTAGAGGTAAAGCGACCACGCCAGGGTTTTGCCTTATGTCTTAGCCTTCCCAAAATACGATCGAGGTCCTTGATGAGGATCCTAGAATCGCTCAATGGGACCCCCAGATAGTTCACAGAGAAGGAGGACAACCTGCAATTGAGATTGTCCGCTATTCGTTGTTGCTCCTCCGGGGTAAACCCGAGGACAACCACTTCGCTCTTATCGAAGTTCATCTTGAAGCTCAACATGGCCTCAAAACACAACAACAAGAACTTGCGATTGACAATATCCAATCCCGAGCCCTCAACCATAATCATGGTGTCGTATGCATACTGTATGTGGGTGATGCCTCCCCCCCAGAATGATGTGGCCAACCACACCAGAGATGTGGCCGGCCATCCTGGCTTTATCCAGAAGCCGCTAGGGCATCCACAACCAGGTCAAATAATATGGTGGAAACTGGATCCCCCTGCCTCACCCCACAAGAAGACGTAAAATAGGGACCAATGTCCCCATTTATGTTAATCGCGGTATTGTCACTCATGGCGAGTTGAATTATCCACGTGATGAATCTATCATCAAAGCCGCGACGCTGGAGCACCTGGCGGAGGAAGGACCAGTCCAGGTGATCGTAAGCTTTCTGAAAATTAATCTTTAGGAATACTCCTTTGTGATGACGCACCTTCACCTCATGGACAATGTGATGAAGTGCTAGGATCCCATCATGGATAAAATTTCCGTTGAGGAAGGCAAACTGAAAGGGGTGTGTAATGCGCTCAGCCGCCGGGGCCAGGCGCATTGCACATACCTTAGGCGACTGCACAGAAGCCGTGGTGTCCGCAAGAGGTGGCGGGAACGGTGTCCTGGCCACCGAGACAGGGCCTAGGAGGAAGGATGGCTCGGCGCCGGGCACAACAACCTTGGCTACCACCCAGCCGGCACCAGAGGGGCAAGGGGCGAGCCTCCAGAGGGCGGAGCACGCCGCACCCCACCATCACGACTAGGGGAACATGGGCGGACACCCGACTTTCCATTCTGGCGACGCGCCGGCGAGCGCTTGGCCGCAGCGAGGAAGTCGGCGAAGGTGGGTAGTGCCGGTTGTGAGCTTCTCAGCTTCTCCTCCAGATGCACCGCCTCGGCCTCGTCAACCTCCTCCACACCCACCGTCGGCCACGCACAGAGTCAGGGCTGCCCGTGCCCAAGCCCACCACGCCAGAGGTCGCCGATATCCTGGACAAGCAGGGTAGAAGAGGCCCCCGCGACCTAAGCCTGGAGGATCCTCATTGCTGGTTGTCGGTCGTCGCTTTGCCGCCAAAGTCGCCTCCTTTCAGTCGAAGGGGCCCCTGCAGTTGCTTAGCTGGGAACTTCGATCTCCGCAGCCACTTCAACCCCATGGGAGATGCTCAGCAGCGACTTCAACTGCCTCGGAAGGGACGAGCAGCTGCAAGAAATCTCAGTAGTGGAGCAATGGAGCAAGCAGAGCACAACTTATGTAACCCCGATGATGATAGATCTAAACTTCAAGGGGGATGGAAAGAGGGCGCGTACAGGGCTCCAGATCTGGTCTCGGATGTGGCAGAGGAGGACGGGGGGCGGAGATCACGCTTACCTTGGGATCTTGTCAATCTTCCATTCAGATTTTTTCCATCGGGATGAGGAGGAGCCCCAAGCTGTCCCTCACCATAGTCGAGAACGAGCAGTCGAGCGTGAGGTGCTGAACCGTTTTTTTTTGCGGGAAATATCTGGAGCTTTATTCAACAAAGGCACCCCTTGGATCATCTGCCAAAAGGCTCGTGACCAGGAATGAAGGTACATTTTCTAGCAACCTGTCGGTGACCATCAGCGTACAGGCACGCTTAGCACAAAGATGGGCTGGTAGGTTAGCTGATATACTAACATGCTGATGGCTAGGTTGAGACTCCAAGTGCAGAGTGTGTAGATAGTGGCAAACCTTCTTCCCCACGAGGATGACTCGAGGGTTTATATCGAACTCTTGGGGAGCCAATATTTCAGCAGTTGTCTTCCAAGCTTCCTCCAGGATCCTGCAACCAAGTAGAGAATTTTGTGCCCTCACCCTCACCAAGTGGTTGTCAAGCACAAGGTGTGAGACTTCTAAATTGCAATGAAAAACTGAAAGTAAATGTGCAATAATTAAATCTACTACTAAATGCAAATGAGAAAATAAATATGCAATGGATTGTTTTTGTATTTTTGTGATGCAAGTGGTGATGGAGATAATGTAAATTCGAATTGGAGATGCAAGTAAAGTAAAGTGCAAGTAAAGTAAATTGCAGCAAAGTAACTAGAGTGTTTTCTTATATTTAAAATAGGACCGGGGTTCATGGTTTCACACTTGCATTCTCTCAAATAAAGTAGTAGACGGTGGACATAAAGAATTACATGTGAGATTACAATAACATGTTTAACATTGAGTACTTTCATATGGGCATCACGTCCTAGCATAGAGATCTCTACGGTCATATTGATCCCTCTTATACTCCACCAAGATGCGAAATAAATCATAACACCTCGATAATTAAGGAAAAACCAGAGTATAGCTTTAAGCAATGTGACATGAAGTTGAAGTAAGAACTTGCTAGATCTAGTCATGGAGATTGATTAGTGTCACTTCTCCCCGGTAACAAGGTACTCCTTTTTATCCCTAGTGAGGTAACTAAGAAAGGTTTAACAAAACCTATGTGGATCGCTGAACTTCTGTCACTTTCACAGCACTAGCCACCCCTCGTTACTCCAACTAATGCACCCATCACCCCACACACGCTCTCAAGAACTAGATTGATCAAAGCTAGCAAATAAGAACGGGGTACATAAGATACATCTACTCAAATAACTCAAGAGAAACAATTGCAATCTTACATTCAATGACTCATAGAAAAGATCCACCACATAGGAATTACAACGGTGCCCGTAATCATGTGAGGCAGCTCATACGGATCTAATTAGTGAAGCACATAGAGAGAGAGATACAAGTGCTACTTCCACAAACTCATAGCCCTGGGGTGGACTACTCCCTTTTCATGGAGATGTCGATGGAGATGACGTTGGAGGGGTAGGAGATCACACCGGCGGCGCCCCGCCGGAGTTTTCCCCCTCCAATCTGGAACTTCTGGTCTCTGTTTCGGTGTTTCTGTGTTTCGGCGGCGCTCTTCTCCGTAAGGGTACGGGGGACCCTTTTTATAGTCGGTTTTAGGTCAAAACGGAGTCGGTAAGTCGAAGATGGAAGGAATTGGGGCCACAGGGGCCAAAAGGGGGCCTCTCACGCGGCCAAGGAATCTGGCCGCGTGGAGGGTCCTCTTTTGGGCCTCCTTGCCCAATTCTCGTGGATCCTTCGCCCGCAAGTCTTCTCCATCCAAGAAAATGACCCCCGCAGATTTTCAGGTGATTTCGCGGAAGTTTGCCCCCTGAAACGTCAAAAATATATATAACGGGGTTTCTGACAGGCAGGGTTAATTCCATAAAAGTTGGGGGAATTTGTAATTTAACCCCAAAATACTATAGAACATTGAATTATACCCTTATATGATGCAATATGTAATAGAAAACCATGTGAAAATATGCAAAATTCATCTATCCATTTTACATGCATCAACATCCCCAAGCTTAACCCATGCTCGTCCTCGAGTATGAAGGTGATAAAACTAAGATGGGTTTGCATATTGAAACAATCATGGGATATCAAGGAGGATTATTCATGCTACATATAATCAAATGATTAGTACTAGAAATGAGTAGCAATATACAATTCATGTTGTAAGAAATATCAAATATGCAAGCAAAGATGCTTCATGAAAGTTCACATAGTGTATAATGAAATAAAAGCACTATGGACCAAATGCATACACAGAATGAAAAATAAAATCCTATATTGGTCAAAGAATAGCATAATGGAGTGGTGGACACTTTGGAGAAAATTGAGTAGAGGTAAAACATGATCAAGTCTTATTTAGCCTCTAAATTATTCAACTAAAATTACTAATTGAAATGTGGTATCCATTGATCTAGGACTCTCATTGCCCCTTTATCACTAGCATCTTAAAACTGTGAGTATTGAAGTAATGAGAATGACAAGGTGGTTCAAAGCCTCATGCCCCGTGAGTGTGAAAACCTACTCCATGATTACTCAACTTAAGATTCCTAATAAGCTTTGTACAATCATAATAAGTATTAATGACATCATAGAGAACCGCAAAGAGGTACCTCTTGCCCCATGACATGGAAACAAGCCCATGTTACAATGACAAGATGAACAAACGGAGTAGACTCATCATCCTTTTTATTTTCATTCACTATTATGCATAGCTTCTTATTTTATTATAGGATGTGTTGTAGAGTCACTCAAGCTGTAAGTAAATTTCCACCATGATAAAGCATGGCTTGGGTTAGCGGCCCAATGCGTTTCTCTAGTCATATAGATACTTACTCATCAAAACTTACTATTCCTCTATTTCATTTCGGCATGGCAGGAGTCCAAAAACAAAAGTACATGATATCAACCAAATGTAAAAATTTTGTGCAATGTTGAAAGCCTTCCGGTGATACACGTTTATAGCTAGCTCCCAACCACACACTTGTCAAACGCAAAACTTGTGGCTCCCATTATTGGGTCATGTTTATTAGATGCATAAAAAGTAAAGTGTGCCTTCAAAAGTTCGTGAGAGTCCTATCCCAAGTTCAACCCATGACAATTAATAAAGTGAATATCTTAATTTAGAACATAAATAACACAATAACATGGTGAACATACTCAGAATATCAATAAAGCTAATGGGAAGATATGGTGGACTCACTGGAAATACTTGGCTAAGGAGTGTTGGAAACAAGTTTTTACTTGTTGGAATTTTTAAATTTTTGGGCTAGCAAGAGTGAGATAGTTGACCAGCTACTTTGCATGCGTATGTCCATAGAACTACTCATTTCATGACAAACTAAATAAACCAGCAATTAACATCAAGGACATGAATAAGAGATAGCTCAAGACAACATTATTGCAAATTTCTACACATAAAAAGCCTATAAATCATGCAAACATATGTAGCTCTTCAAATCAACCATGGCATACCTATTCCAAGTCATAATACTAGCATCCAATACATTCCAACCCCAAACTCCATTATCTCAATGTCATATAAAATGATGGTGGTGGTCTTATCAAAACAAAAATAAAAATAAAAAACTAGACGCTTCAAGTCTCTACGATAAATGCTTTGCTTAGAAAAACAGAAAGTAGACGTGTGCTAACCAAAAGAGTGTAGCTCCACTGGGGTGTTCATCACATCCCCAAGCTTATGGATTTCACCATTCTTGGATGTCTTGAGGCGCAGCTCCTCTATTCCCTGTGAAAAAACTTCACAAAACATGTTTCTCCCATTCTTTTTCTATAGGGTGAGATTAGCAAGGACAAACAAATCACATGCTTGCTGTGCAAAATTCCAAATCAAATGATCCAGTAGATATACAATAAGGTTCATTATGTTTTATGTTCACTCTCTTGCTTGAAAGAATCATGGAAATTCGATTCCCAAGCCCAAAGAGTGCATAAAACAAAAGAAGGCAGAATCTGTCCAGAAAAACAGCAGCAGCAAAACGAACGTTTTTCCCTAAGCTAGACTCGTCAAAAAATTAAGCCATTTTTTTTGCTTACAGAGGACTAAAAGTTGCAGAACATACTAAAAATTAGCTCAATTCGACATACCAATAAAAAACGTAAAATCATACGGTGAGAAGACTCGTGCTGAAATAGAAATTTCATGCACTAGGATAGCAACTTATAAGTCCAAATGGGTTTGACTTGACTCTTTATTGAAAACTCCAGAATTAAAACAAAAAAATAATCTCTTGAGACAGCAAGAGGACACTAGGAAAATCCAAACAAAAACAACCGGGTTGCCTCCCGTAAAGCGCTTTCTTTATAGCCATATAGCTAGACTTTACTTAGTTAATAATCAAAAGGGATAAACCTCATGAGGGAGCTTGTTCTTCAGCGTGCCCCTCTTCCTTGGGAAGTGCTCCATGCTTTTCTTGTGAGGGAACTGAAACTTGACATTCCCTTCCTTGGAGTCTATGATTGCACCTGTAGTACGAAGAAAAGGTCTACCCAAAATAATAGGACTAGGGGATTTATCCCCCATATCCATAATAATGAAATCAACGGGTACGAAAGTCATGTGCAATTCAATCATAACATCTTTTACTTGTCCTACAGCATGTTTAGTAGAGTTATCAGCAAGGACAAATTCACTTGAGCACTTTTCTGAATTTTCTGGTTCTAGCAATTCAGGTAATTCTTTAGAGAGTACTGATACACTAGAACCTAGATCTAACATAGCATGGTGAATTTCTTTTCCAATTGAAACTAGCACCTTGGGGATCCATGCATCCCCAATCTTAGGAGGTATCATGGCCTAATTCTTGTACCTAGCAATTTTTTCTTGCAAGACATGATTAGCAATATAAGATCCAAAGCCAGGTTGATTAACATTTATAGTGGGATCACTAGCAAATTTTTGTAGAGTAGCAATAAGTTCTTGCAACCTACTTTTTTCTAAATCAAGCAATGGATCCTTAATTTCAGTAAGCATCATAATTTCCTCTACTTTTCCTTTTCTATTATGCATATTAAAAATCTCATAGCGATCATCAAAAATATCCTCGGGTACTTCAGCCTTTTTTAAGCTCTCTTTAATTTTAACCTCTAAGAGCAAACTTTCAAGCAAAACATGGGTATTTGCAGCATTAGTACTAGTAAAAGATCCCCCACATTCATTATCTAAAAAGGCTCTAGAAGTTTCAGAAAGTCCCTTATAAAACATATGCATAAGTATCCAATCTCTAAAGCCATGCCCTATTCCATCTGCTCTACTTCTAAATCTCTCCCATGCTTGTATCATTGATTCATCTTTTTCTTGTTTAAAGGTAATGAGCAATTGTTTAACATTGTAATTCTTTTCAGCATGACAAAACCTTTCAATAAATACGGCCCTTAAGTTGAACCAAGTAGTAAAATTGCTAGGAGGCCATCTTAATATCCAATCTAATGCTTTGCCTCCTAGTGAGTAGGGAAGGAGTTTAACTTTAGTAGTGTTGATGTTTGCATGATTCAAGTTCAAAGTTTTACATCTTTCATCAAATTTCTTAAGATGGAACAAAGGGTCTTCTTTAGGCTTTCCATAGAAACGAGATTCATAAATCATTTTAATAACACTAGGATCTACCTCTAATTTTTCAACGGGAATACTTAGCTCTTGAGGAAAATTCCTAACACTGAATGGCCAATAAGTTCTCTGCTCCATTTTCCAAGTTTTTATGTAGTTTTTAATTTTTTATGCAAAACAAAAGTAAAGTAACTAGGCAAATTCGAAATACTAAAATAAACTAGATAACTAAATGCAAAACTAAAATGCAAACTAAAATAAAATATGCAAGACAAAACAAAAACAAGAACAAAAACAAAACAAAAACAAAAACAAGACAAGAAACAAGACAATCTACTTGAAAGAAGGTGGAGATAGAAAGGACGGTACTAACGTAGGTGCAACCTCCCCAAGCTTAGGTGTTTGCACACCTTGTTGGTGATGAAGACTTCTTGTGAGCTCCCTTGGACAACTCCTTCACCTATGGCTCCCCGGCAACGGCGCCAGAAAAATGCTTGATGGCTAGGTTGAGACTCCAAGTGCAGAGTGTGTAGCTAGTGGCAAGCCTTCTTCCCCACGAGGGTGACTCGAGGGTTTATATCGAACTCTTGGGGAGCCAGTATTTCAGCAGTTGTCTTCCAAGCTTCCTCCAGGATCCTGCAGACAAGTAGAGAATTTTGTGCCCTCAACCTCACCAAGTGGTTGTCAAGCACAAGGTGTGAGACTTCTAAATTGCAATGCAAAACTGAAAGTAAATGTGCAATAATTAAATCTACTACTAAATGCAAATGAGAAAATAAATATGCAATGGATTGTTTTTGTATTTTTGTGATGCAAGTGGTGATGGAGATAATGTAAATTCGAATTGGAGATGCAAGTAAAGTAAATTGCAGCAAAGTAACTAGAGTGTTTTCTTATATTTAAAATAGGATCGGGGTTCATGGTTTCACACTTGCATTCTCTCAAATAAAGTAGTAGACGGTGGACATAAAGAATTACATGTGAGATTACAATAACATGTTTAACATTGAGTACTTTCATATGGGCATCACGTCCTAGCATAGAGATCTCTACAGTCATATTGATCCCTCTTATACTCCACCAAGATGCGAAATAAATCATAACACCTCGATAATTAAGAAAAAACCAGAGTATAGCTTTAAGCAATGTGACATGAAGTTGAAGTAAGAACTTGCTAGATCTAGTCATGGAGATTGTATACTGTCATTTCAAATCCCCGGTAACAAGGTACTCCTTTTTATCCCTAGTGAGGTAACTAAGAAAGGTTTAACAAAACCTAAGTGGATCGCTGAACTTCTGTCACTTTCACAGCACTAGCCACCCCTCGTTACTCCAACTAATGCACCCATCACCCCACACACGCTCTCAAGAACTAGATTGATCAAAGCTAGCAAATAAGAACGGGGTACATAAGATACATCTACTCAAATAACTCAAGAGAAACAATTGCAATCTTACATTCAATGACTCATAGAAAAGATCCACCACATAGGAATTACAACGGTGCCCGTAATCATGTGAGGCAGCTCATACGGATCTAATTAGTGAAGCACATAGAGAGAGATAGAGAGATACAAGTGCTACTTCCACAAACCCATAGCCCTGGGGTGGACTACTCCCTTTTCATGGAGATGTCGATGGAGATTACGTTGGAGGGGTAGGAGATCACACCGGCGGCGCCCCGCCGGAGTTCCCCCTCCCCCCCCAATCTGGAACTTCTGGTCTCTGTTTTGGTGTTTCGGCGGCGCTCTTCTCCGTAAGGGTACGGGGGACCCTTTTTATAGTCGGTTTTAGGTCAAGACGGAGTCGGTAAGTCGAAGATGGAAGGAATTGGGGCCACAGGGGCTAAAAGGGGGCCTCTCACGCGGCCAAGGAATCTGGCCGCGTGGAGGGTCCTCTTTTGGGCCTCCTTGCCCAATTCTCGTGGATCCTTCGCCCGCAAGTCTTCTCCTTCCAAGAAAATGACCCCCGCATATTTTCAGGTGATTTCGCAGAAGTTTGCCCCCTGAAACGTCAAAAATATAGAAAACGGGGTTTCTGACAGGCAGGGTTAATTCCATAAAAGTTGGGGGACTTTGTAATTTAACCCCAAAATACTATAAAACATTGAATTATACCCTTATATGATGCAATATGTAATAGAAAACCATGTGAAAATATGCAAAATTCTATGCATTTTACATGCATCACATGCATAATATCAAAAGAAGTAAAGGTAGATGCAAGCTCTGAAATATCTAACAAGATAGGATCCACAATAGATCTCGAATTGTGACTAGATTTCCAGAGGTTAACAACCTCCAGGCAATCCGATTCTACGATCACATGCGAGTAGCCTCTGAGTTTTGCAAAGACAACTCCATCTCTGAATGATTCTACTTTAGCAATCATAGGATCGGTAACTCCCGGGTGCGGTTTGCACCAAGCACCCAACACGGCAGTGGCAGAGCGTGCGACACCTCCTGCTCCTGCCATCTCTGCCATAGAATTAATAACACCATCTATATTTATCTTGATGAAACCTTGGTCCGGTGGCATCCATCCATGCCAGGTAAAACAATAGCGGAATTACTTGGAACTTCAAGGACTGCTAGGTCCTCACGGAGCCTTCTCACCGATAAACCGGGATCGCATGGTATCTTATCGTGTGTCCATCGATTTGTTGAGTGCCAAACATCCCACATAACTGAGATGATCTTCGCTCTGTCTGAATCAGTGAAACGATCATCACAAAGTATATCACGTGACCAAGTCTGGGGGTGCAAACTCGGTAGAAGGAAATCAAACATCGCCTGCGCCTCATCCCAGAAGCGCTACGCATGCGGACAATGCGCTAAAGCATGCATAATGTCCTCTTCTTGTGCTAAGAAAATGTTGCATAATGTCCTCTTCTTGTGCTAAGCAAATGTTGCATAAGCTGGTAGATTTTATATGGCGCCGTCTCAGCGTGAATTCATCGGGTAATATACCTCTAACAACGCGCCACCAAAAAACCCTTACCTTGGGATTGACTTTTATTTTCCCGAGAGCACTCGACATCTGCTTTTCTGTCTGTGAGGTACTGGTCACCGTCCCTTCATCCGGAGAAGATCTTCTTTTTTGGTTCATTAGAGCATCTAAGCCGACTTGACAGTATAGAGTCCTTAATTTTCTAAAGCCCAGACGAAGAAATCATCACCGCCATCATGCCTTAGCGGTATATTAAAGATTGCATCGGCATCAGGTCTACAGAATGAAGATCTAACCAGATTCGTCTTCCACTTTCCAATGCTAGCATCAATCGGCTTATCCACTTTAACAATTTCAGCATCACTTGGTTTATAAAGCGGAGAGAAATTTACAGCTGAAGGAGTCCAATAATCTTCCCAAGCCGAGATAGTAGACCCATTGCCCACACGCTTGATCAAACCTATCTCAAGAGCAGTTCGACCTGCCACTATTGCACCCCAAATTCCTGATGCCGTATGTGGGACAGTGGCATGCAAAAAATCGGTATCTGGAAAATAACAGCTCTTCATGACTCTAGAGCACTGATACGTCCATTTTTCATCACTATTTTAATCATAATTTTCTGTTATTCATCGATATATTTCATATTATGATGCATCTCTTATGCTATTTTATCTTATTTTGCATGTTTTATAATTTTTGGAGAATAAACACCGGGACCAGAAATCTGATGGAAAAAGCACCGTCGAGATACCATATTTCAGAAGATCGGAAGAAGAAGGGGGACATCCGGGGGTTCCTAAAAGTCTCGAGGAGGAACACGGCCAGAAGGGGAGCCAGAGGGGGCCACCAGGGGCCCACACCTATGGGTGGCGCGCCCTCCCCCTGGCCACACCACCTAGGGGTGTGGCCACCCTGGCCCACCTCCGGGGGTCATCTTTGCCCCCCTGACCCCGAGGGAACCCTAAGCCTCATTCCATCCTCGAAGAATTATTCCACCGCTGCTGTGGGGTGGAAAACACCCGAGAGAGAAAATCTCTCTGGCAGGGAGAAATCTGCCGGGGAAATTCCTCCCCGGAGAAGGGAAATCACCGCCATCGTCACCATCATCACTCCGGGCATCATCAAGATCGTCATCATCATCGTCATCACCACCAGCACCATCACCCTCATCATCCACCTTCATCCCGCTGTAACAATTAAGGGGCCTCTATCGTTGTTTTGCATTAGATCTCTCTCCCGGTGTGGATTACTTGTTAGTAGTTGATGCTTGTGAGATTTATCGGTGTTTGCACTTTATGACCAGATTGTTATCATCCATTATATCACCTCTGATTATGATCCATATGATGTGTTGTGAGTAGTTCGTGTTGTTCTTGAGGACATGGGAGAAGTCAAGTTGTTAGTAGTGAAGTAATGTTGAATAATATTAATGTTTGATATTTAAGTTGTGGTGTTATTCTTCTAGTGGTGTCATGTGAACGTAGACATGATACTTCACCATTTATGGGCCTAGGGAAATGCATCGTTGATGACTCCCAAGTGCAGGAGATCAATTGTAGTACCTTTAGATAAGTATTTGAGTGTCGAACCCACGAGGAGCTGAAGGTAAGCTATCTATTCTCTAAAGCCCTATAACCCTCTTATATGGCTGTTTATGCAAAGCAATAAGTTTGACTAAAAGGAACTAACTAATTAAAAGCAAGTGACGTGGAGTGTGGTTTGTCTAGTAACTAGTGAAGCAAGTTTAAAATGCAAGTAATCCTAGAGCAAGTTTCTAAAGCAAGTTTCTAAGCAAGTTTCACAAGTAGAAAGCTGCAAATATCTCAAGTATCTCAAGGGAGCAAGTGTTCTAGCAATAGGTGTTTCGTTCGTGTGGTTGTCACAATTAGTGAAGCACATGTTTTAGTCTTAGTTGTTTCTTCTAGGAAGGAGCCATGAATAGGTATAGTCAAGTAAATGATCTACAACCCCTTATGATGGATCATGTGGCCAAGTAAATGACTGCACAAGATTGATTAAGACATAAAGTCCCACCATAGCCTTATGTTCTAAGGTCCCCTATATATATCCCCCAATAACTTAACTTTGTGGCTCGGTCTCAGGTTACTGTCACTCCCAAGTCACCACTACTCCATTATGCTACCGGTGATCACCTTACATGCATTCCCCAACATATGCGTGCACTCATATATTGTACATAAAGAAAATCATAGAAGATAACAAACTTGTATGCAACCAATCAACGAACTATTTCACCATTGCCAAGAACAATTCACTACTCAAACATAGACGGGGAGACACAATACATCAAGGGAATATAGTATTGCATCATACATCGTGTTTGCCAAGAGATTACAGTGGAGAGATGGAGCTGATCTTGCTGTAGATGTTGATGATGAACACGCCGGAGGGGGGTGGAGCCCTCCGGGGGTGATCCCGGCGGCGTTTCCTCCCTCCGATCTTCTCCGTCGGCAGCCTTCTGTCTCTCTATTTTTTGGTTTCGTCTCTCGGTGCCGCCTCCTTCTCGAAAAGGCCACGGGACCCTTTATATAGTCGTTTTTAGGTCACGAGACACTCGGGAGAAGAAAGATCGACGGCATCGGAGCCACGAGGGCAAAAAGGGGGCCCCACACGCGGCCAAGGAATCTGGCCACGTGGAGGGTCCTCTTTTCCACCTGCTTGGCCTTTTGTCCCTCTACTTTGGCCCATGGTCTTCGTCTCGAAAATTCTAAACCGTTCTCTTTGGCCTTGCCCTTTTTGGAGTCCCGAAGCTCCTGGAAAGTCTGAAACACTAAAAAGTACGTTTTCTGGAAAAACAGGGTTAGAACCAAAAGAAGGGGGATTGTTCAGAAAATCCCCCAAATCATTATAAAACATGAATATAAGTTGCTAATATGTAGGAAAAACAAGTAATAACATGGAAAGTTCATCTATGCATTTTACATGCATCAACATCCCCAAGCTTAAACCATACTCGTCCTCGAGTATGAAGGTGATAAAACTAACATGGACTTTGCATTTTAAAACAATCATGGAATATCAAAGAAGATTATTCATGCTACATATAATCAAATGATTCATAATGTAGATGAGTAGCAACATACAATTCATGTTATAAGAAATATCAAATATGCAAGCAAAGATGCTTCATGAAAGTTCACAAAGTGTATAATGAAATAAAAGCACTATGGACAAAATGCATACACAAAATGAAAAAATAAAATCCTATATTGGTCAAAGAATAGCATAATGGAAAATAGAAAATATGGTGGACACTTTGGAGAAAATTGAGTAGAGGTAAAACATGATCAAGTCTTATTTAGCCTCTAAATTATTTAACTAAAATTACTAATTGAAATGTAGCGTCCATTGGTCTAAGACTCTCATTGCCCCTTTATCACTAGCATCTTAAATTGTGAATGTTGAAGTAATGTGATTGACAAGGTGTTGGTTGAATGCCTCATGCCCCGTGAGTGTGAAAACCTACTCCATGATTACTCAACTTAAGATTCCTAATAAGCTTTGTACAATCATAATAAGTATTAATGACATCATAGAGAACCGCAAAGAGGTACCTCTTGCCCCATGACATGGAAACAAGCCCATGTTACAATGACAAGATGAACAAACGGAGTAGACTCATCATCCTTTTTATTTTCATTCACTATTATGCATAGCTTCTTATTTTATTATAGGATGTTTTGTAGAGTCACTCAAGCTGTAAGTAAATTTCCACCATGATAAAGCATGGCTTGGGTTAGCGGCCCAATGCGTTTCTCTAGTCATATAGATACTTATCATCAAAACTTACTATTCCTCTATTTCATTTCGGCATGGCAGGAGTCCAAAAAAAAGGTACATGATATCAACCAAATGTAAATTTTTTTGTGCAATGTTGAAAGCTTTCCGGTGATACACGTTTATAGCTAGCTCCCAACCACACACTTGTCAAACGCAAAACTTGTGGCTCCCATTATTGGGTCATGTTTATTAGATGCATAAAAAGTAAAGTGTGCCTTCAAAAGTTCGTGAGAGTCCTATCCCAAGTTCAACCCATGACAATTAATAAAGTGAATATCTTAATTTAGAACATAAATAACACAATAACATGGTGAACATACTCGGAATAGCAATGAAGCTAATGGGAAGATATGGTGGACTCACTGGAAATACTTGGCTAAGGAGTGTTGGAAACAAGTTTTTACTTGTTGGAATTTTTAAATTTTTGGGCTAGCAAGAGGGAGATAGTTGACCAGCTACTATGCATGCATATGTCCATAGAACTACTCATTTCATGAAAAACTAAATAAACCAGCAATTAACATCAAGGACATGAATAAGAGATAGCTCAAGACAACATTATTGCAAATTTCTACACATAAAAAGCCTATAAATCATGCAAACATATGCAGCTCTTCAAATCAACCATGGCATCCCTATTCCAAATCATAATACTAGCATCCAATACATTCCAACCCCAAACTCCAGTAGCTCAATCTCATATAAAATGATGGTGGTGGTTTTATCAAAACAAAAATAAAAACAAAAACTAGACGCTTCAAGTCTCTACGATAAATGCTTTGCTTAGAAAAACATAAAGTAGACGTGTGCTAACCAAAAGAGTGTAGCTCCAGTGGGGTGTTAATCACATCCCCAAGCTTATGGCTTTCACCATTCTTGGATGTCCTGAGGTGCAGCTCCTCTATTCCCTGTGAAAAAACTTCACAAAACATGTTTCTCCCATTCTTTTTCTGTGGGGTGAGATTAGCAAGGACAAACAAATCACATGCTTGCTGCGCAAAATTCCAAAACAAATGCTCCAGAAGATAGACAATAATGTTCATAATGTTGTATGTTCACTCTCTAGCTCGAAAAGATCAAGGAAATTCAAGTCCCAAACCCAAAGAGTGCATCCAACAAAAGAAGGCAAAATCTGTCCAGAAAAGCAATAGCAGCAAAACGAACGTTTTCCCTAAGATAGACTCATCAAAAAATTAATCCAATTTTTTTCTTACATATTACGAAAAGTTTCAGAACATACTAAAAAATTAGCTCAATCCGACTTACAGATAAAAAATGAAAAATCGTACGGTAAGCAGAATCGTGCTGAAACAGAAATTCCAAGCACTAGGATAGCAACTTTTAAATTCAAATGGGTGAAACTTGAAACTTTATTGAAAACTCCAGAAACTAAACTAAAGACTAAGTCTCTTGTTACAGCAAGAGGACACTAGTAAAAACCAACTAAGAACAACCGGGTTGCCTCCCGTAAAGCGCTTTATTGATAGCCTCAACATAAAATTTGATTAGAGGGGTTAGTGCCTCCATAAATAAAATCCACATAGGTACAGCAAAGACACATCATGAGTTGATTCTAAATATTATATACTGTTACTATAGTTGTGCATTGCTCCTTGATCAAAAGAACCACACAAAACACAAGTAATGAGAGCAATGCAAAATAAAGACATAATCTGCGAAAAACTGAACAGCCCGTAAAGAGTGAATTTTTAGGGGCACTTAAGTTGCTCAAATCAGAAAACTTAAAACTAATGAAATATGTAGTGATAACTAAATATTGCTGTAGTAAATTACCAGGTCAAAATTCCACTTCTGTGATTTTAAAAAAAATTCGCAGTGAAGTTCAGGAATCTGTTTTCTTGACAGCTAATTACTATTGTTTAATCCTATCTCTCATATAAGATTATTCTTGCCTTTTATGATGAGAAATAAGACAGAAATGTGATGTTACAGTAGTGAACTAATATTTTTATTGTTTTTAGCTTTGGAAAAAGTTTTAATGATAGAGACTTTGCAATGGTTTCATTGGCATGAACAACACATGTTCAAGGTCGACCCCAACTTCTCCATTACTCATCCTTCTCATTTACTTTCCCAAAATTTTTATAAAATGAAAATGTTAAACTAAATCATAGATAACAGTAGGTAAAGGTATTTTACATGTTGAAAAGACATAAATGTGTGCTCAAACCGAATAGGAAATTAAAAGCATAAGGAACACACCAAAAAATATTAAACAATTTATTTTTAAGTCTAACCCCTTTCCTATGCATTGGCATTTTGTAATGAAACAAATAAAAGAAGCACATAATAGCAAGCATAGAAAGGTAGATCAAGTGCAACTTCAATACTTTCAGCATAAAGAGGGGAAACTTAATATTGTTGAAATATGTGTAACCATGTTTCCCTCTCTCATAATAATTTTCAGTAGCATCATGAATAGATTCAACAATATGAATATCACATAAAACATTCTTATCATGAGCCACATGCATAAAAGAATCACTACTCTCCACATAAGTAAAATCCTCATTAGTGATAGTGGGAGTTAAACATTCATAATTTTCATTGCAATCATCATATATATGAGGCATAGTATCATCAAAGTGAATTTTCTCCTCCAAGCTTGGGGAACTAGAAATATCATGCTCATCAAAACCAACTTCCCCAAGCTTAAAACTTTCCATAGAATCAGCAAGTATATCATTTTTATCCTCAATAGTAGGGGGACTAAAAATATCATATTCATCAAGACAAACTTCCCCAAGCTCAAGGTTTTCCTTAGCAATAAAGGTGTTCAAAGAATTAGTACTACCACAAATATGATTGTTGTGCAAATAATTTTTCAATTTCTCCTCAAACACTTCATGTCCTCATTAAAGGTAGATATTATACAGTTCTAAAATTGTTTGGTTGTTTTCAATTTTATAATTTTTTTTGTGTTTTAGGTTTATATGTTAGTATGCAATGCAAACAAGAATAAAAGCTTAGCACAACGCTCCCCGGCAACGGCGCCAGAAAAGTGCTTGATGACTCCCAAGTGCAGGAGATCAATTGTAGTACCTTTCGATAAGTATTTGAGTGTCGAACCCGGGAGGAGCTGAAGGTAAGCTATCTATTCTCTAAAGCCCTATAACCCTCTTATATGGCTGTTTATGCAAAACAATAAGTTTGACTAAAAGGAACTAACTAATTAAAAGCAAGTGACGTGGAGTGTGGTTTGTCTAGTAACTAGTGAAGCAAGTTTAAAATGCAAGTAATCCTAGAGCAAGTTTCTAAAGCAAGTTTCACAAGTAGCAAGCAGCAAACATCTCAAGTATCTCAAGGGAGCAAGTGTTCTAGCAATAGGTGTTTCGTTCGTGTGGTTGTCACAATTAGTGAAGCACATGTTTTAGTCTTAGTTGTTTCTTCTAGGAAGGAGCCATGAATAGGTATAGTCAAGTAAATGATCTACAACCCCTTATGATGGATCATGTGGCCAAGTAAATGACTGCACAAGATTGATTAAGACATAAAGTCCCACCATAGCCTTACGTTCTAAGGTCCCCTATATATATCCCCCAATAACTTAACTTTGTGGCTCGGTCTCAGGTTACTGTCACTCCCAAGTCACCACCACTCCATTATGCTATCGGTGATCACCTTGCATGCATTCCCAACATATGCGTGCACTCATATATTGTACATAAAGACAATCATAGAAGATAACAAACTTGTATGCAACCAATCAACGAACTATTTCACCATTGCCAAGAACAATTCACTACTCAAACATAGATGGGGAGACACAATACATCAAGGGAATATAGTATTGCATCATACATCGTGTTTGCCAAGAGATTACAGTGGAGAGATGGAGCTGATCTTGCTGTAGATGTTGATGATGAACACGCCGGAGGGGGGTGTAGCCCTCCGGGGGTGATCCCGGCGGCGTTTCCCCCCTCCGATCTTCTCCGGCGGCAGCCTTCTGTCTCTCTGTTTCGTGGTTTCGTCTCTCGGCGCCGCCTCCTTCTCAAAAAGGCCAGGGTACCCTTTATATAGTCGTTTTTAGGTCACGAGTCACTCGGGAGAAGAAAGATCGCCGGCATCGGAGCCACGGGGGCAAAAAGGGGCCCCACACGCGGCCAAGGAATCTGGCCGCGTGGAGGGTCCTCTTTTCCACCTGGTTGGCCTTTCGGCCCTCTACTTTGGCCCATGGTCTTCGTCTCGAAAATTCTGAACCGTGCTCTTTGGCCTTGCCCTTTTTGGAGTCCCGAAGCTCCCGGAAAGTCTGAAACACTAAAAAGTACGTTTTCTGGAAAAACAGGGTTAGAACCAAAAGAAGGGGGATTGTTCAAAAAATCCCCCAAATCATTATAAAACATGAATATAAGTTGCTAATATGTAGGAAAAACAAGTAATAACATGCAAAGTTCATCTATGCATTTTACATGCATCAATCTTGTATTTTGCTACTAATTGTGGGGTTGCCGGAGTTTAAAGCGTGGTTAGATTTATTTCTTAATTACTGTCTTGTAGTTGCGGATGCTTGCAAGGGGTATAATAACAAGTATGTATTAGTCTTGGATGGGACAGTACATTAGCATAGATTCACCCACACAACACTTATCAAAACACCAAAGTTATTCAGCTGCATGGAACAAAAGCACTTGATAGAAACCTCCCATGTGTCCTCGAGAACGTTTGTTAATCATAAGTAAGCTCACCGGTTTGTCCTCTGCTGAAGAAAGGATTGGTCCACTCGTTGCACTTATTAGTACTGCATTTTATTTACTCGCACTATATTTATCTGCAATATCAAAAACCCCTACAAATCTGTTTTCCAGTATTTATAGTTATTCCTTCATCGAAACTGCTTGTCAACACCTTATGCTCCTCGTTGGGTTCGACACTCTTATTTATCGAAAGTACTACGATACACTCCCTATACTTGTGGGTCATCAAACACAGAGAATTCGGAGATGTCATAAGCCTCCAACCATGTTTTCCAAGTAAAGCTACGTTGAAAACCTCAATATAACGGAAGCCCAGACCACCCTCTAATTTCGGTGTTGCTAGAGAATTAGAAGAAATCCAATGCAAGGATCTTTTATCCAGTGAACTGCTCCACCATAATTGTGCCATGTTGGACCTTTATTTATTGCAAACTTTCTTGGTTAGAAAAAAACAAGACATACTGAACGTAGATATAGCTTGGATAACAGATTTGAGGAGGGGTTCCCTGCCCGCACATGCTGTTTTTTAGACCAACCATTCATTTTACCCTTAGCTCTGTCACCAATATGATAAAAAGTCCCACTTGTTATACGCCCCACGGCCGTAGGAAGGCCAAGGTATCTGTCACTAAAAGCTTCAACCGTAATCTCGAGCTTTTGTTTTAACAGATGGCGCCTTTGCATAGGAGTATTGGGAGAATATAAAACTTGACTCTTTTCTCGGTTCACACACTGACCAGAACACTCCGCATAAATATTCAGGATTTCATTAAGACGATCAACACTTTGTTCACATGCACTGATGAAGATAAGACTGTCATCGGCAAAAACAAGATGATTCACCCAAGGTGATGTATAAGATACTAGAATCCCCCTGTCAATATAGTTGCCACCTTAGAAATTCGGCAAGAATGTGAAATCTTCACCACACATCAAGAGTAAGTATGGTGAAATCGGATCGCCTTGACGCAGCCGCCTCGAGGGAGTAAAATAAGGTAGCGATTCTCCATTAACACGAACAGAAAATCGTACCGATGTAACACACTTCATAATAAGGCGGACAAACTCTGAACCAAAGCCTAGCCGAACCAGAACGGCCTCCAGATAATGCCTATCCACACGATCATAGGATTTCATCATATCTAACTTCACCGCACAGGAGTAATTGTTTCCTTTCTTTCTTCTCCTCATAGCGTGAACACTTTCAAAGGCTACAAGAACATTGTCCGTGATCACACGCCCCGGGACGAATGCACTTTGTTCCTCTCCAATAATATTATCCATGTGTTTTCTGAGCCGATTAGTAATTTCCTTGGACGCAATTTTATACAACACAGGACAAAGAGAAATAGGTCTGTACTGAATAATTGATAAAGGAAGCTTCTGTTGTAAGTGTTGTTTTTATTTCTGTTTTTATTTCTATCTACTGCTTTATTACACTATGTTTGGAACTCCTTTTGAGCCCCTATTTGCGGGCACTGCTACCACTACTACGGTAGTAAGTGACCTACTGCATGATGATATGGATCCCTATAAAATACCTATAAAGATTGTTAAATATGTTATGGATAACTGCTATTCAGGGGATGGAAATGTCCATCCTGGTGATCGTTTGCTCTTTTTACATGAATTATGCGAGTTGTTCAAGTGTGCAGGTATTAAAATGAGCCAAGTGAAGAGGAAATTATTCTCTATATCATTGACAGGCCGAGCCTCTGAATGGTTCAAGCTGCTGAAAATAGCCAGACTATTGAATGGGAGGAAATTGTACCTCTCTTTTATTCTAAATTCTATCCTCCAAGTGAAATCCATAGAGATCGGAATTATATATATAATTTTTGGCCTCATGACGGAGAGAGTATTTCCCAAGCATGGGGGATATTGAAGTTACTAATGCTCAAATGCCCCATTCATGAGCTCCCCAGTAATATTGTTATTAATAATTTCTATGCAAGGCTTCCTCTTCATGATAAGGATTTATTGGATGCTTCTTGTTCTGGATCATTTACACGTATGAAGGATGAAGCTAAATGGGATCTTCTTGACCGTATTCAAGAAAACACTGAAGCATGGGAGAATGACAAAGGTAGAAAGTCAGGTATAAATTATGACTATGAATGCATTAAAACCTTTATGTCATCTGAGGATTTTCATAATGTTAGTGTTGCTTATGGTCTTGATTCTCAAGTTGTTGCAAACTTATATAAGGCTTTTGCTTCTTATTTTGAGATTACTAAAAAGGAATCTGACAAGTACCGTGCTTCTTATAAAGATACTGTTAATTGTGTTCCTTCTAGAGATATAGAAGTTCATATTGTTGATTCTATTGTGCCTGAACCTTATATTGAGAAAATGCCTTTCCTTGCTAAGGTAAAAGAACACTCTATGTTAGCTAGTGTGGTTAATAAAAGTGCAAGGAAACCTGTAGAACCTGAGAAACAAATAACTATAGAATCTACAGTAGCAATAGTAAAGGACCTTGTTTCTGAAAATGTAGAAGAGGGACAATTTATATTTTGTGAAGATGCTTCTGATATTGTCTCTCATCCTAGTAAATCTAGGAAACCCAGTGTTCCTGTGCTATCTGTTAGGATAGGTGATCATTGTTATTATGGTCTATGTGATATTGGTGCTAGTTCTAGTGCTATTCCTTATGAACTTTATAAAGAAATCATGCATGAAATTGGTTCTTATGAACTTGAAGACATTGATGTGATTATTCAACTTGCTAATGAGAAAACTATTTCTCCAATTGGTATTGTTAGAGATGTGGAGGTCTTGTGTGGTAAAACTAAATATCCTACTGTTTTTTTAGTACTAGGCACTTCTGCTAGTGATACTTGTCCTATAATATTTGGTAGACCTTTCTTAAACACTTGTGGTGATGTTATTGATTGTAAAAAAGAGAAAATTCTTACAGAGTTTGATGGAGAATCTTATGAATTTAATTTCTCCAAATTTGCTAAAGCACCTTATGAAGCTGAACTGCCTAATGAGAACTATAAAATTGAACAATTGGTTGCTATTGCTCTTGCTCCTAACAATCCTTTGCAGCAATACATGGAAGACCACAAAAGTGATGTCTTTATGGAAGAAATGAATGAAATTGATGAGATTTTCCTACATCAGCCTGCAATGCCGAAACATATTTTACCTGTGGAAGACTTGGGTACAACACTACCACCCAAGGAGGATCCTGTTTTTGATTTAAAGCCTTTGCCTGATAATCTTAAATATGCTCATATTGATGATAAGAAATTATATCCTGTTATTATTAGTTCTCAACTTTCTGATAAAGAAGAGGATAGATTATTGGGGATATTGAAGAAACATAGAGGTGCTATTGGTTATACTCTTGATGATTTGAAAGGGATTTCTCCTACTATTTGTCAGCATGCTATTAATATTGAACCTGATGCAAACCCAGTTGTTGAACATCAACGCCGTTTAAATCCTAAGATGAAGGATGTGGTAAGAAATGAGGTATTGAAACTCCTTGGCGCTGGTATTATTTATCCTATCGCTGATAGTAAATGGGTTAGTCTTATGCATTGTGTCCCTAAGAAAGGAGGGATGACTGTTGTGCCAAATGAAAATAATGAACTTATTCCTCAAAGAGTAGTAGTTGGTTATAGGATGCGCATTTATTTTAGGAAGGTTAACGAAGTCACTAAGAAATATCATTATCCTTTGCCTTTTATTGACCAAATGTTAGAAAGGTTGTCTAAGAAAACTCATTTCTGCTTTCTTTATGGTTATTCTGGGTTTTCTCAAATTGCTGTTAAAAAGCTTGATCAAGGGAAAACAACTTTCACCTGTCCTTATGGAACGTATGCTTATACACGTATGCCTTTTGGTTTATGTAATGCTCCCGCTACCTTTCAAAGATGCATGTCTGCTATCTTTCATGGTTTCTGTGAAGAAATTGTGGAAGTTTCATGGACGATTTCTCCGTCTATGGAACTTCCTTTGATAATTGTTTGCGGAATCTTGATAAAGTTTTGCAGAGATGTGAGGAGACTAATCTTGTTCTTAACTGGTAGAAATGTCATTTTATGGTTAATGAAGGAATTGTTCTTGGACATAAAATCTCTGAAAGAGGCATTGAAGTTGATAGAGCTAAAGTTGAAGCTACTGAGAAAATGCCCTGTTCCAGGGATGCTAAAGGTATTCGTAGTATTATTGGTCATGATGGTTTCTATAGAAGGTTTATTAAAGATTTCTCTAAAATATCAAAACCTCTTACTAATCTTCTTCAAAAAGATGTACCATTTGTTTTTGATGAAGATTGTAAAGAAGCTTTTGAAATTTTAAAGAAGGCTTTAATATCTGCCCCTATTGTTCAACCACCTGATTGGAATTTACCATTTGAAATTATGTGTGATGCTAGTGATTATGTTGTAGGTGTTGTTCTTGGACAGCGGGTAGATAAGAAGTTAAATGTTATTCATTATGCTAGTAAAACTCTTGATGCTGCTCAAAAGAATTATGCTACCACTGATAAAGAATTCCTAGTTGTGGTTTTTGCTTGTGATAAATTTAGGCAGTATATTGTAGATTCTTAATTTACTATTCATACTGATCATGCTGCTATTAAGTATCTTATGGAAAAGAAAGATTCTAAACCTAGGCTTATTAGATGGGTGCTTCTCTTACAAGAATTTGATTTACATATTGTGGATAGGAAGGGTGCAGAAAATCCTGTTGCTGATAATCTGTCTAGATTAGAAAATATATCTGATGACCCTATTCTTGTTAATGATAGTTTTCCTAATGAATAGTTAGCTGCTATAAAAGTGAGCTCTCAAGAGAGTCCATGGTATGCTGATTATGCTAACTTTATTGTTTCGGAGTATTTGCCTCCTACCTTTACAGCTCAACAAAGAAGAAAATTCTTCTATGATTTGAGGCAGTATTTTTGGGATGACCCACACTTATATAAAGAAGGTGTTGATGGTATTATGTGAAGATGTGTTCCTGAAAATGAACAACAAGAGATATTGAGAAAATGTCATAGTAGTGCTTATGGAGGACATCACGCTGGAGATAGAACTACATATAAGGTTCTACAATCAGGTTTTTATTGGCCTATTCTCTTTAAAGATGCTATAAAGTTGGTTTTATCTTGTGATCAATATCAAAGGTTTCAAAATATTTCTAGACGTAATGAAATGCCTATGAATTATTCTCTTGTTATTGAACCGTTTAATAGTTGGGTTTTGACTTTATGGGTTATTTCCCTCCTTCAAAAGGCTACACTCATATTATTGTTGTTGTTGATTATGTTACTAAATGGGTAGAAGCTATACCTAGTAAAAGTGTTGATGGTGAAACCTCAGTAAAAATGCTTAAAGATATTATTTTTCCTAGGTTTGGTGTGCCTAGATATCTTATGACTGGTGGGGGTTCTCATTTTATTCATGGTGGTTTTAGAAAAACCCTTGCTAAATATGATGTTAATCATAGAATTGCTTCGCCCTATCATCCTCAAACTAGTGGGCAAGTAGAATTATCAAATAGAGAAATCAAATCTATCTTGCAAAAGACTGTTAACAAATCTAGGAAAAACTGGGCTAAGAAATTAAATGATGCTCTGTGGGCTTATAGAACTGCTTACAAAAATACCATGGGCATGTCTCCTTATAAAATGGTTTATGGAAAAGCTTGTCACTTGCCCCTAGAACTAGAACACAAAGCTTACTGGGAAGTGAAAGACCTAAATAGAGATTTTAAACTTGCTGGTGAGAAAAGGCTGCTTGACTTAAGTTCTTTAGATGAATGGAGGAGTGAAGCATATGAAAATGCTAAGCTCTTTAAAGAGAAAGTTACAAGGTGGCATTATAAGAGAATTATTAAAAAAGAATTTCATGTTGGTGAGAAAGTGCTATTGTATAGGTCTCGTCTCAGATTTTTTGCAGGAAAATTACTCTCGAGATGGGAAGGACCCTTTGTTATCGAAGAGGTATATCGTTCGGGGGCAATTAAAATTGCTTCCCTTGAAGACAATTCTTCACGAGTGGTGAATGGCCAAAAAATCAAGCATTATATCTCCGGAGATCCCTATAATGAAAATGTTGATTGTATGCAAGCCATGATCCTGGAGGAGTTTATTAGGAAGCATATTTCAGAAACTACAGAGTCAGTTTTCAAATACGTAACAGTTTTGGTAAGAAAATGTTCGTGAAACATCTTACAACTTATATTTTTGCTGTTTCTAGAAAATATGAAAAATTATGAGCTGGAAACGAGAGCGAGACGGAGCTCGGAGGTTCCACACCATAGGGTGGCGCGGGCCGACCTCTAGCTGCGCCAGCCCTAGGTGTGGGCGCCCCGGAGCCCCTCTTTGACTCGTTTTCGACCTGGACTTTCCTTTCGTTATGAAACTTTTCGCTATATAATCCCCCGGACCCTCGAGGTCCGTATATCGTTTTCTCGTCGTGTTTTTGTTTTGAGTTGTTTCTGCCAGGATGTGTTTTCAGTTTTAGAAGCATCATGGTCTCCGCCAATGACAACAAAGGGAAGGGACCCAACGAAGATGATGTTCAAGACCTGAAGCCGGAGGAGGAGATCGAGAGTGGAGCTGAAGGATATATAGAAGAAAACCCTCGAGTGCATCCACACGCCACCATCACAAGCATTGGGGTGGTGGCTAATCCCTTGAAGCTCAGGAGGAACGCGCATATGAGCACTGGAGGGAAGGTTCCACGTTACTCACTGGCTTCGAAGACACCTACTGCGGGCGTCAAGAACTACTTCCACACATTAATTCATGATTATCAGAGCAAAAAGGTGCCCAATAAAGATTTGCCCTCTATGTGGGATATGAATCGTTCTAACCGTGCATATGAAGGAAGCTCACAACCTAAGGAAGAGTGGGGGGAAAATCTTCGTGGCTGGGATTCAAAATCTGACAGACATGCAAACTGTGTTGATCGCAATACGGAGGTGATGCGTATGCTTATGTTTGCTATTGAAGATCTGAAGAAATTCGTTGATAAGCTCATCGAGAAGGAACCACCACCACCGAAGAATTGATTCGTCATTGGTTTTGGCATCCCCTCGGCTTGTTCCAAGCTTGGGGGGGAGTGCCGCGGTATCACATCACTATCTTTTATCTTTTTACTTTTTCAGTAGAGTCATATCATGAGTAGAGAGGTTATCATATAGGATGGTTTGCAGTATGGAAGTGTCTCTCCCTAGTTGGTTATCGTTGTATCCATTGGTGTGAGTTGCCGGTTTGAAATATTAATGAGAAGTTTCATCACTTACTTTATATGCACTTTATTTCAGTATTCAACTTCTATCATATGGTTTAGCTTTCTATTATTGTTTGGTATCACTCTAGAGATCATCAAGTTAATCTAGTTGGTTTTGGCAAACTTAGCTTGGGTCAGCAGAAATAATAATTTGAGTTGCTAGTATAAGAAAGAGGAATTCACCTATTAGCTCATAAACTTAGTATTCACAAGTTAAGATCGTTTGTGTTTTCAATGAAGATTGCATGATTGGTTTCATAATATGTATATTTGTTTGTTTTCCTTCAACTCTTATGCTTGCTACCCAGCCTTGCTAGCCAAAAAACCTGTACTGAGAGGGAATGCTTCTCGTGCATCCAAATCTTAAACCCAAAACCTTGCCATTAGTGTCCACCATACCTACCTACATGTGGTATTTCACCGCCACTCCAAGTAAATTGCTCATGTGCTACCTTTAAAACTTTCAAACTACTCCTGTTTTGTGTTCCCGTTTTAGCTCATGAGGACGCAAATAGAGAATCTTTATCTCACTTGTTGATTGGACTCACACACCTGGACTAGTGGCTTCATCTGCTTATCCAAATGCTAGAAGAGCTGGCAGCGGGGTTCCCAGCCCCAACTAATAATACAAATTCTCTTCACTCTTTTTGCCCCTGATTTATTAGTCAAGGCATAATTGTGTAAACAAAAGAGAAAGAGGGATGACCTTCTACACCAGTTGCGTCCTTCTATGGGAGCTTCTCTTGTGAGTCTAGTTGGCTTGTGACGTACTGTATTTTCTGTTTGCCATTCGTTGACATAAATATACACCTCTCAAAATTTAGACACTCCTCCACGGTTTGTGATTGTTGGCAGGCACCCAAGGATTCGGTTAGCCATGGTTTATGTAAGATGGATGGGAGGAGTGTCATGCATTTTATACCTCTGTTTATATTAAAATAAAATCTCTAGCACATGAGTAGTCAATGCTTCCCTCTGTGAAGGGCCTATCGTTTACTTTTGTGTTGAGTCAGTAAACCCATTTCTTCTGTCTCCAACAAGCATTTGAGTTGTTGTGTTCTCATAATTTATATGTTGATCTATTCAATCTTGTTTTCTATCCTTCTTTGTTTAGCACATGCTTTATTATCTGAATGAATATTACTTTGAAAGCTATGAATCACTGAAAAAGAGTTGGTAAGCTCTACAATATAAATCTTGTTATAAACACTTCACCTAAGATAAGTATATTTTCATTAAATGTTCTCTGACCAAGAACAAAGTTTTCCATCACCAATTTTGATTCTCTCTTTTGCATCTTTGTTTGTGACTCCCTTTACTTGTTTCAAGTTAAGTTTTATGGGAGGAAGTTGCTGTCTATAATGATTGGTGCATAGGTAAATGTGATGCTTCTTGTCCGTATTTTATTTATCGACTCTTCACTCCATAAACCTATGGTCATGTTTTCTGAGTTCAGTTTCGCTTGGGGATAAGCGAGGTCTAAGCTTGGGGGGAGTTGATACATCCATTTTGCATCACTATTTTATATCATAATTTTCTGTTATTCATCGATATATTTCATGTTATGATGCATCTCTTATGTTATTTTATCTTATTTTGCATGTTTTGTAATTTTTGGAGAATAAACACCGGGACCAGAAATCTGATGGAAAAAAGCACCGTCGAGATACCATATTTCAGAAGATCAGAAGAAGAAGGGGGACATCCGGGGGTTCCTAAAAGTCCCGAGCAGGAACACAGCCAGAAGGGGAGCCAGAGGGGGGCCACCAGGGGCCCACACCTATGGGTGGCGAGCCCTCCCACCTGGCCGCGCCACCTAGGGGTGTGGCCACCCTGGCCCACCTTCGGGGGTCATCTTTGCCCCTGACCCCGAGGGAACCCTAAGCCTCATTCCATCCTCGAAGAATTATTCCGCCGCCGCGGCGGGGCGGAAAACACCCGAGAGAGAAAAGCTCTCTGGCAGGGAGAAATCTGCCGGGGAAATTCTTCTCCGGAGAAGGGAAATCACCGCCATCATCACCGTCATCACTCCGGGCATCATCAAGATCGTCATCACCACCAGCACCATCACCCTCATCATTCACCTTCTTCCCGCTGTAACAATTAAGGGGCCTCTATCGTTGTTTTGCATTAGATCTCTCTCCCGGTGTGGATTACTTGTTAGTAGTTGATGCTTGTGAGATTTATCGGTGTTTGCACTTTATGACCAGATTGTTATCATCCATGATATCACCTCTTATTATGATCCATATGATGTGTTGTGAGTAGTTCGTGTTGTTCTTGAGGACATGGTAGAAGTCAATTTGTTAGTAGTGAAGTAATGTTGAATAATATTAATGTTTGATATTTAAGTTATGGTGTTATTCTTCTAGTGGTGTCATGTGAACGTCGACTACATGATACTTCACCATTTATGGGCCTAGGGGAATGCATCGTGTATTTGGCTACTAATTCTGGGGTTGCCGGAGTGACAGAAACCTAAACCCCCGTTAGGAAACCATTACACGAAGGAGCGTATGATCCCGGAATTTAAACCCGTGGTTAGATTTATTTCTTAATTACTTTCTTGTAGTTACGGATTCTTGCAAGGGGTATAATCACAAGTATGTATTAGTCTTGGATGGGACAGTACATTAGCATAGATTCACCCACACAACATTTATCAAAACGCCAAAGTTATTCTGCTGCATGGAACAAAAGCACTTGACAAAAACCTCTCGTGTATCCTCGAGAACGTTTCTTAATCATAAGTAAACTCACCGGTTTGTCCTTTGCTGAAGAAAAGATTGGTACGCTCGTTGCAATTATTACTACTGTATTTTATTTACTCACACTTTATTTATCTGCAATATCAAAAACCCCTACAAATTTGTTTTCCAGTATTTACAGTTGTCCCTTCATCGAAACTTCTTGTCAACACCTTCTGCTCCTTGTTGGATTCGACACTCTTATTTATCGAAAAGTACTACGATACACTCCCTATACTTGTGGGTCATCAAGCACAGAGAATTTGGAGATGTCATAAGCCTCCGACCATGTTTTCCAAGTAAAGCTACGTTGAAAAGCTCCATATAACAGGAGCCCATACCACCCTCTGATTTCGGTGTTGCTAGAGAATCCCAAGAAATCCAATGCAAGGATCTTTTATCCAGTGAACTTCTCCACCAGAATTGTGCCATGTTGGACCTGTATTTCTTGCAAACTTTCATGGTTAGAAAAAACAAGACATACTAAACGTAGATATAGCTTGGATAACATATTTGAGGAGGGGTTCCCTGCCCGCATATGCTGTTTTTTAGACCAACCATTCATCTTACCCTTAGCTCTGTCACCAATATGATGAAAAGTCCCACTTGTTATACGCCCCACGGCCGTAGGAAGGCCAAGGTATCTGTCACTAAAAGATTCAACCATAATCACGAGCTTTTGTTTTAACAGTTGGCGCCTTTGCACAAGAGTATTGGGAGAATATAACACTGGACTCTTTTCTTGGTTCACACACTGACCAGAACACTCCGCATAAATATTTAGGATTTCATTAAGACGATAAATACTTTGTTCACATGCACTGATGAAGATAAGACTGTCATCGGAAAAAAGAAGATGATTCACCCAAGGTGATGTATATAATACTAGAATCCCCCTGTCAATATAGTTGCCACCGTAGAAATTCAGCAAGAATGTGAAATCTTCACCACACATCAAGAATAAGTACGGTGAAATCGGATCGCCTTGACGCAGCCCCCTCGAAGGAGTAAAATAAGGTAGCGATTCTCCATTAACACGGACAGAAAATCGTACCGATGTAACACACTTCATAATAAGGCGGACAAACTCTGAACCAAAGCCTAGCCGAACCAGAACGGCCTCCAGATAATGTTACTCCACACGATCATAGGCTTTCATCATATCTAACTTCACCGCACAGGAGTAATTGTTTCCTTTCTTTCTTCTCCTCGTAGCATGAACACTTTCAAAGGCTACAAGAACATTGTCCGTGATCACACGCCCCGGGACGAATGCACTTTGTTCCTCTCCAATAATATTATCCATGTGTTTTCTGAGCCGATTAGTAATAGCCTTGGACGCAATTTTATACAACACGGGACAAAGAGAAATAGGTCTGTACTGAAGAATTGACTGTGAGTGTTGTACCACGGGGATGAGTGTGATTGACGTGTCGATTATACCCACCGGTAATTCACCACCATTCAAGAAGTCAAGGACAGCCGACACAAGATCAGGACGTACCAAATTTCAGTGATGCTGAAAAAATCCTGCCGTGAATCCATCAACTCTAGGAGACTTTAATGGAGCCATTTGGAACAATGACACACGTACCTCGGCTTTAGCATAGGGTTTAAGCAATTCATCATTCACTTGAGCTGAGATTTTTGTCGGAATATATCGAAGAAAATACAAACATATAGATGCTAATAAAATACTCAAACTAAATTCCATGCCTATAATGGCCAAAAAGCTACGTGCATGGATTATGCGGCAAGATTACATAAGTTGATTAGCCATCTCATGGCCCACATGCATGCAGCCCCATGCAAAAGAATTGTAGTCCATACGTACATGCATATTCATGGATTTACCGACGTCATTACAAAGCTAATTAATTAGAAGTTAATTAGCGGAACATGGCCCACATGAATGCAGACCGTACCAAGAAGTTGCGGCATCTACGATCGAGTCCACACAAAAAGAAAAAGAAAACTCAGACGCTCCATTTAGCAACCGGTCAGTCTCCACGCCTCCCACGATTGACAGAACGTGTGTGCGGTACGCGCGCGCTCCGGCTCCGATCGCTCCGCTCTGGCTGCCTATATATACTCCTACCCTTTGCACGCTCAAGACACAGATACTCATTCGTCATTTTCTCCGGCCGGTAAGTACCACCGAACAGAAACCACACAACAAAACTCAAGAAGAGAAGAAGACAGAAAGAAGGAACACCGCATCATTCAAGACAAGGTGGGATTCATGGCTCTCCCCTAGCCTTTGGTTTGGCCATGGATACAAACCAAAGAGCTTTTTTTCTTATTTCTTCTCTCTTAGCCTTTGATTTGGCCATTGGTACAAATCAGAGAGGTTTCATCTACATGTTAGAACTCATGCCCTTGTTCTTGGCCATTGTGGTACAATTCAAGGAACTAAGTTCATGTTCTCTAAATTCATGTTTTGATTTGGCAATTGGTACAAATCAGAGAGGTTTCTACTAAATGTTAGAACTCATGCCCTCGTTTTGGTTACTGTGGTACAAATCAAGGAGTTAAATTCATGTTCTTTAAATTCATGCTTTGAGTTTGGCCATGGGTACAAACCAAAGACCGTTTCTTCTATCTACTTAAACACATGCCTTTGATTCGGCCATTGAGGTACAAATCAAAGAGCTTGCTGCATATTTCCTTTAAAATGTCAACTTGGTTTTGGAATCATAGAGAATTCATCCATCTACTCCCTTGATTCGGCCATTGCGGTATAAATCAAGGAGTATGTTCATCTCATATAAAGTGTCATGTTGGTTAGGCCATCATGGTACAAACCAAGAGCACGCTTGAATATATATTTTGTTCTTGGTATTTTACTCTTGATTCGGTCCCCTTAGTGATACAAACTAGGATGAAACGTGTGTGCAAGCCTCGTTCCTTGGTTCGGTCCTTATACGTGGATACAAATCTGGAGAATAGACTAAGTACAAAATGCATATGGAAAATCTCTTGGATCAGTCCTCAAAAAAGGATATGACCGAGATGAAAATGACAAGAAAATCATCATGGTGTGTGCTAAATTATAAAAATCACTTCTTGTTCGGTTACGCTACATGTATTTTATACCACGCTAGTAGTAATACAAACATGAACAAAATAAACCTTCATCTTGGTTACACTTCTCGCAGGCATTGCTATGCGATGATAGTACTAATACAAGTGAAACTAAATTTAAGAAAACTCTCATGTCCCATAAGCATGTAGAAAATATAGGATAAAATTATTCCTAACCAAAATCAAACAAGTGCATATAGGATAGTCCAAAGTATAACCAATTAACCTGCATGTTACGGATATTCTTATGTGAAATAAATCAGATTAAATATCCATACCCTGGTGGTATGCAAATAATTCAAAGTCCAGTCTTCTTCGAAGACAAGCTAGTACTACATCCATTAGTACTAGCAAAAATAAATAAAAGAATAGCTGCATGTAGTTGACGCTGCAAGCATGTAGATAAATGCACATGCATGTCCTATGATCCAAGTTGCATACACTATTTCGGATACTCCTTAGTCGGCTAGCTAAAAATAAAATAACCATACAAATAATCAAACAACAACCATACCATTAAAATTCATGTATGTCAAGCCGACTAAGTCAATTAAGCATCCGATGCATGCAAAATACTTGTACGGCTGATACTAGTGCAAGTAAAAAATATATGTTGAAGAATCACGTGCTCACTCAAACAAGATGACGTTGACGATGGCGAGGAGGACTTCATAGTCTAATTTTCATATTGTAATAGTGACATGTGTTGTAATCCTTTATATTAGAAAGTTAGAATTTTTAATCGGGGGTTTTTCTCTTCGGAGATGTAATTAACGGTTCTTTTATGAAAATGTAAGAGTTCCGGAAATATGTACTCGCAATACTTGATTTTTGTCTTATTTACGTACGCATACTTTTAAATTTAAATTATATTATATTTGTCTCTATGACGTGGACGTATTGTATTATCTCGATCGCCCTATTTTCCCGTCATCAGTGCCTCACCGCATGCAAGGTTCTCATGAAGCGCCAGCTGTGATGTCGGTCTTGTGCTCTAGGCGCCCCATAAAACCCAGTGAACCTCCACTCCACTAGTGGTTCCTCTACTTTGCACACCATTAAATCAATATGTGACATGCCATAGTTCTTAAGCTCAACTGCGACCTCGCTCGACCAGAAAAGGCCAATACCACAACTAAGCCCATCACTGTCAACCGCGAAACAGCCAGCAAAACCCAAAGTGTGCAACAAATCCTCAACTCTCTTAGCCCGTACTTTAGTTTCCATCACAAAAAGTAGGGCAGGACCTTCTTGCTTCACAAAATTGCGAAGCTCACGAACTGCACGAGGGTTCCCAAGCCCTCGTGAGTTCCAACTTGCACAAATCATTGATCCGGGTAGTGCTGCTGAGCAGGCACTGCCGAATTATCAGACCTATTAGGCGTCGATCTCGTCTTCTTTGCAACCGGTTCACCACCTTTCTCTATCTCAGTCACCGATGCCTGGCCCTTCCCTGGTGGATTGAAGAGCACCAACACGTTGGTAACATCTCCACTGGCATTCAGCTCCGGCACAAGATCAAATAAAGTACTAAGAGCACGGTACACTTGTCGCGGAGATTTTCCCTTCCTCTTGTTGTCATATTTTCTATTTTTCAGCGGTGAAGTCACCTCTCCATGCTTATCAGGAGCAGAACTCGCAGTTGGGGTCTGCTTCTTACTATAGTGAGACTCCGTCTGATCGCGCGGTAAATTTTCATTGGATGTAGCTTTCCTTCTATCATCTAGAGCTCTCAGACTCGTTGTAAAAGGCAATCTCCCAAACTCATCTCTGCTTCCTGGGGATGGACAAAGTATATCGGCATGGCCCAAACGGCCACACGAGAAACAAAAGTTTGCGATGTGCTCATACTGGATATCATACCAGTCACGACGTTTCCTCTTGGACGATTCGATCAGCAGTCCCCTCCTAAGAGGTTTCTGCACATCAATAGCAATCCTGGCCCTCAAGAAACCTCCTACAGGATCAACCTGCACTGAATGTGCTTGTTTATCAATCATCTCCGCAACCTCTGTGGCCCAGGATCCTTTCCTCAGATGGAACGGCAGGTTTAAGATCCTGGCCCAAACATGAAACTTGTCAAATCTGAGTTCGGAAGGCCTCATGTGATTGACAAACTTTTCCAACACCACTGCATGTCTACTAACGTGACATGGAGATCCCTCCCATATACGATCACAATCACGCTAGTTTTCAAATTCTACAATAAACATATTCTCACCAACTGATCAGAAGGTTAAACCTCTAGGGTTTCCCAAGCTGGGCGTAAAGCACCCGAGATTGTTTGAATATGGAACGTGTTGCGGAAGATGATCTTTCCCGCAAGCGCTCCTTTCTCCTGAGCTCCTTCTTCCAGATCATCAAGGACCAGAGGTGTTGCTTCTTCCTTCGTCAGGTCAAGATTGCCCATCGCCTCAGACAGAGGATCCCCTACCGACTTACGGGATGGGGAGTTCTCCTTCTCCTGCGCTATTCCTGATGCCGAAGCCATGCAGGACTCGCTACCCCCACGCGCCTTGCTGATGAAGATCGACGAGCGCCGCCTATGCCTCCGAAACCCTAATCGCCTTTTCCGAGTCGCCTAGCGAGCGGGAGAATTTACAATTTGCCACGTTTTACTTTGGACCTTTATAATTTGCCACATATTACTTACTCTTTTAATATTTGCCATGTATTACATCGATTGCTTCCTAATTTTCCCTTTTCTACTAATACAGACCAATTACATTGTTTAACTCCCAAATACCTTGTGAGTACCGTACACATACAATGCCCTGTACCTGGCTGGACCGAGCTGGTCAATCGATTTGGTTTTCTCTCGCTCAGAAGAGAAACGGAGAAACAAAGTAGCTAGGGCCTAGAGTGGTGCTGGAAGAGAAGCAGAGTATCTGGGCGGAAGCGCCGCCGGCCGCAGCGGCCGGACCACGCGTCGCGCAAAAAGCTTCCTCCCGGCGGCGACCATGGAATATGCGCCCACCACGAACGGCGGAGTAGGTGCAGAGCTGCCGCGCGCCGGCCATGCCCACGCCGCATGGAAGCACAATGTCAGATGCAGCTTGTAGGAGCTACATGGTTCAACGGGAGTTGGCCTATAGATGCAGCGACTACGACATCATGGTGCAGCCCTCTACTTCGCTGGCATTGTCACCTCTACAGGATGAATTGCAAGCTCTCCTCCTTGCAGCACAGGTCTGAGAGCCCACCTTTTGGACAGATAATTTAGCTTTAGTCTAGGCAGCAACATATAGTCAGTTCGCCTAATTCTTCTACTGCACATCCCAAATGCAAGCGGTTGTCTGCATATATCAAGAGATGTCACCTGTTTTTTTAAATTACTCATTTCCATTCTCCAATTCAGCTCACCTCATACAGGATAAAGAATGGAGAAACACGTATATATACAGTGAGAGAAAGGGAGAAGGAGAACCTTATCGAGCAATATAAAACAGAATGGTCTACAATCTTTGGGTTAGAAAGTAGTGTCAACATCCATCCATATATCACAATATCTGTGGGATTACATGAAATTTTTGACAGGATCCATCCATATAACAAAATAAATTATGTGTGCATATTTTTTGACAAATAAAAAAATCCAATACATCTATCTTAGAGTCCCCGAAAATAGAGTCTCGACGCAATGAAAATCATTGTTTCCTCCTCTTTGGAGTTAACTTTTTTTTGCTTGCATTTGAACTTGACGTCACATCAAAACTGTGCCTTGTTGGAGATGCATTCGTTGTCACAGGTGGCTGCGATGCACCATCTTCAGCCATGGCCATAGCAAGTCCCCTACAATTAAAAATCAAGTTAGAAAATATCATTTTTCCATGATTATGTGCATATGAAAGCCAGCAGCAGGATTACCTCCTTGTAATAGCCCCTGAGCTGTTATGAAGGCTAGGAGGCAGTATGATTGAAGTTCTTTTCGGTGTCTCAACAGCAGCTAAAAATGCCTCTTCCTCAATTAGCTCTCAAGAAATTTGCTCCTCACTTTTGTGAACTTTTTTCGTCTTTTTCTTTCTGTTTCAATAAACAATACATTAAAAATAAGATACTAATATAGATGTGATACTAATACAACATACAAATATTACCTTTCTCTAGGTTCATTTTCTGGACATGTTGTTTTCCTATGCCCCAACTGTCCACATTTTGTGCATCTGTTTGTGGTGCCAAATCGCTTTTCCTCCTTTGCATTCTCTTTGATATAATTTTCTTGTGCATTCTCTTCATCACCATCATATTCCCCTTTTCCTTTGCCATCTACATTTTTCTTCCCTTTAGTGCTACCACCATCGTCTTCAAGGCAACCTTTGATTCTCAGTTTCCTCTGTCTCCCAATGGGTCTCTTTGAAATCGGTGGCACCATCTCAAAATTTAGAGTAACCTGAGGCCACTGAGATTTGTCTGTGATGGGTTCAACCTCTCTAGCATAGGCTGCCCGGAACATACTCACGGAGTAGTAGTCATGCACATATGGATGAAAATTTGTATTTGCGATCCCTATAAGGAATGCAAGTGCATGATCACAAGGCTTCCCGGTGTGCTGCCACTCTAGGCAAGTGCACTCACGGCTTCCTATCTTCACAACATGCCTAAGGTTATTCTTGTTGGTGTCCTTTACCTCACAACTTTCTCCAGTTGATCTTCCAACATCCAAGTGACCAAGTTCTCTTGTCCTATTATTTATCTGTTGAATAATAGCAGGTAGTATAATTCCACCGAACATTTTCCCAACTTCTCTCTGCCTATGAAAAAGCTCCATAATTTTCTCTCTTAATGAGTCTGCTAGCTCTTCTGGGGGACGGTCCTTCATTCCTCTGATCCAGCTATTAAAGCTCTCAGCTAGGTTATTGTGAATGCAATAACATTTTATTTCCGTGTTGAAGTCGCATCTCATCCACTTCAAGTTATGATAAGTACTCAAGTAGGTACTTACCTCGGGTTGAGCTTCAAATATCTTGACCATATGATGGTTAAATGTTTCTACATGATAAGCCTTGGCAGCTGGCCACATTTGACCAAAAATGTCTCCATGAAACTTTTTTTTTGAAGTTTGCCATTAGATGCCTAAAACATTCCCTTTGCTCGGCTTGAGGAAAAACACTTTTAACAGCATTCTCTAATACTTTGCATGCATCTTGACATATAGCTAGATTTTGAAGATGTCCTATTGCTCTATAAAATTGTTGCATAAACCAAGTCCAGTTATCCTCGGTCTCTGAAGCAAAGAACCCAAATGCTAAGGGAAACATCCAGTTATATCCATCTAATGATGTGCATGCTGCTAACTGACCATTCCACTTTTCGTTCATAAATGTAGAGTCTATACTAACATATGGTCTACGGCCGTTCAAAAAGCCGTCAATGCATGGCTTGAGTGCCATAAAAAATCCGCAGAAATGCACTTTATCTCCTTCACTCTTCACATCAACCTCTACAATGCTATCCGAAGATCTCTTCTCAATCTCAACTTTGAAGTTCCATAGATTTTGAAAGCTTTGTCCCCATGTACCATATAATTTATCCATGGCCTTTTCCTTGGCCCTCCAAATAGTCTGACACCCAGTAGTAACGTTGTACTCAACTTTTAACCTTTTTGCCAACTCACCAGCACCGATGTTTGGTTCATTTCTCAGTATGCCGATCGACTTTTCTGCCACCCAGGCTTGGTCTGCCATGCTCGAAATCACTTCAGCTGTTGATGAACAATTATAAGGCTTTACAATTTTGTTTACCTGTAGGAAAACACGATACAATTCATTAGTTGCATGCAACTTTATAAAATAGTTTCAACAAACATGATCAAATTTTGATGCTAGATAGGTTAATACCCTGACTGTTTTTCCATCTTCTATTGTCCTAGCCATTATTCTCCAACGACATATCTCTGCTTTACAATGACCTGTAAATCTAGTAGTGTCGCTATCCTGTATTTGGATGTCAAACTTGCCTCTAATAGAAAATGTTCTCAAGCGCATCTTGAACTCTCCCGTAGAAGGAAACAAGGAACCTTCCTCTATCACATGATGTTCTTTGTCATACCAAAAGTGGTTCTCTTCCGGCATATGTTCAGGCACGGGGAGAGCCGCATCAACAAGTAAATCATCATGAATATCGTCCATAGAAGCATTGCTATTTGCAATGGAGGCTTTAATAGCTGCTCCAGCTATAGCTCGCTGATGCCTGGATTTATCGCTAATTCCGAGCATCAAGCACAAGTTCTCTTCTGCTACAATAACATCACTTTCATTATCATTCGCAGGTGCTATCTCAATCTCGGACCAATCGATGACTCTATCAATTAAAGTACTTTGATCGTTGGCTTGTACAATATTCGAAGTAGACAAGTCGGTAGTATCCATCGCCGACACCCTAATCGAAAAAATAGGAATTTTCAGTTTGTGAGGAAACATAAGAGAGATAAGATTTGATTTAAATGAGATAGTCCAAAAATTAAAATACTATAATTCGAATTATGTCAGAATATTGAAAGCTGAACAAATGCAAGAGATATGTTCATGAAATAGCTAGAAATTCGGCCCTATCAAAAAAACCGTAGGTTTATAGAGATGTTTTGTCGGACTATATAGTGTTTCAAAATTCATAATGAAGGTAAAAAACTAAACCTTACATGATATATTTCATAAAACCACTCTCTGCAGTTGTGAAATTCAGTCGGAAGAAGATTATCCCACACTTAGCCTCATATCTTTTCTAATTCATGTTTCCTATTCTAGTTGATTGTTGTATGATTTCTTTTCGTGATTTAATCCACCCGCAGCATGTGACTATTTTTGTGCAAACACTTGAATCTTCTGTTTTGTTTTTTCAATATTTAATTGTGTGCATGCGTAACAAAATATTGGAAGAGAATCCAAGGAATGTCTAACCGCATATCACAATTCATCACATTAATTGTTGCATTCTAAATTAATTTCAATCCATACATGGCCGCACAGGGGTGTTACAAGTCTGGACGCTCATACATGGAGAGACCGGCTGCAACTCCACGCCGGACTTAGACACAGAGCCTGGACGTCACATACAAGGAGAGACCGGCTGCTCTCAACGCCGGACTGAGGTTCATGCTCATGAGAAACCAGAGCCTGGACATCCCATACGACGATCGATACAGGAAGGAGTCAAATATTCATGAGAAACGAGTGAGATCCAGGGGACGTTTACCTGGATCGTTGTTGACGTTCATGCTCACCGATCATGGTTGGCCACGCACTCCAGCAGTTGCAGGCGGCGGTGCTCCTGCCGAGCTCATCTGTTTCTCCACCGGCACGCGAGGAGACCGATGAGATCGATAAAACAGAACTGAGCCTCTCCAGCCAGATACACGCGTTGTTCGTTTGCCCAATCGGTACTGTATGTGTACTGTACTCACAAGGTATTTGGGAGTTAAACAATGTAATTGGTCTGTATTAGTAGAAAAGGGCAAATTAGAAAGAAAACGATGTAATACATGGAAAATAGTAAAATAGTAAGTAATATGTGGCAAATTATATAGATCCAAAGTAAAACGTGGCAAATTGTAAATAACGGCTATCGCACGCCAAGTTGGTGATGCCATCTGTGGGACAGTGGCATGCGAAAAATCTGTATCTGGAAAATAACGGCTATTCATGACTCTAGAGCACAGAGAATTCGGAGATGTCATAAGCCTCCAACCATGTTTTCCAAGTAAAGCTAGGATGAAAACATCCATATCATGGAAGCCCATACCACCCTCTGATTTCGGTGTTGCTAGAGAATTCCAAGAAATCCAATGCAAGGATCTTTTATCCAGTGAACTGCTCCACCAGAATTGTGCCATGTTGGACCTGTATTTCTTGCAAACTTTCTTGGTTAGAAAAAAAGGAAACACTGAACGTAGGTATAGCTTGGATAACAGATTTGAGGAGGGGTTCCCTGCCCGCACATGCTGTTTTTCAGACCAACCTTTCATCTTACCCTTAGCTCTGTCACCAATATGATCAAAAGTCACACTTTTTATATGCCCCACGGCCATAGGAAGGCCAAGGTATCTGTCACCAAAAGCTTCAACCATAATCTCGAGCTTTTGTTTTAACAGCTGGCGCCTTTGCACAGAAGTATTGGGAGAATATAACACTGGACTCTTTTCTCGGTTCACACACTGACCAGAACACTCCGCATAAATACTCAGGATTTCATTAAGACGATCAGCACTTTGTTCACATGCACTGATGAAGATAAGACTGCCATCGACAAAAAGAAGATGATTCACCCAAGGTGAACTATAAGATACTAGAATCCCCCTGTCAATATAGTTGCCACCGTAGAAATTCAGCAAGGATGTGAAATCTTCACCACACATCAAGAATAGGTATGGTGAAATTGGATCGCCATGACGCAGCCCCCTCGAGGAGTAAATAAGGTAGCGATTCCCCATTAACACGAGTAGAAATCATACCGATGTAACACACTTCATAATAAGGCAAACAAACTCTGAACCAAAGCCTAGCCGAACCAGAACGGCCTCTAGATAATGCCACTCCACATGATCATAGGCTTTCATCATATCTAACTTCACCGCACAGGAGTAATTGTTTCCTTTCTTTCTTCTCCTCATTGCGTGAACACTTTCAAAGGCTACCAGAACATTGTCCGTGATCACACGCCCCGGGATGAATGCACTTTGTTCCTCTCCAATAATATTATCCATGTGTTTTCTGAGCCGATTAGTAATTGCCTTGGACGCAATTTTATACAACATAGGAAAAAGAGAAATAGGTCTATACTGAAGAATTGACTGTGGGTGTTGTACCTTGGGAATGAGTGTGATTGACGTGTCGTTTATACCCACTTGTAATTCACCACCATTCAAGAAGTCAAGGACAGCCGACACAAGATCAGGACGTACCAAATTTCAATGACGCTGGAAAAATCCTGCCGTGAATCCATCAACTCCAGGAGACTTCGATGGAGCCATTTGGAACAATGACACACGTACATCAGCTTCCGCATAGGGTTTAAACAATTCATCATTCACTTGAGCTGAGATTTTTGTCGGAATATATTGAAGAATGCCATCCATATTATTAAATCCCTGGGACGTATACATGGTTTGGTAAAAGGATTGCACCTCCACTTTGTCTTCCTCTGGGTCCAAACAAAAGGTACCATCAAGTTTCTGTAACCCAGAGATGCGGTTAATTCTACGGCGTGCAGCCGCCTATGAGTGAAAATAAGACGTGTTTCGATCACCCAAACGCAGCCAACGAACTCTAGATCGCTGCCGCATCCACGTTTCTTCTTGGCGAAGAGCCTCCCTGAGCTGATCAATAACCATGCGCTCTTCCTCCGACGGGGCCCTCCCAATAGAACATGATTGTAGATTTTGAAACTTTAACTTTAGTTTCCTCACTTTCTTTGCTAGGGAGCCGAACTACTTAGTTCCCAACGTAGTGAGCTTACTTTGTATGTGAGTCAAAATCTCCGAGATACCTGCAAGTCCAGGCCCATGATGGGAATGCTTCCACGTATCCGTAATAATATCCTCATAATCCACATGTGATTGCCAGACATTTTCATACCGAAATTGTCGTTGTCCCTGGGAACGTTGTCGAGCCCCCATCTCCACAAATAGGAAACAGTGGTCCGATTCGGTAGCACTGATATGTCTGACCCTATTTTGCTCAAAAAGGTTCAAGAAAGCAATATTATCTAGAGCACGATCAAGACGAGCTTTAACATTCGCCTCGCCAACTTGTCTGTTATCCCATGTATAATCTACACCAGTCCAACCAAGATCCTCGAGAGAACAATCTTCCACAACCTCCCGGGAGGCTCTCATCTGTCACTCCGGTCGCTGTCTACTGCTAAAATGTTCAGTGTCGTACATCGTCTCGTTGAAGTCACCCATGCAAATCCAAGCCGAGTGCCTCACCGCATGCAAGGTTCTCATAAAGCGCCAACTGTGATGTCGGTCTTGTGCTCTAGGCGTCCCATAAAACCCAGTGAACCTCCACTCCACTAGTGGTTCCTCTACTTTGCACACCATTACATCAATATGTGACATTCCATAGTTCTTAAGCTCAACTGCGACCTCGCTCGACCAGAAAAGGCCAATACCACAACTAAGACCATCACTGTCAAGGGCGAAACAGCCAGCAAAACCCAAAGTGTGCAACAAATCCTCAACTCGCTTAGCCCGTACTTTAGTTTTCATCACAAAAAAGTAGGGCAGGACCTTCTTGCTTCACAAAATTGCAAAGCTCACGAACTGCACGAGGGTTCACAATCCCTCGTGAGTTCCAACTTGCACAAATCATTGATTCGGGCAGTGTTGCTGAGCATGCACTGCCGAATTATGAGAACTATTAGGCGTCGAGCTCGTCTTCTTTGCAACCGGTTCAGCACCTTTCTCTATCTCAGTCACCGATGACTGGTCCTTCCCCGGCGGATTGAACAGCACCAACACGTTGGTAACATCTCCACTGGCATTCAGCTCCGGCACAAGATCAAATAAAGTATTAAGCGCACGGTAGACTTGTCATGGCGAGTTTGCCTTCCTCTTGTTGTCATATTTTCTATTTTTCAGCGGTGAAGTCACCTTTCCATGCTTATCGGGAGCAGAACTCGCAGTTGAGGTCTGCTTCTTACCATACCGAGACTCCGTCTGATCGCGTGGTAAATTTTCATTGGATGTAGCTTTCCTTCTATCATCTGGAGCTCTCAGACTCGTTGTAAAAGGCAATCTCCCAAACTCATCTCTGCTTCCTTGGGATGGACAAAGTATATCGGCATGGCCCAAACGGCCACACGAGAAACAGAAGTTTGGGATGTGCTCATACTGAATATCATACCAGTCACGACTTTTCCTCTTGGCCGATTCGATCAGCAGTCCCCTCCTAAGAGGTTTCTGCACATCAATAACAATCCTGGCCCTCAAGAAACCTCCTACAGGATCAACCTGCACTGAATGTGCTTGTTTATCAATCATCTTCGCAACCGCTGTGGCCCAGGATCCTTTCGTCAGATGGGACGACAGGTTTAAGATCCTGGCCCAAACATGAATCTTGTCAAATCTGAGTTCGGAAGGCCTCATGTGATCGACAAACTTTTCCAACACCACTACATGTCTACTAACGTGCCATGGAGATCCCTCCCATACACGATCCTGATCACGCTGGTTTTCAAATTCTACAATAAACATATTCTCACCAACCGATCGGAAGGTTAAACCTCTAGGGTTTCCCCAAGCTGGGCGTAAAGCACCCGAGATTGTTTGAATATGGAACGTGTTGCGGAAGAGGATGTTTCTCGCAAGCGCTCCTTTCTCGTGAGCTCCTTCTTCCAGATCATCAAGGACTAGAGGTGTTGCTTCTTCCTCTGTCAGGTCGAGATTGCCCATCGCCTCAGACAGAGGATCACCCGCCGACTTATGGGACGGGGAGTTTGAAAGTGCACTATGGTCAACTAGAGGGGGGGTGAATAGGTTGACTACCAATTTTTATTTTCTTTTATTTTTAGTGGGGCTAAGCAAGATAATATAGGGTTCTCTAGATTTGTATCTAGGTGAGCAACCTATGTGTACAAGATAATATGCGCAAAGGAAGTAAAGCGTAAGGTAGCAAGACAAACAACAAGTGTAAACAAGGAGACAAGGATATGATTCCCGTAGTTCCTTCTCAAAGAGAAGTACGTCTACGTTGGAGAGGTGGGGAGCCACCTAGGCACTCCTCAATAGCACAGTTGTGCACACCTTGTTCTCCTTGAGATTCTCCGGTGAGGGAGATTCTCGTTTCCACTATGAGGTCGACTTGGAGGCGTTGACCAAAGCTTTACAAGGGCTCGAGGTCACTCCACAAGATGGATGGAGGCTCTCAAGCAATCCGTAGCTTCTTGCAAAAAGGTGGAAGCTACAAGCACAAGATCTACTAAGGTTTCTAGGCCTCAAGTAGGATTCTAGATCTACTAGGTTGTGGTGGATGGATTTGAAATTCCTTTGCTGAAAGTGTGGATCTAGGCCTCTTCTAGCTCTCCACCAAGTATGGGAGTGATTGGGTGGACGGAGTGGGAGATCTAGGTGGATGAAGCTTTCATTAATGGCTAGGAGAGAGAGTGGGAAAAGCTTGGCATTTATGAGGAAGGGGAAGGGGTATTTATACCCCTTCCCACAAAGTGGCCGTTGCAGTCCAGGAGCACCGGAGGCTCCGGTGGTTTCACCGGAGGCTCCGGTGGGCCTCTATCAGTTGCGCAGCCGCGCAGCGCACCTGTTATCTTTTGGAGGGCCAAGGGCCGGAGGCTCCGGTGGAAAGGGCGGAGGCTCCGCCCACCGGAGCTGCACCGGAGGCTCCGGTGGAGCCTCCGCTCTTATGCAACCGAGCTACCTTTTGGCGGAGCCCCCACCGGAGGCGCACCGGATGCCACCTGTTCACAGGGCCAGGTTGGGGGCCACCGGAGCTCCACCGGAGGCTCCGGTGGAGCCTCCGCTCTTATCCAACAGAGCAAGGTTTTGACGGAGCCTCCACCGGAGGCGCACCGGATTCCCATCATCCACGGGCCCTGGTTGGAGGAAGCGGAGACTCCGGTGGAAATGGCGGAGGCTCCGCCCACCGGAGCTCCACCGGAGGTTTCGCCCTGGCCTCCGCTCATATGCACCAAAGGGAGGTTTGGGCGGACCCTTCACCGGACCCGCACCGGAGCCTGGGGCGGAGGCTCCGGTGGATTCACCGGAGCCTCCGCTCCATGCAGAAAACAGCTTCCCAGATTCCTTTCTCCTAGCTCTTTTCATTTTAACCAAACATGCGGCCCATAGAATTAGTGAACTTGATTAACCTGGGAATTTTCATATATCAAATAAACATTAGATCAAATAGGTATGTTTTCATATAATTATCAAAATGGACGATGATCTTTCATTCTCCCCCTTTTTGGTAATTGATGACAACATCCCTATTTGCATAATAGAAAACGCAACATGAACGGAGCTCCCCCTAAAGGTATGCTCCCTTTATGTTGAGAGAATTTAGGCATGATATATATATATATATATATATATATATATATATATATGAGCAATATGAATAAGATAGAGCACACAACACATAATATAATATGATATGAGGTTCACAAGTGCATAATAATACGAGGTTCACGACACATAGGAATAATGTAAAAAAACCGAAGTTCCAAATGACCAAATGAAAAGCCAAACTCCCTCAAGTAATAGAAAGATGAAAATCGAAGAACATGCTTGAGGGAGAACCATGCAAATACCCGCGCTCCTAATATATATCTCTCCCCCTTTGGCATCAAGATACCAAAAGAGGGAGAAAAAGATGCTAGCGACCCAAAGATCACTCCCCCTCAGACGAGAGCTCCAAGTCTGGAGAGGGGGCACGGCGACGAGAACTGGTAGCTTCTTCTCCTTCTTCCTTAGACCACTCAATCAACTTGCCCTTGGAGTCCTTGGCTTGCCACTTGTCCTAGTCGGTGATGCTTGGAAGAGCCGGGAAGTCCACGGATTCGCCACCATCGCGGCGAAGCTGACGAGCTGCATGTGCTTTCTTGCGGTTCTTGAGCTCCTTGTCATAATAGGATTCCCATTGATGTTGCTCAACCTTCTTGTTCAACCTGAACACCTTCTTAAGGGCCCGAGCCATCCACTTGAATGCATTGTTGGAAGGAGGAGGACGATATGGACCGGCTTCTTCTTCTTCTTCCCCATCAACAATGACACAAGGCTTGGCCTTGTGCCGGCGATGAGCAGGAGTGGGGTGTTCGGGGGGCTCGGTGTGGTCCTTGATGAGGAATCTCCTCTCCATGTGAGGAATCCAATTAGCATCCTCATACGGTTCATCCGGAAACTTGTCATTCCACACATGTAAGATGATCTTCATGATGAAAGGCCCAAAACAAGCACTCTTGCGGTTGATCACGGCGTGCCACAGCTCATTCCAAATGTAATCAAGCACATCGAGCTTACGAGGGGTGTCGCCAAGCCGTTGTTGATGAGTGAGAAGCATGATGTTCTTCAATAATCCCTGGATTTCATCCACATTCCCCGCCTTTGGGTTGATAGTCTCTCTATAGATGCGCATCATGATATCATAGGTGGGGTAGAGACCCTTGACAAACCCAACGGCGAACTTCTTCCAATGATAGAGTGGGGTGAGTTGATCTTTGGGAAGGGATGGAGTGTTGATAACATGAACCCGGAACCATCCATTGGCAAACTCCTCACTATCAGCAAAAGGTCCAAAATCCGGGTACCCTCCAAGAATAATGCCAACATCAGACCACTTGATGTCAAGTTGTCTCCCCTGTGTCATCCAAGTAAGATTGCGCTCGGTCTCATTGGAGAGATGAACGGTGGCCAAGAACTGACAGACAAGGTCTTCATCATAGTCTTGTTGGAGACTAATAATGGGACCAATTCCAAACCTCTCAATGAGCTCAAGAGCCTCCCCAAAGTAATGGGGGTTCCTTTCCAGATGCCCAAAGTTTATGGCATGTTGAGGGGCAACGTTGTCCTTTGGCTTCCTCATCAAGATCTCATGATATATTTCCCCTTGGAAGACAGTGTGGAAGCGGGGATCCTTACCCCGGAATTGTGGCATCAAGCGCTCACGTGCAATCACATAGGGGTTTGCACGCCGTTCCTTCAGAAATACCGCCTCGGACATCTTGGAAGCGGTCTTTGCCATGTTCTTGCGAGGCAATCTCTTCTCGGGAGCCGGGAACCTCTTGCGCTTGGGTTGAGTATTGTCAAGTTCTTCTTCAATCTCATCAACTTGAGGGGTCTTGCGACGACCCGTAGTCTTGTACCGAACCCCCTTTCCTTTGGAACCGGAAGCATCTAAGAAAGAAATAGAGGGATAGCATGAAGAAAAGGTAATGTCCAAGTTGATAAATACGTACAAATCCAAGAAACAAAGATACTCATGGTGTTAGGGTTGAATAACTAGGGTTAGGGCATATGGATTTTCCCTACAACCGCAATGATTCAAGCCTAACACACATTATCTAGGTTGCTAGGGTTTGTACTCGAGATCTTCTACTCCTAAATCCAAATCCACACATCTAGAGAACAAGAACATGAACTCCTATGCATCCCCATCCATCAACTAGATGAGAGAGAGAGAGAGAGAGAGAGAGATATCACATACCCGCATCATCCATGGTGAAAAGGGAGGAGGAAGAAGAGCTCGGGGTGGTCCAAGGCAAGGAGGAGGTCTCCCGGCGGTGGAGCACCCGAATCCGGCGGCGATTGGCTTGGGGGCGGCGGCGGTTGAGAGGAGGAAGAAGGAGGGCGAGTGGGGGGAAATGAGATTGGATCTCATTGACCCCCGCTCGCCCTAGGTCTTATCCCGAAAAAACTGCCACGGGCGGAGCCTCCGGTGGTTTCACCGGAGCCTCCGCTCCCCGCCCAATGGAGCCTCCGGTGGTTTCACCGGAGCCTCCACCCCTTGTTCACAAAAACAGACCAAGATTGGCCTGCTAAGCAATTGTGCGCTAGCGGAGCCTCCGGTGGTTTCACCGGAGCCTCCGCTCAACCAAGTTTTTGCACACCAAGATTGTAAAAACAAGAGCATTACGATAGAAATATTGTTTTGGGCAAAGGGGGGCTTGGGTTGGAAAATAGTAACTGATATACGAGAGACATTACTCGGAGGGGTTCGCAAGAAGCACAAAGAGGTGGAAAACCGAACACGTACGAGTTGTCAAGGAAGAAATATGATACACGAGAAAGATCCAAAACATACCAAAGTTCGGTGGCCGAAGCCACCATGTTTGAGTGAGTACTTTGGCACCACGAAGATATATCTTGGTTCCAAAAGTACTACTCACAATTAAGCACAATAAGTCACAAATTGAGTAGATATGCAATGATTAATTGATTTACGCATGATAAGAGGAGTGCATACTCATGAGTTGAGTAGCGCTCCCCCTATTTCCATGCCTACATCTAAACCTAATAGCATGCATAATGAAGGTACATATGCAAGGTTTCAAGTGAAGTTGGAAGAATCGATGACATTTAGTTCATTCCTCAAAGCTCGAAATCTTGGTTCATCAAGGGCCTTCGTGAAGATGTCGGCAAGTTGATCCTTAGTGGGGACATATGAGAGATCAATATCACCTTTCTCAACATGATCCCAAATGAAATGATGAAGAATCTCAATGTGCTTCGTCTTGGAGTGAAGAACGGGGTTGTAGGCGATCTTGATAGCACTCTCATTATCACAAAGGAGAGGAACCTTGTCAAAATGAATAACATAATCCTTCAAATTTTGCCTCATCCAAAGCAATTGAGCACAACAACTTGCCGCGGAGATATACTCGGCCTCGGTGGTGGAGAGAGCAATGCAATTCTGCTTCTTTGAAGACCAACATACCAAGGAGCGGCCAAGGAATTGGCAACCCCCGGACGTGGACTTCCTATCCGTCTTCTCTCCTGCATAATCCGCATCCAAATATCCAATGAGCTGAAAACTTGAACCCTTGGGGTACCAAAGACCGAAATTTGGGGTATGAACTACATATCGAAAGATTCGTTTCACAGCTTCCAAATGACTTTGTCTCGGAGAGGCTTGAAACCTTGCACATTTACCTACGCTATACATGATATCCGGTCTAGATGCACAAAGGTAGAGCAAAGAGCCAATCATGGAGCGGTATACCTTTTGATCTACCTCTTTACCGTTGGGGTCGGGTTTCAAGTCGGTGGTTGTGGACATGGGAGTCTTCATAGGCTTGGCATCATGCATATTAAATCTCTTGAGCATGTCTTGAGTGTATTTGGCTTGTTTGATGAAGGTTCCTTCATGATATTGATTCACTTCAAAGCCAAGGAAGAACTCCAACTCTCCCATCATAGACATCTCAAACCTATCGGTCATAACCTTGCAAAACTCCTCATTGAACAAAGTGTTAGTAGACCCAAAAATGATGTCATCCACATAGATTTGGCATATGAACAAGTCACCTCCAACCGTCTTGGTAAAGAGGGTTGGATCGATTAAACCAACATTAAACCCACGATCCACTAGAAACTCTTTAAGGTGCTCATACCACGCATGTGGAGCTTGTTTAAGTCCATAGAGCGCCTTATCGAGTTTATAGACATAATCGGGGTGGTTGGGATCCTCGTAGCCCGGAGGTTGCTTGACATATACTAACTCATTAATGGGACCATTTAGGAAAGCACTATTAACATCCATTTGTTGTAACTTGAAGTTATGATGAGATGCATAAGCAAGTAAGATGCGAATGGATTCAAGACGAGCTACGGGGGCGAAAGTTTCACCGAATTCAATACCTTCGACTTGGGAAAAACCTTGAGCCACCAACCTTGCCTTGTTGCGAATGACAATGCCTTCTTTGTCTTGCTTGTTCTTGAAAACCCATTTGGTGCCAATAACATTTTTGCAATCCTTGGGTCTTGGTACTAGTTTCCACACTTTGTTGCACTCGAAGTTATTGAGTTCATCATGCATGGCTTCAAGCCAATCTTGATATTTGAGAGCTTCATAGACCTTCTTGGGCTCAATGAAGGAGACAAAAGCATGAGCCTTGCTAAAATCCGTCAATTTCCTCCTAGTGACCACTCTCCCACGAACTTGCCCAAGAATCTTGTCCTCCGTATGACCCGCTCGTTCAAGATTCTCTAGCCTTCTCTTTGCTCTTCGTGCTAGCATCTCCTCCAAAGATTCCTTGGATACGGATTGAGAATCACCTTCTTCATCGGAGACATGACCGTCTTCATTTTGTCCTTGATCAATAATGGGTGATGGATCACCACTAGGTTGAGCACTCTCAACAATTATGGAATCTTGATCATGATTAAGATGAGTTGCTTGGCCTTGTTCATTAGCTTGGCCTTGATTTCTTGTTTGACCTTGATCATTAGCTTGAGGTCTTGGTGCATCTTGTTGAGTAGCGTGATCATCAATGGGTGTAGTCAATGGCTCCACTTGAGTGGGGGCATAGTCCTCATCCCTCCGTCATCTGGTAACCCTCAATGGGGATTATTTCACCAATCCCCATTCTTCTTATGACGATGGGAGGAATTGCATCTCCGGCAACACCATGATCTATACGCCCCCCTTGGGAGCCGTTATCCTCATCAAACACCAGTCTATAGCTTATTCAACTTGTCTGGTTGACTTGTTGTAGACTCTATAGGCGTGAGCATTTGTGGCATAGCCAACAAAGATACCCTCATAAGATTTGGTCTCAAATTTTGACAACTGTTTACCTTTCTTGCGAATGAAGCACTTGCAACCGAAGACCTTGAAATAAGATACATCCGGTTTCTTGCCCGTGAGAATCTCATAGGGAGTCTTGTTCAACATCTTGCGAAGATATAACCGGTTAGTAGCATGACATGCGGTGGAGACAGCTTTAGCCCAAAAGTTATAGGGACAAGAGAACTCCGCAATCATAGTTCTAGCCGCATCCATCAAAGTCCGGTTCTTTCTCTCTGCAACACCATTTTGTTGAGGGTTATAAGGAGTGGAATATTGATGAGCAATGCCTTCTTCACTAAGAAAACCCTCAACGGTATAGTTCTTGAACTCCGAGCCATTATCACTCCGAATGGCCAATATGGTAGCATTGTGTTAGCGCTCCACTAGAGTGATGAACTCGATGACTCTCTTTTGAGTTTCACTTTTCCTCTTGAAGAAATACACCCAACAATATCTTGAATAATCATCCACAATCACCAAGCAATACTTCTTTCCTCCGAGGCTATCATAGGATAGTGGACCAAAGAGATCTAAGTGAATGAGCTCGAGAATTCTTGTGGTGGAGATAGTTGTCTTGGTTGGGTGTTGTTCTCCATGTTGCTTCCCAAAGGTACAAGAGCTACACACACGATCTTTAGCAAACTTAGCTTTGGTTAGTCCTAGAACGTGATTGCCACTTTGGAGGTCATGCAACATTCTCATATTGGTGTGGGCTAACCGGCGATGCCAAAGCCACCCCACATCAACTTTAGCCATTAGGCATGTCGCGGCACACGTGTCTCCTTTAGACAAGTCCACTACATACATGCCGTTCTCGACACACCCAACAAAAGCTACTTTAAGAGATGTTTCCCAAGTGACAATCACACTCTCTTTATTAAAGAACTAGGCAAAGCCACAATTCGCAAGTTGAAGAACGGACATCAAGTTATAGCCAAGGGACTCAACAAGGAGAACATTCTCAATTGATAAATCATTTGAGATAGCCACCTTGCCTCGTCCCAATACCTTAAGCTCGGACTTGTCACCAATAGTAACGCAATTGAGATGAGGTAATGGAGGTTCAATATCACTCATTGCGTCATAGCTTCCGGTCATATGTTGGGATGCACCACTATCCAGTGTCCATCTACCTGACCCGGAAGCACTTCCCTACAAGAGACCAATTTCTTGATTTAGGTACCCATCATTCAATGGGTCCTCTTTTGTTAGTAACAAGGGTCTTAGGAACCCAAATAGTCCAATGATAATCATCACCATAAGAAGTACCAACATATTTAGCATAAACATGTCCATCTCTAGATTTCATAAGAACATAAGATGGGTTATATTTTCCGGCGAAGTCATTGTGAGTGATGCTCCCCCTAGAGGTATCACCACCCACAATGGAGTTGGTCTCCTTCTCTTTGGTCACCTCTCCCTCTTTCACAAAGACAACATTTTGGGAGGGAGAAGTGACATTCTTGGATATCTTCTTTGACTTGGAAACAAAGCCAAGTCCCTCTTTCCCTTTCTTGGCTCCTTGAGAGCTGATTGCATCATTGAGAATTCTTTCTTTCCCTACAATGTTAGTTGTAGTAGAAGAGGTAGGCACAATAACAATGCTATTTTATAAAGATGCAACATGCTTATTAGATTGTTGAGCTAGGAGCTTATTACGAGACTTGGCAAGTTTGTCATGAATTTCTTTAAGAGACGTAAACTCCTTTTTTTTAGTTTCTCATGCTCCTCGTCAAGTTTTTGATGAGCTATTCCTAGCTTCAATTCTTCCTCTTCAAATTCTTTAAGTAAAACAAGAGATTTGGCATGTTCTTTCTTAAGCTTGGCAAGAGATTTTTCGTTATCTTTCCTAAGCTTTGAAACACTAATAGCATATTTCTCTTGTAGACTAGATAGTCTCTCTTCGAGAGAGGCTCTCATGGATCTCTCTTTTTCAAGAGCTTTGACGAGTTCGTCATCATGATTCTCATGGCTACCGCTATGGTTCTCCAAGGTCATGATGATCTCCTCCTTCTCATCTATGAGGGAGTTAGCATCATCAAGTTGCCTTAAGAGAGCCTTTACCTTTTCTTTAGTTTCACCTTCAAGACTACACAACCAAGAGCCTAGATTCTTGGCCTCCTCATCATCAACAATGTTTTCAACACAATCCAATAATGAGGGAGAGATAGTGACAATAGACTTGGAGGTGTAGGATATTACCGCGGTGGCTTTTGCCATGAGACATGTAGGTCGGATCGATGCCTTCTCATTAGGGGATTCAAATAGAGAGACCGATGAAGAGGAAGTCGTAGCTATGGCAACGCGGGCAACACCTACGACTTCATGTTCTCATTCATCTCCGGAGTAGTATGTTTCCAATGTGGGGCCTTCTTGAACATATAGAGCCCTTGGGACTCTTCTAGCGAGGTTCTTGTTTTGTGGAGCTTTGTTCTTGTCCTTGCGAACAAGCTTCCCTTCATTCTCTTCTCTTGGCTCAAAGGGACACTCTTTGACGAAGTGACTTGCACTTCCACAATTGTAGCATGTCCTTGGCCGCTCCCCTTTCTTCCTAAAGATCTTGTTCCTTGAGGGTCTAGGAGCACCGGCCTTGTGAGCCTCCCATCTCTTCCAATACCCTTGCATGGAAAGAGCGATACACTTATGGGCACCCTTGTATGTATCTTCATAGTCCTCATCATCATCATCATCATCATCATCATCCACTTCTTCTATCTTGGAATCGCCTTAGACTTCAAGGCGAGGTTTGGAGACTTTTCTCCTCTTGAGCGAGCGAGAGCGTCATCCGCACTCTTGTGAGATAGGGATATTGCTATGAACTCACTCAGAACACCAATGGAGTTGAGGGAGTTGTAGTCGGATCTTGTTCGAATGCTTGTGGCAAGGTTCTCCTCAAATGGAGTTATTGCCTTGACAAACTTCCTCTTGATCCACTCATCGGAGATTTCCTCTTTTCCAAAATCCCTTAATTGATTGCGTGACCACTCTCCTATATAGCTCCTCGGGGCTTTCGTCTTCGAGCATGACAAAGTTCTCGAACTTGTCGAGAGCAACATCATACTTGGATGATTGAATGCTAGCATTTATTTGGAACAACGTGTCAAGTTTATCCCAAGCCTCCTTGGCGGTCTTGATACCGCGGATGTGTTCAAGATGTTCTCTTGGGAGATCCTTTTGGATACTGACAAGAGCGGTCTTGTTGAGTTGAAATTCCACATCTTCTCTTGGAGTCAAGTTGCTTGGATCATGAGGGTGAAATCCATGGAGGATGCTTCTCCACAAAGAGGTGCAAGACCCTGAAATATGAGACTCCATATCGAACTTCCAAGACAAAAATTCATTAGTGTTAAGCATGGGAGGAACTCCAACATTAACCATGTGTGGCATTGTGGCAATGGGATGAATGGTGTCATAATTGGGAGGTGGTGGAACTTTAGAGTGAGACCCCGAACCGTTAGCCGATTGAGACTTGGAGCCTTCGGAGCCCCAACCGCTCTTTGCCTTTTTATCGGCTTTAGCTTTGGCTTTCGCCTTAGCTAAGGCAATGTTAGCTTCCATTTCGGCGATGTCCGGAAGGGACTCTTCATCCGAGCTAACATCGTTAGCGGTGAGAGGTGGTTCCTCGGACTCCTTGGTTTTTCCCATCAAGGCCTCCATCATTTTCTTGATGCTAGAAACCTCCGAGCTAACACTAGAGCTAACCTTGGACAATTCGGTTTGGATGGTTCCAACCGTTTCTTGTAGGTTAGATATAGTGTCAACCATTTTGGCGATTTCCGCATTAGAACTTTCGGGGGCATTTTCATTGACCATTATACTCTTGGGCGGTTAAGCCCTTAGTAAGAGCCGAGGCTCTGATACCAATTGAAAGTGCACTATGGTCAACTAGAGGGGTGAATAGGTTGACTACCAATTTTTCTTTTCTTTTCCTTTTAGTGGGGCTAAGCAAGATAAGATAGGGTTCTCTAGATGTGCATCTAGGTGAGAAACCTATGTGTACAAGATAATATGCGCAACGGAAGTAAAGCGTAAGGTAGCAAGACAAACAACAAGTGTAAACAAGGAGACAAGGATATGATTCCCGTAGTTCCTTCTCAAAGATAAGTACGTCTATGTTGGAGAGGTGGGGAGCCACCTAGGCACTCCTCAATAGCACGGTTGTGCACACCTTGTTCTCCTTGAACTTCTCCGGTGAGGGAGATTCTCGTTTCCACTATGAGGTCGACTTGGAGGCGTTGACCAAACCTTTACAAGGGCTCGAGGTCACTCCACAAGATGGATGGAGGCTCTCAAGCAATCCGTAGCTTCTTGCAACAAGGTGGAAGCTACAAGCACAAGATCTACTAAGATTTCTAGGCCTCAAGTAGGATTCTAGATCTACTAGGTTGTGGTGGATGGATTTGAAATTCCTTTGGTGAAAGTGTGGATCTAGGCCTCCTCTAGCTCTCCACCAAGTATGGGAGTGATTGGGTGGACGGAGTGGGAGATCTAGGTGGATGAAGCTTTCATTAATGGCTAGGAGAGAGAGTGGGAAAAGATTGACATTTATGAGGTCCAGGAGCACCGGAGGCTCCGGTGGGCCTCTATCAGTTGCGCAGCCGCGCAGCGCACCTGTTATCTTTTGGAGGGCCAAGGGCCGGAGGCTCCGGTGGAAAGGGCGGAGGCTCCGCCCACCGGAGCTGCACCGGAGGCTCCGGTGGAGCCTCCGCTCTTATGCAACCGAGCTACCTTTTGGCGGAGACCCCACCGGAGGCGCACCGGATGCCACCTGTTCACAGGGCCAGGTTGGGGGCCACCGGAGCTCCACCGGAGGCTCCGGTGGAGCCTCCGCTCTTATCCAACCAAGCAAGGTTTTGACAGAGCCTCCACCGGAGGCGCACCGGATGCCCATCGTGCACGGGCCCTGGTTGGAGGCAGCGGAGGCTCCGGTGGAAATGGCGGAGACTCCGCCCACCGGAGCTCCACCGGAGATTCCGCCCTGGCCTCCGCTCATATGCACGAGAGGGAGGTTTGGGCGGACCATGCACCGGACCCGCACCGGAGCCTGGGGCGGAGCCTCCGGTGGATTCACCGGAGCCTCCGCTCCAGGCAGAAAACAGCTTCCCAGATTCCTTTCTCCTAGCTCTTTTCATTTTAACCAAACACGCGGCCCATAGAATTAGTGAACTTGATTAACCTGGGCATTTTCATATATCAAATAAACATTAGATCAAATAGGTATGTTGTCATATAATTATCAAAACGGACGATGATCTTTCAGAGTTCTCCTTGTCCTGTGCCGTTCCTGATGCCAAAGCCATGCAGGACTCGCCACCCCCACGCGCCTCGCTGATGAAGATCGAAGAGCGCCGCCTATGCCTCTGAAACCCTAATCGCCTCATGGGAGTCGCCTAGCGAGTCGCCGAGAGCGAAGGGGTAAGAGGAAAACTGAACCGTGTTAGCCAGTTAATAGAATTTGTGTTCTGTTTTGTTTTTTTACTGTACCGAATACAATAGAAATGGCATGTTCACAAAAAACAAGCGAAAAAAAATCTGCACCGCTTTGGCCGAACACGTACGTCTCTATTCTTGGCAACCTCCCCTCTATGCAAAAGCCAAAAGCATCTATCCACTGTGGTCAGTGGCCCAGTAACGCAACAAGTCAACAACCCGGCAACCTCCACCGCACCCGCCATGCCGCCCCGCTCCTTCGACGACGCGCTGGCCGCGGCGCGCCCGTTCCTCCGGGGTGAGGAGTCCCACTCCGACCCGTCTCTCCCCGCTCTCGCCGCCGTGCTGCGCGCGGCTGGCGCTGGCGAGTGCTGGCACAAGCACGGCACCTTCCTCGCCCACCTCCTCGAGGTCCACCGGATCCTCCACCTCTGGGCGGCTCCCGACGCCGTGTGCCGGTGCGGCCTCTACCACTCCGCCTACTCCAACTCCTACGTCAACCTCGCCATCTTCGAGCCCGACGTCGGCCGCGCCACCGTCGCCGCCGTCGTGGGGGACGAAGCCGAGCGGCTCGTCCACCTCTTCTGCATCGTCCCGCGCCAGCAGATTATACACGACGACCTGCTCTTCCACTACACGGACGAGGACCTCGTGGCTGACCTGGCCCGGTCCGAGGAGTCCGTCCGGGACGCGCGCCAAGGGGTGTTCCAGGAGGCAGAGCCCTGGCGCACCAAGATCCAGCGGCTCCTCCCGGCAGCCGGCATCACCGTCAAGCACATCAGGTTTGTTTTTCATTTGCATGCCAGTTCTCTTACTGCTTGCTTGAAATCAGTGAACTCATGTACACACTACTCACATTCTTCTTTTAAGAATACGCATAGCATGCGTATCTTTGTATTGAAAGAAGAAGCACACTATTCACTAGTCACAAATACTGAACTGAACATCGTTGTCCAGTGTTTTCAAACACTGACAGATATATAAAATTCATTGGGGAATACATGATAATAGCTTAAGAATTGAGATCAAGTACTCTTTATCTAGTTGATTGATCATTACAAGTTTATAGATTCAGGATTAGTCGATTACGCGTTAATACAATATTTATCAAGAATTTAGGATCTACGTTATAACCTACCAAGGGTCCCAACCTTTCAAAAGGAGACTGAAAACTTCGTTTCAGGCACTTTTATACAGGTAAAAATCTCATTTTCGTGTCACAGAAAAAGTTAGAACAGTATTTACAGTCTTGCCAAGAAGATTTAGAACATTACTCTGCGGCAACTTGCCCATACATGTTAACTTGGAAATATGGATGATTCTTTTTTTTTGGTCCGCTGTGACTAATTTGTTAACATACTTGCAATAATGAATGATTAATTACTAGTCACCACGATGTACACTAAAGATATCTATTCTGAACCTTGTCCAAAAAGACTATGCAGCCGAGTAAAGCGAAAGAAAATCGCTAAGCAGAACTACTCCCTATTCCTTATCCAATTTGATTTCAGAAAAGGTGGCTTTGCATCCACTGTGCACCTGATGTGAATCATTATCCTGCAGGACCGGTGAGGATGTGGCTCTCTCTAGGCGGGTAGCGGCGACATTCCTTCTGATGACAATGGCAGACTTCAGTGATCAGCTGTTCGACTGGCAGGACCGCCTCTTCGACAACACCAACGGTCGCCTTGAGTTCCGAGGCAACAACTGGACGTCGCTGTGGCCTGGCACTGGGAAGCCTGGCCTCTGGACCACATCCATCTCCCGCATGGGCGCGCTCTATAGCCTCATCATTCGTGAAGAGGAGATATACATAGCTCACCGAGCACATACCGCCGGCCAAGAAATCAAGGACTCCTCTTCCCGTGACGAGGACATCGCCCTAGTGATCCCTCCGGTATTTGATGGCTGCACCAAGGTGCTCAACGCTGATGACCAGAAGGCAGCGCGAGACCTCTACTGGGAGGCAGTTTGCAGCGACGAGGCAGCGGAGCGGTGCAAAGTCGAGGAGCTCCTCCGGCAGAGCATCGCCAAGAACCCGTTTGTGGGAGAGCCTCGGCTAGTGCTCGCGCAGGTGTGCCTCAACACGGAGATGTACGAGGAGGCGCAGGAGCAGGCGGAGGAAGGGCTAAAGCTGCTGCTAGAGTGGGGAAGCAGCTGGGACAAGAGGATGCCATGGGAGGCGTGGGTGTCCTGGGGTAGGGCCATGCTGACCAAGGCTAAGGAGAAGGACTGGCCTCATACCTCCTTTGGCATCATCAGCCTAGGCCTTGTCAAGTAGCTGCTTTCTGTTATCATCTTGGCATAAGGTTAGCACGACAGGTACCTGCAGCAATTAAATAAGTGATTTCACAGACATTCGGGTGGATTTACCATTTTCCTTCTAAGAAAGAGGCAACTGTGATCATAGTATACATAGTGTATTTATGTGTATACAGAAGTCTGAATAAATTGTTTTGGTTATATTATCACCACCAATACTCTCCGGTTTCCTTACAAGTTAAATGGCCAGGACATCAGGTAATTACGTTGACTGTACTGTATGAAACACCAAATCACGGAGAACAAGTATCAACCAAAATTTGATTTGAAGATTTTAGGAAATCAAAGAGTGTCACTCCTGTACCAGAATATAGGACGTATTGAATTATCTGCTCTGTCAGCATAAAAGTTTGCTGCATATTAACTGCAGAATTCGCTCTACTGATGAAATCAGCAAACGTATGTAGCAAGCAGCAATTCATCGGATTACCAAACATCTTAGATGACAATTCTTTTACAGAGCCCATTCGTGAACCACCATGAGCATCAACATTCAGGTCCCTAACTAATCTGTCTATAGCATCAACATTGAGCCCATCATGAAGTACCCTACTTTTTCAGTCAGACTAAGGCAACTTGATACAGAGTCCCCGTAAAGTGGGTCAGTCTCTGATACTACCATTACCCGTACGTCGCTCCTGTCAGCTAATCTGAAACTGAAATCTTGCACTAGCAGCACAATCCCTGTAGGCAAGTCAGAGAAAAAGAATGCCCAACAACTCATGCTTCAGTTACAGTGTGGGGCTGGCTACATTTGCGGTCGACATGGATTCTTGTTATTCCCTTGTAAATAAGATGCAATCGTGGTTATCTTACAGATGGTGTACTGATGTCTATGCATACCTCCCAGGAAAATGTTTTGGATGCATCAACACCAATAGTCTCCCTGGAAGTTAAAAGACCAAAATGTCATAGAATTGCCCGAATTGTGCTGTATGAACACCAAATCTATTATGGTTCCGAGAAATATGGATGATCGAAGGCTTGAGCACTTCACTAGCACGCCGAATTACATAATGGGGTATTTTCTTTTCACCTACCTTGGCCTACCCCTGAGAATTACAAAACTCGTGCTATACTGCTATACGGCTGGAATCGAATATTTATACAGTACTACAAAATGTTATATGTGTGCAATGCTGAAATTGAACAATGCTCGTGCTCATACTGACTCATGCGAAATACAGCTACATATTTCTCAAATCACAATAAGCTCTTGATTGTGCACAGTCCCTTAGGTGCGTGCCAGTATATTTGTGCAATGTCCAAGTCAAAGAATGCTCATGTTAATACTTACTGGAGATGTTCTAAGAGCTTCACAGCGCACCGTTTAAAAGCGGGCGCCAGATCAAAATCCTGCCCCGTCGGCAGTTGCAGCCATAAATCTTGGGCGCCCGACGCAAACTCTGGAGGCCAGCGCTACTTGTTTTCCTCCGCTTACTGCATGTAAATCAGAGTTAATAAGCGTCTTAACCAAGCATCATGCGCCGGGATGGCGTGCGAGCTTAACCAGCAATTATATTTCAGAGTATTTATTTTTATTCCCTAAGGGCCTCGTCAAGCGCTCCTGTAGTGTGGATGTCCTAAGATTTGTTTAACCTTTTTGAATTGCATGCATGTATCTATATGTGTTTGTTCACTCATTTTAGTGTGTCTGGTCTCTATTCACTCATAATATGTAAACCATTTTATAATTTGGAACCAAGGGAGTATTATGTTAGGCATCGATATTTTGCAATAGGAACAACAGTTAAAACAACCATAACCAGCTGGTAGTGGCACCGATTATATACCAGTTGGCAGTTGCACATGGTAGTGCCCAGCACAACAGAATAACCAATCAGGAGCAACAAACCAACTAATCATGTCAACCATCAATCATCCATTTGGTGATCATAGCAAAGCCTATAAACTGCTCACTTGCACAGCCTGTGAAAGACAGACCGAAAGCTGCAGCTCCAGCCAACGATACTCCCTAAATAAATCAGACCAAACCCTTCCAATCGCAGCTATATATACCCGGCGTGACTCGATCTTCCTTCCCATCCCAAAGCTCCCAGCTCGCTAGCTTCTTATTCGTTGCTCAAGCATCTTCAGCTCATTCCCAAGCATCCACCAGGAAGCTAGCTAGCAGAAATGGCCGCCACCCTCAAGCTCAGGATCCTCGCTGCGGCTTGCACCGCCGCCGTTGTGGCCTCGTCCCTGGTCGGCGTTGCCACGGCTGCCGACGCGCCGGCTCCCGCCCCGGCCACCCAAAGTGCCGCCGCGACCACTCCTGCCTTCGCCGTTGGCACGATCGTCGCTGCCGCCGTTGGGTACCTCTTCTGCTGAGCTGCGGCCTCTGTGCATCTGGATTTGTGTAACCGCTGTGTCCTGTTTGTGGAGCTGTTGGTGTTGGGTTTATGTTCTGATCAGACACATTTTACTATGCGACTTGTATACACTATACGAATGAATACAGAGCCCATATATATTCACCCCTAAAACGATAACGGCGTTGTGCCATGTTGATTGCTCATACTAACATGATCTTTATATATTCACGACGGCTACCAAGTCTTACAGAACGGGCGTGCGATCCCGCAAGTACAGCATGACGGCAATTGGTCTTTGTCACTTTGCACTAGTTCATAATCCGTGACCTCGAAGCGGTTCTCTCATACCACGTGTTATCATTAGGGGCACACGTTTAAGTTAAAATGTTTTTTGAATTTGAGTTAGGAATGCATTGAATTTAAATGAATTTTATGAGATGTCTTAAGTTTTTAACTCTGTCTTGATTGTCTCAACATAGTTGGTTCCAAGCCCGTATAAAAGAGAAGGGTTGTGATAGGCTTAACGAGCCGACGTAAAAACTCAGACACTCTTATGGAGATGAAACCTAAAATAATATCGTAGGAGCGTAATCCCCTTTGAGACGCGCTATATCGGAACCCGGGTGTGGTGTCAAATGGGCAAGGGCTGAGCTGTCTGGATTAAGGTTTGTGAGGTGCATCAATCAATGTAGAAGCAGAGTTACACCCCCATTTCGAAAAAAAAGGTTTCTGGGGGTGCAGTACGGAAAACTAGCCACTGATACTCTAAGACGTGATCACACGCTCGTTAGGTTACCTCAAGAGGAAGGTATGATATAGTCTAGCAAATTTTTTTCCCCAATTGTGGAATCAGGATTTACCGACCAGTAGGACTTCAAAGATTTGGAGAAGGTTGCTTGTTTTCTGGCGCGTCAACAAGCGTGAAACCTGCACACAACACACAAACTCTCTTTTGTCCCCAACTTTCCGAGAAGATTGTCAGTCTTCTCGTCTTGCTAAAAACTAGAGAATTAAACGTATATGGTAATAAAAAGTAATAAAATTAAAAATGACACGACAAAGAAACAATGATGAAAGTGTTTGAAAGAAGGTGGCAATAATGAGGAAAATAGAACCGGGGGCCATAGTTTCACTAGTGGTGTCTGTCCAAATAAAACAAACATGTTGTGTGAACAAATTATAGCTGGACAATTGACAAATCATGAACGTATAACAATACTATTATGACTAGATATAGTTCACGGTTCTAACATTGTAGGCATTACGGCAATGCGTCTGGAACACTATCCAGCATGCATCCATATCGAAAAATCCACCTCAAGAAAGCTATCCAGTAAATCTATCTGGTATTAAGTTGCAGCAACGAAGTGATTGCTTTATTTGCAACAGACAAATGCATAAAGTAAAGTACGTAATCTAAGCAGTGGTTCTCGTTCATAGACAATAGCACCGCTGTTTTCTCCCTAGTGGCAACATGACATCCCTGATACGTCGAACACGTATCTCCTTTTCCGAACACTTCTCTTATTGTTTTCCTCTAAACTTGTGTGTTTTGAATACAACTAACACGGACTAACGCTGTTTTTAGCAGAATTAACTTGGTGTCTTGTTTTTATGCAGAAAAATCAACTTTCGGGAAATTGCCCAGAAAAGACCCCATTGATGTTTTCACCCCGGAAGACCCCGGGAGCCAGAAGGGGGCTAGGAGAGGAGCCACAGGGTGGCCACCCCCCTGGCGCGGGTCCCTCCTAGGCCGCGCCACCTAGGGGTGTGGGCCCCAGAGCACCCCTCAGACTCCTCTTTCGACTACAAGTAGCCTCCAACCCTAAAACCCGAGGGGGTTCGTCATATTCCACAGAAACACAACAGAGCGCCGCCGCCGTCCCGAACCTCGATTCGGGGATCAGAAGTTCCTGTTCTGGCACCCTGCCGGACGGGAAAGTGGAGGAGATCATCGCTATCGTCATCACCAACACCTCTCCATCGACCATCCATGTTTCCCCCATCCATGTGTGAGTAATTCCTGTTGTAGGCTGAAGGGGATGGTAGGGATTGGATGAGATCGTTCATGTAACAATGCCATGATTGTTAGGGCATAGTGCCTAGTGTCCTCTATTAGTGCTATTGACATTGTTGCAACTTGTTATGCTTAATACTTGCCACTTTGGGCCCGAGTGCCACGATCTCAGATCTGAACATGTTATTGAATCACGATGATAATTATTGTTTCTTTATCATACCTGCAAGTTGTTTACACATATCATTGTCCGGAACCCGAGGCTCCGAAGTGACAGAAATTGGGACAACCGGAGGGGATGACTGCGATGTGAGGATCACATGTGTTCACGGAGTGTTAATGCTTTGCTCCGGTGCTTTATTAAAAGGAGCACCTTAATTACCAGTAGTTTCCTTGAGGCCCGGCTGAAAACGGGCTGGTAGGACAAAAGATGTTGTGCAAGTTCTCATTGCGAGCACGTACGACTATTTATAGAACACATGCCTAACGTTACTTAGTGCTTGGATGCTTTATCTTATTTATCTGCAATGCCTGTGACATGATCATTATTTGAACTTTCTTATACATGCAACGCCCGTTCATCCATCCCTATGCCTACAGTATTTAATCCGTTGTTTACTTTAAACACTACTGCTGCTATTTTCATTCCACCGCTGCTGTTATTTCACTACTGTTGCTACTATAAAACTATTACTACTGATAAACCACTGCGAACAAAAGTACTTTCAGGTGCAGGTGAATTGACAACTCACTTGTTAAGGCTCACAAATATTCTTTGGCTCGCCTTGTGTCGAATCAATAAATTTGGGGTTTACTTCCCTCGAAGACTGTTGCGATCCCCTATACTTGTGGGTCATCAAGACTATTTTCTGGCGCCGTTGCCGGGGAGCATAGCTTTATTTGCAAGCTCACTAGAGTATTATTATCTACTTCCATCATTCATCATGGGTAAGACTCGTGATGGAAAGTTTTCTATATTACCATCCACTACAAGAAGAGGTACAACTATGAACACCTCTGTTGCTCTTGATTCACCGTCTGTTATGAGTAAGCTGCTTACACCACCACATGCTACACATGCTACTTCTGCTGAATCTGAAAATACTTCTGATACTTTTGATGATGCTTCTACTGTGCTTGATGAGAGTGGTTCTCTCGGTCCTTTCTTAGATGCTACTATTGCTAAATCTAAAAATATTGCAAACACTGAAACTCCTGAGAAAAATTATGTTACTTCTGTTGTTTCACCTGAGCCTATAGAGAATCCTAGTGATGATTTAGATGATTCCTATGTTGATCTTAATGATGATCTTATTGATGAAATATATTCTATGAAGGATGATGATGTTGTTATGAGACTTATTGGAAGTCGTGCTGTTAAATATAAATTATCTCCTGATGCTAAGTTTGCCACTTCTCCTATTAATATTAGGGACAAGGATTATGATTTCTCTCTTGATTTATCTTATATATCTACTGTTGAGAAAGAACCTTTTTGTGGTACTGAAAATGAAAGTGCTATGAAACATATGAATGAGCTCTCCTCTTTGAGTAGTTTATTCTCTGACGATCTTAAGAAACTTAGCTACTTTGTTACTAAAATATTCCCTTTCTCATTAAAAGATGAAGCTAAAACTTGCTTTATCAATTCGTCTCCTGGATCTATTGATAGTCCTATTGGTTTGGTTAATGCTTTCTTTCAGAAAAATTTTCCTGCTAGTGCTCAACATGCTGCTTTACAAAATATATTTAATTTTAAGCAATTGGAAGGAGAGAAATTGCTTGTATCTTGGGCAAGGTTCTGTTCTTTAGTCAGATCTACACCTAGGCATAAGCTAGAAGATAATAAACTTCTTGATATATTCTATAATGGACTAACTATTGAATCTAGGATATACCTAGATAGTTGTGTTGGTTGTGTTTTCAGGCAAAGAACTCCAGAAGAAGTTGAGGAATTACTGTCTAAAATAAGCCAAAATCATGATGATTGGACTATGATTGAGCCTGAGTCGACTCCTACCCCAGTATCAACGCCAACATCAACACCCAAGAAGAGGGGAATGATTGAATTAAATGATGAAGTGATGAGAGAAGCCAAGAAATCTCTTAAAGAGAGGGGTATTGAATCTGAAGATGTGAAGAATCTTCCACCTATAGAAGAATTATGTAAACCAATCCCTCACTCATCCACCATTGAGGTACACTCTCTCCAATATTTTCATAGTAAAGATATTCCCTACAAAAAACCTCCTGGTCAATGTTTAGATGAATTTGATAATTATGTTATCAAGCAAGATAATTTTAATAAGAGAGTGGAGAACCACCTTATGAAAAACTCTATAGCTATTGATAACTTGCATGGTGTTATAAAAAGAACCTCTAATGATGTTAAAATGCTTGTTAAACATTTTCAACTGGTTCAAACTCAAATAGATCAACTTGCTAAAGTGCAAAAAAATTTGCTAGTTCATGCTTCTCAAGAAAAACATGCTTATGAAATAAGAACTAGAAGTGGTATTGCTACACAAGATCCGTTATATCCTAAGGGACATCCTAAAAGAATTGAATAAGACTCTCAGCAAACTAATAATAATGTTATTCATACTAGGAACAAAAAGAAGAAGAAACATGAAACTGTTGTAGAATCCTCTAAACTTGCTAAAGATCCTAATAGTATATCTATCTCTGATGCTGAAACTGAAAGTGGTAATGAAAAGAATGATGCTTATGATAAAGAAGAACCTGTAACTGAACCTGAAAAGCAAACTAAAACTGCAAAGTATACTAAGGAAGATTCATTGCTAATAAACATGGTAATGAGGGAGAACCTTGGGTACAAAAACCAATGCCTTTCCCTAGTAAGAAACACAAATCTAAGGAAGAATAACACTACAATATGTTTTGTGAATGGATGAAACCTTTGTTCTTGCAAATTCCTTTAACTGATGCTATTAAATTGCCTCCTTATGCAAAATATATGAAAGATATTGTCTCTAACAAAAGGAAGATTACTAATGAGGAAATCTACACTATGCTTGCTAATTACTATTTTAATGGAAAGGTTCCTGAGAAGCTTCGAGATCCTGGTATACCTACTATTCCCTGTTCTATTAAAAATAATTATGTTAGAACTGTTTTGTGTGATTTGGGAGCTGGAGTTAGTGTCATGCATTTTACTCTCTACAAAAGACTCCTCCTAGAAAAATTGATACCAACTGATATATCTTTACAAATGGCTGATAAGTCTACTGCTATTCCTGTGGGTATATGTGAGAATGTTCCTGTTCAATTTTCTAATAATTGTCTGATATTAACTGACTTTGGTGTGTTGGAAATGCCTGAGGATGTTAATATGTCTATTATTCTTGGAAGACCTTTTCTTAATACTGCAGGGGCTGTTATTGATTGCAATCAAGGAAAAGTTACTTTTAATGTTAATGCTAAAGAGCACACTGTTTATTTTCCCAAGAAGATTGATAGAAAATATGGTCTAAATTCCATTGAAAATATTGAGACCATCAAGATTGGAGAATTTATTGTCCTATTCCAAAGCCACCAAAAGAATATGAAATTATTATGATTGGGACTATGCCTATCAAGGTTGAGGTAACATGAGTATTTAGTGAGAAACAAAGTTTTGTTTCATAGAAAATTATTTTGGTAATAAGACTTGATCACCCTTGTTAAAAAAATGATTTTAAATGAAGTGGACAATGTTTTCACCTTCCTCATTATTGTTTTCACTATGTTTTCACCTTCCCCATTATTGTTTTCACCATGTTTACTTATGTTATCACATTATTACTTGAGTACAAACATGTTTTCCACCATCCGTATGCATGTTTTCCTGATGTTTTCACTCTAATTACTGAAGTTATGCATGTTTTCACCACCCATACTTTTGTTTTCACCACTACCACCTTTGTTTTCTTTGGATATTCTTCCATTAGAGTGTCATAGAACCTCTGTAGTGTTGGCTTTGGTTTTTTTCCCACCTTTTCACTTTCGTTTTCCTGGTTTTTTATTAATTATTAAAATTCTGGAAATACCTCAAAAATAAAAGTTTCTCAAAAAAATTCCAGAAAAATTATAATAATTTTTTACGTTAAAAATGAGTTAGAAAGCCACCTGGGAGACCCCAGGGGGACCCACCAATCAGGTACACCACAGGGTGGCACCAACACATGGTGTGGGCCCCCTGGCCCTCCACTTACTCTCTCCACTGCCCAAGTCTTCTCTCTTTGTCGTGGTGGTGTCACGGCAGATGCCATGGGATGGCTAAAGATGTGGGGACGATGGACGCTGGAGGTGTCCGGGGAGGGATCACGCGACGAGTAGCCGCGTGAGGTAAGATCCACACAACACAAACAACACGATGTACCCAGGTTCAGGGCCCTCGTGAGGAGGTAAAACCCCTACTCCTGCCTTTCTCTATGTATTACGATGTCTCTCCGAGTAGCCACGGTACAAATGGTATCTCTACCGAGTAGCCTCTCTCTCTTCTCCGAGTAGAGCTAGGTCAAGAACTTAGGGTTTCTAGGGTTCCAGAGTGAGCGTCTATGAGAGCATGCCTCGCGCAGGAGGCGGCGGGGCACCTTATATACACGGTGCCCAGCCGGATACGTCCAAATCTAGACAAGTGTCGACATAGTGTGCACATCGTCCTTTCTCCGAGTACCCGCTGACAGCTTTGGTTCCTAACCTTGGCTGCTTCTGTAAAGTCGTTGGGCAAAACTAGGGGACAGACTGGTATCACTGTACCTAGGCACAGAGTAGGCCCCCTTATCCTGTCACCGCCTGCTTCTATGCTGTCACTGTCAGGCAGGCCGACCCCATATGAACAGTAGTTCGAATGCTGCCAAGTACGGACCCAGGATACGCGGGATCCTGTGTCAGAACGGCTCCTTTGACTTTCTGGCCCGAGTAGGTTCCCGCCAATTGTTCCCGCCAATTGTACTCGGGCCAACCCTTCTACTCGAAAGGATAGACCTTGACTGATATCTCCTTCTGGTCATCTTGAGGTGAGACCGAGTAGCAGTCGACCGGGTAGCGAGTACCAGGTAGTCGGCTACTCAACCAAACCTCTCTTCTGTAAGCTGCCTTTACCACCTGTCTTTACCCTACTCGGGGGTAACCCCCCGACAGCAGTCCCCGAAGCTGGTTGAGTCTTGCGAACTTGTTCACTAGGCTCTGCCAGCTTAAAACCAGCCTTTGCATTTCAGCCCTTGAACCTCAAGATGCCGAGTAGAACCTCCGAGTAGCTATCTGGAAAGTACCTTGGGTTTCCTCTTTCCCGAGTAGCACTTGCTTTCTACTCTGTAACCGAGTAAAAAGACTTAGAGAAATTTCTCAGATTGAGCCTCTGCAGCACAGAGCACAATCCAGCCCTTCGCGCAGCAACTGCACACGTGTCAAGCATCCACGACCTCGTCGTTTCGTTGCCCAGGACACGACCTGCCACGCGTCCAGTTTTCACGCAGTGGGCCCACCGGCCGTCATGTCCCATCAAGTGCAGTTATAGGCCACGATTTGGTGGTGGGATCAACTGCGGCCATTACGCGCGCAACCGGCGCTTGTGTGCGTTTCTAGCCGGCCACAGGACCCACCACACGCCACAATCGATCCCACTTCCGCGACGGTAACGGTAAACTCGCGGAGGGGATATAAATACCCCCGCCGGTAACTTCCTTTTCCCCTTCCCTCGCACTATTCCTTCTTCGTCTCCTGCTCTTCTCCGCCACCGAGCTCTCCGCCGCCGCGCAAGCTCTCGCGCCGCCGCGGATTCAATCCACCAACCAACTCCCCTCGAAATCTTCCACCTTTCCTACTCGCAACAATGGACAAATCCGGCTGGGCCGGCTCCTCCGTTACTGCGGAAGATTGCGCCTGGCTCGTCAATACCAGGCGAGTCCCTCCCGGCGTGGAGTGCCGGGCGCCGGACGGTGAAATCGTGCCGTCCCCGCGGGAGGGAGAGCGCGTCGTCTTCCTGGCGCATTTCGAGCGCGGGTTCGGACTACCCGCCTCCGATTTCATGAGGAAGTTCCTCAATCACTTCGGCATCCAGATGCACCATCTGCCCCCCAACGCCGTCGTCTTCCTCGCCTACCACGCCGTGGTCTGCGAGGCCTTCCTCGGCATCCGGCCCACGTGGGAGACGTGGCTCAGGTATTTCCACCTGCGCCAGCAATCTACCGGGAAGAAGGACTCCGCGGGCGTCGCCCGCGCCACCGACACCGGCTGCGCCATGATGGTGCAGCGGTCCGGGACGAACCACCCCCGCATCAAGGGGCTGGACTCCGTCAAGCTATGGCAGAAGACGTTCCTCTACGTCAGGAACGTTGCCGCCTCGGAAGGAGCCCCGGTGAACGATAGAATCAACTTGCCCGTTTGGTGCAATCGCGCTCCAATCGGGATGTACTGGAAGGACAAGCCCGTCAACGACGATGACGCCATCGAGATGGAGAATCGACTCGGCTGGCTGAAGGCGCAGGGCCTCAAGAACGACGATCCGGTGGCCTGCTGGATCCAGCGCCGAGTACTGCCCTTGCAGGAGCGCTGCCATCTCATGTGTTACATGGGAGGGCCTCGCGACTGCACCAGGACAACCACCATCGAGATCGACAACATCGATGTCCCCTGGCACGCAAGGAACATCTTGACGACAAGCCTTGGCGACCACTGGCAGTACGGGTTCGTTCCGTACAGCCGTACAAAGCCGATTGAGCGGGTACGCCTTTCTTACTTTGCTCTCTGCATACTCCTTCCGAGTAGATAGCTTCTCCTTCCTGCATCAGCCAGCAATTGCCTTGCGTTCCGAGTAGGTTATCTAGCCGAATCGCCTTAGGCTTAGTATGCTTTGTGTTTGCACGCCTTACCGGATAGCCTACTCGAGAACGATTCTTAGGCTTGATGTGCTTTATACCTGCACGCCCTTCCGAGTAGTACCTTTCAGCAAACATGCTTAGGCTTGGTATGCTTTGTGTTTGCACGCCTATCCGGGTAGAATGCTTAGTAAACTGCCTAGGCTTTGTGTGCTTTGTACCTGCACGCCTATCCGAGTAGATTTCCTTCCGGGTACTCGGCTAGTCTGTGATCCTTCTCTGCTTTTCAGGTCCTTACTCGCCAGATAATCGAGAGCTGCGAGGTTTTCGAGGGCAACTGGTCTCCTGATCGTGAGGAGGATGATGTGCCCTCTTTCGATGCCACGGAGCAGACCAACCCTACTCGCTCCCCCACTACCGAAAAGCGCGATGCTCTCCGCACTTGGTCTGATGAAGACTTTGACGGTAACTACACTTTCACTCTGTTCGTTTCCGAGAAGCATCAATCCCTCGTTTGCTGTTTCTGATTCTTTCCTCTTCTCTCTTTGATTCCCAGATGAAGTTGCCGCGGACAAGGACGACGAGGATGAAGACGAGAACGAGGGCGATGCGCCCCTAGTCGTCAAGCCCCTGTCCATCGCCGCTCCTGAGACCCGCAAACGGGCTGGTAGCGGGGCACCAGCGCCTCCAGCCAAGAAGAAGAAGCCCGCCGAGAAGAAAGTGGTCGTGAAGAGGTCCAGACGAGAGCTCAAGTGCACCACCGCGTAAGCCCTCTTCTCGGTCGCCTCCCTTCTCGCGCTGTGCTATTTTCCCCCCAATCTTCTTCTAATTTGCGATTTCTCTTTCTCTGCAGTCCTCCTATGGACGCGAACGCAGCTCTCGCGTCCGACCAAGCCAAGGATTCCTCAGTACCTCTGATCAATCTGGATGATGATGAGGACCGCACTGTCGACGTCGCTGCTGCCGACGCACAGACTGTCGATGCACAGGGAGCAGCGTCCGAGCCAGCGGCACAGGACACTGCCGTCCACGATGAGAGACCCCCTTCTCCTCCGGCTAGCAATGCCGAGGAGAACCAAGATCAAGTGATGCAAGACAACACCGCCGCCGAGCGGCCTGAAGCAGAGCAAGAGCAGCCCGCCACAGGGGCTGCTGCGCAAGAGAGCCTCGCTGCCGCGCAGCGAGTAGAAGACACCACCGCCACGGATGCCACTGCTTATCCATTGAGCAGCGTGCAACCGGGCGTGACACCGAGTAGCGCCCAGCCAGGAGCTGCACAAGGCGACGGATCTGCGGCGCCACCAACTGCGCAAGGCCCTACACCGCCAACTGCGCAAGGCCCTACACCGCCAACCTCCTCCTCGCCGCCGAAAACCAAGGATACATCCAGCCCTCCTGCCGGGCGAGTAACCAGGCAACGAGCCCTGGATGCTCTGAGGGGTGAGGTTGACAGAAGGGCAGCTGAGAAGGAAGCCGCTGAGAAGGCTAAGGCCGAGGAGGAAGCCGTCGAGAAGGCCAAGGCTGAGAAGGAAACTGCTGATAAGGAAGCCGCTGAGAAGGCCAAGGCTGAGCAGAAGAAAGCCAGGGCTGAGCAGAAGAAGGCCGAGAAGCAAGCTGCCGAGAAGGCAGTCGCCGAGAAGGCGAAGGCCAAGACTGACGGGAAGATGACTGAGGATCCCGAGAAGCAGAAAGTTGAGAAGGAGCAAACGAAGAAGCGGGCCAGAGACCAGAGTACCTCCTCAGGCGGAGCGCTCGTGATCCACGAGTCCGGCCCGATTCCTGCTGCGCTCTCCGCAGACGCTCGCGCTGCTGGCCAGCCCTGCTACCCGGAGTACATGATTGAGGTTAGCCAACAGCACTCAATCGGCTTCCCTCCCAAGGACAAAGCTTTAGCTATCCAGAGGGGAAGGAAGGTTGTAGCCATGAACTCCCCTCCTCCAGATCCAAGCCAACCCCAGTCTGTCAACATCGCTTCTCGTGGAGTCCAAGACAAACCAATAACTTCCAAGGGTCTTGAACAGGTATTGGACACCGTTGGCTTCATCGACGCCAAATGGGATAGCAAGATTCTTGGCGTGGATAAGTGGCACGGTCTTAGCCTTGGCGGCATCGACCACATGCGCGTGGACTGGAACAAGGTTGACCTGGGACGCAATCCCATGTCCGTCTCCACCGAGACCGCGACACTCGCAGCCAAGATGTTCTTGCATCGCAAGAATGCCGAGGACATCGAGCAGTCCTACGCGGTAAGTTTTCCTTATCTTTTTCGAGTTGAATTTTCTTCTCTTCTATTCGCCTTTCTGCTCCTTCCCATCACTCCCAGTCCCCGAGATTCTAGCCGAGTAGGTGGATACTCTCCGAGTAGCCTCCTACTCGGGTTGAATCTACTCTGCTTTTTTCTAACTTGCTTCTTCTCGCTTCTCAGGATAGCGTCCTGAAGCGGACCAACTTATACCGCCATCTTCTCTGGAACCACTCCATCGCCAGGAGGCGAATTGCTGCTTTAGAGAAGGAAAAGGCAGCTGCGGAGGCAGCCAGCAAGAACGCCAAGGACAACACCCAGCAGCTGACTGAAGTGCAGGGTACGCTTTTAGCTGTGCGATTCATGCGTTTTTGTTTACGCTCGCTTATGCTTTCTTATGCGCTAACCTCTCCTTCTCTGCAGAAAAACTGAAGGCCTTAGCAGACGAACATGAGAAGTGCCGCAGCTTCGTGGAGAACTCCGAGGCCACCATTAAAAGGCTAGAAGGTAAGCTTGTTGTTTACTCGGCTTGACTTTGAGTTTGTTTCTTCTCTGCTCCTCTGCTAACCTCATCTATCTCTTCGCAGAAGATTACAAGTTGTTTGCTGAGGCACACCAAGATTGTGTCAAGCCAGCAGAGGTGCAGAAGCAGCTGTCCGACCAGGCCCTTGAGTTGTTGAAGGACCACACCACGGAGACCGAGAAGCTGCAACTCCAGTTGCAACAGGCACTCCAGGATGCCGTCAAGATTGGCGCCGAGAGGGACAAAGCAATCGCCGAGAAGGCCAAGGCCGAGACCACTTTCAGGGCCAAGGAGAGGGCCCTTGAGCAGGAATGTGAAACCTTGAAGAAGACCAATGCTGATCTCTTCGCTCAGATGGATAGCTTGCGCCTGATCCAAGAAAAGCACATTTCCAACGAGGAGTCCTGGAGGACCCAGCTGCAGCGGCTGCGCAATGAACTGTCCGGTAAGTCTTTTCTTCGCTGCTTCTTTTCTTCTCGGTCGTATTTCTTCTCGGTTTTCCTCTACTCGGTTCTTCTCTTCCCGGTTCTGAAGTTACCACATGCTATTTCAGAGATCTGGCCTCATCTTGATTCCCCTTCTGCGCCTAAGGTGGCCAAGGCCGAAGCAGCTCGCCTTGCAAAAGGTGAGGCAGCAGATACCAGAGCCGGGATCGAGGACAGCTTGCTGGTGCTCAAGGACTATTTCGAACAGCTGGCTGGCGTTGGAATTGACCTGGTGCACGAGGGCTTTGAGCTCCACAGGCTGTTTTGGCCTCATGATGATCGTCCAACCACCATGAAGAGCCTAGCCTTCAAGCTGAAGAATGTGAAGAGAGAGTTGAAGAAGTGGCGTGCTTCGGGAGCCCGGGCCGGTGCGGACGTGATGCTTCTCTGCATAGCGTCCTGGTATGAAAACCTCAACATGCAGCTCATCCGCGGGAAGCGCAATAATTCCAAGTGGGAGGTAGATCCCGATTGCGTGGCCACACGCAAGCAGATCGCCTACGAGGTCGCGGAGTGTGCTGAGACGGAGACCTTCATCGATGGCCTCCCCGAACCCGACACCGAGTACGAGGAGGACGAGGAGGAGGATGACGAAGTGGAATCCGACTTGGAAGGCCTCTTCGAATCTCCTGAGGGCAAGGCCGGGAAGGGGAAGAACGTCGCCGTCGCGAGTAGCGATGAGGACGAGTACGCCCACATCGACACCGCCGCACTCGACTTTGGCACCTCCTCAGGTGCTGCTCTCGACGACACGGTGCCCCCTCCTGGCCAAGCTTCAGGCTCCTCTTCGGCTCCAGGACCCGTCTCGGTGGCCACGGCCACTTCTGAGCAGGCGGCCACCCAGGATGATGCCGAGATGAAGGAATCCGCCACCGTCCAGACGGGAGCGGATGCCACCCATGCCAGCACCGCAGGAACAGCTGCCACGACCGCCACCGAAGAAACTGCTGCTAAGACCGCCGCCGAAGAAACAGCAGCCAAGGCCAGCGCCGAGAACATTGCCTCCTCATCTTGAAGCCACCTGCACTCTCTTTTACTCGAAAACTTATCAGATCCCCGGGATGCCGGGAGCAGATGTAACAGACTATCTTTATTTTGCTTGCTACTCAGTTTTTATGCCCACTCTGTTTATTTCGACATTAATCAATTTGAACGACGCTGGCTTAATGCCGAGTTGCGTTTCCATGCGAGTCCCCGAGTTGCATTTCTTATTCACCCTATCTTTTCATCTCTGCTCTACCCGCGACTTGTCGCTTTTTTGGTATTCGAGTCACAAGAATCAAGTAGTAGGGCTGCAAATACTTAGCCGCTAGAAACAATCATGGTAACGCAGCCCACCACTTAGCCGAGAAGACGAGAACAGGGAACAAAAGCAACAAACAATCTACTCGGTTCCTGCACTCTTTCTTCCTTAGCGATTTTCGTGTGCTCATTGACCTTTTGCTTGTTCTCTTGCTTGCCATGAAGCCGGGTTTCGGACAGCAGCAGAGTCGAAGAGTTGGCATATAGGTTTAAACACACTACTCAATGCACTTATGAGTTCTGAAGTGGAGCAACCGAATAGACAAAGGATCAAGCCGAGTAAAAACACTTAGAGCAAATTTGGACGAGGGCAGTCCCCGAGAACAATTTCAGATTGCAGAGTAGAATTTCAACTCGGATAAGAGGGTACATACACATCTTTGCTCACGAATGAAAACGACGAAGTAGAGCTACATTCCAAGGGCGCTTGGTTTCCTCTCCAGCTTTATCCGCCCTGTTCGCCTGCGATGGGCGCACATCTACAAGGTAGTACGCATCATTGTGCAGCGCTTTGCTCACAATGAAAGGCCCTTCCCAAGGAGGAGACAACTTGTGCATCCCGGCTGTGCGCTGCACCAGCCTGAGGACCATGTCTCCTTCTCGGAAAACCCTTGGGTTCACCTTTCGGCTATGATAGCGCCGCAGGTTTTGCTGGTAGATAGCCGAACGTGACAGAGTCAGCTCTCTTGCTTCTTCAAGCAGGTCAACGTCGTCTTCTCGAGCTTCTCTCGCCTCCACCTCAGTGTAGAGGGCTACTCGGGGGGAGTCATGCTCTAAGTCTATTGGCAACACGGCCTCAGCCCCGTATACCAAGAAGAATGGCGTTTAGCCGGTTGACCGGTTAGGGGTAGTCCTTAGACTCCACAACACCGCTGGCAACTCTTCTAGCCAACACCCAGGTGTTTTCAGCAATGGCTCAATCAGCCTTGGCTTGATGCCTGCCAGTACCATTCCATTTGCTCTCTCAACCTGCCCATTGGAGGCAGGGTGCGCGACTGACGCAACGTCTAGTCGGATATGCTTATCTCTGCAGAATCGCACCATTGCCCCCTCTGCAAAGTTGGTGCCGTTGTCGGTGATGATACTGTGCGGGTAGCCATACCTCATGATCACATCCTTCACGAACTTCACAGCTGTGACCCCATCGCACTTCCGAATAGGCTTCACCTCGATCCACTTGGTGAACTTGTCCACCATGACCAAGATATGTGTCATATTGCCTTTAGCCGGCTTGAAAGGACCAACCATATCTAAGCACCAAACAGCAAATGGCCATGTGATAGGAATTGTCTTCAACTCGGAAGCAGGCATGTGAATCTTACTTGCGAACATCTGGCAACCGGTGCACTTCCTCACAATATCTTCAGCTTGCTGCAGTGCAGTGAGCCAGTAGAAGCCATGCCGAAAAGCTTTCTTGACCAAAGCCCGAGATGAGGCGTGATGCCCACATTCCCCTTGATGTATCTCCACCAGGATTTCTTCTCCCTCTTCCGGGCTCACACAGCGTTGCAGCACCCCAGTGGCACTTCTCTTGTGCAGCACATCTCGGACTATGGTGTAGCCCTTGGATCTTCTCTGAATCTGCCTCGCAGTCACCTCATCTTCAGGTAACGTGCCGTCCCTTAGAAAGGATAATATGGGCATAGCCCAACTCGGCGTCTCCCGTGCGGGAAACACTGGTTCGTCCATTTCCATTGGGGCAGGCTCTTGTGGTTGCACAAGAGGAGTGGGAGCGCTTCTTTGCAGCCCAGACCGATTAGCGAGAACCTCTTCAATGAATGCGACAGCCTCTGGGTTGAGGGCGGCAGTCCCCGAGTACGGAGTGGCAGTCCCCGAGTATGGAGTGGCAGTCCCCGAGTAGGGAGTGGCAGTCCCCGAGTTGGGAGTGGCAGTCCCCGAGTAGGGAGAGGCAGTCCCCGAGTAGGGAATGGCAGTCCCCGAGTAGAGGACGGCAGTCCCCGGGTTCTCTGCAGCACTCTCCCAGTCAATCTCCATTGGGTCAGATTCTTCACTTAGCAGAGAAGGAACAAAGATGGATTCCGAGTTGGGGGACGGCTTGATGGATGGCTTCCTCAAATGCTCCAAGGCAATCCCTGCCGGGATGGACTGCCGAGAAGATCCCAACTTGGATAGCTCGTCTGCTGCTTCGTTCTCTGCTCGGTGAATGTGCTGGAACTCGCAGCCTTCGAAAAACCCAGTCATTGACTGCACCAGGAAGCGATACGATGCCATGTTGGCATCCAAAGCATCCCAGGTACCCGAGACTTGCTGCACCACCAGATCTGAATCACCATAGCATATAATGCGCTGCACGCCAACCTCCTTTGCTACTCGCAAACCATGCACCACTGCCTCGTACTCGGCTACATTGTTGGATGCCTTGAAATGAATCTGCAGCACGTACTTGAGTTGATCCCGCTTGGGTGATGTAAGCACAACGCCAGCACCAAGGCCTTCTTTCACCTTTGAGCCATCAAAGTGCATTTTCCAATAGTTGGAAACTGGAGCAGGAGGTTCATACTGCATCTCGGCCTAGTCCACAAGGAATTCTGCCAGGACCTGAGACTTGATCGCTTCTCTTCTCGTATACGCGGGAGCGTACGCGGCTAGCTCGATTGCCCACTTGGCTACTCTGCCACTCGCCTCCTTGTTTCCCATGATATCCGAGATGGGAGCAGAACTTACAACCGTGATGGGGTGCTCCTGGAAGTAATGTTTCAGCTTCCTGGCGCCCAGGTACACACCATATGTCATCTTCTGGTAGTGCGGATAGTTTTGCTTCGAACTGGACAGCACTTCACTGAGATAATAGACTGGGCGCTGCACACTCTTGCCTTCTTCTTCTCGCTCCACCACTATCACCACGCTGACTACTCGGTTAGTCGCAGCAATGTACAGCAGCATAGGCTCCTTGGGTAGCGGACTAGCCAAGACGGGAGCGCTAGCCAGCATTGCTTTTAGCTCGTTGAATGCCACGTCCGCTTGCGGAGTCCAGACAAACTTGTCGCTTTTCTTCATCAGCTGGTACAGAGGCAGAGCCTTCTCGCCCATTCGGCCCAGAAAGCGGCTCAGAGATGCCAGACAACCCGTGAACTTTTGCACATCTTTCAGTGATCTCGGCAAAGACATGCTTTCAATAGCTTTTATCTTAGAAGGATTGGATTCAATGCCCCGACTAGAAACCAGAAAACCGAGTAGCTTTCCAGCTGGTACACCAAAGGTGCACTTACTCGGATTCAGTTTCATTTTGTACCTGCGTAGGTTAGCAAAGGTTTCCTCCAGGTCGGCAAGCAGAGTATGTGTTTTATTCGTTTTGATGACAATGTCATCTACGTACACCTGCACATTCTTGCCGAGCTGGTTATGCAAGCATTTCTGCATGCATCTCTGATAGGTTGCACCCGCATTCCTCAGGCCAAAACACATGACACGATAGCAATAAGCCCCGTACGGGGTAATGAAAGCAGTCTTTATTTGATCAGCAGGGTTGAGTGCGATCTGGTGGAAACCAGAGTAGGCATCTATGAAAGACAACAGTTCACAACCAGCAGTGGAATCGATCACCTGATCGATGCGAGGTAGCGGGAAGGGATCCTTGGGGCATGCCTTGTTCAAGTCGGTGTAGTCGACACACATGCGCCATGCAGTGGCAGCCTTGGGATCTTCCTTTTTCTTCTCGACCATGACCGGGTTGGCTAACCAATCCGGATGCAGCACTTCCATGATGAAGTTACTTATCAGCAGCTTGGTGATCTGATCACCGATGACCTTCCTTCTTTCATCTCCGAAACGGCGCAAAGCCTGCTTCACGGGCTTGGCGTCGGGACGCACATGCAAAGAATGCTCAACCAACTCCCTCGGGACTCCTGGTAGATCTTCATTGGTCCAGGCGAACACATCCCGATTCTCACGGAGGAAGTGGATGAGCGCGCTTTCCTATTTCTCCGCCAACCCGGCACCAATGATGGCCACGCGCTCCGGGAACTCGGGGTCAACCTGGACTGTCTTGGTCTCCTTGGCAGCTTGGAAAGCTGTACCATGCTGGGTACTCGGCACACCTTGTGCGCCAGCTTGTGCGGACTGAGCCATGGCCACCACCTCGTACATCTTCTTCTTCTCGGCAGCAATCACCATTGATTCCGCCAGCTGGGAGCTAGCAGAGGCACACTCCATGGACTTCTTGTAATCTCCCGAGATGGTGATAATGCCATTGGGACCGGGGATCTTCATCTTCAGATAAGCCACATGGGTGGAGGCCATGAATTTGCTCAGAGCAGGCCTGCCGAGTAGAGCATGATAGGGGCTCTGATGATCCACCACTTCAAACTGCAGGCGCTCTGTGCGGCAGTTCTCCCGAGTACCGAATAGCACATCAATCCACACTCGGCCAATCGGGTTGCATGAGATCCCGGGCACAATGCCATGGAAAGTGGTCTTGCTAGGCAGCATCATGTTCTCGGCCAGGCCAAGCTTCTCGAGTGTGTCCTTGTACACAATGTTGATGCTGCTGCCGTTGTCGATTAGCACCTTGCTGAACCTCACATTCTTCTCGGGGCCCAGGAAGGTAGGATCCAGCACCAAGGCATAGGTACCCGGATTGGGCATTACCTTGGGGTGATCTGCCCGAGTCCACCTGATCTCCTGGTCACACCAATACATGTAGTGAGGGACAGCCGGAATCACTGCGTTGACCTCCATGGCCCGCCTGTGCTGTGATTGCTTGTCGACTGCCTCAGAAGTGAAGATCATATAGCTTTCATGGTGCTCTTGGTACTGGTTGGAGCCATTGCCCCCATTGTTGCCATTGTTGTTGTTGTTGTTGCCCTGATAGTTGTTGTTGCCTCTGTTGTTGTTGTTGTTGCGGTTGTAGTTGTTGTTGTTGTTGCGGTATCTCTCATTGTTGAAGTTCCGGTTGGCTCCTAAAGCCACCTGGTTGACATTCTCTCTTCTCGGATAGACTGGCGGCCGAGTTGCGGGTGCGCGAGTAGGCTGAACAGTAGCATTGGCGGCTGGCAGAGGGGGAGGAGGAGGCAAACCATCACTCTTGATCACATCCCACCACTCGCACTGCCGAGTAGTGTGGTTAGCAGGCCTCGAGGGATGATGAGTGTGAAAGCTGCATGGACCATCCTTCATGTCATCAAAGACAAACTTCTTCGGCTGCTCGGAGTTCCCGCTACCCGACTGCGCAGTGCGGAACGGTTTCTTGTTGCCCTGGCCCTGGTTCTGGTTCTGCCCGTAGGCTCCAGCAGGTTTCTGCCTTTGGCCACCACCGCCTCCAACATTCACTGCGTTCACCTCCTCAGGGTCATACCGAGTATCTACTCGGCGCTTGTTGCGGAACTCGTTGCGCTTGCTGCTGTTGAAGTTTCTTCTCGGCTCGGAGGAGTCCATCAGTGGCTGAGTAGGATCACCGAGTGCGTACTGATCCGCAATCTTGATGGTCTCGGCCAGGGTGTTCGGCATCTCCCTCTGCAATCTCTGCCAAAGCATGCTGCCATGTCGGCAACCCTGCGCAAACCAAGTGATAGCCTGTGCTTCATTCACACCCTCACAAGTGTTCCTCAAGGTGCTCCACCGAGTGAGGTACTCGCGGTCCGTCTCGTCTTCTCGCTGCCTACAAGCCGACAGCTGCTGGGGCCTATTCGGCCTCTTGTATGTGCTGGTGAAGTTGCTGACGAAGGCGTCCGAGAAGTCCAGCCAGCAGTTAATGCTGTGCTTGGGCAAGTTGTTGAGCCAAGTGCGAGCTGGACCCTCTAGCATCTGCGGGACGTACCGCACCGCCCATCTCCTGTTGCCACCCGCAATGTGGACCGCGGTGACGTAGTCATTGAGCCAATCTTCGGGCTTGGTGCTACCATTGTAGCTCTTGGTGCCTCTTGCAAGCTGGAAGCCCTTCACGGAAGGCTCGTTCATGATGCGCGGGCCAAAGCACTCGGGGCCGGGAGGACCCGTGCTCTCAAGCCGCGCCGACAAGCTGATACGGTCCAACTGGTGCCTTGCATCTCCAGGCGCCAACACGCGCTCACCAACGCGGTCATGAATATCATAACCAGCCATCTCCATAGCCGAGTAGCCATCATCATACCTATCCACCTGCATAGCTGCGGGCTGCTCCACCGGGTTGGCGACTGGTGCCACTGGGCGCGGCTGCTGCCTCTGCCGAGTAGGCTGAGCTGCGGGTTGCCGAGAAGTACCCGGACGCGCGGCTTCTCGGGCACGGCTTTGAGCTTGATGGGCTTGAGAGCCTGCTCTTGCAGCGTTGTGTTCCTGCCCGGGCTGCTGCGGCACAGCAACCTGTTTCGCGGCAGCAGCCGGGTCATACACCTGCATTTGCCTGTCTCTACCCGAGCGCCCGCTGCGGCTCTTCTCGCGGCTGGGATGCGGAGACGAGGCCTGATCGTTAGATCTAGCCGCGTGCGAGTGAACCATCTGCGAAGCTCCAGCTCCCGGGTTGGCCTTGCGGAACTCCTCGTTCTGCCTGGCGGCCTCCAGCACCAACTCATTGAGCCTCTCCTGCTGCCTGAGACGCGCCTCTCCATCCAGGCGCGGCAACTCGGCAGCCACGGCCTGTGCAGCTCTGAGCGTCTTGGCGGGTGTGCTGTACCTTGGCCTTGTGAAGGTGTTCGCAGTGGCGGACTGCGCGGGCACCTCCGCAACCGTCGCCATCTCGGCACCCAGGTTGCGCCGCGTAGCGCCTACTCTGCTGGGCCTCCTGGCGACTGGCGTGAAGCCGTGAGCCTTGTTGTACTCAAGCTGGTCCAAACTCAGCTCAAGCCTGATCTTCTCCAACTCCGCCTGCTCGGCAAGCAGCTCCTGGCGTTGCCGCTCGAGCTGCTCCCTCGCGGCTAGGAGCTCGATGTCGGTGGGAGTGGGCATACCGGTTCGCGCAGCAGACGCGGGGATGACCGTAGACGTGGAAGGTGGCAAGTTGCTTTCCTTCTCGTAGGGCCGGTGATTTCTGCCACCAGCAGGCGGGTCGTCAACCTCCTCGACGACGACCGCAGCGCCAGTAGCAGCTGCGCCAGTGTTCGCCGCCAAGCCCGTCACCATCACCTCAGCGCAGCATGCAGAGCTACATGCAGGCCTTCCGCGAGCAGCAACCACCGCGGGAGGATCCTCCGCGTCATGCACCAGCTCGGGGTAGGCGCTGTTGGCGACGGTGGCGACGTAGACGAGATGCGAGCCGAAGGAGATCACCGAGCCGCCCTCGGGCATGGCCAAGCCGCCGAAACAGCCGGCGTTGTCGGTGACGAAGTCGAAGGAGCCGAATCTGTGGACAAGGCCACAAACCACGCGCTCCGCTGATGAAGATCCCGTCCGAACAGAAACTCCAGCCAGCGCCGCTGCTTGCCCCACGGTGGGCGCCAACTGTCGTGGTGGTGTCACGGCAGATGCCATGGGATGGCTAAAGATGTGGGGACGATGGACGCTGGAGGTGTCCGGGGAGGGATCACGCGACGAGTAGCCGCGTGAGGTAAGATCCACACAACACAAACAACATGATGTACCCAGGTTCAGGGCCCTCGTGAGGAGGTAAAACCCCTACTCCTGCCTTTCTCTATGTATTACGATGTCTCTCCGAGTAGCCACGGTACAAATGGTATCTCTACCGAGTAGCCTCTCTCTCTTCTCCGAGTAGAGCTAGGTCAAGAACTTAGGGTTTCTAGGGTTCCAGAGTGAGCGTCTATGAGAGCATGCCTCGCGCAGGAGGCGGCGGGGCACCTTATATACACGGTGCCCAGCCGGATACGTCCAAATCTAGACAAGTGTCGACATAGTGTGCACATCGTCCTTTCTCCGAGTACCCGCTGACAGCTTTGGTTCCTAACCTTGGCTGCTTCTGTAAAGTCGTTGGGCAAAACTAGGGGACAGACTGGTATCACTGTACCTAGGCACAGAGTAGGCCCCCTTATCCTGTCACCGCATGCTTCTATGCTGTCACTGTCAGGCAGGCCGGCCCCATATGAACAGTAGTTCGAATGCTGCCAAGTACGGACCCAGGATACGCGGGATCCTGTGTCAGAACGGCTCCTTTGACTTTCTGGCCCGAGTAGGTTCCCGCCAATTGTTCCCGCCAATTGTACTCGGGCCAACCCTTCTACTCGAAAGGATAGACCTTGACTGATATCTCCTTCTGGTCATCTTGAGGTGAGACCGAGTAGCAGTCGACCGGGTAGCGAGTACCAGGTAGTCGGCTACTCGACCAAACCTCTCTTCTGTAAGCTGCCTTTACCACCTGTCTTTACCCTACTCGGGGGTAACCCCCCGACACTCTCACCTCCCAAACTAAAATCATTTCTTGGAACCCGTGTTCTTGCTGCTCTTCCTCTGGATTTTTGATCTCCTTCTTCAACCCATCATTTGTGCTGATTTTTGGTGTGTTTGATCTCCAGTATGTGAGTCCTCCGATGATCCAAGTAGAATTTTGTTTAGTGAAGTATTTCTTGAGTATTTTGCCACAGTAGGTGACAGCTTATGTAAGTTTGCATGCTTGATTTGAGTAGAAATAATATAGTTTTGATGTATGTTTAGCTCTCATATAAGTCCCTATGGTAGTTTTCACCTTATAGTTGCTTGAAATTAATTTTTATGATGATTGTTGAAAAAATTCAGAGATGGAGCACAATGCTTATCAACTAAACCAGCATGAGTTGGAGGTGCATGAGGTCATGCTCGTGCACCGTGAAGAGAGGGTGTTTCCATCAATCTATCTTTGTCGGGAATTTATGCAAGTTACAAGAATTCTGCAGGATTTTAACACTCTAGTGCATAATGCAGGTTTAGAGCGTTTCATTGAGGATGAGCCGATCCAATATGTGAAACTAACTATATCTGTGGTGCAGGATTTTCCTTTTAAATGGTCTCCAACTAACCCAATGGTCCACTATAAGATTTATAATAAAGCTGTGATCCTGCCTTTTAGTGTTTTCTGTGCAGCTATTAAGGTACGTGAGTGGGGGTCTTGTGAGAAAATAAGTGGGCAGCCCAAAACACTACTGGATTTATATGGAGAGATTTGCCAAGGCAGAAGCTTCACAGGCCAGAGTGGTAAAATTCGTGAAATTCAACTCCCTAGCATTCGATACTTTGCCTACTTCATTTCTAAATGTGTATTAGCTAGGAAAACTGCCAACAGGTTATCTGTTTATGATTTGTCGTTTAATGATGCTGCTTTGAGACACGATAGGTCTTATAACTTTGGCGCTTTGATTTCTTACCGTCTCTCACATAACCGTGAGAAAGGCGGAGTTTGTGGAGGTCTTATTACCTCGCGCTTGTTAGCTTTGCATGGTTTGGAGCCACACCCTCTAGACTTTCAGTTTCCTATAGAGAGGCTTAATCTTGTTTCCATGGTTCAACATAAGTTTCTTTCTACCCATGCTCACTTACATAATTTATCTTTTGAATTAACTTTCTCCAAATGATCCGGGTGGAGAGTTGTTAAAACTGTTAGAGAAGTACTTTTTCCTGCACCTCTTTTGTTTGATCTTAATAACAGGCAAGGATGGGAGCTTTCTGAGAGTGAGCTGGACACATATCTTGAGCATCACCCCCAGCAAGGGGAGGATGCCGATGAGGGGGACGATGGTAATTTCGTCCAGCCCTACGATGCTACGGGGATTCTACACCAGCACCCTAGTTATGACTATGCGCTGACTGCTTCATCTTATTCTTATGCGCCCGAGTACGACAACGCGGGGGATGACCCACCGCAGTGGGGATATTTCCCGCGCTTTGATTGATCTCCACTTAGGCCAAAATCCTAAGCTTGGGGGGAGGTATACCGACATCACACTCATTTATATATCATGTTCGGTCGGTTCTTTGTATATCCATGTTTATCATTTCTTTCGTTTGTTTTCGTTTCTCTTTATTTCTTTCGCGTGTTTGCATTTCTTTCGTTTCTCCTTGTTTTTATTTTGTTTTCGCTTTCCAAAACACAAAAAGACCAAAAAGATTTCTGCTGTTTATCTCTATTTGTTTCTTTAGTTGGTTTGCTTTATCTTTTATTTGCAGTTTAATATTCAAAAACCCAAAAATATTTGTTCTTCTTCTTTGGTTTTGTAAAGTTTGTTGCAGAGTTCTATAGTCGTCCGTGATTCCATTGGAGCTTGGTTTTCATTATATATTATTCGAGCCACAAGTGAAGAGCAACAATGACGATATATGACAATTCAAGTTGTGGTGAGAGACTGGTATGAATTCTATTTGCTTTCATTTTTGTACATATATCCATCCGTGTGAGCATGCTTAGTTTCTTTGTATAAGATATATGTGACTTAATGGCTGCTTAATAGTTCATGTTGTCTCATGTTTTGTTCCAATTTATTGATAGTAAATGACCTGTCATATAAATATGTGTTCACATTGTTCTATTCATAGAAGGACATGATATTGTGGTAGCCTCCTCTGACTATTTCATTTGAACCGACTTGGCATATGCTCACGCATGCTAAGACTGAAAACAAAAAGTTAATAAGCCTCGATGATTTATTTTGCCTCAGAGTTCTAGCATCAATTTTATGCCTCAGTTAATTTAACTTTGTCGCAAACATGATTATGATAGTTGTTGCTCTCTTGATTGTCGCTCCCTGTCTATTTACTAGCCTTCACATGTACTGAGTATGAGCTCTACTCGTGCATCCAACTCCCAAAAATCCAAAGTTTGCCAAAAATGTGTCCACCATACCTACCTATACGTGGTATTTGACCGCCACTCCAAGTAAATTGCTCATGTGCTACCTTTAAAACCTGCTAAAAATTGTTCCTGTTTTGTGCCCCTGTTTTAGCTCATGAGGACGTAAATAGAGAATCTTTATCTCACTTGTTGATTGGACTTCACACCCTGAACTAGTGGATTCATCCGCTTATCCAAGTGATAGAAGAGCTGGTGGCGGGGTGCCCAACCCCAAATTAATACACAAATATTCTCTTCACTCTTTTTGCCCCTGATTTATCAGTCAAAACATAATTGTGTAAACAAAAGAGAAAGAGGGATGACCTTCTACCCAGATGCGTGCTTCACATGGGAGACGCTCTTGTGAATCCAGTTGACTCGTGATGTAATGTATTTTCTGTTTACCATTCGTTGACATAAGCATACACCTCTCTCAAAATATTTTCAATACCACCGTTTAATAAAATAAAAAGCTCTAGCACATGAGTGATCCATGCTTCCCTCTGCGAAGGGCCTTTCTTTTACTTTTATGTTGAGTCTCCACCTCATCCTTTGAGCACTTTCTTGAGAGCACAATGGTCATTCTTAGTGTGATGTGTTTGTCCCAAAGTATGGTTGATTGTGGTATAACTTTGATACTTATATCTTTGATATCTTCAGTTCTAGTCTTCCCTTGAGCTTCAGAGGTGCCCTGGCATTTATGTTTTGCCCCACACTTAAGGGCAAGCGAGATACCACTTTATTAGATCCTTTTTATGAATACTTCCATCTTGCAAATAGTTATGCTTCATGTTGTTTATTATTAATATGTTGTTACCTCTTCATGGTTTGCATAGCTATTAAGTGTCAGTATCTTGCATGTATAATATCATGAGCATAATTAAGTTTTTGATCATATAGTGAGTATATTTACATCATATGAAAGAAATGTGTTCGTAAAAGTCTTTTATCGCACTCAGTTGTCACTGAATTGCTTGAGGACAAGCAATAAGCTAAGCTTGGGGGGAGTTGATACGTCGAAAACGTATCTCCTTTTCCGAACACTTTTCTTATTGTTTTTCTCTCTAAACTTGTGTGTTTTGAATACAACTAACATGGACTAACGTTGTTTTCAGCAGAATTACCTTGGTGTCTTGTTTTTATGCAGAAAAATCAACTTTCAGGAAATTGCACAGAAAAGACCCCATTGATGTTTTCACCCTGGAAGACACCGAGAGCCAGAAGGGGGCCAGGAGAGGAGCCACAGGGTGGCCACCCCCTGGCGCGGGTCCCCACTAGGCCGCGTCACCTAGGGGTGTGGGCCCCCAGAGCCCCCTCGGACTCCCCTTTCGACTACAAGTAGCCTCCATCCCTAAAACCCGAGGGGGTTCGTCATATTCCACAGAAACACAACAGAGCGCCGCCGCTGTCCCGAACCTCGATTCGGGGATCAGAAGTTCCTGTTCTGACACCCTGCCGGGACGGAGAAGTGGAGGAGATCATCGCCATCGTCATCACCAACGCCTCTCCATCGACCATCCATGTTTCCCCCATCCATGTGTGAGTAATTCCCTCTCTAGGCTTAAGGGGATGGTAGGGATTGGATGAGATCGTTCATGTAATAATGCCGTGATGGTTAGGGCATAGTGCCTAGTGTCCTCTATTAGTGCTATTGACATTGTTGCAACTTGTTATGCTTAATGCTTGCCACTTTGGGCCCGAGTGCCATGATCTTCGATCTGAACATGTTATTGAATTACGATGATAATTATTGTTTCTTGATCATATCTGCAAGTTGTTTACACATATCGTTGTCCGGTACCCGAGGCCCCGAAGTGACAGAAATTGGGACAACCGAAGGGGATGGCTGCGATGTGAGGATCACATGTGTTCACGGAGTGTTAATGCTTTGCTCCGGTGCTTTATTAAAAGGAGCACCTTAATTACCAGTAGTTCCCTTGAGGCCCCGCTGAAAATGGGCTGGTAGGACAAAAGATGTTGTGCAAGTTCTCATTGCGAGCCCGTACGACTATTTATGGAACACATGCCTATGGTTACTTAGTGCATGGATTCTTTATCTTATTAATCTATAATGACATGATCATTATTTGAACTTTCCTATCCATGCAACGCCCATTCATCCATCCCTATGTCTACAGTATTTAATCTGTTGTTTACTTCAAACACTACTATTGCTGCTGTTTTCATTCCACTGCTGTTGTTATTTCACTACTGTTGCTACTATAAAACTGTTACTACTGATAAACCACTGCGAACAAAAGTACTTTTAGGTGCAGGTGAATTGACAACTCACTTGTTAAGGCTCACAAATATTCTTTGGCTCCCCTTGTGTCGAATCAATAAATTTGGGTTTTACTTCCCTCGAAGACTGTTGCGATCCCCTATACTTGTGGGTCATCAATCCCCATCCATCACGTTTCTGTCACTCGAACATAGATGTAAGGGAGACATGAACCCTATATCTAGCATATAAACACTGTCTTGGAGGTGAAAACAACTACGTGGTCATCATAAACACCGGAGAGCATTGCAAGAGAACATTAAAACGATCTAAAAATATAAGTGAACCATCTCAGATTGACATGAACAAAATAATCACAATCACATGGTTCATCGGATCCTAGCAAATACAACACGCATAATTACATAACGGTGGTCTCGATCATGTGAAACAACTCACGAGACTCTAAACATGGAGGCATAACGGAGAGAACTACCAACTAGCTACCGCTATGGACCCATAGTCCCGAGATGAACTACTCACACATCATCGTGGAGGCAATCATGGTGATGAAGAGGCCTCCTGTGACGATTTCACTCTCCGGCAGGGTGCCGAAACAGGGCTGCAGAATCCCTAGATTGGACTTTCTAGGTGACTGCGTCTCTCTGTATGTTTCGTGAAAAATAAATCTGTCCCCGATAAAATTAGGGTTGAGGGCATCTTATAGGCGAATAGGCGGTAGCCAAAATATTGAGGGACCCACTAGGCGCGGCGTAGGATAAGGCCGCGCCTGGCACCCCCCCTAGGGGCCCCTGGCTCTCCTCCGGCTCTTCTTTGGGATCCGTCTTCGTTCCGGGTAAAAAACGATCTACTGGATTTTTAGCCCTTTCCGAGAATATTTTTTTAAAAAAAAATCTGAAATAGAAAAATAACAGAAAACAAAAACTAGCCTGGGGCATCTTGTTAATAGGTTAGTGTATGAAAACATCGGGAAAACATGTGAAAACATGTGAAAAACATGAAGTCATTGGATAAAAAACAAGCATGAAGTATCAAAACTTATAGATACGTTTGCAACATATCAGCCACGAGCCCAATACATACGTGTTTCAGTTTGATCAACTGGAGCCAATTCCATGCAGTATAGTGCGGGTCAGCACCACGTTGTTAAATATTCTGACATCGCCTATGGTGACCTGCTTTATATGGAATTGATCCTCTATTTATGTAGTCAAAGGAATTCTACCTCACCTAAATATCTACCAAAGCCAAGCAAAAGTAATAAAATCTAATAAAAACTATGGACATGAAAGTAACTATATGGAGCACGAGATGAGAGATTTATATGCAACAAGTGAGGTACAGTATAGAAAATCCACTCATCCAGTTGTTGGTTCCAAATTGTAGCAGGTGATACAAATTGTAGATAAAATCTAAAACAAAAATATATAAGTAAACATGCATGGTTCAGATGCGAGATCATGTCACAGGGTCCCTACCAAAAAGTATTACCTATAGCAAAGTTGCATCAACATCACACCTAGAACGATCAAGCTAGATAACACAAATTCTGGCGGCAATTGACCATTACATGATTGATCTCATCAAGTTCTTATCCACCCCATATGCCAACTGACACATGATGAAGGAGGATGAAGACATGGCATTAGAGATTGGCTTGATGATGACGGTGGTGAGGACGACTTAGAAACCGTCCACTTCGGAATGGAAAGAGGGACAATTCTGGCCCTAAAATTAAAATGGTGACAACGGCATATGTCTGTTTTGTGAACGACTTCATGCTTCTAGACAAAGGGTTTTTTCTACATACGTAGTATCATGGCCAAATGAGCAGATAATCGGAGCACCTTGTTGATTTGTGGGCCCCGGGACACGACTAGGGGTGTTCGGCATGCCATGGGCCCTTTAGCTCCCCCATGTGGGCTTCTAGGACCACTCCTCGGTCTGATCATTCTCTTCTTCCATGAAACTCTCAAAAATATGTTTACATTATTTTATTTCCTTCGCTTCAAGACAGAACAATGTTTCTGCTAAAAACAACATTAGTTTTGACAATTTTATTCCAAGTTTGGTGAGAGTCGGACAAAAAAGGCTTGCGGGATCCTCGAATGTTGTATCCATGTGCCTATCCCCCTCGGGGATCTTCTCTCTCGGGTTGGCATATTGTGCCTATTTTCGTAACCCTACTATGATCTGGACTTCACCCCTTTGGAAATCTCTATTGCCTTTGGGAAAATTAAGATCTTTATATATCAGTTGCTCCGTGATTGCCTTCCCTTGAGTGTCAAGGTGGTGAAGCGACACAATCCGGGTGATGGACTTTTCCCCCTTTGTCCGGTTCCCAAGTCTGAACCCCACATTCTTTTCTCTTGTCCCGCTGCCTGCTTCTTTATGGAGCTTTGTTTGTGAGGTTGTGGAACTTGAGTAGTAAGCCCCAGACCTAGGCGAGTTCTTGGAAGTTCAGGCTAACCATACCAGTAGTACGATGCTTCTTTTCATGTTAGTGTTCGCGGAGAGAACCTAGGCCTCGTGGACTATTGGAAATAGACTATTGGAAATAAGATGGTTATCAAGTGGGTCTTCTTATTGCAGGAGGAAAACCTATTTTTAAGAGGTAGTATCTTTACATGTGCACATTAATAGAGCATATAATCAAATTCATGAATTCTTGAAACACGGTATTATGTTGTAGTAGCTCATATCGTCGTGTTTAATAGTCTAGAATTAATCATAAAATCATTGTCTAATTATCCAACATAAACCAACCAGTTCATATACTCCCTCCGTCTTATATTAATTGTCTCACAGTTGGTCAAAATGTAGATATTTCTAACACTAAAATATGTCTAGATACATCCACTTTATCCAACTTTGAGACAATTAATATGAGACAGAGAGAGTATATAAAGTTGAGCTCGCGATCAAGAAGAAGAATATTATGTTACGCATCGATATTTTGCAATATGAACAACAGTTAAGACCGTCACCGACAAACATGGCTAATGACCATTGGCGAGTTCGGCCGTGCGACCATCCATCGACCGAGACATTGAACCGTCCATGACAACTATAACCAGCTTGCAGTGGTACCGATGAGAACTACATGTACCAGTTGGGAGTTGCACATGGTAGTGCCCAACACAACAGAATAACCAATCACAGACAATAAACCAACTAATCATGTCAACCATCAATCACCCATTTGGTGATCATAGCCAAGCCTAAAATTAAACTGCCAACTTGCACAGCCTGAAAGTTGCAGTTCCAGCCAACAATCCTCCCTAAATAAATCAGACCAACCCTTCCGATCACAGCTATATATACCCTGAGGTACCACGCTCTTCCTTACCATCTTCCAGCTCGCTAGCTTATTCCCAAGCATACATCAAGAAGCTACCTAGCAGAAATGGCCGCCACCCTCAAGCTCGGGATCCTCGCCGCGGCTTGCGCCGCCGCCGTCGTGGCCTCGTCCCTGGTCGGCGTTGCCACGGCTACCGACGCGCCCGCTCCCGCCCCAGCCACCCAAAGCGCCGCCGCGACTGCCCCGGCATTCGCCGTCGGCACGATCGTCGCCGCCGCCGTTGGGTACCTCTTCTGCTGAGCTGAGGCGCCTGTGCATCTGGACCAGCAGTCATATCCATCTGCGCCTTGTTTAGCCGCTGTGTCCTGTATCTGTATGTGTATATGGTGCTGTTGGTGTTGGGTTTATGTTCTGATCGATTGACGGTCACATTTTACTATGCGAATTGTGTACACTGTAGGAAGAATACAGAGCATATATATTCACCCGTAAAACGATAATGCCGTTGTGCCTTGTTGAATGTTTATACTCACATGGTCATATTCACGGCTACCAAGTCCTCCAGAACGCGCGTGCGATCCTGCACGTACACCATGACGATTGGGCAATTGGTCTTTGTTGCTTTCCTCTAGATCCATAATCCATGACCTCAAATCATTGTTCTGACCCCACCTGTTATCGTTGGAGACTTACAGTCATACGTTTAAGTTAAAATGGTGTCTGAATTCCCTCAAAACAATGGTGTTTGAATTAGAGTTAGAAATATGTTGAATTTCATGTGATGTCCAATTTAAGTTTTCGTTAAAATGATGAAAATAAAAGAAAAGGGGTGGGTTTGCAGAATGTTGTTGGAGCTCACGATCGTTTCTAAGGGCCGAAAGATTTGGACCAGCCCCTAAAAGCATTATAAAGGATCCTGTTTTAAAGGCTATTGTTGGAATAAGTGAGAAATGTCGCTGATATCAAAATATTTTAATTTTTATCCAGTTGATGTGGAATTTTAATTTCGTTCATCGTTTCATTGAGCTAGCATGGATCTCTATGAGGACATATACCGAGTGCTATGAATACCATTTTTGAATTCTTTAAAATATCAGGAGCGCCGGAGCTTAGGAGCCAAAAATCCTCTCCAGAAAACTAGCTCTATTTCTAGTTACATCTTTATTTCCTGTTTGGAGGTCTGTAAAAAGTCTGAATCTTAATTATTTTGTTGGTGTTGCTAAATGTGCGTACCGCACATGTCACCGCCACATCAAAAAGGTCTGAATCTTAACACTGCTGGCTTCACAATCCAGCTCAGACTTAGTATGTTGCTTTCAGTTAAAGCAGAGATTTCGGGCCTGTTCTCTAAAAGTAGTATAGGCCCGCTTTGATGCTTCAGTAAAACACTGTTTTAAGAAAACGAATGAACGGGGGACAATCCCTTGTTGTTTTTTTCAGAAAGATGAAAGGCGTGCAGACAGTAGACGATTAGCAACACTATCCAATTTGTATCTGTGCTGGATGCCAACAGATTTCACGAGGTATTTTTTTAGAGATTTCACGAGAGTTGGGATCGCGTTGCACATGGTTGTAACAGAAGCAGGGTGTCGCCACAGAGATGTGCCACACGCCCAGACTGCCGCCGGTAGGATTTGCAAATTGCGAACGAATGAACAGAAAAAAAAATGTATGAATTTAATGTCGTCGCTGTACACACATGATCAACTACAGAAATCGAATCAAGAAAAAGAGAAGAGAATTACAACCGAAGGAACACTCATATGGATTCACAACAAATCGCAGAAGGAATAAGCATGTGCACGCCTGCACTCCGGCCGCTGCCACGCGGTGCATGCGCCTAGCAGAAGAGGTAGCCGAGAGCCGCGGCGGCGACCGACACGGCAGCGAAGGCCGGGGCGGCACCGTTGGCGCCGGACGCGGGCGCCGGGGCGGGGCCATCGGCCGCGGAGGCCGTGCCGACCAGAGACGAGGCGACGACCACGGCGACGGCGGCCGCGGCGAGGATCTTGGCCTTCAATTGTCCTGCCATCTTCTTTGATTAGCTTCGAGGATTGATCGAGCAACTGCTGCGAGAAGCTTGGAGCTCTGTTGGTTGCTGTTGGTGCCTGTTGTGGTGGTGCTTCGATGGGTGGGCAATGGAGGAGGGGGGAGAGGCGCTTATATACAGCTTTTTGCGGGGGCTCCGGCGGTCCTGCCTAATATAAGCTAGCTGGCGAACGGGAGGACGGCCGGCTGTCGCGTGGCTGGCTTGGGGTCATCGCGCGTGCGTGAGTGATTTCCGGCGCCGGTGGGGGAGTTGGTGCGGGGCCTGTCGCTGCGCTGGAGCGGCGAATTATTCGTGCGGCAGCCGGCCATGGCACATGGTGGTGCCAACCACTCTCTCTGCCGTGATGTACCTGCATTCCTCCGGCCCCGTACGCGCTACAAACCACGGGCACCGCGTGTACCATTGTGTTTGCTGTTCCTCTAGAAAACATTTTTGGTCGTGCCATTGCAAGGTGAATCCCCTTTGGTCTGGTTTTCAGAAGTTAGACTCGGCTGCGATATTGTACTTGTAGCACCGCATGTTTTTTTTTTGATAAAGGGAAGTATATTAATATCGTAGAGATGTAAATTACACCCGGCCTCTGCAACAACGCAATGGATGCACACAGCCGAAAGACAATAAAAAGAAGAAATAAAAAGAAAAGTCCCGCTACAGAGTTACAGTCCTCGCGGTATCCGCACAACCACCACCTAAACAACAGCTGATGTCCATCTCTTCGAAAACAACGTCTCCAAGAAGAACGGTGCCAGGCACAACCAATTAAGGCCAGACCTTGGGTTTTCACCCTGAAGATAATCCTCACTTTCAAAACAACGGCTCCAAGAAGACCAGTGCCAGGCACAACCAATTAAGGCCAGACCTTGGGCTTTCACCCTGAAAGGTAGGACTTTGGACTTCACGCATGTTGTCGCCCCCTCTTACATACGGCTGGCACGGATCTTGTAACTCGAAGCCAGTTCCCCATCAATGCAAAGACTCCGAACACCGTTGATAGTCCTCCAATCTCGCCTTCGATGACTGAGCATTGTGACCGAATTCCACCGATCCCGCAATCTCCAGGCGTCGCCCATGGGAGTTGCCGGCGGAGCCTTTCGGGTCGACACCCCGGCTTGATCAAAGAGAATCTACATCAGCATCTTCATCTTCGCGCGATGGGAAACCCAAGGACCACCTCCTTTATTCTGATGTCTCGCAGCCCCGACGCCGCGAAACGGCCCCGATGCCGCCACCGGGAGCCCTGCCGCCGACGGTCCCTAGCACCACCGCCTCCCGCCGCCAAAGACAGAGGAGGCCGCGCCGCCCGGGAGCCAAGCCGATGGCGGCACCGCTGCCACGCGGCCGCCGCACCATGGCCGAGCCACCCCAGATCCCATCGGCGGCGCCACCACCCGGTCAGCGCCGGCTGCCCACGCAGACCCAGCCACTAGCCGCCGCCAGAAGAACCAGGGCCGCCGCCCCGGCGTCCGTACTCCGCCGTCCGCGCAAGCCGTCCAGGGCCGACCAACGCATCTGGCCGGAGGCCTCCCGCCGCGTTTGTGCTGAGGAGGCGAGGACCCGCCGGCCGCCGTCCACCACGCGGAGGGTTGTGCCCCCGTGGCTTCCTCCGGCGGCGGCGGGTGGATGGGGAGGAGGGAGTGTGGGGGCGGCGGCGGCTAGGGTTTCGCCCGTGCCGCCCCCTGGGAGCGACGCCTGTAGCACCGCATGTGTTTTGACTTTTCATGTCCAGGTTATTATGATCGGATCCGCCCAAGTTAGCCAATTCACATTTTGCAAACCTATTTGACATACTCACTCCTCTCATATTAATTGTCTCAAACTTGGATAATTTTGAGACAATTAATATGAGAAGGAGAGAGTACTAGCACGGGTAGTAACGTCGAGTAGTACAAACAACTCCTATATTATTACAACATTATGAAAAATGTTGCTCATATTTCTAAGTTCGCCTTTTTACATCCCATTTAGATTATTTTGCCTTTCAGTCAACACATAATCATCGTATATGCTTTATCCCATTACATGCTCATTCGGTCCAAAATTGATATTGAATGGGGAATTACTCTGCAATTCTTATGTTCGATATCAAAATATTTTTCTACTTGTGTGTGTACTTTTGTAGAGGAAACAGTGAGATTCGAAATAACTAAATGAATCATAATACTCCCTCCGATCCATATTAATAGGTGGTGAAGTGGATGTATCTAGCAATAAAACATGTCTAAATACATCACTTCAGCACCTATTAATATGAATCGGAGGGAGTAGAAGACTAAAACACACTGGTGCCAACCACTCTCTCTGCCGTGATGTACCTGCATTCCTCCGGCCCCGTACGCGCTATACAAACGACCGGCACCGCGTGTACGATTATGTTTGCTGTTCCTCTAGAAACATTTTTGGTCGTGCCATTGCAAGGTGAATGCCCTTTGGTCGGGTTTTCAGCGGTTAGACTCGGCTGCGATATTGTACTTAGCACCAAACAGGCTTTACGCCCCGCTTTATAAATAAAGCAACAACAGTCATACAACAAGGACCCGAATATCCACACACGCGAACAGTTTAAAGTCTGCTGGAGCAACAACACAAACCTGCCCAAACAAGAACGGAAAAAAAACGAAACAACAAAAAAACACCGCTCAGCGGCTGGAAGCTGAAGAAAGGCAGCGAGCCGCCGTCACGAGGTCCTGAATCACGCTGTCCAACCGCTCCATGTCCCGCTGTCTACAGAGGGGGTGCCACTGCTGCAAGAAAACCAAGAATTTAAACACAGAGTCAGAGGCCCGTCTCAGCAAGACGTGCTCGATAACCATCTTGTTACGAATAGTCCATAAGGTACAGGTCATCGCGGCAAACAGTAACCAGAAGAGGCGTCTCCTCCTCCCGTTGCTGTTAGCCTGCGCTTCCAAGAACTCACTAAGGCCGAGGGCCCGCCACTCGGGCCCCAACGCCTCAGCAACGAAGCTCCAAAGGAAGCGAGCTGCGGGGCAAGAAAACAAGATGTGGCTTCCCGTCTCTCGAACCGCACATAGGGGGCAGTTCCCATCGCCGGGACCAAACCGCTTGGTGACCTCCACCCCCGAAGGGAGGCGATCCCGTAGTAACTGCCAAGTGAAGATCTTAATTTTTAATGGCATAGGGGCTTTCCAGAGATGGATCGCCCAAGGAGTCGTGGGCCCTGTAAAAAGGGCCCGGTACGCCGAACCCACCGAGAAGTTTCCCGAGGGTGCTAGAGACCACGCAACCGAGTCTGGTGTGTCTCCTAAAGTCTGGGGGAGAGAGGCCAAGAGTACCTCCCACTTCACAGCCTCCACCGGACCAAACGTGCGACGGAAGCCAATGTTCCACTGTCCGTTCTGGAGGGCCCCCGCCACCAACATTCCCGGATCCGCACATATCGCGAACAATTCCGGGAACTTGTGCCGGAGGGGGCGAGCACCTATCCAGTGATCCACCCAAAACATGATCCCTCTTCCGTCCTCTACGGAGAAGGATATCCCCCGGCGGATCTCATGCTTGATGGTCTGGATTGTTCGCGAAAACTGCGAACCCTCCTTCCGCTCACATGCCAGGAGCGTGCACCCCCTAAGGTATTTAGCCTTAAGGAGTTGGAGCCAAAGTCCCCCGTCGTCCCGTAAAATCCGCCACACCCATTTCAGCAATAGTGCTTTATTCATATGGCGGGAGGCCAGGATCCCAATGCCCCCAAGCTCCTTATGGGCGCAGATATCCGCCCATTTCACCATATGATACTTTTGGTGACCCTTCGCATCCTGCCAGAAGAAACGAGATAGTTCCTTATCGAAGCTGGCATGGACGCCCTCCGGAAGTGAGTATAGCCCCATCATATACATGGGAAGGCTAGATAGGCAGGAGTCAATAAGAATAGTCTTACTTCCTTTGGAGGTGAACCTCCCTTGCCATGGTTCCGATCGAGATCTGACCCGCCCTACTAGCGGGTTCAGATCGCTGATGAGGATCCTAGAGTCATGGATAGGCATTCCCAGATAGGATATTGGGAACTGCGTCAGCCTACAGTTAAGGTTATCAGCAATCCGTTGTTGGTCCGCCGCGGAGTAGCCAAGAATCATCACTTCACTCTTGTCAAAGTTGATCTTGAGGCCAGACATGGATTCAAAGCAAAGGAGTAAGAACTTTAGGTTGATAATGTCAAGTTCCGACCCCTCGACCATGATCATGGTGTCGTCCGCATATTGGAAGTGGGTCACCCCTCCTTCAGGGACCAAATGTCCAACCACCCCAGAAATGTGGCCAGAGGTCTTGGCGCGCTCCAGGACCTCTGCAAGGACATCCACCGCGGCGTTAAACAGTAGCGGTGAAATAGGATCACCTTGCCTAACACCGCATGTGGGTTTAAAATAAGGGCCAATTTCCCCATTGATGTTAATGGCGGTATTACCGCTCATGACCAATTGCATGATCCAGCATATATATCATCCGGTTATCCACCCCTCTCCGCTCCAAGACTAAGCGGAGCAAGAACCAGTCCAATCTATCATATGCCTTTTGGAAATCCAGCTTAAGAAATACGCCCTTCTGACGGTGCGACTTCACCTCATGAATTATTTCATGGAGGGCCAGGATCCCATCATGGATGAATCGGCCTTTTAGGAAGGCGAATTGGTGCGGGTGTGTGAGTCGCTCCAAGACCGGAGCGAGTCTGATGGCACACACTTTGGAGAATATCCGAAAAATGACATTGAGGACGGTAATAGGTCTAAATTGGCGAATGTTCGAGGCCCCCACCAGTTTGGGGATCAGGGTGATTACACCAAAGTTAAGTCGCGACATCACCAAAGTACCAATGTAGAATTCTTGGAACATTGGCATGATGGTCGCCTGGATAGTCTCCCAGAATTTCTGGAAGAAAGTGACTGGAAGGCCATCCGGCCCCGGGGCCGAGTTAGTCCTCATATTCATCACCGCATGGGACACCTCTTTGGTAAGGAAGGGGAGAGTGAGGTCCGCATTTTCCGCATCCGGGACCTGCGCCCCCACTGGCCACAGATCCTAGACTAGCGAGACCCCCGAGCGCTGGCCCGCGGTAAACAACTCCTTATAGAAGGAATAGATATGGTTGGAGATCTCTCTCGGCTCCTCCAAGAGACAATCTCCCTCCCATAGTCATGGAATAGAGAATTTCCGGCGACGGCCATTAGCGATCGCGTGAAAATATGCCGTATTCGCGTCGCCCTTAAGGATCCAGTTCTGTCGACTCCGCTGTCGCCAGAAGATCTCCTCGTCCTTGTAGATCTCCATAAGGGAGTCCTCTAGGGCATACCGCTGAAGCCACTCCTCAGCTGTAAGACCTCTTGAGTCCAAGGTTCGATCGAGGGACTGAATCTTCTCCAGGATCGAGGCTTTCCTCTTCCTCAATTCCGCTCCAAGGTTGGCACCCCAACCCTGTGACGCCCCGAGATCGGGCACTATGCAGATTTCAGCATTCCCGCCAAATCCGCATAATAACCGATTCCAGGTTGCCACTTGTGATAACATTACAACAGTTCACGAATATTCCACAATTACAACAGAAACAGATAGATACAAGATGACTCAAACTAGCCAGGGTTACAACTGATACAATACAAAGATCCAAATAACAGCGGAAGAAACAACATATCGTCCGTCTACGGACAAGATCCAAATTGTACTAAGAGTCCTGAAGATAACCGAGAGCGTCCAATCCCTGCCCAGGCCAAGCCGGAGGGATTCCCAAGCTAACGTCGTCAGACTTCAAACCTGTTGACTGCAATGTTGAATATGCAGCCACGAAAAAGATTCGTGGGTCAGTACGGTTAAGTACTGGCAAGTGGATAAACCATACTCACAAGATACCGGCGTAATCCGATCATCACAAGATACAAATACTTTGGGATCAACGGAAAGGAAGGGGTTATTGCAAATAAGCGGCAACGGGCTGCACTAACCAACTACAGAAACACTCTACAACTTCCGGCTAAAAGAGAGGGATAAGATAGCGTATCGAAACCAACTACAACTACTCACCAAACAATACCCATCCAATGTCACCCCCCTACTAAGGAAGCAACCCAAGGATAACTCACACGGTTGGATTAATGATGGATCAAGTTATTGTGTCCATAAGACTATTACTAGTCAAATTATTATCATTAGGTGTAAGTTGTCTGAGTACTTGTTAGCCAGTACTTTCACCAAGTAATCCATAACCGCGGAAAACACGGCTTCTCGAGAAGATTTATCCCTGCAGGGTGTGCTCCAGTACCCGTACACACTCAAGCCACCAACTAAAACTCAGGTTGGCTTGACACGACCCAAACCATCTCTACAACCCATCCTCGGAGCCACGGAGCTATAAGGTCCCAGCCACGCAGCCGAATACTCAGCGCAGGTGTGCAAAACTCCCGCAGGACACAACACCCCGGCACTACAGGCCTCGCCCTATATGCATCATCATCATAACCATCACCAGTAACCATGGGGGGCCCTCCCATTATGCAAAGGAGCAAATGGAACACCCGAACTAAGTGTGGCTCTTCGGACAAGCTGCAGATCAGGTCTAAGTCGAGGGGGGTCCCATACTACCACCCGGATGCGGTGAGCACGCTCATCATGGATCAGTAGACAAGACTCTTTTCCTAGTTTCGACACTAGCAGGCTTCAAAACCCTAACCCGGGCCTCCTGCCGGTGCCTTATCATCAAATTATTATTACCCAAAACATTAACAGTTTGTTGATTGAATTGAAACCCAACTATCAACTAAACAGGTGATAAGACAAAGGATAACAAGACTCGAGCACAAACAAACCTAAGCATGCAACTACGACACGAAGGCCAACAAGGTAAACAAACAACAGTTAATAGGAAGTGGAAGGAAGGCTATATCATGGCTGCAAGGTAAACATATAATAGGATCGAGACACAAGCATCGACTCAACAGGCTAGAACAAGAACAACGGAAAGAATCGGTAACAAGTGATGAAAGGCAGCCATTTGGCAGCAAGTGAGTATACTTGCCTGAGATCCCGCAAGGTAGCAGAACTTGTCGTTGCTCACATCATCTCAACGTCCTATCCGGGAAGAAGCAACGAACCTCGAACAAACACCGGATGCAACAATTACTTCTACGGCAAAAGATCCAGCATGATCCTAGGTTATATGCATGACATGGCAAGATGCAACAGGGAAAACAACTTAAGCAATTTAATCGGAACCGGAGTCCGGAGAAATAGGAATTGGTTCAAGTTGTTTATCTAACCATCAATTTAATTGTTGTTTAGCTTGGCAACCAATAAGTAGATGAGTTAGGCAATTTAAATGGAATGGGGCAACAGTTGGAATTAATTAGCCCACACATTCCATATGTTGTCATATAGATGAACATGCATAACAAAATCTAAAATGCACAAGATAAGATGCAAACAGAGATATGAATGGCATGAGCATGTTAAGTGCATTTTTCTGGTATGAAAACATATTTTATTTGTTGGATTAGGAATTAAAATGAATTAGTTATTAATTTAACAAGTTTAAATGCATTAAATAAGAAACATTTGTTTTCAGCAATTTAAATTATTCAAAACAGCAAACAAAGTTTATATTTGGAAAGTTTATTCAAATTTGCATGGAAAACATATTTGGTTTGTTGAATTTGGAATCTTTATGCCCAAGTTATGAATTTTGCAATTTAAAAGGATTTAATTAAAGCATTGAATTATTGCACCACTTTTAATTAGGAAAAACATTAAACAAATTGCATTGAAAAGGGTTTGAAAACATGTAGCAAATGTTTCACTGAACATTTAGAGCTATCAAACATAATTTTTGGGGTATTATTGGATTTATTAGGCAATTTTCCATAAATAGTTTTATTCTGCCCTTTTAGTAAACAGAGGAAAACATGTTCAAAATTAATTCAATTGTGCCCAAATAAAGTACCAATGTGTAGAGTTTGTTAAGACAAATTTTTAGAGACCAAGTTTGCTTAATTTGGATGAGTAGAACTAAAGTTATGAAATTCCAAAGTTTCCACTTTTTATTGCATTTTCAGTAATTAATTATTTAGTGCCAAAATTGTTACAGAAATATATTGCAAACTTGTCATTAATAGAAAGAGCACAGAATTATGAAGCCACAGGATTTTGAATCATTCAAATTGGATTATATTCGATTTGATATTGATTTTAGAAGTAATGGCTCAGGTCTAGGTTTTCTGAAATTCGGGCAGAACAGAAAAAAAAACAGCAGAAAATAAAAGGGGGGCTTTTTCTGCTTGGGGGGGGATTCGAACCGAGCACCTGTTGCACGCGCGCAAGGGTGCCTAGCCACTGGGGTGCTCGCTGGGTTGTGATAGATGGAGGAGGCGCAGGGGTTTGAGGCATCGCCTCGGCGTATAGCCTGACGAAACTGCACATCACGTACAGTTGCCTGAACCGACAAGGGGGAGATGACCGCAGCGACCAGGCGCTGCTCGCCGGCGAGGCGCTGGGCGCGCTGGGCGCGGAGGGAAAAGGGAGAAGGGGGGAGAGGAGAGAGGGGAGAGAGGAGAGGGGAAGAGGTGGGCTCACCTCGGGCTCCAACGACGCAGGGAGGCGCGGGGTAGACGAAGACCTCTGTCAGCGGACAGCCACGGAACAGCCGAGCGGCGGCGGACAACGGCGATGGCGTGGTGGCTACGGAGCTCCGCAGGCCCGGCCGAGGAAGCGAGGGCAAAGAGGGCACCTCCCCGGTTCCATTCCCGGCCGCGGCGTGGCCTGGCGACGACCGTAGCGGCGGCAGCGTGGCTGCCAAGATTCGGCCATGGAGGCTTCATTCTTGGTTCAGATAAAACTTCAGAGAAGAAATTTGGGGACAGGGAAGAAGATGGAAGGGGAGCGGCGGCGCTAGGGAGGAGGTAGGAGAGGGAGAAGGGGCGGCCTAGGGTTAGGGGATAGATATAGGAGGAAGGGGGAGCATGTGAGGAGGGGGCAGGTGCGGTGTACTGTTTGTGTACGTGCTGATGTCGACATCGCTGTACGGACGGAGGTTGAAGAAAAGGAAGTTGGGCTGGGTCGTAGGTGGGCCTTTGGGCCTGCCTCCCCAAAAACATTTTTTTCTTTCTTTTAGTTGTTACTTTTATTTTCTTGTTTTAGTTGTTGCCAATTATATTCCGAAATTAGCAAAGGTAGAATAAGGGTAGGTTTTAATATAAAACATGACAACATAATTTGTTAACAAAATATTTTGTCTATTTATAAAGTCTCATAAACATTTTGAAAAATAGTTTCACAAGCCATTCTAAAATTTTAAATTTGGGATAGGTTGATAGAAAACATTTTTTTTTTTGTTGTTGGAGAAAAGCAATGAAATGCATTATGCCATGAGGATGCTAAAAGGAAAACAACAAACAAAACCTAATTAGGGAAAACCCCGGCCGTTACAGACGACACCACTAACAAGGGGATTGCGCCCTCGCAATCCACCTACTAACCCGGGAGGGGAAAGAAGTTCGGCTATCGATTATTCATGCTTCCAGTTGATCTCCTCGACACCACTAACAAGGGCTTCTCGACACCACTAACAAGGGATTCTTGCTCGGAGTGACGACGATGTTCTTCCACCAAGAATCTTCCGATGATCGAACCTATTAGGTTAAAGGCTCAGAAAACGTCCACCCACGTAGGATCCTAACACTTTGAAAGATTGAGTACGAGAGTAGACTCCAAAACAAATTAGATGGGAGGGGAAATAGAATCGGGATAAGGAGAAAACAAGAATCCTATTGAGATGTTTTCCAAAATAGTTCAGCAGAAATAGTTTTTGACACTCTAGAAACAACGACCGTTAGCGAGGTTATCCTACAGGCTTTGCGGACCCGTTGCTTCGATAACCATTCGTATCGAAACAATCTCGGGAATCGGAACCAAGGCTCTGATACCATTTGTGACGCCCCGAGATCGGGCACTATGCAGATTTCAGCATTCCCGCCAAATCCGCATAATAACCGATTCCAGGTTGCCACTTGTGATAACATTACAACAGTTCACGAATATTCCACAATTACAACAGAAACAGATAGATACAAGATGACTCAAACTAGCCAGGGTTACAACTGATACAATACAAAGATCCAAATAACAGCGGAAGAAACAACATATCGTCCGTCTACGGACAAGATCCAAATTGGACTAAGAGTCCTGAAGATAACCGAGCGCGTCCAATCCCTGCCCAGGCCAAGCCGGAGGGATTCCCAAGCTAACGTCGTCAGACTTCAAACCTGTTGACTGCAATGTTGAATATGCAGCCACGAAAAAGATTCGTGGGTCAGTACGGTTAAGTACTGGCAAGTGGATAAACCATACTCACAAGATACCGGCGTAATCCGATCATCACAAGATACAAATACTTTGGGATCAACGGAAAGGAAGGGGTTATTGCAAATAAGCGGCAACGGGCTGCACTAACCAACTACAGAAACACTCTACAACTTCCGGCTAAAAGAGAGGGATAAGATAGCGTATCGAAACCAACTACAACTACTCACCAAACAATACCCATCCAATGTCACCCCCTACTAAGGAAGCAACCCAAGGATAACTCACACGGTTGGATTAATGATGGATCAAGTTATTGTGTCCATAAGACTATTACTAGTCAAATTATTATCATTAGGTGTAAGTTGTCTGAGTACTTGTTAGCCAGTACTTTCACCAAGTAATCCATAACCGCGGAAAACACGGCTTCTCGAGAAGATTTATCCCTGCAGGGTGTGCTCCAGTACCCGTACACACTCAAGCCACCAACTAAAACTCAGGTTGGCTTGACACGACCCAAACCATCTCTACAACCCATCCTCGGAGCCACGGAGCTATAAGGTCCCAGCCACGCAGCCGAATACTCAGCGCAGGTGTGCAAAACTCCCGCAGGACACAACACCCCGGCACTACAGGCCTCGCCCTATATGCATCATCATCATAACCATCACCAGTAACCATGGGGGGCCCTCCCATTATGCAAAGGAGCAAATGGAACACCCGAACTAAGTGTGGCTCTTCGGACAAGCTGCAGATCAGGTCTAAGTCGAGGGGGGTCCCATACTACCACCCGGATGCGGTGAGCACGCTCATCATGGATCAGTAGACAAGACTCTTTTCCTAGTTTCGACACTAGCAGGCTTCAAAACCCTAACCCGGGCCTCCTGCCGGTGCCTTATCATCAAATTATTATTACCCAAAACATTAACAGTTTGTTGATTGAATTGAAACCCAACTATCAACTAAACAGGTGATAAGACAAAGGATAACAAGACTCGAGCACAAACAAACCTAAGCATGCAACTACGACACGAAGGCCAACAAGGTAAACAAACAACAGTTAATAGGAAGTGGAAGGAAGGCTATATCATGGCTGCAAGGTAAACATATAATAGGATCGAGACACAAGCATCGACTCAACAGGCTAGAACAAGAACAACGGAAAGAATCGGTAACAAGTGATGAAAGGCAGCCATTTGGCAGCAAGTGAGTATACTTGCCTGAGATCCCGCAAGGTAGCAGAACTTGTCGTTGCTCACATCATCTCAACGTCCTATCCGGGAAGAAGCAACGAACCTCGAACAAACACCGGATGCAACAATTACTTCTACGGCAAAAGATCCAGCATGATCCTAGGTTATATGCATGACATGGCAAGATGCAACAGGGAAAACAACTTAAGCAATTTAATCGGAACCGGAGTCCGGAGAAATAGGAATTGGTTCAAGTTGTTTATCTAACCATCAATTTAATTGTTGTTTAGCTTGGCAACCAATAAGTAGATGAGTTAGGCAATTTAAATGGAATGGGGCAACAGTTGGAATTAATTAGCCCACACATTCCATATGTTGTCATATAGATGAACATGCATAACAAAATCTAAAATGCACAAGATAAGATGCAAACAGAGATATGAATGGCATGAGCATGTTAAGTGCATTTTTCTGGTATGAAAACATATTTTATTTGTTGGATTTGGAATTAAAATGAATTAGTTATTAATTTGACAAGTTTAAATGCATTAAATAAGAAACATTTGTTTTCAGCAATTTAAATTATTCAAAACAGCAAACAAAGTTTATATTTGGAAAGTTTATTCAAATTTTCATGGAAAACATATTTGGTTTGTTGAATTTGGAATCTTTATGCCCAAGTTATGAATTTTGCAATTTAAAAGGATTTAATTAAAGCATTGAATTATTGCACCACTTTTAATTAGGAAAAACATTAAACAAATTGCATTGAAAAGGGTTGAAAACATGTAGCAAATGTTTCACTGAACATTTAGAGCTATCAAACATAATTTTTGGGGTATTATTGGATTTATTAGGCAATTTTCCATAAATAGTTTTATTCTGCCCTTTTAGTAAACAGAGGAAAACATGTTCAAAATTAATTCAATTGTGCCCAAATAAAGTACCAATGTGTAGAGTTTGTTAAGACAAATTTTTAGAGACCAAGTTTGCTTAATTTGGATGAGTAGAACTAAAGTTATGAAATTCCAAACTTTCCACTTTTTATTGCATTATCAGTAATTAATTATTTAGTGCCAAAATTGTTACAGAAATATATTGCAAACTTGTCATTAATAGAAAGAGCACAGAATTATGAAGCCACAGGATTTTGAATCATTCAAATTGGATTTATATTCGATTTGATATTGATTTTAGAAGTAATGGCTCAGGTCTAGGTTTTCTGAAATTCGGGCAGAACAGAAAAAAAACAGCAGAAAATAAAAGGGGGGCTTTTTCTGCTTGGGGGGGACTCGAACCCAGCACCTGTTGCACGCGCGCAAGGGTGCCTAGCCACTGGGGTGCTCGCTGGGTTGTGATAGATGGAGGAGGCGCAGGGGTTTGAGGCATCGCCTCGGCGTATAGCCTGACGAAACTGCACATCACGTACAGTTGCCTGAACCGACAAGGGGGAGATGACCGCAGCGACCAGGCGCTGCTCGCCGGCGAGGCGCTGGGCGTGCTGGGCGCGGAGGGAAAAGGGAGAAGGGGGGAGAGGAGAGAGGGGAGAGAGGAGAGGGGAAGAGGTGGGCTCACCTCGGGCTCCAACGACGCAGGGAGGCGCGGGGTAGACGAAGACCTCTGTCAGCGGACAGCCACGGAACAGCCGAGCGGCGGCGGACAACGGCGATGGCGTGGTGGCTACGGAGCTCCGCAGGCCCGGCCGAGGAAGCGAGGGCAAAGAGGGCACCTCCCCGGTTCCATTCCCGGCCGCGGCGTGGCCTGGCGACGACCGTAGCGGCGGCAGCGTGGCTGCCAAGATTCGGCCATGGAGGCTTCATTCTTGGTTCAGATAAAACTTCAGAGAAGAAATTTGGGGACAGGGAAGAAGATGGAAGGGGAGCGGCGGCGCTAGGGAGGAGGTAGGAGAGGGAGAAGGGGCGGCCTAGGGTTAGGGGATAGATATAGGAGGAAGGGGGAGCATGTGAGGAGGGGGCAGGTGCGGTGTTCTGTTTGTGTACGTGCTGATGTCGACATCGCTGTACGGACGGAGGTTGAAGAAAAGGAAGTTGGGCTGGGTCGTAGGTGGGCCTTTGGGCCTGCCTCCCCAAAAACATTTTTTTCTTTCTTTTAGTTGTTACTTTTATTTTCTTGTTTTAGTTGTTGCCAATTATATTCCGAAATTAGCAAAGGTAGAATAAGGGTAGGTTTTAATATAAAACATGACAACATAATTTGTTAACAAAATATTTTGTCTATTTATAAAGTCTCATAAACATTTTGAAAAATAGTTTCACAAGCCATTCTAAAATTTTAAATTTGGGATAGGTTGATAGAAAACATTTTTTTTTTGTTGTTGGAGAAAAGCAATGAAATGCATTATGCCATGAGGATGCTAAAAGGAAAACAACAAACAAAACCTAATTAGGGAAAACCCCGGCCGTTACAAACCCCGCATGAATTTGCGAGATGTCTGAGCGTAATGGTGCCAAGTATCCACCGCATTAAACATTCGTGGTGGATTACCCGCCGCGTCAGACCAGCTAACCTGGACTGTTTCCACAAATCCTGGTTTATCAAGCCAGAAGTTTTCAAAGTGGAAACGGTTCAGTTTCGGAGGGCTATCCCCGCCAGAAGACAGCAGAAGGGGGGTGTGGTCAGAGCCAACCCTAGTTAGCGCGCGTAGGGAGCATAAGGGAAAGGTCATTTCCCAGTCTACCGATACAAGGACTCGATCCAGCACACTCTGGACCGGGTCCGCCCGGTTGTTAGTCCAGGTGTATCTAGCACCAATCCGCCTAATTTCCTTAAGGGAAAGGTTGGCGATGCAATCGTTGAACAAACTAATCCGCCGATGATCGACATTAGCCGAACTCTTGTCATCTGAGGACCTTATAAGGTTAAAGTCCCCAGCAATGACTACCGGTGTGGAGCATCGCTCAACCTTGTCGCGTAACTCGGCAAGGAAGGCGGGTGACCTTCTGTGGTCTGCAGGGCCATAGACGATAATCATCTCCCACTGGACAGAGGTACGTCTGTGAGTAAGCAACATGCTTACGAAGAAGTCCCCGCGATCCATGTCCTCGACCTCAAAGGTATCCTCCTTGGCACCCATGAGGATCCCGCCTGAGTGCCCCGTGGCTGGTAGCCATTGCCAAGCAAATTTGAAGGAACTAAGACGCTGTAACTCGTGGATAGAGAATTCCTGCCTAATCGTTTCTTGCAGCCCTAGTTAGCGCGCGTAGGGAGCATAAGGGAAAGGCCATTTCCCGGTCTACCGATACAAGGACTCGATCCAGCACACTCTGGACCGGGTCCGCCCGGTTGTTAGTCCAGGTGTATCTAGCACCAATCCGCCTAATTTCCTTAAGGGAAAGGTTGGCGATGCAATCGTTGAACAAACCAATCCGCCGATGATCGACATTAGCCGAACTCTTGTTATCTGAGGACCTTATAAGGTTAAAGTCCCCAGAATGACTACCGGTGTGGAGCATCGCTCAACCTTGTCGCGTAACTCGGCAAGGAAGGCGGGTGACCTTCTGTGGTCTGCGGGGCCATAGACGATAATCATCTCCCACTGGAGAGAGGTACGTCTGTGAGTAAGCAACATGCTTACGAAGAAGTCCCCGCGATCCATGTCCTCGACCTCAAAGGTATCCTCCTTGGCACCCATGAGGATCCCGCCTGAGTGCCCCGTGGCTGGTAGCCATTGCCAAGCAAATTTGAAGGAACTAAGACGCTGTAACTCGTGGATAGAGAATTCCCGCCTAATCGTTTCTTGCAGCCCCACTATGTCCACCAATTCACGGCTCATGTACTCGCTCAGTTGTTTCGACGAGCCCTCCCGCCCGAACCCCCTCATGTTCCAAATGAACGACTGTATAGGGAAATTCATTTGGAAACACTGTCGGGGGTTGTCCCCTTACGGGGGACAGATCGAGCCCTACCAGAGGTCGAGGGCCGTAACGAAGCCTTGGGGACCTTGGGGGGTCGCCCGCGTGGTTGCCCCGTCTGGGAAACCACCGCGGTGACGTCCGTCCCACTCCGCTCCCTGTGAGGACTGCTATTCGGGCCCGGCTCCGTCTGCATCGGGGTATCCGAGTTGGGGGCCGCCGACTCCCCAAGCTCCGTCTGAGCTCGGGCAGCGGCCAGGGCCCCATCGTAGATCTCTTTTGCCTTAAGCGCGGCAATCTGTTCAAGCCGGGGGCCCTTCTTCCCCCGGAACACCACCCCGCAATCCGCGTCAACCTGAGCCAAATGGTCCAAAGGGACCTCATCGAGAATAGAAAATCTAGAACCCGAAGATGGGGAGCGAGGGTTGGATCTCGGTGTACCTGAGGATCCACGGCGGGACGCGGTCAGCTGTATCGCCTGCGCCTCCACAGTAGGAACGGGCCCGTCCAGACCCTCCGTGGCACGTGCCAGTCGGGCACTGTTGCGGGAGGGCTGAGCGGGCTGCCTGGAGCGGCGCTGCGAGGGAGCCTGGGTGGAGGTCACAGGAGTGTCAGGAAGACAGTGACCTTCTCACTGGAGCCCGAGGCTGGGGTCGCAGGAACCAGAGGGGGAGACCCAGCCGGGGAGGTGGGGGATGAGCCCGGGGAGAGGGTGTAGTAGAGTGCCCCCCGGACCGAGAGGACGATGGCGGGGCCACCTCCATCCCCATGCTCACACAGTCCTCCTCCTGATCCCCACCGCCCAACCCAAGCGTAGCCGCGTCAAGACCCTGTAGACGGAAGTTGGAGCCGTACTGGGAGAATTGGAGCTTAGACAGCGCGCCATCCCCGGGTGCCGACGTAGTGTCCCCAGCGCCCACCATCCCCGGCTGTGAGGGTGCAGAAGTGTGGGGCACCGTAGCCGCGGGCGGTGGAGCATCAGCCGAAGGGTCCGGCTCAGGGGAGCGCCGCGCACCAGGGGAGCCGTCATCATCATCCAAGTTACCCAATTCACATTTTGCAAACCTATTTGACACACTCACTCCTCTCATATTAATTTGTCTCAAAATTTGATAAAAGTGGATATATCTAAAAGCGGATGTATCTAGACATATTTTAGAATCTTAGATACATCCATTTTTATCCAAGTTTGAGACAATTAATATGAGACGGAGAGAGTACTAGCACGGGGTAGTAACGTTGAGTAGTACAAACGACTTCTATATTACTGCAGCATTATGAAAAATGTTGCTCATATTTCTAAGTTCGCCTTTTTACATCCCATTCAGATTATTTTGCCTTTCAATCAACACATAACCATCGTATATGCTTCATCCCATCACATGCTCATTCAGTCCAAAATTAATATTGAATGGGGAATTTCTCTGTAATTCTTATGTTCGATATCAAAACATTTTTCTACTTGTGTGTGTACATTTGTAGAGGAAACAGTGACATTCGAAATAACTAAATGAATCATAATAGAAGACTAAAATACACTAGTCGCTACACCATAAACAAACAATTTCTTATTGTTATGAAATACCCCTAGAGTAGTGGTATCTCTTCTTCGCGATCATGACACAATGTGGGTAGGGTTGTATTCGACATACCTAGTAACGGGCAGCCTCGCCAACCCCGAAAGTTCCGGGCCGAGCTGGCACGTCGTGCCGGGCTCGGCCTGGAATTTCAAGCCCGATGGTCGGGCTGGGCCAGTCTCAATCTTGCGGAAAATGTGTTTTTTTTCTATGATTTTTCTTTTTGAATATGTACTGCCGGGGAGTCCCCCATGGTCTCTTTATTGATCAATATAGGGGTAGAATTTACAAACTATGTACATGGGAGAACCAAAAATTACATAAGAGAACTAAGCCATGACACAAGGGGATGTACAGAAGAAGACTTCACCCTATGCTTAAGCAGGGTAGCATCCAAAACAAAAGCTGCTTTCCAGGGCCCGAAGGAAAGCCAAATGTTCTTAAAAATCCATCCATTATGTTGCTTCCAAATATTCAAACAAGCCAGAATGACAATATCTCTGAAGCAAGACCCCTGAAACTGCTTCCTTGCATTTAGGAAGCACTCTCCCATCGAATTTTCCTCCCACTTGATCTGCAAGAAAATCCATATCCTTGAGCTGAGCAGGCAAGTGAAAAATAGATGAAATCTGTCCTGCAAAGAGTGAGAGTGACATGGCACACAATCATTATTCTCATCAACTTTCCATTGTCTCCTTAACATCATATCTTTGGTGTTTAATCTGTCATGCAGGATAATCCAAATAAAAACTTTATGCTTGGACATGCAGCTGGATTTACAAATCCACTTGGAAGGACAATCAACTTTCATATCAGAGAAGGAATGTGTATAATAGGATTTTGATGAATAAAGACCTTTGTTTAAGTTGCATATCCAATTATCAGGAGAGTCGAAAAAAGATACATCATGAAGGATAGTCTCGAGCTCATTATATTCCATAAAAGCTTCAACATATAGGGGTAAATGAAAAGTTTCTGCTAGTGAAATCAGAGACAAAATATCCTTCACAGAAGCCATCTTGTCCTTGGCAAAAGAGAATAATCTTGGGAATTTGTGAGCTAGCAAGGTGGGCTGCCAAGTATCTGATACGTCGAAAACGTATCTCTTTTTCCCAACACTTTTCTTATTGTTTTCCTCTAAACTTGTATGTTTTGAATACAACTAACACGTACTAACGTTGTTTTCAGCAGAATTACCTTGGTGTCTTGTTTTTATGCAGAAAAATCAACTTTCGGGAAATTGCCCAGAAAAGACCCCATTGGTGTTTTCACACCGGAAGACCCCGGGAGCCAAAAGGGGACCAGGAGAGGAGCCACAGTGTGGCCACACCCCCCTGGCGCGGGTCCCCCCTTGGCCGCGCCAGCATAGGGTGCGGGCCCCCCAGAGCCCCCTTGGACTCTCCTTTCGACAACAAGTAGCCTCCAACCCTAAAACCCGAGGGGGTTTGTCATATTCCATAGAAACATAACAGAGCGCCGCCGCCATCCCGAACCTCGATTCGGGGATCAGAAACTCCGTTCCGGCACCCTGCCGGGACGGGGAAGTGGAGGAGATCATCGCCATCGTCATCACCAACGCCTCTCCATCGACCATCCATGTTTCCCCCATCCATGTGTGAGTAATTCCCTGCTGTAGGCTGAAGGGGATGGTAGGGATTGGATGAGATCGTTCATGTAATAATGTCGTGATTGTTAGGGCATAGTGTCTAGTATCTTCTATTAGTGCTATTGACATTGTTGCAGCTTGTTATGCTTAATGCTTGCCACTTTGGGCCCGAGTGCCATGATCTCAGATCTGAACATGTTATTGAACCACGATGATAATTATTGTTTCATGATCATACCTGCAAGTTACAGAAATTCCGCAGTATTTTAACACTCTAGTGCATAATGCGGGCTTGGAGCGTTTCATTGAGGATGAGCCTATCCAATATGTGAAACTAACTATGTCTGTGGTGCAGGATTTTCGTTTTAAATGGTCTCCAACTAACCCAATGGTCCACTAATTTTTTTACAATAAAGCTATGAGCCTGCCTTTTAGTGTTTTCTGTGCAGCTATTAAGGTGCCCGAGTGGGGGTCTTGTGAGAGAATAAGTGGGCAGCCCAAACCACTACTGGATTTATATGGAGAGATTTGCCAAGGCAGAAGCTTCACATGGGAGAGTGGTAAAATTCGCGAAATTCAACTCCCTAGCATTCGATACTTTGCCTACTTTATTTCTAAATGTGTGTTAGCTAAGAAAACTTCCAGCAAACTATCTTTCTATGATTTGGCGTTTATTGTTGCTGCCTTAAGATGTGATAGGTCTTACAATTTTGGCGCTTTGATTTCTTACCGTCTCTCACATAACCGTGAGAAGGGCGGAGTTTGTGGAGGTCTTATTGCCTCGCGCTTGCTAGATTTGCATGGTTTGGAGCCACACCCTCTAGACTTGCAGTTTCCTATAGAGAGGCTTAATCTTGTTTCCATGGTTCAACATAAGTTTCTTTCTACCCATGCTCACTTACATAATTTATCTTTTGAATTAACTTTCTCCAAACGATCCGGGTGGAGAGTTGTTAAAACTGTTAGGGAAGTACTTTCGCATGCACCTCTTCTGTTTCATCTTAATAACAGGCAAGGATGGGAGCTTTCTGGGAGTGAGCTGGACACATATATTGAGAATCACCCATAACAAGGGGAGGATGCCGACGAGGGGGACGATGGTGATTTCGTCCAGCCCTATGACGCTACGGGGATTCCATACCAGAACCCCGGTTATGACTATGCGCCAGCTGCATCATCCTCCTCTTATGCGCCCGAGTATGACCACGCGAGGGATGACCCACCGCAGTGGGGATATTTCCCGAGCTTTGATTGATCTTCACTTAGGCCAAAAGCCTAAGTTTAGGGGAGGTATACCGACATCACACTCATTTATATATCATGTTCGGTCGGCTCTTTGTATATCCATGTTTTTCATTTCTTTCGTTTGTTTTTGTTTCTTTCATTTGTTTTCGTTTCTTTCATTTCTCTTTGTTTTATTGTTTTGTTTTCGCTTTCCAAAACACAAAAATACCAAAAATATTTCTGTTGTTTCTTTTTGTTTGCTTCTTTAGTTTCTTTATTTGGTTTTCTTTCTTTAAGTTACAGTTTAATATTCAAAAACCCAAAAATATTTTCTTTGTTTTGTTTTCTTTTGTTCTTGTTTCATTTCGAAAACCCAAAAAGATTTTGCTTTGTTTGCTTGTTTTCTTTTGTTCGTACTTTAATTGAAAAACCCAAAAATATTTGTTGTTGTTCTTTGGTTTTATAAAGTTTATTGCAGAGTTCAACAGTCATCCGTGACTCTATTAGAGCTTGGTTTTCATTATATATTATTCGAGCCACAAGTGAAGAGCAATAATGACGATATACGACAATTTAAGTTATGGTGAGAGGCTGGTATGAACTCTATTTGCTTTCATTTTTGTACATATATCCATCTATGTGAGCATGCTTAGTTTGTTCGTATAAGATATATGTGACTTAATGGCTGCTTAATAGTTCATGCTCTCTCATGTTTTGTTCCAATTTATTAATAGTAAATGACTTGTCATATAAATATTTGTTCGCATTGTTCTATTCATAGAAGGACATGATATTGTGGTAGCCTCCTCTGACTGTTTCATTTGAATCTACTTGGCACATGCTCACGCATGCTAAGACTGAAAACAAAAAGTTAATAAGCCTCGATGATTTATTTTTCCTCAGAGTTCTAGTATCAATTTTATGCCTCGGTTAATTTTACTTTGTCGCAAACATGATTATGATAGTTGTTGCTCTCTTGATTGTTGCTCCCTGTCTATTTGCTAGCCTTCACCTGTACTGAGTATGAGCTCTACTCGTGCATCCAACTCCCAAAAACCAAAGTTTGCCAGATGTGTCCATCATACCTTCCTATATGTGGTATTTAACCGCCACTCCAAGTAAATTGCTCATGTGCTACCTTTAAAACCTGCTAAAAATTATTCATGTTTTGTGCCCCTGATTTAGCTCATGAGGACGTAAATATATAATCTTTATCTCACCCGTTGATTGGATTTCACACCCTGTACTAGTGGCTTCATCCGCTTATCCAAATGATAGAAGAGCTGGCAGCGGGGTGCCCAGCCCCAAATTAATACACACAAATTCTCTTCACTCTTTTTGCCCCTGATTTATCAGTCAAAGCATAATTGTGTAAACAAAAGAGAAAGAGGGATGGCCTTCTACCCAGATGCGTCCTTCACATGGGAGCCGCTCTTGTGAATCCAGTTGGCGTGTGACGTACCGTATTGTCTGTTTACCATTCGTTGACATAAGCATACACCTCTCTCAAAATGCTTTCAATACCTTTGTTTAATAAAATAAAAAGCTCTAGCATATGAGTGATCCATGCTTCCCTTTGCGAAGGGCCTTTCTTTTACTTTTATGTTGAGTCTCCATCATATTCTTTGAGCACTTTCTTGAGAGCACAATGGTCATTCTTAGTGTGATGTGTTTGTCCCAAAGTACGGTTGATTGTGGTATAACTTTGATACTTATACCTTTGATATCTTTACTTCTAGTCTTCCCTTGAACTTCAGAGGCGCCATGGCATTTATGTTTTGCCCCACACTTAAGGGCAAGCGAGTTACCACTTTATCAGATCCTATTATGAATACTTCAATCTTGCAAATAGTTATGCTTCATGTTGTTTATTATTAATATGCTGTTATCTTCTAATGCTTTGCACAACTATTAAGTGACAGTATCTTGCATGTATCTTATCATGAGCATAATTAAGTATGTTATCATATAGTGAGTTTATTTACATCATATGAAACAAATGTGTTTGTAGAAGTCTTTTATCGCACTCAGTTGTCACTGAATTGCTTGAGTACAAGCAATAAGCTAAGCTTGGGGGAGTCGATACGTCGAAAACATATCTCCTTTTTCGAACAATTTTCTTCTTGTTTTCCTGTAAACTTGTGTGTTTTGAATACAAATAACACGGACTAACGTTGTTTTCAGCAGAATTACCTTGGTGTCTTGTTTTTATGCAGAAAAATCAACTTTCGGGAAATTTCCCAGAAAAGACCCCTTTGGTGTTTTCACTCCGGAAGACCCCGGGAGCCAGAAAGGGGCCAGGAGAGGAGCCACAGGGTGGCCACACCCCCCGGCGTGGGTCCCCCCTTGGGCCGCGCCAGCATAGGGTGTGGGCCCCCTAGAGCCCCCTCGGACTCCTCTTTCGACTACAAGTAGCCTCCAACCCTAAAACCCGAGGGGGTTTGTCATATTCCGCAGAAACACAACAGAGCGCCGCCGCCATCCCGAACCTCGATTCGGGGATCAGAAACTCCGTTCTGGCACCCTGCCGGGACGGGGAAGTGGAGGAGATCATCGCCATCGTCATCACCAACGCCTCTCCATCGACCATCCATGTTTCCCCCATCCATGTGTGAGTAATTCCCCGATGTAGGCTGAAGGGGATGGTAGGGATTGGATGAGATCGTTCATGTAATAATGTCATGATTGTTAGGGCATAGTGCCTAGTATCTTCTATTAGTGTTATTCACATTGTTGCAACTTGTTATGCTTAATGCTTGCCACTTTGGGCCCGAGTGCCATGATCTCAGATCTGAACATGTTATTGAATCACATGATAATTATTGTTTCATGATCATACCTGCAAGTTGTTTACACACATTGTTGTCCCGAACCCGAGGCCCCGAAGTGACAGAAATTGGGACAACTGGAGGGGATGGCTTGATGTGAGGATCACATGTGTTCATGGAGTGTTAATGCTTTGCTCTGGTGTTCTATTAAAAGGAACACCTATTTACCAGTAGTTCCCTTGAGGCCCCGCTGAAAACGGGATGGTAGGACAAAAGATGGTGTGCAAGTTCTCATTGCGAGCACGTACGACTATTTAGGGAACACATGCCTATGGTTACTTAGTTCTTGGATGCTTTATCTTATTTATCTGCAATGCCCATGACTTGATCATTATTTGAACTATCTTATCCATGCAACGCCCGTTCATCCATCCGTATGCCTACAGTATTTAATCCCGTTTTTTACTTAAAACACTACTGTTGCTGCTGTTTTCATTCAACTGCTGCTATTATTTCACTACTGATGCTACTATAAAACTGTTACTACTGATAAACCATTGCTAACAAAAGTACTTTCAGGTGCAGGTGAATTGACAACTCACTTGTTAAGGCTCACAAATATTCTTTGGCTCCCCTTGTGTGGAATCAATAAATTTGGGTTTTACTTCCCTCGAAGACTGTTGCAATCCCTTATACTTGTGGGTCATCAGTATCCTCCCAAAATAATATATCATAACCAGAAGCAACCTTGCATGAGGTAATTGCCCGCCAGCTATCAGATAAATTAAAAATTGCCCTGCACCAAAAAAAACCACTAGTGACCACAACATGGGGAGCTGCTTGAAAATAGTATGAGTCCCTAATTACCTTAACCCATGGGACATTTTTATTGTTGTATAAACTATCCAGGTGCTTCAAAAGCATATCTATGTTCTGTATTGAAAGATTGATAATACCCAAGCCCCCTTATCTTTAGGTCTACAAACCATATCCCAAGCAACAAGGGAATTCACTCTTCTCTTGTTTTCATCCTTTCTCCAAAGACATCTTCTTCTAGCCTTATCAATGACATCAATCACCCCTTTTGGAATCACTAGTGAACACATGTAATAGATTGGCAGAGAAGAGAGCACAAAATCAACCAGGACAAGGCTGTCACCATAAGAAAGGAAAGAAACTGTTGCAAAAAGTCTTCTCTCCACTCTGTTAATCAGAGGAGCAAAATATTTGATAGTAGGCTTAGTTGTCCCCATTGGAAGACCCAAGTAAGTGAAGGGCATATAAGCTATTTGGGAATTCATCATCTGAGCCAGATTGAGAGCTTCATGTTGTTCCAAATTAATTGGGATCATGGAAGACTTTTCATAATTCACCTTCAGCCCAGTGAAAGCAACATATTGCTCTAATAAATCCTAAAAAGCAATCATCTGGTTATAATCAGCAAGAAGAAATATAAGGGTGTCATCACCATATTGCACAATATGGTAGTCTCCTCCAATGAGCAGAGGAAGTTGCGGTATACCATTAGTACATGCAATATTAATTATACTTTGCAATAAATCTCCACCAAGCACATACAAGAGAGGTGAAAGAGGATCACTCTCTCTGACCCCTCTCTTGCAAAGAAAAGGTTTCCCAGGTATGCCATTTAACAGAACCAGAAGATATAATTTCCTTGGCCCAAGAATTAACCATTGGGGGAAACCCTTTAGCCTCCATAATATTTAAGATGGAAATGTGCTCAATTATATCAAAAGATTTTTGAAAATCTATCTTGAAAAGAACCACTTTCCTCTTGGACTATTTACAGTGAAAGATATACTCAAAACACCAGGCCAAACAATCATGTATTGTTCTGCCTTCACAAAACCATACTGGTTACCATGTATGCATTTTGAGATCACTTTCTGCGCCATGTTGGCAATCATCTTTGTGAGGAATTTAAGCCAAGTATTTGTGAGGGAAATTGGTTTATAGTCATTAACAGACTCAGGAGATTGCTTTTTAGGGACAAGAGTGATATAGAAGTTGCTAATACTTTCCAACCCAGCCTTCCCAAGGGGAAATTCAGAGCAGGGCTTGTTGAAGTATGCTTTAATAATAGGACAACTGAAAGGATGGAGACGGTAACCTAGAGGGGGGTGAATAGTGAAAGTACACTATGGTCAACTAGAGGGGGGGTGAATAGGTGACCTATAAATTTTAATCCTTTTTCACTTTTAGATCGGCTTTAGCAAGTAAAACAACTTGTTTATCTAGATGTGCAACTAGGTATACACCCTATGTGATAAGAAACAAGTACGCAACGGAAGTAATATGCAAGGCACAAGATAACAACAAGTGAAAACACGGAGACAAGGATATGTTTCCCGTAGTTCCTTCTTAAAAGAAGTACGTCTACGTTGGAGAGGTGGGGAGCCACCTAGGCGCTCCTCAATAGCACGATTGTGCACACCTTGTTCTCCTTGAGCTTCTCCAGTGAGGGAGATTCGCGTTTCCACTATGAGGTCGACTTGAAGGCGTTTACCAAACCTTTACAAGTGGCTAAGGCTACTCCACAAGTGAGATGGAGGCTCTCAACGATCCGAAGCTTCTTGCTACAAGGTGGAAGCTACAAGCACTAGGGTTTCTCTAGGATGACAAAGAAACCAAGAGATTTACAAGATCCCAAGAGGTATGGTATGGGAAAACAATTTTTGGCTTGGTAGAAAGGTAGATCTAGGCCTCCTCCATCCGATCCTTGAAGGGCATCGAGTTTGGTTGGACGAGGAGGGAGATCTAGGCGTTTTGAGATCTTGAAAATTGGAGGAGAGAGAGAAATGGACGAACTAGCTGTCTAGAGGAAGAAGACAGCTATTTATAGCCTCCTCCAAAATCTGACCTTTGCTTCTTTCCAGGGCCGGAATATTCCGGTATTAGTACCGGAATATTCTGGGGTAGCTGGTCCGGATATTTGAAATCTCCGAGGGCGGATTATTGAATAATCCAGGGCCAGAAAATTCTGGCCAAATTTCTGCCCCCATATCTACGAGCTGGCAGCAGCGACGCGTACGAATTTTCGCTAAGGACCAGGGGCCGGATATTTGCCCCGGAAATTTCCGGTCAAATTTCCGCCCCTGCATCTGTGAGCGGGAAGCATCGACTCATCCAATTTCTGCTAAGGACCAAGGGGCCGGAAATTTGCCCCGGAAATTTCCGGGCAAATTTCCGCCCCAGCTTCTGCGAGCGGGTAGTTGGATGCCAGGACTTCACCATCTGGGGCCTTGAGTAGGCCGGAATATTCCGGTGGGTGGTGAAAGTAAAAGGATGCCGCCTAGAGGGGGGTGAATAGGCGCTTTAAAATAATTACGGTTTAGGCTGGAGTAAATGCGGAATAAAACTAGCGTTTAATTTATCAAGCACAAAACCTATACAAGCTAGGTTTACCTATGTGCACCAACAACTTATGCTAGGCAAGAAATACAACTATGTGATAGAAAGATAGATGACTTCAAGCACGATGGCTATCACAAAGGTAAATACATAAGTAACGAGCTAGAGTATAGAAATAACCGAAGCACAAGGAGACACCGATGTGATTACCGAAGTTCCTTCCCAAGGGAAGTACGTATTCGTTGGAGAGGTGGGGAGCCACGTAGGCGCTCCTCAATAGCACGGATGTGCACACCTTATTCTCCTTGAGCTTCTCCGGTGAGGGAGATGCTCGTTTCCACTATGAGGTCGACTTGAAGGCGTTGACCAAACCTTACACAGGGTTGAGGCTATCTCCACAATTCAATTGGAGGCTCTCACGAAGCTTCTTGTAACAAGGTGGAACCTCCAAGCACTAACCATCTAGGGTGCTCAATACACCCAAGAGGAACAATCTCTCCGGTGACCAAGCACCCAAGAGTAACAATCTCACAACTTCTCTTTCACGAATCTCGTGGAGAACTCAAACCGATGCACCTAATGCAATGGTAAGAACACACAAAGTGGTCAAGAACTTCTCTCCCAAATCCCACCAAAGCAAATAATGCTAGGGAGGGAGGAAGGAGGAAGAACAATGAAAACAACAAATGAATCCCTAGATCTTGATCCAATAGTTTCCTCTCACAAAGAGGAGGGATTGATTGGTGAAGTGGTAGATCTAGATCTCTTCTCTCTTTTCCCTCAAGTGGAAGCAAGAATCATCGGAGGGTTTGAGAGATATCAAGATTTGGAGGTCAACAATGGGGGTCAAACTTGCTCAAAAGGTTAGGGAACCATTGGGGAAGAAGACCTCTTAAATAGGTCACCCAAATATCCAACCGTTGGGGGCAAAATGGCGCAGGGGCGGTACCTTCGGTGAAACCACCGGAACTACCCCCCCGGATGAGTTAGAACACCAAAAGGGCTGGAAAACTGCCCCAGGAAGTGGAACCTCCGGTGGTTTCACCAGAGGTTCTGCCACGGCCATCCCGAAAGAGTTTCCGGCGGAACCAGCACCGGAACTTCCAGTGCTGGAAAAAATCGCAGAACACCCCGTACGAAAACGGTCGTAACTTTTGCATCCGGACTCTTTTTTTGATGTTCTTGGGCTCGTTGAAATCGCAACGACGAGCACTAAAATAATATGAAGAGAAACATTATAGTACAAAATGGGAATATAAAACCGAATGATCAAAGGTTTGACCTATCAATAAAGGACAACCGATAGAAATCTCCAATAACAAAAATGCGATAAGTTTTTCATACGAAATCCATTTTTGATGAACTTGATCTTGACATGAAGAACATGACAAGCTCTAAACCTCACATGGAGAAAACCCAAATAAGAACCAAGAAGGATTATGCCAAGTATGTAAAGGTTTGAGCTCTCTATGATAGATACGATCAAGATATGCATTCAAGAGCCCCTCTTGATAGTACGGTTATCTATCCTATAATCCGGTCTCCCAGCTAGAATAATGAGAACGGTAAAATAGAAACCCTATCTAAGTAATACCTTTGCCTTGCCCAATCCAATTGACCTATATGATGATGATCTTAATCACCTCAAGTTGGACCACCTTTCTTGATTGCGCTTCATTTCGTGAAGACTTGTAAATTGCTCCCCCATAAGCTAATATTATAGATCTTCTCACATCACCATCTTAACTTGACCATAATATCCATATGGGTGGCAAGCTTTCTACACCTACTTGATCAACCAAGTATCTTATCTTTATTCATGATGATGATGACTTGAAGGTAAACATGAATATTCACACAATCTCCTTCTTCAAGACATGCTTGTAATATGGTCAATAGTAGCATGAAAATTCTCCTATTGATCATATAGATATATTCATTAAGTGATGATCTTCATAGCATCCAACCTTGAATCCAACACATGGAGTTCAAGTGGTGCCAATGGACAAACTTATAAGAATGTCTCAATGCAAACATTAGTCCATAAGGATTGTCATTAATTACCAAAACCATACATGGGGGAACCATATACTTTCAATATCCCCCATTTTGGTAATTGATGACAATCCCTTTTACGAGGATTTGTATAGTGAATTAAGCAAACATGCAGAGAAATACACATGGATGCATGAGAATGGAAGGAAAAAATGCTTAAGAAAAAACCAAAGCATTAAACCAAATTCCCCTAAACCCTCTAAACTTCTCCCCCATTGGAATCCATTGCCAAAATGGGCGAAAAAATGTAGAAGACCAGTATAGTAAGAGCTCCCCTACAATTTTTGCATTTCTCATAATATGAGTGAAACCAAATGCATATTCAATGACTAATAGATGGGGGGAGATCAAACTATATTGAGGATTCAAAGATTGCAAATACCATTATATTCCTTTAACACTTCTTCCAAGAGGAGGAGCACAAACAAAGGATCTGGAAAAACCAATGGAACCAAAGATTTTATGATTTTAGCAAAATAGTGTTCTAAAGAAAATCATGAAGCTCCCCAATGTTCATGCACTACTTACAGTTTGTTTTTGCATTTGAATACAAAGTGCACAAAGATGGGATCATCACTCCCCGAATATCCTCTAAAACACAAAACAAGTGCAAGAGAGCATAAAAAGCAAACTAGGCATAGCACGTGAAGAAAATAAATGAATTATTGAGCAAAAAGATACCAAATGAACAGAACACCATGAGACAAGGCTCAACCATACATAAGGAAACCAACATTCCCACCAAGGTAAGCACGAGAGACAAAAAAACTCAAAAACTAATGAGTGCATAAGATAAAATAATATAAGACAAGCACTCATAAGGAAAATACTTTCCGGCGTTACCAAAAATGAAAAGGGTATAAGAAGTGATGGAGGGATGATAACCCGGTAGGCTAACGTCAAGGTGTAACCCGGCCCGAGGGGAACCGTGCAAGACCCAGCTCGAGGAAAAGGAGTTTCTAGAAGGCCCAAGAAGGAACGCAGGCCCAGTAACCCGGCCTTTGGGGTTGCTGTTAGGAAACTTAGGGTTTATGTGTGGTTTCCGGGTAGGATTCCGAGTGTACCTTGTGTAGGAAGCCAGGGAGCCGGGTAAGATATAAACCGGCTCCTAGGGTTAGAGAAACAGGACTTCACCAGGTATTCGAGTATCCTTGTAATACTAGAGTTGATATTGTAACCCTAGATCGGAGACTCGGCGACTTGATTGCCAGAGCTGCCAGATCGATTGATAGCATGATTTCCCCTGAGCTAAACCCTCTCCCAAACACCAGAGTCGAATTACCCCAAGATAAGTTACCCCTGGTAACGTCTGCCGTGATTATGCCACGACAGTTGGCGCCCACCGTGGGGCCTACATCCAAGGGTGTTTACGTCACGGGAGAAGCTCGGGAAAGCATGAAGAACCTCGTCATCGGCGAGATCTACACCAACCCCGAAGGAGAGAAGATGGTAGATGACTTTGGTTGGGGACCAGAGTCGGATCTGCTAGAAGCCGGATCTGTCGTCACAATCGGCCGGGTCAACGTCTTCGTCGGCATGGTACGTACGTCCGGTTCAATTCCTGACGATATTGAGTATGATTCTGTGTCAGGGGAAGCGACCTGCGTTCAGTCGGACGGAGAAGAATCTATCGGAACGGCAAACCCGGCAGAAGAGCCCACCACGAAGAGGGAACAGTCGGAGGAGCCGATATGGACCCCGCGTGGCCGGGTCATGAGAGAAGATGACACCGAGTCTATCCTGCACTTGCTGGAGGATCGGTACAAGGAGGATAGTTGTGATGAGGAAGAATACGAATCTTCGCCAGGCATCGCGCGCCAGGTCGCGGTCTACACGGCCCCTGCAACCAATCTCAATCAGGGGGACGTGACTACGGCCGCGGTCGGAGCGGCGCGAGCGCTGGCCCAACAGCAAACTCCGGTTGATGGAAACCCGGTTCTAGCCCGGGTCGACGGAGAATCGGCTTCAGTTACCAGTCGTATTGCCGAGAGCGAGCTGTGGAGAAACATGTTTGGGTTTATGGCGAACAGAACGCCAGGAGCGGGACCCTCAAATCCACGAAATCCGGCTCTGTTCAACAATAACTTGATCTTGGATCCTACAGTACTAGCAATGGTGATAACCCCAGAAAACGCGGCAGCACGCGCCGCGGATCTGGATGTGGCCCGCCGTGCATTGGATCAGCAAAGAAGAGATGTGGAAGCTGAAAAACAAGGGATAGCCGCACGACAGCGCGAACTGGAAGAGATGGAGAACCGACTCCAAGTTCAGTCGACCAGGATGCACAATCAGAGAAAGCAGTCGAGATTACCGGCCACAGGTGGAACACCCGGCCGCACTGTTCATTACACCTCAGGATCAACCAATTCCGGCTGTGAATCAGGAAACCGGACATCAGCCTGCAACCTTGGGAGGACAGCCGGCAAACGTACAAGCCGGGTTACCCACGTTGCAAACAGGAATCGTAACTGGCAATGCAGCGCCACCACCACCACCGCCACGATTTCATACTCCACCAGGTCACTTCAATAACCTCATGGATAACGTGTATGCAGCAACATTGGCACTTGATCGCATCCCCGTAGGAGAGTCACCCCACGCAGCGGAGACCCGGCGGGCAATAGATTTGCTGCGCACATCAATAGTTCAGCAGGCCAATTACCCGGATAACAGGAGTGGAATGCACGGAACACCATATGTGAGCCGGCAGAACGGAAATACCGGCAATATCCAGTCGAGTTCGGCGCGGCGAAGGGCAGAGCAACAACAAATGCCGCCTCCTCCTCGTAGGCCGGCAACGCCTGTGGTATCGGCGGTGCAAGCAATTGTGGACAGTTCCCGAGCCAGGCGAGCAGCGGCCGGGTCTGTGGTATGGGGACCGGTAGCGGTTGCACCCCCCGCCGTACCCGCCGCGGCGTCACACGTTTCCCGAGTGATGCCAGTACAGACAAACCTTGCCGGATCAAAATGTTTGTCGGATACCATCCGGGCTGAGCCCTACCCGGATAAGTTCAAGGAGCCGGGTAAGTTGGTTAATTATGAGCCGACCATGGATCCAGAAACCTGGCTAAGCAGCTATGAGATGGCCATGTCGATCCGCAACACATCTGAGAATCTTCAAGCCTAATTCATGTACCTGATGATGTCAGAAGGAGCAGCCAAGTTGTGGTTCAATAATCTACCCGAGAAATCCGTCAATTCATGGGGCGAGTTGAAAACTGCCTTTATCAAGCACTTTCATGGAACATGCAGGAAGTTATTTACGATTGATGATTTAGAGCGATGTGTTCAGAAGAAAGGAGAGTCGGCACGCAGTTGGGTGCGTCGGGTTATGGAAATTCTCCACTCGTCCACTGATATCCAACCAAAGGATGCGTTACAAGCTATGGCAAAAATGTGCAAATATACACCTTTAGTGCAAAAACTGACACGCATGAAGTCTAGCCGTCACGCTTCAGAAGTTACAATGGGAGAGTTGATGGACGCATGCAACAAGCATGCTGCTACAGATACCACAGAAGAGGATGTTGATGATAAGAAAGCGAAAGCCAACACGGGTAATAGTGGAAGACCCCCCGGGTAACAACGGAGGAAACAACGGAAACAACCAGCACAAGCGCCCATATGAAGGAAACTCCGAGTTTGTCGCCAGTATAGAAGCCGGGTTTGTGAGACCCAGAGCTGAGGGAAATTTCAACGGTGGAAACTTCAATGGAGGAAATTATCAAGGACCACCCAGGCCGGCCAATCATATAGAGGCTTTCAGGATGCCCTGTCTGCGTCATAGCAGGAACGGTAGGCCGGCTAATCATTCGTTGGAACAGTGCGTAGATTTACAGAGATGGAAGAACGAAGAAATACAGAAAGCAATGCGAGGTGCGGGCCGGGGAGCAGGACCGGGTCCGGGTGGAAACCCGGGCAATGGCCCACCCCCGGCTGGCAACCCAGGAGGTGGTAATCCGGGTAACAACCAAGGAGGCGCTGGAGGTTTCCAAGCCAACCCCAAGCAGCTGGGGCAGTATCATGTTCATACCACAGGGACTTCCAATAAAGATAGAAAGATACTCAAAAAAGCAGTAAACTCGGTTTCTTCGGCTGTCCCGAGATACTTGAGATGGTCAGACCAAGAGGTCACATGGAGCAGGAGGGATCACCCGGAAACAATAGAACATCCGGGTGTGCTGGCTTTGGTAGTTGCACCACAGGTTAATGGTTACGAGCTGAAAAAGGTTCTGATGGACGGTGGAAGTAGCATCAATATCTTATATTGGGAAACTTTCCTACGCATGGGGCTCAAGGAGTCTCAGTTGCAGAAAAGTTCTACAGTTTTTCATGGGATTGTGCCGGGTCATTCAGCATGCCCTGAAGGAAAAATCACTCTAGAAGTTGCTTTTGGAGAATCGAAGGACAATTTCCGAGTGGAGTGGCTCACGTTCGAGGTGGTAAAATTGCGCAGTCCTTATCACGCGCTGTTCGGAAGACCGGCTTACGCCAAGTTCATGGCCAGGCCGTGTTATGTGTACCTACAGCTAAAAATCCCGGGTCCCAAGCGAACCATTACTATACACGGAAACCGGGTTATAGCAGCCGAGTGTGATGAGGGAGACGCGGCAATGGCAGAACAGGCATGCAGAAAGGAAGGGCTCAAGTATTACCGGTCTCAGGTAGACCCGGATGACAGAACAGCGTTGAAAAGACCGAATACGGAAGATGAGAGAGCAAAATTCAAAGCAGCACAGGACACAAAGATGGTGGCTTTCGTCGAGGGCGATCCCTCCAAGCAATTTTCTATAGTATCTAACTTGGATAGTAAGCAGGAAGAAGCACTTATCGAGTTTATTCGTGGTAATCAGGATGTTTTCGCTTGGACGCCCAGTGATATGCCGGGTATCCCAACCGAGTTAGCTGAGCACAGTTTGCATGTTGACCCCAAGTCCCGGCCTGTGAAGCAGGGCCTCAGAAAAATGAACGAGGAAAGAAGAAAGGCTATAGGAGCGGAGATAGCTCGGCTCCTTGCGGCCGGCTTTATCATGGAGGTTTTTCACCCGGATTGGTTGGCAAATCCGGTTCTGGTGATGAAGAAAAACAACGAGTGGAGTATGTGCATAGATTACACGAGTCTCAACAAGCATTGCCCAAAGGATCCATTTGCCCTTCCAAGGATAGATCAGATTATAGACGCAGTGGCTGGAAGTGACCTATTGTGTTTCCTGGATGCTTATTCCGGGTATCACCAGATCAAGCTCAAAAAGGAGGATTGGGAGAAAACATCGTTCATAACCCCTTTTGGAGCTTTCTGTTACAAAACCATGACTTTTGAGCTAAAGAACGCTGGCGCAACATACCAAAGGTGCATTCAAAAGTATTTCGAGGATCAGATTGGACGCAACGTCCACGCTTATGTTGATGACGTGGTGATTAAAACTAGGAAGGCAGAAACATTCATTGAGGATCTAAAGGAAACGTTCAAGAATTTGAGAAGGTATCAGATGAAGCTTAACCCCACAAAGTGTGTGTTTGGAGTGCCAGCAGGAAAGTTACTCGGTTTCATTGTTTCCGAGAGAGGAATTGAGGCAAACCCGGATAAGATCAAAGATATTCAGAATTTGAAAAAGCCGGAAGGCCTGAAGCATGTTCAAAAGCTTACAGGGTGTGTAGCAGCGTTAAGCCGGTTTATATCCAGGCTTGGAGAGAAGGCAATACCTTTATACCGGCTCTTGAGGAAAACCGACAAATTTGTTTGGGACCAAGAGGCGGACGAGGCGTTCGAAGCACTGAAAAAGCAATTATCTGAGGCACCAATCCTGGCGGCACCGGGTCCTAATGAGCCCATGTTGTTATACGTTGCGGCCGGGCCCCGGGCGGTTAGTGCCGTGGTTGTTGTCGAGTGCAAAGAGGATGGAAAAGATCACCCGGTCCAGAGGCCAGTTTACTATGTGAGTGAAGTACTATCGGAAGCAAAGCAACGTTACCCACATTGGCAAAAACTAGTTTTCGGGGTCTTCATGGCCAGCCGGAAATTGAAACCATATTTTCAGGAACACCCCATAACAGTGGTTAGCTCTATACCAATGGCAGATATTATCAGAAATTCAGATGCGACAGGTAGAATAGCCAAGTGGGCCATCGAGATGGGAGATTATCACATCAGCTACGAGCCCAGGTCTGCAATCAAATCTCAAGCTTTAGCCGATTTTATCAATGATTGGACTCACACAAGCATGCCCACAACGATGCCAAGTTCCGAGTCTTGGGTGATGCACTTCGATGGTTCTAAGCAGTATGAGGGATCAGGAGCTGGGGTGGTACTCACCTCACCCAAAGGAGACAATTGAGCTACGTGTTGCAGATTCACTTTGATTGCTCCAACAATGTGGCCGAATATGAGGCATTGTTACATGGATTGAGAATAGCAAAGGAGATGAACATTAGGCGAATACGGTGCTACGGAGATTCGGACCTTGTGGTACAGCAGGTCTCAGGAACTTGGGATAGAAAAGATGCAACAATGGCAGCATATCGCAGAGAGGTGGACAGGGTTGCCGGGTGCTTTTCCGGGTATGAGGTGGAGCATATTGACAGGCGAAAGAACGAGGCAGCAGATGCACTCGCAAGACTCGGCTCGCGCAGAGAGCCGGTTCCACCTAATGTTTTCCTGGACGAGTTATGGCGGCCATCTGTTAAAAACGAGTCTGAGGAAGAGGTGGCTAACCAAGACCCGGATTTGGAGCTCGTGGCCACAGTACGTGCTATTCCCGAGTGGACAGAGCCATTTTTGGCCTACTTATCACGAGGCGTGTTACCACCACAGGAAGTTTTAGCAAGGCAAATTCTGCAACGAGCAAAGGGCTATTCTATTATCAATGGAGAGCCGTATAAAAGGAGTGCAGCAGGAGTATTTTTGCGCTGTGTAGCACCAGAAGAAGGCCGGCAGATTTTGAAGGAGATCCACGAAGGTGATTGTGGGCATCATGCCTCCACAAGATCCCTTGTGGCTAAAGCATATCGACACGGTTTCTTTTGGCTCACAGCATTAGCAGACACGGAGCGCTTGGTAGCAAGGTGTGATGGATGTCAAAGGTACGCTCGCCAAATCCATGTGCCGGCTATGGATTTGCAAACAATCCCACTGACATGGCCGTTTGCTGTTTGGGGTATGGATATGGTGGGCCCCTTCCACATGTCACCGTGCAAAAACACTCATCTTTTGGTAGCTATCGATAAGTTTACAAAGTGGGTTGAAGTTATGCCAGTTACCAATTGCGAAGCAATCACAGCAGTCAAGTTCCTGAAAAGGATCATCTACAGGTTTGGATACCCTCACATCATAATAACAGACAATGGAACCAACATGTCCTTAGGTGAGAGGGAGAAATTCTGCGGGAACAATGGTATCCGGCTTGACATAGCCTCGGTAGCCCATCCACAAGCTAATGGACAGGTGGAGAGGGCAAACCAGGAGTTACTTCGTGGGTTAAAACCACGGCTGCGAGTCCCGTGCATCAGAGCTGCTGGAGCATTGGTTCAAGAGCTACCATCAGTAGTTTGGGGAATTAACACTACACCTAACAGATCTACTCAGATGACCCCGTTTTTCATGGTTTATGGTGCAGAGGCGGTATTGCCGAGTGACATTATTCACGACTCGCTCCGAGTGTCGGCTTACGTTGCGGTGGAGAACGAGAAGACCCGGCAGGATGCCGTGGATATGCTAGAAGAACACAGAGAGCAAGCCTTGGAGAGATCAGCCATATATCAGCAGGATTTGAGGAGATACCACAGTCGGCGAGTCAAAACCTGGGTCTTCCAGGAAGGGGACCTGGTATTGCGCTTGGTACAATCAAAGGAGGGAAAGCACAAGTTATCTCCACCATGGGAAGGACCATTTATCATAAGCCGGAACCTCCATAATGGATCATATTACTTGGTAGATGCAAGGGAAAAGTCGGATACCGTCAATGACACAGCCCACACCACTTCATCTATGCAAGAGAGGGAAAGACCATGGAACGTGGCTTAGCTACGCCCCTACTACACTTAGCATAGGCTAGGTTTAAAAAGTTGGATTACACGATGTAACAGGCAGCAGGTTTCAGACGCACTCTTTTCCTATCCAGGGTACCTAAGGGGACTGGAGGGTTTTTAATGAGGCCGCCTGCTGACCTAACTTTTCTCATATCAATAAAGAGATGCTTAAACTATGTTATTGCTTCTTTCTTATTTATTTCTGTTAAGTTCTGATTTTTTCTGTTTTTACTTTTTGTTTTCTATTTTATCAGGTAAGTATTACTTATTTTTTTTAAAGTATACCAGTTCTATATGTTTCCTAAGATTGCATATATAGGTCTTGGGGGCTGATTGCTTGAATAGCACAGTTGCAAACTCAGACACCCGGCCACGATGCCATTAAAGTTATAAGGACCGATTACTTGTAATAAGTACGGTTACAATCTTATAACCGAACAATAGAGCCAAATTTTCTTGATTTCTCTTGTTTAAGCTTGATGTGACTCACAACAATGTGGCATGCTTTGCTAACGTGTAATCACAATCAGTCATGATGCCCAATGGGACTTGCCTGACCCTGTCTTTACAAAGTTATAGCATCATTGAATACCCACGCGAAAGCCGGCTTACAACAAAGAGGACCAAAAGGGTCATCCAAACCACAGGTTATGCATAGTACAAGGTTAACAGCCGGAAACTCACAAATATTAAGCATAACCTCAAATCCCCGTGAGTAACTCTATGTTTGAGCCTAAGCTAATACAATTTGCCTTTCTGAAAACTACAAATCCCTAGACTCAGAAATTCGGGCCTTGGGGACTTGGGAATTTGAAGAAAAGCAACAAATTGTTCAGCTATTAAGCTTAAAAACCAAAAAATCCGAGTCTTGGAGACTTGGGGACTTAAGAAATGAAGTCCACTTGTCGAAATCCCTGAGACCCGGAAACCGAGTCTCACAAAAGGAAAAGTAGCGAAAATCGGAAAACCAGCAACAAAAAGTTCAAGACTAGGAAATAACATATCTATGCGAGAGGACAGAAGGGCCACAAAAGCTATTTAAGTTTTAAGGTATTACAAACCGAGGGAATTGTATCGAAAAGTGCACAGGCGCACTATTAAAAGAATAATTGTATCAGGCACGTTACAAAATGCCCATTGGCCGAATGAGTGTTTGAGGCGATAAACAGTGAAACCTTACTCGGCATCCTCGGCCGAGTCATCGACATTGTCCTTAGCGGCCGGGTCTTTGACTTGCTCGTCGGTGGTCGTCCCAGCTCCTGCGTCCGGGTCAGCAGCAGTGCCGGCGCGAGCCGGAGGAGGGACAGCCGGCGTAGAGGTGGAAGGCATAGTATCGGCCTCAGCTTTCTTCTTGGCAGCTTCCTCTTTCTTCTTCGCCGCTTCCTCCTTCCACCGCTCCAGCATGTCAGAGGGCTTGGGCAGATAAGATTGAATTGGCTTGTCTTCGGCGTCGTAAGGTGGGGTGATCTTGCTCAAGTCCAGACTATCAGCGATCAAGCTCGCCGAGTGACGCACATCAGTATGAATGGCCTTGTAATTGTTACCAGTGAACTTGGAGCCGTCGTTGTTGAACTCGGGAAACCCGCCCACGAGCTTTGCCGACTCAAGCCTAGGAAAATAGGACTTGGCCAGAGCAAGCCCACGGGTCACCCCAACTCGGCACGATGAGCGCTTCCAGTGCTCGATCCACTCGGGGATGGTAGAACATGCGTCAAGCAAAGTGTCCAAGCCGCAATAACCCTTACCCGGCCACTTCACAGCCTCCAAAATCCACTTGGTGCCGACAGTAAGTTGCCGGATCACGGCCTTCAGCGTCTTCAGCTTTTCAATATCATCTTCATCTAGGGCCTTTTCACCCGGACCTGCATAGTAACAGCAAAAGTTAAGGCACTAAAATCCGGATGATAAACGTTACGGAATGAGAAATCTGGGTTATAATTAGAAAGTCAGAAATTCGTACCAAGCAGAGTGCGGTAAGTATCGGCAATCTGGGCCGAAATCTTCTTCAGCTCACCCTCAGCAGTTTGGGACCTTTTCTTGTACTTTTTCACATCCTTCTCAAGACTCTTCACATCAGACTCTAGATCTTCACGTAACTTGGTTTCGACCTCGAGGAGCTCATTGGTCTTTGCCAACACCTCCTCAGAATGGGTCACATAGGCCTGTGAGAAAAATAAAGGACAAGTTAGTCGGACAAAAGATGTACCCGGGTAAGGTAAATCATAGAGTTATAAAGTACCAAGTAAACTAGGCATAGTTCACTCGGAACTTGGGGACTATGTGAATATACAAGAAATATTGGTTAATTTACCTGATGCTTAGCCGCCATGGCGTCCAGAATGCTCTTTTCATCAGTCTTCAAGGTGAAGAGAGCACCTAGCATTTCTTCAAAGCTCAGATCATCGAGTCTCGGCCTGGAGGAGCTGGGGCCCTGAGTACCCGGAGGTGGAGTTCTTTCCTGCTTGGGGGAGGTTACCCGGGTCGCCTGGTTGTTAGGATTGGGATCACCCCTCCGCGTCCCCAGGATCTCGACATCCTCATCCCCGGGTGTGTGAGTTGGCAGGGGAAGCTCGGCTTCCTGCTCGGTCGGGTCTACCAGAAAGTCTTCTTCTTCGCCGCCAGCCGCAGACTTCACAGTATCTTCCGGGTCCCCCATAGCCGAGTTATCCACGTCCATGTCCTCCGGGTCACTGCTCGTGACCTTGGCTCTGGGAAAGGGAAAAAGAAGCAGTCAGTATATGGTAAACGAGAGGTGTCGTGGGATAATCACGGCAGATGTTACCAGGGGCAACTGATCTTGGGGCAAGTCGACACAGGCATTTGGGAGAGGGTTTAGCTCAAGGGAAGACATGGTATAACTTGATCTGACAGCCGGCAATCGAAGTCGCCGGATCTCTATTCTCGATACAATAACTCGATTAGGGTTTACACTGGATACTCGATACCACACGATATTGCTAGGGTTCTTAGATCTCTGTCTAAACTACCTCCGGGAGTCAGTTTATAAAGCACCCGTACCCCCTGGCTTGTCCTACAAGGCGCACCCTGAATCCTACCCGGACCCGGCGCACCAACCCTAACTTGCCTTTACAATAACCCACAATCCGGGTTATTGGGCCTACAAGCTTGGGCCTTCACAAGTTTCCCTATCCTTAGCCGTATCCTGCACATCATTCCTTGAGCCGGGTTATTCCTTGGAGCTTGGCCTACCGAGTTAGCATCCCCCTGTCAGTAGTCCCCAGAATAGCCTGGGCTTCACAGATCTCCTTGAAGCGCTTGCTATTCCCTGCAAAGATATCGATCATACGGGTATATGAAGATCGGGTTAAGATGCTTTAATATTCAGCTAGGCCTTGCTCCTTGGCAGCCATACAATAACCTCAGCTTTCCCTCCAAACACCTTGGTTCAAACTTCTGGGTCCAAACCATAATAATAACTCCAAGATCCTATGCTTGATAACCAATCCCGTCATCACGGGAAGAATCCCCTTCTTCCTTTTATCCGGATGCCTTGCTCAAATACCTGGCGCACATCTCGCAGAAACTTTAAATAAATAGCCGTTTACCCCCTCCATTCTCGGCTCCCACTCACCAAACCGTGCTTATCCATTCGCACTATAAAAAAGCTCCTTAGGGGTGACTCGAACCCTAACGGCTCATTTCCCCCATTCCATTCTTCTCTTCCCCTGAGCTCTCCTTCTCCCTGAGCGTCACCACGGAAACTCCGCGCACGCCACCGGAGCCCGTCGCCCGGAGGTTACGCTCCGCCACCGTTCGCCCCGTGCCGCCGCCAAGATCCGCCGGCGCATCCTCATCCGGCCCACCAAGATCCGCGAAGGGACATCAGGCCTGCGCCATCTGCCTCCGCAAGGCTTCACTCAGATTGCCTCCGGTAAACCTTTTGCACCCACTAATTTGCCCTTGCAGCCTTTAATTTCTTCCTCAGATTAGATCTAGATCAGTCCGCCTCAAATTTCTTGACTAGGCCGAATTTGGCTACCCGTAGTCTCTTTAGCTCGCGTATAGGATAAGGCGCATGCTCCAATCCACTCTCCTACTGCCTACAATCATTACCCTTGCCACAAATTTGAAAATAGAACTTCCAATCTAGACTCGAACTACTCGAGATTTCCGCCTTGGCATCAGTCACCCGGCGGGACCACTTCTTTTTAGTTCCTTCTATTCACGTTTGGCGCTTAAGCCATTGTCCACTATATTCAAAAAGCTTCTTCACCGTTTGGATCCCATAATTTTCACCATAACACTTGACACCCGGGACTTTCGAACTTAGCTCTGCAGTCTAACACCCGGAACTCATACCATACCTCAATATCATCCGGCTTATACTTGGGCGTTTCGCAACTTCCATGTCTTAACCTTCTTCTTATTTTGTGCTTTGCAGGCCGACCACATGGCTCCCAAGAAACAGGGGAAAACCCCTACCAAGACTAAAGCTGCCAACACCATTTCCGCCAATTGGGGGCGGTCTATGGTCACACAGGCCAAGTTGGAGGAGTTGGTGGAGCTGGGAGTTCTTCCTCCTCAGGAAAATATCCAATGGAGGGTGCCGGGTAAGGAGACCCGGCCCACCCCTACAAAAGATGAGGTAATCTGCTTCATGGAACACGTGACCCGAGGTTTTCGACCACCGGGTCATCCCTTTTTTCGTGATATTCTTAGTCACTATGGCCTTCGCGTCTTCGACATCGGGCCCAACTCCGTGCTAAATATTACCCATTTTATCGTCCTTTCTGAATCCTACTTGTGCACTCCGCCAAGTCTAGCTCTTTTTACCGAGCTTTATCAATGCAAACCATGCCGCGAAAGCGGTGATGGGGCGCTTCTTGCTTGCGGCGGGGTTTCGATCCAACGCCGCAAGAACTCTCTGATGCCATCCCTCACCCTTAATTCTCATGTCAAGCACTGGCAGCTCTCTTATTTCTACTGCCAGGACACTTCCCCACCCGGCCAAAAGAAACTGCCGGGTTATTCTGATGGTCTTCTAGACATTTCTGATAAGTTTAGTGCCTTCGCCCCTGACCCGGACAGGGAGGCAATTCAACCCCTTCTTGCCAAGATCACCACTCTTACAGCCCAGGGCCTCATCGGCCTTAACCTAGTGAAGACCTGGATCGATTTTAGGATCCAGCCCAACTCCATCCGCACGAAGCTGATGTGCGAGTATTCAGGAGAACCTTCTGATCCACTCCGATATTCCGACAACATTTTCGCACCTGGCGACACTCATAAAACCATCAAGGGTTTTCTAACGGAAAAACTCGAAGTGATCCGGAACATATCCGGGTTAGAGCCCTTCACGCTTGAAAACCCGTCCCCTGAGGTAAAAACCCGATTTTGGCGCCTTTACTTTCATTCTTTCCACTTGATACAGTTGGTAACCCGTGTATTTACACCTTTCAGGCTAATGACGACTTTTGGAAAATCAACGCCTCCCCTAGCTCCGAAAGTCCAGAGGAGCAAGAGGTCGTTCACTCGGATGAGAGTACTCTTCAAATTCTATTTGGTTCCTTTGAACTCGTCATAACCCCTTCATTTTCAACCATAACTTTGACGATATTTCAGAACAAGAGGATGATGAGGAGGAAGACTCGGATGGCAAGGTAGAATCTGCCAGCGACGAGGACGAACCGGAACCGGCGACCAAAGCCGGATCCAAAAGAAAAGCTCAAGAGGCCCCTTCCAAGGTTTCATATCCCCTCCTCGCATTCAATTCACGTCACCTTAATGATATACCTGAGTTATTTTGACATTACTCCACTGGCCATTCTTGAAGGAGTCGCCCATGATCAAGCGTAGGTCAACTCGAAATAACCCGGGTGACAACGTCATCAACCCGGGTATTTCTTCGACCCCCATTCGGCGGGCTGGTAATTATTCTATCTTTTCTTGGCCGGCACATTCCCCTTGAACTATTCTTATATGACATCTAACCTGGCAATTTTCAGCCTCTCCCGAGTCTGATGACGGATTTCCTTGTGACTTCGCGGTGAATACCGGGTAAGATCCCCTTCCGGACGCTCTTCCACACTTCACCACCCTTTCCTGACCGCGTATTTTAACTGTTTCTTGATAACATTTACAGGGCCACGGTCGTCGTTAGCGACCAAGAGGGCATGGAAGACGAAGGCCCGGGTCAAGGGAGCCCGGCCGATAAGACTACTGTCATGTCTGGCGATGAAAAGCAAACCTCGCCGATTAAACCGGACGCCCAAGAAACCGAGTATCCAATTGCTTCCCATGCGAGCAAGAAGAAGAAAGCCACAACCTTGGGTGCCGAAGGAGTGTCGGATTCCAATGCACAAATGACCCGGGTTCCGCCTCCTTCTAAGAAGAAAACCTCTTCTCGGAATTCCCAAGGCCCCGGGTCTTCTGATACAGGTAAAGATACTTTTGATCAATTGATGAACACGCTCCTCACCATGAAGGCTTCAGAGGGCGATATTTTAGAGCGCATGGCTGCAGAGCACCAGGTAAAAGCGCTTGTCATCTCATATTGCATATCTAGTCCCCAAGTTCCGAGTATGACTTGCAAAAGTTATGCTTGGTACTTCACGCCAAATTTATCTTATCCTAACATCCCACTAATGTTTGCCCTCCTTTCTACTTTCAGGCACAGATAACTCGGTCTAATGAAACTTTACTGAAGACCGAACAACGTCTTCTTGCCGAGATAAAACGGCGGGAAATCCTTGAGGATGATATGGAAGCTTTGAAGAAGGATGTTTCCAAATATAAGAAGAAATGCCACACCGCTCGGACCGACTTGAAGAATTTATCGGATCAAATCACCGACACTTACCAGATTTTACTGAGTAAGTTTTTGTCTGCCGACTAACTTCATGCTTCTTGTTATGCACCATTCTAGGTTTTATGATGCCTTCTTGCTTCTGTTTCAACTGCAGGTGCCAACCTTGCACCTCCAGAGGAAGATACTATTGCCAAGGCTAAGACCCTGAAGACTGTGCTCCGGACTTTCTTTGCCGGCACGAAATTTATATTGGACGCCATACATTGGCCCACAGAAGCCTATCCAGGTGAAGAGAATCTTGTCCAAGCCTGCTCCACTGTGCCTGGCTGGATCGAACTTTGGAAACGTTCGTCCTGCCGAATTGGAATAACCCGGGCATTGACCTTGGCCAAAGCCTACTTTCCGAAGCTTGACCCGGCGAAGATAATATCCGGGTTTCCCGAGTTTAAGGCGGATGGTGCCAAATTTACGCCTAAGGACTTCAAGGCCATTCAGTCAGCGGTGCGCCCCTCGGCTACCTCTTTAGCCGATAGCTTGGACCTGAATACGCTAATGGCTGCGTATGACGCCGATGGCAAAGTTATCACAGAGGAAGCACCCCCGCCCTTGGACCTCTTGGAGAAGTGGGCTGATCACTCGGCCAAAAAGAAGGAGGCAACCGCGAAGAGGGAGGCCGAGTTAAAATCAGGGCCATCCGCCTCTACACCGTCCGTCCTTCCACCCATCCGCCCTGGCGCGGTGAGTCCGGGTGGTTCTGCCAGGAAAGCTAAGCAGCAGGCCCAGGAGCAAGACCCGGAGGTCCGCACTCAGGAGGCCGAGTAGGGTGATGATGTCATAATACCTTAATCACGTGGGACCTTTTTATTTGAACTATTTATTCTGCCAATGGTGCGCTTGTGCACTTCTGATACCGATGCCATACTTGTAATGTACTTCTATTCGGTGACATATTTTCGCGGCTTTCCCTGCCCTTTGATAATCGTGTTATTTTGTCTGTTCTTTTGAACTTGTTCTTGATACCCAGCTTTCTTTTTACCTCCCTTTGTAAGACTCGATTTTCCGAGACCAGGAGTTTTAATACGTGGGCTTTTTCTTTAAGTCCCCAAGACTCGGATGGTGAGGTTTTTCGAACTGCGATAGCCAAGTAGTTTGTTTCTGTTTCGAAGTCCCCCAGCCCCCATGACCCAAAGTTCGAGTAATGGGGGTGTGGCCTTTCTGAGAGAACAAATTACTTTTTACCGAGTCGCAAACCTAAAGCCATTCCGTGTAAGTACTGAAGTTATGCTTGATAATTGTTGAGTTTCCGGCTTTTAGCCTTGTACTCTGCATAAACTTGTGGTTTAGATGACCCTTTTAACTATCTTGTACTGTAAGCCGGCTTTCGCGTGGATACCATGTTGTTACATCCATACGAGAACAGTGTCAGGCGAGTCCCATTGGGCTCCATGGCTGATTGTAATCGTAAGCGAACGAATCATGCCACTTTAGTGCGAGTCACATCAAGCTTAAGTAAGATAAGTCAAGAAAAGTTGGCTTCTTTGCCCAGTCATAAGATTGCAGCCGTGCTCGTTTGCGAGGAATCGGCCCTTATAACTTATAGCTATCTATGCCGGGTCATTCGGGTTAGTGGTTGGTTACCTGAGCAACCAACCCCCAAGACCTACATGCAATCGATGCTTTTGATGATACTGAATTATCGATGTCGCCGGGATACTACTTACTTGTAATCAGGGTGTAATGATATAGGACTTGATAACCATCTCTTTATTGATACTAGAAATTTTGGATCAGCAGGCCGCCTCATTAAAAACCTTCCAGTCCCCTTAGGTACCCTGGGTAGGAAAAGAGCGCGTCTGGAACCTGCTGCCCGTTACATTGTTTAGTTCCTCATAAGCGCTGGTCCCGGTCTGGCTTGACCAATGCACATTCTCCATATGTTGGATCTTTTCCTGATGAGTACCGGGTTTGCTAGCCAACCCGGGTGGGGTGTTCCAATGACCTGGCTGGTTGTAAGCGGCCGTGTGGCTTCTTCCTTTACAGCAAGCCGCTTGGGGGAATCATCCTCGATTAAGGCCACCATTTTAGAATCTTGCATTGCCTTGAATTTTGTTCTTTCGCCTTCAGTACTCGGCCTTTTTGATGTGGCTATATCCTCCGGGTCTGCTTGAGATCGGTAGTGCTTGAGCTCTTCTTTTCTACAGGCCTGCTCGGCCATTGCTGCGTCTCCTTCGTCACATTCAGCTGCTATATCTCGATTTCCGTGTATGGTAATGGTCTTCTTGGGACCCGGGATTTTTAGCTGTAGATATACATAACACGGCCTAGCCATGAATTTGGCATAAGCCGGCCTTCCAAACAGCGCGTGATAGGGGCTGCGTAATTTCACTACCTCAAAGGTGAGCCACTCAATTCGATAGTTATCCTTTGATTCTCCGAAAGCTACCTCCAATGCGATTTTTCCCTCGGGGCATGCTGAATGACCCGGCACTATTCCATGAAAAACTGTTGAGCTTTTTTGCAGTTGAGATTCCTTGAGACCCATGCGTAGGAAGGTTTCCCAATACAGTATATTGATGCTGCTTCCACCATCCATTAAAACCTTCTTTAGTTCGTACCCATTAACTTGCGGTGCGACTACTAGTGCCAAGACTCCTGGGTGTTCCACTCTTTCTGGGTGATCCCTTCTGCTCCATGTTACCTCCTGTTCTGACCATCTCAAGTATCTCGGAACGGCTAACGAAACTGAGTTGACTGCTTGCTTCAGTATCTTTTTGTCCTTGTTAGATCCTCCTGTGGTATGCACATGATATTGACCCAATTGTTTGGGGTTAGCCTGGAAGCCTCCTGCCCCCCCTTGGTTATTACCTTGATTTCCAGCCGCCGGGTTACCAGCTCGGGGTGGGCCGTTGCCCGGGTTTGCCCCTGGACCCGGTCCTCCTCCCCGCCCTGCACCTCGCATAGCTCTGTGCACTTCCTCATTTTTCCATCTTTGAAAATCGGCGCATTGTTCTAGGGAGTGGTTAGCTGGCCTGCCATTCCTGCTGTGCTTCGGACATGCCATTCTGAATATGTCCCAATTGTTACCCGGCCTTGGTGGACCTTGATAGTTTCCTCCATGGTGGTTACCTCCGTTGAAATTTCCTTCTGCTCTTGGCCTTGAAGACCCGGCTTCGGTGTTAGCGACAAACTCGGAGCCTCCTTCGAAGGGACGCTTGTTCTGACTATTTCCATTGTTTCCTGACGCTGTTCCGTTGCCGGTTCTTCCATTACCGCTTGTGTTTGCTTTTGTCTTCTTGTCATCAGCTTCTTCTTCTGTGGTATCTGTTGCAGCGTGTTTGTTGCACGCATCCATCAATTCTCCCATTGTGACTTCTGACGCATTTCGACTGGACTTCATGCGAGTTAACTTCTGCACTAAAGGTATATACTTGCATGTTTTTGCCATGGCTTGTAGCGCATCCTTGGGCTGGATGTCTGTGGATGAGTGAAGTATCTCCATAACCCGGCGCACCCAACTGCGCGCCGATTCTCCCTTCTTTTGGACGCATCGCTCTAGATCATCAATGGTGAATAATTTCCTGCAGGTCCCGTGAAAGTGCTTGATAAACGCGGTCTTCAATTCCTCCCAAGACTTGATCGATCCCTCTGGTAGATTGGTGAACCACAATTTTGCTGCTCCTTCAGACATCATCAGATACATGAATTTGGCTTGGAGGTTCTCGGACGCGTTGCGGATTGACATTGCCATCTCGTAACTGCTTAGCCACGTTTCGGGATCCATGGTTGGCTCATAATTCACTACTTTCCCTGGCTCTTTGAACTTTTCCGGGTAAGGTTCAGCTCTAATATTGTCCGAGAGACACTTGGGCCCCGCAAGAATGATTGAAGCCGGCCTTGCCCTGGAAACGTGTGATGCCGCGGGGGGCGCGTCTGGGCGCTGTGCTGCGGGAGGTCCATGCGCTGCAGACCCGGCCGCGGCCCTCCGAGCCCTAGAACTGTCCACGACGGCCTGTGCTGCTGATACTGCCTGAGCGCGGGGAGGAGGCGGCATTTGCTGCTGCTCTTCCCTCCGCCGCGCCGAACTCGTTTGTAAATTCCCTTGCTGCTGGCTGACATATGGCGTCCCGTGCATTCCGCTTCTGTGATCCGGGTAATTGGCTTGCTGTGCCACCGCAGTGTGCAACAGCTCGATGGCTTGCCGAGTCTTCTCTGCATGGGGCGACTCTCCCACAGGTATTTGATTCAATGCGAGTGTCGCCGCATATACGTTGTCCATAGGATTGTTGTAGTGGCCGGCTGGCGTGCGGAATCGTGATGGTGGCGGCGGCAGTAGATCGTTGCCGGTTGTGACTCTAGTTTGCGGTGGGGGTAACCCGGTCCGTTCATTCGCCGGATGTGTCGCTGCTGTTGTCTGTTGGGGTGCGGTTCCCTCGTTCACCACTGGTATCGGTTGGTCCTGAGGCGTGATGAACAAATTAGCCGGATTAATAACCCCGCCCGTTGCTGGCAACCTGGTGTGGTGCCTTTGATGTATCCTGGACGTTTCCTCTCGAAGCCGGGTTTCCAACGCGTCTAGCTCGCGCCGTCGGGTGGCCATCCCCTGTCTATCTGCTTCCACTTGCCTTCTTTGCTGTTCCAATGCACGACGAGCCACGTCCAGATCTCTAACACGCTCTGCCGCGTTTTCTGGGGTGATAACAGTGGCGAGGACTGTAGGATCCAAAATCAAATTATTATCGAACAGGGCCGGGTGACGCGGATTCGAGGGACCCGCCCCTGGTGTCCGATTGGCTTGAAACCCGAACATGTTGGCGTGTTGCTCCTCATCTGCTGCGCGACTGGTGACCGATGCTGACTCTCCATCGGTCCGGGTCAAGACCGGGTCTCCGTTAACCGCGCCCTGTTGCTGGGCCACTGCCTGAGCCGCCCCGACTGGTGCCGCGGCTGTGTTTCCTTGGTTGGCCGCGGGGGCTGCATAGACTGCAACTCGGCGCGCGATATCCGGTGTAAATTCAGGCTGTTCCTCCTCACCGTTCTCCTCATACCGGTTTTCCAGTAGATCCAGGATAGACCCGGTGTCATCTTCTCCTTGGACCCGGTCGCGTGGGGTCCATGCCGGCTCCTCCGGCTGTTCCCACTCCGCGATGGGTTCTTCTGCCGGATATGTCGTTCCCGTTGATTCTTCATCATCTGATCGGATAGACGTGGCTTTTCCTGGCATAGAATCAGATCCAACGTTGTCAGGGACCGAATTGGAAGCACATACCATACCGATGAAGACGTTGATCCGGCCGATTGTTACGACGGATCCGGTTTCGAGGTGATCCGACTCCGGCCCCCAGCCGGAATCGTCCACCACCTTTTCTCCTTCGTGGTCGATGTAGATCTCGCCGATGACAAGATTCTCCATGCCCTTCCGAGCTTCTCCCGTGATGTAGACACCTTTGGACGCAGGCCCCACGGTGGGCGCCAACTGTCGTGGGATAATCACGGCAGATGTTACCAGGGGTAACTGATCTTGGGGCAAGTCGACACAGGCGTTTGGGAGAGGGTTTAGCTCAAGGGAAGACATGGTATAACTTGATCTGACAGCCGGCAATCGAAGTCGCCGGATCTCTATTCTCGATACAATAACTCGATTAGGGTTTACACTGGATACTCGATACCACACGATATTGCTAGGGTTCTTAGATCTCTGTCTAAACTACCTCCGGGGGTCAGTTTATAAAGCACCCGTACCCCCTGGCTTGTCCTACAAGGCGCACCCTGAATCCTACCCGGACCCGGCGCACCAACCCTAACTTGCCTTTACAATAACCCACAATCCGGGTTATTGGGCCTACAAGCTTGGGCCTTCACAAGTTTCCCTATCCTTAGCCGGATCCTGCACATCATTCCTTGAGCCGGGTTATTCCTTGGAGCTTGGCCTACCGAGTTAGCATCCCCCTGTCAAGAGGCATGGAAAAAGTTAGTGTATTGAGTAGCAAGAAAAGTGACTTACCCGGTGTTCACGACGAAATTCGTTGGAAGATCGTTGCTAGACCCAGAAGATACTGATAAAGAGTGTGAAAGTGAGACCCGGATTTGTCCGGCCAGTGGATGATTTGGAGAGGGAAATCTCTGAGGAAGGCGGGAAGAATGAGTTTGGGGAATACCGGCTTTGCGAGCGGGGGACGAAGGGATGCCCGGGTGAAGAGGATCATCACCCGGGGAGTTCCGGGTTACCCTACGTTTGACTGGGGCAGGTTCCTTCAAGCGTGATGAATTGATCAAATGTTGGTTAAGTTCGCACATGTTAGCGTACGAATATGGTTTGGAGGTCATAGAGGAGTAAGGCACCTTGAACACAACGCCCCGGGTCTTCCTCTTTACCTCAACCTCAATTTCCGGCTCAGCTTCACTCTCGTACGAATGGGTGTCCTCCTTATCTTCTAGCCCTGGTAAACATGGCATATTGTCGGAAAAAGGGAAAAAGTTGGTCGGAACAAGTTAACAGAAGAAGGAATAAGTGAGACTCGGATGTTACCCTCATCAGTATCAACCGGCTCCTCGTCCTCTTCCGAGTTTTCGGAAGGAGGAGGGGTATCAATCTTCCAGAAAGTGCTATCTTCCTGAGATAAAAATACGGTGACAAAAGTTAGTGATTGTACCAGAAAAGTATTAGTCGGATAAAGGGTGATAACCGGTTCTTACTGCTGGAGCCAGGTTATCCCGCGTGTAGGGGTCCAGGCCGGCTATGTTCCGGATCACCTCTAGTTTCTCGGCCAAGAAGTTTTTCATGATCTTGTTTGCGTCCGCGGCCGGGTAATTTCTCATCGAATAGCGAAGAGAATCGGTGACGTGCCCAGAATAGTTGCACATGAGTTTGGGCCGGACACTGTTAGGTTGAATCCGGAAAGTTACCCAGGTTTTAATTAGATTGAGCCCTAGGAGACCGTGGGCCGACAGTACGGCTAGTTTGTGCAGGAGGGGCTAGATAGATTGCCTCTCGGCCTCAGTAGCAAAGGAGCTGAAACTATCGGATAGATTAAGAAAGTTTTCGGTGAAACCCGGAAGTTGCTTCTCGCCGACTGAGGAGGTATCCTGGCAGTAGAAATACGTTTTCTGCCAATGTTTGACATGAGAACTGAGACCCAGAGTCGGCATGAGGGAGTTTTTCCTCCTCTGGATGGAGACCCCTCCACAGACTAGGAGGGCCCCATCGCCGCTCTCTCGGCACTGCTTGCATTGGAATAATTCAAGGAAAAGGGCAAGATTCGGAGGGATGCATAGATACGACTCACACAAGACAATAAAATGAGTGATATTGAGCATAGAGTTGGGGCCAATGTCGAATACCCGGAGCTTGTAGTGGTCTATCAGCTCGCGGAAGAAAGGGTGACCCGGGGGGCGGAAACCCCGGATCACATGTTCGACGAAGACTACCACCTCGTCAAGACCCGGAGAGGGCCGGGTCTCCTCCCCAGGTACCCTCCAGTGGATATCCTTCCGGGCGGGCAGAACACCCGACTCTGCGAGCTCATCCAGTTTGGCCTTGGTCACGGTCGATCTCGCCCAGTTGGCAGAGATTGATTGACTCGGCTTTGCCTTGCCGGCCGGTTGTTTCCCCTTCACCTTAGCACTGGCTTTAGGTGCCATAGGTGTGGATCTAAAAAGGAGGCAAATGCAAAGTGTAAGTATCGGAAGACCCGGAAATCATAACTATCCGACTTAGCGAGAAGTACTTGTGGAAAATTTAGCAGATTGAATCTAGTCAAAGCCACATATACGGAAGAAATTCGTGATTGCTAGTGGAAAAGATGTGCTCGAAAGGTGCAAGCTTGGATCTAAACTAAGTATTGGCCACGGAAAAGGCAAGATAATGGCGCATTTTACTGGTAAGAAATGGAGGAGCATTTGAGGGTAATCCTAGATCCAATTTACCCGCGCCAAATCGAGAATTATATCCGAGAGATTGAAGAGCTTACCAGTGGGATTAAGATGGAAGCGCGGTGGCGGCGGATGGCCCGAAACGGCGACGGCTCCTGGAGATCTCCGGCGAGCTACTCAAGGCGCGGTGGTGGAAAACGGCGGCGTCCCGGGCGCGCGCAGTGGTGAGCGGACAGCGGCGGCGCAGCTCCCGCGGCGTTATCGCGACCGGCGGCGTGAACTTGCTGGTCACGGCCTTGGGCTTGAGCTCGAGCGCGCAGGTGAGAAGTGGAGAGAGGAGGAAGATGGAGAATGAGCCTTAGATCTAGGGTTACCCCCTGGACACCTATTTATAGGTGCGGGGTGGGAGCGCCCTAGGTCTAGGCGGCAAGACCAAAATTTTCGGAAAAATATCACCCGGCCGGATATTTCGGGATCAGCATTAAAATGACCGTTGCGAGATATCCAGAAGAGATTGAAACGGATTGCAAGCGCGATATTCGGAACTGATTAGCGAATGGTGCGAGCCGGGTCTTATGTGTTTTCTCGGAGTGCTGACCCGGGAAACCAACGTTTGACTCGGGAAAGGCCGGGTTACTATATGGACCACCTGCAGAGCTAGGCCTAGCTATTATCAAAGCATTCTAACCCGGAATCTTATGGACTTGTGTGTTTGTTATTTTTGCAGGGAATAGCGTGCGCTTCATGGTTAGTCCTACGAAGCCCAAGCTATTCTGGGGACTACTGATGGAGGGATGATAACCCGGTAGGCTAACGTCAAGGTGTAACCCGGCCCGAGGGGAACCGTGCAAGACCCGGCTCGAGGAAAAGGAGTTTCTAGAAGGCCCAAGAAGGAATGCAGGCCTAGTAACTCGGCCTTTGGGGTTGCTGATAGGAAACTTAGGGTTTATGTGTGGTTTCCGGGTAGGATTCTGAGTGTACCTTGTGTAGGAAGCCAGGGAGCCGGGTAAGATATAAACCGGCTCCTAGGGTTAGAGAAACAGAACTTCACCAGGTATTCGAGTATCCTTGCAATACTAGAGTTGATATTGTAACCCTAGATCGGAGACTAGGCGACTTGATTGCCAGAGCTGCCAGATCGATTGATAGCATGATTTCCCCTGAGCTAAACCCTCTCCCAAACACCAGAGTCGAATTACCCCAAGATAAGTTACCCCTGGTAACGTCTACCGTGATTATGCCACGACAAGAAGGGTGGAATCCAAAAAAATATGATACCAAAAAGAGATGTAACTCCTCTCATGTGTATAAGTTTCTAAGTGGACACAAATCATGATAATATGTATCCACAAAGAAGCATGTACACACAAAATAGTTACGCGAGTGAAGAACATGATATCCAAGAGAAATTCATAAATACACCAATAAGATTTTTTTTATTGAAAGCATAGCACATAGCTCAATTTTATCTTAAAAGGGGATAAATTAATTTCCAAGACAAACACACCAAATACATCACAAATACCAGTAAGGGGAAAATAGATAGTTGCAATGTTTTGGAATAATCAAGCATCACAAAAGGAGAATAATTTTACAAATAAAGAATTTTCATGCCAAGATGCAACCTACACAAGGTTGAATACAAGAATACTGTGCATGAGAGATACTTGTTACCAAGATTGCATTGTAGATGTTGTTGTGGATAAGAGTTAATCTATAATCCTAGCTTGACTCCGATAAGATCATGGTGACAACACCTTCCTTGAGAATGAGGTAGGCATCCAATGCATCTCAAATGTACCTAAAACACACTTAAGCACAAAATGGTCCCCAAACTTATTGGGTCCAAAGTAGTTAGAAAAATTACAATACATAGGATAAGATCCACATAAATATGTGCAATAGATACTCTTACCCAAACCAGCCATTACCCACTCTCCCGCACCAGCGGTAGTACCGGTGTTACCACCGGTACTACCGGTGCCGCGGTCAGTGTCCCAGAGCTGATCACTAGTAATCCGCAACACCAGAGGTACCGGTGGAATCAGCGGTACTACCGGTGGCCTCCGTCGTTGCCTCCACGATGTACCAACAGAGCGTTGGTTTGGCGGTACCACAACCGGTGGTGTATAGCCCCTGGAATCCCGAGGAAACGCTGGAGGTATCGGTGGCACCAGCGGTACTACCGGTGGCCTCCGCGATGTACCACTAGAGCATTGATTTGGCGGTAGTACCACCGGTACCGCCACCGGAGGTTGCCTCCCTAGAGATGTGCTGGAGAATACCGGAGGCGGTACTACCGGTGGTTTCACCAGTACTACCGCCACCTGGACAAAAGACTGGCCAGCTTCCTGCTTTTGAGATTTCTGCCGATTTTGGATTTGGTGGAGTTTAGCCTACATAACGGATCGAAGAAAGTAAAGTATGCCATAACAAATGCATTAGTAAATATGCATGCAAATACCTTCAAGAACCAAAAGGATATGATGTGGACAAAAACACCAAAAAAAACAAAGAGGGTGCACAAGATTGTGACACGAAAAAAGGTTGTCCAGATCATACCAAAGATCCAAATCAACACATGGTTGATAAGAAACCAATTTGAAAATAAATCAAGTGAAAAAGAGATACACAAAGAACCATTTAACACTTGAAAGAAACCAAATAAGAGTTAAATCAAGAAATGAGATATTGAACTCCCAAAAGAGATACCAAAAGAAAGATTCATTAATGAAAAGAAGTCCAATATCGAAAATAGATCAATTTGAAATAAATCAACGAGAAGATAACCAACTCCCAAAAAGAGCAAGGTTCCAACAACTAAAGCAAACTCTCAACACTTTTCATGATGGCACAAAGTACCAAGACGAAAAAAGTTTGTCTTCCAAATAGACACGTCATCAGGATTAAATACCAATTGATAAAGATCTAAAGATAAATGAAGAAAAATAGTGTTCTAAATAATATAGGAAATCTCCCCCATGATCTGTGCATTACTTACAATTTTGTATTTGAATATAATATGCACACAATTGGGATCCTTGCTTTAGCTTTACCAATTAGAACACCAACCAAATACGAGTAAACCAAAGAGATTCTCAAAAGGCAAGGAAGACAATGGGAGTGAGCACAAAGAAATTACATGGCAATAAATATGGGAAAAAGGAGAAATAGCCCGAGTAAATATGATCAATTATTATACCACAAATAAGATTATGACTTGTCAAGGACAAGGAGAGGAGTTATTACTCGGTGGTATGTTGCATACATATTCATGATCATATTCACAAAACAAAAGCTTATGAAAAGGATAGGAATGAAAACACCATGCTTAAATGGGGATTCTTGGTGGCTTCAAAAGTCGAATGATCATGCAAAGCAATTATTAATATAGCATGAAGCAACCAGTTTCCGAGAAGGCAAATACTAGTGCATATTTGAGGAAAATCGCACCAAGAAACTCTCTTACAAACAAGATACCAAAAGATGAGCAAATAAAATCATTTAAGCAAATTGAAACTTGTTTGAGCACACATGCCACATAGGAACAAGATAATTAACAATATCAATTCTAGGTGGCAAAAACTAAAATGTTCACATTCTTTAGGCTTGTGATATGCACAAAGCATATTACTCCCCCATAAAGTGATAATCCTTATCTTCTTAGCAAGAGGAAAACAAATACCAACTAGAGATAACTAATAGACATTAGAATTTGAATTTCTCATGAGTATGACATACCATATAGAGACTAGATAATATTGAAATATCAACACTAAGTGGTATTCCTACACATTTTAGGATTGTGAAGTGCTAAAGGCATATTACTCTCCCAAAATGGGATAGTCCATTAATCATCAAAAGAGCCAAATAAGATACAAACATGATGCGATTAGGCTCAAAGCAAACACATACTAGATTACTCAAGGATAAGTAAGTAGTAAGCACAACATATACAAAATACAAGCAAGGTACAAAACCGATACATGCAAAGGGTCAAGAAACTTTCAATGTATATATATATAATGTAAATACAAGTTACCACAATAAGGAGCATGGAATATGAGATAGAGACATGATAATACAAATGACTTGGCTTAAGGAAAATATACGTGATGAAGATCCCTTAATTCTTCATGATATAGCCAAGGCTCCAATGCCCTCCAATAACACCTATTGATCAAGTTTGAGCTTGTTGGTCCCCAACCAAGTTGGGTCCTAAGAGGTTAGTCACAATAGGCTTGGCAACCCAAATGGTTCTTTTCTTGACACCACTTTGAGTACCAACATATTTGGCAAACACATTCCCCACATTATCCTTCCGAATGGAATAAACATCTTCAATTATGATTGGGTTGGATAATGTACCATTAGTGCATGAAGAATCAAGATGACCCTTTTCACGGCATAAATAGCAACAACGACTCCTTCCATTCTTCTTAGTTGATTTATCAACTTGAGAAGCATTAGCTTGAGTCTTCATGGGAGGAGGCCTTTCTTCAACTTCAAGTTGAGATTGAGGTTGGACTTGTGGCCGCTTCCCTTGTTGCTTCTCACTAAGTTGCTTCTTCTTCAAATGGCATGATCTAACATGATGCCCTTCAACCTTGCACTTGAAGCAAACAATCTTGGCCAAATTCTTGAATTGTTCATGGCCCTTCTTCTTGTAGACCTTGGACTTGTTCTTGTGATTGGAAATTAATCCAAGTCCTCTCTTGTCATTGGGGGATTTTTGTACACTCAACATATTGTCAAGTGTGGACTTCCCTTTATGACACTTCTCCAGGTCTTTCCTCAATTAAGTAACTTGGGCCTTGAGCTCTTTGATTCCCTCTACATGGTTAGTATCAACACAAGAGCTACAGGAAGTAGATGCATCATTATTAGAGCAACAAGGTAAGGAAAGCAATTCATCATAAGATGTGGGAAAATTATGAGAGGATGAATTACTAGGACTAGCACAAGGAAATATATCATTTAGAGTAGAGATTGTGCCTTTGTCCACATGAGGCTCACAAGATGTTACCTTAGTTAAAATAGCCTCATGAACTAATTTTAGCCTCTCATGGGAGACAATAAGATTCTCATGAGATATTGAGAGATTTTCATGAGTTTCTTCCAATTTCCCATAATTACTAGTTAGCAACTCAAGTTGAGCCCGTAGCTCAACATTCTCCTTTAATATGGATGATTCACAAGAAATAGAGTTAGTAGCACAAGCATCATCATTTTTAGCTTTGATGTCATTAGCAAGAGAAAGAGATAATTCATTGTACCTTCTCAGCTTAGAAACGCTAATAACATAGGTTTCTTCTAGACTATATAGTTTCTCTTCAAGAGAAGATCTAAGGGACCGCTCTTTCTCAAAAGCTTTGTCAAGATCTTTGTCCTTGATAGAATGACTACCACTATGACTTTCCAAAGTCATGATGATATCCTCCTTTTCATCTATAAGAGGGTTAGCCTTATCAAGTTGTTATTGGAGAGCATTCACATTTTTCTTGGTCTCACCATCAAGGCTAGCTAACCACAAAGCTATCCACTCATTTCTATGATCATGAGATATATTGGGGTTCAAAGTAGAAGATACCTTTTAATCCTTGGACATGAGGCAAAAGGTGGTAGATGATGATAGATCATTACTTGAGGCACCACTCAAGTCCACATCTTGTTCCATAGAGAGTTGGGTTTCCTTTACATTGTTAGCCATACAAATACTAGAGGAAACACAATCATTTTTATGATGGGAACAAGATAAAGCAAGCATATCATCATGAGATTCAGTCAGGCAATGTCGACATGATATGCAAAGACTATCAACACAATCATGTAAAACATTTTTGGTTCTAGTTGTGTTTAAGTCCAAAGATGAGGCATGCCAATAAGATAGAGAGGAAGGATCATCAATAATAAGCTAACTATCATTATTGCAAAGCCTATCACTACTCACCATCTCATTAGTTTGTGCCTTACCACATGTTGGTGAAGTAGAAGAAGTTGAGAACACATCACGACCGGAAGTGGAGGGATAACAATCATGCTCTTCAACATTGGACACACCATATTTATCTTGAAGCTTTGTCCATAACTCATGAGCGTTCCCGATAGGAAAGAGTGGTTTAATAACTACAAGGCTCACAAGAAGGAAAAAAGCATTAATAGCAAGAGCATCGAGAGATAAGTTTTTCTCTTCCTCTAAAGTTGGATTTTGAGGATCCTTTGGAGGAGAAAAACCCATCTCTACAATTTGCTCCATATGTGGATCCATGACCCAAAAATAAATAAGCATGTGAAATTTCCAAACATCATAGTTTGTGCCATTAAAATCAAATGTGGGATCGTGCACTAATTCACTAAGCGACATCATTACTCTCAAGGCGGTGAAGCCTAAGAATGAGAGCCCTGGATTTGATACCAATTGAAATTACAAGGATGCCGCCTAGAGGGGGCGTGAATAGGCGCTTTAAAATAATTACAGTTTAGGCTTGAGTAAATGCGGAATAAAAATAGCGTTTAGTTTATCAAGCACAAAACCTATAAAAGCTAGGTTTACCTATGTGCACCAACAACATATGCTAGGAAAGAAATACAACTATGTGATAGAAAGATTGATGACTTCAAGCACGATGGCTATCACAAAGGTAAATACATAAGTAACGAGCTAGAGTATAGAAATAACCGAAGCACAAGGAGACACCGATGTGATTACCGAAGTTCCTTCCCAAGGGAAGTACGTATTCATTGGAGAGGTGGGGAGCCACGTAGGCGCTCCTCAATAGCACGGATGTGCACACCTTATTCTTCTTGAGCTTCTCTGGTCAGGGAGATGCTCGTTTCCACTATGAGGTCGACTTGAAGGCGTTGACCAAACCTTACACAGGGTTGAGGCTATCTCCACAATTCAATTGGAGGCTCTCAACGAAGCTTATTGCAACAAGGTGGAACCTCCAAGCACTAACCGTCTAGGGTGCTCAATACAACCAAGAGGAACAATCTCTCCGGTGACCAAGCACCCAAGAGTAACAAGCTCACAACTTCTCTTTCACGAATCTCGTGGAGAACTCAAACCGATGCACCTAATGCAATGGTAAGAACACACAAAGTGGTCAAGAACTTATATCCAAAATCCCACCAAATCAACTAATGCTATGGAGGGAGGAAGGATGAAGAACAAGGAAAACAACAAATGAATCCCTAGATCTAGATCCAATAGGTTCCTCTCACAAAGAGGAGGGATTGATTGGTGAAGTGGTAGATCTAGATCTCATCTCTCTTTTCCCTCAAGTGGAAGCAAGAATCATTGGAGGGATTGAGAGATAGAAAGATTTTGAAGGTCAACAATGAAGTTCAAACTTGTCCAAAAGGTTAGGGAACCATTGGGGAAGAAGGCCCCTTAAATAGGTCACCCAAATATCCAACCGTTGGGGGCAAAATCGCGCAGGGCCGGTACCTCCGGTGAAACCACCGGAACTACCGCCCCCGGATGAGTTATAACACCAAAGGGCTGGAAAACTGCCCCAGGCACCGGAACCTCCGGTGATTCCGTCGCGGGCATCTCGAAAGAGTTTCTGGCGGAACCAGCACCAGAACTTCTGGTGCTGGAAAAAACTGCAGAACATCTGATACGAAAACGGTCGTAACTTTTGCATTTGGACTCCGTTTTTGATGTTCTTGGGCTCGTTGAAATCACAACGACGAGCACTACAAGAATAAGCAGAGAAACATCATACTCCAACATGAGAATATAAAACCAAATGATCAAAGGTTTAACCTATCAATAAAGGACAATCGGTAGAAACCTCCAACAACAAAAATGTGATAAGTTTTTCATACGAAATCCATTTTTGATGAAATTTAGCTTGACATGAAGAACATGACAAGCTCTAAAACCTCACATGGAGAAAACCCAAATAAGAACCAAGAAGGATGATGCCAAGTATGCAAAGGTTCGAGCTCTCTATGATAGATACGATCAAGATATGCATTGAAGAGCCCCTCTTGATAGTACGGTTATCTATCCTATAATCTGGTCTTCCAACTAGAATAATGAGACCGGTAAAATAAAAACCCTATCTAAGTCATACCTTTGCCTTGCGCAATCCAATTGACCTATATGATGACGATCTTAATCACCTCAAGTTGGACCACCTTTCTTGATTGCGCTTCGTTTCGTGAAGACTTGTAAATTGCTCCCCCATAAGCTAATATTAGAGAGCTTCTCACATGACCATCTTCACTTGACCATAATCTCCATATGGGTGGCAAGATTTGCACACCTACTTGATCAACCAAGTATCTTCTCTTTATTCATGATGATGATGACTTCAAGGTAAACATGAATATTCACACGATCTCCTTCTTCAAGACATGCTTGTAATATGGTCAATAGTAGCATGACAATTATCCTATTGATCATATAGATATATTCATTAAGTGATGATCTTGATAGCATCCAACCTTGAATCCAACACATGGAGTTCAAGTGGTGCCAATGGACAAACATATAAGAATGTCTTAATGCAAACATTAGTCCATAAGGATTGTCATTAATTACCAAAACCATACATGGGGAACCATACACTTTCAGCTGGGGCCGGAATTTACGTCCTGTATCCACCGGAAATTCCGAGCTAAATTCCTGAATAATCCGGCTGCAGTTATTTGTGTATCTTCTCGAGGATATTATCGTTGATCACATGTGAGGCCTGTTGTAGACACTTAAACCACATTGTTAGTAGACATACCCGCGTTGTTATCATCACCAAAATCATTAGAGAAGACATGAGCTTTCAAATAGGTCTCTACAAATTTTCTTCTTTGTTTCACAAGTTTTAGGCTGTGCGGATAAATAAGATGTGCCTAACAACTAGATGAAAACAACCTATATGATGCAAACCGATACAATAAGAAAGAGCTCGGATAGAAATAACCGAGGCATGCAGAGACAAAGATGTATTCCCGTGTTCCTTCTCCTTGGGAGAGAAGTACGTCACGTTGGAGAGGTGCGGGATACCACGAAGGACACCCGTACTCCACGAAGGCTCACCTTCTTCTCCTTGAGCCTCTTGCACGATGAAAGAACTCAATCCACTAGTGGTAGGTCTTGAGGTGACCTCTAAACCTGTACAAACTTTACCGAAGCAGCAAATCCACAAGTCGGATGCTTACGGACGACACCTTCCACCTAGGAGCTCCCAAGAGCTCCAAGAGTAACAAGATCAAAGAGACAGCTTAACACAGTGCTCAAATCTCGAAATTGATTGGTCAAAGAGAGGGGAAGCTTGGATCTTGCAAGGAATGAGCTTCACTCTCCTGGAATCTCTCAAAACGCTCAAGGGGGGGTAAGAATTTGTTGTCTGGAAGTTTGAGAGTGTGTAATGGAGGCTCCAATCTAGAAATGAGGAATGAGTGGATAACCTACCTCGAAGAGGTAAGTCACTTATATAGGTGGATGGAAAACTAGCCGTTTCAGTGCAGAAAAACATGCGCCAGACGATCCAGCACTTTTATCGCCGGACGATCCGGCGAGGTCCTTCCACAAGTTCTGTCGTGGAAAATGAGCTGTGCTCAGGGTCAGGTGCCAGACGATCCGGTGTGGAACGCCGATTTATCCGGCGACCAAACCGAGAGCAGCCACAGAGCTATCGGTCTACACCGGCAGTCAAGCGGCGAACGCGTGTAGAAAAACCACTGACGGCCGATCCGGCGCAGGCGCCAGAAGGGTGCCGCTTTAGACCGACAGCCCCACGGCAGCCCTTGGGTTTTTCCTCGCGCTGGAGAAGATCCGGCCCGGACAGTCTGGCAAGAAAAACGCCGGATCGTCCGACAGTGCTCCCACAACTCAGTTTACACACCAAAACAAACCCGAAACAGCTAGAACAAAAAAGCAGATGGAGAGCACTAGGAAGAGACTTTGAGCACATAGTTAAACCAACATTTTGAGCCCCTCTTAATAGTGCGGGATCCCTAAACTCAATGAGAACCGAAAAGCTATCGCTAGCCTTCGACCTCCGTCACTTTGCGAGTCTCTTTTTCCTTTTAACGGTACACGATCCACAATGCAACCAATGGGGACTAAAAATATGTATAATTCACTTAGGAATAATCGTTAGTCCCCAAGTTAATCTTGTCATCAACAAACACCAAAATAATTAAGGGAATAAATTCCTTTTCAATCTCCCCCTTTTTGGTAGTTGGTGACAATAAAATTAACGCACAAAACATCGTATCTATGAGCTAGGAGGGCTCCCCCTGATCGTGAGCACATATCCGAGGATAACCATGAGGAAGAACTCCCCCTAAATCATCGAACGATATAAGATAGAAAGGGATTTGCACAACATATGGATATGAGATAAAAAATTAAGCTTACACATAAAAAGGTTCATATAGACAAACAAACAATTAAGATCCAACAGCAAATAGACATAGTCTTAAAAAAATAAAATGAGGAAAGTTTCACATGCCCAAGATAATAAAGGAAAGAACGGGGACATGTAAACTTAAACCAGGAGCTCCCCCTTCCCCCCTCCCAAGCAACCTAATATACTACTTCTCACCATTTGGCAACAAGTACCACAAAAGGAAAAGAGACTAAAGCCCAGCCCAAGAATCACTCGGAGCGGTTTTCATTGTCATCATGGCATGCATTTGGGAAGTAATCCTCAAAGCCGTGGAGAGGGAATCATAGGGAGTAGCAGCAACATGAGAAATAATAGGCTCATCATCGCTGACATCAACACCTTTCTCACGAAGCTGCCCCTTGAGCCTGTTAGCTTTTGCCCTGCTTTCATTCTTGAGCTCATGAATATCAACATGATTAGCCTTGCACATGCCGAACACAGAGCGGACATCAGCAGCCATGAACTTCTCGAATCTGGAGGGAGCACCATCCCTTGAAGAATGAACCACTTGCACCTTCTTGCGAGATTTAGCGGTTAGAGGTTTGACCGCACCATCAAGTTCAGCAGTCCAAGGTTTATGATGACACTCCTTGTGAATGTTCAGCCCAGTCACATGATCAATGAGGCACTGAATAAGAGGGGCAAACAGAAAGTGCCTCTCACCTTGGGTGTAAGAAGCAAGATGAATCTCATTGTAGATGAAATCTGCCACATCAAACTGAGCATCCAGATGAGTCTCAATGAATACCATAAGTTCAATAGCAAAGTTTCTGACAGAGGTGAAATCTCCCTTCTTGGGCACAAGAGTCTTGCAAATGATTTTGAACAGGAATGGATATGGCTCTTTGAATAGAGTCACAGTGTTCATAGCCTTATTAATGTACCGTTGGGCACCCTCACTAGCATGAAGAGGAGCTAATGCACTATAATGCATTAGCTCACCAGTTTGAGATGCACCATGGATGGAATAGAGATCGTTACCATGAGGAAGCTCAAAGGGATTAGCAAAATCTGCAAGCGTAGTGGTAAAACGCTGTCCATTGGTCATCCATTCAACAGTTCTTGGACCATCCTTCCAAAACTCACAGGTGGCATAGAACTGCATGACAACCTCCTCATTCCAATCATACTTAAATTTCACGAACTCAGAAAGCCCCAATCTCTCAAGAACATCCAAAGTACCATGAGTCTTGTCACTGTTCTCCACAAGGAACTTCATATTCACATATTTCTAAGTGAGGAGAGGAGAAGTTGGTGCCTTCTTCATGAGAATTCTCTCATAGATATCTTGATGCAAACTAGAACAAGTATGAGAATTCGGGGCATCTTTCTCATGGGCGTAAAACTGGCATCCCTCTTCTGCTTAAGAAACACTTGTTTAGCAATCTTGGACCAATTGTTGGGCTTGTAACCACGAGCTTTCCTGGGAATCTTCTTCATAAGCACGAGGCTTTCCTTTTCAGGCAAGGGCCTACTCGAGGTGCTAGTTGAGGCCTAGTGAACTACCTTCTTTGGTTTCTTTGCGGTGCCCATGTTGACAACTTTTCCTCTTGCCTTCTTTTTAGGAGAGGGCGAAGGGAAGGGTGTAAGATCACCAAAATCCTTCTGGATTTCTGCCTCCATACTATCATCCTCAGACTGCTGCGGAGATGAACTACCTCCTTCCCTAAAGTCACCACGGCTGACAAACTTCTTGGAAACTCGGCCTTGATCATCACTTTCATGAGAGCCACTGCGAGCTATGAAAATAGAAGGTACGGAAGGTTAGGTAAGTGCACACACATCCGGAGGAAAACTGAAATTCATGGAACAACAACAATTTTGAGCCCATTGTATGGTTGAGGGGATAAATCATCAAGCCACACAATGAGACCAAAATGTATTGCAAAAATCCATGAGGTAACAGTTTGGAGAGATATCCTAGGTGCTAATTGTACTTAGGGCTAGAGAAAACGTAGAGATAATGCCCTAAGATTGCAATGGAATGGAAATATGAACGAAATTGACCGAAACAAAAAGGTATACCGCGACGAATCGGGTAATCGTCGTCCTTCTTATTATCAGTCTACTTCGTCCTTCCCATCACCCCCTAACTTGGGAACGAGATGGGCTACAACGCTCTTCATTGGAGAAACCCGAGCAGCGAGGAAAGTTCTCAAAGGACCTAATCCCCCAATCCCAGGGAAATCTGGTTGGTGGAGGAGTAGATCGGAGGTGGGGGAGCACTTTTGGTGGAGCAAGAGTGGCCGGAGGAAAAAAAGATCCCTTGGGGCGGCAGTGGCGGCAGCGTGGCGGCGGTGGTTTGGTCGGGGTCGAGTGCGGGCGAGTGGGGAAGAAGTAACTCTTCCCCGCAGCGCCCCACGATTTCAACCCGAAACGGTACCGCCGGGCGATCCGACAAAAATTATGCTGGACGGTCCAGCACCTGAGCCCTGACCAAAAACATGAACATCACACACGCGAGCCCACGCCTAGACGCTGGATGGTCCGGGGCAAGGCGTCGGATGATCCGGCCCCTGACAGAAACTCTGGTCCTTTTCTGCATCTCTAATCAAGCGTCGGATGATCCAACAAATTCGCCGGACGGTCCAGCAACCGATTTCAGAGCAGAAACAGATCTGATTGTTTTATAGGGACGTAACCAGCCACGAAACTTTGGATCAAAGATGTGTATACAAAATTTTCAGAAGTGGTTTATGGGATAAGGAGTGGCTTAGGTAGATCTAGTCTAGGGATGAAAATGTCCTAAAGAGCTCCCCCAAAAATAAGTAAATTACAAGATGCAAATGTAGGGAAGCCATTCGGACCAGCATTTTGAAAAATAGAGCAAGATAGCTCAAAGGATTGTTCTACACACACCTGTTAAAAAAGGACATAAGAGTTCAACAAACCAAGTTTTTAGACGAGCCAAGGTAACACAAATTCAGGAGAGAGAGGCAACCAATTATGAGAGGCAAGTTGGCCGAATATTTCTTCCCCTATGTTAGAGCACAAATACCAAGATACCACGAAGAGACATGATTGGGTTCTATAGGCATTAGATCTTTATGATGTAGCACTCATAGGTATGCATAATGCCAAGACATGGTAAGATGTTATCCCCACAAATGCGTCACTTCTAAACAAGATAATATGATTAGCGAAATGGGAATAGTGCAAGTTTGAGTCCAAGTTGTTAGGATCGAGAATACCAAGTTCTCCTCTCAACTCCACAAATCGGGGCTCATCCAAAGGTTTAGTGAGAATGTCAGCCAATTGGTGCTTTGTTCCTACATAAGTGAGAGAAATATCACTAGTTGAGACATGGTCATGCAGGAAGTGATGGCAAATGTCAATGTGTTTGGTGCGACAATGTTGGACAGGGTTATGGGCGATCTTTATTGCACTTTCATTGTCACATAGAAGTGGTACCAGACCAAGAGACACACCATAGTATTTCAAGGTTTGCCTCATCCATAACAACTGAGCACAACAAGATGCAGCGGTGATGTATTCGGCTTCGGCGGTGGATAGGGATACAGAATTTTGTTTCTTGGATGAACAACTCACCAATGACCGGCCAACAAATTGGCAAGCCCTGGAGGTCGACTTCTGGTCTACCTTATCACCAGCCCAGTCGGAATCCGAATATCCATGAATTGCAAAGGTATACCCCTTTGGATACCACTGCCAGAGACTTGGAGTGAGAACAAGGTACATAAGAATCCGTTTGACCGCCACAAGGTGGCTCTATTTCGGAGCAGATTGATAACGAGCACACATTCTAACACTAACATAATATCCGGTCTAGAAGCACAAAGATACAACAAAGAGCCAATCATAGAACGATATACCTTTATGTCCACATCCTTTTCCTTCTTGCATGCTCCTAGTTGCCCATTCATTTGCATGGGAGTCTTGGCGATGGAAGCATTAACCATATCAAACTTCTTGAGCATTTCCTTCACATATTCCTCTTGGGAGATGAAAGTTCCTTCATCAAGTTGCCTTACTTTAAATCCAAGGAAATACTTCAACTCCCCCATCATGGACATCTCAAATTTCCTAGTCATCAACTCAGAGAAAGCTTTGTTATGGCGTTCAAATGAACCACCAAAGATAATATCATCAACATAGATTTGGCATATGAAAATCCCCCCCCCCCAGCCCTTAAACTATTTGGTGAAAAGGGTAGAGTCGAATTTCCCAATTTCAAACCCATACCTGAGTACACAATTCCTAAGGTGCTCGTACCAAGCTCGTGGTGCTTACTTGAGTCCATAGAGTGCCTTATGGAGTTTATACACACGGTTGGGGAATTTGGGGTCCTCGAAACCCGGGGGTTGAGCAACATATGCCTCCTCTTTCAAGGGACCATTGAGAAAAGCACTTTTCACATCCATTTGATAAAGCTTGAAGTTATGAAACAATGCAAATGCAAGCAATATACGAATAGCTTCAAGACGAGCCACGTGCGCAAAGGTATCCTCATAATCCATACCTTCTACTTGAGCAAACCCTTGCGCCACTATCCTTTCTGTGTTTCAAATGACCATCTCATTCTCGTCATGCTTGTTCTTGAAGACCCATTTGGTCCCAATGATGTTGATCCTATGATCCTTGGGCTTGTCCACAATAGACCAAACTCATTATGGGTGAAGCACTCTAGCTCCTCTTGCATGGCCACAATCCAATCCGGATCCTGCAAAGCCTCGATCACCTTAAGAGGTTCAAAATGTGAGATAAACGAGTGATGCTTGCTAAATTTAGCTAGATGTTCCATCTTTCTACGGGTGACAACACCCTTAGAAATACTCCCTAGGATTTTGTGGAGCTCAATCCCGCTTGATTTCTTGGAGTTATTGATGCTTCGTGTAATGCCCTTGTAATCAACAAACTCTCGTGGAGGAGAATCTTTCACTTGAGGTTCCACTTGAGCTTGAACTTGAGGATCAATTTGAGCTTGTTCTTGAGAAATAGGTCCAATTAGTTCTCCTTCTTGAACTTTCTCAAAGGGTTGAGAGCTTTATGCTTGTTCTTGGATATTATTCTCCTCTTGAGGAATGTGTTCATCTTGAGATGAGGTGGCGGGCTCGTCTTGAGTTGAGCTTGTTACTTCTCTCCATCACGTTCTTGCTCCAAGACTTGATGAGACTCACAAGGAAAGATATGCCCAATTCCCATAGCCTTGATGACTTGAGAAGGATCTCCATCACCTACATCACATGAAGCAACTTGCTCCACTTGGGAGCCGTTATTCTCTTCGAAGTCCATGTCACTAGACTCTTCAACACATCCAATGGACTTGTTGAAGAATCTATAGCCGTGGTACTCCAATGAATATCCAACAAAAATGCCCTCAATAGTTCTAGATTCTAATTTACCGAGCCTCTTTCTCTTGTTCTTGACAAAGCATTTGCACCCGATAACCCGAAAGTACAAGACATTGGGCTTATTCCCGGTGAGAAGCTCATATGTGGTCTTGTTGCGGAAGGAATGGAGGAAGAGCCGGTTTGTTGCATGAACAGAGGTGGAGATAGCTTAACCCCCAAAATTATATGGGGACTTGAATTCATTCAACATAGTTCTTTCCATATCAATGATTGTATGGTTCTTCCTCTCCACAACACATTTTGCTGGGGTGTATAGGGACTGGAATATTGGTGCTTGATGCCTTCATATTCAATGAAATATTGCATGGTGTAGTTCTTGAACTCGGAGCCATTGTCGGTGCGGATATCCTTGATCACCTCATTATAGGTGCGTTGAGCTTGCTTGGCAAAGTCTATGAAGCACTTTTGGGTCTCATCCTTGGACTTGAGGAGTAATACCCAAGTGTACCTTGAGTAATCATCCACAATCACAAGACCAAATCTTTTCCCACCAAGAGTATCATAGTTGGAGGGCCCAAAGAGATCCAAGTGAAGGAGATCCAAAGGCCTACAAGTGGTGACAATGCTCTTAGAGGGGTGAGCCTTTCCTTTTTGCTTCCCGGCAATACATGCACTACAAACACGATCTATTTCAAGGTCAACATTGGTTAGTCCAATAACATGATTGTCTTTAAGGAGTAGTTTAAGATTTCTCATGTTGACATGGCCTAGCCGGCGATGCCACAGACAACCCTTGTCAACATTGGCCATTAGACACATTGAGGGAGAGGGAATCCCTTTTGAGAAATCATCCACGTAAAGGCCGCCCTCAACATGTCCAACAAAGACCAATTCGAGATTATCACTCCTAAAGACCATCACATTATTCTTAGTAAAATAGGAATTTTAACCAATGTGAGAAAGATGATTAATGGAAAGCAAGTTATAGCCAAGGGATTTAGCAAGCATGACATTCTCGAGGGACAAGTCTTTCATGATTTCCACCTTGCCATATCCCAATACCTTTCCTTGTGAATTATCCCCAAAGGTGATGCTTGACTTGCGGTTAACATCTTCAATAAACTTGTCAAGCATCTCTTTTGCTCTGGTCATATGATTGGTGCATCCACTATAAAACACCCATTTAGGACCACGGGAGACAAACCCCTACACAAGATTAATTCTTTGATTTAGGAACCCATTTATTAATGGGTCCCTTGACATTAGTAACAAGGACCTTAGGCAAATAAATAGAATGCCATCTAAAAGAATAGCCATTACCAGGTCCAACATATTTATCATACACATCCCCTTGTGTGCCCTTACATATCACATAGGATGGATTAAATATTCCTACAAAGTGGTGGTTAGGATTGTGCCTAGTGGCACTCCCTTCCCCCACAATCTTCTTGTCATTGCTATCCTCCTTGTGCCCTTCTTAGACAAAATTTATCTTCCTGGGAGGATTGGCCTTCTTGTTATTGTTTCTTGGGTTGTACCCAAGTCCTTGCTTAGGAGGCCTCACTTTTTGTGTAGTAAGAACCTCATTAAGAGGCTTCTTACTTTGAGTGGTAGTGAGACGCTCCTTCTCAAGCTGTTCCTTCAACTTCTTATTTTCCTTAACAAGAGAGGCTTGAACATCCAAAGGGTTAGAAGAACGAGCAGCATTATCAATAGTAATGGGAGCATTTGAGGAGCCAATTTTAGTCTTTCCATTCATAGAAGCTCTCAGTTGATCATACTTCTCTTCAAGGCTAGTTAACTCATCTTTGAGAAGCTTGTGGGAATTCTCAAGATGTTCAAGATCCTTGGTGAGAGAAGCATGATCAACCTCTAGCTATTTCTTAGAGGCATCAAGAACTTGAGACATCTCAAGAGAGCCTTGTCAAGTTCATTTGTTTCTATTTGTTGGAAAAGAATGAAAGAATTATGTTCCTCATTGGTGAGATCTTGCTTAAGGAGAATGAATCTCCGTCTCTCATCTTCAATATGGGTTTCGAGTTCCTCAATGATATCATCTTTAGAGGAGATGGTATCCATTAAGTAATCGAATTGATCTCGAGCCTCTCCATGAAGGGACATCATAACTTTATGCAATTTAGCCATTCTAGAATTCATATCCTCATCTACCTTACTAGAAGGAATAGGTGAATTTACGTAGAATATAGGAGGATTGGAAATGGGTTTAGATTTAACCTTTGGTTCCTTTTCCATTAGGAACTTGTGAGATTTTTTATTGGAGGAGATAGCGTAGTATTTGGTGTAGTCATATGTGAAGAGCGAGCCGGGTTCACCATGAGCCAACCCAACCACTCCTACGGTCGCCTCCTCCTCATCTTCATCCTCCGAGGTATACTCGGTGCCCAAGAAAGCCCTCTCCCTTCTCTTGGCCTTGTCGGCGCTTTATCTTTTGTTCATGGGGTTGGGCAGCAACTTATTCTTTGCTTCTTTGTCATACTTGGGCTTGTCCTCTCTCTTCTCATAAGGACACTTATCGGAGAAGTGGCCCGGTTGATCACAGTTGTAGCAATTTCTCCTCACATCCTTGGAGGAATTTCCAACCATTCTTCCAAATGATCCTCCCCACTTCTTGGTGAAGAAGGCAAGATCCACATCTAATTCACTTGTTGATGTCATCTCTTCTGCTTGGTCATCTTCTATTTCTTCCTCAACTTCCTCTTCGTGCATAAGGACAACCTTGGCCTTCAAAGCAAGGTTGGGAATCTTCATGGCATGAACAAGGTCTCTTGTTTGATTTTCTTGTGCCACACGATTCACATTGGAAATGTAGAAAGAGACCAAATCATCCTGTGACATTTCCTCATGGGAGTCCATGAATTGCATGATGAGAGATAGTTGTTGCTCATAGGGGGACACAATCTCAATGATCTTTCCTTTGATGAACTCATCATTCACATCAAACCCATCATTGTATTTCTCACAACCAAGACCTTGGATTTTTACCCGAAGTGCATCAAGTCTTGCATAGGCACTTGACAACTTCTCACCATCCTTTATCACAAACCGACCCATTTCTCTCTTGGCTAACTCATAGTTGGTCTTTTGAATGAGAGAGATTCCTTCTTGAAGAATGATGATTCTATCCCAAAGATCTTTGGTAGATTCAATTCGGTAGACTTGATTGTAGAGAGGCCTTGGAAGAGAAGAACGAATCTTGTCACAAGCAATGGAGTTGAGCTGGCGTTGCACGCACTCACGCGGTGACAAGCTGTTAGCATCAAGAGGCTTGTAGCCTTTCTCCACAACTTCCCAAAGATCCTCGCACACACAACAAAGATAAGATTCCATAGAAGATTTCCAATAGGAAAAGTGAGTTCCATCAAACACGGGTGGAGGACCCATATTAGTCATGTATGGCATTTGGATAGGTGGTGGGTTATAGTCCATTCCAAGTTGATTATAAGAGGGGCCATCTTTGTTTGTGCAAGGCCGACACTTTGGGAAATCCCACCACCACTAACACTAGCGGCCGAGGGATTCTCTTTAAGTGCCAACCTTTTCTCAAACTAGTTGGTCACCCTTATACTCATTTGTTTTTCCAGAGTGGCTATGGGTTAGCTTCATGAGCAGCCCATCTGGCTTCCTCATCGGCAGCTAACTTCGCAGCCTACTCTTCCGCTAACTTAGCGTCTTCCGCTAACTCAGCGGCCTCCTCTGGATTAACCATCTCACTCTTTAGGCAATAAATCCCTTAAAAAGAGTCCTTGGCTCTGGTACCAATTGAAAGGATAGAGACGGTAATCTAGAGGGAGGTGAATAGGTTTCTACAAATTTTATTATTTGTTTCACAAGTTTTAGGCTGTGCGGATAAATAAGATGTGCCTAACAACTATATGAAAACAACCTATATGATACAAAACTATACAATAAGAAAGAGCCCGGATAGAAATAACCGAGACACGCGGAGACGAAGATGTATTCCCGTGTTCCTTCTCCTTGGGAGAGAAGTATGTCATGTTGGAGAGGTGCGGGATACCACGAAGGACACCCGTACACCACGAAGGATCACCTTCTTCTCCTTGAGCCTCTTCCACGAAGAAAGAGCTTAATCCACTAGTGGTAGGTCTTGAGGCGACCTCCGAACCCGTACAAATTTTCCCGAAGCATCAAATCCACAAGTTGGATGCTTAAGGGCGACACCTTCCGCCTAGGATCTCCCAAGAGTAACAAGATCAAAGGGACATCTTAACATAGTGCTCAAATCTCGAAATTGATTAGTCAAAGAGAGGGGGAAGTTTGGATCTTGCAAGGGATGAGCTTCACTCTCGCGGAATCTCTCAAAACGCTCAATAGGAAAGGATTTGTTGTGTCGGAGCGTGAGAGTATTTAATGGCGGCTCAGATCTGGAAATGAGGAATGAGTGGATAACCTACCTCGAAGAGGTAAGTCACTTATATAGGTGGGTGAAAAAATAGCCGTTTCAGTGCAGAAAAAAATGTGTCGGACGATCCAGCACATTTATCGCCGGACTATCCGGCGAGATCCTTCCACAATTTCTATCGTGGAAAAGGAGCTGTGCTAAGGGTCGGGTGCCGGACGATCCGGCGACCAAACCGAGAGCAGCCAGAGAGCTGCCGGTCTACACCAGCAGTCAAGCGGCGAACGCGTGTAGAAAAACCACTGTCGGCTGATCCGACGCAGGCGCCGGCCGATCCGGCGCAAGTGCCAGAAGGGTGCCGGTGTAGACCGGAAGCCCCGCGGCGACCCTCGGGTTTTTCCTCGCACTAGAGCAGATCCGGCGCCGGACGGTCCGGCAAGAAAAACGCCGGATTGTCCGGCAGTGCTCCCACAGCTCATTTTACACACCAAAACAAACCCGAAACATATAGAACAAAAAAGGCAGATGGAGAGCACTAGGAAGAGACTTTGAGAACATACTTAAAACAACCTTTTGATCCCCCCTTAATAGTGCGGGATCCCTAAACTCAATGAGAACTGAAAAGCTATCGCTAGTTTTCGACCTCCGTCACTTTGCGAGTCTCTTTTTCCTTTTAACGGTACACGATCCACAACACGACCAATGGGGACTAAAAACCTGTATAATTCACTTAGCAATAATCTTTAGTCCTCAAGTTAATATTATCATCAACAACCACCAAAATAATTAAGGGCATAAATTCTCTTTCACCAACATTTCTTAATAAAGAGACTAGTGAAACCATCAGGCCAGGAGCCTTGTCAGTTTTAAGAAATTTAACAACTGATTCAATTTCCTCCTTAGTAAATGGCAGACTAGTATCTTTCAGCCCTTCTATTTCCTTGACAACAGAAGCCAGATTCGGATTTGCGGAAGTATTATAAGAGACACCCATTCTATTCTTGAAACAAGAAAAGAAAGCAAATGCCTTTTCATCATGCTCCACCAGATAAACATCAACGACATCCTTAAGAACAGACACAGAACTTTGCTTAAATATTTCTGTTGCCCTAGCATGGAAATAATTGGTGTTTTTCCCCACTTAATTTTACCCATCTGATAGTTCATCTTTGCTTCCAGTAATTAGACCGTGTACAAAGTAGCCTTTTTAAGTGGGTTTTGACTATATTCCTGAAATTAAATTCAGGTATGGTCAAGAGCATGGGATCTTCTATTAACAATTAAGTATCAGATAAAGATCTGCCCCACTTTTTAAGACCATGCCTGACATTCTTCAGCTTATAAGAAATGGTCCCCACAATTCATCTACTTTTGTCCGGTTTATTTCAGACTTTTGAGACCACATCCATACATCCAAGTTGGTGGGTCCAATGACTTTCAAAACGAAAAATCCTGGGTTTTGAATTTTTTGTTGAGACCCTTACCACCAAGGGAATGTGATCTTATGTTGGTTGGAAAGAGGTGTAACAGTGGTATTAGGGTATTGCAAAGTCCAGGCGGAAGAGGTAAAAAACAGTCAAGTTTTTCCAATAAAGGTGAATCTTGCATATTAGACCAAGTGTAAGCCCTTCCTTTAACTGGGACTTCCTGTAAACCCAAATGACTAATAATTTCATTAAACAAGAAAATATCATTCATGTTTGCACTAGGTTTGTTTCTATCGTCAACTGATCTCATGAAGTTAAAATCCCCAAGAATCAACCAATTTTCACGCTCAGGGATAGTTAAATTATAGAGCCAAGTGACAAAATTATCTCTTTCAATGTCAGCACATGCTACCATAGACATTGACCAAATGCCACACTTCATTATTGTGGGTGGAGGTAAATTCCACTCAAATTACAGACATGTGTATTTCGATCAGTTTTCTAGAAAAAACAGAAGAATTCCACAGGACAATAAGCCCTCCAGAGGCTCCTACGGAGGGAGAGAAAACAAATTAGTCATATATTTTTGGGCAGAAGCTTTTAATTAAAGTATGATCAAAAGTTTCACACTTTGTCTCCTGAAGACAAATAATAGTAGCATTGCTCTCATCAATTTTAATGTAAACAATATTTTTTTTGTTCTTGTCATTGAGCCCCGTAACATTCCAGTCAAACACCAGGCTGGGTCATGCGAATCGGGCTTGACTCGAGCCGAATTATTGTGGCCCTACAATCGTACCAGGCTCAGGCCTCAGGTTTCAGGGTTTGGCTTTGTAGGGCCCATACGAGTTTTGGCGACGTATATCATATAATAGCCTTATGGAGAAGTTCGTTGTATTCATTCCAAGCGATGTTTCTAGTTATATTCATGGAAGAAAAAAAAATAGTGCGCTATTTCGGCGCTAATAGCACTCTATATCATATTTGGAGGGTCCACGCTAAATTTTAACACGTTTGTTCGCTATTGCACTATTCACGAAATAGCACGCTATATCGCGCTAAAACGGTGTAACGTTGTAGCGCGCTATTTTTTTTTCAACCTGAGTTTCCACATTAGAAAGAATAAGAATTTGTTTCCTGTTTTTCACGGTGATGAACAACAGACGTGAAGATGACATCGTTATGTTTATGATTCCGAATAAATGATTTATACCGTGTTATTTCACTATGAGATGTTGATGTTAGGCTATAGCCAATTGGAAAATAATTTTGTACGAAGTTATGCATATATTGTTCTGGCAGTTTTGGGCTATATCGTTTATTATTGCCGACAGACTTTATTTTTATGCCGGCACCCAGTTATACGGGGATGCCACGAATGCGCGGCGGGTGGGCCCACACGGAGCCTTGCGAGGGAGGTATCAACCCCTCGCCTGGGGAACGGGCTCCCGGGCATGGCCTTTGGGGGGCCACCCCACAAAGACGAGGTTCTACCTGTGGGCGGACAGGCAGAGAACTCCCGCGTGTCCCTCGCAGCAGGGATTGAGGGACACATGGTGGCCCCACAGGCTAGCTGTTGCCTCCTACACACCCTGTCCCGCCGCCTCGCAGGACAGGTGGCGTGGACTCCGCCAAGTGTTGAGCACGCTGCGGAACCTACCAGCGCGAAAGAGATAAAAAGGGGGAATACCCCCCATCGTCTCAAGAGGGAGGCGAAAAATAAGAGAGGCATGTACACGGGGCTTGTACACACACCATCGGACATATAATTCCAGTTCAGACATGCAGGATGTAGGGTTCCATCTCACGATGGTCTGAACCTGGGTAAAACTTGTGTCTTTGAGTTTAGGGACGAGTCATCCCCCTCTTCTTGCTGTCTAAAGTGTGACCGGGTAGACAGGAGCATTTCGCTCACTCGACGAACAAATCAGGGAGCTGAACGTCGGTCACTCCCAGTGTCCGCGTTTCGACACGTGACATTTTTTATATTTTTTTTCAAAACATTGTTTTAATATAGCACGCTATATCTTGTATGGCATATGGAGGAGGACGCCGCTATTTCTCTTAGCACGCTATTTTTCTTCTTGGTTATATTTGGCGGTCTCGTTGGAGCATGAATTTATTCTATGTTAGGAAAACGTTAAGAGAGGCTTGAGTTATAATTGACTCCTCGAGACCAACACCAAATCACAAACGGGGGTTAATTGAAGGCTCGAGAACAACACTAACCTACACTTTCCTCAGTGTCGATCCGAGACGGGATATCCTCTTTGGAATCGACATTGCCTCTCCATGAACAAAGTCATGAAGTTCTGCTGCCCTTCCCTTGAATCCATTCAAGTGATGGTGAATGAGTTAGATGCCTATAGGGGTCTTTAATAGGCTAGGCGTATTTGGTAAAAGAATAAGACTAGTTCATTGTTGGTCCATATGGTACATGGTCCATGATGGTAAAAATCTCTCTCATACCTATCTCGTGCCTTTCCTTGACTTTCTCTTTTATTTTTTATTCTGCCTTGACTTATTGACCATGATAAATGGCATGAAGTTTGGTTGACTTAGATTGACTTTTTTTATTACGCCATGTAGAATTATATGAGACCCTTGATAGGATTTATTAGTTACTACAACACAAACATTACTCTTAATTTCGTATGAGAAAATTCCACTCACGTCCAAAATAAGTACCGGATTTCTATCAACCTGGTTTTTTGTGAAATATTGAAACTATATTCTATAGTTTGAAAACAAAGAAAGACTGATTTCACATGTTCTTATAGATGTCAATGGTTGTATCTCTTAATGAAAAATATACACAAAACAAATCCACATTACATACAAGAAGGATGCACATTTTTTGTGTGGTGCGTAAACTAGAATGTTTCCTGATGAATATTATGCATCCACATAGCACATCTATGTGTACGTGAGTCTTGCAGAATGTTTTTATGTTTTTTTTAGATTGACTATGTCTCATTCCACTGATTCTTTCTTAAGTCTCAGTCGACTTAAGAAAGTCTAATTCCACTTACTATGTCTCATTTCCCGTTGCACTTTTCTTGAACTACGGTTGCACTTATCTTAAAAGTGACTTAAAAAAATCTCAGTCGACTGAGATTTAGCAAAACCTCTTTTTTTTTTTTGAAAAATTGGTTTATTTTAGCAGATTCCGGATTTGTTGTAGTCCGGGATCCAAACATCCGCAGAGAGTAAGGGCAGGAATATACAATAAAGGACACGGGGGAAACTGACCCCCCGCGTCGCCCTCCCCTGGCGACCGGGGGGAAACCCTAGCCGCCGGCCCCCGAGGCCTCCCTCTCCTCCTCCCTCGCTTCGCCGCCGCCAGAGGGAGCGCCGGAAAAGCCGCGCACGGCCCTGGGAAGGTGGCGGCGGGGAGGCATCGCTTCCCTCCGGCTCCTGCTCTGCTTGCACGGTGGTGGGGAGTCGCCTCTCGCGCGCTGCCGGCTCCCCCTCCTGACGCCGCCATGTTCTGCCCCCAGGTCACGGACCTCCTGCTCGGCCAGCGGCGCGCCGTCCTTCCCGCAACTCTAGCCAGGCTCCTCCGCTGGTAGGCTCGCCCCTCCCCCGCCGGACAGCCTCTCGGCGCCCTCCCTCGCGCCATGGCGGCCGGGCGCTTGGGGTCGGGGGCTGCCTGGTGGTTGTGGAGACCCCGCGGTGCCACGCTAGTGGCGGTCGGCCTCCCAACCCCACAGGTGCCATCGGGCCTGGTCTGGGCCAGACGGGCCTGGATCTGGCGGCGTGGACTGCGGTGGTGCTGCTGTGTTCGATGGCGGCGGATCCGCGAGGTGCGGCGGCGACGGCCAGATCTAGGGCTGCGCGTTGAGCTCGTCATGGTGGTCGTCCAGGGTGGCTGGGATCTGGGTCCGTGCGAGTTTCTTCGGGCTACAGGTCGCGGGCGTGAGGGTGGTACGAGGTTCCTCCAGCGTGCTGCAGTGGGGCTTCGGCAGGTTTGCGGTGTGCTTGTGGCCGGAGCGCGTAGCCCGTGCGCGAGCTCGATCTGGGCCAGGCGGGCCCTGGTCTGGGCTTCACGGGCCGGGTATTTCTGGTACTGGTGCTGGGGTCGCTTGGGCGTGAGGTTGAGTCCCGGTAGGTCGGAGTCCCGAGGCTAGGATTTGCGGCACAGTGGCGCCCTTGCCGCAGTGCGGCTACGGAGCTTTACGGGCCCCGTGGGGCTCGGCCGGGCCAGGAGGGCCCTGTGGCTGCATCCGGTCGGCTACCGCCGAAAGGTGGTGGAGGTTGATCCCTCTCGCGTTCGACCGTACCGCTTGACCCTCGTGTTGACTCTCCTACTCGGCTCTTTCGACCTCGTGTCTTGGGCCACGGTGAGACGATGGAGAGGAAGGCAAGATCGTGGTGGCGTGCTAAGAGCGGCAAGATTGGTGGGGGATGACGGAGCGGGGGATTGTGGTGGTTTGGAGGTCGGGAGAAATCCTTATCATGAGACACTGACGCGGTGACGCCTCCGGGTGCCGCCTTCCTTCCTGAAGGGCGTCGGAGTACTTCCCCACCCTCCAGCATACCAGGGGAAACCCTAGGACACGCTCCAGGAAACCATTGGAGTTGTGAGGGCAGTAGCGGCGTCGGCGTCGTTCCCTTCTTGGAGGTGCTGCTTGGTATGGGCCGCTTCCGGGGCTGGGAGCGTGGTGGATCGACGGTGGGCGCCTCGGTTGCGTGTCCTCTCTTCTTTCGTCGTGCCTCGGTGTTGGCAGTGCTTTTCCTTTCCTCGTTCTTTTCTTTTTTTCGTTTAGGCATGTTGGTTGCTGCTGCCCCAGCTTGTATGGTGTGTGTTTATATGCGGTGCTTGTATGTTGGTCGTTGCTTTATTTATAAAGCGGGGCGAAACCCTGTTTCGGCGCCAAACATCCGCAGAGTAGGTCCAAAATATTTTCCTTGCTACGCATGCACGTAGTCGAACGCGGCCCAGTCTTTTGTAGAGAAGCCCAATTCACCCATGGCGGGATAGGCCGTACTCCTGTTCTGGGCCAACTGCGTCACCGGGCTACCACTAACGAGAGAGACGGAGAGCAGCGAGTATGCTCCTGCGTTGCCAAACTAGAAGCGCAACTGATCTCCCCTCAAAAAAAATATAAAGTGCAACTGATCTCAAAAAAAAAAAAAAAAAAAAAAACTACTAAAAGCGCGACTTGCATGTGCCGATGTGCGGAAGCAAACAGCAACAGGAAAACCAAGAAGCTACCAATTGCAATGACATTCTCGAATAATTGCTGAAGATTCATTTCATTCATGTCAAACGAAAAAGAAACTGCTGAAGATTCATTTCCTTTTTGTCTCCAGTAATATAGGGGATGAACTGCGGACCTGCACCCAAATGCAGTCTTAACAGAAAAAAAAAAACAACGCGTCAAAACTCAAAAGAGGGGCGCGCTCGGAAGAGCCCATCGCCACGCTCATCTACCAAAGGGCACTCTCTCGTCCCAGCGGCTCCAAAAGAGGCGCGCTGGACGAAGCCCTGCAAACATCAGAAGCATATGCTAGCTATACTAGTTCACCTCCCATGGAGCCACGCACGCGCGCGCGGCTGCACCGTGCCGGCCGGCCGCGTTCCTTATTCGGGAGGCTGCCGATCGATGCGAGTCCCAGGATCGATCGATCAGCGCGTGAGCCTGAGCACGGTGGTGGGCGTGGGAGGCGGCAGGCCGTGGGACTCCATGAGGATCGACCAGAGCACGTGCACGTCCTCGCATTGGCACGACTTGACGTCGTCGTACAGGATGTAGATCCCTCTCTCTGCAAACAGCAAAGCATCGGTCCATTAAGCATCATAATATATCAGAGACAGGAGGAACAGAGACTGAGAGGGGGGATCGATCGATTAAGCATCACAATATACATCGCAATTAAACCAGAAGAACAGAGACCGAGACCGAGATCGAGAGAGAGAGAGAGCATGTAAGTGATGACATACTCTTGCGCTGGACCCTGTTCTTGTTGCACCAGAGCTTCCTGAGCGGGGAGACGAGGGAGCGGAGCCACCCCATGCTGCGAGGAGCGCCCTGGGCCGTCCTCTGCTCCCTGCCTTTATACACCCCGCGAAAACGGGGGCGACGAGCATGTGAGGAGTACTGCAGGTTGGTGTGGTGCGCGTGTAATGTATGAACCGGCTGCTGCGGCTTGCTTTACACTTGGGTAAAGTCTGTCTCACAGTTCTTCCCTCGGTGGTCACTGGAGTGACCGCTCTGCCTGCCCTGCCACACCAGACACCCTTGCGGATGAATCAATCACGCGGGCGGTGATCTCTGTACGGTACGCGGTCGTTCTCGCGGATCTCTCCCCCTCCCGATCGCGCGCGCCTGCGACCTTTCCCGCTCGCGCTCCCGACAGAGGTGAAACAGTAATTAAGCTGTCGCGTGTGCGCCTTCTCTTACCAGTAGGTTATTAATCAATCTTCAAAATGATCGTCGACGATGCATGGAACAGTGCCACGAGTCGCCGGTTAATTTCTCCTGTCCGGCCGATCATATTGCTCACGGCCGGTGGATCATGAAAGAAGAATTACGCAAACATTCCAGGACGCTGACGCTCCCCATTTTCTTCGCGATGGACATGTTCAGTTACACCAACGAGCGCAGGCGTGGAAATGCCCGTATCCACATGGTGATTCGTACGACGCACGGCATCAGTTAACCACACAAGCGCGCAACACACATGGCAGTTAGACCGATCGACGAGCCGACGATCATTGCATGTTCTCAAGTCTCACCGACGATCTCCCTCCCCCGAGAAAGAGGCCACATCACGTTATCCACGTGCCTCCTGGGGTCGTGGTTGCGTCCGTGCGGCTGTGTCAATCAGGCGATCGATCGATGGCCCGTCCACACACCTGAAGGATCCGCGTCACATCGGGGGAAAGAATAAGCGTCCACATATATATGGTTTGTCTAGCTTTATTATTGCTGAATTAAGCATGGTTAGGGTGGACCTGTCGGGATACTCTCAAGTCACCCGAGATCGCGAGGTGGTGGTGGTCTACTCGATCGGCTGATGTATAAAATGTGTAAAGTGTGCTCTCTTTGGCTCCATATGAGTATATAGTAGTACTCTCTCCGTTTCATATTAGATGACTTGCAAATGGATGTATCTATTACTAAAACTAGAAGAATACCCCGCGCGTTGCAGCGGGTATCTCTTTAAAAAATATTCTATAAATGAAATGGGTATAAGGTGTATGAAATAAATTTTCTATAAACGAAATGGGTATAAGGTGTATGAAATATTCCATTATCAAGATTCAATTGATCACATAATCGATATAATAAATTTAATTCGATTCAATTGATCACATAATCGATATACTAAATTTAATTCGTATGAAATTGTTTTATATTTTGAGAAATAAATATTAGTGACATGAATAATTATATGTTTGAAAAAAGATGGCATGGTTATGTGGCATGAAAATTTGTAAGGGGTGATGACATGGCTAATTGATTGGCTAAAATGGTTGGTGATATGGATAGGTTGCATGTTGAGATAGAAAAATCATAAATGCATCTTAGTGGGGTTTTGTCTTATAAGAAGTATAGATAGATATGTATAGATACACTCATTTCAAAGTCATCTACTAATATGGAACCGAGAGAGTAGTAATAATCAGCGGCCAGACCATTAGTGCGGTTCTGTCACTGTCCAAGGGGGACCCGGACTTGGTACCTTACAAAAAGGTTAGAAGCATCTATTCATCGAAGAGAAAACGATGGTTCTTACTGCTTATAATTATTATCCATTTTTTGAAACTGTCAAAGGGTGTCATCTATGTTTCGTAAAAGTCCAGCCTTGAGAACTTACGAGGCCTCCAAAGATCGAAACCATAAAGCAATTAACAGTTGTCCTTAGGGAATGAACAGCCAGCGTTTTACATAATTGCCTGGCTTAAGGCCATAAGAATGGCGTCGCTCGTACCCTCGTAGCCTCAAACCAGGATTGAAGAAGTTCCGGGCACGCCGTAGATGTAACATATACGCCCTTCAATCGAAGGCTGGAACTACCACTGGAAAAGCTGAGCTGCAGGAACACATTTATGACTTTTACCGCGAGCTCATGGGTTCGGCTCTCGCGAGAAGTTGTGGTCTAGCTAGACATACCTGGGCCCCATGCGCCCAAGTTTTTGAGGCAGAAAATATCTCTCTGGCCATCACCTTCTCGGAGAAAGAACTAGAAAGCATTGTTATGAGCATGAAATAAGACACCGCCCCCGGTCCGGACGGCTTCTCGGTTCCTTTCTTCAAGAAATGTTGGCAGCTGGTTAAACACGGAGTGCTCCACATACTTAACGACTTCATCCTTGGGAGGATTGACATTTCTCAGCTCAACTTTGGGGTGTTGTCGCTGATTCCTAAGGTCACCGGGGCCGACAAGATCTCGCAGATTCGACCCATCGCGCTGATCAATGTAATTTTCAAAATAGTCTCAAAAGCGTTTGCCTCTCGTCTTGATCCCATCGCCAATCGCACCATCAGCCAGAACCAGACCGCGTTTATTAAGGGCCGTTTCATCCTCGAGGGAGCTATGGCTCTTCATGAGATTGTCCACGAGATTAAAAGTAAGAAGTTGGGGGGCATTTTACTAAAACTCGACTTTGAGAAGGTGTACGACAGGGTCAACTGGGACTTTCTCCTGGAAGTCCTCGTAGAAAGGGTTTCGACGCGGGCTTTGTCCATCCGATTTCGCAGTTGGTCGCAGGGGGGCAGACGGCGATCTCCATCAACGAGGAGATGGGTCCCTTCTTCCGCAATCTGCGCGGAGTGCGTCAAGGGGATCCGTTGTCCCCGCTTCTCTTCAATTATGTTGCGGAGGGCCTCTCAGCCATTCTGTCGGCAGCTTGTGCGGCTGGCCACATTCAGGGAGTGGTCCCTCATCTGGTGCCGGGGGGCATCTCCCATCTGCAATACGCAGACGATGCCATCATCATGATTCAGAATACTCCACTAGGGACCGTGCACCTTAAGTTTCTCCTCTTATGTTTCGAGAACATGTCCGGCCTCAAGATCAACTTCCACAAAAGTGAGGTTTTCGTGTTTGACCAGCCCCCGGAAGCCCAAGTTGAAGTGGCTAGACAACTGAAATGCAAGCTGGGTGTAGAGGCCCCAGACCGGTAGGTCCAGAACCCCTCATATGCATCCATTCACGATCCCAGAAGAACCAGTCGTGAACAACATACGTAGTTGGCATACAGAATACATCATCCATTACACGAATATAGAGTCTTACATAAATGGTCACATGACCAAGTTCTTGATAACTGTCACGCAGGACAGACATTCAAAGTAAACACAGCGGAAGACGATAATCATAGCGTAGTAGAACCCGAGTCACGCCTCATCCTACAGGCTGCTGACTGGGAGACGATCCTAACTCGCAGGGCCATCAGCGTAGAACTCCTCCTCATAGTACTCCTCCTGAGGTGGCTCCTCGTAGTCTGATAAGTAGATACCAGGGGCGAAACCAAATGAGTACATTGGAATGTACTCAACAAGACATCCTTTATTAGCTTACAATAATGCATACATGCTTATTTGGTAGAGTGGGTAGGCCATACATATGGTTCAACTACCCATGACAGCTAAAAGACTTGCCATGGTTGATTCTTCAAGTTCACTTCTTTGTAAACAAAATCATTTAAAATAATGTAGTTTTGCTCTCGTAGATATCACATATCTTGGAGGTTTTATAATACTTTTGGAAAAGAAAGTTTTTCTTTTCAGAAACTTTTAGTAGTAGTTTCTTTCTCGTCGGTATCTCGCAGATACCAAGTCATTCCTCCATAGTACCTCTCAGGTACAAAAGCCTTCCTTCAAAACCTCTTTTGAAAAGTTGACACAATACTAGCTACATGGCCATTCAACCGTCCATATCCGAGGACGCGGCTATCTCGAAATAGTTTTACTCTGCAGAGGTGTACACATTTCCACCAGATCCAGAGTCTGCCATGAAACAACCATGGACTGTTCCCAACCTATGAGAACATCAGATAACTGGTCTTGACTATCCACTCTGTACAAGCTAGTACATGACTATCTCTTCAATTGGGGTTTCCCTCCCTGGCAAGCCATGTCACACACCGCCTAACAGGAGACCCAACTGCTGCATCCGGAGGGAAAATTAATCCCACACTTTAGATGTCCCGTATACTCACTCCTAGCGACACTTCGGTTCGGAGGATCCAATCCCCTATAGCCTTTGAGATAGCACATATACTAACCCTAACAAGTTTTTAATCAAGCCCCTACCCATATTGGGGTAAAGTGGCAGTACGATAATGGTTGTCCAGCGAAGACTAGGTTATGTGTCTTTTGTAAACATTTCTCATAAAATTTCCCATCATAACACTCCTTCCGGCAGACAGGGTCTCACCCTTCCTCCGGGGTTTTCCTTCCATAAGGCATTTGTTTACAAAAACACATTTTATTTAGTTCATTTAAGAACTCAAGTTTTAAGTAGGTGTATGGTATTTATATACCATTTAGTGTCTAAGGGCTTGGTAATACCAAGTTGACTATGATTATGAGTCCTTATACTAGTAGTAGTAATAGTAGTAGTAGGATTCACACAAAAATAGTTTTTGAAGGCATAGTTTTGTAAAACTTCAGAAGTGGAAAGCATGCATGATAGATAATGATAAGTAGTTATACAGCAAGCATTAGGATGGCTTGCCTTGGTACAAGTGATGGTCCTGATCCTGAAAGTAACAGGAGTTGCAATACCCTTCTTCAGCAATTCCTTCCTCCTCGTTTTCTAACGTCGTAAAAAGAAATAAAGACACACTTTCAGAACCAAGCAAGGCAAGCAATGCTACAATCAATACATACAGCAAGCAATCAAAAAGTACCACCCATAGTTCTCAATTTTTCCTTAAAGAAAAATTGGCATAAAAACTATAGTTGGAAAAATCCGCTTTTTCCCTAGTGCTTATGTGTGGCCAAAACAATGATTCTTAGTTAAGAACATTGTGGACCAGTGGGATATAGCACATGCTACTGGACAGTAGGGTGTCCCATAAAACACATTTTGATGCCTAAAAATCCCCACAACAATTCCTATGGCTAGCACACATAATTTGCGAAATTACTCAAGTAGTGAAAATAAGTTCATGACAACAAGTCAACCTATTTTCCACTATGAGGCAAACATACCAGTGGGTGCTCCACTAGTAAATATGCTCACCAAGAGGTTAATAAGCCTCTGGTCACTTTTATAAAAGTGCTAAAAATAACAAACAAACACCCAAAAATTCCTACTCATACTAGTAGAAAAATTTAGGAAACTACTAGACTAGTTTAGACTATACTAGCTAATGTTATGCACAAGTGTGCAAGATTTCAGAGGCAAATTACACCTCTAACCAGTACCATATATGCTACTGGATCTCACAAAAATGACATAAAAACATAGCTAGGAAACAAGGATAGATATGCTTAAAAAGCTACACATGTGAGGAGGTTTATTTCTAGTCACCCAAGTGCTACTCATACTTTTGTGCTATTTAAAAGGAAATCTACCAGAGGTGAAAACCCTAATGAAATATTGCCACAAGTACTTTTCATCCTCTGGTTTCCATACCAAAGAGTCATATTTTTCCCTAGTGGAAAAACAGGACACCAAACAAACATGAATATTCTAGTGTGAAATCTAGTCCTTAAGCATTCCTATTTTAAACCTATTTCAAACACAAGCACCAAGCATCCAGAGGTGCTATAAACATATTAACAGTACCTAGGTGGTACTGGTTCCATGAAAAACAATCTAGCAACTAGCCTAAAGATTTATTTAAATATCTACTCAAGATATACCTAAAAATCTAGCCATTAGCAAGACATAAGCATGGAAAACTAGTTCTAAAATGCTACCATTCAAACCATTTATTCTAACATGCTCATATAACTTGTATACATCATAACCACAATGGAAAACAACATAACAAGCAAGATCACATCATTTGCAACTCACAAAAGTAACATATAAGGCAAGATCTAGAATTAAAATTTAGGCAGAAAATAGCCAAAACTTGTTCTGTCTCTCTAAATTTTTCTGTTGCTCTAAAAAGCAAATCCTTCTAGGATGTGATAGTCCTTATCACTACAAAGCTTCTCCAACTTGCCTCACTCAAAAATAATATCCCAAACTCCCTCTAAAAATCATGGAATAGCCCACTGATGTTTTACCAAAATGGATGGCATTTCCAAATGGTAACTCACCTTGATGCAAACTAAAATTCTACTGATAGGTATTGGAAAGGGCTTTCCAAAACAGTTGAGTTTGCTCAAAAATGTTTTGTATTTTTGAAGTTCTATTCATTTCAATTTTTAGGGTACTGTCTGGCATATGATTTTTAGAAAAATCATAAAAACTCAAAACAAGTTTCTGCCAGTGGGATATGGTTGCAATTTTGTATGTCTAGCAGCACAAAAATTAGCAAGGTAAAATAATTTTATGTGCTACCTTTTCTAAGCCTAAAGCTAACAGCTATTTAAAATCTGCCAGAAAAAGGTAAATTCGTTTTTAACCGAAAAACTGCCCAACGGGCCAGATCCGCAGCGCCAGGCCCAGCAACGCACAGCGCAGCCCGCCTGCGCGCGCGCGCGCGCGAAACGCAGCGTTTAAAGGGGGCCGTTGATCCTCAGATCGACGGTTCCCGTTCTCTCTTCCTCCCCGCGTCAGTCCTCTCTCTCTCTCTCCTAACCGCGGACGAACACCTCACGGGCACGGCAATTAGCTCACCTCGGGCTCGCGAGAAGCTAAGGGACGGTGCGGGTGTGGGAGAGGGTGGCCTGGGCGACTCCTTGGCGCGGGCACGGGTGGCGAGGAGGCAGGGACACGGCGGCGGCTCGACGGTGCTCTGCGGCGGCTCCACGGACGGCGGCGAGGAACCTGCAAGCGAGAGGGGGCAAGAGGATGTCAGGGAGGCTGTCCAGCTCCAGGGGGTTGCAATGGAGGCGAAAGAGGGGTGGGAGAGGCAGTGGATGCTGCGGCGACCTCGTGCCCGATCTGCTCGGCCCCGACAATGGCCACGGCTCGCCTCGCTTGCAGAGAGCGAGAGAGCAAGCGAGAGGGCTACGGGGTGGTTGAGTGGAGTGAGGAGAGTGTGCTGGCGAGAGGGCTAGGTCCCGATTGATTTGTAGCCACGAGGCCAAGGTGGAGGTGCTCGGGTTGGCATGGCAGGGGCATGCCCTTGCCCCTTGGGGGTTCTCCACAGATGGCAAGGTTTCTATTGGTGCCAAAGGGTCAAGCAAGTACACAATTGGTGAGGTAAGTCACAGCAAGGGCCAAGTGATGGGCAAAAAGAGAAAGAAATTCACTATTCCAACCACTCTAATGACATCACACATAGTCAAAGGCCACCTCTGTTTTCTCCCCTCCTATCCAGCCAACAAGGGATCCAATGCCACCTTCTAGAAGCTCAATGACAATGTTTTCGAATTGGCAAAGTGGCAAGGCTTGGATCAGTGCACAAAAGCTAAAAACAATAAGTCCAAAAGTGTATTCACTGTTCTGTCAGAAAAATTCAGTTAGACTGTTTCTGAATTTTTCTAAGTGCTGGAAAAACAGACAGAGATAGCAAAAGTTGGGTTTGTTTTCACCAAGCAAACCAGCTCTAAAATGAGTGATTTAAAATGCTCAACAAAGAACAACTATCCAAGTTTCAGATCCAACCATTTGTTTTGAAAAAAGATGGGTTTATGGCTCTGAAAATAAATGGCAAAGTAGGTACATTCTCTGTGTTTAAAATGCTCAAATTTCTGTCTTATCAAGATGGCTCAAAAACCATCTTGGCATTGTGTGTTAACTTTCTTTGTAGGTTTTTCCAAGAGTGTAGTTTTGTTGTACTCATTACAGAGAGTAACTTTGATCAAAGAAAATCCATAAATGGATAATCCTTGTGATTGAAAACAAGGGTTGAAAACAGCTACTAGGCTGTTTTTCAGGGCAAAATTTATAATGGAAAAGCTAATGGAATCTTTTCCAATTAATTTTATTTCAAGTTCAAGATGATTCCTAAACATTAATAACACATTTTCAAGTTGAAACAAAAGGTCACCTCAAGTCTTGAAAAAATAATCTCATAAGAACCTTAGTGGAAAACAATAATAAAGCAATGTGTTTCTTAGGAGAAAAACTCCTCAAGTGAGTGAAAAGAAACACACCACTAATATTGCATAGATAAACATCAGTACACAACATGTTGTCCACTTAATTTCATTACAAAGGTCTTAAGAGACTTGCTAAAATACTATTATACAAGTGCTTAAAAACAGGGATGTGACAAATCTCCCCCCCTTAAAAGAATCTCGTCCCGAGATTCGCGGGTCTAGGCTTTAAGAAAATCAGGGAACTCCTTCCTGATATCATCCTCACGCTCCCAGGTAGCTTCTTCCTCAGAGTGATTGGTCCACTGAATCTTAAGGAATTTTATAGCACGCCTCCTGGTAGCACGCACAATTTCCTCGAGAACCCGCAGGGGTCTATCACGATAAGTCAAATCATCATTTATGTCAATGGTCCTGAAATCCACGTCTTGATACGAGAGATCTTTCTCCGGTACTTGCAGACATTTCCGGAGCAATGACACATGGAAAACATTGTGAAAAGCAGATAGCTCCTCAGGTAATTCTAACTGATAAGAAACTTCGCCACGACGTGCCAAGATCTTAAAAGGGCCAATATACCTGGGGGCCAGCTTTCCTTTGACATGGAAACGCTGCATCCCTTTGAGTGGCGTAACACGAAGGTACACGAAATCTCCAATGCTGAAAGAGACATCACGACGCTTCGTATCAGCATAACTCTTCTGACGAGATTGAGCTGTCTTTAAACGTTCCCGAATAAGTTGGACTTGCTCTTCTGCAGCCTTCAAAGTGTCCACACCAAAAACCTGACTGTCTCCAGTCTCAGTCCAATTTAAAGGTGTACGGCATTTACGTCCATACAGAGCTTCAAAAGGGGCCATTTGCAAGCTAGACTGATAACTGTTGTTGTAAGAAAACTCTGCGAAGGGCAGACAGTCTTCCCATTTAATCCCATAGGACAACACACAAGCACGGAGCATGTCCTCCAGAATTTGGTTCACACGCTCTGTTTGTCCATCAGTCTGCGGGTGATATGCTGTGCTAAAAGCTAGTTTGGTTCCCAAACTCTCGTGCAACTTCTTCCAAAATCTAGATGTGAACTGTGTACCTCGATCAGATACAATCCTGCTTGGGACTCCGTGTAGGCTGACAATCCGAGAAATGTAAAGATCCGCAAGCTGATCTCCACGATAGGTTGTCCGGACAGGAATAAAGTGAGCAACTTTTGTGAGCCTGTCCACGACAACCCATATAGAATCATTTCCTCGGCTGGACCTAGGAAGTCCAGTGATGAAGTCCATTCCCACTTCATCCCATTTCCAAACAGGTACTTGCAATGGTTGGAGTAATCCAGCGGGACGCTGGTGTCCGGCTTTTACTTGCTGGCAGACATGGCACTTGGCTACGAATGAAGCAATCTCTCGCTTCATTCCATGCCACCAGAATCTCTCTTTCAGGTCTTGATACATCTTTGTTCCTCCAGGATGGATAGAATACATGGTCTCATGAGCTTCGACCATGATGGTCTGCTTAAGATCAGATTCGGAGGGAACACAAATACGGCCTTCATACCATAATCCTCCATCAGCATCGATGGTAAACCCAGCAACCTTTTCCTTCTCCATGCGGGCTTTAATCCCATCAATACTTTTCTGGCCTTTCTGCGCTTCTTTGATTTGGTCAACCAGGGTTGGTTTAAGTTCTATGGCATCCAACATGCCATAGCTGACCACTTCAATACCAAGCTGGTCCAGCTCTTTCCACAACTCGGGTTGCCTTACTAAAATCATAGCATTTAGAGAGGCCGGCTCTCGACTAAGAGCATCTGCAACCACATTTGCCTTTCCCGGGTGATAATGAATACTCAGATCATAATCTTTAATGAGCTCAATCCAGCGGCGCTGCCTCATGTTGAGCTCACGTTGAGTAAAGATATACTTTAAACTCTTATGATCTGTGTAAATTTCCACTCGCCTTCCCATAAGAAAGTGCCGCCACGTCTTGAGAGCATGAACAACGGCAGCAAGCTCTAAGTCATGAGTGGGATAATTCAATTCGTGGGGTCTTAACTGGCGGGATATGAAAGATATCACCTTTCCTTCTTGCATAAGCACGCTTCCAAGACCAAGCTTAGAAGCGTCACAATATACGTCGAAATTCTTGGTGACATCTGGCATTATAAGGATTGGGGCAGACACCAGTCGGTGCTTCAACTCATTGAAACTCTCTTCACATTTGTCCGTCCATAGGAACTTGCTATCCTTCTTGAGCAACTGGGTGAGGGGTCTGGCTATACTCGAGAATCCCTGAACAAACTTGCGGTAATATCCTGCCAAACCCAGAAAGGATCTGACTTCAGTCTGGTTGGTCGGAGCAGCACGCTTCTCCACAGACTGAACTAGAGCAGGGTCAACAGATATTCCTCCCGCAGATACTACATGTCCAAGAAATCCGACTTCCGTCAACCAGAATTGACATTTACTAAACTTAGCATACAGTTGATGCTCACGAAGTGTTCCGAGCACAAGTCTCAGATGTTCTTCGTGTTCTTCCTCACTCCTCGAATATATAAGAATGTCGTCAATAAACACCACGACAAACTTGTCTAGAAAATCCATGAATACCTTATTCATGAGATTCATGAAATAGGCAGGGGCATTGGTTAGACCAAAGGACATTACGGTGTATTCATACAGCCCGTAACGAGTGGTGAAAGCAGTCTTTGGAATATCAGTATCACGGACTTTCAATTGATGATAACCAGTCCGAAGGTCAATCTTGGAGAAGATTACAGCCCCATTCAACTGGTCAAACAAGTCTTCAATTTTTGGCAACGGGTATTTGTTCTTGATGGTAACATCATTTAACTTGCGGTAGTCCACACATAAACGAGTGGTACCGTCCCGTTTTCCCACAAAAATGATCGGAGATCCCCAGGGTGATGCACTAGGGCGGATCAATCCCTTCCTTAACATGTCCTCCAGTTGAGTCTTCAACTCATCTAATTCCTTCGGGTTCATCCGATACGGCTTCTGTGCTATGGGTCCAGTTCCGGGCACTAACTCAATCACAAACTCGATATCCCGATCAGGGGGCATACCGGGTAATTCTTCAGGAAAAACATCCGGGTATTCGCAAACTACCGGGACTTCCTCAAGGGCAGGTTGGGCTATACCAGTGTGGCAGTGAACTTGTGACGAGGGTCGGGTTGCAGTGTACGCAACCTTTTCCCCATCCTCTGAGATCATTTCAATAGATTTCTTAGTGCAATCGATAACTCCCTTATACTTGGCCATCCAGTTCATACCGAGTACCACTTCTATCCCTTTGGATCCCAGTACTATAAGATCAGCATGAAAAGTTTTCCCTTGAATTTCTACTGGTACCTCATTGCAAATTAGGTTGGCTTTAGTACTATCCCCAGGTATTTGTACTAACATAGGGTTGTGCATACGGGAATGCTTCATACCACTTTTCTCAGCAAACGGTTTAGTGACAAAGGAATGTGATGCACCAGAATCAAACAGTACTGCGGCTGGTACCGAGTTGACAGGAAACATACCCATCACCATGTCTGGTGCCTCCTGAGCTTCTGCAGCATTGATATGGTTCAGGTGTCCCTTCATCCTATTCTGCCGTCCAGTGGAAGGACCATGGTTCATCTTGGTTGCAGCAGGCTGGGCTGGAGCAGTAGCTTTGTTGGGGCAATCGCGAGCGAAGTGACCCTCCTTTCCACAGGCAAAGCAACCTCCAGAAGGCTTTGAGCTTGGGTTTGGTTTGGGAGCATTGTTGGTGTGGTTCCCATTTCCTCCAGCGTTACCTCCATAGCGGTTTCCATGATTATTCCCAGAGTGATTACCATGGTTACCACCATAGCTGTTTCCTCCGTACCTTGGTGCATACGGTGCAGGGTGGTTGTAGTTGTTGGGCCTTGGTGCATAGTTTTGGTTGGGGCGGGGTGCATAAGCAGGCGCCTTGTGGGTTGGTGGCCTCGCATACGGAGTGTTGCGAGTCCTCTGAGCACTAGGTCCTCCATGAGCAGTCATTTTCCTCTTGCGGTTATCATCAGCAGATTTCCGCTTGTGCTCCAGCACCATAGCGGCATTAGCAAGAGTCTCCATGTCCTGGAATGGAACCACTACTAGAGAGCACTGGAGCTCATCATCCAGCCCATTTAAGAACCTCTCCTTCTTCTTAGCATCAGTATTGATATCATCCTGTGCATACCGGGACAGAGTAGTGAAATTCTCCCAGTATTCAGACACCGGCATACTTCCCTGCTTCAGATTTAGAAACTTCTCCCGCATAAGTGCCATCATCCCCTGGGGAATGTGATACTTGCGGAACTTTGCAGAGAATTCCTCCCAGGTGAACACGTGACCAGCAGCAACAGTCTCACGTGTAGTTTCCCACCAAGTCCTGGCAGGACCAGCGAGAAAATGGGAGGCCAACAGGACCTTATCATTTTCATCAACCGAAGCAACTTCCAGCTTGTTTGCAATGGTGCGGAGCCAGTCGTCAGCATCGAGGGGCTCCACAATCCTGGTGAAAACTGGGGGGTTGGTGTGCTGAAAGTCTCTCAGTCTCGAGCGAGCACCATTTCCATTGCCATTGCCATTATTGTTGGCGGCAGCAGCTAGCTGTTGCAGAGCGGTAATGGTGGCTGCACTCTCATCTCGGCTGGCCTGGCGATCTTCCATCAGCAGGGCCAACAGCGCCTCCACTGTGGGTGGTGGTGGCGGTGGGGGTTCGCGACGGGGTGCCATGCTGAAGTGAAACATGTGTAAGTCTAAGAAGTAAATTCTTGTTTTTGAAAACCCAGTACCTTAATAATTAAACAAAAGGAATACTAGCGATATGTTTCAAAAACAAGAGCGGGGCAGTCGCAAACTTGAATGAAATGAACGCAAAGCAATGACAATCAACATAAAACCAAGCCTAACATTTCATTCATCACCATAATTAAACAGAGTTCCTTACATTACACACACACATCACAAGCCATATCATACAAGGAAGGCTCCATCGAGCTACAGGGGGTGCGATTGGTGGGGTCATCGCAAGGCTACTACTAGCAAACTATCTAGCAAAACGATCTAGCATACCTAACTAGTATCTAGACCAGCACCATGTGCTAAGGGTGAGAAGGCAGCGACTACACAGAGTCGTCGCTGTCCCCAACGTCGAAGATACGCTCCTCAGGGTCCTCCTCCTCCTCGTCAAACAGGTCATCATCATCCTGCTCGCTAGCCTCGCTCATGTCCATCCCCTCTAAGTCGGAGGGAACATCCTCAACAGGCAGAAGATCCTCAATCTCCCTGTGAAGCTCTGCGGCCTCCTCCTCCAGCTCCTCTACGGCAGCGTCTCTCGTGGCTATGTCATCACGAGCTATCTGAAGCCTGCCGCGCAGAACGGCGTTAGCCCCCTCCAAGGCCGTCAGTCTAGTGGTGAGGCGTGCACGGCCAAGGCGGGTGGCTCTCAGCTGCCTCCGTAAGGCACGGTGCCTCGCGGTAGTAGCCTCCAACTGCTCCCTCGACTCGGACAACTGCTGAGCCAGAGCTCCACTCTCCTCCTGGCTGTCGTGAAGCTCAGCCCTCAGCTCGTCAGTCTCGGCTATCAGTGTCTGGTGCACCAATATGCCGTGGAGGGTGTCAAGACGCTGGTCGTCTAGCCTGGTCTGAGTGCGGTGTAACAGAATCTCCATCTCGTCCAAGTGTGGACCAACAGTGGTAAGGTCTGGCTCAACAGGAAGTGGTATGCCATCCTCATCACGTCTCCCAATCAGCTCGAACCGGGAGCCGATGAACATATACTCCCCGATGTGTGCCAGACGTGCTACTGACTCCTGTATCACGCGCACCGCCGCCTCGTTCCAAGAACGATCAACAGCACGGTACACGTAGGCCTCCACTGTCGGGCTAGCCAGAGGTGCGCGGATAGTGACCTCCGCGTACCAGTCTCCCTCCAGAGGTGCCCCGACAACTAGTCCTCCTCGCAGCTCCGGAAGTGGCCGTCCCAACACAGTAGCCATAGAAACTAGCCTCTCCTCAAAAAGGAAAGACTCGCCACGTGGACGTCCCAACTGAAAAGCCACGGTGATGTCCACGTCCATCTACACAAAATTTTAAGTAGCTTAAGTTAGATACAAGTGTGCAAAGTTTTAGGTTCATGCAAGAAATAACTTTAATGCAAGTGGAGTCTAACCCAAAGAGGTGGTGGGATATAGGGAATAGTTTTATACTTAGTCATATATCCAATTTTCTTTGTATTATTAACTTAGATTATCGGAGTATACACTAACGTCCATGCTAACTAAGGTCTCCTAGAGTCAGGATGGCTCTGATACCAACTTTGTAGAGGCCCCAGACCGGTAGGTCCAGAACCCCTCATATGCATCCATTCACGATCCCAGAAGAACCAGTCGTGAACAACATACGTAGTTGGCATACAGAATACATCATCCATTACACGAATATAGAGTCTTACATAAATGGTCACATGACCAAGTTCTTGATAACTGTCACGCAGGACAGACATTCAAAGTAAACACAGCGGAAGACGATAATCATAGCGTAGTAGAACCCGAGTCACGCCTCATCCTACAGGCTGCTGACTGGGAGACGATCCTAACTCGCAGGGCCATCAGCGTAGAACTCCTCCTCATAGTACTCCTCCTGAGGTGGCTCCTCGTAGTCTGATAAGTAGATACCAGGGGCGAAACCAAATGAGTACATTGGAATGTACTCAACAAGACATCCTTTATTAGCTTACAATAATGCATACATGCTTATTTGGTAGAGTGGGTAGGCCATACATATGGTTCAACTACCCATGACAGCTAAAAGACTTGCCATGGTTGATTCTTCAAGTTCACTTCTTTGTAAACAAAATCATTTAAAATAATGTAGTTTTGCTCTCGTAGATATCACATATCTTGGAGGTTTTATAATACTTTTGGAAAAGAAAGTTTTTCTTTTCAGAAACTTTTAGTAGTAGTTTCTTTCTCGTCGGTATCTCGCAGATACCAAGTCATTCCTCCATAGTACCTCTCAGGTACAAAAGCCTTCCTTCAAAACCTCTTTTGAAAAGTTGACACAATACTAGCTACATGGCCATTCAACCGTCCATATCCGAGGACGCGGCTATCTCGAAATAGTTTTACTCTGCAGAGGTGTACACATTTCCACCAGATCCAGAGTCTGCCATGAAACAACCATGGACTGTTCCCAACCTATGAGAACATCAGATAACTGGTCTTGACTATCCACTCTGTACAAGCTAGTACATGACTATCTCTTCAATTGGGGTTTCCCTCCCTGGCAAGCCATGTCACACACCGCCTAACAGGAGACCCAACTGCTGCATCCGGAGGGAAAATTAATCCCACACTTTAGATGTCCCGTATACTCACTCCTAGCGACACTTCGGTTCGGAGGATCCAATCCCCTATAGCCTTTGAGATAGCACATATACTAACCCTAACAAGTTTTTAATCAAGCCCCTACCCATATTGGGGTAAAGTGGCAGTACGATAATGGTTGTCCAGCGAAGACTAGGTTATGTGTCTTTTGTAAACATTTCTCATAAAATTTCCCATCATAACACTCCTTCCGGCAGACAGGGTCTCACCCTTCCTCCGGGGTTTTCCTTCCATAAGGCATTTGTTTACAAAAACACATTTTATTTAGTTCATTTAAGAACTCAAGTTTTAAGTAGGTGTATGGTATTTATATACCATTTAGTGTCTAAGGGCTTGGTAATACCAAGTTGACTATGATTATGAGTCCTTATACTAGTAGTAGTAATAGTAGTAGTAGGATTCACACAAAAATAGTTTTTGAAGGCATAGTTTTGTAAAACTTCAGAAGTGGAAAGCATGCATGATAGATAATGATAAGTAGTTATACAGCAAGCATTAGGATGGCTTGCCTTGGTACAAGTGATGGTCCTGATCCTGAAAGTAACAGGAGTTGCAATACCCTTCTTCAGCAATTCCTTCCTCCTCGTTTTCTAACGTCGTAAAAAGAAATAAAGACACACTTTCAGAACCAAGCAAGGCAAGCAATGCTACAATCAATACATACAGCAAGCAATCAAAAAGTACCACCCATAGTTCTCAATTTTTCCTTAAAGAAAAATTGGCATAAAAACTATAGTTGGAAAAATCCGCTTTTTCCCTAGTGCTTATGTGTGGCCAAAACAATGATTCTTAGTTAAGAACATTGTGGACCAGTGGGATATAGCACATGCTACTGGACAGTAGGGTGTCCCATAAAACACATTTTGATGCCTAAAAATCCCCACAACAATTCCTATGGCTAGCACACATAATTTGCGAAATTACTCAAGTAGTGAAAATAAGTTCATGACAACAAGTCAACCTATTTTCCACTATGAGGCAAACATACCAGTGGGTGCTCCACTAGTAAATATGCTCACCAAGAGGTTAATAAGCCTCTGGTCACTTTTATAAAAGTGCTAAAAATAACAAACAAACACCCAAAAATTCCTACTCATACTAGTAGAAAAATTTAGGAAACTACTAGACTAGTTTAGACTATACTAGCTAATGTTATGCACAAGTGTGCAAGATTTCAGAGGCAAATTACACCTCTAACCAGTACCATATATGCTACTGGATCTCACAAAAATGACATAAAAACATAGCTAGGAAACAAGGATAGATATGCTTAAAAAGCTACACATGTGAGGAGGTTTATTTCTAGTCACCCAAGTGCTACTCATACTTTTGTGCTATTTAAAAGGAAATCTACCAGAGGTGAAAACCCTAATGAAATATTGCCACAAGTACTTTTCATCCTCTGGTTTCCATACCAAAGAGTCATATTTTTCCCTAGTGGAAAAACAGGACACCAAACAAACATGAATATTCTAGTGTGAAATCTAGTCCTTAAGCATTCCTATTTTAAACCTATTTCAAACACAAGCACCAAGCATCCAGAGGTGCTATAAACATATTAACAGTACCTAGGTGGTACTGGTTCCATGAAAAACAATCTAGCAACTAGCCTAAAGATTTATTTAAATATCTACTCAAGATATACCTAAAAATCTAGCCATTAGCAAGACATAAGCATGGAAAACTAGTTCTAAAATGCTACCATTCAAACCATTTATTCTAACATGCTCATATAACTTGTATACATCATAACCACAATGGAAAACAACATAACAAGCAAGATCACATCATTTGCAACTCACAAAAGTAACATATAAGGCAAGATCTAGAATTAAAATTTAGGCAGAAAATAGCCAAAACTTGTTCTGTCTCTCTAAATTTTTCTGTTGCTCTAAAAAGCAAATCCTTCTAGGATGTGATAGTCCTTATCACTACAAAGCTTCTCCAACTTGCCTCACTCAAAAATAATATCCCAAACTCCCTCTAAAAATCATGGAATAGCCCACTGATGTTTTACCAAAATGGATGGCATTTCCAAATGGTAACTCACCTTGATGCAAACTAAAATTCTACTGATAGGTATTGGAAAGGGCTTTCCAAAACAGTTGAGTTTGCTCAAAAATGTTTTGTATTTTTGAAGTTCTATTCATTTCAATTTTTAGGGTACTGTCTGGCATATGATTTTTAGAAAAATCATAAAAACTCAAAACAAGTTTCTGCCAGTGGGATATGGTTGCAATTTTGTATGTCTAGCAGCACAAAAATTAGCAAGGTAAAATAATTTTATGTGCTACCTTTTCTAAGCCTAAAGCTAACAGCTATTTAAAATCTGCCAGAAAAAGGTAAATTCGTTTTTAACCGAAAAACTGCCCAACGGGCCAGATCCGCAGCGCCAGGCCCAGCAACGCACAGCGCAGCCCGCCTGCGCGCGCGCGCGCGCGAAACGCAGCGTTTAAAGGGGGCCGTTGATCCTCAGATCGACGGTTCCCGTTCTCTCTTCCTCCCCGCGTCAGTCCTCTCTCTCTCTCTCCTAACCGCGGACGAACACCTCACGGGCACGGCAATTAGCTCACCTCGGGCTCGCGAGAAGCTAAGGGACGGTGCGGGTGTGGGAGAGGGTGGCCTGGGCGACTCCTTGGCGCGGGCACGGGTGGCGAGGAGGCAGGGACACGGCGGCGGCTCGACGGTGCTCTGCGGCGGCTCCACGGACGGCGGCGAGGAACCTGCAAGCGAGAGGGGGCAAGAGGATGTCAGGGAGGCTGTCCAGCTCCAGGGGGTTGCAATGGAGGCGAAAGAGGGGTGGGAGAGGCAGTGGATGCTGCGGCGACCTCGTGCCCGATCTGCTCGGCCCCGACAATGGCCACGGCTCGCCTCGCTTGCAGAGAGCGAGAGAGCAAGCGAGAGGGCTACGGGGTGGTTGAGTGGAGTGAGGAGAGTGTGCTGGCGAGAGGGCTAGGTCCCGATTGATTTGTAGCCACGAGGCCAAGGTGGAGGTGCTCGGGTTGGCATGGCAGGGGCATGCCCTTGCCCCTTGGGGGTTCTCCACAGATGGCAAGGTTTCTATTGGTGCCAAAGGGTCAAGCAAGTACACAATTGGTGAGGTAAGTCACAGCAAGGGCCAAGTGATGGGCAAAAAGAGAAAGAAATTCACTATTCCAACCACTCTAATGACATCACACATAGTCAAAGGCCACCTCTGTTTTCTCCCCTCCTATCCAGCCAACAAGGGATCCAATGCCACCTTCTAGAAGCTCAATGACAATGTTTTCGAATTGGCAAAGTGGCAAGGCTTGGATCAGTGCACAAAAGCTAAAAACAATAAGTCCAAAAGTGTATTCACTGTTCTGTCAGAAAAATTCAGTTAGACTGTTTCTGAATTTTTCTAAGTGCTGGAAAAACAGACAGAGATAGCAAAAGTTGGGTTTGTTTTCACCAAGCAAACCAGCTCTAAAATGAGTGATTTAAAATGCTCAACAAAGAACAACTATCCAAGTTTCAGATCCAACCATTTGTTTTGAAAAAAGATGGGTTTATGGCTCTGAAAATAAATGGCAAAGTAGGTACATTCTCTGTGTTTAAAATGCTCAAATTTCTGTCTTATCAAGATGGCTCAAAAACCATCTTGGCATTGTGTGTTAACTTTCTTTGTAGGTTTTTCCAAGAGTGTAGTTTTGTTGTACTCATTACAGAGAGTAACTTTGATCAAAGAAAATCCATAAATGGATAATCCTTGTGATTGAAAACAAGGGTTGAAAACAGCTACTAGGCTGTTTTTCAGGGCAAAATTTATAATGGAAAAGCTAATGGAATCTTTTCCAATTAATTTTATTTCAAGTTCAAGATGATTCCTAAACATTAATAACACATTTTCAAGTTGAAACAAAAGGTCACCTCAAGTCTTGAAAAAATAATCTCATAAGAACCTTAGTGGAAAACAATAATAAAGCAATGTGTTTCTTAGGAGAAAAACTCCTCAAGTGAGTGAAAAGAAACACACCACTAATATTGCATAGATAAACATCAGTACACAACATGTTGTCCACTTAATTTCATTACAAAGGTCTTAAGAGACTTGCTAAAATACTATTATACAAGTGCTTAAAAACAGGGATGTGACACTGGGCTCCCTGCCGTTCTCCTACCTAGGTCTGCCGATCGCTGACCGTAAGCTTACCATCGAACAATGGTCGTTCCTGGTCCAAAATCTTGCAGATAGGGTGGAACCCTGGATTGGTCGGTTCCTTTCCTCTGGGGGCAGACTTATTCTTTTCAATTCTTGTCTTGCGTCCTTACCCTCCTACGCTATGGGCATGTTTCTCCTTCTGGAAGGAGTGCATAGTCAGTTTGACGCACATCGGGCTCGGTTCTTTTGGGAAGGAGCCGGGACCAAGCGCAAGTATCACATGGTTAACTGGCCCACTGTCTGCCGCCCAAGGGAGTGTGGCGGACTGGGAATCACCAATTCCATGCATATGAACACGACTCTTCTACTTATGCGTCGATTTGGGCTTCCATTATTAGGGCGAAGTATGCGCCTTCTGGGGACATTTTCGTGTCGGTGGCTCATGGGGGCTCGGAGTTTTGGAAGAGCCTCCATAAGATCAAGTTTCTCTTCAAGTTAGGCGCCAAGCATTCTGTTGAAAGCGGTCAAAGAACGCAATTTTGGCTCGACTGGTGGCATGGGGAAGGACCCCTAAAAGATAGTTTCCCCTTCCTCTTTAGCATCTGTGAAGACGCCCACATCTCGGTGGCTGATGCGGTGCGGGAGGGTTGTAGATTTCGGAAGACACTAGATGCTAGGGGTGCTCTCCAGTGGGCGCATCTGAACAAGATCCGTGTTGGGGTGGCTCTCTTGGACTTGCACGACAAGATTGCCTGGGCCTTGGAGCCTTCGGGTATCTACTCTGTCAACTCAATGTACAAAACGCTAGCCAACGGGGCTTCCGTGGCGTACTTTAGATAAATTTGGAAGGCTAGGGTCCCCTTAAAGATCAAAGTCTTCTCCTGGCAATTAGTCCTCAATCGGCTGCCCTCCGGGTCGTAACTTGCTACGAGGCAGGGGCCTTCGGACGGTAGTTGTGCTTTGTGTGGACAGCTAGAGAACGTCGCTCATATGTTCTTCTCCTGCTCGGTGGCGGCTTTTGCTTGGTCGGTGCTCAGACAAGCCCTAGGGAGGGCCTGGAGCCTGGCCAACTTTGCTCAAATTTTCGCTATTCTCTCATCAACCGCGGGAAGGGCTCGTAGGTTGATCTGGTTTCTGTTGTTGGCCCAATCGTGGGCCCTTTGGAACATTCGCAATAAGCTCGCTATTGAAAGGAAGTGCATTTCTCACCCCGCTGATATCATCTTCAAAACTTTGCTCTTCTTACAGGCGTGGCTACCTTTGCTGAGGTCGCTGGACAAGGAGGGAGTTAGGTAGCTGGTTGCCAAGCTCACAAAGTTGCACGCGACATGCAGACCTTTGGCTCACTGAGTCTGACTCTTTTAGTCGCTTTTTCGCGCTTTTTTATGGTTGTTGTATGAATCACTTGTGAACTGTGGGGCTTTGTTAATTCAAAGTCGGGTAATAAATTACCTTTTATCTAAAAAAGAAGTTCCGGGCAGCGACCTCTATAAGATTGGTCTAGTACTCAACAGGTAGTTGGATAAGTTTCTAGACCACAGTACAAGCCCAACAGCCCAGCATCAGCTCTATGTAGGCAATCAACTATGGGGTGCGATTAGCAAAAGGCCAACCTCTGAGAAGGGAAAAAAAGTACGAGGACCGCTCCGGTAGTGACAAGTGTCGCGCGCGGAGTACACCTGCGGAGCGAAACGTTTTCTAGACTCGCGGGTTTTTTCCTTTGTCGGTACGCACGACGGACCCGCTAACCCGCTACGGGGTGGCTTTTTCTTTTTTCTTTTCCCTTTTTCGCATTGGTTGTTTCAAATTTGCAACTACATTTTCCTGCTCTTTTTCCTTTTCGTCTATTTTTTTCCCTTTGTCATTTTCGGGCAGAAAGTTTCAGGGTAAGTAACGGGAGGGAGGCAGCAACTTTCAAATACGAAAACTATTTTTAAATTACATAAAAATAAAAAAATAATTAACACATAATAGATATTAGAAATTTATTTATAAGACTCGTTATTTTTTAAGTCTATGACGCAAACAAAGAACAAGGGCGCCTATAGTGCTAGATGGCTCGGCTTTGCCTCGATATTTTTTGACGGCTCGGTTTCGTCTCGATCAAATTTTCATAAATATCTTAAGGGGGTACATATGTCGTTGTGCGCATTGGTCGAAGCGTGTGTTGGTCGTACTGCGTGATACGGCTCGGCTTCGCCTCGAACAAGCGTGGTTACGGCGCACAAAGGCTCGGCTTCGCCTCGATCAAATTTTTATAAATATTTTGAAGGGCGTACATATGCCGTTGTGCATATTGGTTGAAGTGTGTGTTGGTCGTAGTGCACGCTAAGACTCGACTTCGCCTCGAACAAGGGCGCCTATGGCGCAACGGCTCGGCTTTGCCTCAAGATTTTTGACGGCTCGGTTTCGCCTCGATATTTTTTGATGGCTCGGCTTCGCCTCAATCATTAGAAGTATAGATTACGAGTATGAATAGATTCATGGATGTACAGACTGTTAGCATGAAAAGTACAAACTATTAGCATGAGAATTATAGATTATGAGCATATCTGAAAGTACGGACTGTTAGCATTAGAAGTACAGAAGATGATCTATTGGAAGTACAAACTAGAAGAATGAGAATTTATATAACATGAGCATGAGAAGTATAGACTATGAGCATGAGTAGTATAGACTATTAGCATTATACAGACTATGATCCATAGAGTAATACTGGAGTTCATTTAATAAATGAAAGGAAGTACAACAAAGCAGAAACATAAGTTTTCAAAAGCATTTATTGTTTCTCTTATATCAAAACCATCCTCAAGTGAATCTTAGATATTTATCCATAATTTTCTCAAGATTGTCTTCTTTGTTTTCCCTTTTATGGATCAGTCTTGCATTCACCTTTAGTCGGAAAGTGTAGATGTCTTTGTCGACCTCGGACATCTCCTTGCCATTGAAGTTTTCCATAAACAACATGCAGAATAAACCGCAATCTTGGCTGTAAAATCATCGAAGATATTTCAGTAATATTATTACGTTGAAACAGTTATATAAAATTTATAGTTAAAAAGAAACTTACTTTGTTTTCTATCGTGGATGTTCCGGAGTGAACCGCATGAACTTTTCACAGTCCATCTTTGATAACTTTGACTCATTGACAAGTGTGATGAAGTTTTTAACTGATTCAAAAATAATTCTGTCTTATTAATACAATCACCTAGTATATTTGTCAAATTATTTTATAATAAGTTTTGTTTAGCAACTAACCAGATTATTTGCTGCGTCTTTCAATGTTCTAGTATTGTCGTGTTTCATCATGGAGTCAAAAAGGTGGAACTGGTTGTGAGTCAAGTTTAATCAACATACGATCAAGTGTTCTTTTTGCACAATTGGAAAGTACGACTACATGGTACGAACAAATACTGTTAAGTAATGAATCAAAAAACGTAATATGTCAATAAAAGCATTAACATAAAAAGTTTAGTTAAATTTAAAACTTAGAAAATTATCATTCAGAAAATCGTACTCCTTGTTTAGAGCCTTCAACTCTTTGATGTGATATCTTGCGTTGAAATTTGCAGGATCAACAATAATATTTTCCCGTAGTATGAAAATATTACATATTAACACTGTATACTTTCTAATTTAAATGTGTTAAAAAAATGGTGTTTATACTTACAGTCATGGAGCAAGAGAAAACATATTCTTCTGGTCTAATTCTTTTGCAATTTCATTGAAATTGTCTAACCACACATTCATCACTTCAGAATTTAAGTATTGTCGTGGTTTCAGAGATTCTAAGAAAGGTTTGGACCTGCAAAATGTATAACCAATCTGGATGAAAACGGCCCTGCAACATGATTAAAAAATCACAAAAGGTTATGTTACATAGCATACCAACGATGAGCATGTTATCGCAAACTCTTTAAAATAGTACTTACGCTTGTTCCTTTTCTTCTTTCTTAGTCAACTTTTTTAATCTGCGCCCATGGGTCACATATTTTTCCCATTTCTGGAATTCATTGTTACTGTTCTTATATGTTATATCAGGTAAAGTTTTTTCCTTAGTGTTCTTTTCTCTTACTTGAATCTATGTTCTGTCGTCCCCTTCTCTGTGCTGAATTTTGCCAAATTAAGAATCGTATGAAAATAGTAAGCCTTATAACACACACCTGGATCGATCGATGTATGAAAATAGTAAGTCTATCAGGCGATCGATCGATGGCCCGTCCACACACCTGAAGGATCCACGTCACATCGGGGGAAAGAATAAGCGTCCACATATATATGGTTTGTCTAGCTTTATTATTGCTGAATTAAGCATGGTTAGGGTGGACCTGTCGGGATACTCTCAAGTCACCCGAGATCGCGAGGCGGTGGTGGTCTACTCGGCTAATGTATACAGTATAAAATGTGTAAAGTGTGCTCTGCTTGGCTTCATATGCATATACTCAGCGGCCAGGCCATCAGTGCGGTTCTGTCACTGTCCGAGTGGGATCCTGACTTGGTACCTTACAAAAAGGTTTACAGGCATCTGTTGATCGTAGAGAAAAAGATGGTTGTTACGAGAGAGGCTAGAATGAACCCGGCGACAGGTGCTTCCGGCTAATTTTATTTTTTGTAAATATTGATTTAAAGAACTTTTTAAAAGTTAAAAAAAAACTGTAAAAAATAGATGCATAGGACATGCAAAACCAATGCGTGGCGAGTGGGTTCCGTGACGAATTTGTATTTACGTTGGTTATGTAAAAAAGACAAATTTTCATTGCTACAATACTGCTATATAGCGGTGTATATACGTTATAGTTTTGCATTTTTTACACATGCTAAATGAAAGATCGTTTCTTCACAGAATTTTATACTATTAAATAATATACATGTGTATGAGGGTCTCTATTTCTTTTCGTAATTTTTGAGCATTTAGAAGGTGCAGGATCACCTACACCCAGATTCAACATAGCATTTTTCTGATTGTTACTGCTTATATTCACGGGTTGAAGAATTCAAGTATTTTATTATTATCCATTTTTTGGCACTGTCAAAGAGTAACACCTATGGTTTTGTAGAAATCCAGCCTTGAGAACTTACAAGGCCCCCGAAGATCGAAACCATAAAGCAATCCCTGGCTCAGCGGAGCTAGATCACCGACTTCGCTGGTGCTCTTAGCCCCTGGCCCTCTAGCAATACGTCCAGATTTGGGCTAGTGTGCAGGAGACTCATCTCTTGGAAGCGCCGGATAAGTTCATCTAGCTATAGACGGCAGATGCCCAATATTCTTCCCGATCTTGCTACAACATACTTTTCGAGGGATCATTGCCTTCAGGGTCATGGAAACTCATTTGGCGGGCCTGAGCCTCCACAAAGAAGAAGTTCTTCATCTGGCTAGCCTGCCAGGACATATGTTGGACTGGTGAGCGTTTGGTGCGTCGCGGCCTCCCCCACGCGCATCGCTGCCCGTTGTGTGACCAGTCAGAGGAGACGATGGCGCATATTCTGGTCGGTTGCCCCTTCTCTAGGACGATCTGGCACGAGGTACTATCCTGGATTTGATCTGTTGCGGCTCCTCCAGTAGGTGAGGGGTCTTCACAAACCGGTAGACGCAAGCGTTGAGCGTCACCCCTCGCATGTTGCGTAAAGGCACCTCCTCACAGATCATTGCTGGCGGCGTGGTGGATTTGAAAGCACCGTAACGCGGTTGTCTTCGACAACACGCGCCCCTCGATGGACCGCCTCATCGACACGATCAAGGCCAAGGCATTCGAGTGGGCGGTAGCAGGTGCCCGAGCCTTGCGGCAGCTTCTCACCTAGATAGGTCGTCTGGATTGAGTTGTATGATATGGTGTTAATCCTTCTTTGGTCTTGTACACATTACTCTTTTTTATCAATGCATCAAAACACGAAGTTGCGTTTTCGTGAAAAAAATAATGCGATGAACAGCCCTTGGGCAATGAACAGCCACCGTTCTACATTATGCCTGGCTTATGGCCATAAGAATGGCGTCGCTCATAGCCTCGTACCAGGATTGAAAAAATTCCGGCCAGCGACCTCTCTCTGGAATAGCTCTTTTTTTTTTTGAGATTTTCCACTTCTATTCAAACTGTAATGGTAGGAGGGATACAAAGTCCACTAGGTGGATTATCAAACCAAACTCTACGTCCCTGTTCTTCATAAACTGAGCTCCTTGCAAAGTTGTGTGCTTCTCTATTTGATCCTCTCTGTTCAAACCCGAAAGAGAGGCTCTCAAACTCCTCGTGGGCGGCTTTTATCTCCTGAATGATATGGGCATAAGTACCTCTAGTGCCCTCATGTATACTCGTTATCACGTTCTTGCAATCACTTGCCATGAAGATTTTCCTTACATGCAGGTCCCTTGCCAGCACGATTCCCTCTCTGCATGCGAGAGCTTCCAAAGTTTCTGCCTCCATTCCAGTCGGGAAAACGACCGCCGATGCACCCAAGAACAGGCCATTTTCGCTTCTGGCTACTGCAGCCACAGCTCCAACCCCAGTATTCTTCCCCTTTGCAGCGTCAACGTTAATTTTAATCCTCCCGCTCGGGGGTGGGATCCATCTGATCGGTACCTGTGGTGTATGCTGTCGCTGCTTGTTATCCGCTCGTTCCTCTGCATACTGCAAATCTGAGAGGTAATTTTCCACGAAATGATGTACCGAGAAGTGGGGACTCTGATATATCTGTTCGTGTATTGCTTTCCTGCGAGCATGCCAAATTGCCCACAGTGTGACAAACACCTAAACTTGATCTTCCATCTTCAACGTATTTGTCAAGTGCGCTAACCAAGCCCTAGCATCTTCTTCTTCCGAGCCCGCCATGTGCTCAGTTAGTTCCTCGTCCACCAATGCCCACGCACAACGGTTTGTTAGTGCATGTCGCCAGGAGTCGTGAGCTCCGCAGAGTTGACAAGCACTGCTTCCATTCATCTGTCGCTTGTGCCGCAGTTCATTCGTCGGGATAGATTGCTTAACAGCCTCGAAAGAAAAACCTTCACCTTGGACGGAACACGTGTACTCCACAACGAAGACCAGTCTTTCTTCGTCTGTCCTTCATTCGACCCAAAGGCGCGATGATCCAGGCCTCCCGTTTATCACGCGTGTCAACCAACATATTATACGCTGATCGGACAGAGAAAATTCCTTTCCTGTCATGGTGCCATGCCCGAAAGTCCCTCTGCCTTCGATTGCATATAGGGATAGACAAGATCGCTTCGACGTCCATTGGAAGGAAATGATGTCTTAGCTTCCCTTCATCCCATGTTGTTGTAGTCGCATCCATCAACTTTGCCACTCGACGAGGAGGTTCTGTCGATATGCAAGCTGTAGGACGTAGCATTCCCACACGAGGGATCCACTGCTCATTAAACGGATCCGTATCTTCCCCAGTACCAATTCTTTTAATCAATACTTGTTTTAGAGTTTGTAATCCTTCATGGATTGATCTCCAAATCTGAGAGGGTGAAGCACCAACCGTAGCTTGAAGGACTGAAGATTGGGGTAGTATCTAGCCTTCAGGATTCTGGATTGTCCAAAAGTCTCCACGCTTGTTTTGCCAAGAGGGCTAGGTTGAACAGTTCGATATCTCGAAATCCTAGTCCTCCCATCTGTTTTGGCTTACACATTTGTTTCCACGAAACCCAGCACGGTTTCCTTTCTCCCTCCTTGCGACCCCACCAAAATTTCCGTAGCAAGGCATTGATATGTAGACACAGTCCCCTTGGCAGCCTAAAACATGACATAGAGAATGTCGGTATAGCTTGAGCCACCGATTTTATGAGGATGTATTTACCTCCAGCCGAAAGCAATCTCTCCATCCATCCCTGAATTTTCTTCCATACTCTATCCTTCAAGTATTTAAAGGCATTTCCCTTGGACCGCCCCACATCCGATGGCATGCCCAGGTATTTTTCATTCAATGTCTTAGATTGGACCTGTAAGATGTTCTTGATTCCTTCTCTAGTCCCTCCCGGGCATCCTTTGCTGAAGAAAATGGATGATTTATCCCGGTTAATTTGCTGACCTGACGCCATACAGTATATATCCAATGCCTCCTGAACTCTCCCTGCAATCTCCGTCTCTGCTTTGAATAGCAACAGGCTGTCATCAGCGAAAAGAAGATAGCTAACGGCTGGAGCCGTAGGTGCCACCTTTAGACCATGGAGCTCTGATGAAAAATTATGTTTTAAGAGGCACGAAAGGCCCTCTGCTGCCGACAAAAACAAATAGGGGGATATTGGGCCACCTTGTCTTATCCCTCGAGTGGGTATAAACTGGTCCAACTTTCCTCCATTGAAAAGGACCTGAAATGAAACAGTGGTACCTAGTCATATAATCATATTCACCCAATTCCTGTGAAAACCCAGCTTGATCATAATTGCTCCGAGATAACTCCACTCGAGGCGATCATATGCCTTCCTCATATCGAGCTTGAGCGCACAGTATCGGTTTCTCTTTGCTTTATTCTGTTTCATGAAGTGGAGACACTCATACGCAGTAATTATATTATCCGTGATCAGTCTCCCTGACACAAAAGCGGATTGCTCTTCCGAAATAATATCCGGCAAACAAAGCTTCAGTCTATTGGCCATGACTTTTGAAGCTATTTTGTATACCACATTACAGAGGCTTATTGGCCTGAATTGCCCCAACTCATCTGGGCTAGCCACTTTCGGTATCATCACTATGAAAGTATGGTTAATATCTCTCATATCATCTTCCCCCGCTAGCACTCGCAGCACTGCTGTGGTAACTTCTTCCCCACACATCTCCCAGTGCGTTTGGAAAAAATGCGCCGGGAAGCCATCCGGCCCTGGGGCCTTCGTTGGGAACATCTGAAACAAAGCCTCCTTCACTTCATTTTGCAAGAAAGGTTTCAGAAGTTGGTCATTCATCGCTGCGGTGACCTTGGCTGGCACGGTATCAATAACTTCCTCCATGTGTGTTACTCCCTCTGATTGGTACAGGGTGTTATAGAAAGTTCGAGTTATTGCCGACATCTCCCTTTCTTCCTCAGCAACCCCGCCATTCGGATTCAACAATCTGCTTATTCTATTCTTCTTTCTTCGTTGGCTCGCTCGGAGGTGAAAAAACCGAGTGTTCTTGTCCCCCTCCGCCAGCCATTGCACCCTGGAGCTTTGGCGCCACATCACTTCCCCGCGCTCATAAAGCTCCAGTAAGCGTTGTTGTATCTTCACCTCCTCGTACGAAGGCCCCTGCCTCGCGGCCCCCCTACGCAGAATTTCCAAGCGGTCAGTCAGTTGTTTGATTTCCATCTTTACGTGCCCAAAAGTGTTTCTTCCCCGGCTCTGAAGTGAGCCCGAAACTTGAGTTAATTTGGTCTGAAGTTGCTTCAGGTTGGCTGCCTTCCCCTCTGCTTGCCACGTCTCCCCTAGGAAAGGTTCAAACTGCTCATGTTTCTCCCACATCATTTCATATATGAATATTGCATCCTCATTCACTCGTCGTTGTCGGGCAGTCTCTCTCCATCTCAACATAATTGGGTTGTCATCTGATGAGGTGCACGTAAGGTGTCTTACTGTTGCTAGCGAGAACCGGTCACTCCACGGCGACGTCGCCAGTTCCCTATCCAGACGGACTCGACAGAACGAGCCTCCTATAACTCTTCTTTCAAATGTCCATTTGTTGCCCTCAAACCCGAGGTCAGCCAGCTCGCACACGTCGAGCGTCTCCCTAAACTGTTCAATCTGACGTAGACTTCTCTCTGCTGTCCCCTCGTGCTCGTGTTGGTGTATTACCTCATTATAATCCCCAATACACAGCCAAGGTAGCGAAGAAGATGATCTAATAAATTTGATCATGTCCCACGTTTTGTGTCTTTCTGAAGTCTGTGCCTCCCCATACACACACGTTAACCTCCACGGTTCATTATCTCCTTCTTTCACGATCGCATCAATATGGTACTATGAGAACGGTAACATCTCAATGTTTATGTTATTATTCCAAAAAATCCCCAGGCCTCCACTGCGCCCAGAGCTGCTAACAGCAAAACCATTATCATACCCTAGCCTACTTGCTAGTCTCTCAACCCGTAGCTTGTGTAGCTATGTTTCCACCACACAGAGCACGGTAGGTTTGAAACGCCTCACAAGGTCGTGAAGCTCTCGAAATGTCGCGTCGCTACCCAGACCACGACAGTTCCAGCATATACAACTCATTGATCTAGGCGGCACTCCACATCGGAGCCCGCATCTTCATTGTCTTCCCCCTCCTTCCTTGGCCTCTTCGAGTCTGGTTTTTTCACCGGTGACTGGGTCATCTCCTTTATGTTTTCACTTTCCTTCAGAAGCATTAGGTCCAGATTCTTTCTAGCACTTTGCTCACGGCCAGTTTCGTCAGTATTGGTACTCTCCTTCAGTAGTGATTGTCCCTGCCAAGTCACTTTTTAAGTTTCGATCGGCGGGGACTCGCCAGGCGGACGCTTACGTGAACCAGCGCTCTGTCCTCCCCCGTCCTCCTCCACAATTTCCACCGCCATCCTCCTTCTGCGGCTCCCTACTCCTTACTCCCGAGGTTTGGGGATGCCAATCCTCTATTGGGCGATCATCCAGCTTCCATACTGCTTGGCCCCTTCCTCATGTGTGCCATCGCCACACTCCAGATCACCGTGCCCCATTAGTCCGCACACATCAGAGGTTTTGGGCAATTTTTCATACATCACCAGAAAAGAGAGCCTCTCGGTACCCTCCGGATGTAGGCCAACGACCCTTGTCAAGGGTTTGTTCACGTTGAGTTTCACCCGTACTCGCACAAAGCTCGTACCACTCGCACCCAGCGCATACAGATCAATTCTCACCACCTGCCCAATGCGTGCAGCCATGTCGCGCATGATCGTCTCCTTCCTGGACAGTGGTGGTACTCCTCGGATTTGCACCCGAGCATGGATGCGATTAAGAACTACGGCCTTTGGATCCCCGATCCCGTCGTAAGGTTCAAGCAACACTCCCATCTGCCTGAATATCCATGGGCCCTCCTGCATGGCTCTATTCCAATCGCCCAAGCAAGATACCTGAAGGACGAACATGTTATCTTCTACCGGGCGTATCTCCCACTTCCTCGCAAACCCCCACGCTATGTCCATCTTCTGGAAAAAGGGCTGATTCCCAAAGTGCTTCGTGGTGTGCACCTTCACAACCGCCATCCAGCGTGCTCCCTCTCTAAGGTTGGTGAATTCCTCTCTAGGCAATACCACATCATCAAGCTCCTCATCCTTGAGCACTAACTTTTTCAGCAGATCTTGCAGGTCCGTCGCGGGCTTGGGGCTTGACGAACCTCCCTCCTTCGGAAACTTGGACGCCATCACGTCGGTTCCCCTAGATCGGATCGGGATTGACTCCCTCGGCCTCTTTTCCTCGCGCTGCCAAGGCCGGGAAGGTGTGCAGGACACCCCCTTTGTCAGCCCGAACAGAGCGCGGATCGGAGAACTCGTTAGAGAAGCACTCGGTACCGGAGCAAAGCCTACCGCCATCGTGATCGCCTGGCGGGAGTCAAAACCCTAGGAGACCTAGGTAGTCCTGCGGACTGGAGAGCTCTCTCTGGAATAGCTAATGGCATGAAATAGGTACTTCTAGTTGGATAAGCTTCTAGACCAAAGTGCAAGCCCAACAGCCCAGCATCAGCTCTATGTAGGCGAGCAACTTTTGCACGGGCCTGCCCCCGAGGACAGCTCTACTCATGGCTCGTCATATTTTTTTTATACTGTATTTCATTGAGGCATCTCCATGGAATCAAACTTTGAAGCCCATGATCTAGCTAAGAGGCATCTCCACGAACGCATTCGAAAATGTGTCCGGTTTGTCACGTCCCGGACAGTGGAACCCCCAAATGATTGTCCCGATCCATTTTTTCTCTTTTTCATATTTGCAACAAAATAATCTATGCCTATACCAGCTACCAAATACTCTCTTCGTTCCGTTCTAAAATATAAGATGTTTTACCTATTTTTCACATCCACACATGTCTACATGTATCTGGACAATTTTTACTATATATCTTCACTCATATTAGTATGTATCTAGGCAATATGAATAATAGCTACAACATCTTATATTTAGAAACGGAGAGAGCAGCAGATAATCATAGTCTAGCCATACCAATATAGGCACCCAAATAGAAGTTTCGGCCAACAAAAGTCTGGCCACCAAAATGCCATTAACATCAGAATACATCGCTGGAAATGCATACAAATCATTCTTCGGACGGCTTGGCCCGATGCGCTCTCATTTTTCAGCGAAATAAGACTTTTGATTGTGGCTCATGTTGCTCGTGTCAGTGGACACGATCTTGCGCTCCTCGGTCCTCTTTTTGAGCTGTCTATCCTCTTGAATATGCTCGATCTTTTGGTCTTACACACCAAAGTAGGCGACCCACCATCCTTGGTTCCCTTTGTGCATCTTCACTTTGCGAGTCGAGCATGATTGAGACCTCCTTAATGTACTCGGCAATCGAATTTTAGATGGACGGAAATGATGTCGCCTTATTTCCCGCATATGCTTTCTTTGTCCCAATTGGTCGTTCTGAGATCCCCCCTTTATTGTTTATATCAACAAATCCTTCGGATGAGCCGGTAGGGTTTCGAGTAGAGGAACGATGTAAGAGCTGGTGGACTCGACGGCTAACAGGGGTACGATTTTACCCAGGTTCGGGGCCCTCGTAGAGGTAATACCCTTACTCCTGCTTGTTTGTCTCTGTATTATGATGTTTGGTTACAATGGCGGGTGCGCAGGTCGAGAGATTGGATCTCGAGGTGCGGCTTCTATGGTGTAAAACCTAGATTGGGTACCCCCCTCGGGTGGTTCTCCCAGCCCTTATATAGAGGGCTGGGTCTCGAACTCGTACCCGGAGGGCTACAAACCCTAGTTCTAGTCGGTGGAACCTTTCCATCTTGATCTGCAAGTCTTGTGGGTGGGCCACGGCTGAACCTTCTAGAACCACGAGGTGGCTTCTCATGCTGGGCTTTAGCATTGGGCCTTAGACTGGGTAGGCTCATCCGCTAGGCCTGGAAGTCATCCCCACGTCAGTTGCCCTCGAGTGTTTGTTCGACTGTAAATAGTCGAGTAAACACTTAAGACTTGTTTCAAAATCTTGCGAATGGGCAGACATGCTCTGACTCGAAGAACATGAACCCTGTATGGGTGACACTCGAGTACGAGCGATAAATGTGTCACACATAGGATTTTTTCACAGAAGGGTGTGCCTCAGTTGCTCGGCTCACCCAACGGATCAGGGCTAATTAATTGCTCTCGGGCAAAAACAGTCTAGGCCTACGCGAACTCGAGACCCGCGACTCGAATCCGGCTAGGTGATCATTGCGACTAGGCCGTGGAGGTCTTACCGAGTCGAACTTAACCTTAAAGAGGTACCCGGTGCGTCCGCTAGAATTTTTCTTCGTGTTGCTGACACGGAAAATTTACTGGAGGACGTAGCTCAAGTGCGATTCCAGGGCCACAGAACAGATCCTTGGGTCTTACCTTCGTACTCGAAGAATACATCGTAATAGTGAGTTATGGTTTTCGCAGGAGCCGTGCACCCGCGATTTCCTCCTTGCTGCGCAGCGAGTCCTGTCTATTGTCTTGATTAATGGCGATGGCCACATTAATGGCGAGTGCCACTGTTTCCATTTTATAATCCTCGAGTGAGGTGAATTTTTCCTCTGGGTCCATACGAAATAAATTTCGTGTTCCGAGGTGTGCGATGACGTCACTGCGGCGCAGTAGGACAGGGTGTGTAGGCCCCATCTTGTCAGCTTTTTGACCGGAGACGGGCCGCTGTGCGACGGTTTTCCCGCTGGGCGTGCGGTTAATTACACACAATCTTGCTTTAATGATCGTGCGGGGTAACTGCCCCCTGGAGCTTCGTTTCCGTTCGATGGGCGGTGGCGTGGATGCGTGCCACGTACGCCTCTTCTGTGGAGATCCACGACTTGTATTAGCCCAGTAACAGTATAAAGTACGGTCCTTAGGGATATTACTTTCCCCCGGGCTCTTTTCCTCATCTTCTTCCTCTAGCGCCTCCACCATTTTCTGCGAAAGCGAGCTCCATAGTTGGAGGGAAAGCAAGCGCGCTGCGGCCGCGGCCTCCGGCAAGGATGTGGTCAACGCTTCCTCGGCTGCCCCAGTGAAGAGGACGGGCGAATGGCGCCCATCGATCATAACGAAGTAAAGCATCACCGCGATGCAGAGGGAAGGGCAGCTTCCTCCAGAAGACTCCGACCGCGTGCGGATGCTGTGAAGGGGGAGGAGGTGCCTAATCCGCGCGTCAACGAACGCGTCTCCTTCTCAGAGCATATCGTCCAAGGTCTGTCTCTTCCCCTTCACCCCTTTCTCCTCGAGCTGTTGTATGTTTACGGCATACAGCTGCACGATCTTCCCCCCAATGTGGTGCAACACATTTCGTGCTTCATCGTTCTATGTGAATGCTTCTTGGGCATTCACCCACATTGGGGGTTGTGGAAGAGCATCTTCTCGGTGAAAATTCACCAGGAGAAGGCTCCTGTGGGTGAGAAGATTGGGGAGCCGTTGGCGACTGGAGGCTTTGGAATCCAGGTGACCAACGAGTTCCCTTATTTTGAGATGAACTTCGTCGAGTCAGCTCAAGGATGGCGCCAGAAGTGGTTCTACGTCCAAGACACTGACGCGAACGGCGTTCCTGAGTTCAAGACGTTCGCGATCTTGAAGCAAAGGCGTACTAGCTGTAACCCGAAGTAGCTAAGGCGAGCGCACCGCTACTCGCACAAGTTGCGCGGCTCCGACGGAAGGACCAGGGGCCTCTACTAAATGGGATCCATCTGGCGAGTGTCTTCTTGCACCGGAGGGTGCAGCCGCTGCAAGATAGGCCCACCACCTTGTGGGAGTTCTTGGGAGTCAGCGACCCGAGTCGACGTGCGACGATATTCTTTAGAATATTGAATTGGAGAAGAAGATTACTGCTATCACTAGCTTGAAGAAGGGGGAATACTACTCGCCTTGTCCCTTCGTACCCTTTGATGCTGAGCATCCTCCGAACGAGGTAAGTTTTTTCCTTCTTCTTTTCTTGTACTTCTATCGTTTTGAGTCTTTCTCAATTAAATCTCTTTCTTCCTTTCTTTCTCCTCTTTGTAGAACCAGGACGTGGTGAAGAGCTACCCGCCGCTTTCGGGGGATGACGGAAGCTCGGACTTTCTTGCGAGTAACTTCGACGGCCCTCCCGACACTTGTGTCGCGAATGCGGAGTCGGGTGAAGAGCAGGAGGACGCAGAGGAAGAGGAGGAAGACAATGATCCTCAACTCCACCACCGCAAGAGCTTCAGACGCGAGGAGGACGAGGTGAATTCGAAGGACGCCTCCCTGAGCCAGGAGATGGTCGAGGAGATCAAGCCTATCTGAGCTACTCCCTTGACCACGCTTCCCCCCGTGTTTCAGCAGCCGAAGGTTCCGACGGCATGGAACGTGGATTTCTTCGATGAGGACGAGGATGACGAGTAAGTCTCCTACTTTTACCTTTGTTGATTAGTTGTTTTATTCCTCTTTAACACTTGTTTAGTCTTCGAGTGCTCAGCAGGAATCAGTTCACTTCATCGGCCCAAACTGCAAAGCAGAAGGGAGTTGTTGCGGAGACTACCGAAGCCTCGAGGCCTTCTCGACGACCCCCAAGTCCTGCAAAGGCGGCTGATGCTTCCGAGTACGTGATGCCCAGTTTTGTGATTGACCAGCCGAGTGACGCCTGCGATCAAAGAGGTTTCAGGTAGCTCACCCGACCCTCTGTCAACTCCGAGTGGCAAGGTAAGAGTTCTTCCTCGAGTAGTCGCTAAGTTTCGTTTTTGTTTATCGGGTGCATGTCAGTGCTCCCGATGGGAGTAGCCCCCGAGTCTGTGTTTGACTGTTTGCAGTCAGTCACAGAGTCAAGTAGTAGTCTTTTGGTCCTTTGCTGTCTTTTAGCTTGATTTTATTGGGTGCACGACTGTCGCACCCGGACTTCTAGAGGATACTCGCAGTTCCGTTGAACAGTAGTGGATTGGATTACGGGGCTTACCGGCACCTGCATCTCTTACGAGTAGGCCAACACACGTATGTGTGACAACCAACCCCTATCTGTTCATCGTCTACGTAAACCATCCCATAGAAATCAGGATACTACCATTGACGTACTTCATACCATACACACATGGTACGTCAACGGCGTTTAACAAGATGATAGCACAACATATCTCTAAGACACAAAAGATGGAAATAAGTTGCAAACTGGCCCTCACTAGGGCAGAGAATAGCAAATACAATCATCCAGAGGACACATGTCCCAACATATCATCATTCCATCACAGCGGAAGCATTCAACAGGTCTGAGTACAGACAATTCCAAATAGGCCTAAGAGGCCGGAAACGAAAAGATGGAGCCCATCCACGAAGTCTCGGATCCTGCCCGGGTCCGCTATCTACTCGTCAGCAGCCTCGTCGAACTCCACGTCGTAGCCACCATGAGGATCCTCGGAATCGTAGTCTGCGGAAACCACAGCCCCAAAGGGGTCAGTACATAAACGTACTGGCAAGCAAGACTCACAGTTCACCAAAGTGTAGCCCGTCAACACCAAGCACGGATGCTCTGGGTTCAACGGAAGGAAGGGTGATATAACATATGCGGCAGCGGGCTGCACTAACCAACTACAGAAACATACTATGACTTCCGACTAACAGAAAGGAGATAAGATAGCGTATCGTAACCAACTACAACTAACTCCAAACAAACCCATCCTGGATCTCGCACCTTATCCAAAGAAGCAATCCGAGGATAACTCACACAGTTGGATTAATGATGGTTCAGGTTATTGTGTCAATAGACCTATTACTAGTCAAGTAGTTATAGTTAGGTGTAAGTTGTCTGAGTACTTGTTAGCCAGTACTTTCACCAAGTCGTCACATAACCGCGGACAACACGGCTTCTCGAGAAGATTCATCCCTGCAGGGTGTGCTCCAGTACCCGTACACACTCAAGCCACCAACTAAAACTCAGGTTGGCTTGACACGACTCGAACCATCACTACAGCCTGTCCTAGGAGCCACGGAGCTATAAGGTCCCAGCCACGCAGCCGAATACTCAGCGCAAGTGTGCAAAACTCCCGCAGGACGCAACACCCCGGCAATACAGGCCTCGCCCTATATGTGTGCGTCATCATCATCATCAGTAACCATGGGAGCGACCCATTTATGCGTATGAGCCATATGGAACACCCGAACTAAGTGTGGCTCTTCGGACAAACTGCGGATCAGATCAAAGTCGAGGGGGGTTCCATACCACCACCCGGATGCGGTGAGCACGCTCATCATGGATCAGTAGACAAGACCCTTTTCCTAATTAGGGTCGACACTAGCAGGCCTCAAAACCACGCCGGGCCTCCTGCCGGTGCCTTATCATCAAATTATTATTACCCACAAAAATAATAGGTTGATTGTTTAAACATCGAGCCCCAGAATATAATAGAAATATGATAACAGAAAGTAACTGACAGCAGACTCGAGCAAAACCAACCCTAAGCATGCTAGTAAGACACGGGCTCAAACAACGGGGTTATAGGACTGGAGGTGAGGCAATATCATGGTTTCAGGGTATCATGTGATAGGATCGTAACAGAAGCAACGATACATATGGCTAGCAGAAATAGACAACGGAAAGTATCGGTAACCAATGTTGAAAAGGAACACGATGGTTCACATGAGTGATAACTTGCCTGCAAACTCAGTAGCCTGGTACTGAGCTAAGATCCTCAGAAGGGGTGTCGTAAGATCGTCTGTCTCAACGTCGTCGTCTATTCGAGAAGAAGCAAACAAACAACGCGAGGAGACAAACAATCAATAACATGGCATAGTGCACAATCATGGGATGATGCATGACCATTTAATTGATGCATCAAAAATAAACTAGTTGACATGGTAACACAATTTAAATGGACCCACATGCAAGTTTGAGTTGCATATGAAAAGCCCATGCATTTAGGTTGAAATAATTGTTTTACAACTAATCAACAGGTGAAAGTGGAATAGCATGATGCATGGATGAGGAAAACAGAAAAATAACAACAATAGAATCAAATGGAGTTAAGGTTTACCAATTTAGAAATTTATTTATTAAATTAGGGAATTTTGGTTCCTTAAAGGGATTACACCAATAGTTGTTGTTTTCACCAATTTAAATTGTGCACAAGAATTAACAAAATTCATATTTGAAAAGAATACAAAATTTTAGTTGGATTACATGTTTCAAATATTGAAAAGGGAGTTAGGATGAATTTATTATGATTGAAGCAATATTAAACAAGTTTTAAATGAATTTAAAACAAGCGTGAATTTTATTTGAATTTTATTTGTTCAAAACATAAATTCAAATTCATATTTGAAAAGTTTATACTTTTCTAGGTTGAAAACATATTTTGCATGTTCAAAAATAATTTAATTTGAGCAAGTTATGATTTTATCAATTGTAAATGAATTAAACAAGGTTTAAATTATTTAAGCAATTTTAATTATTCAAATCATGAAACAAAATTTATATTTGGTTAGGTGGTTTAATTTGACATGGAAAACATATTTTATTTGAGTTATTTGGATTAATATTGAATTAGTTATGGAATTTAGCAAATGTGAAAGGAATAGTTTGAATTTGAAATTTGAAATTATTTGCAATGGTCAAAACAGAAAACAAATGGCTTAATTAGATAGAGAATTAAATTTGGTATTGAAAACATATTAAAAATGTTAAATTTGGAGTTGTAATTAATTAGTTAGGCATTTTTAAAATTTGGTGGTTAATCTGCCATTTTCTTCCACAGCTAGGGACATAAAAAAAACTGCAGGGACCTAAAAGAAATAGACAAGGACCTGTGCGGAAATAGGGGGCTGTGCTGGATCTGTAAATAAAAATAAAAAAGATTTATGGCCAACGCGCGGGGGGGGGAGTCGAACCCGCGACCCCGCGGTTGCGCGCACAAGGCGCTGGCCACTGCGGCTGTGAGCGATTCTTGTCAGGTACAGGCACTGGTGGGAGGTTAAGATGTGTTCGCGGTAGCTTTTTTTTTTTAACTGAACTTTTCTCCTTGCAGGTACAGGTTACGGGACTGAATTTTTCTCTGCAGCGTTCAGGTACAGGCACGAGGGCGGACAGAGAGTGCGGCCGGCCGCCGGCGGCTGCTGTCCGCGCGGCCGCGGCGCGAGGGGCGGGCGCGTGCTTGCGGGCCGGTGCTGCCGTGTGGCCCGTGTGCCCGTGCGAGAGGAGGAGGGAACGAGGAGAGGCGACGAGGGGCTCACATCGAGGAGGAGGTCGGGGCGAACGGTGGGGTGCGGCCGGCGGCGACGAGGTTGGCGGCGGTGGTTCCGGTGGCCCACGGGAGAAGCGGAGGGGATGGCGAGGACGAGGGGGACGCGACGTTTCCGTTCCCGACCTTAGCGCGGCCGGGCGGACACCGTGGCGGCGGCGACTCGCCGGAGAGGGAGGCGGTGATGAATGAGCTCGGTGAGCTTCAGAGCAACAGAGAGCAGGAGGGGTGGAGAGAGAGGAAAGGGATGGCGGCGCTCAGGGAGAAAAGGGGAGAGAAGTTAGGGCAAGGAGGGGAGGAGCTCGAGGTCTTAAGGGCCAGGGGAGGAGCTCGATCACCGTTGCCTCCTCTGATGTCGACGTGGGCAGCGTGATCTGCCTGCCGTACAAGGTAGAAGACGACCGAGGGGGGTACGGGCCAGTGGAACTTGGGCTGGCCCAATTGGGCTGAATGCCCCTTTGCCCCCCTCACCTTTTCTCTTTATTCTTTTATGCTTATTTTTTTTAGATTTGGGAAAAGAGAGAAAACAAATGGTTCTAGGGTTAGCAAATATTTTGGAATAAATTTTGTATTGCTTTGTTTTGTAACAGCACTTGAAAACAAACTTTTGGTTTTCCAAATAAATTCAATTGATGATGTTGTTTGGAAAAAAATTAAATGAGTTGAGCAATTAAGGTATAAAAAGAATAAATGCCACTTAATCCAATTTAAGTTTTTGATTCCAATTTTAAAGAAACAAACTATTTGTTTGTTGTGTAGTTTTTTATTTGACACACTGTAACATAACAAGTATGACAAATAATTTTAATGTTTTGTTTGGAATTCAAATAGAAAACAGATGGAAACAATGAGATCAAATGCAAAACAATGCAAACAAAAATCAAATGAATATGATGACATGATGCAAAACAAAAATAAAACAAGAAACAAACATCTAGGGGGAGATTTTCATACTTGGGATGTTACAAAACGCCCCCCCTTGAAGGAATCGCGCCCCGAGATTCCTACTGAGAAGAGAAAAGGTCCGGATACTTCTTGCGAAGATCCTCTTCAGTCTCCCACGTTGCCTCTTTATCGGAATGATGCGACCATTGCACTTTCAAGAACTTGGTGCTCTTGTTGCGAGTCTTACGCTCGGTCTCATCGAGAATACGAACAAGGTGCTCCTCATAAGATAGATCATCTTGCAGTTCAATGGAATCATGATCAACTGCACGATCTGGATCTTTGAAACACCTCTTGAGCTGTGACACGTGAAACACATCGTGCACCTTTGATAGCTTTTCTGGAAGTTCAAGACGATAGGCATTTTCCGCACGCCTTGAGAGAATGTTGAAAGGACCAATGTATCTTGGTGCAAGCTTTCCTTTCACACCAAAACGATGAGTGCCTCTGAGGGGAGTTACACGGAGATAAGCTTTGTCACCAGGTGCATAGATCATATCCCTGTGCTTGCTCTCATAGTAGCTTTTCTGACGAGACTGAGCAATCTTGAGATTGTCACGAATGATGCGAACTTTCTCTTCGGCTTCCTTAACAATGTCAGGGCCTAAGAGTGAACGTTCACCAGCTCCAGACCAATTGATTGGACTCCTGCATCTGCGACCATAGAGAGCTTCAAACGGTGCCATGCCTAGGCTTGCCTGGAAGCTGTTGTTGTAGGAGAATTCAGCATATGGAAGACATTCCTCCCATTTCATGCCAAAGGAGATACCACATGCTCTGAGCATATCCTCGAGAATCTGATTGACTCTTTCGACTTGCCCTTGAGACTGAGGGTGATAAGCTGTGCTGAACAGAAGTTTGGTGCCCAATGCTTCTTGAAAACTCTTCCAGAAATGAGAAGTGAATATGCTTCCACGGTCTGAGCTTATTTCCAATGGAACACCATGAAGAGGAACAATCTTTGCTGTGTAGAGTTCTGCTAACTGGCTAGCTGAGATTGTTTCTTTGACAACAAAGAAGTGAGCTACCTTAGTGAGACGATCAATAACAACGAAGATTGCATCGTTGCCCCTCTTGGACTTTGGAAAACCAGTGAAGAAGTCCATTTCAATCATGTCCCACTTCCACTCAGGAATTTTCAGAGGTTGGAGTAGACCGGCTGTTTTCTGATGGACTGCCTTAACACGTTGACAAACGTCGCATTCAGAAACGCATTGAGCGATTTCACGTTTCATGCCAGACCACCAATACAGTGTCTTAAGGTCCTGGTACATCTTTGTACTTCCAGGGTGGATGGAGAGAGGAGTTTCATGAGCCTCCTTGAGAATGACATCTTTGAGACTTTGAATTTGAGGAACTGCAATGCGTCCTTCGAAGAACACGGTTCCCTTGTCATCAATTGAGAAGCACTGATACTTCACATTGCCTGCTTTGATGTTATTTGCGATCTTCTTGATCTCAGCATCACGAAGTTGTTCAGAACGAATCTTGTCCTCGAGAGTTGGACTGGCTGTCAAGTTTGCAAGATAACCTTGAGGAACAAGACCAAGGTTCAGCTTCTGGAATTCTTCATGAAGTGGAGGTTGGCTTTCCATGATCATGAGATTATTGCAATACGACTTGTGACTGGGAGCATCGGCCATAACATTAGCCTTGCCTGGAGTGTAAGAAATGGTAAGATCGAAGTCTTTGATCTTTTCAATCCATCTCCTTTGCCTGAGGTTTAGATCTGGCTGAGTGAAGATGTATTTCAGACTCTTATGATCGGAAAAGATTTCAGTGCGATTACCCAACAAGTATTGCCTCCACTTCTTGAGGGCAAACACAACTGCTGCAAGTTCTAGGTCATGTGTGGGATAATTTTGCTCATGTGCATTCAACTGACGTGAAGCATAAGCCACAACTTGACGTTCTTGCATAAGAACTGCTCCTAGACCTTGGAGGGAAGCATCACAGAATATCTGGAAGGGTTTGGTAGTATCTGGGCCAACCAGAACTGGTGTAGAAGTGAGTTTAGTCTTGAGGAGGTTGAAACTTTCATCACATTGTGGAGACCAAACGAATTTCTTGTCCTTCTTTGTGAGATCAGTGAGAGGTTTGGCAATCTTGGAGAAGTTTTGGACGAAACGACGGCAATAGCTAGCCAAACCAAGAAAACTTCTGACTTGCTTCACCTTCTTAGGAGGTTTCCAATCAACAATTGCCTTAACCTTTTCTGGATCAATGGCTATGCCTTTGGCAGAGATGACATGACCAAGATAAGCAACTTCTGGAATCTAGAACTCACATTTGGAGAACTTGGCATATAGACGATGCTCGCGAAGTTTCATGAGAGTGAGACGAAGATGTTCTCCATGCTCTTCTTCGGATTTTGAGTAGACCAGAATGTCATCAAGATATACCACAACGAACTTGTCGAGGTATTCATGGAAGACAGAATTCATGAGTCTAGAGAATGTCGCCGGTGCATTGGTGAGACCAAAGGACATGACGGTGTATTCATATAGACCGTAGCGAGTGGTGAAAGTTGTTTTTGGAATATCTTCCTTTCTGATCTTTATTTGATGGTAACCCATTCTCAAGTCCAGCTTGGAGAATATTGAGGCTCCAGCAAGTTGATCAAAAAGATCATCGATACGAGGAATTGGATACTTGTTTTTGATGGTTTTCTCGTTAAGAGGACGATAGTCAACAACGAGTCTCTTTGTTTGATCCTTCTTGGCAACGAACAGAGTTGGGCAACCCCAAGCCGAGGAACTAGGTTGAATGTAACCTTTCTCCATGTACATATCGATTTGCTCCTTCAACAACTTCAGTTCAGGAGGAGCTATCTTGTATGGATGCTTGGAGATTGGAGCAGTACCTGGTTCAAGTTCGATCACAAACTCAACTGCTCTGTCAGGAGGCATTCCTGGCAATTCTTCTGGAATGACATCAGGGAATTCACAAACCACCGGAATAGTTTCAATAGATGGTAGAGGATTTGCATTGAGAGTGTAGAGTTGAATAACTGGATTTTCAGCATGGAAGTAGACTATCTGGCCAGAAGGGTGTGTGATTTTGACAGACTTAGCAGGACAATCAATGACTGCTTTGTTGGCTACCAGCCAATCCATCCCAAGAATGACATCAATATCTGAAGAGTGGAGAGCTATCAGAGATGCCTGGAATGGAAGGTTTCCAATTGTGATCTCGATGTTCTGGCTAACTTTATTGCTTTGCCAGCTAGATCCCGGTGATTTCACTAGGAGAGGGATAGACAACTGTTCGAAGTTGATTCCACTGTTGTTTGCAAAGCATTGAGAGATGAAAGAGTGTGAAGCACCAGAATCGAACAAGACTTTAGCACGAAACGAGTTCACAAGAAGTGTGCCCATTACAACCTCTGGAGATTCTTCTGCTCCCTGGGCCTTGACATGGTTCACCCTCACAGTTCTCAAGACAGACTTGTTCCTGTTGCGGGGCCTAGGCGAAGGAGTGTGTACCACCACATGATTGACCTTAGAGATAGGTAGTGATGGTAGCTTGTTCTGCGGGCACTTGTAGGAGTAGTGTCCTGGTAGACCGCACTTGAAGCATGTACTAGCAGAACGAGGAGCTGTTGGACTTGGCTGAGATGGAGCACCTCCTGAAGATACCACTGGGGTGGGAGGGAGGGCAAGAAATCCTGCCGGGCTTGGCAAGCAGATGGGCGGTGAACCCAAACTCTTCGTTTTTGTGGAGGCATGATAGCTTTTGAGAGATTAGCCTGTTCACGAGAGTGCTTACGAGATTCCTCAACCAACTTGCGCCCATGCTCTTCATTTAGAGCGATGTTGATGAGGTCCTCAAAATTCTTGGCCTTGACGTTGGTGAGAGCATACTTGAGTTCCGGGTTGAGACCCCTGCGGAACTTTGCCATCTTTTTCGCTTCCGTGGAGACTTCATCTCCGGCGTAGCGAGCCAGACGATTGAACTGTCTTTGGTATTCGAGAACGTCCAAACTGCCTTGTGTGAAAGAATAGAATTCCTCACGCATTTTCTCCATGAGCCCATCGGGAATGTGATGGCGCACGAAGGCTTGCTTGAAATCCTCCCATGTGATTGCCACACTAGAACCTCTCATTTCTTGGAAATTCTCCCACCAAGACATAGATTCCCACGGAGAAGGTAGGTCACGTAAGGAACACGGTCCTCGTCAGCCACATGAGCTACCATAAGAGTACGGTTCATTTCACGGAGCCAGTCATCAGCATCCAATGGCTCGGAGGAGGTATCAAACGTGCGCGGATTGAGCTCAAGGAACTCCCGAATAGACACCCGGGCGTTGCCATTACTCCCAAGGTCTTGGTTCTGTTGCATCTGCTTTATAACTTGTGTCATCTGAGACAGCACTTTCCCCATCTCAGGTGGCAGTGTGTGTTCTTCGTCACCACTTTCCATCCTGAAGAGGATACCAAGATTAACACACTAACCGGATAACAAAATCCAATATAAGTGCTTAAAAGGATTACTTCAGACGGTAAGTCGACAGCATAGAACAAGGAGGGAGGTTAACAACGGATCAACAGATAAGTTGTTACAACGGAAGAGAAGATTTATGAAGGACGATATCGAAGCAACAACTGGGAAACAGGAGACCACAAACACCTGAGGTACTACGGAGAAACCCATCCAGGCTTCTAAAGGATCAATATCTACTGCTTAAGGAATAGAGGATCTGCTTCCGGGGCTTATTTGCCACCGCTCTCAATCGTGAGTAGGCAACATGATAAATCATGTCACAACCACCTCCATTCCTATGGTCTAGTAGATATAACCATCCTAGAGAAAACAGGATACGTGAAATCCTAACTTGAAAGTTTAGATGAGAAGAGAAAAACAACGTTGCACTTCCTTACCAGAAAAGGGAGGGTGGGTGGGGAAAGAAATAAAATGGCAGAATTCCTACTCTCACGTTTCATTTTTCCTATATAGCTACAAAATAGTTTCTAGACTCAACTGCGACCAGTAAAAGGGATCCTACAGGCAGACAGGCTCTGATACCATTTGTCGCACCCGGACTTCTAGAGGATACTCGCAGTTCCGTTGAACGGTAGTGGATTGGATTACGGGGCTTACCGGCACCCGCATCTTTTACGAGTAGGCCAACACACGTATGTGTGACAACCAACCCCTATCTGTTCATCGTCTACGTAAACCATCCCATAGAAATCAGGATACTACCATTGACGTACTTCATACCATACACACATGGTACGTCAACGGCGTTTAACAAGATGATAGCACAACATATCTCTAAGACACAAAAGATGGAAATAAGTTGCAAACTGGCCCTCACTAGGGCAGAGAATAGCAAATACAATCATCCAGAGGACACATGTCCCAACATATCATCATTACATCACAGCGGAAGCATTCAACAGGTCTGAGTACAGACAATTCCAAATAGGCCTAAGAGGCCGGAAACGAAAAGACGGAGCCCATCCACGAAGTCTCGGATCCTGCCCGGGTCCGCTATCTACTCGTCAGCAGCCTCGTCGAACTCCACGTCGTAGCCACCATGAGGATCCTCGGAATCGTAGTCTGCGGAAACCACAGCCCCAAAGGGGTCAGTACATAAACGTACTGGCAAGCAAGACTCACAGTTCACCAAAGTGTAGCCCGTCAACACCAAGCACAGATGCTCTGGGTTCAACGGAAGGAAGGGTGATATAACATATGCGGCAGCGGGCTGCACTAACCAACTACAGAAACATACTATGACTTCCGACTAACAGAAAGGAGATAAGATAGCGTATCGTAACCAACTACAACTAACTCCAAACAAACCCATCCTGGATCTCGCACCTTATCCAAAGAAGCAATCCGAGGATAACTCACACAGTTGGATTAATGATGGTTCAGGTTATTGTGTCAATAGACCTATTACTAGTCAAGTAGTTATAGTTAGGTGTAAGTTGTCTGAGTACTTGTTAGCCAGTACTTTCACCAAGTCGTCACATAACCGCGGACAACACGGCTTCTCGAGAAGATTCATCCCTGCAGGGTGTGCTCCAGTACCCGTACACACTCAAGCCACCAACTAAAACTCAGGTTGGCTTGACACGACTCGAACCATCACTACAGCCTGTCCTAGGAGCCACGGAGCTATAAGGTCTCAGCCACGCAGCCGAATACTCAGCGCAAGTGTGCAAAACTCCCGCAGGACGCAACACCCCGGCAATACAGGCCTCGCCCTATATGTGTGCGTCATCATCATCATCAGTAACCATGGGAGCGACCCATTTATGCGTATGAGCCATATGGAACACCCGAACTAAGTGTGGCTCTTCGGACAAACTGCGGATCAGATCAAAGTCGAGGGGGGTTCCATACCACCACCCGGATGCGGTGAGCACGCTCATCATGGATCAGTAGACAAGACCCTTTTCCTAATTAGGGTCGACACTAGCAGGCCTCAAAACCACGCCGGGCCTCCTGCCGGTGCCTTATCATCAAATTATTATTACCCACAAAAATAATAGGTTGATTGTTTAAACATCGAGCCCCAGAACATAATAGAAATATGATAACAGAAAGTAACTGACAGCAGACTCGAGCAAAACCAACCCTAAGCATGCTAGTAAGACACGGGCTCAAACAACGGGGTTATAGGACTGGAGGTGAGGCAATATCATGGTTTCAGGGTATCATGTGATAGGATCGTAACAGAAGCAACGATACATATGGCTAGCAGAAATAGACAACGGAAAGTATCGGTAACCAATGTTGAAAAGGAACACGATGGTTCATGTGAGTGATAACTTGCCTGCAAACTCAGTAGCCTGGTACTGAGCTAAGATCCTCAGAAGGGGTGTCGTAAGATCGTCTGTCTCAACGTCGTCGTCTATTCGAGAAGAAGCAAACAAACAACGCGAGGAGAAAAACAATCAATAACATGGCATAGTGCACAATCATGGGATGATGCATGACCATTTAATTGATGCATCAAAAATAAACTAGTTGACATGGTAACACAATTTAAATGGACCCACATGCAAGTTTGAGTTGCATATGAAAATCCCATGCATTTAGGTTGAAATAATTGTTTTACAACTAATCAACAGGTGAAAGTGGAATAGCATGATGCATGGATGAGGAAAACAGAAAAATAACAACAATAGAATCAAATGGAGTTAAGGTTTACCAATTTAGAAATTTATTTATTAAATTAGGGAATTTTGGTTCCTTAAAGGGATTACACCAATAGTTGTTGTTTTCACCAATTTAAATTGTGCACAAGAATTAACAAAATTCATATTTGAAATGAATACAAAATTTTAGTTGGATTACATGTTTCAAATATTGAAAAAGGAGTTAGGATGAATTTATTATGATTGAAACAATATTAAACAAGTTTTAAATGAATTTAAAACAAGCGTGAATTTTATTTGAATTTTATTTGTTCAAAACATAAATTTAAATTCATATTTGAAAAGTTTATACTTTTCTAGGTTGAAAACATATTTTGCATGTTCAAAAATAATTTAATTTGAGCAAGTTATGATTTTATCAATTTTAAATGAATTAAACAAGGTTTAAATTATTTAAGCAATTTTAATTATCCAAATCATGAAACAAAATTTATATTTGGTTAGGTGGTTTAATTTGACATGGAAAACATATTTTATTTGAGTTATTTGGATTAATATTGAATTAGTTATGGAATTTAGCAAATGTGAAAGGAATAGTTTGAATTTGAAATTTGAAATTATTTGCAATGGTCAAAACAGAAAACAAATGGCTTAATTAGATAGAGAATTAAATTTGGTATTGAAAACATATTAAAAATGTTAAATTTGGAGTTGTAATTAATTAGTTAGGCATTTTTAAAGTTTGGTGGTTAATCTGCCATTTTCTTCCACAGCTAGGGACTTAAAAAAACTGCAGGGACCTAAAAGAAATAGACAAGGACCTGTGTGGAAATAGGGGGCTGTGCTGGATCTGTAAATAAAAATAAAAAAGATTTGTGGCCAACGCGCGGGGGGGGGGGGAGTCGAACCCGCGACCCCTCGGTTGCGCGCACAAGGCGCTGGCCACTGCGGCTGTGAGCGATTCTTGTCAGGTACAGGCACTGGTGGGAGGTTAAGGTGTGTTCGCGGTAGGTTTTTTTTTTAACTGAACTTTTCTCCTTGCAGGTACAGGTTACGGGACTGAATTTTTCTCTGCAGCGTTCAGGTACAGGCACGAGGGCGGACAGAGAGTGCGGCCGGCCGCCGGCGGCTGCTGTCCGCGCGGCCGCGGCGCGAGGGGCGGGCGCGTGCTTGCGGGCCGGTGCTGCCGTGTGGCCCGTGTGCCCGTGCGAGAGGAGGAGGGAACTAGGAGAGGCGACGAGGGGCTCACATCGAGGAGGAGGTCGGGGCGAACGGTGGGGTGCGGCCGGCGGCGACGAGGTTGGCGGTGGTGGTTCCGGTGGCCCACGGGAGAAGCGGAGGGGATGGCGAGGACGAGGGGGACGCGACGTTTCCGTTCCGGGCCTTAGCGCGGCCGGGCGGACACCGTGGCAGCGGCGACTCGCCGGAGAGGGAGGCGGTGATGAATGAGCTCGGTGAGCTTCAGAGCAACAGAGAGCAGGAGGGGTGGAGAGAGAGGAAAGGGATGGCGGCGCTCAGTGAGAAAAGGGGAGAGAAGTTAGGGCAAGGAGGGGAGGAGCTCGAGGTCTTAAGGGCCAGGGGAGGAGCTCGATCACCGTTGCCTCCTCTGATGTCGACGTGGGCAGCGTGATCTGCCTGCCGTACAAGGTAGAAGACGACCGAGGGGGGTACGGGCCAGTGGAACTTGGGCTGGCCCAATTGGGCTGAATGCCCCTTTGCCCCCCTCACCTTTTCTCTTTATTCTTTTATGCTTATTTTTTTCAGATTTGGGAAAAGAGAGAAAACAAATGGTTCTAGGGTTAGCAAATATTTTGGAATAAATTTTGTATTGCTTTGTTTTGTAACAGCACTTGAAAACAAACTTTTGGTTTTCCAAATAAATTCAATTGATGATGTTGTTTGGAAAAAAATTAAATGAGTTGAGCAATTGAGGTATAAAAAGAATAAATGCCACTTAATCCAATTTAAGTTTTTGATTCCAATTTTAAAGAAACAAACTATTTGTTTGTTGTGTAGTTTTTTATTTGACACACTGTAACATAACAAGTATGACAAATAATTTTAATGTTTTGTTTGGAATTCAAATAGAAAACAGATGGAAACAATGAGATCAAATGCAAAACAATGCAAACAAAAATCAAATGAATATGATGACATGATGCAAAACAAAAATAAAACAAGAAACAAACATCTAGGGGGAGATTTTCATACTGGGGATGTTACAACGACAGTGCTCCGATGAGAGTAGCCCCCGAGTCTGTGTTTGACTGTTTCCATTCAATCACAAACTCAAGTAGCATTGCGTTGATTTCAACCCTTTCTTCTTGTAGTCTGTCTTCGAGTCCTTGGACGTTTTCGGGCGTCGCCTCGTAGTCGCTGAGGCGGAGTGTGTTGCTCTTCGTCAGTAGCGCGACCAGCTCCTTCAGAGCCTTCAGGCTTCGAAAGGTTAGTTTCTTGGTTTTTCCTCGAGTGAAGCTCTCTTCCTTAACATGTTCTGCCTTGTTTTCTAGATGAAGCTACCCGCACCAATGTCGAAAAGGCGATAGCTTACGAGCGGGCAAAAGATCTCGAGAAGGAGCTGGAGTCCACCCGAAAGGACACCGCGGATCGACTCATGAAGTCTAAGGAGGACCTTGAGAAGCTAGAGGCCGCACAGAGGCCGCAGACACGGCTTATGATAATGAGTTAATCGGTGCTCTTCGACCCGTGGGTGAGGCCTACACCACGATGTTGGCCCCTCTCCACAGCCAGGCCTTTGGCAATAACGTGCCCCATCATCGACGACCTACGGCGCGCCTCCTCCAGCCACCTCCTACGCCAGGTCCAACAGCGGCGGACCCTCCCGCGCCTGCGTGGGACTGCTCCGCGCTCACAGCAGCACTGAACAACGTCGCCGGCTCCTACTCCAACCAGCTGGAATGGGTGATGGATTCCGGCGCCACCTCGCATATGGTTTCCCACCCCTGGTATACCATCTTCTTCCTCTCCTACTCCTTCTTCCTACGTTACCGTCAGCAACGGTGTCTCTATGCCTATTTCTTCCATTGGTCACACATCCATGTCCACACCACAACGCAACTTTTCTTTATCCAATGTCCTAGTAGTTCCCAACATAATTAAAAATCTCATATCTACACGCCAGTTTACTATTGATAACTCTTGTACCATCGAGTTTGACCCCTTTGGTTTTTCTATCAAGGACCTTCACACCAGGCGCGAGATCACATGCTGCAGTAGCACCGGACCCCTCTACCAGTTTTCCACCAGCTCAAGCCCGCCATCTTCATCTGTGGCCTCCTCTCTACCTCCACCACCACCAAGCTCTGGCATCGCCGCTTAGGACATCCAGGGCGTGACACCATGTCACAGTTATCTAAGATTCCATGTAATAATGCTCCCACGATGTGTCATGCATGTCAGTTGGGCAAACACGTTCGTTTGCCATTTTCTAGGTCTCAAACTTCAGTATTGTTCCTTTCCAATTAATACATTGTGATCTATGGACCTCTCATGTAATTCTAGTTTCAAATACTACCTTGTGATAGTCGAGGATTTCTCTCATTTTATGTGGACTTTTCCTCTTCGTTATAAGTCTGACACTGTCGATGTCCTCATCAACTTTGTTGCTTACGCCCGCACTCAGTTTAACCTACCCGTCGTCTCCCTCCAAACTGACAATGGCACCGAGTTTGTCAACTCTACCCTAGTCGAGTTTCTCACCACCAACGGCATCCATCTCCGTGTGTCATGTCCCTACACCTCTCCGCAAAACCGCAAGGCCGAACGCGCTCTTCGTACACTCGACGACCTCACACGCATGCTCCTCTTTCAAGCCCACATGCCACCATCCTACTGGGCAGAGGCCCTAGCCGCAGACACCTACCTCATCAACCGTCGCCCATGCCAACCTCTCGGGTTTTCTTCTCCCTACGAACTCCTCTACCAGCACCCTCCTTCATATTCCGACCTTTGTGTCTTTGGTTGCTTGTGCTACCCAAATCAATCCGCCACAACCCCACACAAACTAGCCCCATGCTCCACCTCTTGTGTCTTCCTAGGGTATCCTTCCTCTCACCACGGCTACCCCTTCCTCGACCTTACCACTCGTCGCGTCATCACTTCTCGTCATGTTGTGTTCAATGAAACCCAGTTTCCCTTTGCCCGCACCTCGCCGTCGCCTTCTGCTGACCACCTCGACTTCCTACTCGACCTCACCAGCATTGAACACACACCGACAGCCCATCAACCAGCCTAGCCCATTATGCATGCCTCGACTCCCGCGCCTTCCCCTCCTGGCTCACCTCGCGCCGCTTCTCCTGTGCCGTATGAGCGTAGGTCTCCTCCACCTCCGAGTCCCCTGCATCCACACCACCGCCACCCCTCCCCCACCATCTCCTCGCCCTCCTCGTTCCCCTCGTGCTCGCCCACCTCCGCCTCCTCCTTCTCACACAATGAACACGCGAGCCAAGCACAGCATCACAAAGCCCATCGACCGTCTCAACCTTTCGGCCATTCATTCTTCTATGTCCCCAATTCCTAAAACATACCGGATGCTCTTCAGGATTCCCATTGGCGAGAGGCAATGTCCGAGGAGTACAATGCTCTAATACATAACCGTACATGGACCCTTGTTCCTCGTCCGGTTGGTGCTAATGTTGTTTCAGGGAAATGGATTTTCAAGCATAAATTTGGCTTGGATGGTGGTCCCTCTCGCTACAAGGCTCGGTGGGTTGTGCGGGGCTTTTCTCAGCAGCATGGTGTCGACTTTGAAGAGACTTTCAGTCCCGTTGGCAAGCCCGCTACCATCCGGATCGTCCTCGGCATCGCCACCTCTCGTGCATGGCCAATTCACCAGCTCGACGTCAAGAACGCCTTTCTCCACGACACTCTTGACGAGGAGGTCTACTGTGAGCAACCTCCTGGCTTCATCGACTCGGCACGTTCCTAGCATGCTTGCCGCCTCCACAAGTCTCTGTACGGCCTCAAGCAGTCCCCTCGGGCGTGGTACCAACGGTTTTCCCACTACGCTCACTGTCGCATCTCAGTCCGACGTGCCCCTCTTCGTCCTTCGCCACGATGACGAGATTGCGTACCTTCTCTTGTATGTCGACGACATCATCCTTACTGCCTCTACGCCCCGGCTTCTTCAGCACATCACGGCGCTCCTTCACCGTGAGTTCGCCATGACAGACTTAGGTGCCCTGTCCTACTTCCTCGGCGTCTCCGTTACACACTCCAAGATCGGGATGTTCCTCTCCCAGCGGCAGTATGCAGTTGAGATCCTCCAGCATGCAGACATGCATGACTGCAACCCATGTGGTACGCCGAACGACGCCAGGTGCAAGCTCTCTGCTGATGAGGGTCCTCTCGTTTTTGGTCCCACAGAATACAGGATTTTCGTCGGCGCACTATAGTACCTCACCTTGACTCGCCCCGACATCTCTCATGCCGTCCAGCAAGCTTGCTTGTACATGCATGCACCCCGTGAGCCTCATCTCAACCTGGTGAAGAAGATCCTTCGGTATATCAAGGGCACTCCAGATCTCGGTCTTCGCCTTCATGCGACCTCCACCACATCTCTGAAGGCGTACTCAGACGTTGATTGGGTCGGCTGCCCGGATACGCGTCGCTCTACATCCGGGTACTGCGTCTACCTTGGCGATAACCTCGTGTCCTAGTCCTCCAAGCGCCAAGCCACGGTTTCACCAGTGCTGGAGCGGAATATCGTGTTGTCGCTCACGCCGTCGCCGAGTGTTGCTGGATACGGCAACTTCTTCAGGAGCTCCATCATCCTCTCCGAGCTGCGACCGTTGTCTTCTATGACAATGTTAGCGTTGTTTACATGGCGTTGAATCTTGTGCAACATCCACTTCGTCCGGGAAAAGGTGTCTCTCGGCCAGATACGGGTTCTTCCTGTGCCATTGTCTCAACAGTTCACCGACATCGTAACGAAAGGATTACTGTCTCAATTATTCTCGGATTTTTGCTACAGTTTGTGTGTCCGACCTCCCGACGCTCAAACTGCGGGGGATGTTAGCGTATATTTCATGTATAGCTTGCTAGGCACGTTTGTTAGACAATATCCTCAACCGATCTTGTATATCTCGGTTTGGTAGATTTAGATTGCTTCCTTACCTTGCAAGGAACTTTGTCGGATATATACCGATTAGGGATATATCTGGCATCGTCCTAAAGAGCCGGATTACCAGGGTGGACTTTTGGTAATGGACCACCGTCCATTGGGCGACCCAGTAAGCTGACACACAGAAGCCGGATTCTAGAAGAACCCGGACCACGGCCCAAAGTGGTGCGGCTTCGAGTAGAAGAAGGATTCCTTGCTTTCCAAGTTAGATGCTTTCCGTAGTATCCTAGGTTTCCTTTCTGTAAGCCCTAACCTGGCTATTTATATAAAGCCGGCCGGGAGAGAAGAAAGATACAGACAATTAGCTAGAAGCCAACTCGCCGAGAAGTTGATCCTCGCCTGAGTTAGCGAAATCCTACTCACATTGTACTTTGTATACTTTGCTTCAGCCCTGATTTAGTGTGGTTGCAGGAGTAGGAACGCCGCCTAGTTGCGACGTACCGAACCTGGGTAAATTTGGTGTTCCTGGTTGTCGTACTACCATGTCCCCCACGTCTACCAGTAGTCTCATGGTACCCCGTCTATGAACTCTACCACGATGTCTCGACAGTTGGCGCCCACCGTGGGGCGAGCAGCGTCAGGCGTTATGTTTTGATCGGGGATACTCGGCGGAATCGGCAGTACCATAACTGTCGGAAGCCTAGAATTCTACAACGACGTCGGGCGCTTCCTCGACAACGGATCGTACATGCCAGCACGGAATCATCTGGTAAATGTCTGCGTTTTACTGATTGGATATGCAAACATCTTTATCGGATTAACTGCAGAAGCAATGGGATTCTATGGTGGAAACAAATTTATCTCACCCGCCCTATACCCAGTTGAAGAAAACTATGATACCGGATTCTGCCCAGATCCCCAAAACCCTGAATTTACTGCCTCTTCCGAGATGCCTACAATCAGATCTCACTTCATTGACATGGTGCAGTCCGAGGTCGCTGAAAACACGAAAGTAAGCAATCTCGTGGAAGAAGACGAAAACAACAATCCCACGGAACAAGTGGAAGATCCGACACCTGTGAATGAAACGACGAACTCGGAAGCCGACTCCGTACTAGCTGCCATAGAGGCAAGATTGGAGTCAGAACCTGGATCTGAAGACATAGATTCAGAAGATGAAGATAAAGACGCTTTCAAGAGAAAGGTAAAATCTATGCAGGGGAGCTTCCATGAAGTACTTATGGCAAAACCGGCTGAAAACTTAGATGCCGAAGAAGATGAAGACCCTAGAATACCTCCACCAGATGAGGAAAGAGAGGATGGCGAAACCAATCCCATCTATCCCGACGTCGAGGAATTGACAGAAGAAGAACCTGGAAAAAAACCTCCCTCTTCCAAGAAGAAAAAGAAGACCGCCAAGAAACTCCAGTACAAACTCCAGAAGAAAAAATTGGCAGATAATGCTAACCAAAACCTGGAAGCAGGAGGAGCAAGCGGAGTCACACCTGTGGAGAAGAAAAAGAAAGAAATCCCTGTTCCCCAAATGTCGGAACAGGACGAGATCAATCTGATCAAAACCCCGGTTGGACCGTACGAGCCACCGGAAGTGCTGAAAGCCAGAAGGCAAGCCCTTATGCGGCAGCAGCAACAACTATTCCGTTCTCAAGAAAATATCCTAAAAGCCCAAGCTACTGCAAAAGCAAAGCAGGAGGAAATTGAAAATTTGAAAGACGGAATATGTCCAGGATAAAACCCACGAGATTACCCGGAATCGCAAGGCCGGATGTGCTGCCAGCAAAAGAACGGTTGCAAGACCCCTTCTTGGCAAAGACAGGTTGACGGCGTAAACTCTAAGGGCGAACACATCTACAAAACCGCAGCTGAAAACACGGAAGCCGCGTTCGCCATCCTTAATGATGATCTGTACTCCAAAGACGAAAAGCTTCAGGGACTGTATGCTTTCCTAGGAAAAGCATTGCAACAGCAACAGCAAGGACATGCAAGATCAGGGAAGTTGCACGACGACTCGGCCCTATGCAAAACTGCCACTTGCACCGCTAGAGCACCTGGTCCAGGCAAACCTGGAGATTCAGGCGATTCTAAGGAAAAGAAGAGAGATCCTAAGAAGGACAAGAAAATCCCGGACAATAGGGATGAAGCGTCCAGAACGGGATCCCATCTGCCGAAAGGCGGAAATAAACCCCGTGACCATAAGGATCGGAGGAATAAAACCGGAAAGACGGAAAAATGATGCCTCCTCCGAGACGCCCAGCTGAAAAAGCTGGAAGATATGAAAATCCTCACAGGCGTGAGAGATCCCGTACTCCTCCTAGGAACAAAGAATGGCCAAGGAGTAGAATTCCGCCTTATTCCAAAGGACACGATAACGGATAAAATAGTGATAATCCTGGAAGAGCGCATTCGCGCAACAATGGGACAGAAAGGAGAAGATCCCCCTCTGTCCATTAAGCCGGCAGATATTCCGCACACGTCGATAAGGCGGAAAGAGATGATCTATACTTTGGACCTAAGTGTTTCACTGACAGGATCCGAAGAATAACCCTACATTCTGGCTTTGCCAAAGTTGGTCCAACCTACCAAAAGTACACCAAAAGTACAAACCCGGATACATGACTCTCATATTACTACACTATCGTTCATATCAACAAAGGGACAGACCTGGAAGCAGTGCAATTTCTCCCCCTAATGTTGCTGGATGGAGCGAGACATTGGATCAACGGGCTTCCATCAAGAACCGTGGATAGCTGGGATGATATGGCTAGAGTATTCGCTCAACACTTTCGGGGTATGTACAAACGCCCTAAGAGCATCAACCAGCTAAATCGTTGCATCCAGTTTGAAGACGAGTCATATGTCGACTTTATATCAAGATGGACAACAATGAAAAATAGTTGCTCTGGAGTAAGTGATGTACAAGCAATGCATGCTTTCATTAATGGATTAAAACCCGGACTCGTACCGTTCATGGTTGGTTCGAAGGAGCACAAAGATCTCGGATCTATGTTTACCACCGCCAATGAGCACGCAGCGGCCGAAGATGACATCAGAGCAAGAGGTGGAAATATTGATGCTTTGGTCCAGGCTAAAAAGATGTCTCGTTCTGAAAAGAAGGCTACTCTAGAAGCACAGACAAAACCCAAGGAAGTAAACTTAACCTTTGGAAAGGATATTGGCGGTAAATGGAAAGGAAGAAGCACATAACCTATCTCCTACTTAAAGGAAGAGTGGGAAAAAATTAAGTCAGAAAACTATGTCCACCATTCGCAATTTGGTAAACCTACCCATACAAATGCGCAGTGTCGGCTCAATAAGCATATGAACGGCACTGCATGATCGGGAGTAAAGGAAAGAATTGCAAGCGGAATTTCAACAAGCAAAAGCCAGAAGCTGAGAAAGAAGACAGTGAATCGGACACTAATGAAAAAACCCAGGAACAACAGCGAAAAGTCGAGGCAAAATTCTGGAGAGTTGATGGAGAATGCAACCTAACTTTCCTGGCAACTCCCTCAGCAAAACAGGCAAAGCGAACACTTCGAGAAATAAACGCGGTTGTTCCACCAACGCCTAAATTCTTGAAGTATTCAAATACGCCAATCACATGGGATCAGTCAGATCATCCCGGAAACATCCCAGAACCCGGAACGCAAGCTCTAATCGTAAGACCTATTGTTCAAAATACTAGGCTGAAAAGAGTGCTGATGGATGGAGGATCTAGTATCAACATTATGTACCTAGATACACAGAAGCATCTGCGAATCTCCGAGACCCAGCTCAATCACAGCAACATACGTTTCCTCGGCATTGTTCCAGGCAGACAAGCACACTCCCTAGGATAAATTTCCCTAGATGTAACCTTCGGAGAAAGAGAACACTTCCGACAGGAAAAAAATCTCATTCGAGGTGGTTCCGTTCGAAAGTGTATACCATGCAATACTCGGACGTCCAGCTTTCGCCAAATTCATGGCAAGATCATGTTATATTTATAACAAGTTGAAGATGCCAGGGCCAAAAGGAGGAGTAATTACCATCTCAGGAGACTTCAAATTGGCAAACGAGCTGGAAAAAGGAAACGCCCTTTGCGCTGAACAAGTTATAGCAAAGGAGGAATTGAAGAGCTGGCAAAGGAAGTATTGCCGATAGAAATGCCGACAGGAAAAGAAAGCTGGAAGCCGGCAGATAGCTTCAAAGCATCAGAAAATACAAGAAATGCTATCCTAGATCCCAAAGATCCGACAAAGTTTGTCGTAGTGGGAACTGGGATGACCGACAAATAGGAAAGCGCACTCGTCAAGTTCCTCCGTGAGCACTAGGATATTTTTGCCTGGTGTCCTGCGGACATGCCGGGCGTACTGCTATGTTTTGTTGGCAACCCCAAGAGCAGGGTCTGATGAGCACAGTGGTAGGAGTTTTCCCCTTAGTTAAGAACCAGGGTTATCAATCCAGTAGGAGAAAGAGAATCTTCGGAAGGTTGCTGCCACTGACGGTAGTGCTGGCGCTTCACCGGTGTCAGCAACAACGTGGAATCTGCACACAACACAACCAAAATACTTTGCCCCAGCGGTCCAGTGAGGTTGTCAATCTCACCTGTCTTGCTGAAAACAAAGATTAGACGTATAGTGTGGAAAACAGTGTATGCTTGCAGTAAGTAAAGAAAGGAGGAAAATGTTGTGGTTTGTTTAACAGTGTGGAAAATGGACCGGGGTTCATAGTTTCACTAGTGGTGTCTCTCCATAAAAGATATCATGTTGGGTGAACAAATTACAGTTGGGCAATTTACAAATAGAGGCTGCACCGTAGTGCACAATATGACATGAAGATTACTATGGTATTTAGTGCGGGCATTACAGCAAGATACATAGATCGACATCCATCTGCCTCTATGACTAATAATCCACCCTCAAGTTATCATCCGACCCCCCTTAGGTATTAAGTTGCAAGCAACAAATAATTGCATTAAACAAAGTGTGTAATGTAAGCAATGATTATGCACACGGGCACTCTCACCGTTGTTTTCTCCCTAATGGCAATACCACATCCTCCCCCCTAATGTTTCTGTTACTCGAGCAAGGCAACAAGGAGGCATGAACCCACTATCGAGCATAAATACTCCCTCTTGGAGTCACTAGCAACTACTTGGCCAGAATAACCACTAGCAACGGAGAGCATGCAAGATCACAAATAACATATGCAAATAAAGACTATAATCAACTTGGCATAAGGTCAATATTCATCTGATCTCAACAAACACAGCACAAAGAATTACATAAGACCAATCTCGATCATGATAGGCAGCTCACGAGATCTAAACATGGAGGTATATGAGGAGAAGACAACCATCTAGCTACAACTACGAACCCGTAGTCCAAGGATGAACTACTCACGCATCACTCCGGAGGCAGACATGTGATGTAGAAGCCTCCGGTGATGATCTCCTCTCCGGCAGGGTGCCGGAAACAGCTTCAGAAGCCCCCTGATCTGGGGTTGACGGTGACGGCGGCTGCGGAACTTTTTCGGGGATTTTGATCAGGTGTCTAGGGTTTTCCATCTGGGGGTCTTAAATAGGCGAAAGGGCAAAGGCGATGGAGGCTGGGGGGCCCACACCCATAGCTGGCGCGGCCAGGGGGGCCACGCCACCCTATGGTGTGGCTCCCTTGCTGCCCCTCTTGGACTCCTCTTCGGTCTTCTGGATGCTTCCGGAGAAAATAGGACTTCCGGGCTTTGAATTTTCCAATTCTGAGAATATTTCCAGAACAACTTTTCAGAAACTAAAAAACAGCAAAAAACAGGGAACTGGCTCTGTGGCATCTTGTTAATATGTTAGTCCGGAAAATCGATAAAAATGACATAAATAAGGGAGAAAACATGTAGCAATTGGCATAATATCATCATGGAGCATCAGAAATTAGGGATACGTTTATGACGTATCAAGCATCCCCAAGCTTAGTTCCTACTCGTCCTCGAGTAAGTAAACAATAAAACAATAATTTCTGAGGTGACATCCTACTAACATAAACTTGATCAATCTAATGTAAAAGCATATGCACGCTGAGATCATAAAAATTTAAGCACATGCATGATAAATAAAACTTTAATTATAAAGCATAGCAATTACTTTGCATCACGAAGAGTAACTCAAATAAATGATCATGAATAATAATAATGCAAAGAAAGGTAAACGTTTGTTTCAGGTATAGAGAAAGCATGGCAAAGTGATATTTCGCTAGTCCTTAAGAGTGGGACAAAACATAAATGCCAGGACACCTTCAAAGTTCATGAGGAAGAATAGAACAAATAATTTAAGAAAAAATAATAACACATCACGAAGTAATTATTGATGCTTATGGGACAAATGCACTTAGAACTCATAATGGCAAAAATGTTCTCTCAACTGTGCATGATGTTAGAAGATGGAGACTCAACACAAAAGTAAAAGAAAGGCCCTTCGCGGAGGGAAGCAGAGATCACTCATGTGCTAGAGCTTTTATTTTATTAAACAGAGGTATTAAAAGTTTGACACTCCTCCCATCCATCTTTCACAAACCATGGCTAACCGAATCCTCAGGTGCCTGCCAACAATCACATACCATGGAGGAGTGTCTATATTTTGGGAGATGTATGCTAATGTCAACGAATGGTAAACAGAAAATACAGTACGTCACAAGTCAAACTGGATTCAAAAGAGCGGCTCCCATGGTGAAGGACGCAACTGGTGTAGAAGGTCATCCCTCTTTCTCTTTTTTTTTACATAGTTATGCTTTGACTGATAAATCAGGGGGGGAAATAGTGAAGAAAATTTGTATCCATTAATTTGGGGCTAGGCACCCCGCTGCCAGCTCTTCTATCATTTGGATAAGCGGATGAAGCCACTAGTCCAGGGTGTGAAATCCAATCAACAAGTGAGATAAAGATTCTCTATTTACGTCCTCATGAGCAAAAACAGGAACATAAAGCAGGAGTTATTTTGAAGGTTTTAAAGGTATCACATGAGCAATTTACTTTGGAATGGCAGTTAAATACCACATGTAGGTAGGTATGGTGGACACAATGGGAAAACTTTGGTTTAAGGGAGTTTGGATGCATGAGTAGAGCTCATACTCAGTACAGGTGGAGGCTAGCAAAAGACTGGGAGCGACAAATCAAGAGAGCATAAGAGCCATAATCATGCATAGCGACATAAGCATCATTAATTAAAACATAAGAAGTATCACTAGTTCAAAAACTAAGTGGTCATGGAGGCTATTCGTGAATGGTTTGTAGTCATAAACATGGTGTGAGCATGCGCCAAGTCAACTAAATAAAACATTCGAAAGAGAATACCATATATTGATGCTTTACTATGACAAGAACAACTCATGAATCTTTCAATACATATTAAACACTATCGGCTATTTGAGGCTAATCATGCTACTAAATAGCCACAAGGCTTTAAAACTAAAATAATATTTAGCATGTCATGAAAAAGTCCTAGCCACAATCTATACAAGCTTCTACTAGTATTGTTATAAATTCTACTTCAAGCAGCAGTTTTCTTTCTCCCAACAAGCACCATACAAAACATTCTTTAAAAAATACTCTTTATGATAAAGCAAGCAAACATGATAGTACTCACATAATACTACTAAAATTAACAACTCTAATAAGAGATGCATGCAAAACAGGAGCTGAATAAATGCAGCAGCTAGACAGAGATTAAGAATACAACGTATTCTCATGAAAAAGCCGAGCGTGCCACTCTCCAATAAAAGAATTCTGGGGTCCAACCAAGCTTATTATGAAAGTAAAAAACAAAATGAAAGAAAAAGTAAAAAAAACTGAAAACAAAAATAAAATATGCTCCAAGTAAAGCACATAAGATGCGACCAAATGAAAATATAGTTTCACTAGAAGTGACCTGATAATTTGCTGATGAAGAAGGGGATGCCTTGGGCATCCCCAAGCTTATACGCTTGAGTATTATTATAATTTGCTTTGATGTACCACCGGGGCATCCCCAAGCTTAGGCTTTTCACTCTTCTTTATCACATCATATCATCCTTTTCTCTTGACCCTTGAAAACTTCCTTCACATCAAAATTCTCGCAAACTTCATTAGCAATGTTAGTGCAATTGAAATAATAAATACACATAGTTCAGTTTCAACACAAGTATAACACTCAAAAACACATTAGCTACTGTCAGAACTTCTTTAAAACTCTTTTTCTCAAAAGAACACCAAAAGAAAGAGATTAAGATGCAAATGCGATAAATGGCAGAAATCTGTCAAAAATAGAATAGCAGGTAAAGATAGATTTTTTCAAAAATCTTCTGTTGCTCAAATAAAAAAAGTGGTCTTCTAATAAAAGTTTAGTATATAACTCAGGATTAAGAAAAAAAGAAGCTCAGGTCATTTTGAATTTTCTGAGAGTTTTAACGGAATTAACAGTGGACAGCAGAAATCTGTTTCCTGCGCAGAAATCCGAAATATAGGCTCAACTTTCCACTAGAGGCTTTACTTGGCTCAACAAAAAATCAAAAGAAAAGAGACAGAGGGGTTGCTAAGGAAATAGTCAACACCCAGGAGCAAAGCACACCAAAGAAAACATAGTAAAACTGAATGAAAACAGCGAAATAAAACGGGTTGTCTCCCGGTAGCGCTTTTCTTTAACGCCTTTCAGCTAGGCATAAAAAGCAAGAAGATGCTCACATAAGAGATATGAATTAAGTAAAAGAGAGAATAAAGAAGCAAGTATGAAACAAATTTAAGTCTAACCCACTTCATATGCATAGGAATCTTGTAAAGAAATAATTCAAAGAAACTCAAACTAGAGATCATGGGAAGGTAGAACAACAACAACTTCAAAACTTTCAACAAAAAGAGAGGTATTTTAGTAACATGAAAATTCCTACAACCATATTTTCCTCTCTCATAATAATTTTTCAGTATCATCATGAAAAAACTCAACAACATATTTATCACATAAAGCATGTCTGTCATGGTCTAAAATAACACAATTCATATCAAGCTCCAAAACAGTGGGATCAAAATTTGAAATCAGCTCCTCTTTTTCCCCACTTTTAGCAATAGCAAAGCAAGATGATTGATCACTCATAAAAGGTATAGGACACATTATAGCAATCCTATTTTCAGTAGCATTATAATTAGTAACATCAAGTAACATATGACCATCATCAAGTGCATTATCATAAGATTTATCCAAGTAGCATGGATTACCATAAATAATAGTAGCAATATCACTCTCACAAGTTTCATTCATAGTAGTATCAAGGTCACAAGTGTAGCAAGTATCAATTTCATCAAATAATGTATCAGTTAAAGAGTTACTATCATTGGGAGGTAGACATGGGTTCCATTCTTCCTCCTCTTGATCATCACTCTCCTCCTCTTTTTCATCCAATGAGCTTCCAGATTCAGCAGTTTCTTCTTCCATAGGTTCCTGCAAGGCATTAGTCTCTTCCTTAGGTTGAGAGCATTTATTAAGATATTACATTATGTAGTAATTAAAATCCTTGTAATTATCAAAGCAATATTCAAGTATAGCATAAATCTCATATTTATAAGGTGCATCATCAATACTTTCAAGTAAATAGGCAATTTCGAATGCACCCTTCCAAGCAATAAATTCTCAATTTGTTCCACATAATATAATTCATAATTTCCCTTAACATAAGAAGATATGGTAACATTATCATTATACTCACATTGAAAAGGGAGGTGTTTATACCTCCTACAGCAACAAGATCTATCAAAGCAATAAGTAACATTATAAGTAGAGCACAAGTATTTAGCATAGTCATGCAATTTATTAATTTGCTCCCATAAGTGTATCCCTTTTTGTGACAAGCGGTGTTCCTTATAATGTTTTTGTTGTTCATCCGTGAACCCACCGTGCCTAAAAGATCTAGTTTCAAAGACATCAAACATTGATAGCAAGCATGATAAAGCAAAAATAGCAACTAGAGTAAGAACTTTTTATTTTTTTTTTGATATAAAGAAGCAAAACAAGGCAAAAATAACAACAAGACAATAAACAAAATAAAGATGTTGAGAGTGAGAGACTCCCCTTGCCAGAATACTTCCTTCTCCTCGGCAACGGCGCCAGAAAAAAAGCTGTTGATGAGGGAGTGGTCGCTTCTTGATGACTTTGAGATTCCCCGGCAGCGGCGCCAGAAAAATCCTTGCTATGTGTTGTTGGGAACCCCAAAAGGAGCGTGTGATGAGCACAGTGGTAGGAGTTTTCCCCTTAGTTAAGAACCGGAGTTATCAATCCAGTAGGAGAAAGAGAATATTTGGAAGGTTGATGCCGCTGACGATGGTGCTGGCGCTTCACCGGTGTCAGAAACAACGTGGAACCTGCACACAACACAACGAAAATACTTTGCCCCTACGGTACAGTGAGGTTGTTAATCTTACCGGTCTTCCTGAAAACAAAGGTTAGACGTATAGTGTGGAAAACAATGTATGCTTGCAGTAAGTAAAGAAAGCAGGAAAACGTTGTGGTTTGCTTAACAGTGTGGAAAATGGACCGGGTTCATAGTTTCACTAGTGGTGTCTCTCCAAAAAAGATAGCATGATGGGTGAACAAATTACAACTGGGCAATTGACAAATAGAGGTTGCACCGTAGTGCACAATATGACATGAAGATTACTATGTTATTTAGTGCGGGCATTACAACAAGATACATAGACCGACATCCATCTGCATCTATGACTAATAGTCCACCCTCAGGTTATCATCTGAACCCCCTTAGGTATTAAGTTGCAAGCAACAGATAATTGCATTAAACAAAGTGTGTAATGTAAGCAATGATTATGCACGCGGGCGCTCTCACCGCCGTTTTCTCCCTAATGGCAACAGCACATCCTCTCCCTTCACGTTTATGTCACTCGAGCAAGGAAACAAGGAGGCATGAACCCACTATCGAGCATAAATACTCCCTCTTAGAGTCACTAGCAACTACTTGGCCAGAATAACCACTAGCAACGGAGAGCATGCAAGATCACAAATAACATATGCAAATAAAGACTATAATCAACTTGGCATAAGGTCAATATTCATCGGATCCCAGCAAACACAACACAAAGAATTACATAAGATCAATCTCGATCATGATAGACAGCTCACGATATCTAAACATGGAGGCATAGAGGAGAAGACAACCATCTAGCTACAGCTACGAACCCGTAGTCCAAGGATGAACTACTCACGCATCACTCCGGAGGCAGGCATGGTGATGTAGAAGCCTCCGGTGATGATCTCCTCTCCGGCAGGGTGCCGGAAACAGCTTCAGAACCCCCCTGATCTGGGGTTGACGGTGACGGCGGTTGCGGAACTTTTTCGGGGATTTTGATCAGGTGTCTAGGGTTTTCCATCCGGGGGCTTAAATAGGCGAAAGGGCAAAGGCGGTGGAGGCCGGGGGGGCCCACACCCATAGCTGGCGCGGCCAGGGGGCCCGCGCCACCCTATGGTGTGGCCCCCCTGCGGTCCCTCTTCGACTCCTCTTCGGTCTTCTGGATGCTTCCGGGGAAAATAGGACTTCCGGGCTTCGAATTTTCCAACTCCGAGAATATTTCCAGAACAACTTTTCTGAAACTAAAAAACAGCAGTAAACAGTGAACTGGCTCTGTGGCATCTTGTTAATATGTTAGTCCAGAAAATCGATAAAAATGACATAAATAAGGGAGAAAACATGTAGCAATTGGCATAATATCATCATGGAGCATCAGAAATTAGGGATACGTTTATGACGTATCAAGTACCCAGGGAACTTGTTGAGCATCAATTGAAAGTGATTCCAGGTTCAAACCCCGTCAAACAAGGTCTCCGTCGCTTCGATGGAAGAAGACGAAAGGCTATAGGCAAGGATATTATCAGGCTTTTAGCAGCTGATTTTATCCGAGAAGTTATACATACTGATTGGTCTGTGAACCCAGTATTAGTCCCGAAGAAAGACAATATTGTTCTTAGGATGTGTATAGATTACACCGGCTTGAACAAATTGTGTCCAAAAGATAGGTTCGTGTTACTGCGAATCGATCAAATAATATATGCCACTGCTGGCTCTAAGCTTTTATGCTTTTTGGATGCTTATCCCGGGTACCATCAAATACGTATGAAGGAGGAGGATCAAATTAAAACTTCCTTCATAACCCCTTATGGAACATACTATTACATAACCATGCCGTTTGGCCTGAAGAACGCGGGTGCAACTTACCAGCGTTGCATGCAACGTTGTTTGCATAGTCAAATCGGCAAAAATGTCCATATTTACGTGGATGACATTGCCGTAGTTTCCAAGGAAAAAGATACACTCCTTGAAGATCTAAGAGAAACTTTCGAGAATTTGCGCACTTATAAAATGAAGTTGAATCCATTAAAGCGCGTATTCGGGGTTCCCTTAGGAAAGCTTCTGGGTTTCATCGTTTCTCACAGAGGAATAGAAGTAAACCCGGAAAAGATCGAGGCAATCTTGAATATCACAAGGCCTACGTGCCTAAAAGATGTCCAAAGATTGACGGGTTCTGCAGCCGCAGTCAGCAGGTTCATAAGCCGGCTAGGATACAAAGCTCTGCCATTATGCAAATTGTTGAAGAAATCCGAGAAATTTGAATGGACAGAAGAGGCGGACAAAACATTAACCCAACTAAAAGAAACCTTGATGAAAGCTCCGATTTTGGCATCCCCAAAAGACGAAGAACCCATGTTATTGTATCTTACCGCAACAAACATGGTTATCAGCACGGTGATAATTGTGGAAAGGCGGAAAGACGAACAAAGTATACCAGATCAGCATCCAGTGTACTATGTTAGCGAAGTATTCTCCGAGTCAAAGCAAAGGTACACACATTATCAAAAACTGGCATATGGCGTGTTTTTTGCATCATGGAAACTACGCCATTATTTCCAAGCACATTCCATAACAGTGGTAAGTAAAGCACCACTAGGGGATATTATCAACAATGCGGACGCAGCAGGCCGAGTTGCTAAATGGGGCATTGAGCTTGCTGCGTTCGACATTAAGTACCAACCCAGGACTGCAATTAAATCCCAGGTGTTGGCAGATTTTGTCGCTGATTGGACAGAAGCAATGGAAAACACACCAATGCTGGAGTTGAAATATTGGATCATGCATTTTGACGGATCCAAGATGAAGGAAGGCGCTGGAGCTGGTGTAGTGCTTAAATCTCCAAAAGGTGACATTATGGAATATGTATTAAAAATACACTTCAACGCTAGCAACAGTGTGGCAGAATATGAAGCCTTGCTTCATGGCTTGCATATTGCAAAGGAAATAGGCGTCAAACACATACTCTGTTATGGCGACTCGCATTTGGTGCAACATCAGCTAAACCAAACATGGGATGCCAAAAGCCCCATTATAGCCGAATATCAGAGAACTGTGGACGAGTTTGCCATTTGCTTCCTAGGATTTGAAGTACTTCATATCAAAAGGGAAGAAAATTGGAACACGGATGCATTAGCCCGCATGGGATCGGAAAGAGTGAAAACCCTACCACCTGGTGTGTTTGTCCAACACTTGCACGAACCATCGATAAAAGGTGGAGATGTTGATTATCCTCTCGTTTCCGAGTCAATTGAAGTCATGCTTGTTAACCCGGATTGGAAAATTCCATACTTAAACTTCTTAATTGATCAGAAGTTTCCGGATGGAGCAGACGAGGTCTTGCAAAGGCAGATGCAGCGCCGATGCAAAGGATACACGGTAATCAATGGTTGCATGTATAAACGCGGCACTATCGAAATTTTTCAGCGATGTATTTCGCCAGAGGAAGGCCAAGAAATCTTGCAAGAAATTCACGCAGGAGATTGCAGACATCATGCTCAATCAAAAAGCATAGTCAAAAAAGCATTCCGTGCAGGGTTTTTCTGTCTCACAGCCAAGACAGATGCCGAACACATAGTAAACACATGTGTCGGATGTCAGTATTACGCCAAGCAGACGAATATGTCATCCCAAGCACTCAAAACTATCCCCATTACATGGCCATTTGCGGTCTGGGGGCTAGATATGATGGGACCATTCAAAACTGCAAGAAGCGTACTTACGCGTCTACTTGTTGCACTAGATAAGTATACCAAGTGGGTGGAGGCGAAACCCATCAAAAAACTTGATGGTGTAACTGCAAGAAATTTCATCATTGACGTAGTCATGGGATACGGTGTTCCACACAGCATAATCACGGTCAACGGGACAAATTTCTCTATTGGAGAGTTGGCAAAATATTGCCGACAAATGGGAATACACCTAGATCTTGCATCACTGGCACACCCACAATCCAATGGGCGGGTTGAAAGAATGAATAGCTCAATCCTGCAAGGAATACACCCAAGACTGGAATCTCCTCTTCACAGAGAAGCTGGAGCATGGGTAGAAGAGCTACCTTCCGTGCTTTGGAGTATTCGAACGACACCAAATAGATCAACCGGGCAAGCACCATTTTTCCTGGTCTATGGCGCAGAAGCAGTGCTTCCAACGGACATGCTCCATGATAGCCCAAGAGTGCAGGCTTACGATGACTCGGATGCCGAAAACACACGACAGGATGCTGTCGATCTTTTAGAAGAAGAACGAGATCTTGTGCATCAAAGATCCGCCATTTATCAGCAAGGATTACAACGATACCATAGTCGTAAAATCAGGCATCGTTCTTTCAAAGAAGGTGACCTAGTGCTATGATTGGTGCAGGAAAGAAAGCACAAATTAGCCCCAGTTTGGGAGGGACCATTTGTCATTAGCAAGGCTATGAAAAATGGATCTTACTATCTTGTAGATATTCGGGACACGGAAGATGATCCCAAACGTCCGAGTCGCAAAAGAAAGAGAAAGATAGATGTCGAACTAGGAGAGACAAAGAGACCCTGGAGCATCCAGCAGTTACGTCCCTTCTACACTTAGTTCAATTTCTATGTAAACATCTTTGATATGATGAAATAAAATTGTCGGAATTCATGCATTATTGTTTTATCTGTCTATTTTTATACAAAGCACAAGTTCGTCTTTATCTATTTCCCAATGATCTTTCAAAATACTCAATGTTAACCCGAATTGTGCCTGCGTGCTCATAGTTATAAAACTGAATGCTTTGCAGCCTAAGGAGACTTAAGGAAACCCAGATTATGCCTGCGCGCCTGAGTTTCATACATTTTTTAAATTCCTTACTTTTTCCTAAGTATTATCTGATTGTTTATGTGCTGGGTCACTGAAATTAGTAAGTAAAAATGCCTTGGTACAATCCATGTTTCCGAGTTTCGACTGATAGGTTAAACCCAGTTGCTTGGCGTGAAGATTATGTACTATTGAGCCATTTCAACACTAAGAGCAGTCAAAACATATAAACCAGAGAACTTAGAAGACAAAGGAATTAAAACCCGGAAAACCTTGCAAAGGCATAATTATTACTGCAAAAGAGGGGATACTTGTTTATACAAATGATAGGTAGCATTACAATGAATATTACATTAAGAGAATAGTAATGCTCCTGTTTTCCTTGCTAACTACTCAGGAATCAGACGACCTCCTCAGAATCCGGGTCCTCCTCCTCGCTGTTGTGGTACTCAGGAATTGGTGGAATTTCTTCTTCTGGATAAAAGGTGGAGATGGACACCATCTGCGCTATCTTTGTAGCGTGGCCTTTGACGGAGTCGAAGATGTTGTCTCGCTGCGCTTCTGTGTATCCTTGGGGGATACCAGTCGCCACACGCCAAGACTCGGTAGTGGTGTAGTGCATGCGCATTAGCCCAAGAGCCATGCGTGCACCACCACGAGCTGCAGAGCGGAACCAGGACTCCTTCTGGTTCGCCACCTCTTTGATCGCTTCCGGAAGTTTGCAAAATTCTGAGAATTCTCCTGCTTTGTCGGGAATGTACTTATTGACAAGTAACATCCCCGCGGCCTTGAGCGTAGTGAAGATCTTTCCGAAAGCCCAAATTCTTTCGATCCGAGTAAGCGAGGGGCTACCTTCTGTATTAAATCAACAAAGGAAAGTCAGAAAAAATAGAGGAGGAAAAAGGAAAAATTTCGATAAAAGTGTTACAAACTTACCGAGAATCATATCCATCTCAATGCCTTCTTCAAGGCATTGATTTAGAGCGTTCCCCAAGTCCAGGATGGTGGCCTTGTCCTTCTCAGCCTGGCTGGAAGCTTTGGACTCGGCAATTCCGACAGCCAGCTGGCTGGCCTCCAGATCCTTTTGGAGCTTCATGTTGATCTTATGAAGTTCCATGTTCTCCTTTCGGAGGTTCTCGGCATTGACGGCATCTTCAGCTATTTGCTTGGCTTTCGCCAAATAAGCTAAAAAAGCAACGAAAATGAAGAGTTAAAACTCGGAAAACTACTTAGAAAGATCTTCTCTCACAAAAACAACGGTGAATTTACCTGCTGATTCATCCAGTTTATGCTGAACGGAGGCCAGCTCCGAATCTTTCTCTTCAAGAATGTTAAGGAGAGTTTTTACCTCCTTATTTTTTATGGTAAGTTTGTAAAAATTTCCATGTTGATGTTTTCGGCAGTTTGCTGAAACATGGAAAAGAGATGCATCGCTTAAGTTGAAAAACAAGCAAGGTCAATGATA